>CM073733.1:80092377-81377963 GCA_037113605.1 Calophaca sinica
AAGGAATTTGTATTTCTTCAATTAGAAGTGATCATGGGGGAGAATTTGAAAATGAAAGCTTTTAAAAATTTTGTGAAGAAAATGGCACCTCCCATAATTTCTCCTCTTTTAGAACACCACAACAAAATGGTGTTGTAGAGAGGAAAAATAGGTCCCTCCAAGACCTATTTTGAAGAAGACTCCATATGAATTGTGGAAAGGTAGAAAACCAAACATATCCTATTTTCATCCCTTTGGTTGCATATGTGATATTCTAAATACTAAGGATCAACTTGGTAAGTTTGGTTCCAAAGCTGACAAAGGTATTTTTTTAGGATACTCTGAAATATCTAAATCTTTTTGAATATACAATAAAGAAACTTTGATAGTGGAAGAATCCATTCATGTCAAGTTTGATGACAAGAAGCCTAACAATGCCATGTCAGAGCTAGATGAATTATTTTCAGATTTAAATATTGGTGGTACAACAAACAGTGAACCAGCATCTTCAGCGTCCGGTGGTAAACTAACACTGGATTCTACTCAAGCAGAAGCTGAAGCCAGAAAGAGTTGGAGATACAAAACTAATCATCCTAAGGATCAAATCATAAGAGAACCGGAAGATAGATTTAGAACAAGATCCTCTTTCAAAGAGCATGCAGATATTGCACTTCTCTCTGAAATGGAACCTAAAACAATTGATCAAGCTTTGGAAGATAAATGTTGGATTCTGGCTATATAAGAAGAGTTGAATCAATTTCAAAGAAATGATGTTTGGAAGTTAGTCACTCTACTAGAAGATAAGCAAGCTATTGGTACTAAATGGGTATTTAGAAACAAGCTTGATGAAGATGGTAAGGTTGTGAGAAACAAAGCCAGATTAGTTGCTCAAGGTTACTAACTGGAAGAAGGTATAGATTTTACAGAAACTTTTGCACCTCTTGCAAGATTATAAGCTATTCATATTTTACTTTCATTTACTGCACACCATGAGATAATTCTTTATCAAATGGATGTGAAAAGTGCTTTCTTGAATGGTTTTATAACTGAGGAAGTCTATGTGAAATAATCTCTTGGTTTTGAAGATATTTAATTTCCAGAAAATGTTTTTAAACTTAGAAAGGCTCTGTATGGTCTTAAGCAAGCTCCTAGAGCTTAGTATGATAGACTAAGTTCCTTTTTAATGGGAAATCGCTTTACCAGAGGTATAGTTGATCCGCTGTCGCGCACGAGTCAAAATAAAAAAAATAAGAATGTAGTAACAAGGCAGTTAACCTTGGTCGTCTCACAGGGATCTCTAATTAACAATAACCAATAACAAGAACACGCAAAGAAATAAAGTTAGGGGGATTTCGATTCAAGAAACAGGTTATAAAAGATGTAAATATCAATATATAAAAAGGACTAATCCACTGGTTCAAGATAATTAATATTTGGATCTATCACGGGTTTCAAAGGATTATTCTATTTCGTGATTCTATTCTTGTTTGACCATAAAATTAATCAATCAAGCGTCAATTAATTTTATAAAAATTCCTACTGTAATACAGAATTAATTAAGCATCAACTAAGCATCACAAAATCGATTAATCATGATTAAGGAACAAACGTCACAAGAACACAATTAATCTAATAACCGAATTCAATCAAACCTACAACTAAGCGTTATAGATCCTAATAATCTCTATTTGAAATAAACTAAAGCAAGCGTTCAATTAAATTCAAATAATCTCAAATCAGAGAGCAAAAATGAAGTTGATATGATTAAGCATCAATACCCAATACGAATTTGCAAACAGAAATCAAAGAGATGAAAGATCAAAAGGAAAAGAAATAGAAACACAAAAATCAAAATTAACAATAATAATCAAACCTCAAGATCCTTATAAAAATTCCCTAACCAGTGAATTAATCTAAGGTCTTAGCCTTCCATAGAAGGATTTGACAAAACGAAATTAAGAAGGGGAGAAGGAGAAAAGATTGCTAAAACTCAAAAACGGCAAAATATTCAAAAGTAATCAAAAGATAAATCCTAAGACTCTAAAAATCCTATTTATAATGTCTCCTTAGATTAACCTAGGTAATCTGAAGTTTATGACCAAAGAGAAGGGCCCAAAAGGGTTTAATTATCCCAATAACAACTAATTACATGAGTGAATGGTCCAAAACTCGTAGTGTAAGTCGCTAGCTTCAGTAAAGTGGATTTTCGACCTTCAAAATGGCAGAAATGGGCTTCGGTGCCAACATAAGAATTGTAGCTCTGCTTCTTAGCTTTCCAACGCCACAAAGAGCACTAAAATCGGACAAGTATATCCCAAGTTATGGCCTGTAGAAGTGACATGGGTTAGGATGTAACAAAATCCAAAAATTAACAAATAATTCCACTAAAGCCTAATCAAGACCCAAAGATATAAAACCATGTTAAAAAGTAGTTGTTGGGCAAAACACACAATTAAGAACACCAAGTGCAAAGCTATAAAAGATGCATTAAAATGCATTGATCAATAGTAGACACTATTCTATTTAGAAAAAAAAATCAAACAAGCATTTTATACTTGTTCAAATTTATGTTGATGATATTATATTTGGAGCTACTAATGAAAGTCTGTGCAAAGAATTTTCTAAGTTAATGTAGATTGAATTTGAGATGAGCATGATGGGAGAGTTAATTCCTTAGAAGTCAAATCAAACAATGCAATGATGGTATTTATATACATCAAAGCAAATACATCAAGGAATTGTTAAAGAAATTCAAGATGGTGGATTGTAAGCCAATGTGCACTCCTATGCATCCCACGTGCATTCTTGGGAAAGATGAAACTGGTAAGAAGGTAGATCAGAAAATGTACAGAGGTATGATTAGATTTCTATTTTATCTTACTACTTCAAGACCTGATATTATGTTTAGCATATGCTCGTGTGCTAGATTTCAATCTGATCCTAGAGAATCACACTTGAGTGCAGTTAAAAGAATATTTAGATATTTGCAAGGATCTACAAATCTTGGTTTGCTTTATAAGAAATCAAAAGATTACAAGTTAGTAGGTTTCTGTGATGCTGACTTTGCTGGAGACCGAATTGAAAGAAAAAGCACAAGCGAAGGCTACCAATTCCTTGGAGTAAATCTTGTGTCTTGGTCAAGCAAAAAACAAAGCACTATCGCACTCTCAATAGTAGAAGCTGAATACATCTCAGCAGCAACTTATAGTTCTCAACTTCTGTGGATGAAATATCAACTTGAAGACTACTTGATAAAAGAGAGTAACATTCCTATCTTATGTGATAATACATCTGCAATTTGTCTTACTAAGAATCCGATATTGCATTCTAGAGCAAAGCATATTGAGATTAAGCATCACTTCATAAGAGACTACGTTCAGAAGGGTATTCTTGAAATAAAATTTGTAGACACTGATCATCAGTGGGCTGATATTTTTACAAAATCCTTTGCTGAAGACAGATTCAATTTTATAAGAAGAAATTTAAATTTTCATCTTATAGAAGAATGATTAATCTCAGCGTCTTATGATACGCATCATTCAGCATCTAGTATGACATAAGAATTCACACGTGTACTCATATGATATGTCATTCATAATGCATAACTCAACGTCCGGTGAATTCGTTTGCGTGCGTCTGAGCACACACGTGTTGAACTCATGTGGGACTTAAGCGTCTCATCACACCTAATCTGAGTCATGATTATTTATGTTTTCAATAAAATCTTTTTCTTGGTTTTATCCTCATTTTGGCAACTGCATTTATTGAAAAAGGGGAATCTTTATTTTATTTTCTTTTTGAATTATTTTTATTCAGAGTAAATGTGAAGAGTTTTTTAAAAAGTAACTGTACCGTTTATCAAAACTTTCCCACTACTCCTTCACTTTCGCTCCACACTCTGTTTTTGTCTGTGAAAACTATTTTCTCTCTCTCTCTCTCTGTGAATTTCTCTGAAATCCTAAACCTCCATCAAATCACTCTCTAACTGCTACCATGACTGATGTTTAGGTCAGTGACCTCACTGCTATCTACGATACTGAGAAAGAAGCAAAGGTCCTGAATGAGAATAGGATTGATTTGGAAAAGTTCAAGCTCTATGGTTTTAACTTCGATGAAGGTTTGAACAATATGGGTTGGAAAACTTGTTCTTTTGGGAACCAGTTGAAGTTATGGTTTATGCTATCAAGGAATTTTGGGGAAACGTTCATATGATTCCGAGTGGAATAGTTGAAGGTCATGTCAGAGGCTTCAAGTTGGTGTTCACCATAAACACCATTGTTGAAACGATTAAGTGCCCCTGTGAAGGCATTAGTTACTATCTTGGTTGGGAAGATGCTTTCGGAGGAATGGGCAACATCAACAAAGCTCTGTTCGAGAACTATCGCCAGCTGAAGAAAGACGATGTAACTCCTACTGCCAAGAATCTGAAAAGTCATTACAGAGTTCTACACAAAGTTATTGCAAAGAGCATTATTCTGAAGACTGGGTCAAGTGGCATAGTGAAATACGAGCAGAAGTTTATTATGAGAAATTAAATGGTTGGTCACAAAATCAACTTGCCTAGGTTGATCTTCAATAATATTGTCAATGCGCTTATTAGTTCAAGGAAGAGTTTTGCTGATAAGAAGAACATTATCAAGATTATTCCTTATGCAGTTCTTCTTACTACTATGATGATCAAGGATGGTATTCCGAGAAGGCTTGCTGCCTTGACAAACAAAGAAGAAAGGGATAAGTATTTTGGAGTTGGTGCTATTGTTCGCTCTAATGTCTTTAGCATATATAGCTTGGTAAGAATGAAATTGATCAATGCTGATATGATCAAGAAAGTGAAACAAGAACAACAAGAAGAAGCAGGTGCTTTTATTGGTGAAGTTGCGAAGAAATCCACCAGAAGTTCAGCATCTGGTGTGAAGAGAATTGTTGAGTCTCCAGCTAGGGAGACAAGAAGCAAGAAGCAGAAGGTGCCTCCTGCCCCTCAAGAGAATGTTGAAGCAGAATATGAAGAGGATATGGTCCCTATCAAGAAAATAATGGAGAAGAAGAAGAAGAAGACAGAAGCTAAAAAACCTGTTTCAGCATCTGGTCTCAGGAAGTAAGCTCCTCCTCCTCCTCCTACTGTTGCCACTCACGGTAAAAGAAGAAGACTTGTTAAGCATTTTGAGCTTAATACAAAGGTACTTGATTTTATAGTTGATGATTCTGTAACTACCTTTGAGTCTGATGGTACTATTTCTGTACCACCATTGTCTGTTGCACAACCACAAACAAAATCACAACCATAAACCAAACAACAAACCACTACCCTAATACCTACAGAAACTCCCCAATTAACCAAATTAACAACAAGACCTAGAACAATCATTTTTCCCTCACTACAAACCTCTACCTCCTCATACACATCCCTCTCCACATGCATTTCATCACTTCACTCTCACCCTTTCAACCTTCTCTTCAAAATCCATCCAAACAAGCCCAAAAACTGCACTATCAAGAAGACTTCACCTCTCCCACTTACCCTCACTTACAAACCTACCTCATTTTCTGGTGCAAAGAAGCTTGTATCTGCCATTAAAAGACCAAGGTTTATTAGAGAAGATGTGTATCATTCCATTTATGATCACCCTTCTCTATGGCATTTGAAAACATTCACATCTAGGGTTGCAAGACTGGAAGTTGCCTCTCCATTAAGAGTTGTATTCAAAGAATGAGATGAGAAAGTTGATATGTCCTTCAAAGGAAGATTGACACCTCAATCAAATAGCAGAACAATTCCTTCCTCTGTTGATCTTCCCAGGTTCCTACCACAAAATGAACCTCTTACTCTTTAGGAATGCGAAAGGTGGATAACAAATGAAGAAGCGGCCCTTATGACTCATTGCCTGGAGATGAAAAGGCTTGAGCTTATTCGTTAATATAGAAACCCTGCTTCAGCGTCTTTCAAGATTGTCCCTGATAGGCAAAGGTGGTTGCCTTAGTCTATTCCTAGAAAAAGGAAAGAACCAGCTCATGAGAAAATGTCGTTTAGTAAAATCGGACTGAAGGAATATGAGAAGGCTCCTCGGAGATATGATCTCAAAGGATTCTCTAAGCTTAAGGAGTTGTGTGAAGACCATGTTAGGAGATTCTACCTAAATTCTTAAAAGATAGATGAATGGAGAACTGGAGAACTGGCTCCTCTGGTTGCTGTGATACAGTAAAATCAAAGATTCCTACAGTCGGCTCTATAACCAGGGTACCTGACACTAATCTTGGAATACTGTATTTCGATGATATGTTTATGTGTTCTGTGATCATGCCTCTGAATGCTATGAAGATTTATGACCAATGGGCTGCTATTTGCAAACATTTTGATATTGGTTTCACTTGGAGTCAAATGACTGCATCTTGGAAAGACAAAGCAATTTTGCCTCATTTTGTGCCTCTGGATATTGAAGATGATGATAGGGAGAATCTGCAAAGATTGTATCTTGCTAAAAATGAAGGACTCAACTTTATTTTTGAAGCAATGGGAATCTATGTTAGAAGAATTTTTGGAGAAGCTGCTGCTATGAAATTTGATGCTTTTATTGAAGATCTAATCAAGCACAGGGAAATTATCTTCATGAGTCTGTTGTATCCTGAAGAGAACGTGCAGAAATGGGAAGTGGCTATGGAAGTTGAGAAACAAAAGCTGGGAAGTTTTATCAAATGGTTCTTACAAAATGATAACTTCTTCCAGAAGGCAAAGAAAAAGAAAGAGCTAAGATTGAAGTTGTCCAACTAGGTGCTAACAGAGCATCAGAAGCTGAAACCAGAAACCGTTGAACCTGTTCCAGAAGCTGAACCTTCATCTGCTCCTCCTACTGTAGATGATGATGTTGTCATCTTGCCTAGAGCTGAATTTGAAGCTATCATGGCCACAAATTAGAGGGTGCATCAGTTGGAAAGCACTGTGAATCTTCTGTTGGAACGATTCAATCAACTACTTCCTCCTCCTCCTCCACCAAATCCTTAAACACTTTGTTTTTTTTTATTTGGTACTGTGTGATAAAATCTTTTTTTGGTACAAGTATATGTTGTACTTAGTATTATTTTGGAACAATTATTCTGCTTACTTGGTACAATTATATTTCTATGGTCTGACCTTTTATCTTCAAATTTTTCTAGTATTATATCTTACTGTTTTGACTATGATGTGATTTACACTCTTTTTGTCTGATGACAAAAAGGGGAGTAAAAGAAAGATCTGACAAACACGTTGAAAGTCCGATGGACACATTGAAGTATCATACATTTCATGCATAAATCATACATAACACATTTCTAAATTGCTTTGAAACTTTATAAGATTTACTACTCTGATAATCAATATCTATTGGTTTATTATATTGGTACAATGAATTTCAGCATCTGTTTGGAGAGTATACTCATCATTGGTACAATAATTTTAGCATCTGATCCCCACGTCTAATTGAATATATGCTCTAATATTATTATGTATTTTTGCGATCACAATAAATGTTATGATTATTAAAAATCGCTCTAACACCTGAATTATTTTATTTTATCAGAGTTGTTGAACTCAGGGGGAGACCCTTGAAATTATTTTTCGAAATTAAATTGCTCATCAACCATGGATATTTGTCATCATCAAAAAGGGGGAGATTGTTGGAACCCAAACGATTGAAAAGTTTAGACCCTCATTAATTTTGATGATAACAAAGTATCTTCTGATAAGTCTTTGAGTGTGCAGGTATTAAACTCTCTTATGTTTTATCTCACTCAAGCAAGAAGAAGAAACTCACAAGTAATGAATACATTCCATTGTGTCAGCATCCAATTCACTCCAGCATCTTGTGTATAGCCAGCATCCAGTGGTGTTATTCTTTGACACGTGGATTACTCAATTGCTGTGAGTGTCCATTTCTTGTTCTGAGCGAGCATCTAGTCTTCTAATGAGTCATGTGATGGTCACGTTTGTGCTCTTCTACCTCAGCTATTTGGAACGAAATTCGAATTTGATTTTGGGCGCTCATTTTGATGTATGACGTATCAAAGGTGACACCTTTGGTATAAGACAAAATTCGTAAAAGGCAATTGTGAAAAGCAGATAGTATAAAAACGGTAATATATACTACTCTGATATTCTCTAGAAAGGAAGAAAGGGAAAGCTTTTTAAATTACCTCACTCAATGATATGGAACTGAAATTTACTGCAACGGTAATACCCCTCAGAGACTCCTATAAATACCCCAAGGTATTCATTGAAGAAGGTTGCCAAAAACAGCTAGAAACTACATTCTGAAAGAGCTATTACTAAAATGAGCAACCAAGTTTTGTGCCATGTTTATGGGCAACAAGAACTGAATGTCAGCATCTGATACTTTCGTTTTAGAAAGTTATTTGTTTTTGAGCTTAATCTTTTCATCATCTCTGTGAGAGTTATTTTGATTGTATTCAAAACTATCTTTGTAAAAGTTGTATTGTAAGGCTTTGTTCCTCAAAGGCTCGAATGTTCTGAGTCGTTTTGAGAAGTTAAGAGTATTGTCAAGTTTCTGACAGTAGAATACTCTTAAGAAAATTTGTAATCAGTTGATTATAGAAGAAAATCCTTTAGGAACGAAGGGACTAGACAAAGCTACCAGGTTGGTGGTGAACTAGTATAAATCTCTATGTCTCTTGCTTTACTACTTTATACTTACGTTTATCTTGCGCATAAAAACAAGTTTTCATAAACTTCATGTAACACCCTAATTTTCAATGTTGAACAACTTAGTAATTATTTGTTTTCTATCGTTTCTAATATGACTTTTTGTTAATAAAATTATGTTGATAATTGTATTATTGAGATTTATTCTATTTGATAGGAATAATAGAGATTATTAGTTATTACTAATTTAGGGTTTTCTTGCAATGTTTGAATTCTGCCGTAAAACACCGAATTTGAACTATAGGGCTAGTTTTGACTGAAACCTGCCCAAATGTGATCCAAATTTTATAAAATTTGAGATCTAAGCATTTTCCAATATTTATGATTTATTGGAAATTTTTGGGAAATTTTGGGTATCAAAAAATATATAGGGCATTTTCTATTGCCCAGAAACTGCCTAACGGTGACGCTGAGCTCGTAAATCGAGAAAATGACATTCATAGTAAAACTTCTAATATTTTTGTGGATATTTTGAGTGACTAATAATTTTTAATTATATAGTAATTTATTAGTATTATTTTCAAAGTTTCAGTACAAAAGCCCTAACATACGCGAAACGCCGCGCACCCGGTTGAGCGATAACGCGTCGAATTGAAAATATCTTGATATTAGGGCTGAGGGGTGGTTCACCAGCCACTAGGGGAGCTGAACATGCTTTTATATGATTGATTTTACAAGTGTCAAGTTGTGGTTGGTAATTAAGTAAATGGTGGATAGTTAGTTTAATTAGTTTAGGACTTAATTAGTTAGTTTCTAACTAAATGAACCTTTCCTATCATTCTTGCCCCTGAAATTTCGTGGCCCTCTCCCTCATTAGACATCAGCTCCATTCATTCCACCATTGGTGAAGAACTTGAGAAAAAAACTAGAGAAAGAAAGTCGTGACTTTGAAAGTTTTTGTAGATCAAAGTGTGCACCTTGCTTCCTTTCATCTCCACCCCTGTTCAATCATCATCTAAACTCTTGGTAAGCTCCATAAACCTTTCCTCATCTCTCTTGGGTTCCATGATATGGGTTTTGAAGGTTTTAGGAGCTATTTTTGAATTATAGTGCTTGTTTTGACTAGTATTGCATGTATCGCTTCATAACCCCTTATCTCCTTCCATGATTCACTTTGTTTTTGGTGTTTTAAGTTTGAAGAAACCCTAACCCTATGATGGCTGAAATTTAAGGGCTGTTCTAAGCCTTGTTCTTGACTTATTTTTGTTTAGTTTTGATGGGATATACTAGATAGGTTTGGATACTAGTCATATATGCATATTACAAGATGTTTGGAAGATAAATTTTTGGTGAAGGGGGGCTGAAAACCTTGACCCTAAATATGATTTAAGGGGATGTTTTAAATTATTTTCAAAGTGATTTAAGTGTTGAGGAAGTTAGTTTAAGATTCAAGGATCTAAGAGTGGTGTAATGCATGTTTTGGAAAGAAAAAAAAGTTGAAATTTTGGGGTCTGTTTTTGAAGCGTTGAGGCTGTGACCCTTATGCCATTTTCAAGCATTGTTTAAGTTGTCTTATGCTTATTAAATGTTGTAAAAGTTGATTTAGGATTTGATTTAACAAAACAATTCAAGGAAGTTTGATTTTTGGAAAAAAAATTAGCTTATGTTTTAAGGATTGTCTTAAACTTATATCTAGCTTGTTTCTAAAATTCTTATGGCATGATCTATAGTTTTTAAATGTGGTTTAAAGTTGACAAAATACTATTCATTTGGTAAAACACTATTCCAATTGGTAAGATTTGGTTTTAAGTTTTTTCTAAGTGTGTAGAGTTAAGGAAAGTTTCAAAATTTGCATGACTTGAACTTGTAATGTAGTATATGATTAGGTGTGATCCAAATAGGCTAAGTTAACAAGATTTTAGGTCTTTTTAGGACAAAAGTTGTGGCTGCCCTAGAGTCATAGGACTTGAGTTGTTGGTTCTAATTTTGTTAAGTTGTACTGTTAAGGTTCGAGCAAGGTACGTGCCGTTGACGAGTTGGAAATTCCTTATTCGGAGCTTATTCGAGGTAAGGGAAATTTCTATATAATGAGTTTAGGTTCTTTGCTTTGTTTGTTATGTGGTTTGATTGAATGAATATTGGTGGTAGTAATGGTAGTATCACTAAGTGTTAGGGTGATGCTATAACATGCCTAATAGGTTAAAATGTTTGATGCTATGTGAAATGTAGTGGCGTGCTCTATTTGATCTTGAGTGACAACTATGAATGTTGTTGAATGCCTTAAATCATGCTTGATTTATTTGTGAATTGATACTGATTGAAGTATGCAAAACAAAGAAGAATTGTTATTGTGATATAAGTTAATTAATAATGTGACGATCGATTGTTAATTGGTTGACGATTTACATCGGTAAATCTGATGCGATTCCACGAACCGAAAATATGATTTCATAGGTAAAGTATTTGGTATTACCTCACCTAGATAATACAATATTTGGAAGTATGAAAATTCACTAAGTAGAGTGAGTGAGGGTTCGTCGATCATTGAGTATCGACAATTAACTTGTATTCTAACCATTGAGTATCGACACTCGAAGCGTTTGATTAGTCTCACAGACTTCAAAAGACGAGTTGTCCCTGCATTGCCTAAGTAGAGGCAAGCCAAAGTAATGGCAAGCCTAAGTAGAGGCTATCTTGTTCGGACGTTGGGAAAGTAGTCCCCGTCATACTACTGACTTATCAAGGCAGCAGGTGTATACACAAACTGGTCATACTGCATTGGCATACATGACTAACCACATTTTTATATGTGATGATTGATCATTGATTTGTTGTTGATTTGTCTGCTCACATGCAAATATTTGGTATGCCATGATACTGTATGCGGTCTATATGTATGTATTTGTATATAATGACATGCTGATGTACTAGATATATATATATACATATCTTGTTTGTTTGCAACTAGCCTGTGATGAACTCGTGGACAAGAAATTTACCCTTCCATTCCTTTGTTTTATGTTTATGCTTGAAACTGATACTTAGATGTTGCCGATCCCGATGAGGCATATACGGAATACGACGTATGAGTTCCCTCAAGGGAAGACCCCTTCGGCATGGGTCGTCAATCCTATTTCTGGGCATTTGGCACACACGGGATTAGTTTTGGAGACCGATGACGACGGGGAGTATTCTACTTCTGTACACTTCAGCAGTAAGACGATTCACATCTTCATACCACCTAGCTTACTTACTACACTACTGGCGACCATGACTGTTGTGACCCATCCGTTCGTGGACCCTTCACATCCATCCATGATACTGAGTTCGAGTGCATATCCACCTTCAATTGGAGTCCTTGGAACTCCCCCCATCTTCACTGCTACTACTTCTGCTATACCGACAGCTTCATTAGAGACACCTGCTGCACCAGAGGGTAGTCCTCCCTCATTTTGCATTCACTGTCTTCACTGCTCTTATCCCTTGCCTCCAATTCCTATGGCCGGAGACCCAATCAATGGGTGTAGGACCACTAGGGAATGGACGGCGAGAGATAAAGTAGTGATCGATAGCAAGGACGAGGAGGAGGAGGAGGATCCTTCAGAGGCATCGGGGCCTGCTAGCATGGAGTCGAGGACCTATCGTGCAGGATTTCCCCCTCGCAAGCGTCTCAGGTTACGTATGGGCCAGCATAGTTAGATAGAGTCAGTTGGTTAGACTCTAGTTAATATATTGTACAGTATGACTTTTGGGCCTAAGTCCTTTGACAGGAGCTGACAGGATGCATCATGGATATGAGTCAACTCTAAGTTTTAGGGTTTTTCATATGGCTGATGTATTTCATTTTGAGTATGTACTGGTGTATATTTTGGAATTCGCCTGCGTGCGAAATACTCTAATCCTTGACACTGCTATGATGCATATATATATAATGTTGGTTATGTTTTACTTTAGAAGTGGTTATTGTTTGTCGTTCTAAAGTATTACACTCGTAAAAAAAAAATTGCTAGCTTCAAAGAAAACCTTTTGCGAAAATGGGATGTTAAATTTAGAGGTATCAAGGCAGTTCGGTTCTAGCCAGATCGCTTAGTGTATACTGGCCTAGGATGTTGGGAATTGATGGGTAAGAGTCTGATGTGCCTAGGATTTTGTGAACTCTATGTTGATTGTCTGAAATGTTTCCAAGTTGAAATAGGTGTGATATTGTGTGCAATTGTGTGCGGTCACCTCAGGTGATTGATTTTGTTGTGGGGTTCTGACTGGTTTTAACCTTGTAGGGACCCATAATGCCGGCAAGACGCGAGAACCCAGTTCCTGAAGCTACAAATCCAAAAATGGCCCAGATGGCCCAAGCAATGGCCAACATGGCTGCTGCTGTTACTCAACAGGCTACTGCTGCTGCTCAGCAGGCTGTTGACAATGTTGAACGTGATCAACAGAGGCAGCTGAGAGAAGAACATAATGTAAAGATGAAGGGACTGTCTGAATTTCGTCGTCATGAACCTCCAAAGTTCCATGGAGACTCTAATCTAGAGAAAGCTGATCTGTGGCTCTAAGAAGTGGAGAAGATTTTTGAGGTACTTCACACTGCTGAGAACGTGAAGGTAACCTATACAACCTACTTGCTGTTAGGCGACGCTGAGTACTGGTGGAAAGGAACCAAACTGATGATGGAGGCTAACCATCAGGAAGTAACTTGGGAAATGTTTCGGGAAAAATTTCTTGATAAGTATTTCCCTCAAAGTGCTAGACACCGTATGGAGGAAGAATTTCTGAGGATTCGCCAGAGAAACATGAACGTGGGAGAGTATGCGACGAAATTTGAGTCTCTTGCAAAGTATTTTCGATTTTTCCAACACAACGTTGACGAGGCATACATGTGCGCAAGGTTTACCAAGGGATTATGATATGAGATCATGGAACTAGTGAAACCACAGGGCATCCGTGAGTTCCAAAACCTTGTGAAAAAGAGTCGGGAAGTTGAGGAGATAAAGAACAGTCACTATAACAAGAACTGTAACACCCTCATTTTTTGTGCTAGAACCTTATAATTCCTTGTGTGTTTGATTAAGCCTTTCATGTATGTGAATGTGTTAGTTATGCTATTGACTGGTTAGAAGTCCAATGAGATTGGCACGGTGCGCGTATAGGCGAGTCGGGACATAAAACTAGCAACCGATACAGTTCCAGGGGGCGCAGGGCGCCCAGGCCTCACCGAGAGCAGGCGCAGGGCGCCCAGGGCGCCCAGACTGGAGCTCGGGGCGCCCAGGCCTCACAGAGAGCTGGCGCAGGGCGCCCAGGGGTTGCTGGCGCCAGGCGCCCACCGCTGTTAAGTGACTGTGCGCTGTTTCGCGTTTTAACTCGTTTTGGGCCGGTTCTGTGACCCAGTGTGACCCATTCTCGACCTGAAAGAGCAACCACGACCCCTAGACTTAACCTAGCCACTAAGCATCAGTTCTAAGACCCTAAACATGATTAGGAGCTGCTCATAGGATCAACCAAGATAGAGAAAAACCATTCTTCCCTTTTTCCCCAATTTGGTGCTGTCAAGGGCTCTGACTCAAGACTTCGCTACGGAACTCGACCCGGGAGCATAGTTACTGTAATTCGTACAGCCTCATTGAGAGGAATAGGAAGAGGTAAGCCTTCTAATGATAGCCTTGTCTTTAAGATCAATGTTAGGGTTCTAAATTATGATTTTTTCCATTCCTAAACCCTTGCTCTTGTGTTTTTGCTGAAGAAAGCTTCACTAGGAAAGGAAAAGCTTGGTGTTACCTCATCCCTTCCTAGGAGCACGAAATTCACTTGAGGTAAGGGATAGTTACTCTCTCCTAGTGAGTGTATGGAACTTGTGTGAACAATAGGGGTGTCCCAAGACCGCTATGCCTCGCGCGGTAACGAAAAACGGGCACTATCACCGCCGTGATAGGGGGATATTCGAACTCCCCAAATTATTTCTCTCGACTTGTGATAATTTTATTGGTTGATGAATTTGGCGTGATGATTGAGCTTTAGTTGTTTACACGCTTGATGTGCAGAAATTGTTTGCCACCATATGATAATGTCAGGAATTTAAATAGCTAAATGGTAAGTTTTAGACCCTATGAATGTGTAGCCACTAAGTATGGATCAAGGAACTCTAGACCATGTCCAACTAAGTTAGGAGAGATGTAATGGTGAGGCATTAGATCCCCGAATGGGTATAAATCCTCTGTTTTCGAATTGGGTGACAGTGGCAGGGCGCCAGGCACCCACGCTGCCAAGCGCCAGGCGCCCAGTGACAGCATGCACCCTCATGTTTCGTCGCGTTTCCCCGAGTTCCCGCAGTTAGGTTGATATTGTAAAGCCTAAGTAGGATGTCTGAAGGTCATTTATGATGCCTATTGATTTATTAGTATGATAATCTGAGAGAACTAGTCCTTTTATTCCAAATCTTCACTTGGATGATATGTGCTTAATCAAAGTTGCTAAGAACATTAAATGTTTATGTTATTGGTAGAAGGCACTAGCTAGCTTGTGAATTTGTGTTCTGCTGTTGTTGTTGTTATTACTCTGTCGAAGATATTGCGATAGAGGATGTTATGGTTAGACACCGCGTTTGGTCATGTTCATTGCATCATGGTGTCGGCATTGTTGTTGTTGTTGTTGTTGTTGTTAGTAGGGCGTATCGGGCAAGGTATCCCGTGACGGGCGAGGTTACCCGATCCTACGGTTAATGGGGCGAATCGGGCACGGTATCCCGTGACGGGGGAGGTTCCCGGTCCCGCTGTTATTGGGGCACTACGGACATGGTATTCCGAAACGGGCAAGGTATCCCGGCCTCGTTAGAAGTGGATCCACATGCATGTAATTATGTTCTTCGAATCACATCATTTTCCATGATAACATGCTTGGTTGTTCAGTTTTTTTTGTGGTGTATCATAATGTTGTGATTGATGCTGTAGCATGTGATATTTGAATGTTGTGGTATTGTACTTTAGCGTTGCGTTTAATGCTGCGGTTTGTGGTATTTGACCGTTGCTGTGATATGTTATGCCTTGGTACTAGTGAGTAGATGTTTTTATTGGAATTATTGTATATGTGCATTGTTCATTGATTTCCTACACTGATTGCACTATTTGAGGTTATGACGACTAACCCTTTTGTGGCTACGCATATCCCACCGGGTATGTGTAGATGTTGAGACTGCAGGTGTTGAGGATGTGAATGCCAATGAGTAATCTCAGTAGTTAGTCGGGATGAATAGAAGATTTGCATGTGTTTACTTATTTAAGTTTTTTTGTATTCTTCCGATGTAATAATTAGGGAAAGAGCTCTGAATTATTGTGACATCGGGAACCTGGGTTGTAACTCCTTTGATTGTTGTTTTCCGCAAATGAGCGTGACGACTCTATTCCACGATAACTGAAGTTATAATTTGACATAAATAAAAGTATTTTGTTTCTCCGTGTTTTATTTTACTTTATTACGTTGTTATAATGACTTGCTGGGGTAGAGGGTGTCACAAGAACAACTCGGGAGGACCCTCCAGGAACAACCAGAATAACCAAGGTCGAGGGAACAAAGGGAAGCATCATCAGGACAAGCCATATTCATGTCTCCAGGGGAATAATCGCAATCAGTAATGCCCAGTGACACAGGGCATTGGGAATAGCCAGAAGGGTGAACTACGCTGCTATAACTGTGGAAGTAAGGACCATTTGGCCGACAAGTGTTCAAAACAGAAGGTGTGTTACAACTGCAAGAAGCCGGGACACATGGTCAAAGATTGTCATCTGTCGAAAGCTGAACAATCTGTGAATGCTATGAAAGCAGCACGACCTTCAGCAAGAGGACGCATGTTTTCGATAACCGGCAAAGAGACCTCATCGGACCTCATCGAGGGGACTTGCAATATTGCAGGTAACCTTCTGTCAGTACTTTTCGATTCAGGTGCGACACAGTCATTCATCTCTTTGGATTGTGTGAAGCATCCGAGTCTTCCTGTTTCTGCATTGCCATTTGATTTGGTTGTCTCCACTCCTGTTGATAAGACTTTGACTGCTAAAACGGCTTGCTTGCATTGCCCTATGACTGTTCAAGATAGGAAATTCTTTGTTAACTTGATCTGTTTGCCGTTGGAAGTCCCTGATGTGATCCTCGGGATGGATTGGTTATCTCACAATCATATCCTGCTCGACTGTGCTCGTAAAGTCCTAGTTTTTCCCGAGCCGAATATTTCGAAGTTTTTGGTTGCAAACCACCTCGGAGTGACCTTGAAAGAGCGAACTCGAGAATACATCTCATTAGGTAGCCTAGAGGCCAAGATGGAGATCGATGTTAACAGTGTACCTGTCGTGAAGGACTTCTCAGATGTATTTCCAGAAGATGTATCAGGTCTACCTCCAGTATGGGACATTGAATTCTCGATTGATTTAATTCCTGGAAGCGGCCCGATTTCTATCGTACCTTATCGAATGTCTCCTTCGGAGCTGATTAAGCTGAAGAGCCAGATTGAAGACTTGATGGCCAAACAGTTTATACGACAAAGCGTATCTCCTTGGGGAGCACCAGTACTGCTCGTGAAAAAGAAAGACGGGCGTTCGAGACTTTGCGTGGACTACCGACAACTCAATAAAGTGACTATCAAGAATCGATATCCTCTACCGCGCATCGATGAACTGATGGACCAATTGCGAGGAGCTGTTGTTTTCTTGAAGATCGATCTAAAGTTTGGTTATCACCAGATTAGGGTTAAGACAGAAGACATTTCCAAGACAGCTTTCAGAACTAGATATGGACATTACGAGTATCTTGTAATGCCATTCGGAGTGACAAACGCACCTGCTATATTCATGGATTATATGAATAGAATCTTCAATTCATTCTTGGATCGGTTCGTCGTTGTATTCATCGACGACATTCTCATTTATTTGAAGAGTCTGGAAGACCATCAGGAGCTCCTACACCAAGTTTTACAGATTTTGCGCGAGAAGAAGTTGTACGCCAACCTGTCCAAGTGCAAATTTTGGCTTGATAAAGTGAAGTTTTTGGGACATGTAATCTCGAGAGAAGGAATTGTTATAGCCCTACCAAGGTAGAGAAAGTGTTAGCATGGGAACAACTGCAGACCATAACTGAGATCCAGAGCTTCGTAGGTTTAGCGGGTTATTATCGAAGATTTATCGAAGGCTTTGCTCGGATCGTAGCACCATTGACGCAGCTGACAAGGAAAGATCAACCATTTGCTTGGACCGAGAAGTGCGAGACAAGTTTTCAACTTTTGAAGGAACGCCTAACAACATCACCAGTCTTAGTTCTGCCACAACCTGACGAACCATACGAAGTTTATTGTGACGCTTCTCACCAAGGCTTAGGATGCGTTTTCATGTAACATCGGAGAGTCGTAGCTTACGCTTTGCGACAACTGAAGAATCATGAGAGAAACTATCAAACACACGATTTGGAGCTTGCTGCAGTTGTTTTTGCATTAAAGATTTGGAGACACTATCTTTATGGATGCACGTTTGACGTCTTCAGTGACCACAAAAGCCTGAAGTATCTATTCAATCAGAAAGAGTTGAACATGAGGCAAAGGCGTTGGATGGAGTTTTTGAAGGACTATGACTTCACATTACAATATCACCCAGGAAAGGTGAACGTTGTAGCTGATGCACTGAGTAGGAAGAGGATTCACACTGCCGGACTGATGGTAAAGGAATTGGAACTAATTGAAGCCTTCCGTGATTTGAACTTGACGGTGGAATTTTCTCCAGGGAAGATAAGCTGTGGAAGGGTTACCGTAACCAGTGGACTATTGGAAGAGATTAAGGAACTACAAGTTGCAGATGAATTGTTGAAGGAGAAGAGAGAACTGATTAATCAAGGCATAGAAGGTGAGTTTACCATAGGACAAGATGACATCATCAGAATCAAAGGGAGGATTTGCGTGCCAGATAATGATGGGCTGAGGAAGACAATATTGGACGAAGCACACAAGAGCAAACTTAGTCTTCACCCCGGGACAACGAAGATGTACCAGGATTTGAAGCAAAGATTTTGGTGGCCTGGACTTAAGAGGCAAGTAGCCGATTATGTTGCTTCATGCCTAACCTGCCAGAAAGCTAAAGTGGAGCACCAGAGACCTGCTGGAATGGTTCAATCGCTCGATGTGCCTGAGTGGAAATGGGACAGGATTTCTATGGACTTTATAGTACGACTGCCAAGAACCCAGAAGAAATTTGATGCTATTTGGGTAGTCGTGGATCGTTTGACTAAGTCAGCACATTTCTTACCGGTAAAGACCACCGACAACATAGAAAAGCTTGCAGAGTTATACATCAGGGAGATTGTCTGACTGCATGGAGTGCCGTCGAGTATAGTTTCAGATCGTGACCCGAAGTTTATGTCGCATTTATGGAAAAGCTTGCAAGAAGCTCTTGGATCGAAACTCAGACCTAGTTCTGCTTATCATCCGCAGACTGATGGATAGACATAACGCACAATTCAAAGCCTAGAAGATTTACTGAGAGCATGCATACTCGATAACCGTGGAAGCTGGGATGATTTACTGCCATTGATCGAGTTTACTTACAACAACAGTTTTCACACGAGCATTGGAATGGCACCTTATAAAGCATTGTATGGACGCAAGTGCCAAACATCCCTGTGTTGGTATTAAGACAGAGAGAGCATGTTCATTGGCTCAGAATTGGTACAATAAACTACCGAGAAAGTTAAGCAGATCAAAGAGAAGATGAAGATCTCTCAAAGCAGACAGAAGAGTTACGCTGATAAAAGAAGACGACCACTCGAGTTTGAGGAAGGTGAACATGTCTTTCTGTGAGTCACACCTACTACGGGTGTGGGTCGAGCCATCAAATCCACGAAGTTGACTCCCAAATTCATTGGACCTTATCAGATTATTCGTCGCATAGGCCCAGTAGCTTATCAGATCGCTTTGCGCCATTTCTTTCTAATATCCATGATGTATTTCATGTCTCGCAACTACGAAAGTACATTCCTGGTCCATCTCACGTTATTGAAACGGACGTGATTCAACTAAAAGAAAATCTACCTTTTGAGGTTTCCCCTGTGAGGATCGAAGACCGAAGGATCAAGCAATTGAGGGATAAGCAAATACCATTGGTCAAAGTAACCTGGAATCAGGCAACCAACGACGCAACTTGGGAATTAGAAGACAAGATGAGAGCGGAGTATCCAGAATTGTTCTAGTGATATAATTTTCGGGGACGAAAATTTTTAAGCAGGGTGGTAATGTAACACCCGAATTTTCAATGTTCAACTACTTAGTAATTATCTGTTTTCTATCGTATCTCATATGAATTTTTGTTAATAAAATTATGTTGATAATTGTATTATTGAGATTTATTCTATTTTATAGGAATAATAGAGATTATTAGTTATTACTAATTTAGGGTTTTCTTGCAATATTTGAATTCTGCCGTAAAACGCCGAATTTGAACTATAGGGCTAGTTTTGACGGAAACCTGCCCAAATGTGATCCAAATTTTATAAAAGTTGAGATCTAAGCATTTTCCAATATTTATGATATATTGGAAATTTTTGGGAATTTTTGGGTATCAGAAAATATATAAGGTATTTTCTATTGCCCAGAAACTACCTAACGGTGACGCTGAGCTCGTAAATCGAGAAAACGACATTCATAGTAAAACTTCTAATATTCTTGTGGATATTTTGAGTGACTAATAATTTTTAATTATATAGTAATTTATTAGTATTATTTTCAAAGTTTTAGTACAAAAACCCTAACATACGCGAAACGCCACGCACCCGGTTGAGCGATAACGCGTCGAATTGAAAATATCTTGATATTAGGGCTGAGGGGCGGTTCACCAGCCACTAGGGGAGCTGAACATGCTTTTATATGATTGATTTTACAAGTGTCAAGTTGTGGTTGGTAATTAAGTAAATGGTGGATAGTTAGTTTAATTAGTTTAGGCCTTAATTAGTTAGTTTCTAACTAAATGAACCTTTCCTTCCATTCTTGCCCCTGAAATTTCGTGGCCCTCTCCCTCATTAGACATCAGCTCCATTCATTCCACCATTGGTGAAGAACTTGAGAAAAAAACTAGAGAAAGAAAGTTGTGACTTTGGAAGTTTTTGGAGATCAAAGTGTGCATCTTGCTTCCTTTCATCTCCACCCTTGTTCAATCATCATCTATACTCTTGGTAAGCTCCATAAACCTTTCCTCACCTCTCTTGGGTTCCATGATATGGGTTTTGAAGGTTTTAGGAGCTATTTTTGAATTATAGTGCTTGTTTTGACTAGTATTGCATGTATAGCTTCATAACCCCTTATCTCCTTCCATGATTCACTTTGTTTTTGGTGTTTTAAGTTTGGAGAAACCCTAACCATATGCTAGCCGAAACTTAAGGGCTATTCTAAGCCTTGTTCTTTACTTATTTTTGTTTTTTTGGAGTTAGTTTTGATGGGTTATACTAGATAGGTTTGGATACTAGTCATATATGCATGTTACAAGATGTTTGGAAAATAAATTTTTGGTGAAGGGGGGACTGAAAACCGTGAACCAAAATATCATTTAATGGGATGTTTTAAATTATTTTCAAAGTGATTTAAGTGTTGAGGAAGTTAGTTTATGGTTCAAGGATCTAAGAGTGGTGCAATGCATGTTTTGGAAAGAAAAAAAAGTTGAAATTTTGCGGTTTGTTTTTGAATCATTGAGGCCGTGACCCTTATGCCACTTTCAAGCATTGTTTAAGTTGTCTTATGCTTATTAAATGTTGTAAAAGTTGATTTAGGATTTGATTTAACAAAACAATTCAAGGAAGTTTGATTTTTGGAAAAAAAATTAGCTTATGTTTTAAGGATTGTCTTAAATTTATATCTAGCTTGTTTCTAAAATTCTTATGGCATGATCTATAGTTTTTAAATGTGGTTTAAAATTGACAAAATACTATTCATTTAGTAAAACACTATTCCAATTGTTAAGATTTGATTTCAAGTTTTTTCTAACTGTGTAAAGTTAAGGAAAGTTTCAAAATTTGCATGACTTGAACTTGTAATGTAGTATATGATTAGTTGTGATCCAAATAGGTTAAGTTAACAAGATTTTAGGTCTTTTTAGGACCAAAGTCGTGGCTTCCCTAGAGTAATAGGACTTGAGTTGTTGGTTCTAATTTTGTTAAGTTGTATTGTTAAGGTTCGAGCGAGGTATGTGCCGTTGACGAGTTGGAAATTCCTTATTCGGAGCTTGTTCGAGGTAAGGGAAATTTCTATATAATGAGTTTAGGCTCTTTGTTTTGTTTATTGTGTGGTTTAACTGAATGAATATTGGTGGTAGCAATGGTAGTATCACTAAGTGTTAGGGTGATGCTGTAACATGCCTAATAGGTTGAAATGTTTGATGCTATGTGAAATGTAGTGGCGTGCTCTATTTGATCTTGAGTGACAACTATGAATGTTGTTGAATGCCTTAAATCATGCTTGATTTATTGTTGAATTGATACTGATTGAAGTATGCAAAACAAAGAAGAATTGTTATTGTGATATAAGTTAATTAATAATTCGACGATCGATTGTTAATTAGTTGACGATTTACATCGGTAAATCTGATGCGATTCCACGAACCGAAAATATGATTTCATAGGTAAAGTATTTGGCATAACCTCACCTAGATAATACAATATTTGGAAGTATGAAAATTCACTAAGTAAAGTGAGTGAGGGTTCGTCGATCAACATTAATTAATTAACTTGTATTCTAACCATTGAGCATCGACACTCGGAGCGTTTGATTGGTCTCACAGACTTCAAAAGATGAGCTGTCCCTACATTGCCTAAGTAGAGGCTAGCCAAAGTAGTGGCAAGCCAAAGTAGTGACAAGCCTAAGTAGAGGCTATCTTGTTCGGACGTTGGGAAAGTAGTCCCTGTCATACTGCTGACTTATCAAGGCTGCGGTTGTATACACAAACTGGTCATACTGTATTGGCATACATGACTAACCACATTTTTATATGTGATGATTGATCATTGATTTGTTGTTGATTTGTCTGCTCACATGCAAATATTTGGTATGCTATGATACTGTATGCGGTCTATATGTATGTATATGTATATAATGACATGCTGATGTACTAGATATATATATATATACATATCTTATTTGTTTGCAACTAGCATGTGATGAACTCGTGGACAAGAAATTTACCCTTGTATTCCTTTGTTTTATGTTTGTGCTTGAAACCGATACTTAGATGTTGCTGATCCCGATGAGGCACATGGGGAATGTGACGTATGAGTTCCCTCAGGAGAAGACCCCTTCGGCGTGGGTCGTCAATCCTATTTCTTGGTGTTTGACACACACGGGATTAGTTTTGGAGACCAACGACGACGGGGAGTATTCTACTGCTGTACGCTTCAGCCGTAAGACGATTCATATCTTCATACCACCTAGCTTACTTACTACACTACCGACGACCGCGACTGTTGTGACCCATCTGTTCGTGGGCCCTTCACATCCATCCACGATTCCGAGTTCGAGTGCACATCCACCTTCGACTGGAGTCCTTGGAATTCTTCCCATCTTCACTGCTACTACTTCTGCTATACTGACAGCTTCATTGGAGACACCTGCTGCACCTGAAGGTAGTCCTCCCTCTTTTGCATTCACTGTCCTCACTGCTCTTATCCCTTGCCTCCAATCCCTACGGCCGGAAACCCAATCAATGGGTGTAGGACCACTAGGTAATGGACGGCGAGAGATAGAGTAGTGATCGATAGCGAGGACGAGGAGGAGGAGGAGGATCCTTCAGAGGCATCGGGGCCTGCTTGCTCGGAGTCGAGGGCCTATCGTGCGGGGTTTCCCCCTCGCAAGCGTCTCAGGTTACATATGCCAGCATAGTTAGATAGAGTCAGTTGGTTAGACTCTAGTTAATATATTGTACAGTATGACTTTTGGGCCTAAGTCTTTTGACAGGAGCTGACAGGATGCATCATGGATATGAGTCAACTCTAGGTTTTAGGGTTTTTCATATGACTGATGTATTTCATTTTGAGTATGTACTGGTGTATATTTTGGAATTCGCCTGCGTGCGAAATACTCTGATCCTTGACACACACACATATATATATATATATATAATGTTTAGAAGTGGTTATTGTTTGTCGCTCTAAAGTATTATACTCGTAAAAAAAAAACTGTTAGTTTCAAAGAAAACCTTATGCGAAAATGGGATATTACACTTCATTTCCAGCGTCTGGTCTTACTCAAGCACCCGATTTCAAACATATTCAAAATCCAGTGTTATAAAGTGTTTTTAACTTGAAGGTTGCGAAAAGTTTTTAGAACAATTCAACCCCCTTCTTGTGTTCACATTCAAGGCATTATTTTGGTTGGCATTGTTGGTTGTAATTATACAGGTACCTATGTTATTTTGTAATGTCCATGTTTTAGGGGAGATTTTGCCAAAATTTTGGTAGAAATTGTATTGGCCGTGTTTTAAGAATTATCAGTAGCTGTAATACATACTGCTACTGTAAAAAAAAAAAAGGAGAATAGCTAGCGCTTTTTCAATGAAGCGCTAGCGAAGTTCCGTTAATAGATAGCACTTTCTTTAAAAAGCGGTATATATTATCAACAATAGATAGCGCTTTTTCAAGGAAGCGCTATCGATTCTGATTTTTGCTAGCGCTTATAAAGCGTTGTCTTTTTGATGCAGATCACTAGCGGCTAAATAGGAAGTGCTTTTAAGCGCTAGCAAAGGCAAAAAATAAGCGCTATCTATTTCGTTTTATGTTGTAGTGAAAGTTTAGAATCTTCCAAACATTTGTTCTAAGGTTTCACCTCCCTGCATAGAAAAATCCTTAAGAGTCTGTTTGGTTGAGGGGTTTTGGAAGGGAGGGGAGGGGAGGGGTTTTGGAGGGATAATTGGAAATAAAATTTAAAATAAATGAGGGACATTCTAGGGATATCATCATTAAATACTGTGAAAAGAGATTGGTTTTGCTTATATTTTGTAACATGTTATATGAGTTGACTTTTGCTTATATATTGTAACGGAGGGAGTATTTAATTTCTCTAGTACTCCCCCCGATCTCAAATATAAGCAAAAGTCAAAATGTATTGGTCCAAATACATTTTGACTTTTGCTTATATTTGAGACCAGAGGGGGTATTTATTTGTTTGTTTGGTTCAAATAATGGGAGGGATTTTAATGAAAGGGAGGGAAGGGGAAGGGAGGAGAGGGATTTAATTTGATTTTGTGTTTAGTTGAGAGAAAGGGAGGGAAGCCTTTGCATGTTTAGTTCAGGAGGGGAAGGGAGGGATTAATTTACTTGTATACCCTTATAGCTTTTTATATTATATTATGTATAAGATAATTAAGTAATTTTATTTTAAATAATTTAATCTCCCCTCCCTTCCACTCCCCTTCCCTTCTCTAAACAAAAATTGAACCAAACAAACATAATTTAAAATAACTCCTCCCCTCCCCTCCAAACCCCCAACCAAACAAACTCTTAAGGATTTTTCTAACGTGTGAAACATTGATTGTCCTACGATATTATGCATCACAAATAGTATTTGCTGGAAAACTCTGGGCAGGATCCGAACCTTACATGATTTTTCTGTAATTTTTGGTAATGTATTTTGACTAATAAAAATATGGCAATGAACATATGCATGTCAAGGACCTAGATACTAAATTTTGTTAAAAATCGAGTCCGTCTGATATGGTAGAAAAATCATTACTAACAGCGCAATAATTGAGAAATTCTGCACTTTCTACGTATGTTTCGGTTTTGAATTTATTTGAGGACTGAATGAATTGTTCCTGAGTTATAAAAAAATTATTTCTGAAGTCTTAACATGTTATATGTTGACCTAAATTTATTTAGAATTTTCTTAACCTTGGAGAAATTTTTATAAATTCAGTAAAGCTGCTACTGAATATCGTTCATGCTATTTTTGGTTGATGTCTATATGAGGATTACGTGTCAGAACTATTGTTAATAATGGAAACTGTTGTTAATAATGGACTATGCATTAATTAATATTACATGAGTTTGTAGAACTGCCTATATTAGGATATATTACTTAGGTCGATGTGCTAAAAACTCTCATGATGTGTACATGCTGGTGAAATGTGAAATTGCATGAGTAATATATTATGTGAAAGCTTGACCGAATCTGTGAGATTGAATGCACTGTGACATATTATTTGATTAACTGTCGAACAGTGATTTACCTATGATATGAACTACCTTGTGATTGCTCAGCAATCTTATGAACACCATTGCTATCTTATAGCATGCATGAGTGTTTTCTTTTTATAGTGTTTCGGTCTATATTCCATTATATGAATTTGGGTAATTGATTGGATTAGATGTGCTCTGTATGCTACTGTGTGAAATAATTGAATTACAAGCTTCTTGTTGTTGGAAAATGCCTAATTGTAAATTTGGCCTTGTTTGATGTGCCTTGAACTCATGAACGTGGATCTTTGCATGAATAATGATAATTATATATGGGCATTGGAACTGGTAAGTTCCAAGGATTGGACAATGTAACACCTCATTCCTAGAGCGTTACTAAACTAATATTTCTGAAAAGCGAAATACTCTATTGCATGGTTTTCAAAAATGTGGCTCTATTTTTTTCTTTTAAAAACTTCTTTTAAAAGAGCAGTCAAAGTATTATAACGATTTTAGAAACATGATGGTGAATAAATAAAGAGACGAAAATAAAACCACAATAACCATTCTAGTAAATTTATTCAATCATTGCACATATGACAATTCAAGTCTTAAAAACTAAAATACACTTATTACAACATTGTAATTAAAACAGTGCACATCCTATAGCTGGTTGACACGCTACAACATTTACTAGACCTCTAGTAAGTTCAAACTAACACACTAGATGGATAACTAGATAGGACTATCCTCAGCTACATGTCAGCAACCTCGAACACTTTGCAGTCTTTATTATCTGGGTTACAATCATTGATTGAAAGAACCATGAGCAAGGATCAACTTCTTACACAAACAAATACAATAGCAACGGCATACAATAACAATTCATATTATACAGATAGAACATAATATACAATTCAATAAGAATGCATCAATGCTCTGCAAATGCGACTACATGCCACTGTTTATGATGCCAGAATTTCATACGCTATGGCCAATCGTGTGTACATACCAGATCAGGCACTGCACCATGCGATGGTTCGACTAACGACGCCCCTGAATTCCTTTGGCCATGAGATAACCCTTCACCCCAGGATATTCAGGTTGAAGTTACACCACAATGCATGACAATGCATTCCAATAACTCCAATGAACATATCATGTATATGATATTTCAACCAGGCATAATCAAATAAATATTTAACTTTCCAACATTAAATACATATTTAATTATCCATCAACACTTGCAATATATTTCCACATGAATTAAGCATATATCCATATAGACCACATAATCAATTCAACATTCCAACAACTTAGAATCACAATAATTCAGTAAATCCAATCAATCTTGCATCCATATTTAAACATCAAGGACATAAGCACATGAATATAAATCACATCACAGTATATCAGTATCCAACCCTAATCTTATCTAGAAGTAGCCCTTACACCTACTATACAAAACATAAACGCATATAATGTGAAGTGCTCTTACTAAAGTGAACAATTCACATGTCAAGCACGTCACAATCCTATTCAACACGAACTCAATCCTCATGTCCTAAACAACACACATCAAACTTAGCACAATTCTAATTCACCCAAATTAATTCCCTAGGTTATGGTTCAATCCTAAACCCCTAGGTTACTCACTCCAAAAGTTCTTTTTAGTAATACTCACACTTGGAAATAATAAAACAAGGTTAAAAGCAATAATTTTTAAACACTTTACACTCACTCAAAATCTTTATAACTAACTTTTAACTTTTAACAATAGAAAATTATGTTCTTTCAAAAACCAAATCACTTACAAAACCTCTAAAATAATTAATAATCAATCTCCTAACTTATTAAGCAAGTAGAAATTTTAAAAGCCACATCAAAATAGAAAATACTCCCTCGGTTTACAATCAAACAATACCTAAAATTTCCGAACTTTCAAATCCTTTCTAACAACAAAATTAACACTAAAACTAAAAGGTTCTAAACACAAATTTCCTAAGACTCCACCTTGGTTAAGAAATACAAAGATCTCTTTAACATTAGGTGTTTCATAGTCTTATTCAACTCAATCAATAATCAACAAATATACTAAAACCAAATTTCTTTTCATCACAATACTAGATCAAGGCTCCACTTGGTTTTAGAGTCACAAAGAACCCAATTCACCTAAGTGTTTCATTGCCTTAAAGCCAAAACAATTTCCAATCCAATTAAACTCTTTCCTAAAATTTTCCAAACTTAGACAACACTCCAACACCATTAATTTAAGTCAAAGACACAAAAATGATTTCCTCCCAAGCTCCTTAGGAGCTCTCGGCCAACACAAAAAATAGGGACCATTTGCAAAATTTTCAATTAATCAAAACCACATCATTCAACACCTAATTTCCTTTCCCAAAACATTCAATTTTTACAAACTAAAACCATTAACATAATATATTACCCTATCATGGCCAAGCAAGCATCAAGGGTTTCCCAAAAATTGCATTTTCCTTTGATCAAAATCAAAATTAACAACCACAACAACAACTATACCAATTATCAAGGAGTAGTAATCCCTAATCAATTGCAAAATTCACTTGAGAAATCACAAAGCCCCTTCCCCTTAACCACATCGGCCTAAGGTTCCCAAAATTTGGGAAAAACTTTGATCATCTAACTCATGATCACAATCAAGCCACAATTAAAGCATTAAACAAGAAATTAGAACTAAAATCAAACGGAACCTCACCCAATTTCTTTAGGGACCTCATCATTTTAGGGATAAAAAGGGAGGGAGGATTTTGGCTCAAGCTCTTAATCCCTAGATCATGAATCTAGCACTAAAATAGAGAAGGAAATTGAAAGAATTGGTGGTGCTTTGAATGAAAAGGGTCACGACTAGGAGCATAAAAGGAAGAAGGAAATAACTTGACTTACTTACTCACTCACACTAGCTTCTCTAGCACTAGAAATTAGTAAGGAAAAGTAAGAATTTTGAGGTATAAAAAGAACGGAAATGAGATAGTAAATGGGGTGGAAAGTTTCGGCCAGAATAAAAGAAAAGGGAAGTGGGTTTGGTTCCTTTTCTCTTCACAAACTCATGACTAATTTTGGAGAAGGAAATAAAAGTGGAGGAGTAGAAATGGGGGGAAGGACATTCGGCTGGGCAAGGAGAGAAGGAGAGTAAAATAATTTAATCACATTAATAAACATGTGGTCCTAATTAAATACTTGGAGTCAAAGTAACTTGGAGACAAAGTTAAAAAAAATGTGAGTGAGTGAGAAAGGGGAGGGGATCATGCTGATCCTAAAAAAAGTAGGGGACCAAAAATAAAATTTAATAAAAGGAATTTACTTGGTTAGGAATAACTTAGGAAAGGTATCTCCTAATTACCATGTGAAACTTGACACCTAGCACCATAAAGCAAGATATTTCTAATCTAATCACTAAGTCTAAACATCTAATCCCTCTCTTCCCATGATTATCCCCTATTCCTAGAGTCTTGAGTGTCCCTAAAAAAATACAGCATCGAGTAATCATGTTATCGATTAATTCTTTCGCCGATAAATCGGGAAAATTAATTTACTGAGAAATTAATTCACTGCGCGATAATAATTTATTTGTAATAATAAAAATAGTTGAAAACACTCAATCAATGTCATAACAAGTTACGATTCGATTTTCATCGAAATCGAAGTTCGTTTAAAATTTTAATGCAGATAAAAATTACCCGGCAATTCAAAATACAGCGAATATTCATAAGAATTATTCGGCGAGTTTTGAACCATGAATTAATATTAAATATTAATTCTCAAATTTAATTTCATCTTGGTTTAATTCAATCACTTTCTTAGTCAACAAAAATACGTATTACCGCGTCAAACAAAAAATTTATATAAAGTTTAATCGATGAATTCACCTTAAAGGAGCATACATCTACGCTGTCTATTAATTTGAATTGACATCATAAATAATAATTATTTATAATAAATAAATTATTTAAAATACTTCAAAATAATTCCTGATACTCTCAGTAAATCATTGAAGTGATCAGTCCCTACGACTTACCTTTAAGTATCTGAGATATTATTGCTAAAACAATTTTTTTTAAAAATTAGGGTGTTACAGACAACTTCCTTAGGAAGAAATCCTCCCACTTTGAAATGGGGTCTCTAACCCCGATGGTCCTAAACACTAGATTCTAGAACCCTACCTAGAGTGTGATCATTTTTCCTATTCTATATGAGTTTTGTAATATGTTCAGTAGAAATGTAAAACTTGATGATTATGCCATGACAAGGATCTTTAATAGAGTCGTGAGAGTAATTATGTTGCGCAGACATAGTTACATTCAAGTCTTTATCGAAGACCCTTGTAGAGGTATGTGTGCCTGATTCATATGATTATTATTGTTTCAGTTACCCAGTGGATGAGTAGGAGGGACTGATCACCCCAATAACTTGTCACTAGTAGGTGTAATAATAATAATCAAAAGTGTGCATGTGTACTCTGTTGTTTAACTGCAAACTTGAGTAAAGTTCTCGACTATTACGAAAGTTACATTCGGTAACAACTACTTGAGTGAATTTCGAGGACGGAATTCCTTGTAAGGAGGGGACGATTATAAGACCCCAAATTTTCCCTTCTTCTTTTATTTATGTAATTATTTATTAGATGTAGGTATGCTATGTTTTGATTTGATACGTGAATATATGATGCTTTGTGTGAATTTGTATTTATTTGTATTTTTAGAAAATATCAGGATTTATTTATATTTTTAGAAAATTGCAATAATATATTATTTAATATATTATTTTTATGAAATATTAGTAGTTGAAATGTCATTTATTTGGGAAAAATATTTCGGGTTAAAGAGGCGTTAAAATGAGTTTGACGGGTTAAAGGGTTTTAAAGATATATAAAAAATGATTTTTACTGATTTACTTTGTACACCCGTTCTTTACTGATACACCCCTCATTTTCATATACTACTTTATGCGAATATTTGATTATTATGTGTTAATCAAATTTCAATTAATTGCTATACGTGTGTGTGCATAATTAAAACCTTTCTAATTTGAGTTTGATAATCTTTGAATATGATTTTTAAATAAATGAATAGAGCGCATCCTTGGGCAAGACCTTATGTGTAGAAATATTTTTTTGATTGACCTATTGGGCCAACATTCATGGGCTTTACATAACCCATTTTTTTTATGACTTGAGGGGATTGAAACCCCTTGCCTTATGCGCACCATTCAGCCACTTCCACCCTTGGAATTATTCCTCTTCTCCTTCATATTCTTCCTAAACCCTAGCACCCAAAATAATGAAGAGGAGGCCACCCAAGTTTGCCTCTTCCAATTTCGGCCACACAAAACTTAGAGGCAGCCTTGTTTTTTGGTCATCCATTGAAGGTTAAGTAAGCTCTATGATCCTTCCTTTCTAATTTCATGTGTTAGGAATTTAGAGTTTTAGGAATTTCTAACGATTCTTGTAAATTCTTTTCTATTCATTGTAATCTCACCATAGGATTGATTCGGAATCCATCGTCATCCCTCTTCCACTAGGAGGTTGCGCAAGTCACCAGGATAAGGGGGAGATTATTGTGGTTGGAGATATTTGAGGGAATAGGTGAAGGGGTTGTCCTTGAACCCCATTGTTTGATTTTTCTATTTGTGTGATAAATAATGTTTCAGTTTGTTTAGAGGTGTGTGAAGTTTATTTTAGCTTGGTGAAATTTGCATTCCATTTTTATAGGTTAATCTGTCCTTTTCCTTGGTTAGTGCATCAATTGGTTTTGTGCCTAGAAATCGACTCCAAAAAATCATGCGCAGTTCTATACATTTGGCTTGGTCCGTTTTGCTAATCACGTTTCTTTTTTTCTTTTGGTTTTCTTCATGAGTCTTCTTGGATTTCATTACGTTTCCTTTGAATTCAAAAGCATGGAAGTTATATATATATTTTTTAATCAGTTAAAAGAAAAGGAACATGTCAGTGTGTATGTTAAATGGCATAAGGAAAAGGTTTTCATTGGTCAAGCTATTAAAGTACTAAGCAGGTCATGTTTTTTTTTGTTGGTTTTTATGTTGAACTATTTGCATTTTGTTAGTGTTTAAACAATGTGTCCATGCCTAATGGGTTGAAATTGTGCACACAATTTAATTGGTCAATAAGCCTGTTTAATGGTTATATATGTATGTTGTAAGTGTTTAAAATAATTCTATTTTGAGACTTAGGATATTACTGAAATGCTAGAGTCCTAAATTTATATATCCGTTAATGATTTAGTTGATAAATTGTGAATTTTAGGATTTTAGAAGAAGTTTAAACGGACGCTGTTTCATAGTTATTGATAACTAAATTATGAAAATAAATTAAACTAAATTATGAAAATAAATTGACTTGTCTCGTTTACATTTAATGCTTTCATTTTTCTGTTTGTTGTGCAAAATCTTTATACGTGTTGTTTTTGTTTGATCTTTCTGCATGATGTTTCTATTGTTGTGCAGAATTTTTCTGCGTGCTGTTTCTGTTTCTGTGTATATATTACTTGCCGTTTTTCTGCAGAATTTGCGTAGTTACTGTTCTGGTTCTTTATAGAGATTTTTGTTGCAAACAATTCTGTTTTTCTGCAAAATTTGTGTAATTGTTATTTTTCGATTCTGTTTCCTATAGATTTTAATTACTTAATTAAGAAATGATTATTCTATAAATTATTTTTTGATTCGCTTGTTGTTTAGTGATGATGATTGCGAAAAGCCACATTTGTGGTGATGACTTTGAAAGGATAAATGACCTTGTGTGCAAGTTACCTAGCTAAAAGTAGCCATAATGGGACTTGAGTCATTCCTTGTGAGATGATCCTAGCCATATGGGCCATGATGGATTGTCGATAAAAATGAACTATGATGTTCGGAGGAAACCCGACCATGTGTGTATGTTTGACATATCAGACCCTGTATAGGATGGGGGGAAGCACCATTGAAATGAAAGGTGGAGGCCAACATGAGTGAGCCTGCATGGTAATATCTCAGCCTAGGGGGTGAGAAGCTAGAGTCTGTGGTCCCTAATAGTTTGAGTGTCGCGCCTTTGACTGGGGACCACTTATCAGACTTAGCTACCCTGACCGTCACCAGACATTATTGTTCCTAGTCGAGAGTATGCGGTAACAGAGTAGTCATCATTGCGGTGAATTTCTATAATAAACTAAATATGTACTCCTAGGCGACTTCCCAGAGTAGTAGATGGTACCACATGCATATGAAGTAGTGTTGCTAGTGTCTGCATTTTACTTGAGATAACTACGTGGCTTTGAAAAATGGTGAATTTTACTTATGAGTACTTGTGAATTTAAATGTGAGTGTTGTTTTATGAGCATGTGACGTGGTGTATTTTTATGTGAATTATGGTGCTATAATTGTATATATTTTTATATATATAAGTATACTATTTTGTTCACTTATTCTTTCTAAATATCACCACAATTCAATCACAACGTACTCTCCTCTCTCTGTTTGTATGTTTCCTTGTACTTTTATACTAAATTGCAGATGCTTCTAATCCTGGAGTTAGTGGCTAAATTGAAGATCATGAATGCCTGCTGAACTTTATTTTATGACGTTATTTTTGTTATTAGTTTGAGCTACATAATTTTCTTTGATTTTATTCGGGGTTATGTAATAGCTCTGAGATAATGTGATAGAGATATTTTTGGGGGTTTTTATTTGGTTTATTAAGCTTTATCAGAATTAATTCTAAATAAATGTTTGTGTTACTTATTTGGAAAAAAAAAAGATTTGACTTGAAGTTTTATCGAGAAGAAATACTTTCGTACTACCATTGAAATTTTACGTGGATTAAAGTTTGTTATGTTAACTTTTATTAGTTTAAATTTTTATGCTATTTACGCACGAGATATTCTAAGTGATGATTTTTTGAAAATCAAACACGTATCAATTTTCTTTTAATTATTTGAAAAAATTTTATTTTTATTCAAAACGGAGTTAAGGGTGTCACAGAGTAGGCATTCAATTTGTAGTAGGAAGAGTGTAGCAAGTTTCAATGATCTCCAATAATTCCAACTGATTTCCTTCAATGAAGGCTTGTGTCATATTTTTCCAGTATTCATAATTAGTTCCACCGAACAAAGGTGGCTTTCCAACATTGTTTCTTTCTACTCGATCCATTTCTTGTTTTAATTTGACTCAGACCTTTTCTCTGACGCTGTTAAGTGCTTCAAGATCAGAACCTGAGCTCTGATGCCAACCGAAATGCAAGAAAACACAAGGGATTTGAACTGTGTTTGAAAAACTTTTTGCGTTTTCTAAAACATTGTCTTATGGAAGGTTGCAATACTTAACCGCTATAAGCGTATGTAATGCTTTACTTCGCAAGATTGTGGTCAGACACAACAGAGTTGTGAATAACACTTTACAAGCAAGATAATCCCCTTGTTAACTGACAAATAATATATGGAACCATATAAAGAGAGATAGAGAAGACAAAGAGGTTTAAACAAGTTAAATTTCAAACTAAAAACTATTGATGTCCGTTCACCTGAAGGAATCCACTAACCTAATTGGTTACAACCACTATCAACACCTTCTGGTCCAACTGACTGTTCTAGTAGTATCCTGGTTACACACCTCTACTGAACCTTCTAGGCAACCTGACCGTTAAAGTAGAATCTGTGACACCCTCTACCCCGCATGTTATCATTAAAGAAATAAATTAAAAAATACAATAACTGAAAAATACTGTCAAATAAAATTTTTCATAAATAAATATAGAGTCATCACGCTCTTAGAAACTTGCAAAAATAATCAAATAACGATTACGCTTAAATTCAAATAATAAAAACACCCCAATGTCACAACGTCTCAGAGCTAACCCTAAGCCTTTGCATTGGAAATAACAACAACGAAAACAACAAAAACATCGGAGATCCTAACTATGGTGACCGCGTCCACGGATCACTCCTCAGCCACGTCGTCGTCCCCACCTACAATCTGATCGTCTAAACATACATAATGGTGTTTGAGTAGCCACAGTAAAAGGGGTTAGATATCATATACAATCATAGCATAAAACGACAAAGGACATAGCTTAAGCAATGCGCATATAGCAACTTAACTCAATCAACACGTAACATGAATGCAAGACTCTATGAGTTCTTATGCAATCCTAGACAACGTCTACTTCACCGGACATGTGGATCCATACCAACTAAGATGAGCGAGTGAGGAAACACCATCACTCTTGAGTACAAACAGTGTCTAGTCAGGATGACCCAGTTTATATGGGAACGCCCCAGCTGTGGTGATCATCCACTACCTTTATATAAGATACACCTACCCGATCGACCCCCAAAGCCGGGTACATTGCCCATTATGGTCGATACTATATCGCATCATCGTTGCTCACCCCTAATAACGTTAATGAACAAGACACATTTGATGTATGAGCATAAACCATACAAGTGTCTAACAACAACAACAATAACTTATCAACTCACCCGTCATCTCACTAAGCGGCTGGCAACAATTTATCAACTCACCGACCATCTAATCAAGCGGTCGGCTACAATATCGTTAACAAGGTACTACTCATCAGTGATTCGACAAGTTTCTTGAACCTTGGAACAATTCCAAGTTATCAACCTACAACACCAATACTAAGTCTAAGCTACCTTACTTAGTTTCCAACTCTTAACTCAACTGTTTCAACTTAATTAAATTATTCTAGGTTTGATCATCACTTATGATACCTTATCGAACCTTGAATACCCTTAGAAAACACGTTATAACACTACCCAAGGTCGGAACGGACGGGAAAATGACAAAAAATGGCGCACCTATGCTGCCCTCCAGGGCACCTGACCCCTGTAGGTCTGGGCGCCAGCCTCAGTGTAGGAAACTCCGCACACAAAGTTTTATGTGGTCCCGGTGTATTCGGTAGGGACCGAACGTACCGTACTACTCCCCTAAAATTATAGGATACTATCCAAAAGAGTTTGGGTCAATAGCTATTATATCTTGAATTTAAAAATTCAATTAGTGAGACTTTGCTAAAAATTTCCAGACTTAATTATTTTTCTGCTACTATTTTTCTGCATAATTTTTGCTAAGTTACTCACCACACCATATCTTGCTTCTAAAACACTCAAACCATCAATATAACATTATCACCATCATACCTAAGCCCTAAGACTCATTTGATCCATAACTTAAGCACCAAAACATCATTTTTCCTTAGTTAAGTCCTAACAATTTCAACTATCATTCATACCTTAATCCTCATCATCACCATTCCATAGCATCTAGTGAACTTAAGTGCAATAAACCACACCCTATGACATTATAGCCCTCACTCAACACATCAAAACCAGAACATCATATAGGAACAGGTGATCTCATCTTCAACACATTTGTCTCATACATACATTTATCAACAATAAGCCAAAACAACCAAATCATTATATAATGCATACGTGACATACCATCCTCATAATAATTCAAACAACAAATCACAGGGAATTATCAATTAATATAATCATCATGATAGAAACTAAGATCAAGGTTTTCCTATCACAATAGCAATGGTACTTATCTTGCACAATCGCGCCAAGTCTAAGGACCATGAGACATCCCTATTGCCTAATTATATCTATAAGCCCACTAATCTTGTATCCATCTTCCCCGTTACCTCAGAATTTTGTGTGCCCTAATGAGGTCTTGAGGGTTCCAAGCTTTGTCTCTCCTTTGATAGATTTCTTCTTCAAAAACACAAGAATAAAGGTGTAGGAATGAGAAAATCAGAATTTAAAACCCTTAAGGGTGTAACCATGATGAGAAAGGCTTACCACACTTTAATTACTTCAATGAGGATGGAAGAATGACAATGGTGTTGGTATCAATTTCGGAATCCCAAGTGGTGTGCCAAGCAAGAATCTCCAAGAACAAAAAAATGGAAAACAAAGGAGAAAAGAGCAGTTTTTTTGAAGTGATGACTTTGGGGAATGATAATGATGTGATTAAGGCTTTCAAAAATGAGGGTTAGTTGCTGGTTATCAAAACTTGCAAGTAACCCTCATGAAATGGGTCAGAAATGGGTCAAAACGGGTCCTAAAAAACCATAAAACCGGCCAAAAAACGCAGCAAAACGCAAGAAATCGCGTGCTGCTGAACAGGGCCAGGAGTGGGGAAAACCTTGCTTGAGGGCAAGCAAAGATCAAGTTTGGGGATGTGTTAACACACCAATTTGTCTACTTATATAGGGTATTTTTAGTATCTAAATACATCATTTTGCACTATTTTAAGCACAAAGGTACTTATTTATGTTCTATTTTGCAGAATTATCATAAAGACACCACTCAGAGCAAAAGATGCGAGAAAGGACCAAAAACTAGCAAGTTTTGGAGAGTTTTAGCACTACTGGACGAGCGGTACGGCTTGACAGACCTTCAGTACGGCCGTATCTAGATCAGAATTTCATAGGGGCGTACCCCCTTGGTCAGTACCACCTGGCTCTGATGAAAAAGTCTAGTACGGTCGTGCCAAAGGCAGTACGACCATACACAAATGATGTCAGGGATACAGAACGCATAGGTACAAGCCAACGTCACAAGAAAAGTTCGGTACAGCCGTATATATCCGGTACGATCGTACCCCGTCTCAAAATGTGCAGATTTGAAAGCCAGATGACCTAATCCGCAGCTAACATTATAAATAGGGGCTCTTAACCTTTTCTAATAACCTTTTGATGAATTCTGAAGTCAAGAGCCCCTTTTTGAGAGTTCATATAAATTCCTTGCCTTTCCTGTTGATTTCTATTTCCTTGGAGCTTGGTGCCAATCCCGATTCGCTACCGGAGCTTGTGAGGATGCGAAGAATGTGCTTAAGGACTGTCGTCATACCGAAAGGGTGTCTCGGTTTAGATTTATTCTCTTTGTTATGGATTATTGTGGTTTTATGATTAAGTTTATGTTATTATCATTGATAATGAGTAGCTAAACCCATCACTAGGGGTGATGGGGATCCTTTACAATACTTTTGATTATTCATCTATTTAGTACTATGAGTTTCTATTGAATGTTTGATTGTTTTATGCCTAGTGTGCTTAATCTTATAAGGCCTGATCAACCTTTAATTAGTTAGCATAATTATGGTAACGAGATCATAATTAGTTAACAGATCTCTAGGAGTAAAAGAACCCGCTTTATATGCCAGATAGGTTATTGCTTGTTTCTAATCAGTTATGAAATTAACAAACCCACCTGTGCTTAATGCTTTTTCCTTTAATTACCTTCTAGGACCAAACGGGGTATTAGTTAGGAAGAAGGCTATTACAAGCTAGTAGTTCTTAGTAATTTAGAGTGGGTGATTAGCTCTCTTTCATATAGATAACTCATAGTAATTATTTAGTGAACTCAAGAGTACAGTAAGGGTGAACCCGGTTCCCCTAGACCTCCCATAACATTGTTAATCCGTTCTTGCATTTAGTTTGATTTCTTGCTTTGATTATGTGACAACTTTTTACTACTTTCTCATTACAACTTTTGTTAGCATAATAGAATAAAATCGTTGAAGTCATTGGTACTCGCGTATTCCCTGTGGGTTCGACATTCGGAGTCCTAATTATACTCCATTATTATTACGAGTTACGATTAGGTGCACTTGCCTGAGCCGCAACAGTACCTTGTGCCCTGCCTCGGTGGAACCTGGGCGCCCTGCGTCCTAGTGGCGCCCTGCGCTATTGTTTTCGCTATAATTTGAGTGTCGAGTATCCTATTGAGGTGTTCTTTGTGGTGTTGGAAAGCTAAGAGAATTTCTTACAATTTCCTCATTAATAGGCCTAACCAGAATCGAGCTATAACATGGTCAAAAATGTAGTTGAATTTTACTGCAATATTTATAAGTGCTACACTTGCGCTGCTTTGACTACAAAAAGATTATCTTGAGTTCTTGACATCGGATTTAATTCAAACCAAAGCCAAATGAAAGATAAAGGATAGATATACGAATTGCTTGAAGGAGCTTAAATCTAATTAAGTTGTTAGAGGGTTCAAAAATGAGGAATACCGTGACTAAAATGACTAAACATAGGAATAAAAGTATGTCTAGATACTCAATTGACTGGAGAGATGGTAAAACATGTGGAACTCATCTTAAGCAACTTTAAAAATATACTAATCCCCTATGACATGTCCTAATCCAAGAGGATGAAAATCTGGGCTGTTACAATTCTACCCCCTTAAAAGAATTTCGTCCTCGAAACTTCGACAAATCTTAAGGACCTAATCTGCTATCCTAGGGCCTCGAGGTCACTAAGGGTAACTTACCTATGTCATGGTCAATCTTTTGTTCCTTAAAGGTAACTTTCCTACGAGTTCTACCGACTGTCTCTAGGGTTATCATGGTAAGGTGACTAATCTCAATTTGTAACTATATTCATCCAACTACAATAGTCTAAACAATGAATCCCACTTATCCACGTCAATCATTATTGGGTGGCCATCCCTCCTACTCATTTAGCCAGGTAACCTAAGCCACAACAATCATACATATCATTCATTAACACTTCTATAAGGATATCTGATATGGGCTTGAGTGTAAAAATGTTGGTACCTCACAATCACCCTCAAGCTCTATTAAAGTTCCTCCCTATATGTTAATACCATAATACCGCTGTGCTACTCTAATAATCTACCTTGTAACTAATAGTACTACTCATATCCACCATCCACCCTCTACTATCATAATACCACTTCGAGCCTTACCCCCATAGTTTCCTCTCCTAGCAAAAAAGAAGTCTAACCCTTGTAATATAGTAACCAAGCTCCTAGCAAGTCTTTATAGTCGACTAAGGGTTAACCAATACTTCTACCAATCTCGTTGCAAGGAATAAACACCAAAAGCGTACTATGTAAAACAATCGTGCCAGCAGGAATTCTCTCGACAAGACGTGTACCTCGTGTGAGATCTTTGGACTTTGAAGCTTTAGTGAGACTTTGCTAAAAACTTCCAGACTTAGTCATTTTTCTGCTACTATTTTTCTGCGTAATTTTTGCTAAGTTACTCACCACACCATATCTTACTTCTAAAACACTCAAACCATCAATATAACATCATCACCATCATACCTAAGTCCTAAGACTCATTAGATCCATAACTTAAGCGCCAAAACATCATTTTTCCTTAGTTAAGTCCTAATTCAACTATTATTCATACCTTAATCGTCATCATCACCATTCCATAGCATCTAGTGAACTTAAGTGCAACAAACCACACCTTATGACATTATATCCCTCACTCAACACATCAAAACAAGAACATCATATAGGAACTGGTGATCTTATCTTTAACACATTCGTCCCATACATACATTTATCAACAATAAAACAATACAACCAAATCATCATATAATGCATACGTGATATACCAACATCATATTAATTCAAACAACAAATCGCAGGGAATTATCAATTAATATAATCATCATGACAGAAACTAAGATCAAGGTTTTCCATCACAATGGCAATAGTACTTATTTTGCACAACCGTGCCAAGTCTAGGGACAATGGGACGTCCCTATTGCCTAATTATATCCATGATCCCACTAATTTTGTATCCATCTACCCCTTTACCTTAGAATTTCGTATACCCTAATGAGGTCTTGAGGGTTGCAAGCTTCGTCTCTCATTTAGTAGATCTCTTCTTCAAAAACACAAGAATAAAGATGTAGGAATGATAAAATCAGAATTTAAAACCCTAAGGGTGATCAAAGGGTGTAACCATGATGAGAAAGGCTTAACACACTTTAATTACTTAAATGAGGAAGGAAGAATGACAATGGTGTTGGTATCAATTTCGGAATTGCAAGTGGTGTGCCAAGGAAGAATCTCCAAGAACAGAAAAATGGAGAACAAAGGAGAAAAGAGCAGTTTTTTCCAAAGTGATGATTTTGGGGAATGATAATGATGTGATTAAGGCTTCAAAAACAAGGGTTAGTGGGTGGTTATCAGACCTTGCAAGTAACCCTCACCAAATGGGTTAGGAATGGGTCAAAACTGGTTCTAAAGAGTCACAAAGCTAGCCACAAAACACAGCAAAATGCAAGAAATCATGTGCTGCAGAATAGGGCCATGCGCCCTGCGCCCCAGTCTTGGGCGCCCTGCCTCAGTGTAACCTTGGTGCCCTGCATCCTCGTGGCACCCTGTGCCACTGTTTTCACCATAACATGAGTTTCTGGTGTCCGATTAAGGTGTTCTTAGTGGCGTTAGAAAGTTAAGTGAATTTCGTACAATTGCCTCTCTAATAGGCCTGACCAGAATCGGAATATAACATGGTCAAAAATGCAGTTCAAGTTTAATGCAACATTTATAAGTGCCACACTTGTGCTGCTTTGACTCCAAAAAGATTTTCTTGAGTTCTAGATATCAAATTTAAGTCAAACCAATGCCAAATGAAAGATAAAGGATAGGTCTACGACTTGATTGAAGGAGCTTAAATTTAATAAAGTTGTTAGAGCTTTCGAAAATGAATAATACAGTGACTGAAATGACTAAACATAGGAATAGAGGTATGTCTAGTTACTCAATCGACTGAAGAAATGGTAAAACATGTGGAACTCATCTTAAGGAACTCTAAAAATATACTAATACCCTATGACATGTCCTAATCCAAGAGGATGGAAATCTGAGATGTTACAATTCTACCCCCTTAAAATAATTTCATCCTCAAAATTCCGACAAATCTTAAGGACCTAATCTGCTATCCTAGGGCCTCGAGGTCATTAAAGGTAACTCACCTATGTCATGGTCAATCTTTAGTTCCTTAAAGGTAACTTTCCTACGAGTTCTACTGACCGTTTCTAGGGTTATCATGGAAAGGTGACTAACCTATACTTGTAACTATATTCATCCAACTACAATAGTCTAAACAACCAATCCTATTTATCCATGTCGATCACTATTGCTTCGGTCACCGGCGATAAGTTATTGGGTGGCCATCCCTCCTACTCATCTAGCCAGTTATTGAGCGTAAAAATGTCGGTACCTCACAATCACCCTCAAGCTCTATTAAAGTTCCTCCCTATACGTTAATACCACGATATCGCTGCGCTACTCTGATAATCTACCTTGTAACTAAAAGAAGTCTAACCCTTGTAATGTAGTAACCAAGCTCCTACAAAGTCTTTATAATCGACTAAGGGTTAACCAATACTTCTACCCAACTCGTTGCAAGGAATAAACACCAAAAACGTACTATGTAAAACAATCGTGTCGGTAGGAATTCTCTCGATTAGACGTGTACTTCGTGTGAGATCTTTAGACTTCGATGCTTCTATTCCATTAATAGTGAAGATTCTACCGGTTGTTTCCAAGTGATCCGCCTGCGGCTTCTCCCTTCTTTGCCTATAATCTTCCTGCATTTGCGAATCAGAGTAACTTGATTAGTTAGTCTCATGTTCCTTTGTTGATTCAGTCTTTGAAGTTGAGCAGCTCCAATCTTGTGGAGGTTCTCGCAAATATGGCACTCACTAACCATGGATGAGAAATTTCGAATCTTTCGGGAAGTCATGGCGTGCTTAATCTCCGTGTGTAGTACAACTTCAAATTTGATGCACCTTGATCGCTCATAGGTACGACACTAAATTGGTGGTTGGAAATAGGATAGTTCTTCGAACTTTTCCGCATATTCATCAATAGACATATCTCACTGTGTTGGACTCCAAAACTCCACCTCATTTTGCTCACGTAGATCCACCATTAGGTATTTATCCAAAAATCGTCCCTTCAGGATGTTCCAAGTGACAGTTATGCAGATCACCTCCATATGTCGTCGACAGCTCCACCACCAGTATGCAGCCTCGTCAGTCACGAATGTAGCAAGGCCAACTTTCCACGCGTCACTGCATCCCATAGTCTGAAAAGTCTTCTCCAGCTCCCTAACATAATGCTGAACTCCCTCGGGGTCATGAGCTCCCTTTAATGATGGAGGGTTTCCCCTCTGAAAATTCACAAGGCCCTGATAGTCAGTGGCTCCTTCATGACTGGTTTGATAGCGTCCTTTCACATTATTCAAGCTTCCAACAACATCGATGATAACATGGTTACTCTTGTCCCCCATCTTTTCCTACTCAGACAGTCAAGAAGTGAATCAGTTACTAAGTAAAGTCCTAAAATCTCATATCATCATTTATTCTAGTATAGACAATCATACAAGAGTACACAGAGAATACATAATAGACATATACCACGACCTAAGAACAAGCCGAGCTTTTATACCACTAAATGTAACACTCTCTACCCCGCATGTTATTGTTAAAGAAATAAATTAAAAAAATACAACAGCTGAAAAATACAGTCAAATAAAATTTTTCATAAACAAAGATAGAGTCGTCACACTCTTAGAAACTTGTAGAAATAATCAAATAATGATCACGCTCAAATTCAAATAATAAAAATACTCTGATGTCACAATGTCTCAGAGCTAACCCTAAGCAATTATATCAGAAATAACAACAACGAAAACAACAAAAACATCGAAAATCCTAACTACGATGTCCGCGTCCACCGATCACATCTTAGCCACGTCGTCGTCCCCACCTGCAATCTCATCATCTAAACATACACAATGGTGTTTGATTAGCCACAACAAAAGGGGTTAGATATACAATCATAGCACAAAACGACAAAGGACATAGCTTAAGCAATGCGCATATAGCAACTTAACTCGATTAACACGTAACATGAATGCAAGACTCTATGAGTACTTATGCAATCCTAGACAATGTCTACTTCACCGGACATGTGGATCCATATCAACTCAGATGAATGAGTGAGGAAACACCATCACTCATGAGTACGAGCAATGTCTAGTCAAGGTGACCCAGTTTATATGGGAACGCCCCAGCTGTGGTGATCATCCACTGCCTTTATATAAAATGCACATACCCGATCGACCCCCGAGGCCGGGTACCTTACCTATCATGGTCGATACTATATCGCATCATCGTTAGCCAACGAACAAGACACATATGATGCATGATCATAAACCAAACATGTGTCCAACAACAATAACTTATCAACTATTAAAAGATAACATAAGACGTTAATGAGATCGAGAAATAGTTATGATATATATTGCATTTGCCTTAGAGGAATTAACAAAGATCATAATGGCCGAGGCCTCAGAGGAATAACAAAAAATCATAATGGTCGAGGCCTTAGAGGAATTAGGAAACATTTAACATTTGAAATCAAAAGACTCGCTTAACTATAGTAGAAACGCAGGCTGGCCGCATTCCATGTCCTCTGTATGACCCTGTCGATCAGGTGCTCCAACTTGAATGCTCCCTTACTGATGTTTGTTTTTACTCAGAAGGGCCCTTCCCAGTTTGCAGCCAGTTTCCCTGTTGCCCCATCTCGAAGAGCACAGCGTAGCACCAAGTCGCCCTCCTTGATTTCTCTCAGCACAACCTTAATGTTGTATTTCGTTGCTGCTCGAACTTTGTACGCAACCTCTATGATGTGGACGATCTCTCTGACCTCGTCCAGATTGTCCAGATTCGAACGAAGACTTGTCTCATTCTGGTCTGAATTCCCCAAAAGGACTGTCGGAGAGGCTCCATAATCTCGACCGAAATAATGGCATCCATTTTGTAAACCAAACGGAAAGGTGTTTCCTGAGTGGAGGAGTGTGGTGTGGTATGGTACAACCACAAAACTTGTGGTATCTCCTCCGCCCAAACTCCCTTAGCCTCTTCAAGCCTCTACTTCAGCACTTTCAACATCACCTTATTAGCTGACTCGGCCTAACTGTTGCTCTGAGGATGCTCGACCAAAGTGAAAATTAGCTTTATTTTCCATCGCTCGTAGAAGTTCTTGACCAAGCTGCTAGCGAATTGTGTTCCGTTGTCTAAGACTATTACGCCTAGGAGCCCAAACTGACATATCAACTTCTTCCAATAGAATTTCCTAATCCGTTCGGCCGTGATGGTTGTCACAGGCTTAGCTTCGACCCACTTCGTAAAGTAATCCACTGCTACTACCAAGAATTTGTTTTGACGAGGAGCCAAAGGGAAAGGCCCAAGAATGTCAGTCCCCCACACGTAGAATGGCCATGGGGAGGCAGCCGACTGGAGTTCTACAGGTGAAGCTCGGTGCATATCAACATAATGCTGACACTTGTCGCATTTTCTGACGTAAGTCGTGCAATCAGCAACCATGGCCGACCAGTAGTACCCAGCCCGTGTGACCTTAGCTGCCAAGGCCCTCACTCCGATGTGCGTACCGCATGCTCCCTCATGGACCTCGGCTACAACATAGTTGACCAGCTCCTTTCCCAAACACCGAAGCAGCAAAAGCAAGAACCCGCGCTTATACAGCTAATCACCAAGAATGGTGTATTTGGCTGACTCCTTTCTAAGTCTTCGAGCTTCCGACTCGTTTTCTGGGAAAGTGTCATCTCGGAGGTATCGTATTATTCGGCCCATCCAGGACTCCATCTCCTGAATTATGAAGAAGACTTTGGTTTGATCATGCTAGGGTGCTGGAAGGTTTCCTGGATGACCAACATGTTGTTCCCCGACCTTTTTGTACTTGCTAGCTTTGACAGTATGTCTGCATGTCCTTTCTGTTCTCGAGGAATGCAAGTCAACTTGAAAGATGTGAATCTTTTCTTGAGGTCGCTCACCTTTTCCAGGTATTTAGCAAGTTGCAGATCCTTAGCTTGAAAATTTTTGAGAACCTGCCCCGTGACTAATTGAGATTCACTCCGGACTGAAAGTTTGCAAACTCCCATTTCTGTTGCCAACACCATTCCCGCTATTAGGGCCTCGTACTTGGCCTGGTTGTTGCTGGCCTTGAACGAGAAACGCAGCAAATGTTCGAGCAAGACTCCATCTAGTCCTTCAAGGGTTATCCTAGCTCCACTTCCTCTAAGGCTAGAGGAGCTGTCCACCGAGAGTATCCAACAATGAGTGAATTCTGGCATCTCACACTCGCCTTCCAAAACTAACTCGATAGCAAAATTAGCCAACATTTGTGCTTTAATGGCTCCCTTGGGTTCATACGTAATGTCGAACTCGGAAAGCTCGACCGACGAACCCACCATCCGTTTTGTGAGGTCCGGCTTTTGAATCACCACCTTCCTAATCGGGTCGTCGGTCCAGACGACTATTGGATGGCTCTGAAAATATGGGCGTAACTTTCTGGCTGATGTAACTACAGCCAAGGCTACCTTCTCTATTTTTTGATATCAAGCCCCTGCTTCCTGGAGGACTCTGCTTGTAAAATAGACCGGCCTCTGTTCCTTTTCTTCTTCCTGGATTAGTACCAAGCTATAGGCCTGCTCGAAAACGGCGAGGTAGAGTACCAAAGTCCTTCCTTGGGAAGGTCGGACCAAGATAGGAGGTGGTGTCAAAAACACCTTCAGCCTCATAAATACCTCTTCGCATGCGTCGGTCCACTAGAATTTCTCATTCTTTCTCAAAAGCTGAAAAAATGGGATATTCCTATCGGCCGCCCTTGACATGAATCTTGTCAACGCTGCAATTCACCCGGTCAGCTGTTGGACCTCTTTGGCCGTGCTGGACTCCTCATCTCTATTATTGCCTTGCATTTCTCCGAGTTGACCTCAATCCCTCTTTGGGTGAGCATAAAACGCAAAAAATGTCCTGCCTGCACACCAAATGAACACTTTTCAGGGTTGAGTTTAACATTATACCTCTTTAAGAGTCGAAAGATTCTCTCTAAGTCTTTGATATGCGCTTAGACCTTGGTCGACTTCACCACCATATCATTGACATACATCTCAATAGTCCGACCCTTTTCCGACTCAAAAACTCGGTCCATGAGCCTTTGGTAGGTAGCCCCCATGTTCTTCACACCGAAAGGCATTACCCGATAACAATAATTCGCCTGGTCAGTCATAAAAGCTGTATTTTCTTCGTCGTCCGGATGCATCAAGATCTGGTTATACCCTGAGTATGCATCCATAAAACTCAATAATTGATAACCTGAGGCTCCATCTACTAATTGATCCACGTTGGACAAGGGATAGGAATCCTTCGGACATTATTTGTTCAAGTCGGTGTAATCGGTGCACATCCTCCACTTGCCGCTTGATTTCTTGACCACGACAACATTGGCTAGCCAAACTGGGTATTCCACCTCACGGGTGAAGTTTGCGCTAAGTAACTTCTGAGTTTCCTCGATCATACCCAGCTTCTTGTCATTGCCCAGCCTCCTCTTGCATTGAGCTATCAGCTATGCATACAGATCAATCGATAGTCGATGGCATATGATGTCCGGGTCGATTTCGGGCATGTCGCTGGTGGGCCAAGCGAACACATCAGCATTAGTTCGTAGGTAATGCACCAGTTCCTACTCTAGCTTTGGGTCAAGGGCTTCTCCGATCATGATTCTTTGCTCAGATCGGCCCCCCACCTGGATCTCTTTCCTTCCTCGGCCGGCTTTGGTCGTCTTTCCTCCCTGACATTCATGAAGTCTCTGGGATTCAAGTCTAAATAATTACAATCCTGACGGTTGCCCGGCGTGGATCCTCCATCTTCTTTCTTCTCTTCCCTCCGAGGTTTCAAACTATCTTCGTAGCATTTGCGGGCTAGCCTTTGATATGCACGCAAGATACCGACCCTTCCAGAGCTCAAAGGGTAATTCATGGCCAAACAGCTATAAGACACCACAACTCCTAGTGCCGTGAGTGCCGGTCGGCCCATGATCACATTGTACGATGACTTCGCTTGGACGACCATATACAACACATTAATGGTCTTGGCATCTGACCCCACGCCAAAATGGTGCATAGGTCCATATAACCGTATACTTAGACATGCTCGCCTGAAAACCTGACCAAGGTGCCGGAGTGGATATTGAGAACTTCCTTGGGTAAATTTAATCATTCGAACGCGTGCCAATACAGAACATTGGTCAAGCTTCACCCATCGATCAAAACACGTTTGACTTCATAGCCCGTGGTCGTGACTGATACCACCACTGAGTCGTCCTCATGATGGTTCTGGCATACCGCTTTTTGGCTGACTTTTTGGCTACGCCTCTTGCGAAACCGCCAGCAATGGGTCCGACCAACCCCTTCTCAGCACGCTTCTTTCCCTTATCGGTCTTCTTACTTGGTCTCAGTGAGGTGTTAGGCGAGGCATTGGGAGATCTATGCGGAGATCTTCCTCTCTGTCCACCTTATCATTCACCGTCCGACCGACCTCCCTTCACATATTTCTTCAGTGATCCATCTATGATCAAGATCTCAATTTTGGACTGGAGGACCTTACAATCCTCCGTGTCATGCCCCCTTGCTCGGTGATATGCACAATATTGCTTGTCATTCTTTCTCATCTGATTGGTAGTGGGAGGAGGTCTCCTGATGATGTTCGTCGTCATTACTTCCTTCAGAATATTGGACCGCCGTGTGTTGAGAGGGGTAAGCGGGCCCTCCTAAAGCGGAGATGTACGAGTGTCTTGTCGGATTTGAGGTCGGGGGTTTCTTATGCATTCTTAACATTGGGACTGTGCACCACGACCCTTCTCATCTCGGGCGGCTCTTTCAACGGCGGCTTCTTCGACCTCAATATGCTTTCTCAGTACATGCTCGGATTTCGTCAATTGAACCCGGTCGTCTCAGGATAACTTCGTTAAAGGTTCCAGTGTTCAGACCCTTAACGAATGTCGTTACAAAAAACTTCTCATTCGGCTCCTCTACTTGGACGGTCACGTTGTTGAAATGGGCCAAGTAGCTCTTCAGGGTTTTGGTCGGACCCTGTTTCACATCAAACCAGTCAGCCACCACCATTTGTTTGCTTTTGTGCACCGAGAATTGAGCTACAAACTTCGAGGCAAGGTCCTCAATGTTGGAAATGGACCGAGAAGGTAAGTTGGTGAACCACTTGAGGGCCACTCCCTTCAAGGTTCCAGTAAACATCTTGTAGCTAACGACATCGTCTCCTCCACTGATGAACATCTGGGTTTGAAATGCGGCCACATGGCTGAACAGATCTCCAGTTCTGCCATATGATTCGATGATTGGCTCACAGAAGTCCCCCGTAATCATCACTTCTTGGATTTCCTCAGAGAAAGGTTGGAAACCTCGAGGTGTTGGGCGGATGAAATCAATCTCATTAGTGGCATTTCTCAGAGCTTCGAGTTGCTGTTGAAGCTCCTACTCACGGGCCACTACCTCCTGGCTCCTCTTGACTTGTTCTTCGTTGCGACGGAGCTGATAATTGCGCTACTGCTGCAGTTCATGGACAACCATTGCGAGCTGTCACAGAACTGGGTTGTTTGCTTCGTCCATGTTGTTGCGGGTGCTGTTGCTCCAGAGTTGCACCAACAGGGTGTTGAAACAAACTCTCAAATTTTAGCTTTGATGATTAACAAACTCTGTGAAAAGTTGTTTAAGTTTATTGGCTCATTTGTATTTCTAACATTCCCAATTAAGTAAGTTCCAGCAAAGAAAGAAAACAAAGAAACATGTCAAGCAAGAAGACAATGGAGATTAACCATGAGAATCTGAGTAAATGGTGAATTGGCATTGGACATCATTCTTGAGAAAAAAGTTGTTAAACAAAGTGGTAATGCCTGGAAGACTACTAATGGTGAATTGTCATTAGACATCATTCTTGAGAAAAAAGCTGCAGTGGTTAAAAGCAAATGTTTGTAATCTTACTAAGTGTGAGTAAGTTCAACAAACTTACTCTCGTTTACTGTACAAACAGATTCTGCAACAAATGGACAAATTAAATGCATCAAATACTGGTATTAATTAGCACATCATGTCATTTATTGAAGAACAATCACTGAATGCAAGAGTTAGTTGCTGCTACTACTGCAAATGAGGAGGTTCAGTAAGAGAAGTTTCTAAAAGCAGAAGTGACAGGTGACAGGACTGACAGTAGGTAGAAAAGCAAATCTGCTTTATGCAGAATCACTCATTACACCATCCAAAACTTCCCCAAGATCTTCCAATGGCTATCAAACGGCTATATTGACAAAATGAGCCTATAAATATCAAAAATGGAAGACTGGAAAATATTGAGAGAGCCAAAAACAACTGTTGCATCAATTCAAATTTGCAAACCAACTCAACTTACTCAAAGTGCACTCTGCAGAATTTATGTGGGGATCTTTCAGTGTACTTCTTAGCTTGTAAACACCATGTCCTAGGATATATTTTCCATCTGTGTAATCAAACCCAAACCCCCAAAAACACTTTATCTTTGTATCTGTTTGGTCTTAGTTGAATCCTATCAAGCTACCTAGTTTGGTGAATGTTGGTGAGGAGCTCTTCTAAGGAAGATAGGTCAGGAACTGGAGTAAGTTTCTGTGTCTGTGTAAACAGCTTGAAGAGGCTGAAGAAAGAATACAGTGTAAGGCCAAGGTGTGGTCACAAGTGTTGTAACTATTTGGGAAATAGTGGAAATAGTCACTGGGAGTAAGGAGTGGATGTAGCTTAAGGTTTAGGGTGAACCACTATACATCTTGTGTTTTTTCTCTTTACTTATCTTTATTATCTCACCTGTGATATTTCACACACTTCACTTAAAATCAAAGAATCTAGTTCATTAAAAAGGGGATGAATAATCATACCTTACTGAATGTTTAAATCATTTCATATAGTTCTGTTTATCACCATTTAAAATCCTCTGCATTCGGCATCTTTAAATTAGTAACTTGAGTAAGTTTACCTGCAATACTACTAACTTACTCAACTCTAAGAACAGTCTTGAGAGTTTGTCCTAAGTGCAGGATTTTTAACAGGTCACAATTCAAACCCCCTTTCTTGCGACATCTTTTCACTTTAATTGGTACCAGAGCTGACCTCAAGGGGCTGAGCACACCTAACTGTGTAGGAGGAAAGATCTTGAAAGAAGTGATGATAAATCGTAACACTATTATGTTCCTTCCAGAGGGAGAATCTTCAAACAGACCTCCTGGTTTTATTGGAAATCACTACTGCTATTGGAAAGGTCAAATGAGGCTGTTCCTGGAATCTCAAGATAATGACATATGGGACATTATGGAAAATGCTCCCTTCATTCCTCAAACAACATATGATGATGGAAGAACTGCTCCAAAGCCAAAAGAATCATGGACAAATGATGAGAAGCACAAAGTTCTCCTCAACTCAAAGTCAAAATATTATATCATTTATGCTCTTGGCAAGATTGAGTATGATAAGATTGTTGGATGTGAAACTACAAAAGAAATGTGGGATACTCTGAAAACAGCTCATGAAGATACTGATCAGGTAAAAGAAGCCAAAATAAACATTCTTGTTCATCAGTATAAGCTATTTAAAATGGCTGAAGATGAATCTATTGAAGAAATGATTAGTAGATTCACAATAATTACAAATGATTTGAAATCATTTGGAAAAGTGTTTACAAATGAAGAGAATGTCAGAAAAGTACTGAGGAACTTGCCTAAGGTATGGAGACCTAAAGTGATAGCAATTCAAGAAGCCAAAGACTTATCTATTCTGAGAATGGATGAGTTACTTGGTTCACTAAAAGTCCATGAACAAGAAATCATGGAGGAAGTTCATCCCAAGAAAGGAAAGCTTATTGCTCTAAAAGCTTCTCACAAAGCTGGAAAAAGCTCATCACAAACCTCAAAATCTGCAGCTCTGAAAGCAGCAAAAGAAAATGATGACATTGATGAGAGTGGAAATGATAATTCTGAAGATGAAAATGAACTTGCTTTCATCTCAAGAAGAATCCAGAGGATGCTCAGAAACAGAAAAGTGGGAAAGTTTCCTCAAGCAAAAAGGGAATTTCAGAAAGGTGAAGGAAGCAAGTCTCGACCAATATGTTTTGAATGCAACAAACCGGGTCATTTCAAAGCAGATTGTCCTCAACTTAAGAAGTCAGTCAAAAAATTCCCTCCAAAGAAAAAGGCTATGATGGCATCATGGGATGACTCAGATGAAAGCTCCTCTGAATAAGAAGAGGAACAAGCAAACTTTTGTCTCATGGCAAATTTTGAGGATGATGAATAAGAGGTAACTGACTCTGAAATTTTAAGTTACAATTCTTGCAGAGATTTATAAATTGCTTTTGATAACCTTTTGAATGACTCAAATATTTTATCTGAAAGATGCATAACTTTCAAATCTCAGCTGTGTGAAGTTAAGAAACACAAAGAAGAACTTCAAACACAGAATGAGAGCCTTCTTAAAACCATTAATTGTTGCAACAATCACATTTTAAACTTTCTGAACAATACAAACAAGTGAATGGCAAGGCTTCTGAGAAACAGAAAGTTCTTGATGTTGAATGTCAAAAGGAAAATGAAGCACTTAGGAAAAGAATAAATGAATTGACTGCTGATTTGACTAGGTGATAATCCTCTAGATTATCTAATTTTTCTATTCTCTTTGAAGTGGAAATCACCATGTATTCCTAACTTATGCTTTGTTTATACCACAATTTAATGTTGATTAAGCATGCATCAATTGTTAATTCATTTTGATGTTTTGGTTGATTTGAATGGAAATCTTGAGCACAATAACCACCTTTGTGATGTTTTGATTGAAGGTATTGAAAGAGTAAAAAATGGTGCACAATTTGATAAGAATGTGGTTTCGAACACTGATAAAGAAGATTTCAAAAGCTATATCTTGAGCCACACTAATCCAAATGAGATAATCTTGGTCTTGTTGGAAAGATAGAAGAATTATCTTCAACTTTGATGAAGAACTCGAGACCTAAATCAATCTATAAATTGGGGTAATTTGTGCTACACGTTGACATGGTGATGCTGCCCTAACCTAACAACTGTTCGATGTTTCAATCATATATAGAGTTTTAGTTATCCAAATGAGCTGAAACCGGTGCCATTGAAAAGCTAAGATCCATAGCTTCAATTTTCATGAAGACACCTTGAGCTAATTCAGCTTTAAAGAGGTGAAAAAGGCAGCACAACATCGAAGAACGGGTGTAGATGGGCGCCCTGCGCCCAAAAGGGCACCCTGCGCCTGCTGGGAATCGGTTTGATCAATTTTAGGTGCCCTGCGCCTCGTCTCGGCCTGACACTTATTAAAACACACTTTTAACTCATTTTGGTGATTCCCTTTCATATGTTCTCACTTCTAAACCCTAGGGGAGCCAAGAGGCAACCCTAAATCCATCTCATCTCCATCTCCCGTGAAGATTCAAGCCTTGGAAGAGACCTTGGAGCTTCAATGGATCATCCACCACCTCTCCATCCATCTAGTTCTATCTCTCCTCTCTCTTTTATGCATTTCTAGTTTTTTTCCATTTGGTTAGGAATGATGAACCTTTGTTGGATTCTTGTGTAATATGACTTCTAATGCTTAATACTTGTTGTATTTGTGTTGATTGAGCAATTCCTTCCATCCTTAATGCTTTTCATTGATTGGCCATCTTTGAATTGATTCTAAGTGTGATTTCACAATTAGAAAATTGGTTGTTATGCTAGATATGAAGTTGATTGCCATATTTGCGATGATCCTAGGGATAGGACTTCATGCTTATGTGTTCCTTTGAATTCTTACACTTAATGCCTAGTTGAATTAGGAAGGCCTAAGGAATTAGGGTTCTTGGTTTAATCTAAAGGGGCTTTTGCTCAAGGAATTGAGACTAGTCTAACTAAGTGAATTTGAACTTCAATTGCATGAATTTGACTTGTATTGGGATTGAGTTTGATTGCATGAGAAGAGGAAAACAAAGGGGATTCAAATCCTAGCCACTTTTATCCGTATTATTTGTGCACACCAAGTGTTTGATATTTGGTCAATACAAGAAAACCCAAAAATATTGTTTCTTGCTTTCTTTAATTTCATTGTTAATCAATTCAAAATACTAAAATATATTGTTTCTTGTTCAAATAGTAATAAAAATAGTAAGTTGCTATTTGACACGCAATCCTTGAGGATGATATCCGGTGCTTAACTGATTTTATTACTTGCAACGATCTGGTACACTTGCCATGATCCCATCAAGTTTTTGGCGGCGTTGCCGGGGATTGCTATTTCAAGTATCATCTGGCCTATGAGATTACTACTTTGAACCTTTATTTTTCTTGCTTGTGCATATTTTATTTTCTTTTAATCTCCCATTTTCCCAAATCGTTGTCACTTCTCTTGATTTTTGCAACTCAGGTAAATCCACTTCAAGCCATGGAATCTGTTTTAGACACTATTCTTCATCAGCAAAAGTTTATGTCTGAACAATTGAAGTTGTTAACTATTCTTGTTCAGAAAAAGCGTATGTCTCAACAATTAGAATTGTTGTCTAACTAACTCCAAGCTATGCAAGTGAAGGTCATCCAACCCCTCCCACTTAATTGTGATTTTTGTTGGGGAGATCATATAAATGGCATTTGTGAGGAACCATATGAAGTCATTTATACGAAGGACTATGTATGTGAGCAACGTGCTCAACCTCACTTTTGTGAATATTGAGGAGGAGATCATCCAAATGACTACTATGAGGATGATGTTATGCCAAATATGGGACAAGGAGGCTCTTCCACTTCACCATCTGATGAAGAAAAGCAATCATGGAAAATTGCTATTGAAAAATTAGCTTTGCAGTCTTCATCTTTTATGGAAGAGACAAGGACACGCTCCAGAAATCAAGAGGCCTCCATCAGAAATCTAGAGGCTCAAGTTGGGCAACTGGTTAAGCAATTAGAAGAAAGGTCTCGTGGTTATCTACTGAGTGACATCATCCCAAAGGCTAATGGAGCTAAAGTCATTGTGTTAGAAGAGAAATATGCAAAAGTGGAACATGGCCCAAGAGAATAGGAATTAGAGAAGAAAGATGATGAAGGAAAAAGGATGCGTTTGGATGCATATTTAGTTTGGAGAGAAACAAAAATTCCCAAATTTTGGGAAGACGTGAAAGTCCAACAAGATATTCACCACCAAATCAATTTTTTTCCTCATCATTTAAGCATCAAGGAAGAAAGGGATGAAGAGTTTGATCAATTTTTAGATACCCTCAATGCCTTATTCATCATCCTTCACCTTGAGAGGGCATGGAAGAAAAATCATTTATATCTCAAGTTCATGGAGTTCCTTCCTATGCAAAGAAAGAAAAAGGGTGATGTGTTCTTTGTGTCATATTATCCACCCTAACTTGGGTGTTGAAGCGTCAAGCTAATGACGTTAAATAAGCGCTTCTTGGGAGGCAGCCCAAGCAATTTTCTGATTTCATGCTTTATTATGCTCATTTTGTTTTAGCTTTTAATTTTGTCTTCTTCTTGGTTGAACTAAAAATAATTGGAGAGGTTGGACATAAATTCCTTTTTTAGGGTCACAAAAAGAGAAAGAGAAAGAGGCAAGAGGCATGTGTGTAGAAGCGGTGACTTCACCCTCCTGACTGCCAGCTCTGTTATGCTTCATGCAGTATTCTTCTTAAGGAGAAGTTTTCTGATCCCTATCTCTTTATTTGAGCTTTAATGCTTTGGGTTAGAAACATGGCATGATATTAAGTTTGGGGTGGCGGTCACCTAATTTTGAGTGGTTGCATTGTAGAAATTTCTGCTTGCATTTCTTGTCCATGCTCGAAAACTGTTAACAATTGGTTGCAAACTTCTGTATGATCCATAGGGCTTAAATTTTAAAAAACAATGCATAATTGTGGATCTTTCTTGCTTTTTTGATGTGACTAGACTGTTTGAGATTGAGGGCACATGATGCATGATTTTCAAAATCTGTGAGTGTTTGAGCCTAAACAGTGATTTTTCATTCTCTTGAGCGTAATTCCATGTATTTCTCAACAGAACTTGGCTTGTTTCTTTCCACTTTTGCATGATTTTGGTGCACACACTTATACTTGAGGCACCATTTTTTTGTAGAAAGATTGAGCCAAATACGCCTACCTATGCATGTTATCCATTGTGTGAGCCCTTTGAGCCTGTAATCCACTTTTCCGGTTACTTAAGCCACACTACAAGCCAATACCCTAAAAAAAAATGAGTCCCTTCTGGTTGGAGTTGGGAGATGTTTAGTCTTATCTTAAATTTGGGGTTGCTTGAGGGTAAACAACATTCTAAGTTTGGGGTGCGTATATATTTGGTATTTTTATTTTTTTTAACTTTCTTTGTTCAAAAAAAAATGAAAAAAAAAGTCAAGTACTGAAAAAGAAAAAGAAATCAAAAAAAAAAGCAAAAGCAAAAAGAAAAAAAATCCCAAAAAAAAAGTGTGTGTAATTTTCCATTTTTCTTTCATTTTTGGGGTTTATTTGTATAAAAAAAAACGTGGAACATTAGTGAGGAAAAAGTGTCTCTTAACTCCAACTATGTTAGCTAGTTCCCAAATTTTATCCTACCCTTACCCAAGCCTCATTACAACCAATAAAGTCCTCTTGTAGTGTGTGGCATTGATCTTGCATTTGTGTGTCTAGAAGCTTGCCAAGCTTATGATAGGGATTACATGTGAATGATGATAAATGTGCTTCCTTAAATACTTGAGAGATGAGAGAAACACATAACCTTGTGAGGAGAATGATTGCTTTGTGTTGCTCTTGGTTGAGAATGGTTTGAGTCACTAAACTTGCTTGATTGTGATGCATGAGAGTTGACGAAATGACTTTGCCTAGTGGTGATTGCATATGCCTTGTAGAAAATTTGAGATGGTGATTGAGTTATAGATGAGAGTGTAGAGTGGGGATAACTTCATGTTTTCCACTCCAACCCCCGGTTTTGGATTTATTTTGCTTGAGGACAAGCAGAAGATTAAGTTTGGGGTGGTGATAATCCTCTACATTATCTAATTTTTCTATTCTCTTTGAAGTGGAAATCACCATGTATTCCTAACTTATGCTTTGTTTATACCACAATTTAATGTTGATTAAGCATGCATCAATTGTTAATTCATTTTGATGTTTTGGTTGATTTGAATGGAAATCTTCAGCACAATAACCCCATTTGTGATGTTTTGATTGAAGGTATTGAAAGAGTTAAGAATGGTGCACAATTTGATAAGAATGTGGTTTCGAACACTGACAAAGAAGATTTCAAAAGCTATATCTTGAGCCACACTAATCCAAATGAGATGATCTTGGTCTTGTTGGAAAGATAGAAGAATTATCTTCAACTTTGATGAAGAACTCGAGACCTAAATCAATCTGTAAATTGGGGTAATTTGTGCTACACGTTGACATGGTGATGTTGCCCTAACCTAACAACCGTTCGATGTTTCAATCATATCTAGAGTTTTAGTTGTCCAAATGAGCTGAAACCGGTACCACTGAAAAGCTAAGATCTATAGCTTCAATTTTCATGAAGACACCTTGAGCTAATTCAGACTTTAAAGAGGTGAAAAAGGCAGCACAACATGAAAAAACGGGTGTAGAAGGGCGCCCTGCGCCCAAGAGGGCGCCCTGTGCCTGCTGGGAATCGTTTTGATCAATTTTAGGTGTCCTGTGCCCTAGAACCCAGTGCCCTGCGCCTCGTCTCGGCCTGACACTTATAAAACACACTTTTAACTCATTTTGGTGATTCCCTTTCATATGTTCTCACTTCCAAACCCTAGGGGAGCCAAGAGGCAACCCTAAATCCATCTCATCTCCGTCTCCCTTGAAGATTCAAGCCTTGGAAGAGACCTTGGAGCTTCAATGGATCATCCACCACCTCTCCATCCATCTAGTTCTATCTCTCCTCTCTCTTTTATGCATTTCTAGTTTTTTCCATTTGGTTAGGAATGATGAACCTTTGTTGGATTCTTGTGTAATATGACTTCTAATGCTTAATACTTGTTGTATTTGTGTTGATTGAGCAATTTCTTCCATCCTTAATGCTTTTCATTGATTGGCCATCTTTGAATTGATTCTAAGTGTGATTTCACAATTGGAAAATTGGTTGTTATGCTAGATATGAAGTTGATTGCCATATTTGTGATGATCCTAGGGATAGGACTTCATGCTTATGTGTTCCTTTGAATTCTTACACTTAATGCTTAGTTGAATTAGGAAGGCCTAAGAAATTAGGGTTCTTGGTTTAATCTAAAAGAGCTTTTGCTCAAGGAATTGAGACTAGTCTGACTAAGTGAATTTGAACTTCAATTGCATGAATTTGACTTGTATTGGGATTGAGTTTGATTGCATGAGAAGAGGAAAACAAAGGGGATTCAAATCCTAGCCACTTTTATCCGTATTATTTGTGCACACCAAGTGTTTGATATTTGGTCAATACAAGAAAACCTAAAAATATTGTTTCTTGCTTTCTTTAATTTCATTGTTAATCAATTCAAAACACTAAAATATATTGTTTCTTGTTCAAATAGTAATAAAAATAGTAAGTTGATATTTGACACGCAATCCTTGAGGACGATATCCGGTACTTAACTGATTTTATTACTTGCAACGATCCGGTACACTTGTCGTGATCCCATCACTAAGTTCTTGCACAACATTGAAACATTTGAGAAAATCATTGGAACTCATGGGAACAATTTGAAAAGGCAGTCAAAGCCGATCAAGAAATGCTCCTATTGCAAAAATTATGGACATATGATTTCTGAGTGTCAGAAAAGAAAAAACACTTCCACTAGGGAGAACACTAACCATCAAGGACCCAAAAGAATATGGCTACCTAAATCATTGTGAATTTCTGATGCATGCTTGCCTCTTGGCATCAAAGAAAAAGTTGTGGTTCTTAGACAGTGGCTACAGTAGACACATGACACGAGACAAAATTAACTTTCTCTCATTGGAGAGAAAGAATGGTAGCTGTGTCACCTTTGGAAACAATGAAAAAGGTTGGATTAGAGGTATAGGCATAGTTAGTAAAAAAAAATTCTGCTCAAATCAAAAATGTTCAATATGTATTTGGTCTTAAGCATAATCTTTTAAGTGTGAGTCAGTTAACTGATAATGGAAATGAAGTTTTATTTAAAACTGATTCATGCATCATCAAGGAAACTTTCTCTGGGAACATACTCTTCACTGGTGTTAGAATCAGAAATCTGTATAGTATCTGTTTAGAGGATCTTTCAGAAGAATCATGTTTTGTTTCCTTTGAAAATGATAATTGGATATGGCATAGAAGAGTAGGTCACACAAGCATGAATACTATTTCAAAATTGTCCAGATTTGAGTTTGTTAATGGACTGCCAAAAATAAAATTTGAAAAGGATAGAATTTGTGAAGCTTGTGTTCAAGGGAAACATGTTAAATCTAGCTTTCATTACAAAAACATAGTCTCTACACAAAGACCACTTGAACTACTACATTTTAATTTATTTGGTCCAACAAGAGTTTCTAGTCTTGTTGGAAAAAGATATGGTTTTGTGATTATGAATGATTATTCAAGATATACTTGGGTTCTATTTTTTAAAAACAAAGATGACTCCTTTGAAGCTTTCAAAGTATTTTGTAAAAAGGTTCAAAATGAGAAAAGTTGCAACATTGTGTCTGTGAAAAGTGACCATGGAGGTGAATTTGAAAACATATCTTTCAAAACATTTTTTGATGAAAATGGTATCTCATACAACTTTTCTTATCCTAAGACTCCTCAATAAAATGGGGTAGCTGAAAAGAAAAATAGAACCTTACAAGAAATGGGCAAAACTATGCTAAATGACTCAAAAAATGAAAATTATTCTTAGGCTGAAGCTACCAACACAGCCTGTTACATTATAAATATAGTCTCCATTAGAAAATTCTTGAATAAGACTCCTTATGAGCTATGGAAAGGTAGGAACCCAACAATTGCCTATTTTCATATTTTTGGTTATGAATGCTTCATTTTGAATCATAAACAGAATTTACGAAAATTTGACTCCTGATCTGATAAAGGCATTTTCCTTGGATATTTAACTTCCTCTAAAGCTTATAGAATGTATAACTTAAGATCTCAAATTATAGAGGAAAGCATGCATGTTAAATTCAATGAATTTAATCAATTTCTTGAGAAGAAGGTAGATGATCCTGATAATTCAATTGAAAGATCCAGCCCTCAAAATCAAAATGAAGTTTCCAAGAAGAATACTGATTTTGAGGAAGTTCCAGAACTTACTCAAAATCAGAGTAGCTCGTCTTAGCAACCTACTCAAACTATGAACTTCCCAAGAAGCTGGAGCGTAATTGCAAATCACCCTCAAGAGCAAATTATTGGAGAAACCTCTGAACTAGTGAGAACAAGAAGATCTTTCAGACAAGAAACATCTAATATCACATTGATCTCAGAAATTTAGCCAAAATCTATAAATGAGGCCATAAATGATTCTTCTTGGGTTGAAGCTATAGAAGAGGAACTTGTTCAGTTTGACAAAAATCAAGTATAGACATTAGTCAAACAACCTACTCACCAGTCTATCATTGGAACAAGGTGGGTCTTTAGAAACAAACTCAATGAGGAAGGTAAGGTAATAAGAAACAAAGGCAGATTGGTAGCTCAATGATACAATCAACAAGAAGGTATTGACTACGATGAAACTTTTGTTCCAGTTACTAGATTAGAAGCCTTAAGAATATTGCTTGCCTATGCTGCTCATAAAAATCTAAAATTATTTCAAATGGATGTCAAAAGTGCTTTTCTAAATGATTTTCTAAATGAAGAAGTATATCTTCATCAACCACCTGGATTTATTGACTCTAAGAAACCAAATCATGTTTTTAAATTAAGTAAAGCCTTATATGGACTTAAGCAAGCTCCAAGAGCTTGGTATGAAATGCTAAGTGCTTTTCTAATCAAAAATGGTTTCTCTAGAGGAAAAGTTGACACAACTTTGTTCATAGAAACTCATAAAGAAAACATACTAATTGTCCAAATCTAAGTTGATGACATAATTTTTGGTGCAACAGAAGAAAAATTATGTGAAGATTTTGCAAAGCTAATGAAAAGTGAATTTGAAATGAGCATGATGGGTGAACTAAGATTTTTTCTAGGGCTACAAATCAAGCAACTTGAGGATGGCATCTTTATTTTTCAAGAAAACAATGTAAAAGATCTTTTGAAAAAATATAAGATGAATGAAGCCAAAGCTATGGCTACTCCCATGCATCCATCTATAAGCCTTGATAAGGATGAAAATGGCAAAGCTGTTTCTGAAAAGGAGTATAGAGGAATGATAGGATCACTATTATACCTCACAGTAAGCAGACCTGACATTGTTTTTGCTTTAGGATTATGTGCTCGCTTTCAATTAGCTCCAAAAGAATCACATTTAGTGGCTATCAAGAGGATACTCAGATATTTAATTGGAACCCTAATCTTGGTCTGTGGTACAGGATGAATTCTCATTTTGATCCAATAGGTTATTGTGATACTGATTAAGCTGGAGACAAAGTAGAAAGAAAAACCACCAGTGGATCATGCCAATTTCTTGGAGAAGCAATGATCTGATGGTCTTGCAAGAAACAAGGTACCATTGCTTGTCAACTACAAAAGCTGAGTATGTTTTAGCTTCAGCTTGCTGTCAACAAGTCTTATGGATTAAAAATAAATTAGAAGACTACTCTCTATGGTATGCATGTATTCCCATTTTTTTGTGATAATATAAGTGCAATTAATTTAACAAAGAATCCAATTCAGCACTCTAGAACTAAGCACAGTGATATAAAACATCACTTTATTCGTGATTATGTTCAAAAGAAAGAAGTGGAATTGATTTTTGTGGATTCAAAGAATCAGCTTGCTGATATTATCACTAAGCCTCTTCAAGAGGAAAGCTTCAGTTTTATCAAGAGTCAGTTACACATAATCAAATCTCCATGATTTGAGCTATGTGTCTGAACCTGCTCATTATGAGTAAGTTCCCATGCTATGCGTAAGTTTCCATACTGATAAGTGAACTTACTCACTTATTGTGATAAATTAAAAATATTTAAATAAGAAGTAAGTAGGACTGTAAAACTGTCACTTCATGACACGTTTCTAGTCCAGGGCTAGCTAATGGCTAGTTGCGTGCTTCTCTCCCATTTTCCCACTACTTCATCACATCTCATTAAGGGATGTAACTTCCATTCTCTCTCTCCACTTCTTACTCTAAAAATTGTTTCCTCCCTTTATTATCCACTAAACCCACTTCATTTCTCTCATTCTTCTTTCACTTCCAACCAGATCAAATCCCTAAATCAAAAATGGTGAGAACCAAAATCCCCTGCGTGAGAAAGGTTACTGGAGAACCATCAACAGCCATCATTCCTTACGTCTCTCCTACCTCTCATCTATTCGCTAAAGCACTTCCTGTCTCTGTTAACTCGTCAGCTCTGCCCACTCCATCTCTCCATTAAAAAAAAAATCCCCCAAATCCTCAAAAATCTCCTCTGTGCCTAGTAGAAGGTCAATTCGCATTGCTTCAGGAATAGGGACATCCTCATCAAAGAAATCTCAGGGAGATAGTGGAGTCATTCTCATCAGAGATGATGACTCTGAGGCCACCATCACCAACCCTATTTCTAGAAAAGAAGAGACTTTGTCTGAGTCAATCAAAAAGGTCAAAAAGGACAAGATGCTCAAGGAAACTAAGAAAGAAAAGGAGTAGAAAGAGATGATGCAGATGGATTCGAAGAAGGAGAAAGCCTCTGTAAAAGTAAAAGGAAAGAAAGCAATGGAAGGACAAGAGCAACTTGAAGAAAAATGGGACAACAAGACCATGGTCCCAGGGAGAATCTATATGCTGGATGACCTATGATCATGGCTGGAACTTGTATCCCTTCCTGAATATACCTAGATGGTCAGATTTCATTCAAATAAAGGAAAGAATTTATGAAAAATTGGTGAAGACCTTCTATGCAAATGCTCATGTTGAAAAGAAAGAAACCCCCTTGACAAGCACAGTGAAAGGCATCAAAATTTATCTCTCAACAGAAACCATTAGCAAGGCTCTATAGATTCCAGATAGTGGGAAAAAGCTGTTTGAAGATGATTAGTATACATCAAAACAACAAGGGAAGAATTGTTGAAAATGGTTCTCATTCAACCTCAGTTAAAGGACAAAGCTGCAAATTTGAACGGATTAGAGAGGATCTTTCAAAGCATGGCCTCTCATACTCTAATTCCAAGAGCAGGCAGTTTTGAGAAAATTACCGATTCAGACATACTCATTATATATCATCTTATCAAGAAAATTCCTCTGAATCTGTCATATGTGATATTGATTCATATGATAAATGTTGTTACCACCTTGAGGAAGGCCTCCTCCCTTCCTTATGGCATGGTTTTGACCAAACTCTTCAAGCATTTCAAAGTTCCACTGACTGGGGAAGATTACTCAAGGAAATGGACAACCTTTTACAATAAGAATTTAAACTAAATGGGTATCAAGGTATCAACTCAAAAATTTGAAGAACAAGTGGTTGAGTCATCCTCCTCCAAGAAAGGAAAGGATCCAAGGAGGATGTTGAAGGAAAAGGAGAAAAGAAACAAGAGAAGAGCAAGAAGGCCAAAACTGTGAGTAAGTCCTCTCTGAAAAAGAAACCTGCTCAGGAAGAGCTTGCACTTGACATCTCTGAACTTACTCCTAAGGAACATGCTCAGAAGGACCTTGAGCATGAAGAGGAAGCTTATGCTCAAGGGGAGCCTGTTCAAGAAAAGGAAGCTCATGCTGAAGGAGAGCAAGTTCAAGATATGGATCAATCTGCTCATGAAGACCAACCAAACGGACCTGAGGAACTTTCTCAGGGGAAGCAGGCAAAAAATACTCAAGAGGGTCAAATGCATTCCTCCCTTGTCATTGAAGCTGCTGAAATGGATGTTGCTGAACAACAATAATCCTCTCCCTCTCCTACAAAGAGTAAGGCTAATGAAGAGACTGCCTCCATTGCTCTGACACAACTCTTCCATACTGCTCCAATTCTAAACCTAACTCCTAAACCTACTCTAATCTCTAAACCAAGTCAGAAGGCACAAGAGGATATTCTGAAAAATCTATTCAAATCCTCTCAAAAAGAAGGTACCTCAAGTTCTACCAATCTCTTCCAAACTCTATCTCCACCACCAATTTTTGATTCATCATGCCCTAGAGTTCCAGTGGGCTCATATCCCCATTTCTCTAATTTGCTCGAGATGTCTACTCATCTCAGCTCATTGGGATCTTTACTCAAAAACATTGGTGATCAACCCCAACCAATGCTTACTCCAAGTCAACTAAGTGGGCCATCTGTTGAACAAATTCAGAATATACCAACTGAATGGATGGGAAAGATGGAAAGGAGAGTCAAGAAAAATTCAAGGAGAAGCAAGAAGAATTCAAGAGAACTTAGGAAAGTTCTACAGGGTCTCTCCTATAATCAGCAAGAATCAGAGAGAATCAGATATACGTGCTCTTGCTGATTCTTCTGGTTTTGATTCTTCTGGGTAGTCCCCATCTGAGTAGCAACCTAATGTGTGCTTCTGCCCTCCAAGTTTGTTGATGACAAAAGGGGGAGAAGTGAGATTAAGTTTAGCTACTTAAGGATTGTAGCACAGTGAAATAGGATGTTATAATCATGTGACCTTTTGTTGTTGGAATCACATGATCTTTTGCTAATTGTTAATATTTCTGTTTTGCTTTAAATCATGTACTGTTTTTTTTTTTGCTAAAGTGTGCTGGAACAATGATGTATTGATCTTCAAAATTTTAATGGAATCACCTGTTTGCTTCAAATTGTGCCACTCTGATTATTTATTACATACATGAACTTACTATCAATTGTAAATTAATAGAATGTTGTTTATTAAAAGGTCAGATAAACTTAATACTCTATGTAGAGTTTGTTATCATAAAAAAGGGGAGATTGATGAAAAAACTCTCAAATTTCAGTTTTGATGATTAACAAACTCTGTGAAAAGATGTTTAAGTTTATTGGCTCATTTGTATTTCTAACATTCCCAATTGAGTAAGTTCCAGCAAAGAAAGAAAACAAAGAAACATGTCAAGCAAGAATACAATGGAGATTAACCACGAGAATCTGAGTAAATGGTGAATTGGCATTGGACATCATTCTTGTAAAAGAAGCTGCTAAACAAAGTGATGATGCCTGAAGGACTGTTAATGGTGAATTGGCATTGGACATTATTCTTGAGAAGAAAGCTACAGCGGTTAAAAGCAAATGTTTGTGAACTTATTCTGTGTGAGCAAGTTCGACAAAATTACTCTCGTTTACTGCACAAACAGACTCTGCAGGAAAGGGACAAATTAAATGCATCAAATACTGATATTAAGTAGCACACCATGTCATTTATTGAAGAACAATCACTGAATGCAAGAGTTAGTTACAGCTATTGCTACAAATGAGGAGGTTCTAAAAGCAGAAGTGACAGGTGACAGGACTGATAGTAGGTAGAAAAGCAAATCTGCTTTATGCAGAATCACTCATTACACTGTCCAAAACTTCTCCAAGGTCTTCCAATGGCTATATCGACGAAAGAAGCCTATAAATATCAGAAATGGAATACTGGAAAAGATTGAGAAAGCCAAAAACAACTGTTGCATCAATTCAAATTTGCAAACCAACTGCCTCTCAACTTACTCAAAGTGCACTCTACAGAATTTACGTGGGGATCTTTCAGTGTACTTCTTAGCTTTGTAAACACCATGTCTTAGGATATATTTTCTATCTGTGTAATCAAGCCCAAACCCCCCAAAACACTTTATCCTTGTATCTGTTTGGTCTTAGTTGAATCCTATCAAGCTACCTAGGTTGGTGAGCATTGATGAGGAGCTCTTCTAAGGAAGATAGGTCAGGAACTGGAGTAAGTTTCTCTGTGTGTGTAAATAGCTTGAGGAGGCTGAAGAAAGAATACTTTGTAAGGCCAAGGTGTGGTCACAAGTGTTGTAACTATTTGGGAAATAGTGGAAATACTCACTGGAAGTGAGGAGTGGATGTAGCCCAAGGTTTGGGGTGAACCACTATACATCTAGTGTTATTTCTCTTTACTTATCTTTATTATCTCACCTGTGACATTTCACACACTTCACTTAAAATCAAAGAATCTAGTTCATTAAAAAGAGGCTGCATAATCATACCTTACTGAATGTTTAAATCATTTCATATAATTCTGTTTATCACTATTTAAAATACTCTGCATTATGCATCTTTAAATCAATAACTTGAGTAAGTTTACCTACTGTACTACTAACTTACTCAACTCCAAGAACAATCTTAAGAGTAAGTTAAATTGTCCTAAGTGCAGGATTTTTAACAGGTCATAATTCAAACCCCCTTTCTTGTGACATCTTTTCACTTCACAGGGGAGAAGAAGTAGTTGGTTCCTACTCCACTGGGCAAAAGGAGGGATTGTGGGACGTAAGATAGTTTCACTGCCACCCCACGATGGGCGCCAAATGTTCTTACAAGGAACTAGGTTGTTCTGGCCCTTAGCTACTAAGGAATGCCAAAGAACAGGCAACCCTAAAAGATGTAAGTTGCCCTCTCTAAAGAGTAAGATGTCTTATTTATACAATCCTGGGAACGCTAACATGTGTCCCTCTAGGGTTTCTCCATGCAGCCAAAAGGGACACCTTAGGGCACGTGAGGGAACATTCTCCCGACAGCTACAGAAAAGGGAAAGCAGTACCTGTACGATTCTAACATATCGTACGATGGCAACAGTTAGTGGGGTACCGATTGAGTATGATGAACAGGAACCATTCGGCCTCACATGTGCTTCGGAGTGGCTGAGTTAACAGGATCAGTCGGTCCCATGAAGGAAGTACTCGAACTGGAGCCATTCGGTTCTCTGTGTGCAAATCGGTTGGTGGCTCTCCCGCTACCTCAGGTCGGCGGGTTAGGACTGCACTCAGGTTGGTCCGGTCCACAGCCCCCCAAATGCCTTGCCATCTTGGTGAGGGCATTTATAATCGATCCTCCTCGAAGGTCGCTCGGGCATGCTTTGCCTCAGATCGGCGGGTTGAGACGGTTCCCAGGTCGGCCTGGTCCACTATGAAAATTTAAAGTTGGATGCGAGTTTATTATGGAATCAATTTATGATTTTATTTGTAAACTTGTGGAATATAATATTAAGGTAAAATATTTTCTTAATTTAATAGCGTTATTTTAGAATTTTTAAAATTAAAATAAAAATAAGGCTGCAGTCGTAAAATGTTTTCTTTAGTCTTTTAGGCTACAGTTATCAACTAAACTCGAAATAGGGTTATGCTTACATGTTAAAACTGTATCCAATACTATGCGCAAACAGTTAAAAAATGTTGTTTATAAGCTATAGTTACAGTTTTAAAATGTTGCATTTTTATGTTTAGGGAACAGTTGCGACCTGTAGTTAAGTTAAGCAACATTTTCCGACTGTTGCGTTAAACTAACGTGATAACTGTTGTCTATTCGTAACCAAGAGGCAACAGTTTTTTGAAGTGTGGCCAAAAAGTATGAAAACTGTTGCCTTAAACAATAGGTAACGCTCATGCTGACTACCCCGAAAACTGTTGCTTATAAGTTTAGGCAACATTTTTGATAGTTTTGCCTACATTTTTCAACTGTTGCCAAAAAGCAAAAAAGTTGTAGTCATTCGCAACCAAAATAGTTCAGCACTATACACATACCAAGTCAATTTTGCAAAAAAATATAAAGAGAACATGTGCTTTATTTTTTCCCGGTTAAATGAGTATTTACAATGTTGGCTTTAACATATGCTATATCACAATGAATACTCGGTGCTCGATCACAGCAGAAAAGCACACTTTCAATCTCTTAGACATCATTAATGTATTGAACGTAACCTCCAATCATATTGAAACACAAATCCCAATTTGAGACAATTGACCAAATGAATGCAATAAAAAAGTAAAGGTTTAAAAGTTGAACACAAACGTAAGTAAAAGAATCATAAACTAAACATTACTTTAGGTATATGATACATAATATGGTCATTCCTCCCTCAAGGCTGTCTCTAGCAAACTTAGAGAAGTGGCATCATCAACATGCCCCAGGCTTCCATATCACCTAAAGCGTAGTCTTCTACAAAGTACAAAATACATCCAAAAAAGTAGAAGCTAAGAAAAATTGAAACTAAGCACAAACAATAGGATAAGTACGAAAGTGAAGTCCCATAAAAATAATATAAGTAATAATAAAAATAAAGAGCGTGTATGAGTCTCTGTGAGAGACAAAGTTAAAGAAAATATAATTAAAAGACTGACGTGTTTATGAGCCATGCATATGCTTCAACGCGATTATGATCACTCAATGAATAACCATACAGATGATGAGCTATACACATGCTTCATCAGTGATTAACTAACTAAGCTGAAAATAATTGTAATCGTAATTGTAAATTGAGATAAATGTGATGAGCTTCACTTTGCCTGGTTATAAGAGTGGTTATAAGAGTGGTAAATTGCATAGTTATTGAAAAAATTAGAAATGCTAAACAATTTACCGTTAACTCTTAAGTAATTAGGATTGCAGACAAAACACATGACATACCATTAGCTAGTCCTCCTAAAGTCAGCCCCTCAAAAGGCACTAGTGGAAAAAATGGATTCTACATCGGCTTTTTACATCGGTTAAATGAGCAACCGATGTAAAAAGTGACGCGGTGGCAATTTTGCAATTAACGCGTTATTTTTTACCTCGGTTGCTCATTTAACCGATACAAAAACTACTTTTTACCTCGGTTAAACCTTTAGCCGATGTAGAAAATGTTTATTAACTTGACTTTTTACCTTGTGTGAGTGAATGGATTTTTCACATCCCTTTTCCCTTGTTTTGCGAAGCGCCGTACCCTAGCCTTCACATAACTCTCTCTGCATTTCTAATTCTTCTTTCTCCCTCAAGACTCACGTTCCTCGTGCCACCTTCAGGAGTCATTACCTGCCACCTAAAAGCTCGTTGAGGAATACTGATGCCATTTTCGGGCTCCTCATCGCGTGCTCTTACTCTGGACTGTTCATTTTTGCAATCTGAGAACTTCGTCGGCGGACCACCACCGTAAGCACTTCTGACCCCTTCTTCTTCTTCTTCTTATTCTTCTTCCCTATTTTTCGTTTTGTTTCGATTTTCTCATCCCTGTAATAGATCGGTTTGGTTTTTGATTTCGCGAGGTAAGGGTTTCGCATGGTCGCGCACAAGGACGTGCTGTTGGCAGTCTTCTTTCCTGTGCGACAAAGGTAACCGCCGTTGCACCTTCTCCCTATTGCGCAGTTTGAGGCCGTAAGCCCGTGTCTGCGAATCCAGCCACTACGCACTGTTGCGAGCCTCCGACGGACCTGCAGATCCACCACAAGAGCAGAATCGCCGCGCCATCCTCCCGCTGTTGTACAACCACTAGCCAAGTTGATGGTGACGCAAGCTCACTTTGGCATATTGCGAAGGCCATTCACAAACTTGAGGTTGTAGTCTTTGAATATCGTTACCAATTCATCATCATCAACATGAAATCTAACATGATGCTGATCTTTGTGTTTTTGTAATTACAATTGTTTGATTTGATTTTATCTTTTAGTTTTCTTTTGGAGTGATACCAAATGTGAGGGCAAAAGGAAAAGCATCTGTGCGTGTTGCTGACATCCTAAATAGAATGCAAGCTGACGAACCAGTTAACTCATCTGATGTAATCATGCACCACTCTGTTTTTCTCTTCAACCTAATAGCATAGCAGAAGAACAAACAGAAGCAAAGTTATTAAATCTTTATAAATTTAAAATACACCCTAATCCCCTGACTTTGACTATTTGCTCTTTGTACAGATGGTTGTGCCAGAGATAAATACAGTAATCCTTTTAGATAGAGAAGTACTTCCTGTTTTTCATTTTATCTGTTACTCGTATTTTGTTGTGTCTTTGGGGATTTTCTACTAGGTGCCTTCGTACTGTGCAATTTATATATTTATTTGTTACTTCTTCATGTCCTGTCCTGTACTATTCTCTTTATTATTTCATAAAAAATTGTTAATTGAAGATTTTTGTCCATAAATGAGACTGAAAAATTCAGGACTTAAATGAATCGTTACTTGTTATGGTCATGCTTTTCTATTCTCAATTTAAGTTATATGTCTTTTTGGGGTCTTGCTAGTCCATTTGTTTGGATACAAGTAGTCTCCACTTGGATGATGGTCATTGAAATTGAGTATACTTTGAATGCCGGTGGACATGGTTACTCCTTTGTGTTCCCAGTTAACATATGAGGGGCTACTTGATGAGCCAAGTTAATGCAGAAACAGACTACACCTTTATGAACGAATATTTATTGTATAAAAATTTTGATCACTTTGTTATTTTATCAGGCTTTTCTCTTGAGAATATTCCCTTAACAGGCTTTATAAACTCACTAATCTATTTCCCTTTGTTTCTTTGTGATATTGTAAGTTAGAATATGGAAAATTTCCTAGCGCATGTTTTAGAGACTTAGTCAAGGAGTTTGGAAGTATTATGTTGGGTTCATGGATTATTGTACTGCCATGAGTTGGCATGAGAAAAATGTTATTATACTACATGAAAATAGGTTTGAAAACATGGCTATTTCTAGTTTTTACTTCTATTTAATGAATTTGTATTGTTGCAGTTTCTGCACATCAACAATGGTTCTGTCGAGATTGATGCATCTGTTATGGATCTTCAACAAGAAGGAAAAAAAAAATGAAGTCCCACTTAATTCAAGGTAGGTTACTTTTTACACTTGCTCTACCTAGTTAGCGATGCAACATCATGTTATTTTTCCGTGAATTAAATGGTTTATAACATGTTTTTCATCACTCTTTTGGTCCTCAACGAGTAGTATCAAGTATGCTTTGTCAAATATTCAATTTATTTCTTCTTTTTAGATACCTGTTGATGCCTATATTGTGAATTATTTCGTAACGATTTTCTGCATAATTAGTTGTTAGCAATTGAACCAGAACTCATGTGTATTAGTATATACAATGTGTCCGAAGCTAACCCAAGCAAACAAAGAGACTACAATTACATGTTGCATTATATTTTTAGTGTAATTTTTATCAGAAATGTTAAATGTACACAGAGATGAACACAAATACTTGACACACATACTGGGTATACTACTGTAGCAAAATACAAGTCACCCACGCCCAACTCATGTGCGTCCTTCTCTTTTGCTGTTTGTGAAATTCCCTCCTTCATTTCCTTTTCCCTCCTTGCAAGCATAATTCGCCCTCCACAGTTTTCTCCGAGCCTTTGAAAAACCACAGAGGAAGCTTTTCTCTGCAGGCAGCTCATTTGCTCAGTGCTTTTTCAATTGCAAGACGCAAGCACTCCAGCATCAGCTCCACTTTCCCAAACGCAAGCACTCCAGCATCATGGCGAGGTAACCATCGTAATGCTTCAATGAGGAGAACCAACGATACCCGTAAATGGAGTTGCTTCCTCTGCACGATCTGCGTCCTCTGCACTTTCAAGACATAACCTTCTTCTTCTTCACATATTAAAACAAACACCTATTATCCAGGTAAGCATGCCATTTTGTTTTCTTCCTTCAATAAACGAAAAAAATGTTGCTTTGTGAAGCTTCAATTGTTTCTTCTAATGTAGTAATTGCCCTACCATCTCCCTTGCTGGATTTTGATCCTTTTTTGTGTTGCAAACCCTCAGTCCATTTTTTATTTTTTTTTTTAATTTTGGTTTCTTTCCAGTTTTATTTTGTATTAATTTATTACTAGTGATTTTATAATTAAAAAATGTGGAATCCTTGTTCCTTGTAAGACTGGGTTCAATGGGCATGAATTGGGATCTCTGTTGGATCTCTCAATTTCTGTTTTCTTATAAAAAATATAACGTTCATATTAATAATATTGTTACATATATATATATATATATATATATATATATACACACACACACACACTAGAAAAGGAAGAAAATCTAAAAGAATTTAGAAACTCACCTGGGAATGACCTGCATAGTGCAATATTTGACCAGTATAGTTGTGCACATCTTGGCCAAGCGGGAAGATCATAACTAGCTAATTCATTCCATGATCAATTCCAGAAAGCCTATACATAATGAACAAACCAATAATCAATTAGTAGCTAATAACTGGTTTAGTGAAGCTTTGCTTGATTTGTGGCTCCTTTTTTTTTTCTATTTTAGTGAAATGAATCAAGAAAGGATGATTGTGAAGTTTAGTTGCTTCCTTGATGAGGCTGTTGTCTTGCTTCAATTATTTTTGGTGTGGTAGTAGGTAGAATTTTGAAGTTTAGTTCTATAGATAGTGGTTGTTAATAAATAACATTAAATTCATTTGAAGTTTGTTTCTGCATCTTTTTTCATTTTGGGTTGACTGTGAATCTTTGTGGGCAAAACATGTTTAGTTTGATATGCAATTGTTTATCCTGATACTTGCAATTGTTTTCACAACTCAGTAAATAAATGGTTAATCAGTTGGAAATATTTGGTTACTGCTGCTCATTATTTGGTTAATCGGTTACTCTGTTACTATAGGTTTGGTCATTATTAACCATGTACAATATTTCTGCTTTATAGTTATTTGTGGGTTTTAGTTTGTCAATATTAATTGATATGATAAGCTTGTAAATCGATGGTTTAATTGTGACATAATTTATGAAAGATCTAATTTGTGCGCTTAGTGTGGCACCCACGGTTGGATATCGATGGATACTTCAAATAATTATACACTTGCGGTGGTGGTGGTGATGATGGTGAAGTCGCTAGAGTTGACATTGTTAATGATGATCATGAAAAGTGGGAGCACATGTGAGGATGTGCTTTTCTTCCATAGAGGAGTTTAAATCATTTTATGGCGAGTATGCTTCAAAAAAGGGTTTTGGTTGGAAGATTAGAACATCAAGAAAAGGAGAGGATAGGGAGATCTGCTGCACCTGATGCTAGCATGCACAAGAGAGGTCCCGAGCATCGTAAATTCCATGTACGTTGACAACACGTCCGACTAAGGTGAAAAATTGTCCTGCAAGGATTGTTATAAAGTTGGAGGAAGATGGATCTGTATGCGTTACAAAATTTGAACCCAACCATTCTCACGAGGTCACCTCTACAAAGGCAAGGTTATTCAAGGCTAACAAGAAAATCAACCTCCACGTAAAGAGAACAATCCAAAGCAATGATGAAGCGGGAGTGAGGATCAATAAGACTTTCCAATCTCTCATTACAGATGCACGAGGGCATGAGCAAGTACCATTTGGTGAAAGAGGCGTGAGAAATTATGTCCACAAAGAAAGGCGTGCGATTGGGAAAGAAGGTGATGCCAAGACCTTACTAAGCTATTTTTGTCGAATGGCCAGCAAAATAAAGATTTCTTCTATGACATAGATATGGATGATGATTTTCATGTAAGGAATGTGCTTTGGGTTGACGCAAGAAGTAGAGCTGCTTATGCATCCTTTGGAGACGTCATCACTTTTGATACAACTTATTTGACCAATAAGTATGACATGCCTTTTGCTGCATTTGTTGGTGTAAATCACCATGGTCAATCAACATTATTTGGGTGTGGTCTGGTTTCTGCAGAAGACAAAGAGTCATTTGTCCGGCTTTTCCAATCATGGCTTCGTTGTATGCTGGGAAAAGCCCCTGAGGCTATTATCACTGACCAATGCAAGGCTATGCAAAATGCCATTGAGGTAGTCTTCCCTACAACTCGTCATAGGTGGTGCTTGTGGCATATAATGAAGAAAATTCCTGAAAAGCTAAGCAGATATGGTGAATACAAGAGGATTAAGTCTGTAATGAAAGCAGTGGTTTATGATACAATCACATCAGCTGATTTTGAAGACAAATGGTCCTGCTTTATTGAAAAATTTGAGCTTGGACAGAATGACTGGTTGAGTCGGCTGTACAACGAACGTCACAGATGGGCACCAACCATGCTAAAGAAATATTTTTGGGCAGGTATGTATACTTCTGTTGATTAATGGGTCATTCTGATACTTCCTAAGTTTTCTGGACATAATTTTTCATATATGGTGAATGGCTTGTAAATAAGTGGTTAATGGTGTGCATTATTTGGTTAATGGAAGAAAATCCTGAAGTTTCACTTTCACTATAATATATGGTTAATCAAGTGCAATTATTTGGTTAATTCTGTTTCTTATATGGTTAATGGTTAATCCCTTGTATGTACTTTGGCAGGTATGTCAACAACGCAATGGCGAGAGCATACATGCTTTCTTTGACGGATATATCAATTTGACAACAAGTCTGAGTCAATTTGTGAAGCGATGCGATAATGCTCTCAAGAGTAGAGTGAAAAGGAATTTCAAGTCGATTTTCAATGCATGGATACAACAATTCCTGGGTCAACCTCTGCAATTGAAAAGCAATTCCAAGGTGCGTATACTCATGCCAAGTTTAAAGAGGTTCAAGTGAGTTTAGATCAAAGATGAATTGTCGTCCTCTTTGAAGAAATTTGTGGATGGTTGCGTTGGCACTTATAATGTGTTGGAGGAGGTCTTACTTGGAGATAGACCAAAAGAGTGTATATATATGGTTGTGTTTAATCGTGAAAACCATGATGTCTATTGTGAATGCTCATTGTTTGAGTTTAGAGGTATTTTGTGTCGCCATGTGCTCTGTGTGTGTACTCAAGAGAGGCTTAAAAGTGTGCCCGATAAGTATGTTTTAGCAAGATGGAAGAAAAATATTAAAAGGAAGCATTCATATATTAAGAGCAATTATTGTGTGTGTGGAATTGAAGCCATAGATGGATGATTTGATAAATTGTGCAAGCATTTCTACGAGGTCATTGAAGTAGGCTGCAGTCTGAAGCTGTAACTAATGCACTCCATGAAAGACTCCATCAATTTAGTTCTAATGTGCCCACCATGGATGCTACAACTCAGGATGTTAACAAAAGTCCCATTGCTGAATCAAATCCAGACAATGCTACTGGCATTCGTAGTCCATTACGAGTCAAACGTAAAGGACGACCTCCTACAAATAGAAAAATGGGGATAGTCGAAAAAGTTGTAAGAAGAGCCAAGAAGCGATCAAAGCATACCGAAGACAAAGAGACTACCAAGGTATGTCTTTTTCACAAGCAAGAATGTATTAACCATATACAACACTTGATTAACCAATAATTTGAACGCTGTTAACCAAATATTTTGAAACAAATATGCAGGAGGCAAACACTGGAATGATGGGTAATCAGAGCCAAAGCAACGTCCGTGTAGAGTCATCTGTTGAAGTTGTCACCGGTGGACATTTCTTGGATACAAGTACCGTGGTTTGTGTCCATCATAAGATTGTGGTTAATGTGTAGACTTTGTTTTATTAGGTGTTGTGGGTTAAATGTACGCAATTTGATAGATCATGTGCCGGGAATTTATTATGTGTTGTGGGTTATATGTACGCAATTTTATAGATCATTTCTTAGGAAATTTATTATGTGTTTTGGGTTAAATGTACGCAATGTGTAGACGTCGTTTTATTATGTGTAGACGTTGTTTTATTATGTGTTGTGGATGATGAGCTGGAATTTATGTTGATTGATTGATTGTTTTTCTATACAGTCATTTGGAGGTAATATATCATTCATGGACCTATTGACAACGTCCAATGTTGACTTCATGGGGTCCTCGCAGTTCACTACAAATTTGGATGATTAGACAGATTTTCGAACTTATTTGTCTTGACTAATGACATGTTTTGGTATATGGTTGTCACATATTTACATGGGTTGGAAGATTAGGGATACAATTATTACACGATGGTATGCTGTTCATGAGTCCTTTATTGTGCTTATTATCATCGTGGTACCTTTTTTAGTGTTTAACACTTTACTAACAAACACCATTGCTTGTGCAGGTTAGTCGGGGAACCCAACACCTGTCATTTTTTTATGTGCAGGTAGCAGCACTAAAGAAACCATTATTTTGTAAAGGAATTGAAGTCATTTTTTTGATGTGCATAACGCTTACCATGTATATGTAGTTCATGCAAGTTGGTGGGGTGCAACTCACTTTTGTCACTTTTTTGCATGACAAAACCACCACTTGTGTATTTATTCAGACAATCCTATGTAAATGATCATGTGTAGATATCAAAGGAAGTTGCATGGTTAATGATCAGTGTCTGGTTTATTCCTTTATTGTGATGCTTGAGTCATTTTGCACAACCCATCAATTATGTAGTCAATCAACTTTACCTATATGGTTAAGCCTATTCATTTTCATTTATATTCAACCAGTTTGTCTATTCACTAAGGAATAGAATAATTTCATTAAAAAATGGAATGGTATAATATGTGGTTAATAACATACTGCAGCAACGCATGATGTTGTTTATCTGGTTAATTGCGTTCATTTACGTGGTGAATCCTTCACAATATGTGGTGACTGCATAACTGACGTGCCATTTATATATCTGGTTAATTGCGTTCATTTATGTGGTGGATGCTTCACAATATGTGGTGAATGCATAACTAGTAATCAGGTTCATTTATATATGGTTAACAACGTAACTGGTTAACAAGTAACACATTAGTAGTAAGTTATATTGAACCTCCAACTCACAGCCATTTCAATTCATGTTAACCTGTGGATCATGGCCTCAAGACGTGAGACATGTTGAGAAATCAATTTATGTGGTTTAGTGCGTTCATTTATCTGGTGAATGCTTCACAATATGTGGTGAATACATAACTGACGTGCCATTTATATATCTGGTTAATTGCGTTCATTTATCTGGTGAATGCTTCACAATATCTGGTCAATGCTTCACAATATGTGGTGAATGCATAACTGGCGTGCCTTTTATATATCTGGTTAATTGCGTTCATTTATGTGGTGAATCCTTCACAATATCTGGTGAATGCATAACTGACGTGTCTTTTATATATCTGGTTAATTGCGTTCATTTAGGTGGTGAATCCTTCACAATATGTGGTGAATGCATAACTGGCGTGCCTTTTATATATCTGGTTAATTGCGTTTATTTATGTGGTGAATCCTTCACAATATCTGGTGAATGCTTCACAATATGTGGTGAATGCATAACTGGCGTTTCAATGAATTTATGTGGTTAATTGTGTTCATTTATCTGGTGAATACTTCACAATATCTGGTGAATGCTCTCTGGCCCTCAGTTTTCTTCACCTGTGGCAGAAATCACTGTTGTAAACCTGATAAATAACCATAAATAAAGCATCCATACATAAACATAACTTCATCCTATACAGCGTCCATACATAAACCAAATAAACACCATATACATACTTTTCCAAAGAAGTGTCCATACATAAACAATTTATCCAAAACAACCCTAAAATGGCAATAAACATGCAGTGAATGCTTAACAATATTTGGTGAATGCATAACTGGCGTGCCATTTGTATATCTGGTTAATGAAGTTCATTTATGTGGTGAATGCTTAACAATATCTGGTGAATGCATAACTGACGTGCCATTTGTATATCTGGTTAATTGCGTTCATTTATGTGGTGAATGCTTCACAATATATGGTGAATGCATAACTGACGAGCCATTTATACATCTCGTTAATTGCGTTCATTTATGTGGTGAATGCTTCACTATATCTGGTGAATGCATAACTGACGTGCCATTGGTTTATATCTGGTTAATTGCGTTCATTTATGTGGTGAATGCTTCACAATATGTGGTGAATGCAAAACTCAAGTTCCTTTTATTTATTTGGTGAATCAAGTGCATTTATCTGGTGAATCAAGTGCATTTATCTGGTGAGTTTCTCGCAATATATGGTGAATGCAAAACTCAAGTTCCTTTTATTTATCTGGTGAATCAAGTGCATTTATCTGGTGAATGCAAAACTCAAGTTTCTTTTATTTATCTGGTGAATCAAGTGCATTTATCTGGTGAATCAAGTACATTTATCTGGTGAATTTCTCGCAATAACTGGTGAATGCAAAACTCGAGTTCCTTTTATTTATCTGGTGAATCAAGTGCATTTAAATGGTGAATGCAAAACTCAAGTTCCTTTTATTTATTTGGTGAATCAAGTGCATTTATCTGGTGAATTTCTCGCAATATCTGGTGAATGCAAAACTCAAGGACGGTCATTGCCTATCGTGTATCCTGAAGCTGCTTTTAGCAAAAAAGGAAGACGGTTTTGCAACAAAACCAGGGATGGTCATTGCTTATCATGTATCCTCAAGAATTTGTACGAACCATCAATGCCATATTCAAGTAACAAATATGCAGCTTGCTTTTGGATGAAAGCAACATGCTCTTAAAGATCTTTGGTGTTACAATTTTAACTATCACGTTGCTTGATTCGATTCAATAATTAAAAAAATCTACACTAGACATAATTGTTAAATAAATTGTCCATCGAAGATTGACAAGATTTGTCTCTGTTCCATCTTTTATCTCCATACTTTGTTCGTCTTCTTCATCAGATTCAGCAGATTCATCATCATATCCAAGACTAAAATCGATCTTTAGCATTATTTCCACATATACATGTGTCTTGCATTGGAATATTCCTGCAAGCATGCAGGATTATGTAGAAGTAAGAACCAACAGAGACCCAATGTCAATGGATGCATTTGGGTAGAGCAATAATTAAAAAAACGCATAATTTGTTGTTTTCACGAAAAGATAAAATACATTAAGATAAAACACATAATTCTGAACTATTTGCAGCTCTTGGGGTTTGCTTTTGAAAAATAAAGAAACACAATAAACACATACCAGAGTACAGATAGCCAAAGAAAATCATGACCAAAGATATTTTTTCGCTGCATCAATTATCACGCGTAATGAAGGAAACATACTCAACAGTTCACTGCCACATATTGGACATCTCATAATAACGGATAAGAAGCTACGGAATAATCTAAAATTTCAAATTCCAAGATAAACATGTCAATGACTAACAGCCTAATACCAACTGACTAAAGCATGGTCACAAATTCTTGCATTGCATGTTTACTTATTTCATTACACTAGTCACGAGACAATTGGAAAGTTCAAATGCTTCTTCCAAAAACAGAATTGTAAAAGAAGAAAGCAGTTCAACTGTCCAAGCCAAAGATAACCTGTGCAACGGACTAGAGAAGATAACTAGCATTCCCATAAAAGGACTAGTTATTATTTGCAACACTAACATATTTTAGGGGACTAAAACCATATTTAAGCTTAAAAGATATTATTTGCACACAATCATCATGTATCATGTCCAGTTGTATAATGTATACCCTACCTCAAATAAGAAAAACATACCCTGCATGTAGAATATAGTATGATATAGTATTTTAAACCTCATACCACGAAAAGGGACTTATTTCAAACCTCATAACACAATAAAGACATACCAGAGTACAGATAGCCAAAAAAAATCATGAGAGTCCATAACTTTACTTACCAGCTTAACAGCCACTTGCTCTCCGCTCTGCATATTAACACCTGAAACAATCAAAAAAGTACGACACCAAATTATTCAAAGCAAGCAAATAATGCTAAAAAGTAAAATAATTTTTTTTGATACAGTGCATACCCAAATAAAGCTCGCCAAACGATCCACTACCAATCTTCCTTCCAAGCTTGAATTTTCCACCAATAACATGATCCATGATCACAAGCCCAATCAAACACACACCCCAAATTCAACCTCTTCTCTCTTTCTTGCTAAATTACAAGCCACGCTACTAAATTAAACACATAAGTTACTAGGGGAAAAAATTGAAAATTGAAAATTGAGGAATAACCATAAATAAGGCGGCCATATATAAACATAACTTACTCCAGACAAGCGTCCATACCTAAACCAAATAAACACCATATACATACTTTTGTCCATACATGTACAATTTTTCTAAAACAGCCCTAAAAAGGCAATAAACATGCAATTGCATTATATTCATCCATATCCTAAAAAACATGATATACACTACCCACAAAAAGGTCTCCCCCACCCTGTCCCCTAAATCCAAGCCCAATGAACAATTATTTCTTTGTGGTCCTCTTGTTCTTTCTTGTATATGCCCTGGTGCAATATGGGAGTCAAGTTTTACACTTTGGAGTGCGCGCCTAGGGCCACCCTTTATTCTTGTTGCTATATTTGAACTGCGATTTGGCGCACCATCCCCAATATCTTCACTGAAAATAACAACCAAAATTGTACATGGTAAGTTGCCTATCTTTTTAATAAAATGGTATAGTGACCAATGTGCACTATGCATATAAATCTTCCAAAGAAGCATTGCCCCAAATAACAACAACTTTCACATAAATTACAAATTAAACATATCCAATATTTTCAAAAGTTAACACAAAATATTTTATAATACAACTTGAAACCAATATTTGTTCTTGACCACTTGAAAACAAATGTATTCCAACCAATAAAGAAATGGATACTGAATGGTACACTTACCGGTTCCTCCTTCAACAAGTGCCTCCTCCGGTCCACAAGGCATTGTTGTTGGAGGCTCAAAAGTTTGGGGATTAGCAACCATCCCAGTATAAGTTACCATTTCTAAACCTGCATATAAAAATGATTTCTCTGTTATTAAAGTACTTATAGAATTAGCATTTCTACAAACAAAAGCACACGATATGAGTCAAGAATAAAATTTCAACCCGCAACTAATGGCATATATCTCAAACTTCAAAAATGTTCACCTAAATATGCTCCATGTTTTCGTTATTCTATCTAGGATTCAATTCCAACAAAGTAGAGCTACAACTTTTTACAAATAAAAAAAGCGGAAAAAATACAACAAATGTGCACACAGTTCACATTGATTCAATCTATTGGGACACATACCAAATAAAAGTAAAAAATAATGAAAATACTGAGTCCCAAAATGAAGTAACCACACTTTGTTACAACACCTGCAACTCCTATGCCACCCACGTCGGCATGCGTATCGTGAGGAGTTTCTTTGAAGAGGAGATGCATCATGATGCCTACGAGCTAGAGCATCCACCATACTCGATCATCGGCGGCGTCTGTGATCGGCGGCGAAGCAACCTCTTTCAAGCTTCGACGTCCGCCTCTAGAGCCTTTATCTTGTCTTCATGCTCCCTATGCTTCTCTTCATGCTCCTAAGCTTTGCCAACACTTTTTCATGTTCATCAACATGTACATATCTGTGATGTTGGCCCGGTACAATGCATCCCGACAATGGGGTTCGAAGCTCGACATCTGTCTTTGTTAAAGCAACAGTTACCTACAAAAACGAGAAGCACATAAAATACATATTGTATATATAAATTTCACCATATTATACAAATAATGGACAACCATAGTTACCCTAGCATTCTCGAATGCTTCCTTCATTTTCTTATTTCTCAACGCCAAGATTGGCCAATTTAGAATTCTTAGGAAAGAGTGCTCAGGAGAGGTTGCAGGTGTTTCCCCAATGGACAAGTGGTTCATTGCCCAAATCTATACAACAAAGATTAATGACCAATTATAAGGTATAAAAATTTTTTTAACACAACAAAAGATGATGATATAACATATGAGAAAATAGATACCTGTTAGGATTGCAGCACAGCCACACAGATGTATCTGGTGGTCAATTCTCCCACTATCTATGGCAGTAATAGCTTTTCTCAGTCATTGTCGGTAATCGTACACCGCTCTTGCCCAGTTGAAGGAGTTGATTACTTCTAGGTTATCAAGCAACCAAACATAATCAGTAAACAACAACCTCCCTGTTGTTGGAAAGTAAAACTCTCCAAACGCAAGGAGTATGTATGTCCTCGCAAAATCCCCCTCATCCTCCACCACAGCCAACTTGTTGACAATATCCTCAATGGTCACCTCACCCCGTCCGAACATTGACATCGTATAACATTGGTCATCCTTCGCCTTTACCACAGGATCACCTGTGGTACAGTCCCAATGTTAAGCATACATCTGCAGGGTAAAAGGGACCATCGTACTCTAACAACAAATCTTCTGAGGCCTCATCCCACCTTTTAACAAGTTCCCGCGAACACATTTGAAATTTTCATATTTTTGGACAATTTCTTGACCCAAAGGAATGGGGTGGTCTTTAAATCATAAGGTGATTATTGGTAAGCCTCTCATTAACACCAAACAAGCTTGTAGGATCACAAGCATGCCTCAAACGGTCGCCAAGTATCATTAAATGCCAGTTGGATTGTAAATAAATCGCTGCAGGAAATATAAATAGTTCTGAAGGTTGCTTACATTTTTACGATTTGCACCAGCCATGTTCTTAACTTAGAAACCCCTTCGTAAAACAACAAAGGGTTCAAGATATTTTTAAGAAAACTCAAAATGCAAAGATGAATTATAAGGCTCGTAAAATTCAACTGAGCAATTTGAAACATGAAACAAAGGGGAACAAAGTGGATTGCAGATCTAAACCCCAAATGATATCTATATCCTTTTTATTATTTTCTTTTAAAATTGAACCAAAAGCAATGAATAAGGAAACAAGAACCACGATCAAAACAAACAAGGTCTGACTTCAACCAATTACCAAAGAATACAGGACATCAATTGGCAGTGAGTCAACAATTACCACTTCTATATATGAAAATTCATGATTAGAGGTGTCATGGTTCGTCCAACAAGATAAGATACAAAGCAAAACAAATACTTACAAGAACAGTTGAGTCAACGAGAGTCACAATTTCGCACTAAAGATAGTCCTTCAAAGCAAGAAAAAAACCCAACTGCATTTGGCACTAGAGCTCCTTTGCTCGAGCCATTCGATTTCACTTGAAATCCAAACTTAACTAGAATATCCATGTCATTGAACAAATTAAAACAAACCCAGATAACAAAAAAATAAACCACAAACACACTCAGATCACCAAAATTCAGAAGGAACCCATGTATATAGAATTATAGTAAGTTCACAATCTACTCTTATTCACACTCATACAAATAGATACATATAGAGATATAAATCTACTCCTATTCACACTCATACATATAGTAAGATCAAGAGCTTAGGCAAAAATTTCAAAGTCCCTTAAAAGGAAGGCGTGACATTCCTTCTCCCTCGGATGCTAATCTTCCAATAGGTATCGACACAAATGCCAAACAAGGAAAAACAAAACAAAAAGAGTTCCTCTAGATGGACATTGGACAAACACATACGGACACCGAATTCCAACCAAAGCATCAACACAATCAATATTCACTAGTGACTCAAGCGGGGAAAGCGAGCCTAATAAACCTATTATCCACTTCCAATGTATAACTAAGACAATTAAAAGTAGACAAATCACAAACAGAAAAAGTCTCGAATCATACAAGAGATGCAAGAAATCACAACTTTGAACAACCCCACCAACCGATTCAGGTCACTTTAAACATGAAAAGTTGTGTTAATGTGGAAAGGAAAGGGAACCTAAGTGCTAGGAATGAGAAAGGTGAAGCAAGCGAACCTTGGATTGAGGAAGCCACAGATGAACGACGGTGCCAGTGACCCTGAGTGTTCGACGAGAGAGAGACAGAGACAGAGAAGGAGAATCGCGACGGAGGGAGCTTCGCTGCGGAGGGAGGAGGGAGCTTCGCGACGGAGGGAGAAGCTCGCGGCGGAGGGAGCTTCGCTGCGGAGGGAGAAGCTCGCGGCGGAGGGAGAAGATCGCGACGAAGGGAGCTTTGCTGCGGAGGGAGGAGGGAGCTTCGTTTGGAAGGAGGGAGCCTGCGACGGAGGAAGCTCACACTAGGGTTATGTTCCTTTTTTCTTTTGATTTTGCTGTCTCTGTTGCAAGAAAACGAGGGAGACGAAAAATGAAACGAACCAAACGCACGTGAGTTGGGCGTGGGTGACTTGTATTTTGCTACAGTAGTATACCCAATATGTGTGTCAAATATTTGTGTTCATCTCTGTGTACATTTAACATCTCTGAATTTTTATAGAGCCCAATGGCGTCAATTAATCTATGTTGAACAACCCCACCTAGTGGAGCGAGGTTTGGTTTTGGTTTATTGTTGTTGTTGTTGTTGTTTTAAAAATGATCTTAACTTCATGAAAGTTCCCTTCCTTTAATCCTTTTCTTGTTTAGTTTGATTGAAGGAAATCTCTATTTATTTATTCCTATCCGATATCATGATATTTAGTCAATACATGGTACTATGGGCTTAATTTTATATTAAATATTATTTGAGACTTTTTGGTGTCGGAACTCTTGTACAATGGGCATACCATGAATATCAGTTTGCATGGAATCAAGGTGTAAGAGGATTTCAACTTTGAATGATGCCTTTATAATTATTAGTCTTTGATATGTTAAGGTATATCAAGAAGAAATATATGTGTTTCCAAATTCCTTTTTTCCTTCTCAGACCTCTTTTAAATCATAGTTTAGAAACCTGTTTGTTTCTTTACACGTTTTCCTTTTCCTTTTCTTTAAATTGCCTTCTACTGTTCATTCTAAGTCAGGTTCCACAAATACCCCACAACCTCGTGCAGTTTTGCCTCCTGAGGCTTGGATGCAGGTACGGTCAGATTATAGTCCTCCTAATTGTTTGGTTCACATCTAGTACATTAGAGATTCTTATGAAACACAATAACAATGTAACATCCTCATCTTTTGCTGACACTAAAGTAATTCCTGTGGGTATGCTCGAATTCTTTAGAATGAGCGTGAGCTGAAATGTGAGAGGAGGAAACAATCAAACTGTGAATCTGCTAGAAGGCCCAGGCTGAGGAAGCAGGTACGAATCTGTTGAGATTTCCTTGTTTTATAGAATTGTAAACCTTCCTCCGCGTCGGATAAAAGGCATAAATTGATTAGTTTCTTTGCTGTGATGTGCTTTTTTCATTTGTTGCATGTGGTGCATGTACATGTAGCCCTCAAAAAATATAATAAAAAAACAAAAAAAGTTTTTTCTGACAAAAGGAATGGCCATAACTAATCTTTTTACTTACTCTATTCAGGCTGAGGCTGAAGAATTGGCTAGAAGAGTGGATACCTTGACTGTTGAGAATTTGTCTCTGAAATCATAAATGAAACAATTGACTGGAAGTTCTGAGAAACTGAGGATGGTTTTTGTATCCTAGGTGAACTGCTGTGAATTGCACAAGTAACCCATGTTGTATCCTTTGTAAATTTATTATAGACAGCCTTATGGCTTTATAGTAAGTTGCATCAAGGCTGTAAAATCATTGGATTCTTTGAATGTAGTGATTATAAAGCAATAAATATATTTTAGAATTTAGCTATGTTTGATTATAAGTAAAAGTTTAGCTATGTTTATGTATATATCAATGTTTGATTTTAAGTAAAATTTAGTTCTATATACAGGGAGCAATGATACAAACAAAATGTCGTTTTTTTTTTTTAAAAAAAAAAGACTTTTTACATCGGTTGTAGTCACAACCGATGTAAAAAGCGGACTTTTTGCATCGGTTAGTTGAAGAACCAATGTAAAAAGTCGATGTAAAAAGTCACTTTTTATATCAGTTGTGGTAAGAACCGATGTAAAAAGTCGCTTATAAAGATAAAAAATCACTCTTGATTAGGACTTTTTACATCGGTTCTGTTATAACCGATGTAAAAAGGGTTATTTTTTACATCGGTTCAAAATCCGATGTAAATAGTTCCTACTTTCTATATCGGCAAAATCTATATCAAACGCATAACCGATGGCAAAAGCCTTTTTTAACCGATGTAAAAAGTCTTTTCTACAGTAGTGTGGATTGTTTACTTCTAGAAACACTTACCACCAGGATTACAGTTTAATAATAAAGCTAAAGAATAGAAAGAGACTACACTTGTAATAAATTGGTCTTGATTGGAAACAAAAGGACTTTTAATAAGAGTTTAAACATTTGAATACTAACAATTCCAGCAATTTGTAAGCAGAATGCCAAATCTTTTTATGTGTTCATGTTGTTCATTTTCACTCACAAAGAGAAAGTAATTGTTTTAAAAGAGACTTGACCTCCTGCTAAGGAAAGTAACAACTTAAAATAGAATATAGCAATCCCCTTATAAAATTCAAAAATAATGAAATCCATAAAGACAATGGAAACCAAACAATGTGCTTTCTCTATGTAGGCTAAAAAAATCAGAACCACTAAAACTCAACATGGCATAATGCATCAAACTATAACATTTACACTCTAAATCATGAAAATTTGTTTGGAGAGGTAATTCAAACTTACCCCCTTGCGATTGGAGGGGTGCGAGGCCCATTTCTTCTTGGTGACAATGTGACCCTTTTTCAATCCAGCAAAGAGACCTGTAATTGGGTGCTTATGGGCCATTCCCCACTTCCAAACTCAACAACAAAAACCCCACAATTCAAAAATCAAACAACTACTTTCACAATTGAAACAAGAGATAAGAGCAACATAAAACATGAAGCATGAAATGTGATTCGATACATTAAGCATTTGGATATGATTAAATTTTACCCAACGAAATGAGTGTAAAAAGAAAAAGTAACCAGCTTTCGAAAAACAAAATTTAGTAAATTGCAAACCCACTACCTGCTCGAACAGTGAATACGACACTGTTGTTGACAGAGACGTAGAAGATGGGCGTATGTGGACGAGTTAGCGGCAGGAGGGGAGTAAGGGGATGACATAGAGGCTCAAGACGGTGCTGCCGGTGGAGAACGGTCGGAGAGCAATGCGGTGAAGGAGTCAGTGCTTTTGATTGGGGTGCCACAGTCAATATTGTAGAAGAGGAAGAGAATGAATTAGGGTAGAAGATGAGAGACAAAGGGGTTTTTCTGTGGAACGAAGAAAAACTGTTTTTGATTTTGGGAAAAAGAGGGGAGGAAAACAAGGAAATAGATGGAGGGAAAAATGAAAATAAATGAAAAACTCACGGCTCATGTTTGACACGGTACAAACGTAGTAAACCAGAGCCTCTCCTATACTTTAGCCACCGCTATAACAATCGTGCTTAATTGACCATGGGTAACAACCGTGTTTTTGGTAGTGGATGAGGAAGAAAACAGTGAACAAAGGGAAGATAAGAAGGACTATAGGATCATACAACCTATCCATGAATACAATGGTGTGAGATTAACTAAATTTTTTTTTTGAGGGCCCTTATGGTTTGTGCAAAGGAATAAATATGAAATCGCTTTTCTAGCAAGTCTCTTAGAATCTCTGACTAAACCCCGCCTCCCCTCTTTTTTTCTATGGTTGAGATCTGTGACACCCTCAACTCTTTTTCGTAATTATTTTAAGAAAATATATAGCAATAAGCGTTCTCAAATTGGTTTGAACATATACATTACAGAACAAAAAAACGAGTTTCTAAAAATTTTTCACATGAGTTAAAGACACCGCATTTCAACTCAAGTCTTTACTTCAAAAACAGGAACGAAAATCAATGTTTTTTTTTTGAAAGGTTTATATGATCAAGTGGATTGGAAATAAAAGCAGCTAAAACAAACCCAAAGCCTGGGTCATATAGGCCTCTACCCTTCTTTTCAATGGCACTCCCCTCAATCCTAATCACAAAGTCAATATGATGTATGATCAATCAATACAACCAAGGTTAAGTTTTTTCCAAATGCCTCATACCGCAAGGTTCATAGATGTCCGTCTTGGGGTTTCAATAGGAACAATTTTAATTTTCTTAATAGAAAAATCCTCTTGAGCCGAATAACCCCATACCCTTGGATCATGTCATTGCCAAGAATCACAAACAAGTGTTAGAGTTTTCCATCACCAAGATGTCAACTGTCATCTCTTTACATAGTCCACGCAAGTATCTATCGGAGCCTGGGTGCCAACTATAACATCTGTAGTTTTACTGTATTTTATTAACGTTACTATATTTGTATTTAACTATATTACGCAGCTAATATGCATTTTTGGCTATTGATAAAGTGAATGAAATTCATCAAGATGAAATTATATTTGAGAAGTAATATTTATTGTTAATTAATGGTTCAAATCTCGTCGAAAAATTCTAACAATGTTTTGTCGCATTTTGAGTCGCAAAGTAATTTTTACCCGAGAGAAAATTCTAACGAATTCTAATTTCGACGAAAATCGAATCGTAACTTGATGTGATGATATATGAATGTTTAAATTTGGATTTAAGATTTATTGGTAAATAAATTATGTGGGGATAATTTCTTAGTCACGCATTGAATTAATTTGTCGATAAATTAATTTACGCAATTAATCAGCAAGCGAACTATCGGTAACCCGATCACCCGATGCCGCGAATTTGATACGCTGAGACCCATTTGACCAAGAGTCAAAAAGGTGGATTAGAGTGGTTTGAGGGGGATATGGTTATGTGATGAGATGTTAGGTCTAAGTTATGGTTTAAATGGTGAATCATGGATTTTAGGGTGATGACTCATGTAACACCCCGATTCCGAAGCGCTACTGTGCAACCCAATCTAATACTGAAAACATTTAATGCTTGTATGCTTTCAGTCAAAGAGTACTCTTATGTATTTTACCAGTGGAAAAATAGGAGTAATTTTTTTTTCATTTTCTTTCCTTTGAAACCTATTTCAAAACGAGACATAGAGTACTACAGTTTTCTAAATGATGTCAATTCATACTTTTGTAATTACCAGAGTATAATGCATCACAAAATAATACTTCACGTAACATAATCATTTCGCACTAAGACGAGGTTTTCTGAAAAGAGTAATTACAACACAACATTTTACAAAATCATAAGCTAAGCTGGCCAACAACTATAACTCTTACTGAGAAACAGCTTAGCAAGACCAAACACGAAGTACTCAGAGGAATCTTCCTCCACTGGCTCAATCTTCAATGCTCCTGAAAAGCGAAGCTGCAACACCTACCGAACTCCATCTGAAAGTGACATCCATAAGGACGTCCAATCCAACAATAGTGCAAGGGTAAATCCTTTGTCCACAAGTTTATCATAGGCTATGTCGCATGCAAACAATATATACATATATAATACAACAACATGCTTTTATATACATATACATACTTAATAGACTGCACGCATCATCATGGTATATTAAGCATTGCATGTGAGCAAACAAAACAACCAACAGATCAACCATCAAGTCACTACAACATCAAACTATTGCATGTGAGCAGGCAATCTATCAACAGATTAGTGATTAAGTCATCACAATATCCAATTCATCTAACAATTCATCACATATCATAAATGTGGTTAGCTATGCATGCCAATGCAGTATGGCAAGTTGTGTATACACCTGCAGCCTTAATAGGTCAGCAGTATGACGGGGACTACTTTCCCAACGTCCGAACAAAATAACCTCTGCTTAGGCTTGCCACTACTTTGGCTGGCCACTACTTTGGCGTGCCTCTACTTAGGCAATGCAGTGTCAACTCGCCTTTTGAAGTTTGTACGACCAATCAAACGCTACGAGTGACATGACAACTCGTCTTTTGAAGTCTTTAAGACCAATCAAACGCTCCGAGTGTCGATGCTCAATGGTTAGTATGTATCCAAACAAATTCAATAATATGGCATGCTCACCGTAGTGAACGCCCGAATGATATCCAACAAATTCAACAATATGGCCTACTCACCGTAGTGAATGCCCGAGTGATATCCAAACAAATTCTACAATATGGCATGTTCACCGTAGTGAACGCTCGAGTGATATCCAACAAATTCTACCATATGGCATGTTCACCGTAGTGAACGCCCGAGTGATATCCAACAAATTCAACAATATGACATGCTCACCGTAGTGAACGCCCAAATGATGTTTTAATTAATCAATGCGGATCAACGAACCCTCACTCACTAAACTTAGTGGGTTTCCAAATCTCAATTAATTAAGAATTCAACACAGGACACAAAGTTCGGGTGTTCAATTGCGGAACGCTAGTCCCAATCTTAGATCAGAACTCTAGGCACATAATGCAAAACGCTAGGCTCAACTTTTAGGTTAAGATACTAGGCACGCCATATGGAACACTAGGTCCAATCCTTAATCAAGAAAAAGCGCATGCAAGCAGGACATTAAATCCCAGCACAAGACACATGGCCCATATGCTCAATAGGAACGCCAGGTTCCCTATGTTTTATTCTTTCAAAAACTCGATCTTTGAATCTCTTTCTCAGTTCTTGTATCACTCCTATGTATCTGAAAATGTTTTTTAGTTCAAGGTCGTTGAAACCCTAGTTGTGCTAAATAACACATAGATGTGGAATCGCATCAGATTTACCGATATAAATCGTCAACCAATAGCAGTCGATCAACGCATTGTTAATTAATCCATTATCAACAACAATATTTTTCATATTTCAATTCAATACCAAGTTCCAATGAAAACTAAGGTGATTCAAGGAAAATAATACAACTCATAATGCCACGCAGGGCCAAGAACATGCTACATATTATCATTAACTTAAAGTCCAATTAAATCAATCAAGTATGATTTAAACAACACAATACAATTCAATCTTGCCACATAGGGCCAAATCAATACACAGCAGTTCATGCTACAACATCTCAACAACACATAGTAATACTACAAGTACTACCACACAATCAATCAACAATCAAGCAAACAACACACAAGGCGAAAAGCCCAAACTCATTATGTAAGAATTTCTCTTACCTTAGGCGCTTTAACAATCCAAGCAAGGTAAATTCAAAACCATCATCAAGTCGCACCTCGCGCGTACCCTACCACGAACCTTAACAACACAAATTTAACAAAATTAGAACCAAAAACCCAAGTCCTATGACTCTAGGGCAGCCACAGTTTTAGTCCTAAAAAGGGCCTAAAATCTTTCCAACATAACCTATTTGGATCACACCTAATCATATGCCATGAAACAAATTCAAACCATGCAAGTTTTCAAGCTTTTACAAAAGCTACACACTTAGAAAAATGGCTAAACCAAAATTTACTAATTGGAATAGTGTTTTACCAAATGAGTAGTGTTTTGCCAACTTTGAACCATTTTTCAAAGCACTAAAACATGTCACAAAATTTTAGAAACAATTCTATTACAAGCTCAAAACAATTCTTGAAACATAAACTCAAACTTTTCCCAAAATCATACTTCTTTGAATTGTTTTGCTAAATCAAATCATCAACCACTTTTACAACTATTTTCAAGCATAAATACAAGTCAAGAACAAGTTACAAAACACTCTTGAAGGCCACGATTTTTGGAAGTTCAAAACAACTTCAAGGTTTTCAAATCTTTAACTCCTAAATCATGCAAACTTGTTAGCCTTTAACTCATAAGCTAATATCTACTAATTGTAATACCTTTAAGCCATAAAAACAAGTTCATCAAGCTCATTTAACACTACAAAGGTTGTTGTTTTCCAAAACCACAAAACAGCCCCAAAATTAATTTTGCTTCAAACAATTTTTCAAAGCTTTACACTTGCACATCCTTATAGATTTAAAGCCCCAAACTAAAACTAACTTCTTAAACACTTTTACACTCTTTAAAACAAATTAGACATCATCCAAATAACCCATATAGGGTACGATTTCCAGCCCTTAAGAATAAACCCAAACTTTTCAAACTTTTCATTTTCAAATCATACAAATTCACTACACTTAATTCCTTTAACCTTAAGCCAATTTATTCAACACTTACAACATTTTAAAAACAATTTAAAACATCCTCCAAAATCATGTTTGAGGTCACGGTTCCAGCCCCCATTTTCAACCAAATTTATTTTCTCAAAACTAGGTAAAACATGCATATATGACTAGTTCTCAAACATACCACTTATAACCCTTCTAGAATTAACTCTAAATCAACAAGAACCAACCAAAACCAAGACATCCAACAGCCCCTAGATTCGGCCAAGGCAAAAAGTTAGGGTTCCAAATTTTAAAAACCAAGAACAAGCTTGATCATGGAGAAAACAAAGGGTTATAAGACTAATCATGCATTTCTAGCCAAAACAAACACTTCAACCCAAAAACAACTCTTAAATACTCCAAAACCCATATCATGGAACTTAAGAGAGATGAGGGATGGATCATGGAGCTTACCAAGAGATTAGATGATGATGGAACAAGGGTGGAGATGAAAGGAAACAAGGGTGCATACTTTGATCTCCAAAAACTTCAAAAATCAAAGCTTTCCTCTTCCAAAAATTTTTCAAGCTTTCCAACAATGGAAGAAGTGAAAGGATGGAGCATGGATCAGCTAGGGAGCCACGAAAATAATGAGGACAAGGTGGGAATAAAATTGTTCACTTAAGTTGGAATTTAACTAATTACTTACAAACTAACCAAACTAACTTAACAAACTAACTACCCATTACTTCCTAAACCAATCAAAATGCTTCCTTTACAAATAGTGTGCTACAATCATGTGACTTGCATCCTATTGGTCCAGCTGCAGCCGCCATACATTCCCCTTAGCGCATGGCTTCGTTTCGTCGCGTTCTTGTTCAACCGGGTGCGCGACGTTACGCGTATATTAGGTTTTAATACTAAAAATCCCAAAAATAATTCTAGTTATAACCCCACACCCAAAAATCACAAATGTTCCTTGCGGCATAATAAAAGTCATTTTCTCGAAATACGAACCAAAACGTCGCAATTTGGCAGTCTTTGGCCATAGAAAATACACTAAATATTTTCTGATGCCCAAAAATTCTAGAAAAAATTACAATAAATCCTAAATATTGGAAAATGCTAATATCTCAAATTTTATAAAATTTGGATCACGTTTGGGAATGTTTCAGTTAGAAACACACACAATAGCCTAGTTACGGCAGAATTCGATAGAATTCTCGCAGCGTAATAAAAATTGTAAATTAGTGAGGATCACTAATTTCAATTTCTCTTATCATATAGATATTATTCAAATAATAAAATTATCAAGACAAAATCTTTAAAATAATAGTCATATTAAATATGACATAAAACAGACAATTAATACAATAACTATACCCATGAAAAATCAAACTATGACTTGAAAATATTTATTAAATCCTGAAAATTATTACTCTTTCAATAAAATAATTTTTTTTAATCAAATAACAATCTTTCACATTTTTCGGGATTAATTCATATTAAAAACATCATATATCTACACTGTCTATTAGTCTGAATCAATTACTAAAACAGTAAGTTGTTTACAATAAATCTTTGTTGTTCTTCGTACTTTTAACAAACCATTGAGGTGATCAATCTCCATGATTTATTTTCAAGTAGTCGGAAACTATAAAATAATTTTCAGAAAAATTGGGATGTTACATTACCACTCTCCTAAAAAAAAAAATTCGTCCCCAAAAATTAACTTATAAACCAAAACAAAATCAAAATTATGAAAAGTCGTAACTTAATACTAAAAACATATCATAAATTTTGGATTTTGAAAACTAATACGACATGAAAGTTATTACATGCAAACAATCAAACACAAAGCATACATTTTATTCATATATACTTACTAAAGTAAGACACTACATCTATTAACTTAAAGTCTACAAATACAATACTCCGCATCCATGTCGAAGAAGTCCTCACGAACGATGCCTTATTCCAACAACGATCTCTACTCCATCACATTCACGAACACGATCACAACAACAATGAGTCGCGGTGACATGCTAATAACAATAAAACCGCACTAACACAAATACACCTACACAACCACGTTTTAACACAAAAACCAACATCGAATTCCTTCTATTTTTAAAACATCTAATTTCTAAAAATAACCCCAAGCAAGAATTACTTTTCGTAAAACCCATTTGATATCTTCAAGACTCAACCCTCTCAAGAACACTATGATTCTTTTGAGATTAGGTTTTTCATTGTCTTAAAATCATCAAGACACACTTAATTCAAAGTCTAAAATTTAAATCAAACACCAACAAAACAAAATTACTACGAACCTTTTAATAAAACTTGAAATCTATTCTCACACATATAAAACTTAGTTTTCCAAAAGAAAACAAGTTCAAAAGCGTTTCACAACAAGACAAGATGGACTAAAAATTTTGAATTATCTTTTACAACAAAGAAAACAAAATCTTTCCAAACTTCTACTACTAAATCATAGTTTTAACAAGTACCATTTAAAACTTAAAATCATCTTCAACGAGATCATCAACAAAGACACAAGAGTGGAAAGCAAAAGAACTATGACATTAAAAGAAGGAAAATTCTAAAAATCATTAACCACAAAATCAACAATAGCATAAATCACAAATAATTATACAAGAATTATAAGAACATACATTGTAATACCAAAAGTATATTGAAAATTTGGATTTTGGAATCTAGTATAATAATAAAATACGTCACAGAGTTAAAACACTTATGTGGTCTATATTTAGAACCACACACACACCATAATACATATAGTACGATAATTATAGCGTCACCTATGGATAATCTCTCTCGTAAATCTCGGCCCGCTCAGCTCCATTGTGTCGCATTTCCTGAGACGAAGTCTTCAGATGATGAGTTCTCTACTCTACTTGGGGTGTAGACACGTTCCTTAGTGGTTGGTCTTGTAGTTTCAACATTATCGACAATAGACTCAGCTCGTGGTGCTTTGCAGTCTCTGGACAGATATCCCAATTCCTTGCAGTTAAAGCATAATCTTTCCTTGGTTGGTTACCATTACCGTTGTGCTCCTCATATTCACCGTTGAAGTAGTGCGTCTTCGGGTATCGATGCTTGTGATTCCCTCTTCTGTCTATCATGTAGACAATCCTCCAGTAGTTGGGCACGCAACCTTCACAACATCTGTAGTTGATCCACATCTGGCAATTGATAGTCCTTAGAAAAACATCCTGGCTTCTTGCAGTTACAGCATAGTCGGTCCTTCAATGAGCATTCATCAACTGTTCCTTGCTTCCATATTTGTGACAGTTCCACTTCAACTCCTGGCCATTCCCAATAGCCAACGCCACAGGACAATTCTGACTGCGGTCATTTCCCTGAGGATGGAAATGAGATGTTCCTTGTTGTTGTCTTCCACTTTGCCCTTGGTTCCAATAATCTGGCCTAACTGGCCCTCCAATAGCTCGCTCCTCTGTTCGTTGTCTTAGCCAATCGTGTTGATTCTCTGCGGCAATCTGTTGTGCGATAATAGTGGCTATCTAGACTATCACTTGGATTACGTGATTCACGTCTAAGTTACTAGCACTAGCAGAAGGACTCGCTCGCCCCGAAGGCATCGAATTTCCACAAATTAAACAAACTAGAAGCCCACAACAAAATCAATCATTTGGGATGATTGCACACAATTTCACACAATGTCACGCCTGTTTCAACTAGGAAACATTACAGACAATCACGAACAAAGTTTACGTAACCTAGGCATAACAAAATTATACCCGATAATTCCCAACAATCTAGGCAAGCTTAACCCAAAGCGATCCGGTTAGAATCGAACTGCTCTGATACCACCATTGTAACACCCCGATTCCGGAGCGCTACTGTGCAACCCAATCTAATGCTGAAAACATTTAATGCTTGTATGCTTTCGGTCAAAGAGTACTCTAATGTATTTCGCAGTGGAAAAATAGGAGTAAATTTTTTTTTCATTTTCTTTCCTTTGAAACCCATTTCAAAATGAGACATAAAGTACTACAGTTTTCTAAATGATGCCAATTCAGACTTTTGCAATTATCAGAGTATATAATGCATCACAAAATAATACTTCACATAACATAATCATTTCGCACTAAGGCGAGGTTTTCTGAAAAGAGTAATTACAACACAACATTTTACAAAACCTTAAGCTAAGCTGGCCAATAACTATAACTCTTACTGAGAAACAGCTCAGCAAGACCAAACACGAAGTACTCAGAGGAATCTTCCTCCACTGGCTCAATCTTCAATGCTCCTGAAAAGCGAAGTCGCAATACCATCAACTCCATCTGGAAGTGACATCCATAAGGACATCCAATCCAACAATAGTGCAAGGGTAAATCCTTTGTCCACGAGTTTATCATAGGCTATGTCGCATGCAAACAATATATACATATATAATACAACAACATGATTTTATATACATATACATACTTAATAGACCCATGCATCATCATGGTATATTAAGCATTGCATGTGACCAAACAAAACAACCAACAGATCAACCATCAAGTCACTACAACATCAAACTGTTGCATGTGAGTAGGCAATTTATCAACAGATTAGTGATCAAGTCAACACAATATCCAATTCATCCAACAATTCATCATATATAATAAATATGGTTAACTATGCATGTCAATGCAGTATGGCAAGTTGTGTATACACCTGCAGCCTTAATAGGTCAGCAGTATGACGGGGACTACTTTGCCAACGTCCGAACAAAATAGCCCCTGCTTAGGCTTGCCACTACTTTAGCTGGCCACTACTTTGGCGTGCCTTTACTTAGGCAATACAGTGTCAACTCGCCTTTTGAAGTCTGTACGACCAATCAAACGCTACGAGTGACATGACAACTCGTCTTTCGAAGTCTTTAAGACCAATCAAACGCTCCGAGTGTCGATGCTCAATGGTTAGTACGCATCCAAACAAATTCAACAATATAGCATGCTCACCATAGTGAACGCCCGAATAATATCCAACAAATTCAACAATATGGCCTGCTCACCGTAGTGAACGCCCGAGTGATATCCAAACAAATTCTACAATATGGCATGCTCACTGTAGTGAACGCCCAAGTGATATCCAAACAAATTCTACCATATGGCATGCTCACCGTAGTGAACGCCCAAGTGATGTTTTAATTAATCAATGCGGGTCGACGAACCCTCACTCACTTAACTTAGTGGGTTTCCAAATCTCAATTAATTAAGAATTCAACACAGGACACAAATTCCGGGTGTTCAATTGCGGAATGCTAGTCCTAATCTTAGATCAGAACTCTAGGCACGTAATGCGGAATGCTAGGCTCAACTTTTGAGTTAAGATACTAGGCACGCCATACGGAACACTAGGTCCAATCCTTAATCAAGAAAAAGCACACGCAAGCAGGACATTAAGTCCCAGCACAGGACACGTGGCCCATATGCTCAATAAGAACGCTAGGTTCCCTATGTTTTATTCTTTCAAAAACTCGATCTTTGAATCTCTTTCTCAGTGCTTGTATCACTCGTATGTATCTAGGTCGTTGAAACCCTAGTTGTGCTAAATAACACACCGAAAAAATTCCCAGGAAAAAGAGGTGGTGCGAACACTATTAATTACCAAATCTTTCCTAGCCAAAATTTTCCCAGGCGCGTCATTTAATGCAACCGTTTTCGCAAATTGGACTATTTATTTCAAGTTCTTTTCTCCACTATTATTCTATTGAAATTTCCTTGCAAGCTTTGGCTAGTTGTACTAAAACCCTCACGCTTACTTTTAAATCAAAATGCCCTTAACAATTTGTTTACGAAATCAGAATTCGGCTTGTGGAATCGCATCAGATTTACCGATGTAAATCGTCAACCAATAGCAGTCGATCAACGCATTGTTAATTAATCCATTATCAACAACAATATTTTTCATATGTCAATTCAATACCAAGTTCCGATGAAATCTAAGGTGATTCAAGGAAAATAATACAACTCATAATGCCACGCAGGGCCAAGAACATGCTACATATTATCATCAACTTCAAGTCCAATTAAATCAATCAAGTATGATTTAAGCAACACAATACAATTCAGTCTTGCCACATAGGGTCAAATCAATACACAGCAGTTCATGCTACAACATCTAAACAACACATAGTAATACTACAAGTACTACCACACAATCAATCAACAATCAAGCAAACAACACACAAGGCGAAAAGCCCAAACTCATTATGTAAGAATTTCCCTTACCTTGGGTGCCTTAATAATCCAAGCAAGGTAAATTCAAAACCATCATCAAGTCGCACCTCGCGCGTGCCCTAAGCACGAACCTTAACAACACAAACTTAACAAAATTAGAACCAAAAAGCCAAGTCCTATGACTCTAGGGCAGCCACGTTTTAGTCCTAAAAAGCACCTAAAATCTTTCCAACTTAACCTATTTGGATCACACCTAATCATATGCCATGAAACAAATTCAAACCATGCAAGTTTTCAAGCTTTTACAAAAGCTACACACTTAGAAAAATGGCTAGACCAAAATTTACCAGTTAGAATAGTGTTTTACCAAATAAATAGTGTTTTGCCAACTTTGAACCATTTTTCAAAGCACTAAAACATGTCACAAAATTTTAGAAACAATTCTATTACAAGCTCAAAACAATTCTTGAAACATAAACTCAAACTTTTCCCAAAATCATACTTCTTTGAATTGTTTTGCTAAATCAAATCATCAACCACTTTTACAACTATTTTCAAGCATAAATACAAGTCAAGAACAAGTTACAAAACACTCTTGAAGGCCACGATTTTTGGAAGTTCAAAACAACTTCAAGGTTTTCAAATCTTTAACTCCTAAATCATGCAAACTTGTTAGCCTTTAACTCATAAGCTAATATCTACTAATTGTAATACCTTTAAGCCATAAAAACAAGTTCATCAAGCTCATTTAACACTACAAAGGTTGTAGTTTTCCAAAACCACAAAACAGCACCAAAATTAATTTTGTTTCAAACAAGTTTTCAAAGCTTTACACTTGCACATCCTTATAGATTTAAAGCCGCAACCAAAAACTAGCTTCTTAAACACTTTTACACTCTTTAAAACAAATTATACATCATCTAAATAACACATATAGGGTACGGTTTCCAGCCCTTAAGAATAAACCCAAATTTTTCAAACTTTTCATTTTCAAATCTTACAAATTCACTACACTTAATTCCTTTAACCATATGCCAATTTATTCAACACTTACAACATTTTAAAAAAAATTTAAAACATCCTCAAAAATCATGTTTGAGGTCATGGTTCCAGCCCCCATTTTCAACAAAAAATATTTTCTCAAAACTATGTAAAACATGCATATATGACTAGTTCTCAAACATACCACTTATAACCCTTCTAGAATTAACTCTAAATCAACAAGAACCAACCAAAACCAAGACATCCAACAGCCCCTAGATTCGGCCAAGGCAAAAAGTTAGGGTTGCAAATTTTAAAAACCAAGAACAAGCTTGATCATGGAGAAAAACAAAGGGTTATAAGACTAATCATGCATTTCTAGCCAAAACAAACACTTCAACCCAAAAACAACTCTTAAATCCTCCAAAACCCATATCATGGAACTTAAGAGAGATGAGGGATGGATCATGGAGCTTACCAAGAGATTAGATGATGATGGAACAATGGTGGAGATGAAAGGAAACAAGGGTGCATACTTTGATCTCCAAAAACTTCAAAAATCAAAGCATTCCTCTTCCAAAAAATTTTCAAGCTTTCCAACAATGGAAGAAGTGAAAGGATGGAGCATAGATCAGCTAGGGAGCCACGAAAATAATGAGGACAAGGTGGGAATAAAATTGTTCACTTAAGTTGGAATTTAACTAATTACTTACAAACTAACCAGACTAACTTAACAAACTAACTACCCATTACTTCCTAAACCAATCAAAATGCTTCCTTTAGAAATGGTGTGCTACAATCATGTGGCTTGCATCCTATTGGTCCAGCTGCATCCGCCATACATTCCCCTTAGCTCATAGCTTCGTTTCGTCGCGTTCTTGCTCAACCGGGTGCGCGGCGTTACGCATATATTAAGTTTTAATACTAAAAACTCCCAAAAATAATTCTAATTATAACCCCACACCCAAAAATCACAAATATTCCTCGCGGCATAAGAAAAGTATCCATGTTTCTCGTTTTCTCAAAATGCGAACCAAAACGTCGCAATTGGCAGTCTCTGGCCATAGAAAATACACTAAATATTTTTTGATGCCCAAAAATTCTAGAAATATTACAATAAATCCTAAATATTGGAAAATGCTAAGATCTCAAATTTTATAAAATTTGGATCACGTTTGGGCATGTTTCAGTTAGAAACACACACAATAGGCTAGTTACGGCAGAATTCGATAGAATTCTCGTAGCGTAATAAAAACTGTAAATTAGTGAGGATCACTAATTTCAATTTCTCTTATCATATAGATATTATTCAAATAATAAAATTATAAAGACAAAATCTTTAAAATAATATTCATATTAAATATGACATAAAACAGACAATTAATACAATAACTAAACCATGAAAAATCAAACTATGACTTGAAAATATTTATTAAATCTTGAAAATTATTTCTCTTTCAATAAAATAATTTTATTTAATCAAGTAACAATCTTTCACATTTTTCGGGATTAATTCATATTAAAAACAGCATAAGTCTACATTGTCTGTTAATCTGAATTAATTACTAAAATAGTAAGTTGTTTACAATAAATCTTTGTTGTTCTTCGTACTTTTTACAAGCCATTGAGGTGATCAATCTCCATGATTTATTTTCAAGTAGTCAAAAACTATAAAATAATTTTCATAAAAATTGGGATGTTACAACTCATGGCTTAGATTAGTGATTCACGAAGCTAATTATAGCCTTGTCATGGAACCTAGGTTTTGATCAAAAGCTTTTCTTCTTCTTTCTCCTACATAGTCGCTGCCATTTCCTTGCTTCATCTCTTCCAAATCAAGTGTAAGTGTTCCAAAGAGATTCTAGAGAAAACTAGCTAGTTTGTGAGAAAAATTTAAGAATTACTTATTTCCCTTTTTCCCTCTTGTTGGCCGAGGCTTGAAGCTCTTTTGAGGTAAGGATTTTTCATCTTTTGCCTTCTAATTTCTTAAGACTATGATGTTGAATCAAGTAGCAAAGTTTTGGAATTTTTCCTCCCCATTTTTGGTTTGCAAAACCTTGAGGTTTTACAGAAGAAAGAAAGATGATTTCAAAAATTTTCTACTTGATCTTTTGATGGTTTTGTTGTTGTTATTTAAGAGTTTTAGAGAAAGTTTGAACGAATAGATTTTCTAAAAAGCAGTGATTTTAGTTGATTTAGTGTAGATCTAAGTTTTAATCTTTGTTCAAGATGTGTTTTGATGTTTTAAGATAATGAACACCTAGATCTTAAGGAAATCTTTGTATTTCTAAAGAAGGTGGAGTCTTAAGGAATTTTATGATCAAGTTTTTAGCCTTTGTCTTACTTTTGTTCTTAACATTTTGGTGGATGATGTCCAAATTTTGGGCTTGATGTTCTTGTTAATACACAAATTTTTCTAAATTATTGGGGTATTTTGAGTATAAAATATTATGATTTTCTTCTTTTTTTGATAAAATATGCTCACTATTTCCTCATTTATGCAGAAAAGTAAAAAAGGCAACATGGAAAGCAAAAGATTGAATTTTGGGAAGATTCTGGAAGAATTTGAGTATATTTTGGTGATTTTGGACATTAAGTAAGGCCGTCTCTAAAGTCAATAGGCCGTACGTAACTGCACTCAGCAGTAGGGGTGTACCTCATGGTCATACAGCCTGGCGCCGAAGAGAAAGTCTAGTAGGGCCATACCAAAAGTAAGTACGGTTGTACATAATGCAGTCAGGCCGCACCCAGTGTAGAAGTACAAGCCAACGCCGAGTCTAAAAGTTAGTACAGCCGTGGATAAACACAGTACGGCCGTACCTAAGCCGAAAACGCACAGATTTGAAGCTAGCTTGACCTAGTGCACAGCAGAGCCTATAAATAAGCATTCTCACCCCTTTTTGAAAAGGAACTCACTATCTGAGTAAGAGGCTTTTGTCTTTGACCACTTTAGCATTTGCCTCTTACCTTTTGCCTCTTGTCTTTCTTATTTAGATTCTTGTTATTCTATGTATTGAGAAATACTATGAGAAGCTAAATCCATCACTAGGGGTGATGAGAGATCTTTTACTATGTCTTTGATATTTGTTTAATTACTATTATGAGTTTCTTATTATCTTATTGAATGTGTGTTCTTGGTGTGCTTAATCTCATAGGATTTGGCTAGTCCTTAACAAGTTAGTTAATTGTAGGCGATTGTATCACAATTAGTTAACAAAACTCCAGGAATAACTAAAATCGCTAATTATGTCGGATCAAGGATAATTGCTTGTTTCCAATCAGTCATTGAATTGATAAACTTATTAGTTCTTAATGTTCTTTCTTTTAATTACCTTGCATGATCAAACTGGGTAGTTCTTAGGAAGAATACTATTAGCATTGCATGATCATTAGGTGTTAATAATATAAGAGTGGGTGATTGGCTTTCAATTAAGATTATAGTTCGTATTATTTAATTGGTAAATGCAAGGACTAAGTATTAATGAACCCAGTTCCCCTAGGTTTTCTATAACTGATTTATATTCCGTTCTAGCGCATTGGCTTTATTATTGTTGTTTAATTGCCTCATTCTCATAAAACTACTTTCGTTTGTCTAAATAATAAATGATCTCTATTAATTTAGTACTCGCGCATTCTCTGTGGGTTTGACATCCGGAGTCTTAAATATACACCATATTATTACGAGTTACGATTAGGTGCACTTGCCTGAGCCGCAACAAGTTTTTGGCATCGTTGTTGGGGAATGTTTTAGCGATATTAGACCAACAAGATTCTTGTTACTTTAGATATTATTATTATTATCGTCATCATCATCATTATCATTGTTGTTGTTATTATTATTATTATTATTATTATTATTATTATTATCATTATTATTATTTTTAGTTATTATTATTTTATTTTCATAAAAAAAAGTTGTTTCTTAACTTCTCGGTTGTTAGTTTTATTATTACTATTAGTTTAATTTAAAAAAAGAGAGATAAAGAGAAATTTCTTAGTTATTTGATTTATTTTAAATTTTTGTTTGGTTGCTTAGATTTAGATTTAGATTTACATTCAAAAAATCCAAAAGATTTTTCTTTTATCTCTTTTCCTAGATATTCAAAAAAAAAATCTTACCCCATTTATTTTGATCACATCTTATTTTGCTTTATCTTATTTTATTTTGTTTTAATTTGCTTTATTTTGTTTTATTTTTTATTTTGTTTCACGAGTCTTTGATTGTAACACCATAACCCATATTAGGGGATTACTTACGAATAGAACCTGAACTAACTAGAAAACGACGTATAAAAAGTTTCGAATACCAATGATACTAAGGATCAAGTCCTGTTTACCAAATATGAACCCGGCTTTAATTAATAAAGTCCCTGGATATTTAAGCATTATAAAAGATATGCGGCTAAAGCATTAACATAATTCAGAGTCTCGTAATTGCTGAAGTTACCTCTAATTATTACAACCTCTTTCAAAAAAAAAAGAATCATAATAAGTAGAACAAGTTACAATTACGCTCATACACATAAACTACTAGGACACAACCTAATAGCTACGACTCCGACTCATGATCCAGTCACTCGAAGTCTCACCGAATGGCAAGACCGAGCACGCTTGTGGTCTGAACCTCTTCCATCAATAGTACCTGAAAACAACGCCCCAAAAGTGAGTTTATAAAACTCAATAACATAGACTTGAAATCAAAATATTTTTACCGTTGTTTCAGCCATAGGTGGTGTGCGACGTATGGGAAAATCCTCCGCTTATTACATAAGTATATTTAATCAAACGATATACCTTAAGCGAACCTCAACATAGCAGTGCCAATGAATGTTCAGACATAGAGCATGTATCAAACACGCAGTCTAATCATATTCACTTAGACAATTACTATTTTGCTAGGTGATTCACAAGTTCAAACCTCAAATCATATTATGCAAATAACCAAGAAAAGAGTGAGAGCTATTCATTTATATACCGCTCCACCAAGGGATCCCCGTAATTGGAAAAACCCTCAAATAACCAAAGACGAGTTTGCATTATTACGCAAACACCCTCAAACACAATCAAACTTATTCACAAAACATTTTCAATTAATGCATTGCTATTTCACATTTGTCAGTCTAATATTATCCTTAACCTTAACCAAACTCAATCATAAATCATTAACACACAACACATCACAATTCATTATCAAATAATGTATAGCTCTAACACATTCCTTTTAGCCTCACACCATTCATATAAGCATAGGAAAATGAGACTTAACACAAGGTTTAAGAGTTTGGGAAAGCATTAGAAAGGAACGAAAAACACACAAAAATGGTGTTGTTGGTCACCCATCGAACAGTGGCCGAGAGTTGCAGCTGTTGGTGCACTCTGGCTTCGCCTAGCAACCCAGGGGGTTCGCCCAGCGATCTGATGCTGAAAAATCTGCATAATTGTGTTTTTCTACACTTCCAAATTCCTTGTCACATTCCAACCCAATCCTAATCACAATGGAGTAGATCCAAGGCAAATTCACACATATACATACTAAGAATCAAAGGCGCATTAAGAATCAAAACACTAGAATTCTTAACATGCTTAGTCACAAGGTTATAGTTCAACACTTCTAAGTTCAACAACAACACATCAATAACTCATTACCAATAACAACATTCATATGGTTAGAATCAACCAATAGCATTCAAACATGTAACTCAACTCAATCACTTTTCACATTCCAATTCAAACCAAGATAATTTCAACAAGGGTTTCAAGGCAATTATATGCATACACCACTAGGAATTCAAGACATATCCAAAGCCAAGACAAACATGGAACTTAGCATACATGAAGCACAACCACACCAAGTGAACACATACATACATCATGGTGCATACAATTTCACATTCAAGTAACTTAGAGCCCAAACTCATGCAAAAGGGCTAGCTCACATGCTGAGCCACTTCAAATCTGAAATCACGCATATTTTCACACATAACAATAATTTGTATAATTCCGATTGGGGCTCAGTGGAACTCGCAATGGTCACAAACAACACACATTGGTTTAGGGGGGTTGGGGGCAGCCGTCCAACCGTATTTCATTCAAACCCCATACAAGACCATTCAGTATAACTAATAAGCTAATTATTGAACTAATAAATTTAATCTTAAAACCTAGCACACCCTAAGGAAGGTTTTGGGGGAAGTCTATGTTACCTAAGCAATCCCAAGTTAGGGATTTCAATTCCAAAAATCCCCATTCTTCCTCTTCCTTCACTTTGAGTTCAGAATCATCATTCTCAACACTTAGAAGCCACATGCAAGCCTCTTTTCGTCTTGCCCAAAAACCCTAACCACCATTAAAGCTTGAACCAAGCTTCCAACTTCTTCAATCAACCCCAATCAAGCATGAATCCTACTCCACAACCATTTTCGAGTTCCTCTTTCTCAGAATCTCTCTCTCACTCGACTTCTCTCTCTCGATTTCCTCTCTTCTTCACTCTCGGTTCTGTCCTCCCCTCTCTCGGCCACGAAGAACAGTGGCGTGGCCACCTTGAGCGCCGCCGCGGCTGGCTGGCGTGGTGGCCATCGCGGTCGACCCTCCTCCTTCTCTCTCGACCGATCGCTCTCTCTTTCTCTCTTCCTTTTCCTTCTTTCTTCTCCTCTTTCCTTTCTTTCTTTCCCTTTCTTCTTCTTTCCTTTTCTGCAGAGGGTCACGATGGGAGGGAGAGAAAAAGAGAATGAGTGGGTATTAGGGTGGTTGAGAGGTAAGTGTGGTGTATGGTGGGTCTAGGCTTAGATTTAATTAAAAATCTTGCAAACAGGCCCTTAATAAACCTCTTAATCTAACATTTGGTTTCTAACAACAACTTGAGTAATTTTAGTAAATTAAAACTATTCCTAATTAATTAGTCCCACATTTCCAAATTTATTGGGTAAAATTACTATTTTACCCTTTAGTTCCAAATTGGTTTTAAATTACTAAATTAAGGCTATGAACTATATTTAATCCTTAGGGATTAAATCCATTTTCACTTAGGATTTCTAATAATTACGCTTAGAGAATTTGGGATGTTACATTGATTCTCTTTTATTTTAGTGTGATTCTATTTTACTTTAACTTACCTTATCTTTCTTTATTTTATTAAAAAAAATTGTTTTGATTGGTATTTCTATTTTATTCCAACTTACCCTATTTTGTTTTGAATTTTATTCCTACTTACCCCATTTTACTACAAGAGGAAAAAAAAATTTGACTTATTTTATTCTAACTTACCTTATTTTGTTTTTATTTTTTTTATTATTTTGTTTCATTAGACTTGGATTATCTTTTATTTTAGTTTGATTCTTTCTATTTTATTTTGATCTTATATTATTTTGTTTTGATTCTATTTAACTTTACCTTGATTTTACTTTATTTTGTTATATTTTACTTAGCATTTTTGTTTTTATTTGTTTAGAACCCCACACCATCATATTGGAACCTCACTTAATATTACTAAATCCTCTTTCTTTGAAAATTCCTACTAGTTAAAAAAATGTCGGTATTAAGAAATTCCACTAGCAGTTCGAAAATAATTATTTTAAATTATTCTAACTCTCAATTCATTCTTTAAAAACATATGATTAATCCTTTACTAATTTAGGGTTTTTAGAAAAATCCACATTAAATGATCATTGATTTTAAATAAAAATCCTCTTAGGTTTTATTCGAAAAACACTTAACAATTCCAACGACGTAGCTCATCACACTCTTATTCTCGGTAAACTCTTTCACCCACAGATTATTGAACATACATGTAACATCCCGCTTTTCAGAGTGCTACTAATCTAAACTCAACCTCTAAATGCAGAATAATTTATAAATATAATACTCGCCTTGTCTTTGAAAAACCGGGGTAATTTTTTTCTTTTAAAACTCTTTTGCAAAACCACAAGTCAGAGTATTACAGTGTTTTAGAAACCAAAATACAAAACCAAACAAGGAATACACCTGGAATATAAATTTCCTAAGCAACAGACACTCATATCCCGGAGGTACTCCCGGCAGACACCTACATAGAGGGCAACTCCACAAGTAAATCCTCAGTCAGACTCCAACAAAAACATTAAAACACTAAGCTGGTCACCCAAAACACCTACGCCACAACAAGCAGACACACATTACCACCTCCACAACTCACTGCCAAGATCCTCAGAGGGATCCTCCTCCTCCTCCATCAAAACCAACCCCTCGTCATCCTCTCCATCCTTTATCCGCCCACTGGAACCACAGTCTACAACGCCACAAAATCTGCAGGGTTGGGGATCTACCTAGGGAGTAGGCTCGCGAACTGGAATCGGAGAAGGGGGAGAATACTTCGGAACTGGCTCTGGCTCCACTAGAGGAACTAGTGAGTGTACCATTGCGCGAGAGGTGGATGGTTCTACATCCCACCCTCTAGACCCCACGATCTTGGAAGCGGTCCGGCGCAACAATGACCCTCCGACCATGGGCTCATCCTGAAAGATAGTCTGTCGCGGGACATCCGAAGAATCCTCTGAAGCAGTAGTAGTGTCACCATCAGGTTGGGCTCCCAATCAAGCGTCCACAATCCGTACGATAGGTACAGGCAAGTCCATCACCCTGCACGTCACCTCCACCCGAGTCACTGCCCGTCTACCCTCGTCGTCTCGATCACATCGCCTCTATAAACAACCCAGTCGGTGGCATGATCAACCACCTAAGCAAGGGGTACGTCCGAATCTGGGAACTCAAATGTCGTCTCCAATGACATCCCCATCTCCGGTAACTCCATCGTCGTCATAAGCTGGGGTGACATCCATGAGAATGCCCATATATAGAAAGGGTCATTTTCCTAAACAAAACATATGAAACAACAACATATATGCAATACGTATCATACTAGCATAGTATAATATTAACACAACAGCATCATGGCATAAACACTTAACAATAAGCACAATAAGGATGCACCACTAATCCCTAATGGCTAGTCTATATGCCAATGCACATAATTCCAGAATAACACCACACCTACCCATACCAATGGGCATCATCGGCACTGGTCCCCTCAAGATGCTTCAGGCCGACACCTCCTTAATTTTTTCACTACAGGGATCATCGACATTGGTCCCCTTAGGATGCTACAGGCCGGTATCTCCTTGTATGCATGACAATGCACCACACCACAGTTAGTTCACCAAAACAGGATCACTCCCACTTAGTGTCCGAGATATTCAACTCCCTCCTGAGACTCGCCTAATCTAGAAAACTCCACCTCGTCGTCTCGAAACCTCACTTATACTCCCTATAATCTTCGTTCTTGTCAAAAACTCCTATTAGTTGTAAAACTTTGATATATGAAAATTCTACTATTAGTTCGAAAATAATTACTTTGAATTAATCTAGCACTCATTTTATTTTTTTTAAAGAAAAAGGGGTTAATCCATTACTATTTAGGGTTTTTAGAAAATCCAATTTATGTGTCTCATTGATTTTAACTATTAAGTTTTATTCGAAAAATGCTTAACTAACTCGACAACGTAATTCATCACCCACCGCTTTATTGAACATACATACACATTTGACATTCAAAATTCACAACATAACAATCCACCATTAATAACTCCATTGAATCATTACAATGCAAGATTCGTCAACATATATATCAAATATTTCAAGCATATATCATCACAAAAACAAACACCACATCACCAACTCAAATATTCACTAAACACTAACACACTTAAAATAATATAATAGAAGATGCCCTTACCACATGGCTTTCATTCCTCGTTACAAATACGATCTCGAACTCGACCTCGCACACAACCACGACCTCTACAACCTTAAAACAACAACACTAGGGTTTTAGAAATAACTTCTAAACTACTAACTCTACTCCAAGGGCCACTGTTTAAACTAAGCCATCTAGGGTAACACAACCTTAATTTTTTTTTAAAAATCTAGGGTAACACAACTTCAACTACTAAATCAAGGTTTAAAAACAATGTTTCAAAAGTTCAACATCCTTCTCAAAAATCTTTACAACTTAAACTCAAGAACTTTTGTCTTTTAAATCAACCAAAATCATTTCTTCAGGATCTCCATGATTAATTCATTGCTTCGGTTGCAGACTTCATTCATGATAATTCTTGGCACATTCCTAGGCGCATTTTACTTGCCGCCCCTCAGATTGCTGCCGAGATTGAGAAGGTTCATGTGCCTCATTTTCTTGATGATGATAAGTTGCTTTGGAGGGATTCCAACTCCGGTTTGCTATCTGCTAAGGATGCCTATCTGCATCTTAAACACTCCAAACCGATTGTCTCGTGGCACAAGATGATTTGGAATGCCTCTATTCCACCTTCCAAGTCTTTTGTGACTTGGAGGCTGCTGCACAATCGCATGCCTACTGAGGAAAACTTAAAAGCTAGGGGATGTGTGTGTGTCTCTATCTGTAGTTTATGTTATGCAGCTGAGGAAACCGCCACCCATTTATTTTTTCAGTGCAGTTTTGCTAAAGCTCGTTGGGATTAGATTGCTTCGGTCATCAATACCAATGTGAACACTTCCTCCATTCATGACATATTGAAGGTCTGTAATTTGAATTGGAGTCCACAAACCAAGGTTGTTGTTTTAGCTGCTCTCATCAATATTGTGTGGGTCATCTGGTTCTGTAGAAATAAGCTGAAGCTTGATGGCAAAAGAATATCTCTTTAGACTGCTAAGAACTTAGTTGTGGGATCTACTTGATTATATGGCAACATGACTCCTTGTTATATGTCTTCCTCTCTTCAGAAGTTCCTGATTCTTAAAGAGTTTGGCATTCGGATTCATGCTCCAAGGCACCTGCTATTACTCAAGTTGATTGGATCCCTCCACCCTGTGGTTGGGTTAAAGTTAACACTGATGGGGCTGCTTGGGGATCTCCAGGCCTTGCTGGGGGTGGTGGTGTCTTCAGGGATCGTAGTGGGGCCGTTCAGGGTTATTTTACAAATTATTTTGGAACAACTTTCTCTCTGGATGCTGAGCTTTTAGCTGCCATGTTCGCCATTGAAGAGGCTACTTGTAAGGGTTTGGTTTGTCTTTGGCTGGAGTGTGACTCCTCCTTAGTTGTCCACGCCTTCAACTGCCCTAATCTGGTTCCTTGGCACCTTCGCATCAGGTGGAAGAATTGCATCTTCATCACATCTGCTATGTCTTTTAAAATTTCTCATATTTTTTGGGAAGGAAACCATTGTGCGGACAAGTTGGCCTCGTTTGGTGTCACTTCTAGGTGTTATTCATGGTGGAATTCAATTCCTCCTTTTATTAGGACGGATTTCTTCAGGAATAAGTTTGGGCTCCCCAATTTTAGATTCAAATACTTCTCTATGCTGCTTCATGTGCGTAGTTTTTCTCTTCCCTTGTTGCATTATTTCTGTTCTTGGTGTGCTGCAAATGATCGTTAATGCCTTTGGTGCCAACATAGTTGGGATGAGAGGCGTTATTGTGATGCTTTTACATGCCAGTACGGTTTTTATTATTGATTTTAGATTTGTCCTTTCTCATGGGTTTTGGTCTGGTCCCCCCATGTTTACTTGTTTTCATTTTTATTTTTTCAATAAAATTTAGGGGTGGGTATTCTTTTTCCTTCTCGATGTTTTTTTCCTTAAGGAGAGTTTTACGAGGCCTTTCTCCTTTCTTTTGTTTAAAAAAAACATTTCTTTTTCAACAATATCATGGATCTAACTTCCAAAATACATAGTTCTTAAACTAGTAACATTTTGATCAAATAAAAATTGTAAAATCAACACCAAAAACCCTAATTACCTCACGGTTTCAACAACAACATTCAACCCCGAATTTTTCTCATCTTTCAAATCTTTTAAACAACAAAAGTGAGATCAAAACTAAAGATTTAGTCACAAAATTTTCTTAAGACTCCACTTCTTTAGAAATACAAAATTTCTTCAAGATTTAGTGTTCATTGTCTTAAATCGTCAAAACATTTTTGAATCAAAGATTAAACTACATCAAACTTTCTCCAAGACATCTTAAACAACAACAACAGCAACAAAATCATGAAGATAGCAAGTTTTAAAACTTGAAACCTTCCCCCTTTTTCTCTCTTAAGGTCACGGCCCACTAGGGCTACCAAGGAGGATAAAATTTCATTTTCTTCTTAGAATATCAACATCAAAATCATCAACAACAACAACAAATTAACCAAGAAAACAAGGAGAATTTTTCCCCAAAACTCTCTTAATTGTCACGGCTTTGAAGCTCATGAGGAGAACGAAAAATTCGACATTTGATCACATCAAAACTATCATCAACAAACTATGAAAAATAGAAGCAAAAGAAGTTAAAAATCTCACCCAAAACTCAAAGTATGGGCACGGTTTTGGCCAAGAAAAGGGAGGGGAAACTCTTGATCAAAAGCTTCACGCTCAAACTCAAAATCTTATCACAAGAAAAACAAGAAGAATGGAGGTGTTTTAATGGGGAGGGCTCGTGGTTTCACAAGGAGGAAATGGAGGAAGAAGAAATTTGTTTTTTTTTTCAAGCACTAACTCACCAACACTAAGACAAATGAAAGAGTTTCTCTTCTTCCCCCTTCTTTAGATAGGTGGCCGGTCCGAGAGAGAATAAGAAAGGAGGCAATGACTTGCCAGTTAGCCATACCTAGGCCATGCTTAAGCCATGCCATTAGGTAGGATATTTACCTCCAAACCAATCACCTAATGACACCTCAATTCTAACTCATACTCCTTTTAACAACCCTAATTAAAACTTTGACCCTTTAGACAAATGAGTCTCGACATCACAAAATCATGGCGTCGAGTGATCGCGTTACTGATATTTAACCCGTCAATTTATCGCGTAAATTAATTTGCCGAGAAATTAATTCAACACCTGACTAAGAAATTTGCCGCGAATAATTTCTTTACCAATAAATCACAAATCCAATGCTAAACAATCATATACTGTCATAACAAGCAACGATTCAATTTTCGTCAAAATCTGAATTCATTAGAATTTTCTCTCGGATAACAATTACCCGACAATTCAAAATACGACGAAACTTCGTTAGAATTTTTTGACGAGTTTTGAACCATGAATTAATATTAAATATTAATGCTCAAAAATAATTTTATCTTGATGAATTTCATTCACTTTATTAGCAGACAAAAATGCATATTTGTTGCATAATACAACAAATTACAATATAGTAGCATTAATAAAATATAATAAAATGACGGATGTTAAAATACCCCCCTAAAATAGTTTCATCCTCAAAACTACAAGCTAAGAAAACAACTCTGGATGCTGATCTCTTATGTTGTCTTCCAACTCCCACGTCGCATCGTCGATCGTCTGATTCCAGATCACCTTGACCAGTGGAATCTCCTTGTTCATCAGCTGCTAGATCTTCCTATCTGCAATCCTCATATGGGGTACTTCCAATGAAAGGTCATCCTTCAACTATCACGTCAGGTTCAATGACATGAGACGAGTCAGAAATGTACTTTCACAGTTTAAGACATGAAAGACATCGTGAATATTTGATAGAAAGGGAGGTAAAGCTATCTGATAAGAAACTGGCCCCACACGATGAAGAATTTGGTATGGTCCAATGAATTTAGGAGTAAGATTTTTGGATTTGATCACTCGACCAACTCCAATTGTAGGTGTGACATGAAGAAATACATGATCGCCCTCTTCGAACTCCAACAGTTGGTGACGCTTGTAGGCGTAGCTCTTCTGTCGACTCTGAGATGCTCTAATCTTCTCTAGGATTGCTTCACCTTCTCAGTAGTCTGTTGTACCATGTTGAGTCCTACGATTGCGCTCTCTCCGTCTTGATACCAGCAAAGTGGCATTTGACACTTGTGTCCATACAAAGCTTCCTACAGCGCCATTCCTAAGCTCACGTGATAACTGTTATTGCAGTGATTTCGATCAGTGGCAGTAGGGCGTCCTAACTTCCACGGCTATCCAAAGCACAAGCTCTCAGCAGATCATCAAGTGATATCGTTATCTCTGTTTGGCCGTCTATCTGAGGATGATATGTAGAACTAAGTCTAAGCTTGGTCCCCAATGCTTCATGCAATGTTCCCCAGAAATAAGAAGTAAACTTTGGATCTCTGTCAAAGACAATACTTGAAGGCACTCCATGTAATCGCACAATCCCCGTATTGTAGATCCCAGTCAAATTCTCCACATTGAACGTCTTTCTTACAGGTAAGAAATGAGCAGACTTGGTTAATCGATCGATGATTACCCAAATCGAATCATATTTCTTCTGTGTCCTTGGTAATCCCATCACGAAATCCATGGCAATGCTATCCCACTTCCACTCTGGCTCGTCCAACGGTTGCAACATTCCAGCAGGTCGTTGATGCTCTACCTTCGCCTTCTAACTTGTTAAACACAATGACACGTACTACGCCAGTTGCTTCTTCATCTCAGGCCACCAAAACTTCTGCTCTAAGTCTTTATAAATCTTGGTCGCTCCCGGATGAATACTCAACTTGCTCTTGAGCGCTTCTTCTAGAATCGTCTTCTTAATCTCCGCAACATCTGGTATGCACACACGTCCATTGCACTTCACGATGTTGTTCGGGCTAACTTTGAATTCTGGTGGTTTTTCTTGCACAATCAACTCTCTCTTCTCCTGTAGTAGCTTATCATTTGCCTGGTGTTTTTTGATGTCATCCAACAATCCTCTGGAGATAGTAATTATTCCAAAACTCAGCTTCCCAGGTGATAGCTCGACGTCCAAATGCAAGTCCCAAAACTTTTCCAACAACTCCAATTCCTTGACCATCATTGTCGAGACTAAAATGCTTTTCCTACTAAGCGCATCAGCTGCCACGTTCGCCTTCCTAGGATGATACTATAGCGTGCCTTGAAAACTCCATTCGCCTTCTCTGCCTCATGTTGAGCTCCTTTTGTCGAACTGGTAATTCAAACTCTTATGATCGCTGAATATTGTGAACGTGCTCCTGTGCAGGTAATGTCTCCAGATCTTCAATGCAAAAACCACCGCAGCTAGCTCCAAATCATGCGTCGGATAATTCTGCTCTTGCATCTTCAGTTGTCTCGAGGCGTAAGCCACCACGTTCTTGTGTTGCATCAGCACACATCCTAGTCCTTGATGAGAGGTGTCACCGTAAACTTCGTAAGGTTTCTCTGGTTGTGGCAAAACTAAAACAGGTGAGGTCGTCAAGCGTACCTTCAGCAGTTGAAAACTGGCCTCGCACTTCTCCGTCCATACAAAAGGTTGATCCTTCCTTGTAAGCTGAGTAAGCAGCACTATGATCTTTACAAATCCATCAATAAATCATTGATAATAGCCCGCTAATCCAATAAAACTTCTAATATCAGACACTGTCTTTGGCTGTTCCCAGGCTAGCACAGTTTCAACTTTAGCTGGATCTATAGCTATTCCTTCCGTTGATATCACGTGCCCCAAAAATTTCACTTTTTCCAGCCAAAACTCACACTTTGAAAGATTGGCATAAAGCTGTTTCTTCCGTCGAATCTGCAACACTTGACACAAATACTCTTTCATGTTATTCGTAGCTCTTCGAGTAGATCAAAATGTCATCGATGAACACCACTACGAACTGATCCAGAAACGGGTGGAAAATCCTATTAATATAGTCCATGAATACTGCTGGTGCGTTAGTCACCCAAAGGGCATCACAAGATACTCATAATAACCATATCAAGTTCTGAACGCAATCTTCGGAATATCTTCGGTCTTCACACGGATCTGGTGATAATCGGACTTCAAGTCGATCTTTGAAAACACAATAACTCCACGAAGTAGATCCACTAAATCGTCAATACGCAGTAACGAGTATCGGTTCTTGATAGTCACCTTGTTGAGTAGCCGATAATCTATACAAAGTCTTGATCGTCTGTCCTTCTTCTTCTTCACTAACAGCACTGGAGCTCCCCACAGCGAAACACTTGGTCGAATGAACTGCTTTGACAACAAATCTTCTATCTACGACTTCAGCTCAGCTAATTCGGATGGAGACATCCAATAGGGTGCTATCGAAATGGAGCCTATTCTAGGAAGTAGGTCGATGGAAAATTCAACTTCCCTTATTGGCGACAAACCCGGCACATTGTCAGGAAAAACATCCGAAAAGTCCTTCACCACAGCTATATCCTTCAACTCGATCTCTTGAGTGACCTTCAAACTAGCGAGTTATATGTATTCCCTGAGCTCCCTTTCTCAAGGAAACTCCAAAGGGTTGGCAGATAAATACTTGGAAACTCTCGGGTCGATAAGAATTATAATCTTATGGGCACAGTCCAGAAAGACATAGTGGTATGACAACCAATTCGTCTCGAGGATAACATCCAATTATTTTAGAGGTAGGCCTATCAAATTGACAAAGAAACTTCTACTCTGAATAACCACAAGGCAATGAAGACATGCAGTGTTAGCAATTAACGTCTTAGCAGCTGGAGTAGTAACTACTAAGTCAAAAGACAATACAATCACAAGAAATTTCAAACGGTTCACACAATCCATGGCAATGAACGAATGGGTTGCACTGGGTTAGTACTCAATTTTGCATTCCCCTAAAACCAGATCATCGGAACGCTCTGCTTCTTCTCTACTAATGTAGTAGACTCGGCCTCTAGCAGTCGGGCGGTTAGCTCTTGCAGCGTTTATGGATGGTTCCACCTTTGGTGCCTTATAATCTCTAACGAGATACCCTGGTTTCTTGTAGTTTTAACATAAATTGTCCTTAACAGTACACTTGTCTGCATAGTACCCCGGGTTCCCACAGCAATAGCAGATCTACCTGTCTCTGGACTGACTTCCCCCACTTCCTAAGTTCGGAGCCATAGGACGATACTAACCCTTGTTGTTCCTTTGGGGTCGATGATATGGCTTTTTCTGCTGTTGCTTTCCTTTCTGGTTCTGGCCTTGGCCCTGAAGCATAAGTCGAATATCTCAGACACTCTGCGTGAGTGATCCAGTTGCGGTGACTAACTGTGGTGGTGCATTTCCATGCATACATCGATGCTGACTTAGGGATCTACGGAAGCCTAGTTTTTAGCTATCGTGCGATGAGTCTAGGCCTAGATACGAGTACGTATCGACAATCAAGAGGCAAAAATGGGTGGCATGTCTTTGGTAAATCCTTATGTAATAGCCGAGGTTCTATCCACCTTCTAGCTGCACTCACGGTCTTTTCCACCCCGCATGTGGAATTTTTGCCTTATGCAAGGTTCGAATCCGGTACCTGGGGCTTAAGTAACCCGAAAGCACCTTGCCATCACCATCTGAGTAGCTCAGATGGTGATGCTGCTCATATGGTGATGGCAAGGTATGTCCGGGTTACTAAAGCCCCAGGTCCCTCTGGGGCTTAAGTAGCTCAGATGGTGATGGCAAGGTATTTCCGGGTTATTTAAGCCCCAGAGTGTCGGGTTCAAACCCTGTAGAAGGCAAAAATTCCACATGAGGGTAGAAAAGACCGTGAGTGCAGCTGAAGGGTGGATAGAACCTCAGGTGTTGCAAAAAAAGAGGACTTTTTTGTCACAACCGAGTTCTATCCACCTCGCACTATACTCACGATGTTTTCCACCCCCATGTGGAATTTTTGCCTTCTACAGGGTTCAAACCCGAGACTCTGGGGCTTAAATAACCCGGAAGTACCTTGCCATCACCATCTGAGCTACTTAAGCCCCAGATTCCCGGGTTCGAACCCTGCCAAAGGTAAAAACTCCACATGGGGGTGGAGAAGATCGTGAGTACAGTGCGAGGTGGATAAAACTCGGCTTTGACAAAAAAGTAGCTCAGTTAGTGATGGCAAGGTGGTTTCGGGTTACTTAAGCCCCAGGTCTCGGGTTTGAACCTTGCAAAAGGCAAAAACTCCATATGGGGGTGTAGAAGAACGTGAAAACTGTGCGAAGTGGATAGAACTTGGCTGTTACACCTTGTATGGTACTGAACATGTATCCCTGTGGGGAGATTAAAGAGTTCTCACGTCCTAGGTAAATCCTTGCATAGTACTGGGCATGTATCCCAGCGGGGAAATACTCTTGCGAGGGTGGTGTGGCGGTATTCCGAAATCATGTCCATTGGCATATAGACTAACCAATACACATTTGTGGTGCATCCTTATTGTACTGATTGTTGAGTGTTTTATTCCATGATGCTACTTGTGTTGAATCATACTGTGTTAGTATGATAAGATTTGCGTATATGTTGTTGCTATCATATGTTTGTTTGGGAAGATGACCCTTTCTATTCGGGCATTCTCATGGATGTCACCCCAGCTGATGACGATGGTGGAGCTTCCAGCGATCAGGCTGTCGTCGGAGACGACTTTTGAGTTTCAAGATTCGGATATACCCCATGCCTGGGAGGTAGATCACACCACTGGTAGGGTTATATATAGGGGAGATGTAATCGAGATTACTAGAGTGGATGGACACGTTACACAAATTGAGATTACGTGTAGGGTGATGGACTTTCCTGTACCTTTTGGACACACGTAGATGCTTGGCTGGGAGCCCAAACAGAGATATTGTTGCTTCGGAGGATTTATTTGATGTCCCGTGCTAGACGACTTTTTGGGACAAGCCTAGAGTTGGTGGTTCATTATTGCACACGACCGCTCATAAGAGCGTGCAGTCCAGAGGATTGGATGTAGGAGAATCGACCTCCCGCGTTGTTGTAGACACACTGATTCCTCTAGTGGAACCAAAGGCTTTACCAAAGTATTCTCCTTTTTCTCCGATTCCTTCTCGCGAGTGTAACATCCCAATTTTTATGAAAATTATTTTATAGTTTCTGACTAATTGAAAATAAATCATAGAGATTGATCACCTCAATGGTTTGTTAAAAGTACGAAGAACTACCAAGATTTATTGTAAACAATTTACTGTTTTAGTAATTAGTTCAGATTAACAGACAGTGTAAACATATACTGTTTTTAATATGAATTAATCCCGAAAAATGTGAAAGATTGTTGTTTGAATAAAGAAAATTATTTTATTGAAAGAGAAATAATTTTCAGGATTTAATAAATATTTTCAAGTCATAGTTTGAATTTTCACGGTTTAGTTATTGTATTAATTGTCTGTTTTATGTCATATTTAATATGACTATTATTTTAAAGATTTTGTTTTGATAATCTTATTGTTTGATTAATATCTATATGATAAGAGAAATTGAAATTAGTGATCCTCGCTAATTTACAGTTTTTATTTCGCTGCGAGAATTCTATCGAATTCTGCCGTAACTAGGCTATTGTGTGTGTTTCTAACTGAAACATGCCCAAACGTGATCCAAATTTTATAAAATTTGAGATCTTAGCATTTTCCAATATTTATGATTTATTGGAAATTTTTCTGGAATTTTTAGGCATCAGAATAATATAGGGTGTTTTCTACGCCAAAATCAGATACATTGAGCGCTTAGCACGCAAATTGAGAAAGCGACATTCATAGAAATACTCCTAATATTTTTTCAGATATTTTGGTTGATTAATAATTTTTGATTATAGAATAATTTATTAGATTTATATTTGGAGTTTTTGATACAAAAACCCTAATTTACGCGTAACGCTGCACACCCGATTGAGCGAGAACGCGACGAAATGAAATATCTAGATATTTTGGGCTAAGGGGAGATGCATCCAGCCACTAAGGGAGCTGAACCTCATCCTTAGAAGTTACTTTACAAGTGTTGATGTGTGATTGGTGGTTATGTAATTGTAGTTAGTTAGTTTAGTTAGCTTGTGACCAGTTGGTTAGATTCCCACTAAATGAACATTTTCTTCCACCATTGCCCCTCAAAATTTCGTAGTTCCTCCTTCCCTTGGCTGCCCCATTTCAGTTCTTCCATTCATGACTTGGAGAGAAAAAAAAAATTTAGAAAGAGAAAGTGTTGAGAAACTTGAGAAAATGGTGATTTTGGAGTTCAATCTTCCATCCTTTTTCTTGATCCTTGTTCTATCACCTCTAATCTTCTTGGAAAGGATCCTAATCCCTTCTTCTTCCTTAATGGAAGCCATGGATGAGTTTTTAAGATTTTTGTTTCTCATAATTTTGATGTTGATTCTTGAAGGAAGTTTGATGCTAAGCTTGCAATCTTCCATCCTTTCTTCCTAACCCTTGATTAATCATCATCACCTTGATTGGTAAGCTCCACATCCATTCCTTTTCCTCTCTTGAGTTTCATGAATGGGTTTGGTTGGTTTTAGGAATTATTTTTGGGCAAAAGTGTTGGATTTTGCTAGATATGCATGATTAGTCTTTTAGCCCTTTGTTTCCTTCCAAGCTTAGCTTTGTTCTTGATTTTTAAAATTTAGGAACCCTAACTCTTAATGAGGCCGAACACTAGGGGCTGTTCTTAGGGTTTTATCTTGTGTTTTTAAGTGATTGGAAGTTAGATTTTTGAGGGTTAGTAACTAGTATGCTTAGAACTAGTCATATATATATACATGTTGAACAAGTTTTGCAAAATTAATTTGGGGATTTTGTTGGGGATGAAACCGTGGCTGATAATATGATTTAGGGGGATGTTTTAAATTGATTTCAAAGTGTTTTAAGTGTTTAAGAAGTTGGTCTCTTGTTAAAGGAGTTGAATGTAGTGAATTTGTATGTGTGAAGCTTTGAAAAATTGTTTGAAAACAAAATAATTTGGGGCTGTTTGTGATGCTTAAAAATAGTGATTTATGAGCATGATTTGAGTGAGTTCTAACTTGTTTTTAAGTGTATTAAAGTGTTAAATAAGTTTGATTTTGATAAGAAGTTTTGATTAAGCAAAGTTTGCATGATTTAGGAGTTAAAGGTTTAAAACCTTCAAGTTGTTTTTGAACTTCCAAAATCGTGGCCTTCAAGGGAGATTTCTAACTTGTTCTTGACTTGCATTTATGCTTGAAAATAGTTGTAAAAGTGGTTGATGATTTGATTTAGCAAAACAATTCAAAGAAGCATGATTTTGGAAAAAGTTTTGGTTTATGTCTTAAGAATTGTTATAAACTTGTAATGAATTTAATTCTAGAATTTTGTGACATGTTTTAGTGCTTTGAAAAATGGTTCAAAGTTGGCAAAATACTATTTATTTGGTAAAAACACTATTCCAATTGGTAAATTTTGGTTTAACTATTTTTCTAAGTGTGTAGCTTTTGTAAAAGTTTGAAAACTTGCATGGTTTGAAATTGTTCCATCACATATGACTAGGTGTGAACCAAATGGGATTAATTGAGTAATTCTTAGGATTTAGGAACCTTAGAGCCGTGGCTGCCCTAGGGGCATTAGGGCTTGAGTTTTGGTTTTAATTGATTGAAACTTGTGTTGTTAGGATACGCGCGAGGTACGACTTGACGATAGTTCGAATTTACATTGCTTGGATTGTTAAAGCGCCCAAGGTAAGGAAAATTCTTACATAATGAGTTTGGGTTTTTCGCCTTGTGTGTTGTTTTCTTGATTATTGATTGATCGTGTGGTAGTACTTGTAGTATTACTATGTGTTATTGAGATGTTGTAGCATGAAATGACGTGCATTGATTTGGCCCTGTGTGGCAAGACTGAATTGTATTGTGTGACTTAAATCATACTTGATTGATTTAATTGGACTTGAAATTGATGATAATATGTAGCATGTTCGTGGCCCTGCGTGGCATTATGAGTTGTATTGTTTTTCTTGAATCACCTTGGATTTCATTGGAACTTGGCATTGAATTGGAATATGAAAAATATTATTGTTGATAATGGATTAATTAACAATGCGTTGATCAACTGCTATTGGTTGACAATTTACATCGGTAAATCTGATGCGATTCCACAAGCCGAATTCTGATTTCGTAAACAAATTGTTAAGGGCATTTTGATTTAAAAGTAAGCATGAGGGTTTTAGTACAACTAGCCAAAGCTTGCAAGGAAATTTCAATGGAATAATAGTGGAGAAAAGAACTTGAAATAAATAGTACAATTGCAAAAAATGTTGAGTTAAATATGCACCTGGGAAAATTCTGGCTAGGAAAGACTTGGTAATTAAGAGTGTTCGCACCACCTCTCTTTCCTGGGAATTCTTCCAGTGTGTTATTTAGCACAACTAGGGTTTCAACGACCTAGAACTAAATAGCATTTTCAGAAACATAGGAGTGATACAAGAACTGAGAAAGATATTTCATGATTCGGGATTTCGAAAGAATAAAACATAGGGAACCTAGTGTTCCTATTGACTATATGGGCCGTGTGTCCTGTGCTGGGACTTAATGTCCTGCTTGCGTGCGTTTTTTCTTGATTAAGGATTGGACCTAGTGTTCCGTATAGCGTGCCTAGTATCTTAACCTAAAATTTGAGCCTAGCGTTCCGCATTACGTGCCTAGAGTTCTGATCTAAGATTGGGACTAGCGTTCCGCAATTGAACACCTGGACTTTGTGTCGTGTGTTGAACTCTTAGTAATTGAGTTTTGGAAACCCACTAAGTTGAGTGAGTGAGGGTTCGTCAATCCGCATTGATTAATTAAAACATTACTCGGGTACTCACTACGGTGAGCACACTATATTGTAGAATTTGTTGGATATCACTCGGGTGTTCACTACGGTGAGCATGCCATATTGTTGAATTTGTTTGGATATCACTCGGGCACTCACGACGGTGAGCACGCCATATTGTAGAATTTATTGGATATCACTCGGGCGTTCACTACGGTGAGCATGCCATATTGTTGAATTTGTTTGGATGCATACTAACCATTGAGCATCGACACTCGGAGCGTTTGATTGGTCTTAGAGACTTCAAAAGACGAGTTATCATGTCACTCGTAGCGTTTGATTGGTCGTACAGACTTCAAAAGGTGAGTTGACACTGCATTACCTAAGTAGAGGCACGCCAAAGTAGTGGCCAGCCAAAGTAGTGGCAAGCCTAAGCAGGGGCTATTTTGTTCGGACGTTGGCAAAGTAGTCCCCATCATACTGCTGACCTATTAAGGCTGCAGGTGTATACACAACTTGCCATACTGCATTGACATGCATAGCTAACCACATTTATGATATGTGATGAATTTTTGGATGAATTGGATATTGTGATGACTTGATCACTAATCTATTGATAGATTGCCTGCTCACATGCAATAGTTTGATGTTGTAGTGACTTGATTGTTGATCTGTTGGTTGTTTTGTTTGCTCATATGCAATGCTTAATATACCATGATGATGTGTGCGGTCTATTAAGTATGTATATGTATATAAAAGCATGTAGTTGTATTATATATGTATATATTGTTTGCATGCGACATAGCCTATGATAAACTCGTGGACAAAGGATTTACCCTTGCAATGTTGTTGGATTGGATGTCCTTATGGATGTCACTTCCAGATGGAGTTCGGTAGCTGCTTTAGTTTCATCTTCCAGGAGCATTGAAGATTGAGCCAGTGGGGAAAGATTCCTCTGAGTACTTCGTGTTTGGTCTTACTGAGCTGTTTCTCAGTAAGAGTTATAGTTGTTAGCCAGCTTAGCTTAGGGTTTTGTATTTGTTGTTTTGTAATTATTCTTTTCAGAAAAACCTCGCCTTAGTGCGAAATGATTATGTTATGTGAAGTATTATTTTGTCATGCATTATACTCTGATATTTGCAAAAGTCTGAATTGGCATCATTTAGAAAACTGTAGTACTTTATGTCTCATTTTGAAAAAGGTTTCAAACGAAAGAAAATGGGAAAAAAAAAATTACTCCTATTTTTCCATTGCGAAATACATAAGAGTACTCTTTATCTGAAAGCATACAAGCATTAAATGTTTTCAGCATTAGATTGGGTTGCACAGTAGCTCTCCGAAAACGGGGTGTTACAATGGTGGTATCAGAGCAGTTCGGTTCTAACCGGATCGCTTTGGGTTAAGCTGGCCTAGATTATGGGGAATTGTCGGGTATAAGTTTGTTATGCCTAGGTTATGTGAATCTTGTTTTTGATTGTCTGTAATGTTTCCTAGTTGAAACATATTTGACATTGTGTGAAATTGTGTGCGATCCTCTCAGATGATTGAATTTGTTGTGGGGATTTTGGTTAGTTTACTTTGTAGAAATTCGATGCCTTCGGGGCGAATAAGTCTTTTTGCTAGTGCTAGTAACTTGGATGTGAATCCCGTAATTCGGGTGATAGTCTGGATAGCAACTACTGTCGCACAACAGATTGCGCAGAGAATCAACACGATTGGCTAAGACAACGAACGGAGAAGCGAGCTATTGGAGGACCAGATAAGCCGGATTATCAGGGCAAAGGACAAAGATGAAGACATCAACAAGGAACATCTTATCTCCATCCTCAGGGAAATGAACACAATCAGAATTGTCCTGTGGCGTTGGCTATTAAGAATGGCCAAGAGTTGAAGTGGAACTGTCATCAATATGGAAGCAAGGAACAGTTAGCTGATGAATGCTCATCGAAGGACCAACTATGCTGTAATTGCAAGAAGCTAGGATGTTTTCTAAGGACTATCAATTGCCAGATGTGGATCAACTACAGATGTTGTGAAGGTTGCGTGCCCAGCTATTGTAGGATATGTCTACATGATAGACAGAAGAGGGAATCACAAGCATCGATGGCTGAAGACGCACTACTTCAACGGTGAATGTGAGGAGCACAACGTTAACAGTAACCAACCAAGGAAAGATTATGCTTTAACTGCAAGGAATTGGGATATCTGTCCAGAGACTGCGAAGTACCACGAGCTGAGTCTATTGTCAATAATGTTGAATCTACAAGACCAACCACTAAGGGACGTGTCCACACCCCAAGCAGAGCAGAGAACTCATCATCTGATGACTTCATCACAGGAAACGCGACACAAGGAGTTTTGAACGGACCAAGATTTACGAGGGAGATTATCCGTAGGTGACGCTATAATTATTGTATTATATATGTTATGGTGTGCGGGTGGTTCTAAATATAGACCACATAAGTGTTTTCACTCTGTGACATATTTTATTATTATACTAGATTCCAAAATCCAAATTTTTATTATCTTTTGGTATTATGATATATGTTATTGTGATTATTCGTGCAATTATTTACATGATTATTTTGTGAGTGTATTTCTTATACGCGAATATTTTAGAGCGCGTTGAATTAAATTTCTCTTGATAATTTAATTTACGTGATTTGTCGCCAATCGAGCAACTGATTACGTGACTACCCTGACACAGCGAATTAGAGCGACGTCGAGACCGTGGGGCTAATTCAAGAGAGCATTTTTGAGTAGGTGAGAATCGTTAGTGGGAGTATGGTGTCATGATCATTGGTTAGACAATTTTGCAAAATCCTATTCCACTTTATCTTGTCTTTAGACACATTGATGGCTTAATAGAACTTTGGGTATGGACCACTTTTTCTTCCTTTCTTTCTTACTAGTTCCGTCTCATTAACAAGGGGGGATGTGTGTCCATTATTGATGTTGATATTGGTAAACATCTAAGATTCTTTCTTCTCCTTTCTTGTGAGTTATCTTATTTCCTTTGACCATTGGCCAACCACAGTTATATATAAGTGGGAGAGGAGTTTGTTTTCATTTTAGTGTGAAATGTCGTGAGTTCTAGTGTGAGAAAAACCAAACATTCATCTTCTTGTTCTTCTTGCAAACCATGAGCTTTAGGATGACTTTGGGGGAAGATCCTTTTGCAATTCCTTGGCGTTTATGCTGGTTGATGTTGTCAGTGATTTTGTGTTTGGTGATCGTGCAAAGTCTTCTTTCTTGTTTTGTCTACAGACCATGGGTTCATAGAAGATTTTAGGTTCCATGAGTGTTTTTATGTTGACAATGTCTTGTTGGGGTTAGCATGTGGCCAACGGCCTTTGTAACCGTGTTCGTGACTGTACGTGTTCGTAACCGTGTTCGTGACTGTACGTGTTCGTGATCGTGTTCGTGATCATGGATTTGAAATAAGGCGTCATTCGTGAGGACTTCTTCAACATGGGCGCGTAGTACTGTGTTTTGTAGACATTTAAGTTGATGATGTAGTGCCTTACTTTAGTAAGGATATATGAATAAAATGTATGCTTTGTGTTTGATTGTTTGAGTGTAATAATTATTATGTTGTATTGAATTTCAAAGTTCAAATTTATGATATGTTTTTAATATTAACTTATAATTTTCCGAATTTTGATTTTTAAGTTAATTTTCGGGGACGAAAATTTTTTAAGGAGGGTAGTAATGTAACATCCTAATTTTTATGAAAATTATTTTATAGTTTTCGACTAATTCCCGACCCCACCTGTGGATCCCTCTCCTGTCTATACGGAGTGCAGGGAGGCAGGTTGCAGTGGGGCAGGATGGATTGAGGACGTTTTGGTTGAGGAGGTTAGACCTGAGTGTGTACCGGCATATGCACCTTCCATAATTTTGACTGGCGAGGACGAGGATGATCTGATGGAAGAGGACGAGGTGAACTCATCCAAGGACTTGGGTAGCGACGTTTAGCTGACGTTATCTATTTGCCTTGTACATAGTTTTGGTTAGCTATGATGTCTATCTGTTGTATATAGTTTCGGGTGGTGACCAGTCAGTCCGTTAGTTATAGACTTTCGTGGTGTAGTTGGTTAGGTCTGGAGGTCTACTTTTAGAGCAGTCCCCTACATTGGTAACTGTCAGGAGTACCCCAGAAGTATGATCGCTCTTGTTGGGTTTTCATGCTTCAGGTGTATTCTCTTTTTAGACATTTCTCTACTTGTATTTTGTACGTACTGGTTATGGCTTATCTTTGGAAATGTATGTATGTATTTCAGTGCATCCGTCTTTTGTAACTTAGAATTCCATTATGTTTCTAAACGCTATGGATACTCAGTTTGTGCTTTGCGAAAGACGTTTGTTTCAAAAAAAAAATACTGCATTTTCCAAAGGGCAAAATAGTATTATTTTAAAAAGCTCGTTGCATTTAGAGTTAACTTCTTGTCTGTAGCACTTCAGAAATGGGGTGTTACAAGCCTCACGTAACACCCCCAATTTTTGAAGGTTCGTTTATCACATTATTAACTTTATTAATAATATGATTTACAATTTATGTTGAAATTCTGTATCAATTTGAGTTAACTGATAGTGTATTTACACTATTGTTAATGAGAACTGGTAAAGAAAAATATGAGTAAGACAGAGGCACTCTTGTAAAAGAGGCACTCTTCTTACTAGATGCAAAATGACCAGACGATCGCACCAGATGCTCGCTAATTGTAACGACCCGTTTCCGGACCGCTACCGAGCTCAACATACCGAGCTCGAGTTACCGAGCTCAACACACCGAGCTCAACTAAACCTGTATGAGATGTGTTTTAAAACGGTACTCTTGTGCCTTTTAAAAAAATGCAGTCTATTTTTTTATAAAACCAACTCGTGCACATCAGAGTAATTATAGCTTTTCGAAACATGGTGCAACTAAGACACAAGACTTAAATTCTAATAAAACAAACATGCAGAATATACATATATACCACTCGAAATAATAATGTATACAAAATACAGAGTAGCAATGTATAAAGAAAATACACCTAAGGTATGACGACTTCAAGGGAGCAATCATACCCTGGGGGTACTTCCGAACTCCCACGCAGGGGTCGCTCCAAAAGTAAAACCACCACCTACCTGAAACGACAAAACAATATCGCCCAAACTGGTCACGACATACTACTCCAAAAGAAAAACAAGGTACAGTCATCAAAAAAAAAAAACAACATCCAGCAACATAATCAATCACGACAAATATAGGTCGTCGCCCTGCTCCTCGTCGACCTCCTCCTCGCCATCATCTACTGTCGAGTTCCCTGCACCCTCGACATCGCCTGGGTAACCGTCATGGATTGAAGGCACCACGGGAAAGGGTCAACTTCTCAACAATACAAGATAAGCACGGTATAAAGAAATAAGAAAACAGCAGAGTATAACATTCACCAACGTGACTCGACCATCTCACTCTAACTCGACACAACTCGCAATCCATTTTCTCTCGACTCGATAATTTTTCCGGAATACACACGCCGTACCGTATGTCGGAAGATCCAGCCGAAGCCTTGGGATCCTCGCTCTCCCTAGGACAGTCAACTCAGGTCCCATAGCGTGGCGACGTCTAGTCAATCTCCCGTAAACAAAAGGGGACCTAGCACCCTTAGTTATCCGGGTCACGGCTCAAAAACGTCATACGACTCACCTAGCTCGCTCACTCGATGAACAATTCGCCGCATACGATATTCAAAGAGTTAAACACAAGATATTCAACCGCATGTCAAATAAAAAGAGCAAGCTCGACATGAAGAAACGCAATTCAACATGCAATACACAATTCACAGCATATATTCAATCACATATTAAATACATGCAAAAACCCAATCATATCACAACATTTCAAGCTCGACACAAATCAGGGAATCCATTCACAATAACATATAAAATAAAGTCTTAATAATGTCTAAAAGTTGCCCTTACCGAACTCCAAGTTAATGCTGCTCGACAACGACTGACACTCGACTGTCTTCAAAGCAGGCTCGACAACGACTTCTCTTACTCGATCTCGACACGTACGCTTCTCAGTCGACCTCGACACGTACAGTTCTCGATCTGGATTCCGCTGCTTCCACGTCCTCGGGTTCAGAAATCACACGATCTCGAGAGTCAGACTTCCTAAAACAAGCACAACTCAGTTCGATCTATGGGTTCTAATAACACTTAGCTCTCATAACCCCAATCTTAACCACAAAGTTAGGGTTTTCGATCAAAAGTTCATGAAAAAGGTTATCTGATGCTACAACAGATAAATCGACAACAACAACGACAAGAAGCAACAAACGACAAACTAAAACAAGAAATCGAAACAACCAAAAAGGAAGGGTTTTGGGCACCGCTATTGCAGAAATCAGAGGAAGAAAATTTGTTTTACAAGCCCAAATAATCGGTTAGAAAGGGAGGTAATATCATGAAGAAGAAAACCCATCAATATGAGATGATTTGGAAGCATAAAACTAGCTAAAATGGAAAGAAGAAATGGCGCTAAACAGTAGCTTGAAGGAAGAGAAAAATCTATTTTTCCATACCTCAGATGATGGTCGAGATGGTGAGATATAGGTCGAGAAGATGATGAGGAACAAGGTTGATGAAGAAAGCTTATGCAGAAGCTCGATGGAACTCAAGGTTTCTTCGATGGAAGTTTTGGAGAGAAAGAGGAACTCAGAGAAGAAAGGAAGAAGAAAGAAGAAAAGAGAAAGTGAGTGTTTTGAGAAAACTGATCGTGATATACAGCTGGTGAGAGAAGGGCATAATCGTAACTCCAGTTATGAGATGCCAATCCCATCAGTCATTCTACCCATCTAATCGCTCCTCTCTCATGATTACCCTCTACTCTATAGGTAAGAGATCTAGACACGGCGACGAGACTGCAAGCCGACAATATAATTATTACAAACAATAGTAATCATAACGCTGAATAACGTTCGTAAAGATACGAGTTATCATCTCGACACGATGTCGACTAGGGTGCTCGTGCAAGCACACAAGGCTCTAACACGAGTTCGTGCACGCGGCCTCCTCAGTTCGACATGCGACCTCCTCAGCTCGGTGCGCGACTTCATCAACTCGACACGAGGTCGATCTCGTGATCTCGTCCTCAGGTGTTACAATCTCTCCCTCTAAAAAAATTTCGTCCTCGAAATTGCAAATAAAAACTTACCATGAAAGAGTTCAGGGTACTGAGTCTTCATCTTCTCCTCCAGCTCCCAAGTCGCATCTCCCGTCTTCTGATCCCACACAACTTTGACGAGTTGAATCTCTTTGTTCCGTAACTGCTTGGCTTTCCGATCAACGATCCTTGCTGGTGATGCTTCGAAAGATAGGTCGTCCTTTAGTTGAATCACAACTGGTTCGATGACATGAGAGGGGTCGGCAATATACTTCCGCAATTGTGAGATGTGGAAGACGTCGTGGATGTTCGACAAGAATGGTGGCAGGGCAATCTGCTATGCCACTGGACCGATACGACGAAGAATCTGGTAAGGTCCAATGAATTTAGGGGTAAGTTTCTTGGATTTGATCGCTCGACCAACTCCAGTAGTGGGGGTGACTCTAAGAAATACATGTTCTCCTTCCTCGAACTCGAGTGGTCGACGTCGTTGGTCTGCATAACTCTTCTGTCGACTTTGAGACGTTCGCATCCTATCTCTGATCAAACGGATCTTCTCAGTAGTCTGCTGGATCATATCTGGTCCCACAACAGAACGCTCGCCGTCCTGGTACCAACAAAGAGGCGTCTGACATTTACGTCCATACAGTGCTTCAAAAGGTGCCATTCCAATACTCGCATGGAAACTGTTATTGTAGGTGAACTCCACCAATGGTAAGACGTCGTCCCAACTTCCTCGGTGATCTAACGTACAAGCTCGCAACAAATCTTCAAGCGATTGGATCGTTCTCTCAGTCTGACCGTCAGTCTGAGGATGATATGCCGAGCTAAGCCTGAGCTCGGTTCCCATCGCTTCTTGCAATTCCCTCCAAAAATGAGATGTGAACTTCGGATCTCGGTCCGACACGATCGAAGAGGGTATACCATGAAGTCGTACTATCTCCGCGATGTAGATCTCGGTCAGCTTTTCCACGTTGTATGTCGACCTCACTGGCAAGAAATGAGCAGATTTGGTCAATCGGTCGACGATCACCCAAATCGAATCATTCTTCTTCTGCGTCTTCGGCAAACCTACAACGAAATCCATGGAAATACTATCCCATTTCCATACTGGTACGTCAAGCGATTGTAGCATTCCCGCAGGTCGTTGGTGCTCCACCTTCGCTCGACACGTTAAACACGGCTACGTCCTCGCCCCCTTGCTTCTTCATTCCGGACCACCAAAAATGCTTCTTCAAGTCTTGATACATCTTCGTAACTCCTGGGTGAATACTAAAATTGCTCTTATGCGCTTCGTCAAGTATTAACTTTCTCAGCTCGGCTACGTTAGGTACACACACTCGGCCGTTGCATCTTAAGATGTCGTCCATTCTGACTTTGAATTCTGTCGCCTTCCCTTGCACTATCAACTGAACCTTCTCTTGCAGGAGCTCGTCATGAACTTGCTGGTCTCGGATCTCGTCCAACAATCTGTTAGAAATGGTAAGCATACCAAATCTCAGCTTCCCCGGTGAAACTTCGACACTCAACTTCAAGTCTCGGAACTTCTCGAGCATCTCCAACTCCTTGATCATCATCGCCGAGGTTAAAACGCTCTTTCTGCTCAATGCATCTGCTACCACGTTAGCCTTACCGGGATGGTATTCCAACATAAAGTCGTAGTCCTTGAGAAATTCTTTCCATCTTCGCTGACGCATGTTGAGCTCTTTCTGGTCGAACAGGTACTTCAAGCTCTTGTGATCGCTGAAAACAGTAAGAGTGCTCCCATAAAGGTAGTGCCTCCATATCTTCGGCGCCAAAAACTCTGTTTGCCACGGCTCCAAGTCGTGAGTAGGGTAGTTCCTCTCGTGAATCTTAAGCTGTCTTGAAGCATACGCGACCACCTTCCGATGTTGCATCAGCACGCATCCCAATCCCTGGTGTGACGCATCACAATACACCTCGTAAGGCTCTTCGGGTTGAGGCAAAATCAACACGGGCGCTGTCGTCAAAAGCTCCTTCAGTCTTTGAAAACTGGTTTCACACTCCTCGGTCCAGGCAAAAGGTTGATCCTTCCTCGTAAGCCGTGTAAGAGGCGCGACAATCTTCGAGAAACCCTCGATGAATCTTCGATAATAGCCTGCTAAGCCAACAAAACTTCTGACCTCGAATCGCCTTCTACTGTTCCCACGCTAGCACAGCTTCAATCTTAGTTGGATCCACAGCTATCCCTTCTTTGGAAATCACATGGCCAAGAAAATTCACCTCTTCGAGCCAAAATTCACACTTCGACAGGTTGGCATAGAGTTGCTTCTCTCGTAATATCTGTAGTACTCGACGTAAGTGTTCTTCGTGCTCTTCTCGGTTCCTCGAGTAGATCAGGATGTCGTCGATGAACACTATAACAAACTGATCCAAGAACGAATGGAAAATCCTGTTCATGTAGTCCATAAACACAGCTGGCGCATTCGTCACTCCAAACGGCATCACTAAGTACTCGTAGTGACCATACCTAGTCCTGAAAGCTGTTTTGGGGACATCTTCCTCCTTCACGCGAATCTGATGGTAGCCCGACTTCAAGTCTATCTTGGAAAAGATCGCCGCTCCACGAAGTTGATCCATCAAGTCGTCAATTCGAGGTAACGGATAACGGTTCTTCACAGTAACCTTGTTGAGCTCGCGGTAGTCCACGCACAGCCTTGATCGGCCATCCTTCTTCTTAACCAACAACACTGGAGCTCCCCACGGTGACACGCTCGGTCGTATGAATTGCTTCGACTCCAAGTGTTCGATCTGGGACTTCAGCTCTTTCATCTCGGCAGGAGACATCCTGTATGGCGCTTTGGAAATCGGTCCTGCTCCTGGAATCAGGTCGATGGAGAACTCGACCTCTCGTGACCGGTGGTAACCCTGGCACGCCTTCTGAAACGCCCTCAAAGTCACACACCACCGGTACATTCTTCACGCCGATCTGTTGGAAACTTCCGAACTAGCCAGATACATGTATTCCCTAGTTCCTTCTTTCAAAGAAACTCCGATCGTTCAATGTAAAGATAATTGGAAACTCCAAGGTCCGGGAAAATTACGCTTTACGGGCACACCCAAGAGGACATGGTGGTGTGACAACCAATCCATCCCGAGAATGATATCTAAGCCCTTAAGAGGCAAACAAACCAAATTGACCACAAACTTTCTACTCTGAATAACCACTACACAATTAAGACATGCAGTGTTTGTGACTAAGGTTTTAGCAGCTGGGGTGGTAACTACCAATTTGAACGGTAAAGCAGTCACAGTGAAGTTCAAATGGTTCACACAATCAGAGGAAATAAAGGAATGGGTTGCACCCGAATCAAAGAGAACGGATAAGGATTTACCCTCGATCTCACATTCACCTTGAATAAGATCATCAGCTCGCTCTGCTTCCTCGCCACTCATGCAGAAAACTCTGCCTTTAGCCACCTGACGCTTCCCTTTGGCCTTTGCCGCAAGCATCGTCGGTTCAGCTTTAGGTGTAGGACAATCCTTGGCAAAATGCCCTGGCTTCTTACAGTTGAAACACACCTCCTCCTTCTGAGTACAGTTACTCGCATAGTGTCCTGGCTTTCCACAACGAAAACAAGTCACCTCGACACCGGTCTGACCTCCACTCCTCGCTCCCTGGGTCATCGGATGATACTGTCCTCTGTTTTTGTTGTTCCCCTGAGGTCGGTCGTAAGGCTTCTTCTGCGATTGTTTCCCCTTCTGTGTAAACTTCTGCCCCGCACTCTGGGGTCTCACCGGTCCGCCTACAATAGTTTTCTTCTTGTGGCTTCTTACTCCTTCTACCTCGACACAGCGATCTATCAGCTCTTGGAGGTTTCGAATCCTCAATGACACCACTGATTTCTGAATGTCGAATCTTAATCCTCGTTGGAACCTTTCGCTTAACCATCTTTGGTCAGCTCGATCACGAAATGGGCCGAAATACCTCGATAATGACTCGAACTTGGCCGCATACTCGGACACTGTCGAGCTGCCTTGCTGCAATTGAAGAAACTCTTGCTCCTTCTCGGCTCGTGCAGTATCTGGGAAGTACTTGTCCAAGAACCTTTCACGGAAAAGCTCCCAGGTCATCTCGCGACGTTCCGCTATAAATGTTTGCTTCACTCCTCTCCACCAATACTCTGCGTCTCCTAGCAGCAAGTAGGTGGCGTAGTCTACCTTCACGTTATCCGGGCAATGGAGTGCCTCGAAGATCTTCTCGATCTCTTGCATCCAAAGATCAGCTTTATCTGGGTTTGGCTCACCGTAGAACTTCGGTGGATCATGCTTCCTGAAGTCTGCCAATCCTCTAGCTTCAGCATTCCGCTCTGCTCGCTGCTGTTGCTGTAAGTTCTGCTGAGTTAACGCTGCCGTCTGTTGAGCCATCGCGTTAGCCTGTTGAGTTCAAGCGGTGATTCTTTGGGCCATGGCTGCCGCCATCTCGGTCATAGCTTGAATTGCTCGTTCCATGTCGGCGTTCTCGATTCTGGTATCGTATCTCTACGAGGTGGCATTAGATTCCACAAAGTTCAAAACCACTGTAATCTCACAACAAGGATGTGTTAAAACACACTGCTTCAATCAAGAAACAGTTCAAACAATTTCTCAAGCAATAAGTGCTTCACTTAATCAAACAGCAATCAACATATTACAACTAGGTACCCAACACATATATATATATATATCCCGACACAGTGACCAGTCCAAATTTCCTATGCACAGCTCGGTCAGAACCGAACTGCTCTGATACCAACAATGTAACGACCCGTTTCCGGACCGCTACCGAGCTCAACATACCGAGCTCGAGTTACCGAGCTCAACTAAACCTGTATGAGATGTGTTTTAAAACGGTACTCTTGTGCCTTTTAAAAAGTACGGTCTATTTTTTTTTATAAAACCAACTCGTGCACATCAGAGTAATTACAGCTTTTCGAAACATGGTGCAACTAAGACACAAGACTTAAATTCTAATAAAACAAACATGCAGAATATACATATATACCACTCGAAATAATAATGTATACAAAATACAGAGTAGCAATGTATAAAGAAAATACACCTAAGGTATGACGACTTCAAGGGAGCAATCATACCCTGGGGGTACTTCCGGCAGACTCCCACGCAGGGGGCTGCTCCAAAAGTAAAACCACCAGTCTACCCTGAAACGACAAAACAATACTGCCCAAACTGGTCACGACATACTACTCCAAAAGAAAAACAAGGTACAGTCATCAAAAAAAAAAACAACATCCAGCAACATAATCAATCACGACAAATATAGGTCGTCGCCCTGCTCCTCGTCGACCTCCTCCTCGCCATCATCTGCTGTCGAGTTCCCTGCACCCTCGACATCGCCTGGGTAACCGTCATGGATTGAAGGCACCACGGGAAAGGGTCAACTTCTCAACAATACAAGATAAGCACGGTATAAAGAAATAAGCAAACAGCAGAGTATAACATTCACCAACGTGACTCGACCATCTCACTCTAACTCGACACAACTCGCAATCCATTTTCTCTCGACTCGACAATTTTTCCGGAATGCACACGCCGTACCGTATGTCGGAAGGTCCAGCCGAAGCCTTGGGATCCTCGCTCTCCCTAGGACAGTCAACTCAGGTCCCATAGCGTGGCGACATCTAGTCAATCTCCCGTAAACAAAAGGGGACCTAGCACCCTTAGTTATCCGGGTCACGGCTCAAAAACGTCATACGACTCACCTAGCTCGCTCACTCGATGAACAATTAGCCAGATAACGATATTCAAAGAGTTAAACACAAGATATTCAACCGCATGTCAAATAAAAAGAGCAAGCTCGACATGAAGAAACGCAATTCAACATGCAATACACAATTCACAGCATATATTCAATCACATATTAAATACATGCAAAAACCCAATCATATCACAACATTTCAAGCTCGACACAAATCAGGGAATCCATTCACAATAACATATAAAATAAAGTCTTAATAATGTCTAAAAGTTGCCCTTACTGAACTCCAAGTTAATGCTACTCAACAACGACCTCGACACGGCTGTCTTCAAACGAGCTCGACAACGACTTCTCTTACTCGATCTCGACACATACGCTTCTCAGTCGACCTCGACACGTACAGTTCTTGATCTGGATTCCGCTGCTTCCACGTCCTCGGGTTCGGAAATCACATGATCTCGAGAGTCAGACTTCCTAAAACAAGCACAACTCAGTTCGATCTATGGGTTCTAATAACACTTAGCTCTCATAACCCCAATCTTAACCACAAAGTTAGGGTTTTCGATCAAAAGTTCATGAAAAAGGTTATCTGATGCTACAACAGATAAATCGACAACAACAACGACAAGAAGCAACAAACGACAAACTAAAACAAGAAATCGAAACAACCAAAAAGGAAGGGTTTTTGGGCACTGCCTATTGCAGAAATCAGAGGAAGAAAATTTGTTTTACAAGCCCAAATAATCGGTTAGAAAGGGAGGTAATATCATGAAGAAGAAAACCCATCAATATGAGATGATTTGGAAGCATAAAACTAGCTAAAATGGAAAGAAGAAATGGCGCTAAACAGTAGCTTGAAGGAAGAGAAAAATCTGTTTTTCCATACCTCAGATGATGGTCGAGATGGTGAGATATAGGTCGAGAAGATGATGAGGAACAAGGTTGATGAAGAAAGCTTATGCAGAAGCTCGATGGAACTCAAGGTTTCTTCGATGGAAGTTTTGGAGAGAAAGAGGAACTCAGAGAAGAAAGGAAGAAGAAAGAAGAAAAGAGAAAGTGAGTGTTTTGAGAAAACTGATCGTGATATACAGCTGGTGAGAGAAGGGCATAATCGTAACTCCAGTTATGAGATGCCAATCCCATCAGTCAATCTACCCATCTAATCGCTCCTCTCATGATTACCTCTACTCTATAGGTAAGAGATCTAGACACGGCGAGGCTGCCGACAATATAATTATTACAAATAATAGTAATCATAACGCTGAATAACGTTCGTAAAGATACGAGTTATCATCTCGATACGATGTCGACTAGGGTGCTCGTGCAAGCGCACAAGGCTCTAACACGAGTTCGTGCACGCGGCCTCCTCAGTTCGACATGCGACCTCCTCAGCTCGGTGCGCGACTTCATCAACTCGACACGAGGTCGATCTCGTGATCTCGTCCTCAGGTGTTACACTAATGACCAGAGGCAACTTGTACCAGAGGTGTGTTAAAAACGGAGATGCTCTATTTACCAGATGCAGAGTAGACATGACCGAGGCACGGTTCTTCCAGAGTGTAGTTCTACCAGAGCGTAATTCTACAAAAGTGTCATTCTACCAGAGCATGGTTATAAGACGCTGACGTCATCTTACTTTTACCAGATGATTCACACCAGATTCAGCTTGACCATACTCGAGGGTAAGTAGTGCACAGAGCCATATCTTTCTGAGACAGATCCTTCTAATGAATAAATAGTGAATTCTCACTAGATTCTGCACACTAGAGAATACATCAGAGCATAAATTGTTCTTATACATTATTTGTTATCATCAAAACAATTAAGAGTCATTATTTCTGAATCAACTTGGTTCCAATAATTAGCGAGTAAAACAAAAATCTGAGATATTTTATGAAGGAAACTTGTCATGCAAGATGGTGTGCTATGTGTTGGACCAATGGGAGGCAAAGCACATGGCATGTAGCCTACCATTTTAAAAGGGAGCAATATGATTGGTCGGTGATGTAAATTGTAGGTAGTTAAATTGATTAGTTCATGACTTAGTTAGTTAATTTCTAATGGAATTGAACAAATTTCTTCCTTCCTTCTCCCTAATCCAAACCGTGACCCTCCCTATAAATACCCATTTCATTTTTGCATTTCCACCATGGTTGCTTTGGAAGAAGAATTCTAGAAAGAGATAGAAAGGTTTTAGAGAGACAAAGTGAGATAACTTCTTCATTTCTTCTCCAATCTTCAAACCAAGACTAGATCCATGATCCTTGGGGTAAGTTCTTAATCTTTTATCTCTAGAGGTTTTTATTTTTATCAAGTTTCAAAATTGGGTTTCATGGAGGTTTTTGGGGGGGAAAAATGGTATAACTTTGTGTAGGTTTTGAATCAAGCTTTCAAACTTGAGATCTAGCCTTCCCTTATCATCCTTGTCATATATCCAGAAGGGTTTGAAAAACAAGACTCCTAGCCTATTTTACTTGAGATGGCCAAAACTTAGGAGGGAGTTTTAAGTGATGATTTTGATTTGTAAGTTGTGTTTTGGTGTTTATGTTTGATATTTAGGTGATTTAAGAAAGTTGTAAGCTTGTGGTGATTTTTACCTAGAAGGAATTTTGGTAAGAGGTGGGATCTTAAAGATCTAAGGTCAGGGCATCTTCCATTTATCGCTTTATATGTGCTTATGTTTTGTGTGGATTGTGAGGGCCTTTTCCAATTATGTGTTTAGTTTTGCATGGCTTATACGAGTGTGTGTTTGTTGCTTGTATGTTATTGAGTGGTGATATATGTGGTATGCTTATTGAATATATGGTTGATATGATAGACCAACTATGGCCTGGGAACCGGGAGTTCGACCAGAGTTAGACCTGGAAACCGGGAGTCCGACCAGTGTCTTGCCACCGTTGGTTGATCGAAAATGAATGATGATTACTTACTGAGTATTTCATATGCTATGACTTTACGTGTGTTTGAATAGTCTAGTACAATATGATTTGTGCATATGTTGTTGCTATTATATGTTTGTTTGGGGAAGATGACCCTTTCTATTCGGGCATTCTCATGGATGTCACTCCAGACGATAGTGTAAGTTGGAGAGTAGTATTCACTCGAGGTCGGCAGGCGAGGTAGAGGAGGACCCCATCCGACCATCTTCTTTGAAGTCATGGTTGATGAGACTTGCTTTGGCACACAGTAAGCTGTAGGACTGACCAGCTATAGATGTCTTAATGTATTCTTTAAGTTGTATTATGCATCCTGTTTGTTCAAAAACTTGAGTCACCTTCGTGCGAATGTTATGTTTATATATATATGTATATGTATATGTATATATGTATTTGCATGGTTATTGTGTTATTAGTTGTACATCATGTTTCAAAAACGCTGCAATACTCTGATTGCTATTTTGAAAATAAGTTTGAGAAGAAACAAGTTTAAAAAAATAATAAACCCACATTTTTGCAAAAATCATGCAAGAGGAGTATTTTCACAAAAAACATTTCAACATTTAGTGGTTGTATTAGAGAAGTAGCGCTTTGAAAATCGGGATGTTACAGCCTCTATGATGATTAGTGTGTTAGATGATGAGAGACGATCTTAGTATGCTTGGTTGATTGGTATGAGTAAAATGCTAGATGTGGGAGTGCTCCGCCTTTAATGGTATAATCTAATACGATGAATTGGATAGGGCTAATATTGATGTGACATGACTGATACGCTAAGTATTATGTTGTATCAAGGCTATGTCACTAGGCTTTGATCTGAGACATATGGTGAGGAATCATATGCATTGCTGAAATTCATCTTTGTACGCATAGACAGACATACGAGGTCAGGTACCTAAGTATGAGCATGAGTATAGTCAGTATAGGACACGTTGGTCCATGAGGATAGTCTGGGTCCGACAGGTCTACAGGTGATAAATGGTTGGCCGCCAATGCGTCAGGACGTCGAAGTGTCTGGTCATCCTGATGGGGTACTGATTCATTCAATGTCCATAGTGACGATCCCGAGTGTCGTCCCAACATCTGTTTCTATCGCTGAAGTTGGGGAACAGAGATGCACTCTTAGGGGTACGATGAGCAGGATATGTGGATGGACAACTACCTTACATGCCTTCACAGGCAGTTGGTAGGTCGCTGTTTATTTGCTGTTATGGTTGAGGTGGGGCCGACTACGCTGATTACATTGTGTGGCCATGTAGGCATATAGAGTCTTAGGTGCATAAGTGTGAGAGTGGGTAGTATAGGCAATGATCTCTAATACTGATGATTTTAGTTATGGATGTGGTTGACCTATTTGTGTGCTTGCCTTTATATACATGAGTTCTAGTTTTACCTTCCTGTTTAATGATGTGTATATTGTGTTCTTATCTCTCGTTTCATTTCTTTATTTTGCATGTATCTATCTACGGGTCTTAGCGGTGCCAAACCATTTCTGTGGCGAGATCATTTGAGTTGTTCTACAGCCAGTGAGCCAGAGTCGATAGATGGAGAGCCTGAGTTACTATTTACTTGGTGATTGTATTACTATCACTACACACCATATAGCTAGGGCCCTACAAATGGGTATCTTTAGATGCACCTGTACATTTCACGTGGGCCAATTTATTTTAAATTACTCTTATTTTCACATTACTACTATCGTTTAAATATGCTTAAAAAATAATCACTTGGGATTGGGACAAATGGGACAGGGTCGTCTCAGTGGAGACCCCGAATTTCTTAAGCTTATGTGTTAGAGATAATAGGATCATTGTATGTTAATTGTATGTTTGAATAGGTATTTTAAGGCTTAGTTTAGTTGGGAAAGGAGACACTTGAAAGGACTACACGACCTTACAATGGAGGAAAAACTCATTTTTAGGCAATTCTGAGTTTATAAATCGATTCACTCGTGACATGAATCGATTCATTTCATTAAACAGTGTTTTTAGATAAAAAAAAGTCGTTGAATCAATTCATTCCATGCATGAATCCATTCACAGCAGCTGACAGAGATTTTTTAATTAGGGGGTCTCTCCGTTTTAGCTTGTTTCGCTTCCAGCCTGATAAGCCTATTCGATCACAACCTAAACCTATTCCTAAACCTAAAAGGACCCTAAACCTAGTTTTAAAACATATTAATGAGCTCTAATTTAACCTTAGAACCCCTAGAGCTCTCTCATTGTAGTTACCACCGTTGTGGCCCATTCTCTCTCGTTCCTCCATCGTTTTGGACGCCATCTTCAAGGCCACGACCAGAGGACTATTCACTTTCTCTTCTCCTCATCCATTCTGATTCCAAGAGGAAAAATTTGTTTGTATCTCTAACCTTTTTTAATTCTCTTCTTCAATTTCATTGGTGATTCAAATTCCAACACTTGATTTGAATCCCTTGATTTTTGTCATGATAGGAACCTCAAACAAAAACGAATTCGGAGCTTTCTAAGGCTTGTTCGGAGGCCGCGACTACTATAAGGTATGGGGGTGGATGATCTCTTGAAAAGATGTCTATGGCTTCAAATAACATGTTAAGCATATCACATGATCCATATGCCTTTTGGGACAAGTTTTTATTGTTAAATCTTTGCAAGAGCATGGATTTGATTGTCTTTAGTTTCTGTTTGATTTATTTTGGGGCCCTTTTATAAGCAAGGAGGCATAGGAATTGTTAATTAACATGTTTATGAGGATTGGAGTATGTTTATTATTAAAAGGTTGATAATTTATGTGTTTTTGTTAGGGAATGCATGATTTCGGATAATTGGTGTTATTGGTATTGTTAAATAGTATAAGTTATGTTTATAGGTTACTGTTTTGATGTTTAAATAAGCGCTTTCATGTTAGAATTAACTTGGAAGTGTTAATTACTAATTCTTAATGTTTAGATGCATGTTTAGTATTGATTTGTTGGGTTTATATGAATTATGATTAGTAGAAGCATGATCTAGTAGGGTTTGTTGTTATTTGAAACTGTTTAATGACTTGAATGATGATATGTAGTTGTTGTTCTCATGATTATTGGGTTATATGCTTAAACTAACAAGATGTATTAATATGCAGTTAAATGGAGTTGAATAGGGTATTAAAATTGAATAACTAGAGAATAGTATTTAAGACTTGACTTAGATAGTAAGATTGTTAAATTGAATACAGAACCATAATGGACTAGAGAATTGACATAGGCACTGAGACCATAAGTTCATAAGTTAGGAGTAATTTGGAATGGATTTAAAAGAGTAATCATAGATTAAAGAGTTAAAAATAGAGAAGGGGGAAATATTGATTGCTTTGGATAAGAATCGAATCAAAAGGTTTAAAATCAAGAATTGAATCTAAAATATATGATTTGAGACCGTAGGGATAATTTTGTAATTTTCCCTTACCTTGGACTGGACGTGGGACCACTTAGGAGGAGGAGTCAATGTGCAAAGTGTAGAAGGACAACATCACTACACTTTTGCAGGTCTTGTGAATCGGTTCACACCTGCATGAATCGATTCACATTTGAAGTGTTTCAGATTCTGTGAGTTGAAGTTATGAATCGATTCACGACTGTATAATTAGATTCACAGAGTGTAGCTTTGACCTTGAATCGATTCATAGGGCTCATGAATCGATTCATACCCCTGTTTAATGATAAAACACCGTTTTAAATTACCAGTAAGAGTTGGTTAAGGGTACTAACTCCCTAGTTGCTGAACAACATAAGTTGCTGAATGACAAAGTTGCTGAAAAGCAAAACCTTCTCGTGTCAGACCTTGGAAAGGAAAATGGGTTACTAACAAAAAAAATCAAGGTATTGACAAATGATCTAACTAACCTTGTGCAAAACCAAAAAGTCTTTGAAAATCAAGTAAAATCTCAAGGAGAGGTCTTACATCAGAATGGTTCTAAGCACAATGGTAGTCAATACCAAGGACATCACGATCATGCTTATCAACATTCTCAACATGTTACAAAAGGGAAACCACTACAGAAAAAGTCCGGGGCTTCTTTTGTGGTTTGGAAACCACTGTAGAAGATTCAGGTTGATCAGGAGGATAACCAGCAATCATGTGGGGAGGTTTTTCTTTTGAGGTCAAAGAGTAAGTTGCGCTTTTACATCTAACCATGGTGAAGAGATTTCAGAACAAAGAAGATAGAGTTGAGAGAGTGAGGAAAGTTTAGAAGGGTTGTAACAACGAGAGAGGGTTAAACGCAAGCAACCTAATTAAACATAAGAGAGAGCGGTTATTTGAAATAACCGTTAGAATGTAGCAGTTGGGGAGAGAGAGAGTTAATCTGCTCTCCTAAAAATAGCAATAGAACCGTTGAGAAACGTTTCTCAAAGTAAAAAATAAAAAATAAAAAGAAACAAAATAACAAATAAAAAGATAATAAGTTTAACTTTCTTAACTAACAGGTTTCATCATTTAAGGAAAGTTGAGAGAAAGTACAGAGAAAGTTTGTAAGAGAAAGTTGAGAGAATGTTATGAGATAGTTCAGTGAAACATTATTTAATCAGGGTGACCTGATAAACATGCTTTAATAAATCTGAAACTTTCATCAACAAGAAGTTTGGTAAAAATATCAGCCAATTAATTTTTTGAATCAACAAAAATCATCTCAATTTTCTTTATCTGAACATGATCTCTAATAAAATGATGTTTGATATCAATATGCTTAGTTCGAGAATGTTGAATAGGATTTTTTGTAAGATTTATGGCACAAGTGTTATCATAATAAATTGAGATATAGGGGGTACTTTATAGAGTAGTCTTCAAGTTAATTTCTTATCCAAATGACTTGAGAGCAACATGTTGATGCTGAGATATACTCAGCCTCGGTGGTAGAGAGGGCAATGGTTCCTTGCTTCTTGCAAGACCAAGGAACTAAACCCTCTCCCAATAGTTGGCAGGATCCAATTGTACGCTTTTTTTCAACTTTATCACCAGTAAAATTGTAACATCCCAAAATTCCCTAAGCCTAATTATTAGAGATCCTAAGTGAAAAAGGGATTTAATCCCTAAGGAATAAAAATAGTTCATAGCCTTAATTTAGTAATTTAAAATCAATTTGGAATCAAAGGGTAAAATAGTATTTTTTTTTAAGGATAAGCTAGATTAATGTTGTTTAATTTAGTATTAAAGAGGCTAATTTTAGAAGACCCAAAAGAATAGACCCAAACCCTTATGTTGTGTGAAATGATATAAGAAGGGGGTGTATTATTTAGAAGGTGGGGTGTAAGAAGTATTTAGTGTGTAAAAAAAAAGAAAAGAAAAGAAAAGGGGAGGGTTCTGATCGTGAATCAGAAAGAGAAAAAGAAAGAAAAGAGAAGGAGGAGGGGAAGAGAAGAAAGAAAGGGAAAGAAGAAGAAAGAAGAGAAGAGAGAGAGGCAGGAGAAAGTGCGACGGTGAAGGGAAGAAGAAGGGTGAGGCGCGGCCTGAACGACACAGCGCCCCACCGCACTTGAGAAGAGGAAAGAAAGAAGCGAGCAGCGGCGAGCGAGAGAGAGAACCGAGAGAGGAAGAGGGCGATCGATGGGGGAGAAGGAGGAAGGGTGGTGGTTGGTGGCTGCTGGTGGTGGCGCGGCGGTGTATGGAGGTGGTCGCGCCACTGTTCACGACCGTGAGAGAGGGACAGATCGCGTGAGAGAGAGAGCTGACCGAGAGAGGGAGGACGAGATGAGAAAGAGAACCAGGGACTGAGAAATTGAAGAAGTAGGGACTGAATAGAAGAAGAAGGTGAAGATTGGAGCTTGTTTCAAGCTTTAATGGAGAAGAGGGGATTTTTTGAGCTTAAATCCCTAATTTGGGATTATTCAAGTAACATAGACTTCCCCTAAAACCTCCCTTAGGGTGTGCTAGGATTTGTTCTTTAGATTCTTTAGTACAATAATTAGTCTATTAATTATTCTGAAATGGTCTTGTATGGGGTTTTGACTGAAATAGGGTTGGATTCTGTCCCCAACCCAACCCCCCTAAACCAATGTGTGATGTTTGTACCGTTGAGAGTTTTATCGAGCTCCAATTGGTATATATATATATATATATATATATATATATATGTGTGTGTGTGTGTGTGTGTGTGTGTGTGTGTGTGTGTGTGTGTGTGTGTGTGTGTTTGGTTTGGTTTGATTGGTTACTTGATCAATATGCCTGAATTAATTTGGGAGGATTGACGTTTGAATTAACCTAATTTGGAGTGGTTATAATTTCCTGAAATTGGTGAAGGGCTTTATGCCCCTTTTAAATAAATTGTGGTTATATTGATAAGTGTTTGACTTCCCAATTAGACATGTAAATTGCTTAGAACTGTTATTTGATTGGGATGGTGATAATTTTAATGAATAATTATTTGATGTATTATTGAATCCTAATAATGCATGTGAAACCTTGTTTTGACTCTTGTTTTGATTGAACCTTGGTTGTTTATGTGTCTGGATGTTTGCATTTGAAATGCAAACTCGTCATATGTGTACTTCGGTCACTTTCGTTGACGGGGACCCTTTGGTAGGACCACAAATAGGTCCTTGCTCATTTTGATCCTTGGACTTTGCCAAGTGGGTACATTCATTAGTGTTTACTACGTGTAATTGCATCGAGCTTGTTGTTTCTCATTGATTGAAACTTATATATGTTCGAAATGTTTGCGCTTGAACTGCAAACATTATCGAATTATGCTAGTGCTGTGTGTTGCTTTATTAATTAATGACCTTGATTGAATTGCTTGTGTGAAGTCCTGTGAGTGGCATACCCTTTCGTAAGGCCTTGTGGCTCCAATGTGAGTATGGCTTGGGACGTCACAATAACAGGCATTGTTTGTGTTTGTGGAATGTTTGCAATTCGCTCTGCAACCCCATCGTAAGTGATTAGCTACCACCTGTGCCGTTGGAGGCCCCCTTGGTTTTATCCTTTTAATAGGATTTTACTCATTTTGTACTTGAGCTGGATCAAGTGGGGAACATTCATTGTGATTGTTGTGACATATGTTTGACTCTGTAATTGATGTTAGAAATATCATGTCTTGAGGATTTGTTAAGGTAGTATAAATATTTATACCTATGCTTATGGGATGGATTTTCCATACGTCGCACACCACGTATGGCTGGAAACAACGATAAAAGTATTTTTAATCTAAGTCTATGTTATTGAGTTTTATAAACTCACCTTTGGGGCGTTGTTTTCAGGTACAGCTGTTTGAAGAGGTTCAGAGCATTGGAATGTGCTCGGTCTTGCTTTTCCGTGAGACCTGAGTCACCGGATCACTAGTCATGTCCTAAGCCCTAGGTTGTGTCCTAGTATTATGTGTGAATAAGATGTAATTGTAATTGTTTTACTTTATTATTCTTTTGAAACAGAAGTTGTAATAATTAAGTTAATTTCGCTTTCGAAACTCTGAGTTATGTTTGATATTATCATAGCATGTTTTGTATAACGCTTAAGTATTCAGGGATTTTATTGAAGAAAGTCTGGTATAGGATTGTAATACAGGATTCTTCTTTATTATCAATCGGTATGGGAAAAAATTTTCGAGTCTAATTCTATTTATTCAGGATTAGATTAGTAAGTAATTCCCTAATTAGAGTTAGGGTGTTACAAAAATCAGCATCACAATATCAAACAAGGTCAAAATGAGTCTTTCTTTTGTACCCAAGTCCAAGATCAGTTGAGCCAACATGGTATCTGAATATCCTCTTAAAAGCCATCAAATGTGACTACTTTGGGGAAGTTTGAAATCTGGCACATAATCCTACAACAAATACTATGTCTGGCCTGCTGGCAGTTAAATATAGCAATGAACCTATGATGCCTCTATATTCCTTCTCAGATACAGATTTACCTTCATCATCCTTATCAAGACTAGTAGATGTTGGAACCTAAACGATTGAGAAGTTTAGACCCTCATTAATTTTGATGATAACAAAATATTCACAAGAGAACAATTTAGGTTCTAACAATTCTTGAAGTGTGCAGATACTAATATTACATATATTTCTAAGCCACTAAAACAAGAAGGAAGAAGCTCTCATGAGAAGGATACACTCCATGTGTCAGCATCCGGCTCATCCTAGTATACTGTCTTCGTGAGCGTCTGGAATTAACCTTTTGTGACACTAGTCCTATCCATTTGCTATGAGCGTCCGATCTTCCGTTCTGAGCTAGCGTCTGAACTTCATTTTATATCACGTCATGGTCACGTTGTTGCTCTTCCTCTCAGAAGCATCTGGAATAGATTTCGAATTTGATCTTATGCGCCAAAATTGTTGTACGAGGTATCAAAGGTGACACCTTTAGCTAAAAGACAAAAATCGTACAAGCAATTGTGAAAAGCAAGGTAGTACGAAAACGGTAATGTGTACTACTGAGATATTCTCTGGAAAGGAAGAAAGAGACAGCTTTTTGAAATCACCTCACTCAATGGAAATGAGCCATTTTTACTGTAACGGTAATATCCTTTAGAACTCCTATAAATACCCCAAGGTATCCATTGCTGAAACTGCTGAAACTATCGAAACGGCCGAAACTCTACAAGAGAATATTGCTTCATTTACTGAGAACAAGCATTGTTGCTATACAGTACAAAGAGTCAATACTCTGAAAGCACTGCTTCTGTGAGCAATCAAGTTTCGAGCCAAGTCTCTGGACTACAAGAACTGAACTCAGCGTTCGACACTTTCTTTTAGAAAGCATTTCTATATTGAGCTTAATTTTCTATCCTCTTTGTGAGAGTTATTTATACTTGTATTCAACTTATTTGTAAAAGTTGTTTTGGCCTAGTTAAGGCTGTTCCCTCAAAGGCTCGACTGTACTGAGTCGTTTTGAGAAGTTGAGAGTATTGTCAAGGCTATGACAGAAGAATACTCTTGAGGAAATTGTAATCAGATTGATTATAGTGAAAAATCCTTCAGGAACGAAGGGACTAGACGTAGCTACCAGTTTGGTAGTAAACTAGTATAAATCTTTGTGTCTCTTGTTTTACTGCTTTCTATTTATCTTTATCCTGCTATGTTAAAAACAAGTTTTCACAAACTGCTTTTCTAGCGTCCGGTTTATTTCCAGCATCCGTTTAACAAATTGTTTGAAAAACCTGTGTTCTAAGTGTTTTTAACTTAAAGTTTACGAAAAGTTTTCAACACAATTCAACCCCCCTTCTTGTGTTCACGTTCAGTTGGTACCAGAGCTCAGCCTCTTGGTTGAGCACTTAACAGTGTGAAGAGTAAAGATCCTACTGTGAACATGTCTGCTGAAGATGGTCATATAAACCGTCCTCCTCTATTCAATGGAGAAAAATTTGATTACTGGAAAGATAAGATGAAAGCATTCCTTGAGGCACAAAATCTTGATTTGTGGGATATAGTTGAAAGTGGTTACATTTCTCCCGCAAATGCCCTTGGTGTTGCTATACCTAGGGAAAAGCTGGGTGATGATCGTAAAAGAGATATCAAACCAATCGAAGGCTAGATTTATTCTCATCTGTGCTATGATGAAAGAGAATATGATAAATGTGACAAGTTTGATAATCGCCAAAGAAATCTGGGATTCTCTTGTTTTGTCTTATGAGGTTACGCCCAAGTAAGAGAAACAAAGGCTAGCATGATGGTTCGCCAAGATGAGCTATTCAAAATGGAAGATGGAGAAAACATTGAAACTATGTTTGGAAGGTTCCAAACACTTGTTCATGGGTTGCAGGCCCTTGGAAAAAGTTATACTACACGACCATGTGAGAAAGATCTTGAGAAGTTTGACTAAGCAAAGGAGACCCAAAGTCACTGCTATTCAAGAAAACAAAGATCTAAATGTCCTTCGGCTTGAAGATCTTATGAGTTCTTTGAAAGCTCATGAACTTGAGCTAAATGAAGAAGAACCTACCAAGAAGAGTAAGTCTATTGCTTTAAGAGTTAATCAACATAAACCTAGTACTTCTAAAGCTTTTCAGGCTGAAGAAGAAGAATCAGATGATGAAGCTTCAGAAGGAGATTATGATGGATCAGATGATGAGCTAGCTTTCATATCTAAGAAGATCCAGAGAATGTGGAAGAAGAGAAACTTCAGAAGGAGGTATCAGAAGAAAGATACAAAGGACAAGAAGGAAAGCAAAGACAAGGACAAACCCCAAGTCATTTGCTATGAATGTAAGAAGCCTGGACATTTCAAGTCCGAGTGTCCTAATCTTAAGGAAAAGTCCACAAGAAGCTCCTTCAAGAAAAAGAAGAAAGGTCTTATGGAAACATGGGAAGATCTTGACTTATCCTCCTCTGAGGAAGATAAAGAAGAAGAAGCTCACATTGCCCTCATGGCAGACACTGATCTTGATTCAGAAGAAGAAGTTAAAGAGGTAATAATATATGACTCTTATTCTAAACTTCAACTTGCATTTGATGATCTGTTAAAGGATTCTGCCACTCTCTCTATTGAGTACAAGAATTTGAAAAAGAAATTTTCAAAACTATCACAAGATTTTCATTCTTTACACAATGAAAACTCTGTACTCAATAAAGAGAACCAGAAGCTGAAAACTGAAAATCAGCGTCTGGTGGATAACCAGCGTCTGGAAGCCAACAAACAACCAGAAGCTGAGAGCTCTCGAGTTAAAAGTTCTGTAGTTACAGGCAATCCTAACTGCAAATCAAATGACTATGAACATGCATTTCAAAAGTTTCTTGCAGAGAGTGTAACTCGAAGCAAGCAAGCTTCTATGATTTGGGGTGTCAGTAAAACGACAACTCATGGTCTTGGTTATATATCAGATGAACCTCTTTTGGAAAATGATTCTGCACCTGATAAATCCAATAATCATAGTAAATGCCTGCATTATACTTACTGCAATAAATCTGGTCATTTGAAAAGTGCGTGTACTGTGTTTACAACTAAGAAGGACAAGTATCCTTCAAGAACTAACAAGAAATGACCCAAAAAGATATGGGTACCTAAAGATAAAATAGTCTATGTTGCAGACTTGCTTAGCAACAAATTCAACACACCTATCTTGGTACTTAGACAGTAGATGCTCGTGTCACATGACGGGAGAAAAGCATATGTTCCAAGAGCTAAGACCTAGAGAAGCTGGATTCGTTGGTTTCGGAGGAAACCAGAAAGGTAAAATAGTTGGAATTGGTCGCATCGGTAAAGGCTCTCTTCCTTCTATTGATAATGTTTTATATGTTGAAGGACTGAAACATAATCTACTGAGCATAAGTCAATTATGTGACAGTGGTTATAATGTTGTCTTTACAGAAAATGGATGTTCAAGAAAAGCAAAAATGATGGATCTATATTCTTTACAGCAAAGAGGAAACAAAACATTTATAAAGTTGATCTTTCTGAACTTGCAAAACAAGATGTCAAATGTCTTATGTCTGTTGAAGATGAGCAATGGATTTGGCACAAAAGATTGGGTCATGCCAATTTGAGGTTAATCTCAAAATTAAACAAGCACAATCTGGTTAGAGGCTTACCAAATCTTAAGTTCCAATCTGATGCCCTGTGTGAGGCTTGTCAAAGAGGAAAACAAGTTAAAACTTCCTTTTATTTAAAAAATATTGTTTCAACCTCGAGACCACTTGAACTTTTACATCTTGATCTTTTTGGTCCCACAAGGACAGCCTCTTTAACTGGAAAGAAATATGGATTAGTCATTGTTGATGATTTTACTAGATGGACATGGGTTAAATTCCTTGCCCACAAGGATGAGTCTTTTAAAGTATTTACTGTTTTCTGCAAATCAGTTCAAAATGAAAAAGGCATCTGTATTTCTTCTATTAGAAGTGATCATGGGGGAGAATTTGAAAATGAAAGCTTTCAAAAATTTTGTGAAGAAAATGGCATCTCCCACAATTTCTCCTCTCCTAGAACACCTCAACAAAATGGTGTTGTAGAAAGGAAAAATAGGTCCCTCCAGGAAATGACCAGGACCATGATCAATGAAGCTGATATTGCGAAACATTTTTGGGCAGAAGCAGTAAACACAGCTTGTTATATTTAAAATATAATTTTTATAAGACATATTTTGAATAAGACTCCTTATGAATTGTGGAAAGGAAGAAAACCAAACATTTCTTACTTTCATCCTTTTGGTTGTAGTTGTTATAATTTGAATACTAAAGATCAGCTTGGTAAGTTTGATTCCAAGGCTGACAAAGGAATCTTTTTAGGATATTCTGAAAGATCTAAAGCTTTTAGAATATACAACAAAGAAACTTTGACAGTTGAAGAGTCCATTCATGTCAAGTTTGATGATAAGAAGCCTGACACTGCTATGTCAGAGCTAGATGAGTTATTTTCAGAATTAAACCTCGGTGACAAGTCAGACAGTGAACATGCATCTTCATCATCCGGTGGTGACAAGACGAAGAATTCTACTCAAGCAGAAGCTGAAGCAAGAAAAAGCTGGAAGTACAAAACCAATCATCCAAAAGATCAAATCATAGGAGAACCTGGTGATAAAGTTCGAACCAGATCCTCTTTCAAGGATCATGCTGATTTTGCACTTCTCTCTGAGATGGAACCTAAGACGATTGATCAAGCTTTGGAAGATGAAGGGTGGATTCTAGCAATGCAAGATGAGCTAAATCAGTTCCAAAGAAACGATGTATGGAAGCTAGTCACTCTACCAGAAGATAAGCAAGCTATTGGTACTAAATGGGTATTTAGAAATAAGCTTGATGAAGATGGCAATGTTGTGAGAAATAAAGCAAGGTTAGTTGCTCAAGGTTTTTCACAAGAAGAAGGTATTGATTTCACTAAACCTTTTGCACCTGTTGCAAGACTAGAAGCTATTCGCATTTTACTTTCATTTGCAGCACATCATGGGATAACACTATATCAAATGGATGTGAAAAGTGTTTTTCTAAATGGTTTTATAACTGAGGAAGTTTATGTTCAACAACCTCCTGGTTTTAAAGATATTGAATTTCCAGAACATGTTTTTAAACTTAAAAAGGCTCTATATGGTCTTAAGCAAGCTCCCAGAGCATGGTATGATATACTAAGTTTCTTTTTAATGAAAAATGGATTTACAAGAGGTTTAGTTGACACTACTCTTTTCAGAAAATCCTCTAACAAGCATTTCATACTTGTTCAAATCTATGTTGATGATATCATTTTTGGAGCCACTAATGAAAGCCTTTGCAAAGAATTTTCTAAGCTTATGCAGGCTGAATTTGAGATGAGCATGATGGGAGAATTAAATTTTTTCCTTGGAATACAAATCAAGTAATGCAGTGATGGTATCTATATACATCAAAGCAAATATATCAAAGAATTATTAAAGAAATTCAAGATGCTGGATTGCAAGCCTATGTGTACACCTATGCATCCTACCTGCACTCTTAGTAAAGATGAAATTGGTAAGAAGGTAGATCAGAAAATGTACAGAGGTATGATTGGATCTCTACTTTATCTTACGGCTTCAAGACCTGACATTATGTTCATCTGCTGTGTGCTAGATTTCAATCGGATCCTAGAGAATCACACTTAAGTCTTTGTTAAAAGAATATTCAGATATTTGCAAGGAACTACTAATCTTGGTTTGCTTTATAAGAAATCAAAAGATTACAAATTAGTAGGTTTCTGTGATGCTGACTTTGCTGGAGACCGAATTGAAAGAAAAAGCACAAGTGGTAGCTGCCAATTCCTTGGAGCAAATCTTGTATCTTGGTCAAGCAAAAGGCAAAGCACAATTGCACTCTCAACGGCAGAAGCTGAGTATATTTCAGCAGCAAGTTGCAGTTCTCAACTTCTGTGGATGAAGTATCAACTTGAAGACTACCTGATAAAAGAGAGTAACATTCCTATCTTCTGTGATAATACATCTGCCATATGTCTTACTAAAAATCCTATATTGCATTCTAAAGCAAAGCACATTGAGATTAAGCATCATTTTATAAGAGACTATGTTCAGAAGGGTATTCTAGAAATAAAATTTGTAGACACTGATCATCAGTGGGCTGACATATTTACAAAACCCCTTGCTGAAGATAGATTCAATTTTATAAAAAGAAATTTAAACTTTCATCTTATAGAAGAATGATTAATCTCAGCGTCTGAAAATAAACAAAATCTCAGCATCTGATATGACATAAGCATGTATGTGTATAGGCATCTTATTTGTCATATGCATCATAACTCATCATCTGGTGAATCGGTTGCGTGCGTCCGAGCACATCCACACGTGTCACACGTGTTAAGGACTCAAGCGTCTCATCATATCTACTGAGTCATGATTATTTACGTTTTCAATAAAATCTTTTACTTTTATTTTGGCGTCTGCATTTAATGAAAAGGCGAATCTTTCTTTTCTTTTCTTTTTTGTTTGATTTAATTTTTTATGTGGAAATATGAAGCGATATTTTGAAAAAGGACTGTACCATTCTCTATTAACTTTCCCACTACTCCACATTTTTCGCTCCATCACTTTACTCTGCGTTTTCTGCAAAACCGTGTTCGTTCTCTCTTTCTCTCTATCTCTCTCTGTATGTGTTTTCGAACCTTAAAACCTCCATCATCTTCTCTTCAATTGCTACAATGGCCGACAGAAAGGTTGGACAATACACTGCTGCCTTCAATGTCTTCTCTGAGGCAAAACTTCTGAATGAGGACCAGGTTGATTTCGAAAACTTCAAGCTATATGGTTTTGATTTTGAGGAAGGTCTTGAAAAACTAGGCTGGAAAAACTACTTCATTTGGGAACCAGTGGACGTACTGAGCTACGCTATTAAGGAATTCTGGGGAAGTGCATACTTACTTCCGGGGGAAATAATAGAAGGTCACATCAGAGGATTCAAACTACGCTTCACTATCAACTCTATTGCTCAGACAATCAAGTGTCCGTGTGAAGGAATCAGTTACCACTCAAACTGGGCTGATGCTTATAGAGGACTTGAGAGAGTCAATGAAGCTCTGTTTGAGAACTACCGTGAACTGAAGAAGAAGAACATCTCTCCCACGGCTAAAGACTTGAAAAGCCACTACCGAGTACTGCACAAAATCATCGCCAAGAGTGTGATTCTGAAGGCTGGGTCAAGCGACATAGTGAACTACGAGCAAAAGTTCATTATGAGGAACTACATGGATGGGAAGAAAATCAATCTGCCAAGGTTGATTATCAACAATCTGATAAATGCCCTTGTCTTCTCAAGGAAGAATGTTGATAAGAAGAATATCGTCAAGACAATCCCTTATGGAGTTCTTCTCTCCATTATGATGATCAAAGATGGCATTGTAAGGAAGCTGACTGACTCCATCAACACAGAGGAAAAGGAAAAATACTTTGGTGTTGGTGCTGTTTTTCGTCTGGAAGTTTTTAGAGTCAACAGTTTGGTCAGGATGCAGCTTATTACAGGCTCCATGATCAAGAAGGTGAAAATAGAGCAACAGGAAGGAGAAGCTGAAAAGAAAACCATCAGAAGCTCAATGACTGGTGTGAAAAGGCCTGCTGAATCTCCTTCAAGGGAGACCAGAAGGACAAAGCAGAAGGTGGCACCTACTATTGAAGAACCAGAAGATGAGGATAGAATTCCCATCAGACAGGTCTTGGAAAAACAATTTAGACCAGCAGCTGAAAAAGATGCTTCAGCGTCCGGTCATGGGAAGCAAATCCCTCCTCCTCCTCCTGCTGTTGCTGTCACCAGAGGGTCGAAAAGAAGGTTGGTCAAGTCATCAGAGGTTAACCCAAAGGTACTTGATTTTACTGCTGATGAATCAGTATCTGTATTTGATGCTCATGATGTTATTCCTGCACCACCTTTGTCTGTTTCACAACCACAAACACAAACCAGGAAAACCAAAATGAGCCTCCAACAAACCTCAACTCTCTCTAAACCTACCCAACCATCATCCATTTCACTCAACATTGACCTATTATTCAAAATACCTCCCATTAATCCGTTCAAACCTTACACACCTAAAACCTACAAAATCACCAAAACCACTCCCACCTTACTCACCATTACCCATAAACCTACAGACGCTGGTGGAAGGAAGAATGTCTCATACAAACCACAGTTTGTTAAGTATGAGATATATCATAACATCTACAATCGTCCCTCCACATGGCATTTGAAAACCTTCACCTCTAGAGCTGGCAGATTGGAGATTGGCTCTCCAATAAGTGCTACCTTCAAGGATGGAGAAGACCACTTCCAGATGTCATTTAAAGGAAGATTGAGACCAGCATCTGGAAGCAGAGCAATTCCCTTCTCTGTTGATCTTCCTAGATCCCTACCTCAAACTGAACCACTCACGTTGGAAGAATGCGGAAGGTGGATTACAGATGAAGAAGCTGCCTTCATGGAACACTGTCTTGAGATGAAGAAGATTGAAGTAATCAGATAGTACAGGGATCCTTCTTCTGTTTCAATAAAGATTGTACCAGATAGACAAAGGTGGCTACCTTGGTCTATCCCTGGGAAAAGGAAAGAACCTGCTCCGGGCAAGCAGCCATTCAGCAAGATCGGGCTCAAGGAGTATGAGAAGGCTCCTAAAAAGTACAACCTTAAAGAATTCTCTAAGCTTCCGATTGCCAAGATCTCTGAGGATCATGCCAGAAGGTTTTACCTGACTTCTCTGAAGGAAGATGAATGGAGAACTGGCTCCTCAAACTACTGTAATGCCGAGAAGGCCACTATTCCAACTATTAGAACAATCAGCAGAATTACTGACATCAATCTTAGAATAGTCTACTTCGATGATATGTTCAGATGCTCAGTAATCAGGCCTTTTGACTGCATGAAGATATATGACCAATGGGCTGCTGTGACCAAGCACTTCGACATTGGATTTACTTGGAGTCAATGGTCTGAGTCTTGGAAAGACAAAGCCATGTTACCATGCCTCGTCCCCCTAGTGTTAGAAGAAGATGACAGGGAAAATCTGCGAAGAATTTACCTGGCAGAAAATGAAGCACTCTCTTACGCTTGTGAAGCATTGAGTGTCTTTATCAGAAGTATATGGGGAGAAGAAGCTGGAAATAGGTTTGATGCTTTCACTGCTGATGTAGTTCTACACAGAGAAATCATCTTCATGGGTTTGCTGTATCTAGAAGATGTGAAGTATCAATGGGAAATTCAAACAGAATCTGAGCTCAGAAAACTTGGAAATTTCATCAAATGGTTTATACCAAATGATGCATTCTTTCTAAGAGCTCAACGGAAGAAGGAATTGAGATTTAAGCTATCCAACTGGGTGCTAGCAGAGCATCAGAAGATGAAACCTGCACCCGTACCAGAAGTTGGACCTTCTACTTCTACTCCTGCAGTTGAGATGGTAACTATTCCCAAAGCAGAGTTTGAAGAGATGAAGGCCACAAACATGAAAGTCACTCAGCTGGAGACTGCTCTGAAATTATTATATGAACGTCTCAACATCCCTCCACCACCTCTTCCAAACCCTTAAACTTTGTTTTGCTTTATGTTTTTTTTGGTACTAAGTGATATTTCTTATTTTTGGTTGATACACTTATATATATACACTATTTTTGCTCTAATTATCTGACTTATATTCAAATTTTTCTAAGTCTTATTTTGACTATGATGTGTTTTTACACTCTTTTTGTCTGATGAAAAAAGGGGGAGTAAAAGAAAGGAATGATGAACACGTGAAAATCTGACTAACCCACCATCCGATGTTCACACTCCGATGGATATGCTGGAACTGAAGTATCATGCATAGCATTTCATACATAGCATTTGTGTGGTTACTTATTAATGCGCTAATATTCATTGTTCTAGTGCTCTTATAATGTTAAATAAATTTGGTACTAATGCTCTTATAATGATCAATAAATTTGATACAAATTGATTAAATCAATCTTTTTGATCAGCATCCGATCTTACTCTGATACATCTACGTATTTTGTTTTGCGATCACTTAATTGAATTTGTTTATCAACTATCGCCTAAATACTAGAATTATCTTATATATCAAAATTGTTAAATTCAGGGGGAGACCCTTGATGTCATTTTGAAACTAAATTGTTCATCAACCTTAGATATTTGTCATCATCAAAAAGGGGGAGATTATTGGAACCTAAACGATTGAGAAGTTTAGACCCTCATTAATTTTGATGATAACAAAATATTCACAAGAGAACAATTTATGTTCTAACAATTCTTGAAGTGTGCAGATACTAATATTACATATATTTCTAAGCCACTTAAACAAGAAGGAAGAAGCTCTCAAGAGAAGGATACACTCCAGGTGTCAGCATCCGGCTCATCCTAGTATATTGTCTTCGTGAGCGTCTGGAATTAACCTTTTGTGACACTAGTCCTATCCATTTGCTATGAGCATCCAATTTTCCATTCTGAGCGAGCGTCTGAACTTCATTTTATATAACGTGATGGTCACGTTGGTGCTCTTCCTCTCAGAAGCATCTGGAACGGATTTCGAATTTGATCTTATGCGCCAAAATTGTTGTACGAGGTATCAAAGGTGACACATTTAGCTAAAAGACAAAAATCGTACAAGCAATTGTGAAAAGTAAGGTAGTACGAAAACGGTAATGTGTACTACTGAGATATTCTCTGGAAAGGAAGAAAGAGACAGCTTTTTGAAATCACCTCACTCAATGGAAAGGAGCCATTTTTACTGTAACGGTAATATCCTTTAGAACTCCTATAAATACCCCAAGGTATCCATTGAAGAAGCTACTGAAACTGCTAAAACAGTCGAAACGGCCGAAACTCTACAAGAGAATATTGCTTCATTTACTGAGAACAAGCACTGTTGCTATACACTACAAAGAGTCAATACTCTGAAAGCACTGCTTCTGTGAGCAATCAAGTTTCGAGCCAAGTCTCTGGACTACAAGAACTGAACTCAGCGTCCGACACTTTCTTTTAGAAAGCATTTCTATATTGAGCTTAATTTTTTATCCTCTCTGTGAGAGTTATTTATACTTGTATTCAACTTATTTGTAAAAGTTGTTTTGGCCTAGTTAAGGCTGTTCCCTCAAAGGCTCGACTGTACTGAGTCGTTTGGAGAAGTTGAGAGTATTGTCAAGGCTGTGACAGAAGAATACTCTTGAGGAAATTGTAATCAGATTAATTATAGTGGAAAATCCTTCAGGAACGAAGGGACTAGACGTAGCTACCAGTTTGGTAGTGAACTAGTATAAATCTATGTGTCTCTTGCTTTACTGCTTTCTATTTATCTTTATCCTGCTGTGTTAAAAACAAGTTTTCACAAACTGCTTTTCCAGCGTCCGGTTTATTTCCAGCATCCGTTTAACAAACTGTTTTGAAAAACCTGTGTTCTAAGTGTTTTTAACTTAAAGTTTGCAAAAAGTTTTCAACACAATTCAACCCCCCCTTCTTGTGTTCACGTTCAGTAGATGGATGCATAGGTGTAGCTATGGCTTTGGCTTCATTCATTTTATATTTCTTGAGAAGGTCTTTCACATATTTTTCTTGAAAGATAAAAATACATTTCTCAAGTTGTCTTGTTTGTAAGCCAAGAAAAAATCTTAATTCACCTATCATGCTCATCTCGAACTCACTTTTCGTAAGTTTACTAAATTCTTTGCATAAAATTTCATTTGTTGCTCCAAAAATGATGTATTTGCATAGATTTGAGCTATGACAAGATCATTTTTGTGAGTTTTTCTAAAGCGGGTAACATCAATTTTTCTTCTTGAGAATCCATTCTTGATCAAGAAGTTACTTAATCTTTCACACTAAGCTCTAGGAGCTTGTTTCAGTTTGTATAGGGCTTTAGAAAGTTTAAAAACATGACTGGGTCTCTTTTGATCAAGGAAACCAGGAGGTTGATGTACATAAACTTCCTCATTTAAAAATCCCTTTTAAAAAGGAACTTTTGACATCCATTTGAAATAGTTTAACATCCTTATGAGTAGCATAGGCAAGTAAGATTCTAATTGCTTCTAATCGGGCAACAGGAGCAAAAGTTTCATCGTAGTCAATACCTTCCTCCTGATTGTAACTTGAGCAACTAATCTGGCTTTATTCCTGGCGACTTTGCCATTTTCATCTAACTTGTTTCTGAACACGCATTTTGTACTAATCACTGATTGGTGAGTTTGTGCAGGAACCAGTTTCCAAACCTCATTTTTCTCAAATTGAGAACGTTCCTCTTTCATGGCTTTTATCCATGATAAATCTTTAATAGCATCATTTATGGATTTAGGCTCAATTTCAGATATGAGGGTCATATTTGATGATTCCTCTCTAAAAGGCATTCTGGTTCTAGCTGGTTCTGAGGTTTCACCAATGATTTGCTCGTGAGGGTGGTGTACTACCATCTTCCAACTTCATGGAAAATTCAGGCTCTGAGAGTTCTCAGAGTTCTGAGATTATTTAGAGGAAGTCCCAGAGTCAGGATTAGATTTGTCTGGATCTTTCTCATCAGTAAACTTCCTCTAAAACTATCTGGCTGATCTTCAGTTTCATCATCGTTTCTCTTGTCAATACAGTTGTCAATTTCATCAAAAATAACATGCATAGTTTCTTCAACCATTTTAGTCCTTAGATTATAAACTCTATAAGCTTTAGATGAGGTGGAATAACCAAGAAAAATACCTTTGTCAGACTTGGAATCGAATTTACTTAGATTATCCTTGTTATTTAAAAAATAACAATTATAACCAAAGATGCGAAAGTAAGAGATATCTGGCTTTCTATTTTTCCAAAGTTCATAAGGAGTTTTGTTCAAAGACCTTCTAACAGTGACTCTGTTCAAAATGTAACTAGCAGTATTTATGGCTTCAGCCCAAAAATATTTTTCGTTGTTTGAATTATTTAGCATGGTCCTTGCCATTTCCTGCAAGGTTCTGTTCTTCCTCTCAACAACATTTTGTTGTGGAGTTCTTGGGCAGGAGAAGTTATGTGACACACCATGCTCATCAAAGAAGGTTTGGAAAGAGAAGTTTTCAAAATCTCCTCCATGATCGCTCCTAACAGTAATCACTTTGTAACTTTGTTCGTTTTGAACTTTCTTGAAGAAGATTTTGAAAGCTTTAAAAGAGCCATCTTTGTTTTTTAGAAACAAAACCCACGTATATCTAGAGTAACCATCAACTATTACAAAACCATATCTTTTTCCACTTAAGCTTGCTGTTTTGATAGGTCCAAACAAATCCATGTGCAATATTCTAGTGGTTTTTATGACGAAATCATATTTTTTGAATGAAAACTGTATTTGATTTGTTTTCCTTGAGTACAAGCCTCACAAACTTCATCTTTCTCAAATTTGATCTTCGGTAGGCCTCTGACAAGATCAAGTTTAGAAAGTTTGGAAATAGTTTTCATACTAGTGTGACCTACTCTCCTATGCCAAATCCACTTATCATCATTCGCTGACACAAAGCAAGTTTCATTTGGTAAACCATCTAGATCTAGATAGTATAGATTTTTACTTCTAAAGCCTTTGAATAAAACTTTTCCAAAAGATTCTTCAGTGATTTTGCATGAATCATTTTTAAAAATAACATTGTGTCCATTTTCACAAGTTGGCTAATGCTTTTTAGATTATACTTTAAACCTTCAACATATTGAACTTTCTTTATTTGTGCAGAATTGGGTTTACCTATAGTACCTATACGTTTTATCCAGGCTTTGTCGTTATTACCAAAGGTGACAAAGCCTCCTTGTACTCTCTCCAAAGAGAAAAACTTATCCTTCTCGCCAGTCATATGCCTTAAGCATCCACTGTCTAACAGCCACAGCTTTTTCTTGGATGCTAAGATGCATTCCTGCACTTGAAATTAGAAGAGATTTAGGTACCCATAGATTTGGGGGTTAGTGAACTTTCTGTAATGAGTTCTTTCCCTTTGAAACAGTTTGAGATATGATCCCAAAGGTGTTTGCAATAGGAACATTTTACTCTTTGTCTTTTGGCATGATGAGAATGTTTATAAGCATAATTGTGATGCCTTTGATTTTGACTGCCATTATGCTTAGAACCATTCTGAAGCAAGATCTCTCCTTGATATTTTGCTTGATCTTCAAAAACTTTTTGGTTTTGCACAAAGATAGTTAGATCAGTTGTCAAAACCTTGATCTTTTCTTTTAGCAACTCATTTTCCTTTTCAAGGTCTGATATGAGAAGGTTTAGCTTTTCAGCAACTTTCTCATTTAGCAACTTATGTTGTTCAAATAGTTTAAAATGTGAGTTCTGCAAAGTTTTAAAAGAGGCTAAAAGATATTCATTTTTTTTCCTCAGTTCTTCATTTTCTCTTTTGGCATCACATAATTGATTTTTGAACAACATACATTTTTGAGATAAGGTGTTTGATTCGTTTACGAGATTATCAAATACGCTTTCCAAATTTGTAGAAGAACTACATTTAGAAGATTCAGTATCAGTTACCTCCTCTTGTTCTGAATCATCCATAAGACATAGGTTTGCTGATTCTTCTTCAGGTTCTGAGATTGACTCATCAGAATCATCCATGTGGCCATCATTGCCTTTTTCCTTTGAGGTTGTTTTTTGACATTCTTCTTGTTCAGAGTAGGACAGTTTTGTCATACATGTCCAAGTTTGTTGCATTCATAGCAAACAATTATAAACTTGCTACTTTCTCCTTTAGGAAAGTTCCTTTTTGATGGTGGAAACCTTCTATCTCTTATTCTGTTCAGCATTCTTTGAATTTTTCTTGATATGTGAGCAAGTTCATCTTCCTTATCAGAAACTTCCTCTTCGAAGTCTTGAGGTTCTTCCTCAGATTCTTACGAGGATTTTAGAGTCGCTGCCTTGGATTTTTGAGAGGGGCTCTTTGTTGATTTTTGCGAGGTTTTGAGTGCTATGTTTTTTGACTTCTTTAGATGAAGTTCCTCCATTATTTCTTGCTCATGAACTTTTATTGAGCCCAACAGTTCTTCTATATTCAGGGTAGCCAATTCTTTTGCTTCCTGAATGGTTGTTACCTTTGGCCTCCAAACTTTTGGTAGGCTTCTTAGTAACTTCCTCACCTTGTCCTGATTTGAGTAAGTCTTACACAAGGATTTCATTCCATTCTCAATCATAGTGAACATGCTGAACATTTCATCGATTGATTCATCTTCATTCATCTTGAACTTTTCATATTGGTGAACCAGTATGTTTATCTTTGCTTCTTTCACTTGATCAGTCCCTTCATGCGCAGTTTGCAAGATGTCCCATATTTCCTTTGTTGTTTCCTCTCCCACAACTTTATCATATTCAGACCTACCAAGGGCACATGTTAGAAAGTATTTAGCTTTAGCGTTTTGTAGTACCATTTGTTTTTCTTTAGGTGTCCACTGTGCCTTAGGCTTTTCAGCAGTTGTCCTATCAGCATTAGTTATTGTGGGAGCATATGGTCCATCCTCAACAATATCCCATATGTCAGTGTCTTATGATTCTAGAAATAGCTTCATTTGATCTTTCCAGTAGTAGTAATGTTCTCCACTGAAGCCAGGGGGCCTATTCGATGATGCTCCTTCAGGAAGGAACGCAACAGAGTTTGTATGACTCAGCACTTCTTCCAGGACCTTTCCTCTTACACTGTGAAGCGTGCTCAACTCTTAGAGGTAGAGCTCTAATGCCAATTGAAGTGATTTGGCGTCACAGAGAAAAGGGTTAAACTGTGACTTGTTAAAATTTTACTCCTGAAAGATAACTAACTTCCTCTCAAGAGTTCACTTGGAATAGAGAAGGTTAGTAAAACAGATATGCATAAACTTTCTCCTGAGTGAGTGAATGACTAAATAAATATTAATGAAAACTTTGAACAAATAATGTGATGATAGGAAAGTAAGGTTCAGTTATTTGATTTAAGTAACATTTCTTTATGAGAAAGTTGAGATTGATTTTATCTTGATCAAAGTAAAGTTTAGATAAAGTAAACATTCTCTAATGCCCAAGACTGAAACTAAAAGAGATAAGAGATAGAAAGTGACACACAAGAGTTATATTGGTTCACCTAACTTAGGCTATTTCCACTCTTCATGTCCAGTGAGTATTTCCACTATTTTCCCAAATAGTTACACAGCTTTTCAAGTCCCTTCAAGACCCAAAAGCTTTACAAGATAGTTTTCTTCTACAGCACTATCAACTATCTCACTTTAGAAACTTACACAAGTTTAAAAAGTTACTTGTTAAACCTTCTCACCAACATTCACCGCCTTCGTAGTTTGGTAGAAGTAAAACAAGGTTACAGGTTACAAAAGGTATCCTAGAGAATGTTTGCACTAAGACTGAGTGGGGATGAGAGAAAGTTTGTGGCTAGCTTTGATATGATTTTTGTGCTTCAGTAAACTCTCACACGTAGAAATGGTGATTCTGAAGACTATTTATAGCTTTCCTTCATTTATGACCGTTGAAGAAGGCTTCCCTTAGCTTCTGGTAGTTAAGTTTGCTCTTGTGTCAGAAAAGTGCACTGTTGTGCAGTCTTGCAGACTTAATGTATCAACCTTCAATGGGTGGATCAAACTTTCTTCTTCTCTAACTTTCTCAAAACTGACTCGGAGGCAATCACAGGACAATATTCTTCCTCGTACTTGACTTTAACAGCTTTACCACGTTATTGCTGAAAGGAAAATGTAACGTCCCGTCTCCGAAGCGCTACTAAGCTAGCATCCTGACATAAGTTTACATATTTCCGAAAGGTGGAATACTCTGCTCGTAGGGTTTTCGAGAAATGTGGTCCTATATTATATTTTTAAAAGGTTCTTTAAAGAAGCAGTCAGAGCATCACAGCAACTTTTAGAAACATGGCGGAAAATAATTTAAGACACCACATAGACCACATTCATTTATTCTGTCAAATCATATATAACAAACGTGTCATGAAACATAACAGAGATTTATTACAACACTGAAATAAATGACAAATATCCTATAGCTGGTCCACAAGCTATACTTTTCACCAGACTACTAGTAAATTCCACAACATAACACAGGAAGAAGACTGGACGACCATCCTCAGCTGCTCCTCTCTACAGTTCCAAATCCTCCGCTTGCTCCGCCATCTGGGTTACATTCATTACATTGAAAGAACCACTGGCAAGGGTCAACTTCTTAAAAATAAAGAGACAGGTACACATATTCAATAACACACTCGGCAATAACACATGTAATAACACGGCACATTACAGGAATTAGCAATCATGACAATAGGCAACCAACAGTATACACAGTTCTCAAGACGCAACTCAAGACTCTCTCAAGATTCAGCTCACGACTCATCTCATGACTCATTTTCTCTCGACACTTCGACAACTTCTGGAATAACGAACAACGCCCTTGAACTCCAACCTTAGCCTTGAGCTCTTCCACTACTCTAGGAGATTCAAGTCGAAGTTACCCAACGCCACGACAATGGACCACGCCCCTGAACATCCAGCCGAAGCTTTGAGCTCTTCCACTACTCTAGGATATTCGGGTCGAAGTCACCCACTACACAACAAAGGACAACGTCCTTGAACATCCAGCCAAAGCCTTGAGCTCTTCCACTACTCTAGGATATTCAAGTCGAAGTCACCCACTACTCGACAAGAAACGACGCCCTTGAACATCCGGCCGAAGCCTTGAGCTCTTCCACTACTCTAGTATATTCAAGTCGAATTTCAAAAACGACACGACTAGCTCTCACACTCGATGAACAGTTCACCGCATACGATATTCAAAGAGCAGTACGCAACATTATTCGACCGCATATCAAATAATTTAGAGTAAACTTAATATGAAGAAACGCAATTCAACAACTTAAGCAACATAAGCAATTTGCATGGTGAAACGTAATTCAACAAGCATAAGCAATTCGCAGCATATATTCAATCACATATTAAATATTTGCATAACTAAATAATATCGCCAAACATCACATACTTGACACGTAAATCAAGGAATCCATCCCTCTGCAACTCGATGGAGTTGACAAAGAGGTACACAAATGTGGGGGGTTGGGGACAACTGCCAACCACTTACAGACAAACCCACTAAAAAATCAGTATGTCAAAAAATAAAGCGAAGGGGTACAAGACCCTCACTTCGAACCCTGAGGTTCTCAGACTTCTTCGATGTAGAAACTGGAAATTAAATTCCTTAACAATGTCTAAGAGTTGCCCTTACACATAAATACATAATCAATAACACTAGAATGCGAAGCGCCCTTACCGAACTCCAAGCCATGCATCCACGTATTCCTCGATCCTACGCCGCACGATCTCTGGTTTACTCAAAGCCTAACACAACAAACAAACATAGCACAATTCTAAGGGCCTAATTCTATAACCCTTAGTCTCTCAAACCTAGCCCTTTTCTAACCAAAAATTCGTTCAAGTATTTAAATACTAGCTACTTGAAAAGAAATAAGGTTTTGAAACCAAAACACTTCTTGAAAAGGTAACCTAGCACACATAACCATTTAGAAATGTTATTCAACTTGAAAGAATAAAGTTTTGAAACTAAAAACCTTTCTTGAACTTCAAGGCAATACCGTACAATTTATCACTTTCATAATTTTCAAACCTAAACACATACTCACTCAAGCATTTATAAATCAAGTTCACAAACCAAAATTTCTCTCCAGAAGGTAATTAGGTGTAAGATTGATTGAAAGTTGAAAATAGAATCAACCCAAAAATTGGGTGAAAGGCCATGGGTTGGGACTGTTAATGGGGGGAGACAAACTGATTTTTCCAACTTGCTTAGATGGGTGGATGAAGATAATAAAGTAGAAGAAGAATTAGGAGCAAGATTGATGGAGGTTGGAAGTCCCAAAAGCTCAAGAAAGTGGAGATAGCAACCATGGAGTTCTTTCTTTCTCCAAGCATGGAAGAAGAAGAAGATAGAGGTTTAGAGAGAGAGGGGGTCGTGAGAATGGGGCTGATTAGGGGGGGTTTCCTTTTCTTTTATTTACTTAAAAACAAAACACATAATTTAAAAATAGGATAATGTAGTAAAAGGTAATTAAAATACTCTTGGTTTTTCTCAATAATTAGGAAGGAAGAAAAATGTAAGATGACATAAAATGGTGGGGGGGGGGGTGTTCGGCTGAGCTTCAATAGGAGGGAGGATCATTTTCCTTTTACTTAAAAAAAATAAAAACATGGTAAAATATGGTTGTAGTAAAGTAATAAAATTTTAGTCACACAAGAAGTGACACCTAATCCACTTTAGAAGATGCTATTCATATCATCTAATCATACCCATCTAATCTCACATCACTCATGAGTACCCTCTAATTCTACAGTCTAAGAGTACTAAAACACGGCGTCGAAAAACCGCATTACTGATAAATTCACGAAAATTAATTTACCGAGAAATTAATTCACCACGTGATAAAATATTACCATAAATAATAAAAACAATCTAAAACACTCAAAAATAATCACGGCAAGTTACAATTCAATTTTCATCGAAATCAGAATTCGTTTTAAATTTTAATGCGGATAAAATTTACCCGACAATTCGAAACGCAATGAAACTTCGTTAGAGTTTTCCGACGATTTTTGAACCATGAATTAATATTAAATATTAATTCTTAAATTTAATTTCATCTTGGTTTAATTCAATCAATTTCTTAGTCAACAAAAATACGCGTTACCGCGTCACGCAGAAAACTTAGAATAAGTATAATTGATGAATTCTCTTTAAAAGCAGCATACGTCTACGCTGTCAATTAATTTGAATTGACATCATGATTAATATTTATTGATAATAAATAAATTACTCAAAATAGCTCAAAATAACTTCTCGTACTCTCAGTAAATAATCGAGGTGATCAATCTCTCCGACTTATTTTTCGAGTATTCAGGATTTTATTGTTAAAATCACTTTTCTTAAAAATTGGGATGTTACAATACTACCCCCTTAAAATAGTTTCGTCCTCAAAACTACACGGATAGCAAAATACAAAAAATTACTTTACTCAAAAACCTTAAAATAATTTGTACACATAAGCATACACGATACTTATTATTGTACATAGTACTGTAATATCTATAGCTACATAATATAGCATGCAATAGTAGCAATCACAAGGCATAAACATATAGCACACCACAAAGTAAGCGTAGTTAGTGGACGAAAAATTCCTTGCGACTGACTGATGCTTCATTCCAGAGCCATGTTCTCTGCTTAATCTCGAACGTGAACACGAACACGAACACGGACACGAGAACGACTACAGCTTCACACCATTACTATGGAAATAATGCTAACCTATTCGTAGGTATCCACGTTTACACATGTCAAGAATATCAAAAATTCACTTAAAACTTGCAGAAAGATTAAAATTCTTTTCTCAAATCATTCATTTTTCATAAAACAACATCAAAGCTCTTAAGAATAACATTAAATGAAGAACTGGTAAACAAACTTTCTCAAGACTCAACAATTCTCTTGGGCACTAAAGTTCCTTTGAGATTAGGTCCTCATCGTCTCAAATTTATCCAACACACTTCAGTCCAAGAATAACCCAAATTAATAACTCATTTTTCCTATACACAAATTTCCATACACCATTAATAAGGTGCTCAAAACTCAAAATCATTTTTCTCTTCTCAGAGAACTATAAAATTTATACACTTACTCAAAATTTCATAACTAAACCTTAATTCTAAACAATAGGAAATTATTCTCTTTCGAAATTCAAGCAATTACTACTCTTCTAAAATGTCTAATTACAAATACTATCAGTTAAGCATGTAAAATTTTAAAATACTATCAAGAAAGCAAGTACTCCCTCGGTTTCAAAACAATAAGATAGTATCTAAAATTTTCCCCTTTAAAAGTTTTTTTTTTACAATCATAAGACTCATACTAAAACAAATCGAAGGTTTTAAATGTTTGATTCCCTAAGACTCCACCTTATGTAGGAATACGAGGACTCCTTTAAATATTAGGTGTTTCATTGTCTTGAAATACTAAAATAATAATTTACAAAATTCTAACTCAATTAAAATTTTTTCTACTAACTTATAATTTTATAGAATGCTCTAAAACTTGGAACTATTTTCAACAAAACCATACTTACCCATATATGGACTTATAGTTCAAGGGTTTAACACCAAAACTACTATCTTTTACCCAAAAGAAAACAAAATTATTTCCAAGCTTTCACTACAAATCAGAATTTAACAAAATCATAAAAAAACTTAAAACTATTGGCAACTAGATCATTAACAAGGATACAAGCAATGAAAACAAAAGAACTAAGACACCCACCCTAAAATCTTCCAGGGACCCACGGTCTGGAACCAGGAAGAGATAAAAGGATTTCCATGATCACCAACCATAAAATCGCCCACAACATCACCCAAGGGTACAGAGGATATAAGGAACAATCCTCACTTGACATCTCTTAGAGTTTTGGCTTAACTAAGGAATGTAAGGAAACAAATTCCAATCTTTTGCACACTTCTCGCACCACACAGTCTAGCACTACTTTTGGGGATGATCAAATAGTATAGGGGTCCCTTAACAGAAATTGTCCAAAGCACAAATGAGGAAAAGAAGAAAGGAATCGAGGGTTGTCACTTTCTTTCTAAACTTTGCAAGGTCTCTCCCAATTCTCACCACTACACGGCTCACCTAGAGGAAGAATCGGACAAGAATGAGAATCTGTAGAGTAAATGGGCGCACGGCACATAAGGGAAGGAAAAGAAAGGAACCTAAGTTCTCTCACCCCACCACTAAGGTTAACAATGCAACTAACTATTCCTTCTTATAGGTGAGTGGTTGGCCAAGTAAGTACAAGAAAAGATAAGGATAAACTATTCCCATTTACTTGGATCTCCTTTTAAAGGAAGGAAATTTCGTGTTCTAAAACTCAGGATCCGGTCTAGTAAAAGAATTTTGGATACAACCCACTGCTAGCTAGACAACCAATCACGTACTAAACTATTACCCACAACTCTCACTAATTTTCTAGCTCCCATTTAACTGAGTCAAATGGTTCCCACGTAAATTAAGTTGTCGTAAGACAATTAATCTGCGCTTACTAGAAAGTAGTCGTGTTTAATATTTCCGTTGAAGAATATTAATACGCTCACGCAAATAACAAACACACAATCAATCACACATATTCACAGCAGTACTAAGGTAGACTACTGCGAAACACAGGGGTTAGTGATAAACATGTCCCACTCAAAAAATTATGAAATAGTTTTGATTTACAAATTTAGTATGTATCAAAATAATTCAAACAACGAACATTGTGGTTTATACCTAGAACCACTAATACTCAAAGATTAGGCTAAATATTAAACATAACAACATCTCCAACGGACAATCCCCTTTTTTTCAGATTTTTGTCCAAGTATGGCTCCTTATTGTTGCGCTCCCTGAGATGAATCCTTCGGATGACAGGCTCTCTCCTCCGCTCAATGAGTAGGTACATCTTGCTGAAGTTGGATGATCCTTCTAGAGTTGAATGCGCAACTTCCACAGTATTGTAGTCGCTTCCATCTCTGATGCTTGAAAGTCTCTGACAAAGTGCTCCGATTCCCCATACATTAGCGAGTTGGTTCTTTGTTGTTCCTTTTCACTTACCCTCCGGCGATATCGTCGCCACCGTCGGGTTTCCGATTTTCCCATGATCTTAACCGCTCTACACTCTTCCTTCAGAGGTTGGAATTCCCAAGTTCCCAAAGGTAATACAGATTCCTGAATCTCTTCCCTTATCTCCCCTCAGGAACTGGGAGTTTTGTGGTGACAAGGGTCAACCACTATTTGGCCTCTGCAACTTGCTCCTATCCCTGCTGTCCCAGCAGTTCTCACTGATTTTCTGTAGCAGTCGGTTAGGCAACGACAACTACTGTTCTTGCCTTAGCTTAGGCTATCTGAAGTCTCTAATCCATTTTTTGAACTATCTGCTTTGTAGGAAGAATCGCACGTCCCAGACGTCGGATTCCCACAAGGTTTTTACAACCTAGTTAGAACCCCACAACAATTTTGTGTGGTAGCTCACATTGTTTCAATTAAGAAACAATCCAAACAATTACAAGTAGAATTACTCTACTTGAGAAACAATCACACAAGCATAGTCCGACTCTCAACAAAACACATCTTAACTCCCAACAGTCTAATTTCTATCATCCCGACACTTGACCAGCTATAGTTACCCATCTCACAGTCCGGTTAGAACCGAACCGCTCTGATACCACTATTGTAACGCCCCGTCTCCGAAGCGCTACTAAGCTAGCATCCTGACATAAGTTTACATATTTCCGAAAGGTGGAATACTCTACTCGTAAGGTTTTCGAGAAATGTGGTCCTATATTTTTTTTTAAAAGGTATTTTAAAGAAGCAGTCAGAGAATCACAACAACTTTTAGAAACATGGCGGAAAATAATTTAAGACACCACATAGACCACATTCAGTTATTCTGTTAAATCATATATAACAAACGTGTCATGAAACATAACAGAGATTTATTACAACACTAAAATAAATGGCAAACATCTTATAGCTAGTCCACAAGTTATACTCTTCACTAGACTACTAGTAAATTCCACAACATAACACAGAAAGAAGACTATACGACCATCCTCAGATGCTCCTCTCTACAGTTTCAAATCCTCTGCTTGCTCCGCCATCTGGGTTACATTCATTACATTGAAAGAACCACTGGCAAGGGTCAACTTCTTAAAAAATAAAGAGACAGGTATACATATTCAATAACACATGTAATAACATGGCATATTACAGGAATTAGCAATCATGACAATAGGCAACCAACAGTATACATAGTTCTCAAGACGCAACTCAAGACTCTCTCAAGACTCAACTCACGACTCATCTCATGACTCATTTTCTCTTGACACTTCGACAACTTCCGGAATAACGAACAACGCCCTTGAATTCCAGCCTTAGCCTTGAGCTCTTCCACTAATCTAGGAGATTCAGGTCGAAGTTACCCAATGCCACGACAATGGACCACGCCCCTGAACATCTAGCTGAAGCTTTGAGCTCTTCCACTACTCTAGGACATTCGGGTCGAAGTCACCCACTACACGACAGTGGACAACGTCCTTGAACATCCGGCCAAAGCCTTGAGCTCTTCCACTACTCTAGGATATTCAAGTCGAAGTCACTCACTACTCGACAAGGAACGACGCCCTTGAACATCCGGCCGAAGCATTGAGCTTTTCCACTACTCTAGGATATTCAAGTTGAAGGTCAAAAACGACACGACTAGCTCTCACACTCGATGAACAGTTCGTCGCATACGATATTCAAATAGCAGTACGCAACATTATTCGACCACATATCAAATAATTTAGAGCAAGCTTAATATGAAGAAACGCAATTCAACAACTTAAGCAACATAAGCAATTTGCATGGTGAAACGCAATTCAACAAGCATAAGCAATTCGCAACATATATTCAATCACATATTAAATATTTGCATAACTCAATAATATCGGCAAACATCACATACTTGACACGCAAATCAAGGATCCATCCCTCTGCAACTCGATGGAGTTGACAGAGAGGTACATAAATGTGGGGGGGTTGGGGATAGCTGCCAACCACTTACAGACAAGCCCACTAAAAAAATTAGTATATCAAAAAATAAAGCGAAGGGGTACAAGACCCTCACTTCGAACCCTGAGGTTCTCAGACTTCTTCGATGTAGAAACTAGAAATTAAATTCCTTAACAATGTCTAAGAGTTGCCCTTACGCATAAATACATAATCAATAACACTAGAATGTGAAGCGCCCTTACCTAACTCCAAGCCATGCATCCACGTATTCCTCGATCCTACGCCGCACGATCTCTGATTTACTCAAAGCCTAACACAACAAACAAACATAGCACAATTCTAAGGGCCTAATTCTATACCCCTTAGTCTCTCAAACCTAGCCCTTTTCTAACCAAAAATTCGTTCAAGTATTTAAATACTAGCTACTTGAAAAGAAATAAGGTTTTAAAACCAAAACACTTCTTGAAAAGGTAACCTAGCACACATAACCATTTAGAAATGTTATTCAACTTGAAAGAATAAAGTTTTGAAACTAAAAACCTTTCTTGAACTTCAAGGCAATACCATACAATTTATCACTTTCGTAATTTTCAAACCTAAACACATACTCACTCAAGCATTTATAAATCAAGTTCACAAACCAAAATTTCTCTCCAACACTCCCTATGGCCTCTCGGCCTTCACTCCATTTTCTCCCCAAAAATTTTACAAAACTTCTTTTACAAACTACTAATCATTTCCAAGTCATTTTCAAATACACTTCAAATCATCAAAACATCAGGATCACACAAGGCATAGCTTAGGCACCTTTAAAGACATGTTCTAAAACATTTTCCAAACAACAAGCTAGTGCCATTCCCCTTAGCATTTTTCCTTTCAAAAACAAGTCATATTTCAAGACCAATTCACAAAGTTTCCTGGTTCACTTACCAAAACATTTCCAAAAATAAGGGTTCCCAAGGAGTTCTTTCAATTAAACCAATTCTAAGAATCCCAAAACATTTAAACCATGGACATAATCATGCTAAAATTAAAGAACAACTTAATCAGGTTCTACATGCCATTCTAGTCCTCCAGAGTCAATTTTTCATGAATCATACACTAACTCTTCCACTTAATCATGCATAGCAAACCCAATAGCCATTAAATCAATCAAGACATGCTATTCATCAATTAAATACATGATTCAACTATTGAATCCTACATTTTCCCTTCTCCAAGAATAGGTCCAAGACACAATAACCCATCTAACATGCTAGACCCAAATCTATTACTCAAAACAACAATCAACCATTTCAAATAGCTCAATTACACAACTAATAGCATGATTAACCTTCAAGATCCCACTACCCCTCTTTTCCCCTTTAGTTTCACTTAGGGTTTCAAGATTGGGGTTTATGTGTTCATCTCTTTCATCAAGTCATGATCAACTAACACAACAACACTTAAAACAAGCATTAAAACAAAGAAAGAAAATGAAAAGAGCACAACCTCTCCTCTAGCTTGAGCTCACGGCCTAGGGCTGATTAGTGGGGAGAAAATGCTTCCTTTAATCCTTGCTTGGTGATAGAATAGTTGGTGGGAAGATGAGAAGGTAATTAGGTGTAAGATTGATTGAAAGTTGAAAATAGAATCAACCCAAAAATTGGGTGAAAGGCCATGGGTTGGGGCTGTTAATGGGGGGGAGACAAACTGATTTTTCCAACTTGCTTAGACGGGTGGATGAAGATATTAAAGTAGAAGAAGAATTAGGAGCAAGATTGATGGAGGTTGGAAGTCCCAAAAGCTCAAGAAAGTGGAGATAGCAACCATGGAGTTCTTTCTTTCTCCTAGCATGGAAGAAGAAGAAGATAGAGGTTTAGAGAGAGAGAGGGGTTCGTGAGAATGGGGCTGATTAGGGGGGGTTTCCTTTTCTTTTATTTACTTAAAAACAAAACACATAATTTAAAAATAGGATAATGTAGTAAAAGGTAACTAAAATACTCTTGGTTTTTCTCAATAATTAGGAAGGAAGAAAAATGTAAGATGACATAAAATGGTGGGGGGTGTGTTCGGCTGAGCTTCAATAGGAGGGAGGATCATTTTCCTTTTACTTAAAAAAAATAAACACGTGGTTAAAAATGGTTGTAGTAAAGTAATAAAATTTTAGTCACAAAAAAGTGACACATAATCCACTTTAGAAGATGTTATTCACATCATCTAATCCTACCCATCTAATCTCACATCACTCATGAGTACCCTCTAATTCTAGAGTCTAAGAGTACTAAAACACGGCGTCGAAAAATCGCGTTACCGATAAATTCACGAAAATTAATTTACCGAGAAATTAATTCACCGCGTGATAAAATATTATCATAAATAATAAAAACAATCTAAAACACTCAAAAATAATCACGGCAAGTTACAATTCGATTTTCATCAAAATCGTCGTTCGTTTTAAATTTTAATGCGGATAAAATTTACCCGGCAATTTGAAACGCGACGAAACTTCGTTAGAGTTTTCCGACGATTTTTGAACCATGAATTAATATTAAATATTAATTCTTAAATTTAATTTCATCTTGATTTAATTCAATCAATTTCTTAGTCAACAAAAATACGCGTTACCGCGTCACGCAGAAAACTTAGAATAAGTATAATTGATGAATTCTCTTTAAAAGCAGCATACGTCTACGCTGTCAATTAATTTGAATTGACATCATGAATAATATTTATTGATAATAAATAAATTATTCAAAATAGCTCAAAATAATTTCCCGTACTCTCAGTAAATCATCGAGGTGATCAATCTCTCCGACTTATTTTTCGAGTATTCAGGATTTTATTGTTAAAATCACTTTTCTTAAAAATTGGGATGTTACAGAAAAGGACTTGATTCAGTACTTTAACTTTCTCTTCCTGAGTTGATGCTCTTGTTTGTTGAGAGAGAGTAGTATCTTTAACTTTCTCTTCCTGAGAAAATATTCTCTATTTAATAAGAGACAGTATCTTTAACTTGCTCTTATGCTTGGTAAACTTCCTCATGTTAGCTAGAGGTTATTTTCTTTGCCAACTAGCTTTTGCTATATTAACTTGAACTTTCTTTTGCTTGATGTCTCACAAACTTGTCTTACATAATTAAACTCACATAAAGACATTAGTAAACAATGATCAGAAAACATAGACCATGATCCAAAGGTTTAATCGTTAATCAAAACATGAGATAAGGGATTTTTCTCAATGGCATGTGCTCCCACGCATTGCTCCTTCTATTCATCTTCCTTCTCTTGCACCACTGCAAGTGTTTCCTGACGTGCCTGAACCCGCTCCATCAACCTCCTCTGATGATTCTTCCCCTACAAAGTAGCTGTTGCGCACTCTGGGTTCCCCCTTCCTTTTGATAATGCCAAAAAGGGGAGTAGTAGTATTAGTTAATTAGTAGTATTAGTTAGTAATATTAGTTAGTAGTAGTATTAGTTAGTAATATTTAGTATTAGTTAATTAGTAGTATTAGTTAGTAATATTAGTTAGTAGTAGTATTAGTTAGTAATATTTAGTAATATTAGTTAGTAGTAGTATTAAGTTAGTACTAAGCAATGCTAATGACTGAAATGTTTGGCCAAGCGATCTTCTAGTCCTTTTGTTGTTGGCCATCATGCTTAGTTTGATCAAGTACAATTTTTTATCAGTTCCTGCACAAATGTAACCTTCATTTGAGATTTTGCTCTCTTTTGTTGAATGAAATTCCTCTAAGATTCTGATAAATGCTTGTGTCATACTCTCTCATGCTGAAATATCATAAAATGTTTTGTATGCATAAATTCAAGGGGAGAATATAAAATTTTCCACTGATCTTTGATTGAGTATGTTTATAAAATGTTTTCCACTATTCTCAAAAGTTTGTCATCATTAAAAATTAGGAGATTTTTTAGGCAAAATCCCTTAATTTGTGTATTGATTGATGATCAAACCTTTGAATCATGGTTTATGTTTTCTGATCATTGTCTACTAATGTCTCTACTTAAGTATAACTGTGTAAGACAGGTTTCATGAGTCATCAAGCAAAAGAAAGTCCAAGTTGATATAGCAAAAGCTAGTTAGCAAATAAAATAACCTCTAGCTAACTTGAGAAAATTCACCGAGCAATAAGAGAAAGTTGAAGATACTTTCTCTCAGCAGATAAAGAATATCATCACAAAAAGAGAAAGTTGAAGATACTCTGTCTCAACAGACAAAGATTACCAACTCAGGAAGAGAAAGTTAAAAACACTTAATCAAGTCCTTGTGCTTTTAGCAATCACGTGGAAAAGCTGTTAAAGTCAAGAACAAGGAAGAATAATGTTCTGTGATTGCCTCCGAGTCAGTTTCCAGAAAGTTCGAGAAGAAGAAAGTTTAATCCACCCGTTGAAGGTTAACACGTCAAGTCTGCAAGACTGCATAACAATGGACTTTCCTAACACAAAAGCAGATCTACCTACTAGAAGCTAAGAGGAGCCTTCTTCAACGGTGATAAATGAAGGGAAACTATAAATAGTCTTCAGAATCACCATTTCAAGGGGTGAGAGTTTACTGGAAGCACCGAAATCAAATCAAAGCCTGCCACGAACTTTCTCTCATCCCCACTCGGTCTTTGCACAAACATTCTCTAGGATACCTTCTGTTGAGTGTGTTGTTGCTTGCCTTTTACCTTATGTAAATCTTGTATTCAAAGCTATTCTCAATCCCACAAACCTTCTATATTGTAATCTGAAACCTTGTTTTACTTCTACTAAACTACCAAGGGCGGTGAGTGTTGGTGAGAAGGTTTAACAAGTAGCATTCTAAACTTGTGTAAGTTTCTAAAGTGAGACAGTTGATAATGCTGTAGAAGAAAATTATCTTGTAAAGCTTTTGGGTCTTGGAAGGACTTGAAAAGCTGTGTAACTATTTGGAAAAATAGTGGAAATACTCACTGGTTAAGAAGTGGAAGTAGCCTAAGTTGGGTGAACCACTATAACTCTTGTGTGTCTTTCTATCTCTTATCTCTTTTAGTTTCAGTCTTGCGCATTTGAGAAAGTTTATTTTATCTAAATTTTTACTTTGTTCAAGATAAAATCAACCTCAACTTTCTCAAATAGAAAACTTACTTAAATCAAGTAACTGAACCTTACATTCCTGATCATCACAATTATTTGTTCAAAGTCTTCATTAACATTCATTCGATCATTTACTTAACTAAGAGAAAGTTTATATACATAATCTATCACGTTAACCTTCTCTACTCTAAGTGAACACTTGAGAGAAAGTTAGTTAACTTTTCTGGAGTAAAATTAAAACAGATCACAGCTCAACCCCCTTCTCTGTGATGCCAAATCACTTCAAACTTGTCATGTACACATTGATTCCCTGAAAAACACCTCCCACTCGATCAAACATTGACTTTGGCATCGGAGTCCTTCTAAGTACCCCCACCATTGTCACCATTGCAACTCTGACCCATCGTCATTCATTTCAACACTTGAGCTCATCTTTTCCGACCTAGCTAGGGTCCATTCCGGTTCCCCTACAAACTTTGGTTTGACGAAAACTGATAAAAGTATTATTTGGAATAAGTTAAAAAAATACACTATGTTTAAATTAATAGAGTAAAAATTCTAAATATAAATTAGTCACTTAACCAAATTAATTTTAATAAAAATTATTTAAAACCAACTTTCCAAAAGTCTGCAGTTAAATTATACTTTTAGTCCCTTATGTTTAATTTAGGTTTCTATTGGTCCCTTATATATTAAAAGTTTTGAATTGGTCCATTATGTGTAAAAGTTATAACAATGTGATCCCTCTTGTTTACTTTGTTTCGAAGAAGTCCCTTATAATTATACCAATATGGTCCGTTTTTTTTTTTGTAAAATAAGGGACAAAAAATGGACCACATTGGTATAATTTTTGTAACATAAGGAATTAGTTCGAAACCAAAAAAAACAAAAGGACCACATTGGTATAACTTTTACACATAAGAGATCAATTCTAAATTTTTAATACATAAAAGATCAAACTGAAACTTAAAATAAACTTGGAGATTGTTAAAACTTTAAGTGTGAGTGTTGCACCACTAGAACAAATAGGTAGCACCCAAAAGGAGGAACATGAAAGAAGACAAATGATCCATGGGCCACAGCTTCAGTACTAGTGTCTCTCCATTAAGGAGCACAGAGAGTAAGGCTGTGCATGGTACAGTTTTTTGGAAAACCACACTCAATCCAAATGTAAACCTTATTTATGGTGTGGTTATTCAAACTGAACCAATTTTTTTTAATGTGGTGAACTGATTCTAAATCAGGATTGAAACCGGTTTGTGAGCCAAATTTGATTTTTAAACTAGAAAACAAAGCATAAAGCTCACTGGCATCGTCGATGGCCTCCGCTAAAGTTCGCTTGATCCTCTCCAAGTTCTCTAAGTCCTTGATCTTGTTCCCATAGGAATCGGTGATGAAGAACGTCTTGATGAAGAAGTCGCCTTCGAATTCGATGGTGGCCCTGTCGATGCTGAGGCCGAGGACCTTGAAAACCCTAGTGATGACCTTGGGAGGTCGATCCGATTGTGAGTTCAGATCACAAAGGCGGTGGAGTCACCGGAATCGGAATTGTCAACGGTGATGGTTGACGTGGAAGCAGTTGAATCGCTGGCAGAAGCTCGCAAACGGTTGTTTAGGAGAGCGGTGTCGCACCAGACAGAAAGCGAGGAGAAGGAGAACTCTGCGGGAGTCGAAAATGGACGAAAGGAAGTGAGTGGACTTGGGAATGAGTGAGTTATGGCATTGTTGTCCATTGGGCTCAAGCCCAAGTTTGTGTCTTTTTAGAAAAACCAGTTGTAAATTGGGCTAACTGATTCACGGTTGGATAGTTTGATTTATTTTAAAATCAGGACTAGTTTGTAAAACTTTTTAAATGGGTTGGACTTTTTTGGTGAGGTTCAGTCCAATTTACCTATATGGTGTGATTAACCAAATTTTTTGCACAACCTAACAGAGTATCCCCACCGTCAATACTGACAAACAGGACACGTGGCACACGATCATGTGAAACATACCACCGCAACACGGTCATGGAAACATAAGCCACCACTTGACATGACAAAGGATTTAGTCTTGATGTTTGAACACATTTTACGGTGCCATGGTGAAATGAAAAAGTGCCAAATAAAACAGTTAACATGTCTAGAACTAGATGCACGATTTACCAAAAAAGAGAAAAAGAACTAGATGCATGATGCGTCTCTGATTTGTGGAATATTTTGTGTGGTGAAATAAAACTTTAAAATTTACCCAAAATACGTTTTATGTTACTGTATCATGGATATAACTTCTCTAAAATGAGTTTTTTAATATAACTTATATTTTATTTTAAAAAATTAATTACAGGATAAAGACAAATAATCAAAATGACAATCTTTTAAACTAGACGGGTCAAAATAAATTTTTGGCTAGGTATACAATCCAACAAATCAAACGTGATGAGTTAAACGAGTTAACCCAACGGATTAGACATATTTTGTCACTCTTCTATCATTGAATATAAAGAAATACTATTACTAATACACATTAATTTTTCTATTTTTTATATTTACTGCTATAACTATAGTGAAAACATAAAATAATATTCTAAAATGTCATCAAATACAAATTAATTGTTTAATTTTTTTTATAAAACATGTTTTGTAACCAAATTATAAAAAAATTATATTTTATTTTTGAAAAAATATTTATAGGTTAAAGCTTAGGTATTTAATGTGATATTCTTTTATGTCGAACGAGTCAAAACGAGTTGATGGGTTAAATATACCAGTTCAACCAATCAAAGGGGGTTGATTAAATGAGTTGACTCTACGGCTTAAATCATTAATTATATGGAACCATTATTGTTATTATATATAACTACTGATTTGATTGTAATTAAAATATAAGTTATCCCTACTTATGTAAGCAGGACTGCATATAAGTAATAACTATATAATATAAGTTTAAATATCTTTTGTGTTCATTCAAATATATCAAATTTTATTTAGTCTCTGTAAAAAATTTTGTTTGTTTTTAATCCCTGAAACATAAGAAAATTTGTTTTTAAGTCTTGTTTAGATTTTAGTCATTGTAAAATTTGTTTGTGCTAATTATAATCCATGTAATATGTGAACCATATTAATTTTAGTCATTGAAACATGGATAATTAAAGGATAAATTCCAACATGAAAAAATATTACAAAAACAACTTAAACAAAGATCAAAAGCAAATTTTGCCATGTTTACAAAAGAATTTATAACGAAAAGCGAAAACTTATATTTGTAGAGACAAATGAAAAAGATATTTAAGTCTTTAAACTATTATATTACTTGCAGAGAGGAACCTAGCATGTAGGCAAATGCATCCCTATTTTTTGAAATTTTACTACTGGCTTTAAAAAATTTAAAAGCAATATATAAAACTTTTATATTTTACACATCTATTTTATATTTTTACACATTGACTGACCCTATTTTTTATGTATTTTTGTATTTTGCCCACACTGACGAGGGTCATGAATCAGTCTGTAGTTACTTGATACACTTCCTACATAATAATACCATTAAATATCCTACGTTATTATAGCCCAGAGAATAGAAACAGAGTGCATGTTGAAAAGAAAGAAGAAACAGCAAAATGTGCAAGAGAAATGTCTTTCCATATGATGTACATTATATTATTATCTGTTGATACTGATCACGGATAGAGCAGCATCAATAATAATGGGTAAATAATATATACAGTCCTTTGCAACAAATTACACTATTACAGGATCTAAAACAAACAAGGTAATCAAACAATTTTGGAATAATCAACTTCTTAATTTTTTTTTTCCTGCTGTTAGGAAAGTAACTCATCATTTCCCTGTCACGATAACCTGACAAAAAATAAAATATAAATATTAGCAGTATGAGGGGAAGAATACCAGTGTGACATATGAATGAACTACATTAGCTATGCAAATTATGATGAGGAAACCAGTAATAAGATCTAAAGAAACGTTGTGTATCATAAAACTAATTTACACGTGGTTTTGAGGTTTTTCGATAGTTCAGAAAAATGCCGTCTCTGCTAGGGTTTTCTCGCACGTGACTTCTTAAACTTGCTCGCTCTCCTCCCATGGCTGGTGTCAATGTTGTTTGCCCATGGAGTTTTCTCGAGCCCTCCCCAGTTCCAAATGCACACCCTGTGCAGCCTCCTTCTCCGGGTGAATCTCAAAAATCCTTTGCGGACGCCCTGACCAAGTCGTTGGAGATTCCTTTCTCTCAACTGCCAAAGCCCTGTTTCAGAGGGGACACGGTATCCATCAAAATCTCAGAAGACGAATACCTCAAAGGCCTTGAGGGAGGCAAATCAAGCCTGCATGGTCGGTTGATCCTCTCTAAAGGCGATAAACCCCTGCCATTTCATGCGCTTAAGGAGAAATTAGCTGCATTGTGGAAGATTGTTGGCCAATGGCGAATGACTTCTCTTGGCAAGGGTTTTTTCGAGTTCAACTTTGCTAACCAAGCGGACTTCAGAAGTGTTTGGACCAAGGGCACCTGGAATGTCAACCCTGGTGTTCTTCGCCTCTCAAAGTGGACTCCCGATTTCAACCCAAGGTTCCAAAAACAGACCAATGTGCAATGTTGGGTCAAGATCTACGATCTGCCTCAAGAATATTGGAGGACGAAGATCCTGTTCGAAATTGCCTCTGGCATCGGGACTCCCATTGCAATCGATGATATGACCCGGAAGAGATTCTTTGGTCACTTTGCTAGGATTCTGGTTGATTTGGATCTCACCTCTAGGCTGGTTGATGAGCTCTTGGTGGAACGAAATGACCATACGTTTTATGTGGGTGTTGAATATGAGAACCTGCCAGATGTTTGTGAGTATTGCCAAGCCATTGGACACTCCATTGAACAATGCAACAGAAAAAATAGGCTCCTGAAGCAGCAGCAAAAAACAAAGACTGACCTTGCATCTAAGAAGAAACCTCAAGTGGATAAGGAAGCACAACTCGTTGGTTCGAACCTCAATGAAACAGTGGTTATTTCCACGGCTGATGAAAACAGGGAGATAGCCCAAGTTGTTGATACAAATCACATTGAGCAAGCTGGAGTTATTCAACCAGGTCGATCTCCTCGTGTCCCTGCTGAGAAGTCTGTAGCCCAGAATGGTGATTCTCCCATTGGGGACTCTCTTGAGCACCAGGTGGACCCAAATCCTCTTTTGGGTTATGTAGCTGATGGCACTCTAGTGCAAAGAACATGCTCCCTACGATTCTGTTGCAATCCGATTCTCCAACAAAGGGACAGAACGTGAATATCGCCAACCAGGTCGAATGGTAATATCGACCTTATATCCTGCTCTCGACATCATTGTCTGCACACATGTATCTGCTACTCTAATGCAGGATAATTCTGTGGAATTCGTTAAGGATACCCAGATAGCCAATAATGAAAATTGCACTAGGCCAGATCTAGTAATGACTTCAACTAGTTCTCTGCAGCTAGTTGATGGTTTACATGAGGTTCCCATTGAGGTGGGGAGGGACATTAGAGTTCTTCAAAATTGGAATGACATGTTGGATGTGGATTCAGGCTCTGAGGGTGAATCTCCATGCACCTCTAATGACCAGCCTGAACATGTCAAGGAGGGACCATTTAGTGTGGTCTTGTCTAAGCATCAGAAAAAAAATGAAGAAGAAAGCTTCTAAGAACTCAAACGCTGGCGAGTATTACACCCGAAATAGGGCAGGGCTTAAACACCTTGCTCAATGAAGTGTATCTATTGGAATGTTAGAGGCTTAGCCAACCCCTCCACTAGGTTGGTGTTAAAAGTTATGTGCCATTCACAGGCTGATTTCCTTTTTAGCGAGCCTTGGATGCAAGTTAGTCACCGCCTAGAAGATTTACGGCTCATTTGCATTGCAGATTTTTGCGATAAATAGCAAAGCAAATCTTTGGTGCCTTTGTCTTGCTCATTGGAACCCGAATGTGCTTGCTATTAATGATCAACATGTCTCTTTTTCTATCAGTGTGGATGGCAAAGATGTTGGTTTCTCAGCAGTGTATGCCTCCTATAACTACATGAATAGGAGATCTCTTTGGAATGAGCTCAACTTGCTGCAGCAGTCTCACCGATTCCTTGGTGTTTCATAGGAGATTTCAACGTTGTTCTTGGAGCTCATGAATATCGTGGGAGTGGCGGCCCCTAAGATTGCTAGTGAGGAGTTTCAAAGCTGGACTGATTCTAGTAATTTGATTCACCTCCCTACTAAAGGTGCCAATTATACTTGGTCCAATAAAAGAAGAGGTCGTGCTTTCACTGAAAAGCGTTTGGATAGAAGTATTTGTAATGAGGCTTGGGTTGATTTTTGGTCTTCTGTTGCTTGCTGTACTCTCACCAAGGTTAAATCGGACCATTTTCCTTTGCTCTTAGACTTAAAGAAAGAGGCCAGGCAGCATCCCACTTCTTTCAAATTTCTTAGGATGTGGTCTAAACACCCGGATTTGACTTGCTATTGTGAAGGAGGTCTGGAACGATCCTTTAATTGGCTGCCCGATGGTGGTTCTTTCTCAAAAGCTTAAATCTTTGAAAAATAGATTGAAGGTTTGGAACAAAAATGTCTTTGGGGATGTAAATAAACAAGTGCAAGCTGCCAAAGTTAAGCTTGATGAGATCCATCAGCAGATTGATACTTCTGGTTACTCTGATGCTCTCTTTGATGCAGAAAAACTTGCTCAGTAGCACTTTGAACAAGCTTTAGATACAGAGGAGCATTTTTGGCAAGAAAAGTCAAGGCTTAATTGGCATATTCATGGTGATCGTAACACTAAGTTCTTTCACAAGATGACTAAGGTCAGGAATGTAACTAAGCAAATTAACACCTTAAAGTGGTCGACTCGGTTATTGTCAACTCTACGATATTGAAAATCACATCGTCAACTACTTTGAAGGCATCTTTAGTACTAACAATACTTGCAGGGATAATGGCCTAATTGAGGAAGTGATACCTGACATTGTCTCGGCTACTGACAACATCATGCTTACAAATTTGCCTTCCATGGAGGAAGTTAGGCAAGCGGTTTTCTCTATGAATTCTGATGGTGCCCCGGGTCCTGATGGGTTTGGCGCTTTCTTCTTCCAAACTTATTGGGAGATAGTTGCTGATGATGTCCTCAAGGCAGTGTTGCAATTCTTCACCACTGGTTGGATTCTTCCAAATTTTAACTCCAATCTTGTTGTTCTGATCCCTAAAGTGCCTGAGGCCGAGCGAATTGATCAATACAGGCCCATTGCTCTTGCCAACTTCAAATTCAAGATCATTACAAAGGTCCTTGCGACAGATTAGCTAAAATTGCGCCAGATGTTATTTCCACTAGTCGAGAGGATTCATCCAGGGCGCCAAATCTCATTGTATCTGTCTTACCTCGGGCGTTAACTTGTTAGCTAAAAAGGCTTTTGGCGGTACCTCGCCTATAAAAGTTGATATTCGCAAAGCGTTCGACACCATAGATTGGGATTTTCTTATCAAAGTCCTTCAGAAGTTTGGTTTTGATCCCAAATTTTGTGCCTGGGTGGACATTATTTTAAAATCTGCTAAGCTTTCTATTTGGTGAATGGTAAAGCCTCGTGCTACTTCTCTTGTAGCGGGGTGTTAGGCGGGGAGATCCTCTGTCTCTCTGTTGTTACCTTAGTGAAGAAGTTCTCGATGGGAGTATCTCCAAGCTTGTTTCTGATGGGGCTATCAACTTAATGACAGGTCCTCGTGGCATTCAGGTTCCCTCTCATGTTCTCTATGCTGATGATGTGATGCTTTTCTGTAAAGGAACCCGTAGAAACATTACTGCTATTAATGAGCTATTTCATAGATATGGAGAAGTGTCTGGTCAAGTTATCAACCCCAATAAATCCACCATCTACGCCGTGCCATCTCTCCTCGAGACAACACACCATTGCTAATTTATTGGGGTTCTCTATCGGGTCACCGCTCTTTATCTATCTCGGCTTTCCCATTTTCAAAGGCGGACCAAGAGCCATTCATCTTCAAACTATTGCGCATGTAATTAAAGCCAAGCTTGCTTCTTGGAAGGCCTCTCTCTTATCCATTGCCGGAGAGTTGAATTGGTGAAAACGGTAATTCATGGTATGATGATCTCTGACTTCCTTGTTTATGCTTGGCGGTCGGTTTGCTTAATTTGGTTGACAAATGGATTCGCAATTTCATTTGGTCCGTGATGTTAACAAGCGAGAAAGTGGTTCTTGTTGCTTGGCACAAGGTTCTTTGCCCCACTTTGGAAGGAGGTGCGGGTTTAAGATCCATTCGTTCAATTAATGACGCATCCATGGTGAAGCTTTGTTGGAATCTCTTCCAATCGAACAACCAGTGGGCTCGGCTTCTTCGAGCTAGAACTTGCGGGAATAGGAGGTTTATATCTTATCATATCAACTCTTCTCTCTTTGGTATGCCTCAAGGCTAATATCTCTTTAGTTCAAGACAATATCTCTTGGCGACTTGGCTCGGTAAGGATATTTTTTACGGGATCGACAATCGGCCGCAAAGAACCGGTGGTTGACATGTCGCAGATTCCTCTCAGACTGCATGATCGACTCGAGCCAAAGTTGGTCACTTCATCAGTCATGGTCAGTGGCATATTCCTCACTGCTTAGCACAGGCGTTCCCGGCTCTTGTTCATGCCGTTAAGCAGGTCCCTATTCCTCTTTTTGATGCGCAGGATACCTTGATTTGGAGAACAACGATTTCTGGCGAGCTCTCCTTTAAAGATGCCTATCTCCATCTTAATCCCATTGGCCAAACCACTCCTTGGTGCAAGGTGATTTGGAACAAGGCTATTCCTCCTTCTAGATCTCTTTTGCTTTGGAGAATCTTGCATAATCGCCTTCCTACTGATGACAACCTTTGGAGTAGGGGTTGTGTTCTGATTTCGATCTGTTCCACTGTGTGGAAGAATTCTGAAACTTCCACTCATTTGTTTTGTGATTGCCCTTCATCCAACAGCTTTGGTTACGGCTTAGCTCTCGCTATAAATTTCCACATTGACACCTCTAGCATCCATAGTATCCTGAGTCTTTGTGATAGAAGGTTGTCCCTCTTGTCGGGGATGTGGTTATTGCCGCCATCAATGTTATCTACACCACTTGGCAATGCCGTAACAAAATCAGATTTGATAATGTGTTCACTCCTCTTCAGTCGCGAAGAACTTGATTTACGCTAGTGTAGCTCTCACAGGTAACTCTAGCCTCAACTCGGCCTCCCCTACATGAGTGATTTTGTTATCTTGAAATTTTTCTCGGTAATCAGAAGCCCCCTAAGGCCCCCAAAGATCATTGAAGTTCGTTGGTGGCCTCCTCGCAATTGGATCAAATGTAATACGGATGGAGCGGCTCGGGGTGCTCACTGGGTGCTTGCTGTGGTGGCATTTTCCGAGATAGTAGTCTTTCTTTGCTTTGGGCTGTTTTGGTCTTAACCTTGGTATTACTTTTGCTATGCATGCGGAGCTCATTGGTGCGATGGTGGCCATTGAGATTGCTTCTAGGAGAGGGTGGCACAATTTTTGGGTGGAATGTGACTCCATGCTTGTGGTTTTGGCTTTTAAATCTGTTTGTCTTGCTCCTTGGCACCTTAGAGTTAGGTGGAAAAATTGTATTGAGTTGACTAAAAATATGCATTTTGTAATTTCTCATATTTATCGTGAGGAAACTTTTGTGCGAGATAGGCTTGCCTCTCACGCCTTCTGATTCTGAGGTTTTAGTTGGTGGGATGTCATCCCTCCTTTTATCGAGGATGACTTTTTAGGAGCAGTTGGGCTTCCCAACTTTCGATTTAACTGATGTTTTTGCAGGGGTTTTGGTTTATGTCCCCCCTTGCTTTTGTTCTGTTTTTCCTCTTTTTAATACATATTCATTGGTATGCTGCAGTTGATTGGTGGTAGCTGAGGTGCCAACTTTGTTGGGATGTCAGTTTTCCACAGTGATGCCTCTGCATATCAATTTTTGTTAAAAAAAAAAAAAAAAATTACGCGTGGTTTACAAATTGTTCATGACTATAGCAGCAGTCCAAGACTTCCTAACTATAATACGGTGGGGGTTTAAATCTGTATCTTCAAATATCTAACCATTTGCAATCCTAAGAATTAATAAAAAAAAAAAAAAAAATTGATGAGAGGAATAGATGTGCCGTTCTCTTTCCCAATCAACATCGGAATATATGGATTCCATAAGAGAAAATGATGAGCTCCTAACATGCTTCTTTTATTTGTAAGACTCCATCAAAATGAAAAAGGCAAAGGTGAGCTTCAAATTTTTTTCAAGTGCTCCAACGGTTAGCAACATCAAGAATAATACTTTTCCAGCAATTTCAGCCTATTAGACTTCATAAAACCCAAAGATTTATACTACCACCAATCCCATGAAGATCCTGAAAGCCCTCTTGAATACTGCACTCAAGTGTTGCTGAACTTTTACCACACTAAGAACCCTGAACCTATTTTCACACTTGCAAAAAGATCCCCAGCTGAGTGATTTTGCATTACAACAAATGCAAAACTTTCATAAAATCAACCTTCGCCATTGTAAGATAGAAGTGAACTAAGTCAACAATAACCCTATTTTATTGGGTAGATCAACATTCAACAATCAAATTATCTTCAAAATAAAGAAATTACATATAATATGCATGTCTTACCTAGACATCTGTTGATAGTGACATGAGATCTATGTAGATGCTGCTGCAGGAACTCGAAGTACTTGCTGCAGAAAGCGTGCTGTAAGACGCTGAGTGATCCCACCCATAACACCTCCCCCAAGTCGGCGTACTTCTGGTTGCTGAAGGACCTGTTCACGTGTAAACATCCATTTTATATAATTTCAACTGATAACAAGTTTGCAATTTTGAATAGAAAAGTTTGAATCCTAAGGTCAAAATACAATAAAAAGTTTAGAATTTCAAATCCTATTCAACTATATACTTAAAACAAATAAATTCATTTAACTTTTATTTGAAATTTCTCTTCTTTTACTATATCGATTATCGAAACTATCCACTCCACTGTTTCAAGATCATCTTCTTAATGACATTGCCTATATTTAAATGTTGAGTAAGGGAGCATAGACACTTCAAAATAAGTATAGTATTGGTATATGAATGCCATATTCTCAAACACCATTGGATAATACTTGCACGGATCTTACAATTTTCCTTTTTTTTTTTTTTTTTAAATGTGCCAATATGCATGGTATATCATAATAGTTGGATAAATTAGTCTTTTATCATATGAACAATGACTAAAGCTCATTTTTGAAACACTAATGTCAGTGTTTTAATTTTGTTTGTAGCACTTGTGCTGGGAATGACAATGTTGTAGTCATGCTTACATTGCTCCCGTATGAGGATTTGTGTTTCTATCTCAAATATATCTCTAAATTTTAGTCTTATAATTTTGTATTTTGTATTCAGACCTTGTAGTAGCTATTGTGACCTATAGTTTTTAGAATTTGCAATATCTTTGTTGACAGTGAGAAAAATAGAGAGAAATATGTCGAATACCGTGTGCTTTTTCAACCATACAATAAAGTCCTTTTTATATCGGCTAAATGCAATAAATACAAATAAAAGTTAGAAATTTTTCCTGATAAATTCTTGTGGGTTACAATCAATTGTGGATTTCGGTTTTCAAAAAACGGACTAATGTTATGATCCATTTTATGATACTTGGGCCCACTAATTAAGTGATCAATTTGTAATGGGTCGGGACACCTAATACTGATCTATGTGGGAGACAGTATAAGCCTAACCACTTGGCCCATGATGGAAGATGCCTATGTTTCACGATTGTTGGGGAGTTCGGGGAGCACCTGAGAGCAACAACGGGCTAAAGACCAGGACCACTAAGAGACCCAAACATCACATCTCCACCCAAAACCTTAAGGCATTGTGTATATGGGTCACTTCTCTTATAAATCCTTCACCTAGCCCAATCCTAGTCAATGTGGGACTAACCACTCACACTTGAATTCTAACAATCTCCCCCCAAGTGTGAGTCTCCCACATTTCAGAGAATCGGTGGGATCCACTCTCGCTCCCACATCAGACTGAACCACGGCTCTGATACCAATTGTTAGGGAGTCCGGAGACCACCTGCGAGCAACGAGCTAAGGACCACGACCACTAAGAGACCCAGACACCACATCTCTACCCAAAACCTTAAAGCATTGTGTATATGGGTCACCTCTCATATATATCCTTTACTTAGCTCAATCCTAGCCAATGTGGGACTAACCACTCACACGTGAATTCTAACAATAAACATAGGATATTCTACTCCTATTTACATGATATGATATGCCTGATAATTATAAAGATCCTAATTAAATAAGGAAACAAATCATAAAACATAAAATCCTAACATATCATCAAGGATACTCTAAAATAGTCTAAAATATAAAACATATATAATTAGATATTTCTCATATTTTCTAGCACTCCCCCTCAAGCTAAACTTACTAAGCTTTAGCTAAACTTACTAAGCTTTTAGCTTGTTACAAGAAAATAACATATTTCCCATGAAATAAAAAAAAAATAGAAAACATCAAAATTGAGTTCCACCAAAACAATGACCGGGAAGACAACTATCGAATGCTGGAGAAGCCGGAGAAAATAGCTATAAAGATAGCTTAGCCAGATAGCTCGAATGATCATCAGCCTAAATAAATTTCTTGGCAAGCAATGAAGTAAAGCATGGTCCGACCTTCTCAAAACGACATTGGGAAGCTTCAAACCAATAAAATTGGAGACCCAAAATTTTTAAACTTGAAACCAAGTCCGACAACACTTTTGTGACATAGACGAGGCCAATGCATTTGGGGCGAAGATGAAGCCAGGCCAGTGCAACTAGGACGAAGACAGGGCCAGTACACTGGGACAAAGAGTTGAAGAGAAGGCACCACTGGAATAGTCATCGATGGGAAAAGAAGTCGTCACTAACATGATTTATTTGCGGGAAAAAAGACACCACCAGAATAATCGTCAGCGGGAAGAAAAGCCAATGATAAGATCCATTAGTGAGAAAAGAAAGCATGACAAACAAAAATCAGAATCAGCAAGAAACATCTGAAAAATTTGACCAAATGGATTGTCAAGAGGATAGAGAAAATGTGTCAAACAGGAGAGAGAAAGGGTTGTTTGCACTAGAACCTAGGTACCCACCTACCGAAACAAAAAACCAAGCCCAGATCTGGAGTCGGGGAGAGGAGTCGAGCTACACGCCGGAAAAGGTCACCCAAAAGCCGTCGGACGCGCCGCCACTCGCGAAGGACAGCGGCGACGTGTTTTGAAAAAACACAGAGAGAAGACAGCACACGTGAGGGCGCTTAAGTAGGCATCTTGGTCGGAAACTTGGATTGCTGTTTAAATTGGTGAATTCCGATTCTGATGGTTGTGGTCTCGTCGGAAAAGTCACCAGAAAAATTTTTCAGTGGTGGCAGACGGTGGCTGTTCTGGTTGGAAACGGTGCAGGCACGTCGGAAAAGTGAAGACACAACGACAAAGGTAACACGCCGGAAGAAGGAACAGGCAAAAGAGAATGTTGAAGGTAACACGCTGGAAAGATGACACCACGGAAGACTAGAAGGTGGCGCTGTCGGCGGTGGTGAATCACAGATGAAGGTAATAGAATTAAAACGTGCTCTGATACCATGTTGAGAGAGAGAAAAATAGAGAGAAATATACTAAATACCGTGTTTTTTACTACAAAACGGAGTCCTTTTAATATAGGCTTAATGCAATAAATACAAATAAATATAGGAGATTCTACTCCTATTTACATGATATGATATGCCTAATAATTATGAAGATCCTAATTAAATAAGGAAACAAATCATAAAATATAAAATCTTAACATATCATCTAGGATACTCTAAAATAGTCTAAAGATATAAAACATATATAATTAGATAATTCTCATATTTTCTAACACTCCCCCTCAAGCTAAACTTGCTAAGCTTTTAGTTTGTTACAAGAAAATAACGCATTTCTCATGAAATAAAAAAAAATAGAAAACATAAAAATTGAGCTCCACCAAAACAATGATTGGGAAGACAACTAAGGAATGCTGGAGAAGCCGGAGAGAATTGCTATAAAGATAGCTTAGCCAGATAGCTCGAATGATCATCAGCATAAAGAAATTTCTTGGCAAGCAATGAAGTAAAGCAAGGTCCGACCTTCTCAAAACGACATTTGGAAGCTTCAAACTAATAAAATTGGAGACCCAAAATATTTAAACTTGAAAAATTGGAGACCCAAAATATTTAAACTTGAAACTAAGTCCGACAACACTTTTGTGTCATAGACGAAGCCAATGCATTTGGGACGAAGATGAAGTCAGGCCAATGCATCTGGAACGAAGACAGGGTCAGTGCACTTGGGAAAAAGACCGAGGCCAGAGCATCTGGGGCAAAGAGTAGGACTAGTGTGAGTCATAACCATAATAAGTCACCATCGAGATGATCGTCGGTGGGAAGAGAAGGTACCACCGGAATAGTCATCGATGGGAAAAGAAGTCGCCACTAATATGATTTATTTGTGGGAAAAAAATATGATTTATTTGTGGGAAAAAAGACACCACCGGAATAATCGCCAGTGGGAAGAAAAGCCACTGATATGATCCATTAGTGAGAAAAGAAGGCATGACAAACAAAAATCAGAACCACCACGAAACCTCTGAAAAATTTGACCAGATGGGTTGTCAAGAGGATAGAGAAAATGCGTCAAACAGGAAAGAGAAAGACTAGAACCTAGGTACCCAACTACCGAAACAAAAAACCAAGCCCAGATCTGGAACAGGGGTGAGGAATCGATCTACACGCCGGAAAAGGTCACCGAAAAGCCGTTGATACGCCGCCACTCGCGAAGGACAGCGACGACGTGTTTTGAAAAACGCAGAGAGAAGACAGCACACGTGAGGGCTGGTCGAAAACGGTGCAGGCACGTCGGAAAACTGAAGACACAGCGGCAAAGGTAACACGCCAGAAGAGAGGAACATGGCAAAAGAGAATGTTAAAGGTAACACGCTGGAAAGATGACACCGAGAAAGACTGGAAGGTGGTGCTGTCGGCGGTGGTGAATCACAGATGAAGGTAACAGAATTAAAACCTGCTCTGATACTATGTTGGGAGAGAGAAAAATAGAGAGAAATATGCTAAATACCGTGTTTTTTGTGTCTTTTTTATATAGGCTTAATGCAATGAATACAAATAAATATAAGAGATTCTACTCTTATTTACATGATATGATATGCCTAATAATAATGAAGATCCTAATTAAATAAGGAAATAAATCATAAAATATAAAACCCTAACATATCATCTAGGATACTCTAAAATAGTCTAAAGATATAAAACAGATATAATTAGATATTTTTCATATTTTCTAACAATCTTCATAGCAGAGTTGTATCGAACTTGTATCGTGTTGTATCCATGCTACACAAATGTGGATTGCGTACTGTATTTAGATTTTATATTGTGCAATTTTTGCCACACTTTCATTGCATGAAGAAGTCATCTTTTTTAATTATATCAAATTACTGAATCTATCACCTTATTTTCCCTATCATACAGTTTGTAAATAGTTGTCGTTTCCCTCTCTTAGAAGCAAAAATATACAAGAAGCACCAAGAGTGTAATGCTTCATAAACTTAAATCACTTTCACTGTATCAAAAATGATTTATAAACATTTTCATGTTAAAATTATATCAACTAACCCAACAGATGTCAACTTTTTATAAGTCAACAGACATTTGTGGCGTGCATCAAAATTTATTGTATATGCTGAGATAGGTCCACTACTTAAGAATTAGTTACACTACTAAGTACTAACTAGTATATGTCCAACACACACACGCACAGACAGAGAGAGAGATGAGTTACACTGTTAATTGGTAACAAGTGAAAAGGAAACACATAAGATCAGTAATGCAGAAAACAGTGGATCTTACCTGTAGTATAGGTAGCAAAAGAGCTGGATCAAAATCATTAGAAGTTTGCAGAAGTCTCCATATTCTGAATACTTGATCTCTAAGCTCTATCATGCTTTGCATTTCAGATTCTGGCATCATAAGGGGACCATTTGCAATGCCATTGAAAACAAGAGTCCTCATAAAATCAGGAGCTGACTTGTATGTATCAGAAATTGTGCCGACAGTAAAAGCTTCTGTTACGCGAACAGCCTCTTTGATAACTAGAGTCCTGAGCTCTTCACCATCTGGACTCAATAACACCTTTATGACAGGTTGTAAAGCCTCTTTAGCAGAGAAATCATTGTCCATTCTGCCTTGGACTAGCAAATCTTCAAGTCTACTCCACCTGCACTGGAACAGATCAATGAATATTGAAGTACCAACTTCTCAAAATTATTCTGTATCACCACCGATGAAGACGAAGTATAGACTTAGGACACTAGTGAAATGCATACCTGAACCTCCCGTCCTTGAAAAGCAACTCGATAAGAGCATCTCTTAGATATGGATTTGGATCTGTTAAGAGCCGCTTAGCAAAATATGGGTATGAAGCCGCAAGCACCTTGAAATTGGGATCAGCATTAAGTGCTAAACCTTCCAAAACAGTGAGAGACCTCAATATCAAAGCATAGTATGCTGGGACTGCCAACAGAAGAGGACCAAAAAGAAATTCAAACCATCAGACTCTGCAACACATAGCTGGTACAAATTTCAATTAATAAGTACAAAATATTCAAGTCGTTCCTCAACAATTGAAAATGACGGTTGTGAAACAAATAATTAGATGTTTAATATCTGTTATGCATAGAAGATCGTGAACATTAACATCGGTTTGTTTTATAAAAGTTTCTGTTCCAGCAATCACTACAAAAAAAATGTACGGGATGAAAATGAGAAGAAAATATAAAGCATGGTATAATCTCACCATCAAATGGAAACTGATACAAAACGTTTCCCAGACCATCCACAAGTGTCTTGAAGTTAAGTTCACTCACAGTATAATTAAGTGCATCATCGAAAAAGTTTCTAAGTGCTGGCACAATTGGAGAAACGTCAACATCAGGTGCCAGAAAATCAAGAGCATAGTAGTCACGAGCCATAGCTTCATAATCCCGGTTAACCAAGTGAACAACATGACCAATTATGGCAGATCTCGCTTCCTCTGGAGTCTCACTCATCATCCCAAAGTCAAGAAAAGCAAGCTTTCCATCAGGCGTTGCTAAAAGGTTTCCAGGATGAGGATCTGCATGGAAATATCCATACTCAAGTAGCTGTCTGAGGCTGCACTGTATGCCTGTGTTCACCAGATCCAGGACTTTTAATCCTTGTTTCTCAATAGCTTCTTGCTCATTTAGTTTGACTCCGTCAACCCAATCCATTGTCAGTACTGTAGCACTTGTATAATCCCAGAAAACATCAGGGACTAAGATATCTTCCCTGTCAGCATACAATTTTTTGAACCTCCTTGCATTTTTTCCCTCCTGCAGGAACCTGTCAAAATTTACATTCAATCCTAAAAAATAATTTTATATAATTTACAAAGACGTAGTTTTATTGTCAACATATACAGAACATATCACCCCAGGGGAGTTTTTAATTATAAGTGAAGAAAGCTATGATAAATAGAAGCAATAGGAACCTGTCAAAATTAACATTCAATCCTAAAAAATAATTTTATATAATTTTCAAAGACGTAGTTTTATTGTCAACATATACGGAACATACCACCCCAGGGGAGATTTTAATTATCAGTGAAGAAAGCTATGATAAATAGAAGCAAAAGCGACCCTTTTGCCTGCACATTGTCATTAGGAAAATGATCTAACATTTGGCCTTTTTTTTTTCTTGAACAAAAACAATTATGAAAAGGAAAAAAGAAAAAATACAAAAAATACCAAGTATGGTATTGAGTGAAGAATTAACCTGCACATAGTTAAGCTCTTGAAAAACTCTACGTGCAAATTCATCAATAAGTGCAACAACGTCACTGGTGATTATGTCTACGTATTTATTTATGAAAAACCCGAGACCTCTTATCAGGTAAAAGTCCAATCCTATAGCTTCCTCAATGCTAGGACGTTGCACCTTGACAGCCACAAGTTTCCCTGAATACTTCAACCGAGCTTTATAAACTTGACCCAAACTAGCTGCTGCTATGGGTGATGGTGATATAGAAGAAAATATTGATTCAAGGGATCGTCCTAATTCCCTCTCAATGCAAGCAAAGGCCTCCTCATCAGGAAATGTAGGCAAACCATCCTGTTAAAGCACGACAGTGGTCAAGGTTTCCCAAGTTTTGAATGCTTTCATATAAATCTTTAAAGAAAAAAAATTTAAATAAGGGCCATAATATCATCCTAAACTACATCACTGAATAAACTTTCACTGCATTGCATTAACTATGTTCAAGTCCGAGAAGAATCCATATATTATACACAAATGATGTAGTAAAGTGCATGCTATGCTGCATAGTGACATCAGCCATTAAACCAATCAAAATTCTCACTTATGCTCTATTTTGATGGACTTGTTTTCAGCTTATTTGGGCTTATCTTCTGCATTGAACAATTATGATTTATGAAGTTTATTAAAACAGATTTAAAAATCCACATAAGGTGTTATGGCTTTATTTTCATATGCTAGAAGTTGAAGCTCATGAAAATAACCCTTTGCAGAAACAATTTCAAAATAATTTGATCAAATTAACTTTAACAAATAATCAAAATTCCATTCTTACACAAACACTAGTTGAAATGTCTATGCAAACACGACTTGGGATATGTTTGGCTCACAGTTGCAAATGTATGTTGTATCCAAACATAGTTTGACTCAAAAGAACTCGACAGCTACTTTTGCAGTTGAACATACACTTTGCTTATTATTTTAGACAGCACTTTAATGAGCTCTACTTGAGTAAATATTTATTTAAGCTGCTTCTCCAAACAGGACCTTAAGATAAGGTTTTGAAGGTGGACAAAACAGCAGGTATGTTTGAGTAAAGAGCTTAAATAAGCGCTTATTGAATAAATGTTTATCATATAAGCACTTACGTATAAGCTATTCTTATAATCACAGAAGAAATGTGGATAAACTATTTTTATATAAATATAAATTGTAAACTGTTTTTATAAGCTTTTATGAGGAGCTTATTAAAATAAGCTGAAAATAACTTATGGAAATGTCATAACCTATTTTCATAAGTTGTCTCAAACAGTTAAACAAGTGTTTATATCATAAAACATGCCCAAATAAGCCTTCAATAAGCTCTTGCAAAACGCACCCTTAAATGGATATATGACTGTTCTTTGGAACAAAAACATACCAAATTTCTAAAATGCACCAAAACAGAACAAGAAGTTCCATTCTATTGTAATAATAATAAATCCTACTGCAGTGAACTAATAAAAATGAGCCAAAGGGAAGAGAACACCACACTTGAAGCTCAGAGAGCTCCTCCAAATACTCTGGTGGGCATATGTCAGGCCTGGTGGACAATCCCTGACCCAACTTCACAAAAGTTGGTCCCAGTTGCGTGAATATTGTCTTGAGCTCAGCAGCACGAACCCTTCTATTCTTATCAAGCACTCCACTCCTCTGGTCCAAAAACAGCTTCAACCCAAAAGAACCCAAAGCAGTCAAAATCTGAAGGGTCCTTTGCACCACCTAACCATAACAATAACCAAAAAAAAAAAAAAAATGGTCGAATCAATCCACAAAAACCCAATACTACCCATGAAAGATTCTCCAAAAGGGTGTCCAAAAAAAGGTGAAAGGTAAGACCTTGATGGGCTGGGACCCATAATTGGAGGCCAAGAGTTGAGGGGTGTAGAGAGTGGCATTAACAGCGCGAGACATGGCTCTGGACTCGGCTTGCAGGTCATCGGCACGGTTCAGTGGGAGGGTCAGGACCTGGTTGGACCCGTTTCTGAGTGAAGGTGCGGTGCTTGAAGTTGAAGGTGTTGCTTCCACCAGAGCAGCTACAACCTGTGGTTTTGGGTTCAGGCGCGTGAGGTTGGTTCTGCCGTTGAAACGACGTCGTGGGATGCGCCTCGTAATGGGAAGGGAACCACGCGTCCATGAAGGACACGGTTGTGCCACCGTAGTCATTGCTATTATGGAAACTCGTGGAGTGTGGAAAGCAAAATGCGAGTTGCTACAAAAAAAATTGTTCACAGAGGAATTTCATTTTCATTTTTTGGGAACTGAAGAGGAATTTCATTTTTCTTGGTGTGGATTTGTGCTAACCGCTAAATATATGCGTGGTGGCAAACAAATAGCTAGAGCTGCATATGATAGTGGTCATGCCAATGCCAACGACATCATATATTTGGATAGATATTATTATCAAGCAAGTTTTTTGGATATATACAAATACAATTGCGTGTCCCCAAGTCTCAACCATCTTGGCTTGTTTACTGAAAATTCTGAATCAACCAAATAATATTTGTTTATTGTATATCATTTTCACCCAGTTTGTCTTTATGATTTTGTATTGTTGTTCCATTTTCATCCAATCAAGGAGAGCATTTAAAATCCTGTCAAAAAAGAAAAAGTAGAACATTTAAAATCTACGTTACATCATTTGTTTCTGCTTTGAGATAATTCCCTTTCATATTCTTCAAAATTCAGAGCCAGAGAATAGAAATGAATTTTTCATTCCAACATTTTTCATCCTCATTTTTAAACTACATAAATACAACATAAATTTATGTAAATGCAGAAAATAATAACACATAAATATATTAACTAAAATATCCATATTTTAACTAAAACTTTCTGTTGGAAAAAACTAAAAGAAAAGGTGAAATATGTTTGAGAGTTTTAAAATAATAATAAGAATAAAAAAGCTTACAATAAAAACAAATGATATCTAAAAGTTTTTTTGACAAATGATATCTAAAAGTTGAAAACACATAATAATAAAACTATAGTCTAGACAATACCCACATAAATCACACCGTAAGTTATATGACTATCAGAATCTTTTATGCCAAAAAGGACATCACTACAAACTATAACATCATGAGTAAATAAAAACAGCAGCAAGATTACAACTAGTAATAGCATCCGCATTTATACATGATAACGTTAACGCACAAAACAAACAACTCATGATATCATGGTTTGATTCAACAATTACCGTTTCACCTTTACAATGGCTTCTAGTAAAGACAACCTGTGATTCACATGCCATATAAATTCAGCATGTTAACAATGCAAAATACTCTTATGATGAGACATAAAAAATCATATATGCTTGAGAGAAGGATTGAAATTTAACAAACCACTTGTGGGCAGATACATGACTAACCACTTGTGTCACTGGTGCATTTCCATTTTGAAGTCTATTAATGATGTGGATCTAACATATAGATCACAAGATTTTAGGATCATTTCATGCACCATACAATTTCCAAATACAAATTCAAGAGAATAGGTGTAGAAGAGAAAATGCAAGAAAGTAAAAATTAAGAATAACTCATAAACGTGGATGGGAAAGAGATGGAATTGTTGGAACCAAGTGGATTCAGAAACAATGACCCTTAATTATTTTGATGATTACAAATAATGGATAAGAACAATTTATCCTTCGATGTATTATTTAGTGTGCAGAATCTAGTCAGAATTCACTATTATTCATCAGATGGATCTGTCTCAGAAAAGTCTGGCTATGTGCGCTACTTACCGTCTGGTTTAATCGAGCTAAATTTGGTGTGAATCGTCTGGTAAGAGCAAGATGACGTCAGCGTCTTATAATCACGCTCTAGTAGAATGCTCTGGTGAACCATGGTCTGGTAGACTACACTCTGGTAGAATGTTACGCTATGGTAGAACCAATGCCTGGTAGAACCTTATCTTAGTCTTGTCTACTTTGCTCTGGTAAACAGTGATGTCCTTGTTATCATATTGCCTCTGGTATGAGTATACCTCTCATATCACACCAGACTGAACGAAGCCTTCAAAGGTTATTTAAAGCATTTTAAGGATCCTCATTGATGACATTTTAATGTACGAGGAACCAAAGGCGGAATAGAATGTCAACGGATATTTTATTCGCTATGTCTTGCCCTTGAAAAGATCTCGTTTTCAAAAAGGATCACAAAAGGACAGTTTCATCATTGACAACTGTGACAGTATACGGAATGGAAAGATGAGAACGACATGTGCCACAAAAAGCGGATCTGATTGTTTAACCACAGGTGAAGGACCTGCTTAGGTCACAACTGAACGTGAACACAAGAAGGGAGTTGAATTGTGTTAAAAACTTATCGCAAACTACGTAAAAACTTCAACACAAGTTGTTCAAAACTGTTTTGTTTATCAGATGCAGAGAATTAAACAAGACCGGATGCAGAAATTTAAACAATTTATAAAAACTTGTTTTACTGAGCAAGGTAAAGATAAATAATGTAAAGCAGTAAAAGATGAGACTCAGAGATTTATACTAGTTCACCACCAACTGTTAGCTACGTCTAGTCCCTTTGTTCCTGAAAGATTTTCCACTATAATCAACTGATTACAATTTCCTCAAAAGTATTCTTCTGTCACAAACTTGACAATACTCTCAACTTCTCAAAACGACTCAGTACAGTCGAGCCTTTGAGGAACTGAGTCTTAACTAGGCCAAATACAGTTTTACAAAAGAGATTATGATTTTGATAACAATCAAAATAACTCTCACAGAGAGGATGAAAAGATTAAGCTCAAAACAGAATAGCTTTCTAAAAGAAAGTATAAGACGCTGAGTGTAACCCTCCAATTTTTAAGAAAAGTGATTTTAGCAATAAAATCCTGAATACTCGAAAAATAAGTCAGAGAGATTGATCACCTCGATGATTTATTGAGAGTACGGGAAATTATTTTGAGTATTTTGAACAATTTATTTATTATTAATAAATATTATTCATGATGTTAATTCAAATTAATAGATAGCGTAGACGTATGCTGCGTTAATGCGAATTCATCAATTTATACCTTGTATAAGTTTTCGGTGTGATGCGGTAACGCGTATCTTTATTGACTAAGAAAATGATTGAATTAAATCAAGATGAAATTAAATTTAAGAATTAATATTTTATGTTAATTTATGGTTCGAAAATCATCGGAAAACTCTAACGAAGTTTCGTCGCGTTTCGAATCGCCGGGTAAATTTTATCCGCATTAAAATTTAAAACGAACTCCGATTTCGATGAAAATCGAAACGTAACTTCTTGTGATTATTTTTGAATGTTTTAGATTGTTTTTATTATTTATAATAATATATTATCACGCGGTGAATTAATTTCTCGTTAAATTAATTTTCGCGAATTAATCGGCGGAGAATTAATCGGTAACGCGATTACTCGACGCCGTGTTTTAGTACGCGTTAGACTCTAGGATTAGAGGGTAATTATGAGAGATGAGAGATTAGGTGGGTTATACTTGTTGATTGGATTAGCATCTAGCTTTTAGTGTGTAGGTGTCACACTTTTTGTGACTAATTATTTTATGCTTATCCTAAATTTTTCTAACCAAGTAAAACCTTATTTTTGATTATTTTTTCCCCCTCTTTTAGCCATCAGCTACGTGACCCCCTCCCCTCCTTTTCACTTATTCAGTTTTTTATTGTCTACCTAAATTGCCTAAGTGGGAGAGAAAAAAAAAAGAAAATAATTCCTCTTCTTTTTTCTTCCCCTGCGTGACATTCCATCATTCTCTCAATTTCCACTCTTATTTAATTAGTCTCTTCTTTATGTTAGTATGAGTGGATGAGAACAAGTGAAGACAAGCTTTTTATTAAATTTTAATCCCTCTTTCTCCTTAAGCCTACAAGCAGCGACCCCTCCTCATTTTCACAACCCCACTTTATTTTTTTTTCTGGTTTATGGGTGGAGAGAAGCTTCAAGGGCCAAGCCACTTTCATGGGCTCCTTCCTTCCCTTCTTGGCGTGAATCCCCTCCCTTCCTCCAACCTCAATCGCCTTTAGTTTCTTCTTCTTGCCACCATCTTCACAACCTTGCATGCAAGAAGAAAAACAGAATTTTCTTCTTCCAAGAACAGCCCAAGAAAAACGTGAGCTAGAGGAGGGAGAAAGTGATAGTTCTTCCACTTTGGTTTCTTGTATTTATGACTTGTTTTGTGTTTAATTGTGCTTGATTATGATCAATAAGATAAAGGAACACATTATTCCCAAATTCTTGAAACCCTAACCTAAGGGAAGAGGGATTTGTGTGATCTCTTGTGAATCTTGTGAATTAATTGGTGTTCCTAGCTTAATTGATGTTGATGTTGTTGTTTTAAATTGATAGTTTGGGATTAAAACTTTGATTGGGTATTGTTTTGATAAAAACCTATTCTTGAGGAAAGGGGATTAGTGGTAAGTATGTTATGAATCATGTAATTAATTGGTGAGGGTTTCTTTCCATTCTTTTGTTTAATTACTTGCTTATTTATTTGTATATGCTTGATTCTTGCTTATTTATGTTTATATTTGGCTTGATAATGATCTTGGAGCAAAATGATCAAATTTTCCCAAAATCTTGTAAATCCTTGTCCTATGGAAAAAGGGGGAAAATATGATTGCTCATGTGAATCACTTCAATTAGCTTGTGATTATTGCTTCTTAGGTACTATTGTTGATATAGTATTTGTTGGTTTTGATTTAAAAACTTGGATTGAGAAGTTTCATGAAACCTTGGAATTTTGAAAGAGGCTTGAGTTAGGGTGGTCTTGATTAGGCTTGGGTTTGTGAAATTATCATTGTTTTGATGAAAGAAATAATTGATTGAATGATGTTGTTTAAGTAGTTTGGAACTTGCAAAAAATTTTGGGAAAAGGGGGTGTTGGCCGCGAGCTCTCTAGAACTTAGGAGGCAATTATTTTGTGTTCTTGGCTTTTAAATTAGTTGTGCAATTTGTGTATAAGCTTTAAAAAAAATATGGAAAAGGTTTGATTGTGTTGGACTTGTTTAGAGATTTTGAGGCTATGAAGCACATAGGTAAATTGGGTTCTTTGATACCTAAGAAACCAAGTGGAGCCTTCATTTAGCATTTGAGAAAAGAATTGGTTAACTGATGTTGTTTCATGCCATAAGCCTTCAAGAAAAATGATGATGTTTTATGTTTTAGTTTTTCAAGAAATGATTCCTTAATCTTTAGAATTTAATTCTTTAATTAGTTATTAATTTTTCAAGTGCATGTAATTTCTTGAAACAAGTACTTCAACGTGTGTGTTTTAGTGTAAGTGATTTGGTTGTCTAAGTGGTTTTTGGGATTTGAGAACCTAGGAAGTTAGAGTTAGTGTATGCCTAGATTGTGCTATGTTTGCTTCGTGTGTTAGGCTTTGAGTAATCCGAGATCATGCGGTGTAGAGTCGAGGAGTATGTGGACGCGTGGCTTGGAGTTCGGTAAGGGCGCTTCACATTTAATACTTTCATAGTATGTTAGCGTAAGGGCACTTCTAGACATTTTTAGGATTTTATTGTTGTATGTCCTTGTATAAGGGCAACCTTAGATATTGATAGGAATTTAATTTCAAATATTTACGCGAAGAAGTCTGAGAACCTCAGGGTTCGAAGTGAGGGTCTCGTACCCCTTCCTTTTATTGTTTAAGCATTATGATGATTATTTAGTGGGCTTGTCTGCAAGTGGTTGGCAGCTGTCCCCAACCCCCCACACTTGTATGTTCCTCTCTGTTAATTCCATCGAGTTGCAGAGGGATGGATTCCTTGATTTGCGTGTCGAGCATGTGATATCTGTTGATATGATTGAGTTATGCATTTATTTAATATGAGATTGAATATATGCTGTGAATTGTGTATTGCTTGTCGAATTGCGTTTCTCCATGCAATCTGCTTTTATTGCTTAAATTGTCGAATTGTGTTTCTTCATATTAAACATGCTCTTATTATTTGATATGCAGTCGAATAATCTTGCGTACCACTCTTTGGCTATCGTATGCGGCGAACTGTTCATCGAGTGAGAGAGCTAGGCGAGTCGTCAAAACATTTAGGAGTCGCGACCCGGACAACTAAGGGTGCTAGGTCCTCTTGGTCTACGGGGGCTTCTAAGCGCTGTAGCGTTAAGGAATTAGACCTGATTGCCCTAGAGTGAATTATCACAAGGAATTTCAGTGTACCTGATTGCCCAGAGTGAATTGTCACAAGGAAGTTCAGTGTACCTGATTGCCCTAGAGTGAAGTATCACAAGGAAGTTCAGTGTCGGCGTTATTCCTGAACCTGATTGCCCTAGGGTGAAGTATGTCACAAGGAAGTTCAGCGTCATCAGGATAATCTGAGTTTTATCGCGTGGAACATTATCGGGTTGGAGTACCCCAAGCGATTGTCCATTGTGTGGGTTATTCCGGAAAATTGTCGAGGTGTCGAGAGAAAATGAGTAGTGAGTCGAGTCGAGTCTAGAGTGAGAGAGTTGAGCTACGTTATGTGAATGCTATACATTGTTGTTTGCTTACTGCTTTATGTAATGGTTTATCATGATCTGTTGAGAAGTTGACCCTTGCCAGTGGTTCTGTCAATTAATGATTGTAACCCAGATGGCGAGACAAGCAGAGGATTTGGAACTGCAAGGAGGAGCAGTTGGGGATGGTTGTTTAGCTTTCCACTTGTGTTGTGGTTGCGGAACCTACTAGTAGTCTTGCGAGGAGCTTGTTGTGTCGACCAGCTATAGGACGCTTGAATTTATTTCTGTATTGTAATAAATGTCGATTATGTTTTTAGGCACATGCTGTTATGTGTGAATTGATGTAATAATTGAATGTGGTTATGTGGTGTCTCTAAATAATTCCGCCATGTTTCTCAAGTCGCTGCAATACTCTGACAGCCATTTTGAAAAAGAAGTTTTGAAAAAAAAAATAGAACCACATTTTTGGAAAACGTGCAAGGCAGAGTATTTCGCCTTTCGAAAATATGTAAACATTTGTCAAGATACTGGCTTAGTAGCATTCCGAAAAACGGGTCGTTACACTGAGTTCAGTTCAATGTAGACCAGAAACTTGGCACGTAGCTTGATTGCACACTTGAGTAATATTGCTTTCAGAATGAAGTTTCTTTTCAGTTTTTCTTTTTTTTTTCTTCAATGAATACCTTCGGGTATTTATAGGAGTCTTCAAGGGTATTACCGTTGCAGTATAAATATCTCGTTGCTATTGAGTGAGGTAATTTGAAATGTAGTCATTTTCATCCTTTCCAGAGAATATCAGAATAGTACACATTACCGTTTTCGTACTATCTGCAATTTGCAATTGCCTTGTATGATTTTTGTCTTATGCTAAAGGTGTCACCTTTGCTTCCTCGTACATCAGAATGAGCGCACAAAATCAAATTCAAATTCCGTTCCAGAACAGTCTGAGGCCGAGAGCAAAAACGTGATCACCACATGCTTCATTAAAGAGATCAGATGCTCGCTCAGAACAGAGGACGGATGCTCCTAGCAATTTAGTGTTCCACGTGTCAAGAAGTCACACTGCTGGACGCTTGCTGGTAACAAGACACTGCGAGAACTTCTCTACATATTCTTATGCTTAGTATGGAATATTAAGCCTGATCAACTTAATACTCCATACCGTGTACGAAGAATGTAGTAGATGAAGCTGGCGGATGAGGGAGAATACCGAATAGGAGTGTGAACTCTGAGGAAGTTTGATGGATAAGGATGATGTAGACAAGGAAGGAGCGGATGTAAGAGCTCTCATTAAGTGAGAACCTTCGGAATACGAAAAAAGGGAAACAAGTTCCCACCTTTCCGGAACCAAGAGTTAAGGAATGTTTCAGGAGTGGTCGGAACCATAGTGGTGAGGGTTCGGCTAGACAAAGCGTGTACTTCATGTACCGTCAACCGAGACGCTTTGGAAGTGATTGGAAATGACGAGCAAGTAAGGGGTCCTAATTGTGAGGTTTCAATCAACTTAGGATGGGCATTTGTAATCGGTTAGGGTTACAACACTGGTTATGCTATCAAGTTGTTTCGCCTAATCCATTATGAATGGATCCTAGAGTGATTGAGATCTTATGATGATTCCCAAGTTAATTCGAGTGCCCTTCGTGGCTAACAGTAAGTGCTCTTAATTGTAGGGTTTCAATTGAGTAGGATGGTCGGTTATAATCGGTTAGGATCTCGATACTTGTTGTTTCAGCAGGATTGGTTAACCTAGCCGATTGTAGGTGGATCCTAGGTCGATAGAAATCCTATGATAATCCCTGAGAGAACCTTAGCGTTCAGAGTGGTAGTGGTAAGGGTAAGGAACAAGCTGGAGTAAGGCGATATGCTACAACGCCCAAATGGTAGTATGGGTCCTCGAGGGTGATCCTGCCCAAGTGAGGCAGAAGAAAACTCTAAGTCTTCAAGGAACGGTGTCCGTAGTGGAACGACGAACTTCAGAGGATTGGATGAGATGTAGTCTTCAAACTATAGGAGTTTTAAGAAAAGCTGAGTCAGCAGAAACCTAAAGTTATTGATGTCTACTTTCGATCTAACTGTCCAGTGCGTAAAGTGAATTCAATTGACCAATTATAGACTTTGCCTTAGCTAAGTAAGAATATTAGTTAGAATAAGACTTAGTCTGTGATTGGGTAATGAGATCACTTAATTTCCTGAGCAATTAGTTCCTCTGTAGAGATTAATCCCTTCCAGGGTTTCTAATGATTCAGATTGGGTAAGGATGATAAGACAGGAGCAATAAGATAGATCGTTCCCAAGAATATCAAGGATTTATTTTCTGGATACTTGTTGGTCCATTGGTTATTAAACGCGTCGATCTACACCGCTATCAGATAAAGCCGTGTGGGTTCTGGTTTAATTCCAGTAGCATCAAGAAAGGGAGTTACACCGTCAAGCGAAGGAAAGCAGTAGTAACGTTCATTTAAGAGTGAATATGATGGACCTTTGAGACTATAAGTTACTGCGAGTCAAGTCGTTAGGTTGGGTCTGATGTGATTCTAATTAGCCACTTGCAAGCTAAGTCTCCAACCAAGTGAGGCTTAGACCTCGTGTGAGACAAAGTTTGTAATCGACTAGTGAAAATCAAGTCAGTTTAACCCACAGATATCTCCCAAGAGTTGAACAACCCTAGAGTTTCAAGTTTCCTAGGCCAAGTCGGCTGCAAGACCAAGTATAGTGTGCTAAATATGAGTAAGCGACTCATCAGTTGAGTTGAAAACCCGAACCGAGTTAAGAAATGTCGTGTGGCAATTCCATAAGGATGGCTATGCGAGACTGTGGGCTACTACAGAATTACAGAGGAAGCACATGTTATCTTATGGCAGAATGTCTTAAGTGAGTAACAGACGATGAAAAGCAAGCGTAACAATTTCCAACAGTCAAGAGCAATCGAAAGATAGAACAGCACCAGAGTTAAACTCTCGGACTGGAAGTAAAGTATTCCATCTGATGGAAATAAGACGAAAGGAGTTCATTCATTTGAAAAGACGTAAGATCAGAGATCGCAGCAGAAGCACCAAAAGCCAATTTGTTATACAGAAGGATGAGGTAAGGAAGAAAGGCGTGATTTGGGGACGAGATTCCATGGAGGTAAATCTCTGTTCGCATCCCATATTACCAATGCTAAGAAGTTCCTACACCCTTAACTCCACATAGGGAGTCTAGAAGTGAGAACCTATCTCATGGGAGAAAGATTTGAAGTTAGTAAGGAGGTGAAGTTACCACCAAATCGGAGGATACCTAGAGTCATTCACGATTGTAAGTATTCTATCGATTAGTGCTTAGAGTGATTTCACTTAACCAGTTACACACACCGTTTCAACCGATTGAATTATATTCATCAGTTAGAACTTAGTATGTGACTGGTTAACGCTATCGTAACTAAGCCAATCGATTAATGCTTTGTGAGAGTTAATCGTTTCAAGGTTTTTTCAATGGATGGAATGGGCTATGAAAGGAAGTTGTAGTTGAAGTTCCAATGAAAGATGCAGTAATTTTCGAAGACGAAAATTTTTAAAAGGTGGGTAGTAGTGTAACACCCCAAATTTCTAAGTTAAGTTGAGGAATAAGTTGGAATTAATCCTAAGATGGTTTAAGGTGTTGATTTGTAGTTATGGGAGTTAATTTGAGAAGAAATTCTTAAGGTTTGGTGTTAGAACTAAGTTTTCCTGGTTTTTCTGCAGTGTGAATCGATTCATATAGCTTAGGAATCGATTCACAGCATTAAAACTCCTTTGGCATCAAATTCTAGTAGTGGGAATCGATTCACAGAAGCCAGGAATCGATTCACATAAGACAGGCCACTGGGACTCGCATGCGGGAATCGATTCACTCATTAAAACTGCAATTCAGGCGCTTTTTACACTGTGGGAATCGATTCACACTGTGCTGTGAATCGATTCACAGCTGCAGAGGTGTATAAAAACGCTGTTTCAGCGAGCAGAACGCAGAAATAGAGAAGGAGGAAAGGAAAAGAAGAGAAAGGGAAAGGAGAAAGAGGAGAGGAGACCTAGGGTTTCACCCTTTGAGAAGGATTGAAGAGATTCATGTTAGATTTCTTCAATCACTTGCCTAAATGGAGAGTTTGAGAGTTGAGATTTGGGTATTTGAAGATTTGGGTTTGAACCCTAGAGAGGAGAAGAAGAAGCACGAATTTGGAGAAGAATAAGGGGGGAGAAGACCAAGCTCCAGCAAGGATGGTTCAAGTTCATGGATGGAGAAGGAAGATTGAAGGTTGAAGATCAAGATTTGAGAAGTATTTGGAGAAACCCCAAGTGGAGCAAAGAGGGAAAAGCTTGAAGAGGAGGAAAGAGTCCAAAGTTCAACCTTCCTAGCACAATGTCTTGAAGAATAGAGGTGAGTTCTTCAACCCTTAGGTGATGGGCACCCATAAGTCCCACATATAGGAATTTCTATTCTTTTAGTAATATGTGAACCTTAGGTTCAAGTTAGGTTTTAAATACCTATAAGAGGTTGAGTTATTATTGTTATGATTGTTATGATTGTGTAGTGGGCTTGATTAAAAGAGGTTGGCGACTGCCCCCAACCCCCCACAGTTGAATGTATGCTTGATGTTTTCTCTCTTGAGAACTCCATAGAGTTTCAAGGGATTAGTTAATGTATGTGTTGTCCATTAATTTGGTGAATTGTGAGGCTTGTCAACGAGCCATAAGCTTAAGTCATAGAGTTCAAGAGAGGACCCTAGGAAAAGGATGTGATAGGAAGAATATATGTATTAGTGTTCATGATTGGGAGTCATTAGATAAAAAGGGAATGCTATTAATGTAAGCTTGATTCATAGAAATAGTTGTAATTTCCTTGAATAGTTATGTAATGAGGATGATGTTGATGAATCCTAGTTAGCCAGGTTGCATTTCTATGAACATGCATACAATCATAAGCATAAGCATATGCATAAGCTAAAGTCCATGGCAAGACTCCTCTATCTAAAGGAGTAGATCGGTTTGGTTAGCCAAGTGGGATGCCCTTGGAGGGTTATGACGTCTAACCACCATTCCGAAAGTGTGTAATTGGGGTCTAGGGACGGAAGCCTACGACACTACCCAATAACACAAAATGCATTACATTGCATAGCCTCATATTATATATCTCTTTATGAATGGTATAATATGTGAAGTGATGTTAAGTTGATGAATTCCTTGTATGTATGTATATATATATGTATTAGGAATTAGCTTAGTTAGTGGTATGGGATCTTGGATAGCACATCCCTAGTCGCTTAATTATTATAGAGTAATGAGCATTGTGATTAGATCACTTAAAGGATAAGCAAGCTAGGTCGATTGGGATTTGTGGTATAGAGCATAATAGCAAGGTCCAATAGCATAAGGAAAAGCAAAGATGTGTTAAGCATAAGCGAGTAAGTAAGAACAATACGTTCTTAGTTAATAAGGTTGCAATTTACATTGTATTGAGGTTAGTCGAGCTAAGTATAGGTTAAAGAATGGATATTTATAAGATTGATGTGAGTTTGCTATACATTTATGTGTTTAGTTTAATCACAAGTTGATAAGTGGCATACTGGCCCTAGGGTTACCATAATTTATAATATACTAAGTTTTTAAATTCAAGCTAGCGCTTTCTAAAGTGTCTTAGCTTAGGGAGATCAAGAAGTTGCAAGTCAAGTCCTTATAGTACATAGGGAGAGTATGTCTAGGTTTGAAATGCCTAAGTTAGTCTGCTCAGCCTAGAATGTTCCGAGGAGAGAATGGTGAGGAGTCCGTGAAGAGCTCACTGAGATTTATAATCTCACCCTTTTCCTTTTATTTGTTTTCAGATAAGCAGGTACTGAAGACGGCGAGCCGAAGCTTCAAGCTTGGGACACATAAGCTAGTCGTAGATTGTAATGGGAATTTTATATTCCAAGTTATGTATAATATGTAATCTATTATAAAGAATGGATATTTATAAGATTGATGTGAGTTTGCTATACATTTATGTGTTTAGTTTAATCACAAGTTGATAAGTGGCATACTGGCCCTAGGGTTACCATAATTTATAATATACTAAGTTTTTAAATTCAAGCTAGCGCTTTCTAAAGTGTCTTAGCTTAGGGAGATCAAGAAGTTGCAAGTCAAGTCCTTATGGTACATAGGGAGAGTATGTCTAGGTTTGAAATGCCTAAGTTAGTCTGCTCAGCCTAGAATGTTCCGAGGAGAGAATGGTGAGGAGTCCGTGAAGAGCTCACTGAGATTTATAATCTCACCCTTTTCCTTTTATTTGTTTTCAGATAAGCAGGTACTGAAGACGGCGAGCCGAAGCTTCAAGCTTGGGAAACATAAGCTAGTCGTAGATTGTAATGGGAATTTTATATTCCAAGTTATGTATAATATGTAATCTATTCATTAGATTAATGAATTAAGTTTAATTTATGACTTGGATAATTGTAATCAAGTTTGTAAATGTTTAGTAATTCCTGTGCCTTAATGTAATTTGTCGTACTTTCAATTATGTTGAGGTGCGGGTGTTACAATTTTGTCTTAGCCCATTTAGCTTTTTTGGTTCAGGCCCATATTGCCTTTATGTTTTTCTTTTCTGTTAGCATTCTATTATTGGGCTCTATGTTTTGTTTGCAGTCCATGTAAGGGAGTTTGTACATGATCCAAAAAATATTGACCATTCATATTTGAAAATTGTGTACCAAAAAAAAAATTGAAAACAGAAAACCTGATACCAACTGTGGGCTATTAATTAAATACGGATGTGTTGAAATTATATCATCTTCTCAATGTGCTTTTTGAGGCCAAAAAAAAGAAAAAGAAAAATTGTTGCAGTGGTTACCATAGTTGTATCAACCAAAACTATTAATGACTCTGCATGTTGACATGAACCGAAACACTTCACCATTGATGTTCATTACAATATTGACGAAATTACACATACGTTATTAGAGATGATATACATGGTCACCTACTCACAAAAACTATATTTATGATGTACGCCATTTTTCCTTAGGAACCTTTTCATCACACCTATGCTGGTAACTACCAAGACAATACACATCAAAAGTTGTAAATATTTATGGCTGTGTAGGTCATAAGTTCATACTTGTAATTATAAAACAAAACATCGTTTATCACCCATGTCCTAATACTGCTTTCATCGTACTAACAATATTGTCTTAAATTTCTTCTCTGTGTAGAAGTTTTCCCCATAAGTCCCCTGTCTTCGACATGATGACAATTTTTTTTTCATTGTGTGGTCCCAAAAGCAAATATGTCATCAACATCCTAACCGTCGCATCATTCATCTGCAACAAATACCAGTTTTGCAAACAAGAGAATATGTATTTGGTATATATAAATTAAAACTGACCACTCCAGGAACATTATTTGAAAATAGGTGCTCCATACGCATCCATTTCACAACCCACAGTCCGGCGGTTTCACTGTTATAAATACATATTTCATTGTGGTTAAATGACATTCGATACCAAGCACATATGATTTTGTATCATTTTAGTAGTTTGTTGTCACCTGTTACCACAATTTGGAGCTCCTCTCGGTTCAAATATATCCCATGTACCAAAATCTGTCAAAACATTGAGTGGTTGGTCCGAAGCGTAAACCATTGATATTAAGCCAGCCAATGTGATGCCCTGTTATTAGGGAAGACATATACACAATTAAAGTGGTTAAATAAATAACGATTACTTAATTAAAAGGAAGCACATCATAATTTTTGGTAATTGATTATATTTTAAAAAACAGCTTACATCATATGGTTACAATATTGCTTACCAAATCTTTTATTTTGATTCGTTAGGGAGATACAAATCAAAATAATATATTTTGCGCTCCTCAATTGATATAACCATTAGATACCAGTGCCGTTCTTCCTCAATTAGAACATATATCTGTCATCAAAATTTCATAATGTCTAATTTATACAGTCATCAATGGGGTTTATATCAGTGAAACCAAAAGTGGCTTGAAATCTACAACAATGACAATCAACGGTCCTACCAATTTTAGATTCGGGTAAGGATTCAACCATTGTCTTCCATACACCATGTTTAGCTCTTCAGTGAACACACCTTTCATGACATCGTCCTTTGTTGAATGGAAACGATACATAAGTCATAAATTTCAAATAAATGTCATACTTATGCAATCATAGGTTTATATCACACGGGTAAAAAAATAAAAAAAGTTTACCGCAAAGGATAATGGTAGACAACATACTGTTTTGTTTGGCTTGTTAAGTTGTGTCCAATTGACCTTCAGTGCCATAAATAGTATTATTTGAATGACATAAAATTTGTTAACTACTTACATATGAACCATTTATTTCGACTGCATTTAATTGAGATAGAGTTATTGATTTTTGCTACCTCTCTATGCACTAGTTTTCCTGGGCATAGGCAATCGAAGTCCATCATTGTCCCAACGTGGTCATCCATTATGATAATGGCTCACTGCATTTAGTTAAGCTAGCACAAGTGTGCAACACATTTGGAGTTGTTAGTGTACATTTGTTAGGTTTAGGGATGATAATACTAAATATATTTAGAGATACGTTTGCTCCAAGTCTGGGTGGAAGACATATCAGATATCTTAATCTCACTGTCGGTCAGCCTCATGCTTACAGTTGCCTTGAAGTTGGACTATGCATTCTGAAATTAAGAACTCTAATTCATTAATAAATTGGTAACACATAGAAGTTACAACAACAGATATACCTTTGGCAGTACGTGGCCAACAACTGTGAATGCACTTTTGTTGAAGTCAGATATTTGCACGGATGATTTCGAACTCCCTTTCATATGTGTTGGTGTTTTTGGTGACTGTTGCCTACTTCCAGGTACTGGGGATGGTGATCCTGTTTTCTGTTTTTTACTGACTCTTCTCTTTGGTGATGGTGTAAATTGAAGCTTCTTTGTGACATGAGATGGTTGTGGTTTCAGTGGTCGCTGTGACCCGGGTTTATGTACACAAACAGATACAAACAACGAATTACATTAATACTGAGGAAAACATATTTGGCATGTTTAGTCATATATAGACACAATAAACTGCACATACCTTTGATCGTGTGTCTCTTGCATAATCACTCATGAATGGTTTTATGGCATTGGTGTTGTCGTCACCCACAATGTTAGGTATGGTAATATCTGGTGTCTTATACTTTCGCTTTGTGGGTATTGGGCATGATTGGCGACTATAACTGGTCTTCAGACCTCCACTACATTTTTTTACTGCAACGTCATCATCAGAATCATCAAGTAGTATTATGTCCCTTACCTCGACGTCATCTTCATGATGCACATGGGTCCCTTTAGTTGAATTACTTGGGGTATTTTCTTTTGGTGTAGTTTTTACTGCAGCACAATCCCCCTTTTCGAGTTCCATAGCATTTGTGTTATCGGTGGGTTTATTGTTCAACTTTGTCCGGACACTACCTGTGTTGGGTTCGCTAGTCACCATTTTGATCATCAAGCTTATGATCGTAGAATTTGATTTGTCAATGACATCCACTCGGATGTAAGTTTCTGCATTTAAACAATGATAACAAGATTTTAAATTCTATTTAGTACCAAAAATAAAAAATACAAAAACAACTTATGTTGAATCGGTTTATTACCTGAATGGCCACCCAAATGTCCCTCATGGTCACCTCCTTTTCAACATCGGCAACATTTTCTTCAGATTCATTGACCTATTTCTCAGTGTTGGTGTATACCTGACGTAAACCAATGACATTTTTCAACATTCTAACAAGTTACATTTGTTACCATTGTATACAAAAAATCTTGAAACTTACAACTGGATTTTTCCCATGCAGATTTGCCACATCTGTTGCCGTTTGACTATTAACGACCTCTTGTGCATCCCTACAAATAGTATGCGGTATACAAGTATTATTACACCTCTGTGGTTTAGTAGTCATTATAAACAGGAGTGGTTTAAATTGGAAAGTATAGTTTACACGATACATACCCTTCCATTTGCATCTTAGAGTTGTCATTAGCCATTTTGATAGTTGCAGTTGTTTGTATGTAACAAGTAATTTGTGTAAACCCCTATCCACGAAAGAGGTATAAGGTGTTTGAAGGTTTATAAATAGTCAAACATCTAAATGGCATCTACCGCCTCTGATCGTTTAACGCGGGAATAATTTGGTATATGTCAACCTTATCGTTATTTGCATTGGGCACGAGTTGCCCATATTAGCCCTGGCTTTCAGTTACCTTTATATGGATTAAAGTGTAACCATATGGAATTTCAATCCATTTACTTGTGTGTGGGTAAACAAATTGGTTTTCTTTGCACCAACAAATTGGTCAGAAACGACTGATATTATTTTTTATGAAAGGGGAAAATAGGAACTTTGTGTTTTGTAGATCGCATTAAGTGTGTGTTGGGTATGTCAATTCCATTGATATATGTTTACACATCAACGTAATTTACTTAATTTGATTTTTTATTAAGTTAAGTAATTAGATTAATGTAATTAATTATTAATTGTTGTAGACGAATTAATTATTAATTTAATTGATTTTTTTGGTCTGGTAGGCGAAGTGGCAAGTGCCACGCCTCAAATATGCACACCAAAGGCACTCACCCGGGTTCGAACCTGGGATATACCGGATGTCCTTATGTTACTGAAATTCGTTGGACTTTACCACTCGGACCAGAAGTGAAGGAAATTAATTTAATTGATTTGACTTAATTTAGTTAATTAAATTTATTAGGCTAGTATAATTAAATTACTACTTTTAGTTAATTAATTTACTAATATTTTAATAAAAATAATTTTTCAAAAGGTTAATTTAATAACATTATTAATTTAATTTAATTAATTTAATTTCATCAATAAAAAAAAGTTACACGGCACACGTCAAGTGAAAAGAACGAACGGCCATATTAAACTCACGTTGACACAAGGGTAATTATGGGAGAAAGAGAACGGTAGCTATTTTTCTCGTATTTCTTCGCTATGTTGCGTCTACTAAAAAAAAGATGTAGGTCCCACATGTTTTGTGTCTCTCTTATGTATTTCTTCTTTAACCAAACGAAGTGGGTGGGCTATTTCTCTGCTAACTTTGTCGCTCCTATATTTCTTGCTTACAAAGCACCTGAAACAAATGCTGAAACAAACATACCCTTAGTCATGTTGAGGAACGGTTACAATATGGATTGATAATATGACAAAGTGGGGTGAGCCCAACGGGCCGGCCTGCAAACCTGCCTAAAATCATTCCGGTTAGGTTACGACATGTCAGCCCACCAAACCATCTAGCCCAACCCGCCTAACCCGTCAACCCGTGGGGTTAACATTTATTTTTCTATTTATATAGTTTTTTTGTTTAGTCCTTGTATCTCATTTTAGTTGTCATGCTTCGAATATTTAATTGTCTGTAATTACTAGTGTCTAAAATTACCAGGCCCCCATATATTCTTCGTTAGCTATATTGGAAACTGCCATCAAATTCAGAAGTCGATTCCATAAACGGTTGTGTAGTCAACAAATTCCACTTGGACATGTAAATTCACTGGGCATCCACGTGGCATGTTTGTTATATGATACGTGGCAGTGTCGTATATGATGTTTTAAATATGTTTTTAGTTCCGACAAAATTGAAATCTTCATTTTGGTGTAGTTTTAATTTGTTACTGAATCACTAATCTTACATTGTTACTCGTTTGCCACATTTGTAGGCATTTTGCCATTTTATGGTATTAATGTAGGTGTTATAAGTTTGTTCGCAGTCTCAACCTTTTTGATTTTTAGCGATGTTGAAGTTGTGTTGTTTTCGATGTATTTTACTAATTTAAATGAATGAATATCGCTTTTAGTCAACAAATATTATTTCACTCAAATCAATGACTAAAAACAATGTATGTGCTTAAGATAATATTTATAAATAATAAAAATATTTATAAAAATTGATATGTACTTAAGTAGTGTTTTCCCACCAGAACTCAAAAACAAAATAATCATTTATAAAAATTAAATACACTTATAAAAAAAATAAAAAGTATTTATAAAGACCTGTAATGTCTTCCGTTATGACTCAAAAGCAAAATAATCATTTATATAATTTATATGTGTCAAAGATGATAAAATTATACCGACAACATGTAATGTTTTATGTTTCCCCCGTCCAGACTTAAAAGTAAAATAATAATTTATAAATAATAAAAACATTTATAAAAATTGGTATGTGCTCAAATATAACGAAAATATAGCGGCAATATGTTATTTTCTCCCGTCGGGACTCAAAAGCAAAATAATCATTTATAAAAAAAAATTGCGTTCAGAAAAACATAATATAAAACGTAAAGTGGAAAAAAAATTATAAATAAAAAATAGCATTCAATGTTGTAAAAAATGTAAAGTTTTTTTTTTAGAATTTATAAAAAAAAAATATTACATGACCCGTTGACCCGACCCGAACCAACCCGTTCTTCATCGGATTGGTTTGGTTCGGATACGAAATTAAAAAATTAAAAAATACAACCCAACATAAACCGAAGATGTTTGATTAGTTTAGGTAACAGATTTGATCAAACTCGATCCAACACCGACCCGTGAACACCCTTAACCATGGGTTATTTAATTCTTTATCCTAGTTTTAATATTTTTTCCCCAAAATATCCCTTTCCCTTGTTAATTCCACGATTGCCCCATTTTTCATTCAAGTGGGAAATCGGGTTTGATAAAACCGATTTCTCCCTTGCCTTTTTGTTCATTTTTTATAACTATGTTGATGTTGCGAGTTCCACATCGGGTGGTTAATGAGTCTGACCGTTGCTTATATAGCTGGGTAGACCACCCCCTCACAAGCCGGTTTTGAGGAGACCATTCGGATGTCTGAATTCTCACATGGTATCAGAGCCACGTTTTGCCCGGTGGTGTGGATAGTGGTGCTTTATTCACTGCCTTACTTGTCTATGTTAATGACATAGTATTGGCAGACAATTGCATTTCTGAAATCCAATCAGTTAAGACCTTCTTAGATCAACAATTCTGCATAAAGGATCTTGGTCAGTTGCGATTCTTTTTGGGCCTTGAAATTGCTAGATCAAAATCTGGCATTCTACTCAATCAAAGGAAATATACTTTGGAACTTTTAGAAGATGCAGGAACACTTGGTTCCAAACCTGCTGCAACTCCATTTGATCCTTTTGCAAGACTTGCAGCCACTAAAGGCACTCCTCTCAATGATGCTTCTTCTTATAGGATACTAATTGGAAGACTTTTGTATCTAACTAACACAAGGCCTGACATCTCCTACTTAGTTCAGCACTTGAGTCAATTTGTCTCAAGTCCTACGGTTCCTCACTATCAAGCAGCTCAACGAATTCTTAAATACCTCAAATTTGCCCCTGCAAAAGGCTTATTCTTTTCTGCATCCAGTGAACTCAAGCTGCATGGCTTTGCAGATTCGGACTGGGCATGCTGTCCTGATACCAGAAGGTCAGTAACCGGTTATTGTGTGCTATTGGGCTCCTCTCTTATTTCCTGGAAGTCCAAGAAGCAAGGTACAGTGTCCCGTTCCTCAACAGAAGCTGAATATAGGGCTCTAGCTCACTTGACGTGTGAACTACAATGGTTGAACTACTTGTTTCATGATCTGTAAGTAAAATTTCCTAAACCAGCCTCTATTTACTGTGATAACCGCTCAGCTATATACTTGGCTCATAATCCAACTTTTCATGAAAGGAGCAAGCATATAGAGTTGGATTGCCATGTTGTAAGAGAAAAGATCAATTCCAAGTTAATCCATTTGCTTCCTGTGCCATCAGCATCTCAATTGGCTGACATATTCACCAAGCCCCTACACTCTACATCTTTTCAATCTATATTGTCCAAGTTGCAACTTTGTGATGTTCACACTTCACCAAGTTCAACTTGAGGGGGGTATTATTTATTATTTCCTAATTGTTGATTAATTAGATTGTTGATTAGTTAGGAGTTAGTTATATTGAACTAACTTAGCTTACCTTAGCTGTTAATATAACAGAGTTAGTTTTAGCATAGCTGGCAATGTAACAGTGTTAGAAGGTTTCTTAGCTATCATTAATCTTGTATAAATAACTCCTTATAACAGAATTCTATTCATTGATGAATATACAGAAAATTCATAAACTTCTTTTTCTCTGTTCTATATTTCCTTCATTCTTCTTCGATGGTTCTTTGAACAACAACATGGTATCAGAGCCACGTTCTGCCCGGTGGTGTGGATAGTGCCGCTAGACCTCGCTTGTGGTGACGAGCCCAGGCTCAAGGGTGCGTGTTGCGAGTCCCACATCGGGTGGTTAATGAGCCTAGTCGTTGCTTATATAGCTGGGTAGACCACCCCCTCACAAGCCAGTTTTTAGGGGACTATTCGGATGTCTGAATTCTCACAGTTGACAAATCGGGTTTCGAAAAACTTATTTCCTAACATTTTTCTTTCGTTTTCAGTTTATTTAATATTGAAAAAATGTTTAATTAATTTTTTGAGGTTAATTATGCTAATTTGGGTCTTGATTAATTACAAATAGTCAATAAAAATTAAATTAACACGAGGACTAGCCCAGGATGTGGCCACCCTAGCAAGCGTATAAGTTGCCACATTTATTTGTCTCCTAATAAACTCTACTTTAAAGTTTGGATTTAATTTTTAATAGACTATTTGTAATTAATTAACACTCACATTAGCATAATTAATCACAAACAAAATTAAACATTTTTAATTATTTAAAAAACTAAAAAATGAAAAAAAAATGGTAGAATTCAATGTAAAAAAAATCAAGTAGGAAATCGGGGTTTGTAAAATGGATTTCTCAATGTGATGTTAAAGTGGGACATTTGGGGAAAAAATCGTGGGAAGGGGATATTAAGGGGAAAAATGAATAAAAGAGTGATAAAAAAAATTAAAAATCCCCCTAACCACACTGACACATACTCTCCATTTCGGCTTCCAATCTGACGTTGTGAGTTGTGTAATGTATTTACTATTGTTTACACCTAAAAATATTCCTTAGACTTAGCCAAAGCCAGCCACAGCCGAATGGATCAAATAGCCAATTGGGCGTCAGCCGAATTACATGATAGTCGATCTTGCAGCTGACAGAGCCGCATGCAGGAAATCAGAAGTAAAAAATGGGCATTGGGTTTACTAGGCTTCAAGGAAGATATTTGGGTCCATTGGGTTAACATGAAGTCACATATTGGATCAGATTCTTGCTCCACGAGCCGAATGACGTGGAAATAATTTTGAATTAATTAAATATCTAAGGTAAAACCGGTCAAAATTGTTCTCCATAGTTTTAGGAGCTGGGCGAAGGAATCTGAGGAGAGGTTTACATGGAGAGGACCGTTGGTTGAAGTGGCATTGCCATAATGTACTAGTGCGCCTAGTTTTTAGGATCGTGGTTAGTGGAACATGGCACCACTCAGCTGAGTAACCGCCAACTAGGAATATATCGTTGTTAGCCAACCAAACGTGGCAGATAGGGGTAGTTCTTAGCTGTTATTATAAATACCCAAGTTATATACATGTTTATAAACACACAATCAATCAAACAACTTATTTTTCGCTCAAGCTTTTATTCAGCCGCATTTATGTTTACCTTTATGTCCCAGTTTTTATCTTAGTTCATCGACTTAAACCTTTCTGGAGTGAGTTAAGGGACCCATAGCTAAGGAACAGAGTTCCTTCCTTGGCGTAATCGCTTGAAGAAAAGGGAATCACTGTTTTGGAATCTAGCCGATCTGCGGCTAATTGGTATTCCAGACAACAAAATTGGCACGCCCGGTGGGACCAAAGGTGAACGAATCAACACGTTCGAATCCCCAGGTCAGGATTACCATTGGCGTATGCACTTGCGTTCGGGCAAAAGTTTGAGCAATATGATTGGAAAAAGCAATCCCAGGAAACCAATTGAAGGAAGCCCATCCCGTGAAAGCAATGTTCCACCAGCAGAGCAAATACAAGTGGAGATAGGAGCTGAAACTCAACCCAACGAGCCCAGTGAGACCCCGGTGGTGATAACCACTTCGTTTATACGCCAACAACTCGATTTGGGAATCAATGATATCATGTACCAAGTGTCACAATAATTGGCCGATATTGTGAAACCCATGGTACATAACGGCGCAAAGAAGCCAGGAGATAGAGGCTAAGAGGACTCACCCAAGTGAAAGCTCTATCAATTCTCGCTATCCCAACGCAGTGGTACCCTACCCAGGCAGACTCGTCATCCGGTGAGTGCACTCGAGGCAGACCAATTCAGTTCACCAACATGACTCGTGCAGTGCACAAAGAAGCTCAAATTTACCTATATTCAGTAGGACCTACTCAGGTTCAGCCGAATATAGTACAGGTACCTTTTAATCCAAGTAATTCCCAACATGGTGCTTTTGCCACGTTGAACACTGGAGGTCAACAGGTGGCGAATGACATGAATAACTAGGCTAATCTTCATTTTGGACAGGTGCAGATGGCTAGGAGGCCACCGAATGCAGTGGGACCAATTGGTATGCCGCAAGCTATGCCATGTGCTCGGCCTTATGGTTTTGCTGTGCAGGCGACTAATCCAAAGTACACTGGGGGGCAAACTCTTGGCCCAGGAATAGGTGGTACAAGACTACCTGGGGGATATGTAGGTCAGTAGTCATGGAACAATGTTCCACCTGTATCGGCTAACCTTCCAGTCTATCCATCCTATCCTGAAGGGTCTGCAGGCACTCAAATGGGGTCAACTCCTCCAAGGGCACCTGGTTTGATGGCGGAGCAGTCATGGGGACATATCCCACCTCTACCATTTAACACAAGTGTTCCTGTTACTCAATACAGGGCACCTGGTGAAGGGAACATGGAGCAGCCATGGGGGGTTTACCCACCTCCATCGTTTAATCAACCAGGCTACCCCAATCCTCCAGAACAAATATCCCAGGCACATCCCCTAACTTGGAGACAGCAACCACAAACGGCTACTCCTAACTTGGGAGAAGTGAGGCCAGGGGGTTCACAGCTGCTAGACCCAGCCATCATTGCAGACACCATCAAGAAATACTTTGGTGTGTAGCTGAAGCATTTGGATCGTCCAATCTACAGGAAACCATACCCTGAGTGGGTAGATAGATTGGTATCTCTGCCCAGAGGGTATAAGACTCCAAATTTCGCTACTTTCTCTGGAGAGGATGGCAAATCGACTATGGAGCATGTAGGCAGGTTTACTGCCCAATGTGGTGAAGGGAAGCAGAATGAATATCACAAGTTGCAGCTGTTCCTCTTGTCACTTACCGCGACAGCATTTACATGGTATTCCTCTTTACCACCTAATTCCATACAAACATGGTCAGATATGAAGAGGTGCTTTCATGACAGATTCTACTAGCCCCAACCCGAGGTCACTGCGGCTGACCTCATGAACTTGAGACAACAGGTAGATGAATCGGCTGCTGATTTTGTGGAAAGATTCAGGAAAATGGCTGGGAAATGTTCAGTGCAATTCCCTGAGACAGAATATGCAGCCATGGCCATTAGCAGCATGCACCCTCAACTCAAGGAAAAACTAGTAGGCCAAGCTTGCACTGACCTAAACCAGTTGGTCTCAAGGGCCATACGCATTGAGCAGTTTATCCAGGAGAAAGAAAAGAGGTGAGCTAGTAGAGGGAGAGGTCCTCAGTTGGTGTCCATTGTAGAAGCTGAAGACTCTGATGATGATTCAGCCGATTCCACGGCAGACATCATGGCAGCTGAAATAGTAAAGGGTAAAGGTTATACCTGCCCTGCCCTAAGAGCTGCCAAAGGAAAGGAGCCAAGTTCAGGAGACGGCAAGACAGAATACTCCTTTGATATCTCCAAGGCAGACCAGATCTTTGACTACTTGCTTAAGGATAGGCAGATTCGGCTGCTGGATGGGCACAAGATCCCACCTGCTGAGGAGTTAAAAGATAAGAAATACTGCAAGTGGCACAACTCTTATAATCATGCGACTCTAAATTGCATGGTTTTCAGGAAGGCCATTCAGAAGGGGATAAAAGAGGGGAGGTTCAAGCTTGCGGACAAAGGAATCGCTGAAATGACAGTGGATACTGATCCATTCCCTGCCCTTGGGATAAGCATGGTCTCATTCTCAGGATTCGATAACGAAGGACCCAGCCACAAGCACAAGATATCTGTACAACAAGTCTGGAGGCCAAACAAGGGATCAGCCGATTTAACCCATATTGATCGACTGAAACCTCAGGTTGCCAGGGTTTCTGTCTTTGACAGATTGGGAAAACCCCAACCAGAGGTAAGACATAGGCAGGGGGCAAACCACCTAAACCAGGTAGGCTCACCCAGGAATTAGTAAAACAGTACATTACACATGGCCAGGCCCTAACAGGGAAGCTTGACAAGGAGAAGAGTAAGGCACCCATTGCTAAAACTGGGGGGCAAGATCGGCTAACCCTCAGAGAAAGTGGTAGGCTATCTTTGCCCATGGTGGATGAGGAACCTGTCCCCAAGGATAAAAGAAGGGTAGCCGAGTTCACTGTAGAAGGGGGCATGTCTTCCTTAAAGATAACAGTAAGGAATGATGAGAAGTTGAGGACTCATAGAATGTTAAAACCCCCGGCTAACGTCAAAGAATGGCACTGGTTCTTGAATAAGTATGCCAAAGACAAAAAGGCAGTACCAGCCGTGCTATCAAGAACCCAAAAGAGAAGGATACAGAGAATGAGGTCTGTCCAGAAGATGAAACAAACTCTGTAGATGATAGCCGATGTAAAGAACAGTGAAAAGAGCGAGATTCCCTTAGAAACTGTGAATGAAGCACTGGATAAGGCTTTCCCAAAGCTGGAGGCTGAGGAAGCTGGGAAAGAGGAAGTGCCCGAAAGTATAGAGCCGACATCGAGCAGAACCTGTTCTCAAGCGAAGGTCTTGTCGCCTCTCGATCGACATAGGCGAAGAGGCAGTCACTATAGAAGGTTCAGTGATCCCAGAGAGGTATTGGGAGCAGGATGATATCATGGAAGATTCCTTGTTGGATCTCCTGTTCAATGAAGAAGCTGATGGCCTACTGGCTGAGATAGAGGCTATTAGCTTATTCCCAAAAGAGTTTTGGGCAAACAACTCACAACCAGGAGGTTTGGAGGGAGACGTGTTTTCCGAGGAGACAGAATGGGCCACGTTAGCCGATACGCCGGCTGATGAGGTTACAAAGGTAGTGTTTGAGAAACCTACAGAAGAAATGGTAAAACATCTGAAGCCCCTTTATATCAAGGCCTATATCAACGGGAAGATCTTTGGAAGAGTCTTCGTGGACGGAGGGGATGTGCTAAATGTCATGCCTGTGACGACTATGAGGAAACTTGGAAAAAGTCTTGAGGACCTAGTCCCTACCAACATGAAAATGTCCAATTTCCTGGGGGAACCTTCCAGAGCACTTGGAGTCTTGATAGCCGAAGTTACAGTAGGCCCCAAAACCATCAAAGCAGCTTTCTTTGTGGTTGATGGCAAACCTTCCTATAGCATAATCCTGGGAAGGGATTGGATTCACACAAGTCAGTGTGTCCCTTCCACACTTCATCAGAAGCTTATGTTTTGGGTTGGAGACAATGTTGAGACAGTCGAAGGCACAAGAATCCTTTTCTATTTGAAGTAAAGATGCTATAAGCCTTATTCTATTCCCCACACCTAGGTCCTATTGCCATCCCAAAGGATTATGAAGAAGGCGCCTGGAAAGCATGCAACCTTACTGAAGAGGGATTCAAGCTAAGATCTCAGGCCGAGCCACGGCCTAATGCGCAGGTGACTAATGAATAGGGCACCACAGGTACTCGAAGACCTGTTGGGTCGGCTAGAAATCTTTAGGGCCGAGTCCAAAGTGATGGATGCCATGATGGAAGATTATGATACTGAAGAGGAAGAGGAGGTACTATTCTCCAAGGAGGAAGGTGCGGCAGCTGAGCTTGATAAGGCGTGTGCAGCTGAGCCTATGGAATTGGACTCCCCTCTTCACAAGACGACTCCTGATTTTGAGGCAAAGGATCCTTTAATTGAGATTGATTTGGGTACTCCAGAACAACCCAGAATCGTGAAGGTGAGTGGGCTGCTTGATGAAGACAAACGGGGTAAGATAGTCGAATTAATCCAGCGGTACAAAGATTATTTTGCCTGGAATTATTTCGAAATGCCTAGTTTGGCGAGGAAATTGGTGGAACACAGGTTACCTATCAAAGCAGGATACAAACCTTTCAAGCAGGCGCCTCGCAGGTTCAATCCCCAGCTGATGCCTCAAATTAAAGCTGAAATTGAAAGACTATTGAAGGCAGGCTTTATAAGAACAGCCAGGTATGTTGAATGGCTATCTAATATAGTCCCTGTCATCAAGAAGAATGGCCAGATAAGAGTATGTATTGACTACAGAAACTTGAACTTGGCCACTCCAAATGATGAGTACACTATGCCTGTGGCTGACATGTTAGTCAATGCGGCAGCCACACATGGTATTCTCACCTTTATGGATGGATACTCAGGGTATAACCAGATCTTTCTAGCGAAAGAAGATACTCACAAGACAGCCTTCAGGTGCCCAGGAGCATTGGGGATCTATGAATGAGTGGTCATGCATTTCGGGCTCAAGAACGCAGGAGCCACTTATCAAAGGGCCATGAACTCCATTTTTCATGACTTGATCGGCAAGACCATGGAAGTGTACATAGATGACGTGGTTGTCAAGTCTGAGGGTTTTGAAAGCCACCTAGTAGATCTAGAGCAGGCCCTAAAGAGGATGCGAGCCCATGGGCTGAAAATGAATCCTGCCAAATGTGCTTTTGGAGTGGCAGCTGGCAATTTCAAAGGATTATTGGTCCACCATCAAGGAGTAGAAGTAGACAAGAACAAGGTGAAAGCTATCCTGGAGGCCAGACCTCCTAGGAACAAGAAGGAACTGCAAAGTTTGATTGGCAAGATCAATTTCCTAAGGAGGTTCATAGCTAATTCGGCTGGAAAAATGAAGGTTTTTTCCCCTTTACTGAAATTAAAGGATACGGAGGATATGGTATGGGGGAGAGAGCAACAACAGGCCTTTGATCAAATTAAACAAGGGTTGGCCAGACCTCCTGTGCTAACACCTCCGGTGTCAGGAAGGCCACTCAAATTGTATATAGCTGCAAAAGAAGAGTCAATCGGCTGCCTGCTCACGCAGGATGCTGATGATGGGACTGAAAGAGTTGTATACTATCTCAGCCGCATCTTGAATGATGTCGAAACCAGATATACTCCTATTGAGAAATTATGTTTATCGTTCTTCTATGCTTGTACAAAACTTGAATATTATTTGTTGCCTAAGGAAGTATTGGTTTTGTGCAAAATTGATATTATTACGTATTTACTTAATAGGCCTGTCTTACAGGGTCGATTAATGAAGTGGGCCATTAAGTTAAATGCTTTTGCGTTGAAATACGTCCCATTGAGAGCAATGAAAGGTCAGGCAGTAGCCGATTTCTTGGCTCAACACCCTTGTGTTGAAGTCAGTGACCCGTTAGCCGAACACGTTGCGTGTATTAACTTGAAACCTTGGGTGCTGACGTTTGACAGATCAAGAACGTAAAAAAGGGTAGGTGCTGGCATCACCATTACGGACCCGACAGGGAAAAATTGGAAATTCATGTGTCAGCTGGATCTTGGGAATTCTAATAATCATGCAGAATACGAAGCTCTGATTTTGGGGCTTAAGATCCTGGCAGCCATGAAAGCGAATTATGTTCAAGTCATGGGAGATTCACAGTTGGTGATAAAGCAATAAGCGGGAATATAAATGTAATAACCCTAACTTGAAAGAGTGCTATGAAAGCATTTAGCGTGCTATTGCGCTTGTTTGCTGATGCAGTAGTACATCACATTCCTAGGGAAGAGAATGAAGAGGCTAATGATTTGGCTCAACAAGCCTCAGGGTACAAAGACATGATAATCGAAGTAAAATAGGAAGAATACCCAATCTGGGAGTGTGCACCTATAAGAACGATCGACTCCTGGAAACAAGAGTCAATCGACTATCTTAAAGATCCTTCAAGCAGTACTGATTTCAAGCTTAAGCAGAAGGCACTTAAATACGTATTGGTAGACAATGAAGTCTATAGGAGAACCATCAACGGGATATTACTTAAGTGTATTGACAAAGAAGAGTCCATGAAGGTCATGGGAGAAGTACATGAAGGAATCTGTGGATCTCACAGGGCTAGGCCCACAATGAAATGGCTAATATACAGACATGGATATTATTGGCCTACCATTACAGCTGATTGTTATCAATATGCCAAGGGATGTGAGGCGTGTCAGCTGCATGGTCCAATTCAAAGGGTTCCAGCCGAAAACCTCCACCCAGTGATAAAGCCTTGGCCATTCAGGGGATGGGCCATGGATTTAATAGGCAAAATCTATCCACCTTCGTCCAAGAGGCATGCGTTTATCATAGTTGCAACTGACTACTTTACCAAATGGGTAGAGGCCCAACCAATGGTGAATGTGACTCAGGAAGAGGTGATTAGGTTCATACAATGCCAAATCATCTATAGATTTGGGATACCTGAAACCATCACCACAGATCAAGGTACTATGTTCACTGGGGAGAAAGTGGTGGCCTTCGCGCCACAATTTGGGATTAAGTTAATTCACTCATCCCCTTATTATGCTCAAGCCAATGGGCAAGCAGAGGCAACCAACAAAGTTCTTATTGATATAATCAGGAAGAACATTGAGGACAAGCCAAGGAAGTGGCATGAAAAACTGAATGAGGCATTGTGGGCCGTGAGGAATTCCAAGTGCAGTGCAACTGGTTTTACCCCGTATCAGCTGACATATGGTCAAGATGCAGTGTTACCCTTAGAGATAAATGTGACTTCATTAAGAGTAGCAAAGAAAAACCTGCTAAGTCTGGATGAATATCAACAGGCCATGTTAATGGAGTTAGATTCGGTTAACGAAGATTGACTCATGGCTTTAGACCAAATTGAGCAGAGCAAGCAAAAAATGGCTAGGGCTTATAACAAACATGTGAAGCCAAAAAGGTTTGTTGAAGGAGACCTCGTTTGGAAAACCATACTACCTATTGGGATCAAGGATCCCAAGTTTGGGAAATGGTCACCAAATTGGGAAGGACCATTTGTTGTTAGCAAAGCTTATCATGGTGGTGCTTATCGGCTAGTTAACATGCAAGGCGAAGAGCTAAATAGAAGCATCAATGGAAAACATCTTAAGAGATACTATTCCACTATGTGGGAAGGCATATTGGAGAATTAAAAGTAGTTGCATTAACATAAAAGTGCAATTGTTTTTGGTGACCACAGGCTGGCCACCTAGCCAAAATTACAAAAGTTTAGCCCAAGATATAAAAGCTAGGGAGCTGCAGCCTCAGGATCATCACTTGATTTTTCTTCAATTGGGGCAGGACCTGGATCGGCTGACGATGCAGGAGCATCAGTCGTAGCCGAAGCTGCAGCTACATCTAGGGTGGGCTCAGGTGCTGGTGCGTCAACTAATGCCTCCACTGGTGGGATAGTAGCACCTTCAGAATCGCCTTGTTGGGTGGCTGGAGGGTCGGCTGCCGCAACAGCTTCCTGTCTCCTAATCTCATCCAGCTGGTGCTTAAAGGAGTTCCAGGCTTGGGTGGGCTCAGCTAACCCAGTGCCGCTAGTTTCGAGATCTTTTTCTAGGCACGTCCTCTGAGCGCCTAATACTGCTAAGTCACGGTCTAAAGAGGAAGATTGCTTGAAAAGACCATAACGTTGCTGAGAGTTAGAACAGAGTTTCTCAGTCAAGGCAGTCGATTGAGGGGTCAACTCTGCTATTTCCTTCTTAACCCTCTCTAATTCATCCGATAAAATGGATAACCTTTCATCCGTGTCCTTAAGTTGGGCTAGAGTCTCCTGGCGGTCCTTCTCCAAGGTCATGAAGGATGTTTGGAAATGAGTTTTTTGCGCCTGGAGGTCCCTCAATCTTTGGAGGTCATGAGACGTCATGTCATGAACTTCCTGAACGCCGTATTCTTTGAGATAAACTGCTCAGTTGGAGGGCCAAAGTGTTGTACACCTCTTGGCTAGCTGCAGGGATATCAGCCGAATTGGCTAGTTTGAACAAAGAAGTTCTTAAAGTAGCAACCTGTTCCTTGTTGGTTGGTATTTCCACCATCAATGCGGCATTGACTCTCTCCAAGTGGTTGGAGATGGGAGAGGAAGCCATTGAATAGGGGTCAGCAGAGGTAAAATACTTTATTAATTCCTCTTCTGAGATAGCCATTGCAGGAGCTGTGGGAGGCGAAGGCACTCGGGGAGCCTCATAGATGGCCTCTTCGGGTTGTGAGTGGGGATCCTGTGACAGATGATGGTTAGCCGATTGAGTAAGCAAACAATATATGTTGAAAGGAATAAGAAATCGACTGTACCATTGGGGGAAATTGAGAGCTAGCGCCTTCATCAAATTCTTGGACATACAGAAAGGGAATTTCCACACGTGGTTTCTGAAAACAAGGTGATTAGGTTCAGGCTAACAAAGAATATTAAGAAAAGGGGGATAAGGATAAGATATTTACCTTCACCTTCAGCTGTTTTTCTTTACTAGCCGAATGTGCTTTTTCTTTGGGCTTGGCCTAAACCTGGGAGGTTCTTCTATTACAACGCCAGGGGCCCTTGTTCTTTTCTTGGAGGGAGGACTAACAGGGTCGTCTTCAACGACAATAAATTGCGGAGTAGTGGTGGTGGCTTCCATAAGACAAGAAAAGTAAGAGACTACGTTGAATTAAAAAGCAAGAACCGCAAAGAGCCGAATGTAAAGGTACTTACTTGGTTGGAATACTGAGGTTCTCATCCGGGTGGAAGTCCGTTTCTAGATTTGAGCTTGTACCTGAGGCTTGGTTTTAACGGGAGTGTGTTTTGGTTGGGTCGGTGGCCTCATTGCTTCGGCTACATCAGTGAGTACTAATCGGGTTGCATATCTGTCCAGCCGATCGGGGAACAGTCTGTCCTTCACTGATGGCCACCGATTGGCGAAAGCGGAAGTTTCACCAGATACTGAAGTGAAAGGGATGAAACGGAAAGCCTGAGTTCTTTTAAAGTTGGTAGAGACCACCTCCATTACATCATTGGCACCAAAGGGCAGCCGACCCATGCTCCCTACCATAGAGTTGTACGGCAGAGGTATATGCTGTAACAACCCAAACTGCCTCGCTACGCAGTTGGGGAAGTAGAATTCAGCCGAAGACTTGTTATTTCATGAGGTGGGTTTGAGGCCACAGAGCAAGTTACTAGAAGTCAAGACTGAGCTCCAGTTGAGCTCTAATTGGTTCTGTTGTTCGACTGGGAGAGGTTCATTTGTAGAGAAAATCCATAAAGGCCCAATACCTTTCTCCAAGACAGGACGCCAGTCAGTAGCTATTCGGGTCAGACCGAAGAGTTTGGTGGCTACGGTGAAAGCATAAGAGGGCTCGCAGGGAGTGAGTACCAAGTGGGTACCCAAAACGCTTGCACCCCCGAGGAAGAACGCTAGGGTTGAAACGTGAGTCGATGAACTTTGGAAAGTAGAGCACTATCCCGAGCTGCAAGAACCAGAGTGGTCCCTGAACGTTCTTAATGTCTTTGCGTCTTTACAGCCGATCCATAATGGTAAACAGGCAGCGATAGAGGTATGAAAGGAAAAGGGTTTCCCAGGAGAAGTTGCCATCAGAGTTGACAAGGGCCACATAAAGATGTAACTCTTGAACCACGGCAATAGAGCTGGAGCAGAGAAAGTACTTGCTGAACCAATACAGAAGAAATGCGTTGTGTTCAGCATCTGACACAGATCCTCTGGACTTGGCATTATTGGCAAGGAAATTGGAATACCCGGAAGTGTTTTTTGAGAAGTGGAATCCTAGTTCTGGAATTTGGAAGGAATAGTGAGAGGGGACATCATCGCCTGTGATCAGAAGCCCCAAAATAGCCGCCACATCCAGGAGAGTAGGGGAAACCATGCCCCATGGAAAGGTAAAGGTGTTGGTAGCAATACTCCAATAGCCGAAGAAGCCATAAAGCAACTCCAGGTTAAGGGGAATATCTTGAGTCGACAACATAATCATGTCGTAGAGACCCCACTATTTCCATTTATCAGATTTGGCAGCCTTCAGCCGATCAAACCAATCAAGGTAGGGTTGAGACGAACGAGGCCATGAACGAAGGTCAGTGGGTTTGGACTTCGTGGTGAACCAATCACAGGAGATTGGTAATGCGTAGAGAGAGGGGGCCATGTACTCCTTCAGAAAGATCGCCCCTTCACCCATATCTAAAGTGGAAGGAGCCAAGGAAAGAGAGTCTTGAATCTCGAACAGGGGAGTTTGAAGGCCAGAACCAGGAGCCTCAGGGGGCTAAGGGAGCGGTCAAGGTTCACAGAGGAGGAAGAAGACGTTTCGCTATCGTGTGCGTAGGACTGGTTTTGAGAATCAGAAGCAGAAGACATGGTGGGCCTGGTTTGTAGGTGAAATACGAAAGTTGGAGGATGGTGAAAGCTACAGGATTTAGGGCTGGTAGTAAACGTGAGAGGTAATTCGGCTAGTGAGTATTTAAAGAGATGGAAGAATCACTGATAGTGAGATTTGAAGGCGCTTAAATCGGATGGATGAGACGAACCGTTGCACTGTTTAAAAGTTTGTTGCAAATAGATTACCTTGCATTTATGATGAAAATGAGTGATTTGACTTGAATCATTATGCCGCTTCAGCCTAAATTTAAAGTTACCGGCTAAAGACAGCGTAGGGGGCATGTGTTTACACCTAAAAATATTCCTTAGACTTAGCCAAAGCCAGCCACAGCCGAATGGATCAAGTAGCCGATTGGGCGTCAGCCGAATTGCATGATAGTCGATCTTGCAGCTGACAGAGCCGCAGGCAGGAAATCAGAAGTAAAAAATGGGCCATGGGTTTACTGGGCTTCAAGGAAGATATTTGGGTCCATTAGGTTAACATGAAGTCACATATTGGATCAGATTCTTGCTCCACGAGCCGAATGACGTGGAAATAATTTTGAATTAATTAAATATCTAAGGTAAAACCGGTCAAAATTGTTCTCCATAGTTTTAGGAGCTGGGCGAAGGAATCTGAGGAGAGGTTTACATAGAGAGGACCGTTGGTTGAAGTGGCGTTGCCATAATGTACTAGTGCGCCTAGTTTTTAGGATCGTGGTTAGTGGAACATGTCACCACTCAGCCGAGTAACCGCCAACTAGGAATATATCGTTGTTAGCCAACCAAACGTGGCAGATAGGGGTAGTTCTTAGCTGTTATTATAAATACCGAAGTTGTATACATGTTTATAAACACACAATCAATCAAACAACTTATTTTTCGCTCAAGCTTTTATTCAGCCGCATTTATGTTTACCTTTATGTCCCAGTTTTTATCTTAGTTCATCGACTTAAACCTTTCTGGAGTGAGTTAAGGGACCCATAGCTAAGGAACAGAGTTCCTTCCTTGGCGTAATCACTTGAAGAAAAGAGAATCACCGTTTTGGAATCTAGCCGATCTGTGGCTAATTGGTATTCTAGACAACAACTACATCAATGGCCCATACTGGCAGCTACCAAATCCCTAGCAAATTCCATCATTGTCATGTCACCATAGGCAGCGATACATGACTCCTGCAACCGATTACAGTATGCATTTTTCGCCAAAAACACGTGTCAAATAGTTGGCGGAATGTCATGTCTTTCATCTGTATCGTGCGTGGATGTTAACCAATTTTAGCCCTTTCAATGAGTAAACGTCTAACCCATGAAATGATCATTACGAAAATGGATAAGAGCATCCCAATGTTAGACACCAACATGGGTGATTAAGTGGGTCTCAGTTATTCACATCACTCATATTTATTCTTTTTAATTTAAGTATCTCATAAGTATTCTATCTCTCCAACCTAGCATCTCCTAAAAACATTTTAAAAGGGTCTCACAAATAACCCCACATTTACATCTCATAAGCATTATCTGATTTATGAAATAATTAAATTATAAAAATTAAAAAATTTATTTTTTTGCAAAATATTTTTTTAATACGAAATAAATATAACAGTGCAAACCGTAAATAGAAGAATTGATATTTACGGTTGAGGGTTGAGGGTTTGACAATGACAATGACAATATTATTATTATTATTCTTATTAGCAAAGAAGAACAAAAAAAAAAATTAGGCGAATTGATATTTACGGTTGAGGTACTACTATTTCCGAAAGTCACGAAAGTTAAAATATAAATATAAATGCAATATTTAAGGTAGATAAGGGTAGTTTATACTATACGCATACACGGAGGACGATACAAAACAACCGACATATATAATATCAAAAAACAAAAATAAACACCTGAAGTAAAATAAATAAATAAAACTGAAACAACAACCATTACAACCACGCTTAGTCCTAAACCTTAAAACAAAATATCAATTTAAAAAAGTATTATGCAATATCATTTATCTAACGAGAGTTTTGGCTAGGAGAAAGGTTAAACAGATGCTATTCTGAAGAAGTCACGCTTCCTAAAGTGTCGTACCACCAAGAGTTGCTGTTAGAGTTTGCCTTTTGGTCCATAATCTCATTCATGATATCAGCGTTTGCATCTTCAGGAGTATCTACAACTGTAGCGTACAGTTCAAGTGATGTAACACCCCCATTTTTGACAGGACATTTAGTTAAATGACAACGGTCTATATTTAAAACAAACACATTTTTTATTTATTGTTAAGGTTTTACAAACATATTATTCATACAAATATAAATATAATCCTACACCCACATGGTGACATAGAATACACTGGCTGTGACATCAGTAACCAACTTCTGCCTCTAAGTAGACTTCCCGTAGACTCCCCAAGATGCTAGTACAGGTTGTTCTTGTTTGTCTGCTGTTTATTATCATGTAATAAAAACACACCAGAAAAACATAGAGGTAAGATATCCAATAATCTCCATCAATTAGGAAACAGTATAGCAGAGGCACAGTTACCATGCACAGAACAACAATACAATCAAAACATCACAGCCGTAACTCACCTCACGCCCAGACTCCTGAACATACAGTTACAAACCACGTCATACTGACAATCCGACCACACGGTCTCAGATCACGCATCGACACACGCCATCGGGTCTTTCAGCGAGATCACCGCCCTCTGCACCCGGACCATTCTTTGAATATTGCGGGCCATTAACGCCCTACTCCCTAGACCGACCACCAGTCTCAGGGCACAGAATAAAACATAAGTTGGTTGTCTCGGGAACATATCCTGATACGCTACCATCTCTGATTATTGGTTATAGCATCCCATACTACCGTATCCAATTACCAAAGTAAGGTACCGTCTCGTGCACAAGGACGACATTCCCATAACAGGAATAGCCAAGATTGTCTTCCTGTCAGACGTGGAGCCTAGAGACTCGTCCATATGACCGAGTCCACACACCCTCAAAGTCTTGGCCGAGTCCACATATCGTCAAGACCACCGATTATCTCATTATCATCCCATCGATACCTCAAGTACACCAACCTCGGGTACACCGACCCGGTTATCACCACAAATAGAGCATCGACGGTAATACTCACTACTACCGCCTAGGGATTTGCAAACTTCTCACTAGAGGGCGTCACCCTTGACTCTAAAACGATGCATCAGATTCACATGAATCATATATAACCAGCATAGAGTTATTACACATAAAACAGATTATCATTAACCATCATTTGTCATAACCTAACAGCATACAATTACTCCTAGCGTCGCATAAGCGACTGTCTACAAATTTTATAAATTAACCAACAAACATAACCTATGTTGGTTGATAGGTCTACGGTGACTATCCTTAGCTACTGCATATGTAACACGCGTATTTTTACGATGCGTTAATTAGCGCTATTTAGGGTATTTTGTCATATTTATGCTATAATAAGCAATTTCTTATTTCCTAAGTAAGTGAATTAATTAAATCAATATCAAACTATACTTGAGAGTTAATATTTTATATTAATTCACTGTTCGAATATCGTCGAAAAATTCTAACGAAGCTTCGTTGCGTTTCGAATCGCTGGGCAGTTTCGCCACAGATAAAATTCTAAATGAACTCTGATTTCGATGAAAATCGAATCGTAACTTGTTGAGACTATCCTTTGAGTATTTGACATGATTTTTACTATTTATAATTAAATATTATCACGCGATAAATTAATTTCTCGTTAAATTAATTTTTGCAAATTTATAGGTAACGCGGTTTCTCGTCGCCGTGTTTTAATAACCCCTAAACTCTAGGATTAGTGGGTAATCATGAGAGATGTGAGATTAGATGGGTAGGACTAGATGATGTGATTGGCATCTCTTAAAGGTGATAGGTGTCACAAAGTGTGTGATTTATTTTTAAAAAAAATTGCTTTTACAAAATTTCCTTTTATTAAATTATGTGTTAAGTAATTTTAAGTGAATATATTGAAAAGAAACCCCCCATCAGCCCCAAAAAGCCGAGCCCCTCACCCCCACACTCTCCTACCTTCTTCTTTCTTTTCTTCTTGGAGAAGCTAAGGTTCAAGAGCTCTCATTGATGCCATCTTCCAATCCTTTGAGTATTTGAGCTTCCAACCTTCATCAAATTTGTTAAAGAGCTTCATCTACATCTAGATCAGCACTTCCTAGCCACCAAAGTAAGAGAAAAATCAAATTTTCCTCCCCCCTTGCACTGTTCAAAACCGCGCCCCCTCCCCTTAGTGTAGTTTTGATTTTTTCTTGTTTCAATCTTGCTTTCTTGTTGTTTGATGTTGTTTGATGGGTTGATGATGATCAAGAGGAAATGAGACACTCTTAATCGTTTCCTTGAGCTCTAGGGTGAAAACCCTAAGAGGAGAAAAGGGAGAAAATGGCGTGATCCTCATTGAATCACCTAATTAGCTGTTTAATTGAGTTATTGGAAGTTGTTTGATGCTTGAATGAGTAATACTTTTTGATGAGCATGTATAAATTGTAATTTCAAGGTTTTTGCCTATTCTTGAACTATAGGAAATGTAGGTTTTAATTGTTGAACCATGTGTTTAATTGATGAATAACATGCCTTGAGTGATTTTATTGTGTTATTGGGTTTGATTATGTGTTAATTGAAGTTGTTGTTAAATTAATTAGGTGTAACAGGATAGTTCTAGTATTTTTTTCAATTTTTGAACTATGAGAACTTTAGAGTGTGATGTTTAATTATGTGTTAGATGTTTAATAAAGTGATTAGATTGTCTTTAAGGTTATTAGAACTTGTATGCATGAGCTAGCTTGAGTGAAGGTTATGTTTGATACAAAAATTAGTTTATGAAGGACTAGATGGACATGTGAGCATGAATAGGTTGTTCTTTAAATTTTAGTTTGGCATGAACATGACTTTTAGCAAGATAAGGGCAATGTGTTAAATGCTTTAGGATTCTTGAAATTGAGTTTGAATGATTGAAAGAAATTTGGGAAAAACCTATTCTTGAAAAAGTTGAAAATGAGTTTTTGGGAACTTAGAAATCTAGTTTAAATGGTTAGCTCATGTGTTGATTGATGTATAGTATATTTGATGAATTTAATGGTGTTAGTAATTGTTTGGAGATTTGCATATTCTTTTGGAAAAATTGGAGTAAGGGCCGTGAGCCTAGGTGAGTAGGATAGGAAAAATCATTTTGTAACTTTCGTTGAATTGGTATTGGAAAGTGATTTGGGAATGAAATTGATTTGGTGAAAAAATTTGAATTTAAGTATTAATTAAGAATGTGTTGAAAACCTTTTGGTCATGAGAAATTGTAAAAATAGTTCGATGTTTGATGTGAGTTTTCCTATGTGTACTAGATGTTACTTGTTGTTGTTTGAGCATTGCAAATCATGTATGGAAATGGTCACTTATTTTAAAGAAGTTTTGTAAAATTTTTATAGAAAAAGGGAGTTGTGGCCGAGAGGCCTTTAAAGGGTATGAAAGGATGATTTTATTTGTGAACTTGTATGTAATGCTTGAATGTGTTATGTTTAGGTCTTAGAAACTTTATGCAAAATGATTTCATGAGTATGTGTTCTAGACTTTAAAGTTTATGAAAGTTGTTAATTGCATGGTGTTTGCTTAAAGCTTTCAAGAAAGCTTTTTAGTTTCAAAAACTTTATCTTTTCAAGTAAGTTAAGATTTCTAAATTGTTATGTGTTATGCTACCCTTTCAAAAAGTACTTGATTTTAAAACCTTACTTATTTTCTAGTAGCTAATTATTTAAAATGCTTAAGTGAGTTTGGTTAGAAAAAAGGGCTAAGCGGAGGGCTTAAGTTAGTCAGAACTTATAGATTGTGCTAAGTTGTTCGTTGTGATAGGAATCGTGATTCCGAAGACCGAGCGACGCGGACTTGAGGATTTTGGAGCGACGTTAGCGACTGTTCGTGGTAAGGGCACTTCTAGATAATTGTAGGCTCTTATTTTTGTATGCCTTTGTGTAATGGCAACTTTTAGATACTATAGGAATTTAATTTCAAGTGTTTATATGAAGAAGTCCGAGAACCTCAGGGTTCGAAGTGAGGGTCTTGTACCCCTTCGCTTTATTTTTTTGATATACTGATTATTTAGTGGGCTTGTCTGCAAGTGTTGGCAGCTGTCCCCAACCCCCCACACTTGTTTGTTCCTCTCTGTGAACTCCATCAAGTTGTAGAGGGATGGATTCAATGATTGATTATTGAGCTGTGCAATTATTTATTATGAGATTTAATGCATACTGCGAATTGCGTATTGCTTGTTGAATTGCGTTTCTCCATGCAAACTGCTTTTATTGCTTAAGTCGTTGAATTGCGTTTCTTCATATTAAGCATGCTCTTATTATTTGATATGTGGTCGAATAATCTTGCGTACCACTCTTTGAATATCGTATGCGGCGAATTGTTCATCAAGTCTGAGAGCTTTGTCGAGTCGTCGAGACGTTTTTGAGCAGTGAGCCAGACAACTGAGGGTGCTAGGTCCCCTTCGTTCATGGTGGATTACCTAGGCATCGCAGCGTTAAGGAACCGGAGCTGAATGTCCTAGGGAGAGCGAAGATCCCAAAGCTACGACTGGTATTCAGTGGATGGATCGGCGTCTGCTTTCCGAAAAAATTGTCGAGTCGAGAGAAAATGAGTCGTGAGATGAGTCGTGAGTCGATTCTTGACCGAGCATTTTGAATTGAACCTTGTGAACTGTATACATTGTTGTTTGCTTATTGCTTTGTGAATTGTTATATTTGATTTGTTGAGAAGTTGACCCTTTCCCGTGGTACCTTCGATTCATGATGGCTACCCAGGTGATGGAGAAGAGTATCTGGAATTCGGCGTCACGGACATCGTCGGAGATTATCTTTGATTTTCCGATATTGAGCCGCCTGGCGATGGAGTTTGATCCCATCTCCATTGTGTTGTATATCTGAGGATGTTGTACAAACCTTCAGGAGGACGGTATGGTTGTGAGGCAGAGGTGACGAGGCGTCTGATGAGTTTCCGATCGAACTCTACGCAGGTGATTGAGGCTTGGAGGGCTACCCAGAGGGAGGAGGCTATACCAGCCTCGTCTTCGCCTCCAGAGGGACCGACTAGGATTCCTAGAGCGACGGTTCTCAGGATTTTGTCACGCGGACGTGGTCGAGGACCGAGGGTGAGATGGACAGCGTGATTAGGCGAGGATCTGCAGGAGCGTCGACCTCGAGGGCAGCTGCTGTTCCGAGTCTTCCAGTGGGACCGAGTTCCCCTCCTGTGGATAGGGTTCCCACCCCACCAGTGGATCGACCCCCTGTTTGCACGGTGTGTTGAGAGGCAGATTGTCTAGGTGCACGACCTGATGACGATGTGACTGTAGGAGAGTACGTGCCGAGTGACGTGCCAGAGGATGTACCAGCTGCAGCACCCTTCATCGACTTGACAGGCAAGGATCCGATGGAGGACGAGGAGGAGGAGGATCCATCGGAGGATCTGGGCAGTGATTTGTAGATGCTGTGTTCTCTGACTGTTGTTGTGTTTCTTTTTTTGGATGACTGTAGTATATATACATCTTTTGTGTACTGTGGGTTGGTGACCGGTCGGGCTAGTGATGTTTTGCTAAGACAGGATAGACTGGTGGTTCTACTTTTGGAGCAGCCCCCTGCGTGGGTGTTTGCCGGGAGTATCCCCAGGGTATGATTACTCTCGCGAGGGTTTTCATATCATAGGTGTATTCTCTCATATATTTCTACTCTGCTTTATTTTGTACGCACTGTGTATATTGATTATATATGTTTATGCATGTATGCATTTCCAGTACATAACTTGCGTCCTAGTTGCACCATGTTTCGAAACACTGTAAGTACTCTGTGTGTGCTTTACATGCACTATTGTTTTCTTAAAAAAAAAGGGATACCATATTTTCTGAAGGACACAAGAGTACCGTTTTAAAAATCCATCGCATACAGGTTTAGTTTTGGTTCAGTAGCAATCTGGAAACGGGTCGTTACAGCATACTGCAACCCCTCTCTTGAGGTGTTGCTATCAACCCGTAGTAGGGTTAAGGTCCCCTACTCATGCTAACAGTCCTACTCTACTACCTATTTTCCCTAGAGATTATGGTATCTTCCCCCTTACCTGGCCTAGAAGACTGATGTCGCTCGTGTTCTTCGCATCCTGGGAGCTCCTCTACACCCTCCACGCTTTCCCAAAGGCCTTTGGAAGCACTTGGGACTAAATGAGGGCCTTTAGGCCTATTTATAGGCAAATGAAGAGCTCCCCCTTTCTTAACCAACTTTGGTCGCGTCGCGATGGCAAGGCTATCGCGTCGCGAGGAGCGTGTTCTGGAACACTCGTTTTCTCTCTGCCACCGCCTTACCTGAACCAAGTGTATCGCATCGCGATCGATCATGTATTATTCCCGTCGCGTCGCGATAGTGTTAAAATAAAATGTCCCATTTCTTTATTTCTAGGTATTTCTAAAGGGTTCTATACTCTTTCAAGGGTTTTTTAGGTCTCACTTAAGCTCATTTTATCCTAGTTAAAGCCTCTAATTCTCCATTTATTACTTAATCATTAATCTAATTATTATTTATGATTATCCAAAAATCAGGATGTTACATTTTTACCCCCTAAAAAAAAATTCCGTCCTTGGAATTTAGCTACAAGTACCTGAATCTGAAGTCTCCTTGGTTCCCTTTGACCGTGAACATTCGTTCCGCTCGAGTTGCTAATTTGGTCGATGTTGTTGGTTTAGTTGCGGTAGTAGGTTAGTTCGTCGATCCCTTACCTCCAGCTACCTCTTCTTTACAATCTCGAGCAATATGTCCAGGTTTCTTACATCGATAACAGACATATCCTTTTTCAGGACATTCCTCAGGATGTTATCTTTCTCCGCATCGAATACATCTTATTGTCCTTGCTTGTTCACTTCCAGCAGCCATGGGTGATTCTTCAGGATGATCATAAGGTTTATGATTATTTTTCTCATTTTGATTCCTCCGGTTTCTTATAGGTCCACCGTTCTTCTATTTTTCTATTCCGTTGTCAAGAGCTTCCAATTCAATACATTTCTCTAATAGCTCAGGAAAAAATCTATTTTTAAGAGGAACCATGGATCTACGTAACTCGGGTTTTAACCCGTCCTCAAATTGTCTGCAGACAAACTCCTCATCTGGGTTTATTTGGTAAAATCCAGATTACTTAATTAGGGTTTCAAATCTTATGGCATACTCTCCCACGGACATCCTTCCTTGCTTTAGACTGAGGCACTCTTTTTCCTTTTCACGTCTTATTGTATTTGGGAAATACTTCTCCAAAAAGCAAATTTGAAATAGTTCCCAAGTAATGATCCTTCCTTCCGTCTCTAACATTCTTTGCTTACTCTTCCACTAACTCTCCGCTCCTCCAACTAAAAGAAAAGTTGAGTAAGTCACCTTTCGATCATCCCGGCAACGTGATGCCGCGAGGATCTTCTCCACTTCTTGGAGCCATAATTCTGCTCCCTCCGAATCATATTTCCTTTAAATTGTGGGGGTTTAATCTTCATAAAAGCCGCTTGTCCCGCATCAGCCGTTACTTCTCCTCTACCTCCTTCATTCAGCAGATGTTGTAGTAACTATCCCTGCTATTGTACCAATAAGGCGTTTTGATGTGCATGTTGTTGCACAGCAGCAGCCAAATTCTATATGCTTCCCGCTCCGTTATCCTCTGGTGGAATATTTCTACGTTCTCCGTTTCGAGTTTGTCGAGCCATTAGTTACCTGGCAAAGTTACTAATCAACTCGTGTCATAATGTAAACTTTAACTTAAAGTTCTACCTGACTTTCCCAATTATTAATACCTTATGCAGGTACAACTAGACTCTGACACGGCCAGTGACTTGACCCTCCCCACAGTCCGGTTAGAATCGAACTGCTCTGATATCACTAATATAACACCCCGTTTTTGACAGGGCATTTACTTAAATGACAACAGTCTATATTTAAAACAAACACACCTTTTATTTATTGTTAAGGTTTTACAAACATATTATTCATACAAATATAGATATAATCCTACACCAACATGGTGACATAAAATACACTGGTCGTGACATTAGTAACCAACTTCTGCCTCTAAGCAGACTTCCCGTAGATTCCCCAAGATGCTAGTACAAGTTGTTCTTGTTCGTCCGTTGTTTATTATCATGTAATAAAAACACACCAGAAAAACATAGGGGTAAGATATCCAATAATCTCCATCAATTAGGAAAATAGTATAGCAGAGGCACTGTTACTATGCACATAACAACAGTACAATCAAAACATCACAACCGTAACTCACCTCATGCCCAGACTCCTGAACATACAGTTACAAACCACGTCATACTGACAACCTGACCACACGGTCTCAGATCACAGACTGACACACATCACTGGTCTTTCAGGCTGATCACCGGCCCTACAGACCCAGACCATTGCTGAATATTGCAGGCCATTAACGCCCTACTCCCTAGGCCGACCACCAGTCTCAGGCTACAGAATAAAACATAAGTTGGTTGTCTCGAGAACATATCCTGATACGCTACCATCTCTGATTATCGGTTATGGCATCCCATACTACCATATCCAATTACCAAAGTAAGGTACCGTCCCGTGCACAAGGACGACATTCCCATAACAGGAATGGCCAAGATTGTCCTCCTATCAGACGTAGAGTCCTAGAGACTCGTCCACATGACCGAGTCCACATACCCTCAAGGTCAGTGACTATCTCTAAACTACTCCATACCTTTAGTACCACAGACATGGAGAGCCTCGTCGGAAAGACCAAGTCCACATATCCTCAAAGTCTTGGCCGAGTCCACATTACCCTCAAGACCACTGACTATCTCATTACCATCTCGTCGATACCTCAGGTACACCAACCTCAAGTACAATGACCCAACTATCACCACAAATAGAGCATCGACGGTAATACTAACTACTACCTTTTAGGGATTTGCAAACTTCTCACTAGAGGGCGTCACCCTTGACTCTAAAACAATGCATCAGATTCACATGAATCATATATAACCAGTATAGAGTTATTACACATAAAACAGATTATTATTAACCATCATTTGTCATAACCTAACAATATACAATTACTCCTAGCGTCGCATAAGCGACTGTCTACAAATCTTATAAATTAACTAATAAACATAACCTATGTTTGTTGATAGGTCTACAGTGATTATCCTTAGCCACCGCATATTGCAACCCCTCTCTTGAGGTGTTGTTATCAATCCGTAGTAGGGTTAAGGTCCCCTACTCATGCTAACAGTCCTACTTTACTATCTATTTTTCCTAGAGATTAAGGTATCTTCCCCCTTACCTGGCTTAGAAGACTGATGACGCTCGTGTTCTTCACGTCATGGGAGCTCCTCTATGCCCTCCACACTTTCCCAAAGGCCTTTGGAAGCACTTGCGGTGAAATGAGGGGCTTTAGGCCTATTTATATGCAAATGGAGAGCTCCCCCTTCTTAACCGACTTTGGTCGCGTCGCGATGGCAAGGCCATCGCGTCGCGAGGAGCGTGTTCTGGAAAACGCGTCGCGATGGACTTGTAGGGAAATCGTGCAATAATCAAAGATAAAACGCAGCGGAAAAAAAAAATTCCCTTCCATGGATCCTTGCGAATGGTCATGATTCAGGGATTACGTTGGTTACCTCTTATAGTGCAGACCGTTGCAGACGAGAACTGGAGTCGAGCACAAGCGTCGTACTGATGACAACGCCTATACGCAGTCCACACGAACAGACTTCGAATTGGGCGGCCACCGTCTACTGTGCTAGCTGACGAACGGAGTCGGCAGTCACGAATGCACACAAGGTCTCCCAGTACGGCTAGGCTTAATTCCTTGTTAGAACTTTCAGCTTAAATGTTCTATTTATAGAACCACTTAAGACTGACCTAGCGATGCACCGTAGCTTACCATGTGCTGCGTTGCTCTTGACTTATGATGGTGCATCATAAGAGCACTCTACTGAATAAAACGAGTCTTACTCATTTATATTTAATCGCCTATTAATCTGATCTTATGTGTGTGACCCTGTAGGTTCCAGTAACGTTGACAATAATATTAAATCACTATTTAATATTATAAACAGAGAGCAGTGTTTAGCAACACACCACTGCTACCCAAGTAACGAAAATGTCAGTGTTATGACGTAACCTTTCCGTGATAATGATCATGTGTATAATTACCCTTTTGCCCTTATATCTATATTGAACGCAAGGCATAGTGTGTGTCACCCTTGTATAGTTCAACATTATATTCCTTGATACCCAAGTAGACTAAGTAACAACAAATAAGATCAATATCTCATATTGACTTATTTCAGCATGGCCATGCATTTTACAGTCATACTCTATCAAGGGGCCCATAGATATTACTCCTGCTATGTAGGAGGGGCAAATCCCATCTATGTCACTCATGTCCCTCTGCATGACTCGTGGAGTGCCCAGTTAACCGACTTTATAATTGTCTTGTTGCAGACAATGTTTAACGGCAACAAAACACTCAACTCCTCATGTAGGGACCATAGTGGTTTTAGGTCAAAGGGTGGAATACACCACTATCACTATGAGAACAACTTATGACACTTACATAATGCACTATGTAGTATTCTCATGGCGGGTCAATCCAGTACACAATTACCCTAATGTGTACCTATACAGTGACTTGATATCTCATATCTATAACCTGTGAGATAAGGTTATCAGTCCACCCACATAATAGTCTTAATGTATTATTATTGCCTTTATTGATAATGATACTCGGCTACGAATATTTAAGAGTAAGTTCTATAGTATCTCACAACCGAGTCATCTACTCGATGTTCTATTAAAATTGAACTTTTACTCAAGGACTTTATTACGTTGAAACAAACATAATAACTGAAATACCTCATATAATAGATAAATAACATGATACAAATTATAAGTTCAAAAGGAACTACATTGGCCTCTAGGGCTTACACTAACGATCTTCCTCTAGCACTGGAGCCAATTAGGCATGTACCTAATACCCATAGATCTAGTATGGCCATCATGCTTCTGTTGGGTAAGAGGCTTTGTAAGTGGGTCAGCAACATTGTCAAGTGTTGGTACTCTGCATATCTTTACATCTCCTCTATCGATAATCTCTCGAATGAGATGGAAGCGCTTAAGTATGTATTTAGATCGTTGGTGAGATCTAGGTTCCTTAGCTTGTGCAATGGCACCATTGTTATCACAATAGAGATCAATTGGGTCCACAATGCTAGAAACTGTACCAAGTTCAGTAATGAACTTCTTGATCCAAACAGCCTCCTTTGCTGCATTGGAAGCAACAATATACTCGGCCTCTGTAGTAGAATCAGCAACTGTTTCCTGCTTTGAACTCTTCCAGCTCACAGCGCCACCATTTAAGCAAAACAATAACCAGATTGTGATTTAAAATCATCTTTATTTGTCTGGAAGCTAGCATCGGTGTAACCTATTACAGCAAGCTCTTCCTGACCTCCATATACCAAGAAGGAATTCTTCGTTCTTCTCAAGTACTTAAGGATGTTCTTGACAGCAACCCAATGACCATCACTGGGATCAGACTGGTACTTTCTCGTTGTGCTCAAGGCATACGAGACATCCGGTCATGGCATACATTATAGATCCAATTGCAGATGTGTATGGAATCTTATTCATGCGATCCCTCTCTTCTTGAGTAGAAGGGGATTGTGCTTTTGATAGGCATACGCCATGTATCATAGGCAGGAATCCTTTCTTGGAATCATGCATATTAAAGCATCTTAGGACTTTGTCTATGTATGTACTCTGATTCAGGCCAAGCAATCTTTGCGATCTATCTCTATAGATCCTGATTCCTAATATGTAGGTAGTTTCACCTAAATCTTTCATAGAAAAGCAATTCCCTAACCAAGTCTTAACTTGTTGCAAAGTAGGGATGTCGTTTCCGATGAGTAATATGTCATCCACATATAACACCAGGATTACAACTATGCTCCCACTAACCTTCTTGTAAACACAAGGTTCATCTTCATTTTTTATGAATCCAAACTGTCTCACAGTTTCATCAAAACGAAGATTCCAACTTCTAGAAGCTTGCTTTAATCCATAGATTGATCACTGCAACTTGCATACTTTCTTGGCATCATCTGAAGTGTCAAAACCTTTAGGTTGTGTCATGTATACGTCCTCAAGGAGATTTCCATTAAGGAAAGCAGCCCTGACATCCATTTGCCATATTTCATAGTCATGATATGCAGCAATGGCAAGTAAAATCCGAACAGATTTAAGCATCGCAACTGGCGAAAAAGTTTCATCATAGTCTACACCATGAATTTGCTTGAAACCCTTAGCAACCAGTCATGCCTAATAGTTATGAACCTTACCATCCATGTCAGTCTTCTTTTTGAAGACCCACTTGCACCCTATGGGTGTAACTCCTTCAGGTAGCTCTACCAAGGTCCATACCTGGTTAGTGTACATGGAGTCCATCTCAGATTTCATGGCCTCAAGCCACTTCTCAGATTCAGGGCCAGTAATGGCCTCCTGGTAAGTCACAGGCTCATCTTGATCCATGAGAAATACATCACCTTGTTGAGTCATGAGAAATCTATATCTCTCGGGTTAGTGACATATCTTGCTTGACCTACGCTGGTCTTGTGTTACTTGAGCAGGCTGTTCTATCACAACATCTTGTGTAGGCTGCTCTTGTTCCTCCATAGGTGTGTTGCTACTCTGTGATACTCGAATTTCTTCAAGTTCTACTTTTCTCCCACTGATTCCTTTATAAACAAATTCCTTTTCTAGAATACACCAGTTCGAGCGACAAACACTTTGCCCTCAGAAGGATTGTAAAAGTAGTATCCCTTGGTTTCTTTAGGATACCCCACAAAGAAGCATTTATCAGATTTGGGCTCAAGCTTAGTGGAAATCTGTCGTTTTACATATACTTCACAGCCCCAAATCTTCATGAAAGACATACTAGGTTTCTTGCCAGTCCATATCTCATATGGTGTCTTTTCCACAGTTTTGGATGGAACACGGTTAAGTGTGAAAGCTGCAGTTAATAGAGCATGTCCCCAGAAGGAATTTGGAAGATCCGCATGACTCATCATAGACCGGACCATGTCCAACAAGGTTCGGTTTCTCCTTTCAGAAACACCATTCCATTACGGTGTTCCAGGAGGGGTGAGTTGGGATAGGATCCCACACTCTTTCAGATGATCATCAAATTCTAGACTCAAATATTCACCACCTCGATCTGATTGAAGGGTCTTAATATTTTTACCTAGTTGGTTTTGTACTTCATTCTTGAATTCTTTGAACTTTTCAAAAGATTCTGATTTGTGTTTCATGAGATACACGAATCCATATCTACTATAATCATCGGTAAATGTGATGAAGTACTGAAAACCTCCTCTAGCTGATGTGTTTAATGGTCCACGTACATCAGTATGTATGAGGCCCAAAAGATCACTAGCCCTTTCACCTTTTCCTGTGAATGGGATTTTTGTCATCTTTCCTAATAAACAAGATTCATATGTCTCAAATGATTCATAATCAAAAGAGTCCAAGAATCCATCTTTATGGAGTTTGGAAATACGCTTCTCATTTATATGGCCTAAATGACAATGCCAAAGATAAGTCGGATTCAACTCATTTGGTTTCATCCTTTTTGTATTGATGTTATAAATGGACGTTTCGAGATCAAGGACATAAAGTCCATTACTTATTTGTGCACTAGCATAGAAAATATCATTTAAATAAATAGAGCAACATTTGTCCTTTATTATAAATGAAAAACTAAACTTGTCCAAACAAGAAACAGAAATAATATTCTTGCTAATTGCAGGCACAAAATAACAGTTCTCTAACTGAGTAACAAGCCCACTGGGCAAAGTTAATACATAAGTTCCCACAGCTAAAGCAACAACTTTTGCTCCATTGCCAACTCGTAGATCAACTTCGCCCTTTGCTAATGGTCTACTCCTTTTGAGCTCCTGCACATTAGTACAAATGTGAGACCCACATCCAGTATCTAATACCCATGATGCAGAAGTAGATAAATTGACTTCTATAACAAAAATACCTGAGGTGGAATTCTCATTTCCTTTCTTCTTTTCTTCCAGGTACTTTGGGCAGTTCCTCTTCCAAAGTCCAGTCATACCGTAGTGGAAGCAATTTCCCTCTTTAGCCACACCGCCCTTAGGCTTCAAAGCATAAGTCGCAGGTTTGGGCTTGTTAATTCCCTTGCCCTTGCCCTTGCCCTTATACTTGTTCATGGGCTTCTTGAACTGCTTCTTGCCCTTTCCACCATGGACCATCAAAATGGCCTTCCCTTTCCCTTTGTTGATGTTATGCTCTACAGTTCTTAACATGCTTAACAGTTCTGGCAGAGTTTTGTCCATGTCATTCATAGTGAAATTCATGACAAACTGATTGAAACTCTCCGGCAACGATTGCAGGATCAAATCAATCGCAAGCTCTCGCTTGAAGGAAAATCCCAATCGATCAAGGTTCTTAACATACCCAATCATTTTGAGTACATAGGGACCTACAGGGCATCCTTCTGCCAGTTTGCTTTGGAAAAGGGCTTTGGAAACTTCATACCGCTCATGCCTAGCTTGCTCTTGATAGAGCATCTTGAGGTGTTCGATCGTATTGAATGCTTCCATGTTCTCATGTTGCTTCTGAAGCTCAGAGTTCATGGTAGCCAGCATGAGGCAGCCAACTTCCAGGGCATCATCTTGATGCTTCTTATAAGCATCCTTTTCAGCCCTAGGGGCAGTAGCAGCCGGTGGCTCTTGGGGAAGGGCCCCTTCGAGAATATACAACTTTTTCTCTTGTTTGAGGACAATCCTCAAGTTTCGGTGCCAGTCCAAAAAGTTTACTCCAGACAACTTATCCTTCTCATGGATTGATCACAGTAGGTTATTGTGAGTGTTTGATGCCATAGTAATCTACATTAAGAAAATATGCAGAATATAAGTATCATGCAATAAACATATTTAATTAGGTCTTTAATTAAATACGTCTCCCACTATTTTACTCAAACCAATGAACCTCAACATTGATTCGAAAAATCCCGTTGGAAGATTTTCTAGTGGGCCGAGATCCATATTTCACTTTATTTTAAGTCAGCTTTGGCTTATCACTTAAAACTCAGTTATTTATGTAGGAACTCTTTCCAATTGTATCTCATACAATTCTTGGTTAGTTGGGTGAATAACTATTATCCTGATCCATCACATGGATAGTTCCAAACTCACTTGCCTCTAAACCTTTTAATCCTATTATACCCGGTTTAGTTAAGTTAGACCCAAAGATAGCAGTTGGATATTACATTTATCCCATCGCATCTTACTAGTATTGAAAATGTACTCCGCTTTGGCAAACCCACATTTCCGATATTAGTCTTGATGAGTGCTAACTATTGGAAGGCATTTAAATTTAACTTAATATTTCCTTTTGAGGGATGTTATTAAAAATGATCTCACCATTTGTTAAACTATTTAACTTACTATATTCATACATGCATCTCATACATATTTGTTAAACTATTTAACCTAATATATTCATATATGCATCTAATACATATATAGAAAATAAATGTGAAGTGGTTATGGCCCCTAACGCATTGATTCTCAAAGCCAATGAGAGAATCCAAGCTAAACCTAGGAATGATCAAGCTTCTCCAAGTGTGACCTCCAATGTAGCCCTCTTATGAAATTTCCTCCTTGTCTCTTCTCTTACATTACATTAATGAGAATAAAAGAAAGGCACGGCACGCAGGCCGTATTTAAAATTCCAAAATAAAATAAAAGGGACTAAGGCCATAACCACTCACCATGCATCACAAAACATTAATGACAATTAATAATAACAATACACACTTATTACTATTAATCTTATCATTAAATGTGATTAAAGCTAATTAATTAAAATTAAATAATTTCAAAATAACTCGCGCAGATTCAGCAAAATTTTCCTGACTTTTCAGTGAACATTTCACGTTGCAGAAAAAAAAATGCCGCCTCATTGTGACCGTGAATGCTTCACGCCCCAAGAACAGCGTCGCCGTTTCACGTTGTTACCAACACGGTTCTGGGTACCAATGCTTGGACCCAACGATGCCAACCTTCAGACCCGCAGTACAACATGTTGTATCGACACTTGACACAAAACCGAATCGTTTACTCAAATAAGCATACAGAATCACCACATATATCTCATATATACAGATTATCTGAAGCAACATATATATCACATATATACCTAACCGGGCTTTCGCAATAATCATACAAGGTATAATTTTTAAAACGAACAGATTCATAATCTAGCTATCGCATACAAGAACACATGTCACACATACATGCAGGTAATCACAAAAACCGAATCATGGTTTCGCAAGTGGCTCCGATACCACTTTAGGGAAATCGCGCAATAATCAAAGATAAAACGCAGCGGAAAAAAAAAATCCCTTCTATGGATCCTTGCGAATGGTCATGATTCAGGGATTACGTTGGTTATCTCTTGTAGCTCAGACCGTTGTAGACAATAACGAACAGACTTCGAATGGGAGCGGCCACCGTCTACTGTGCTAGCTGACGATCGGAGCCGGCAGTCACGAACGCACACAAGGTCTCTCAGTACGGCTAGGGCTAATTCCTTTCAGCTTAAGTATTCTATTTATAGAACCACTTAAGACTGACCTAGCGGTGCACTGTAGCTTACCATGTGCTGCGTTACTCTTGACTTACGATGGTGCGTCATAAGAGCGCACCACTGAATAAAACAAGTCTTACGCATTTATATTTAATCTCTCATTAATCTGTTCTTATGTGTGTGACCCTGTAGGTTCCCGTAACGTTGGCAATAATATTAAATCACTATTTAATATTATAAACAGAGAGCGGTGTCTAGCAACACATCACTGCTACCCAAGTAACGAGAATGTCAATGTTATGACGTAACATTTTCGTGATAATGATCATGTGTATAATTACCTTTTTGCCCTTATATCTATATTGAACACAAGGCATAGTGTGTGTCACCCTTGTATAGTTCAACATTATATTCCTTGATACCCAAGTAGACTAAGTAACAACAAATAAGATCAATATCTCATATTGACTTATTTTAGCATGGCCATGCATTTTACAGTCATAATCTATCAAGGGGCCCACAAATATTACTCCTGCTATGTAGGAGGGCAAATCCCATCTAGGTCACTCATGTCCTTCTACATGACTCGTGGAGTGCCCAGTTAACCGACTTTATAATTGTCTTGTTATAAACAATGTTTGACGGCAACAAAACACTCAACTCCTCATGTAGGGACCATAGTGGTTTCAGGTCAAAGGGTGGAATACACCACTATCACTATGAGAACAACTTATGACACTTACATAACGCACTATGTTGTATTCTCATGGTGGGTCAATCAAGTACACAATTACCCTAATGTGTACTTATGCGGTGACTTGATATCTCATATCTATAACCTGTGAGATAAGGTTATCAGTCCACCCACATAATAGTCTTAATGTATTATTATTGCCCTTATTGATAATAATACTCGACTACGGATATTTAAGAGTAAGTTCTATAGTATCTCACAAGTAATACTCGATTATGTTTATTACGTTGAAACAAACATAATAACTGAAATGCCTCATATAATAGATAAATAACATGATACAAATTATAAGTTCAAAAGGAACTACATTGGCCTCTAGGGCTTACACTAACAGGTCCACGTATTGTTCCCGCCGCGTCGCGACAGTGTTAAAATAAAAACGTCTCATTTCTTTATTTCTAGGTATTTCGAGAGGGTTCTATACTCTTTCAAGGGTTTTTAGGTCTCACTTAAGCTGATTTTATCCTAGTTAAAGCCTCTAATTCTCTATTTATTACTTAATTATTGATCTAATTATTATTTATGATTATTCAAAAGTCAGGATATTACAAGTGACATAAGGAACGACCAACTGTTGAAAAGCAATAGCATAACTTCGATATCGTCGTCAACTTCAATGTTTAAGTGCTTACACTCCACAACCCCTTGTTCATTAGTGTCGTGGAATCGATAACGTATAGCACCCACTTTTTTCCCTCGTTCCAATTCCAACTGGGTGATCATTATTTGCCTCAAGTCATCAATTTGGAGACCATGTGTAAATGAAAAGCTTATTGTTTTCAGCTCTCCATCGACAGATGCAGTAACAAACATAGGTGTGTATTAATATGCCATAGTTTTTTTTTTTTGATACTCTCACAATGTAGTCTCGAAGGTAATTGATGGACTTGTGTGGAGAAAAATGCTAATTGAAACGGCTATTTATAGAACATTGTAGGTTGGTGACGAGTCCATGTGATCGAATATTAACCAATCAGAAATAAGAGTATCACCATCCATGGATCCAGCACAGAGAGTAACACAGTCATGTATACAATGAATAATGAGCTAACGGAACCAAATAAAGGAGCAAATTCCAAGTCATCCGTCGATGACAACGTCATATCCATCAATCAAACCAGAAATATGCATATCCCTTGAAAAAGCGTAGTCATTAATGTTGTGCAATATATTACTATAAAGTATGATATAATTATATATTAAAACTAGCAAGACAGAGTGCATTTGGCTAAGCTCTATATTCAAGATTTGTCGTCCCTTAAAGTTGGTTAGTTGTTGTTTGGAAAAAATAAAGTTTTAAATTGTGAGTTTTAGTTTTCTAAAAATAACTAGCACAATACTCGGTATACGTATGGGTTAATTTATTGGGCTAAAAAATAAAATAATTATTTATAAATAATAAAATATTTCTAAAATTTGATATAGGCTAAAAAAGAAGAAAATGTATCAACAACATTTAATGATTTTTTATCGGGAGGCAAAATAAAAGTAATCATTTATACTGACATGTAATGTATCCCATCGAGAATCAACATTCTAAAATTCAATTATAAATAATAAAACATATATCAATTTTGATACATGATCAAAGATGATAAAATTATACTGAGACCATGTAAAATTTTCCCACTGGGACTTAAAAAAATAATCATTTATTATCTATAAATAATAATGAAATTTATAAAGATTAAACATAAAAAAATTAAAAAACTAATCATTAAGAAAATAGGAAATATAAGTAGAAGAAAAATAAAAAAAAATTAAGAAGTAAATTAAATTCTCCGTAGAGACTTAAAAGCAAAATAATCACTTATAAATAATAAAATATTTTTAAAATTTGATTTTGATATGGGTTGAAGACTAATCAAATTATACCGACAACATGCAATATTTTCCCGTCAGAAAGCAAAATAAAAGTAATCAATCATTAATACTAACATATAATGTTTTCCTATAGAGAGTCAAAAGTAAAATAATTATTTATAAATAATAAAGATATTTATAAAATTTGATACGTGATAAATACGATGAAACTATACCGATAACTTGTAATATTTTCCGGTTGGGACTTAAATGTAAAATAATTATTTATGAAACTATATCGACAACATGTAATGTTACCCCGTTAGGACTTAAAAGCAAAATAATTAATTATTATTTATAAATAATAAATAAATTTATTAATATTAAATAGTAAATAAATCAAAAATCTAAAGAAATAAATAACATTAAGACAAAAAGAAATATAAATAGAAGAAAAACTAAAAAAAATTAAAAAGTACAAGAAATTCCCAGTAAAGACTCGAAATTAGAATAATTATTTATAAATAATAAAATATTAATAAATTTGATTTTGATATGGGCTCAAATATATTGAAATTATACCGATAACATGTAATATTTCTATCTGGAGACAAAGTATTTTGAACAATCCATATCTAGCAGATTGGCCTTTCCGTTTACGCTGAAAATCACAAACGCTTACGCCCTTACTTGACTACAATCAGGGATAGCTGAATCGATTACACTATTTCTCTTCCTTGTCTTGAAAGTGCGATGGTCGGATAAGATTAGTTGTTGAATGAATTTATTGCACGTCGCCTCACCAAATAACTCACAATGACAATACCCATATTGTTCTATTTTCAAGATGCGTATCGAGTTGCAGTAAAAAAAACAAGCGCTTGTATCGAGTTCAGTCATTCAACAAGATTTTTTACGGTATAAAATGTATCTATGTGGAGTACTTAATAAGGGTGATCCCTACTTTTACCGTAGCACAACAGTGTTTTATGATGTGGCAGCTTTCCAAAATTTTGAATTTTTTTATTTCATTTGTAATTTTATTATTTATTCATATTTTCTCAATCCTTAGCGTTGCAGATAAAAACGTGGGCCACTGAGATTGGATACAAGACAAGATGGAGGAGCTGAAATGTAGAAGTCTTACGTAAGTTATAGGCCAACAAATAAAATATTATGAATTGAATGAAATGATTAAAAAATAACATTTCTAATATATGAACACTTTTTTAACTTGCAAAGTCATTACCTCTGCATATAGGTCTTCATGATATAAAAAAAGTTATAAATATTTTTAGAGTGATATCACAATAATATTGAAAGATATTGAATATGGCAAGAAAACATGGAATTTCTATTTGAGAATTATTTGCAATAATTTTAGACAATAAAAATATATTTATTTTTAATTTTTATGTGTACCAAAATAACTATTTTTTTTCTTTATAGAACTCACAATAACAATTGAGATCAAATTTCTATGAAATAAATGTACATATCCTTTATTTTAAATATGGATATGCCTTTTACCTCACAATGTCCCTGATTAGTTATCAAAAAAATAAAAGCAATGTCCCTAACTAAATTTTACTGTTAATAAAATTAAATAAATATGTTCAACTCTTCTCATCAATTGAAAATTTTATGATAACACTTAATAATTTAAAATTATGTTTACAACAAGATTGTTTATACTGTTTCAAAATATTTAATTTTTTATTTTTACATAGTAGTTGAAAAACTCGAATATTCATGTACATGGTAAAACTTCTATACGAAAATCAGAATTTTATTATATTACCATTGTATGAACTTGAACAAAATTGTGAAATTTATGTTTTTATTTTAACTAATTACTAAGTTAATACATAATATACAAACTTTTTAGTTACTTTAAAATATTATTAAAAATTTATTTAACTGTCTATTCAATAAAAACTTAATGTCATTAAAATAAATAAATGTGCTTTGAGTTAATAAGTAAGTATGAATGTTTTAATATTATTATTCGTAGATAATTTTATTATATGTATTTCATTTAATTAAATTATTTCATAATTAATTGATAAAAGTAATTTTGTTAAAGATATTTATTTTGTCCTTCTTGCCATATATATCTTTTTCTCAATTACTTTAACAATCCATAGATTTTATAAATAAGACAATACTACGTCCATGAAAGCAGACAATAATTGTCTATCAAATTCCAATTACATAAATAATAACTATGCACTTAACTACACCTTTTCATAAATTTATCTGTTACTACCGTTGAAAGTGAAATATTTCAACTGTGGCCACCATTGGGACAAGGCACACAACCATTGCACATGTTCGGTTTCCTTGCCACAACCGACGCATGTCTAGGGTTCTCTCCACACCGAACCATTGCGATACTTGGGCGCCGAGTGGTCACAATATTTAAAAATTTATAAATAAGGACATTAACCACTGTATTCATACCCTAACCCACCGTATTGAAGGTAGTGTGCACCCACAATGGAAGGCAGAGATGATATTCGGTCCTACGCCACCGAGGAGACTACAATTATGGTTCTGGACATGGACGTCACGGTGGAAATCGTGTCTAGGGTGGCAGAAGGTGGTATCAAAGACTTGGTGAATGCTAGGTCAGCCTCGAAACAGTTCAACACTGCAAGAGAGTATGAGAAAGTCTACCATAACATCGCCTTACCGAGATTGCCCTTGATCCCATGGTATCCTAAACCCTATGACGGAAGACCGCGTTTCCTTCAACGTATTCGACAGCGTAAGCACCCTGAAGTTACTTTTAGTCATGGGATTATGGCCTTTTCGCTGATGATTGTATTGCTATCCAACGGGCTCATGATATTTTCATGAGATCTGCTTCTGAAGGTCACTTAGCATCCATGTTATCACTTGGTATGTTGAAGGTAATGAAACTTGACCAAAGTGGTGCGGATGAAGGAACCCTTTTGTTGACTCAATTGTGGTATAAACGCTGCCTCATTACATGCCGAAACAAAGTAAGTGAAACCGCAAGTCGTGCATTATGGGCAGCGAGAAACCGAAGGCCGTCAAATGGTTTGACTGTTAACAAGATCTGCAACTTTAAGGGTGCATGCAAGGGGTGGAGAATTAGGAACGACATTTAGGTGTTAACAGACGTAATTGATGACTACAGCGACCAGGTTTGCATCAACTGTCGGCTTGATGCGGAGGTCATTTATTTTGCAAAGGAGTGGACGAAAATACAAGTCTATTAACTTTTAGTATTGAATAATAAGTCTATTTTTAGTATTGAATAATATTAACACCAATGCAATTGTACCTCCATCCCTAAGACAACAAACTCTCTCCCAAATTACGTTAATTACTCTTAATTTCGCTATTGATACAGAAACCATGTGTTTGTTTATCTTTATCTTTATAATTATCAAACTAATTGTGGTTTTTTGTTTAATGGCAAACAATATTATTAATACTCCATCTGTTACTTTTTATAAGCTCTCTTAGATAAAAAAATACATATTCAGAAAAGTAGTTAGCATAATTAAATTGTCTAAAATGTGTATGGTTTTCCAAAATTATCCTTCAATGATACTTTTAATTAATTAATTCATATCTTGGATTTTTAAATACTATGCAATTAATTAGGGGTATTTTTGGCAAAAATGATTAATGTATCTTGTAATTTGAGAAGGGCCTTATAATTAGTTAACAATTTTTTTTAAAAGGAACTTATAAAAGGTAACGGAAGAAGTATAATATTATTATACTAATAGAGCACAGGGCGGTTATTAGTTTTTCGGTGTCTAGGGCGAACCTAAAATTGGTGCACTGATAATTATTTAAATTTCGTTCTCCTTTCATTTTTTGTTTCAAAATCATCAATAGGCATGACATAATGAAGATTTTTCCAATTGTAAGAGCAATGTTCGTCAGCCACCCAGAAGAAGACACATTGGTAATCGAAAGCTCACAGATAACCAACAGAACGGTATGCCAAGTGAACGTCGAAAATCCCTGTCTGGCCGCTGATCTGTGTGTATAGGAGCCAATTTCAATAGGAAACTGTGAAGAATCTCATGTTGAATATATGAAATATTAATTAGGCATTAAATAGGATGATTTTAGATACTTTTCTACTCTCTTAGGCAACAAATAACTTCAATTTGAAATCAAGTTTAGGGTAGGTGACGAAGGGAGTGCTTTTTGCTATTTATTCTTGTTCCGAACTGGGCCTAAGCCCATTCCTCCTAGAGCCTACCTTTGCGGCCCAATACTACAAACTGATCGCGACCGATCAGTGGCTACCAATCTGGGACATCCAATTCATCAATGGTCCCTGATTCGCGTTGCCTTTATGCTACTGAACTGGGACCGTCGATCTAATCAACGGACCACAGGAAATCACAAGGGACTTAGTCGCCCAATCACTGTCCATTTACTCTAAAACCCTAAAGGGAGTCATATATAAGGAGGGCCCACGACAAAACAAGATACGCATTTATCACATCATATTTGACCTCATCAGATATATACTAACTTGAGCGTCGGAGTACATTTTGCAGGTACCCCACCACCATTCTCCGTCGCCACCACCACTGTACGCGGCGACCTCAGCGACTCCGGCCAGCTCTACGTTCCTTGCTCGGAACAATTCCTATAGTTTCCTTTTAAATTATACCGTCGATGTAAAAACATTGTCGCACAATGGCCCTAAACCCCAGGTGCAAACGTGGACTATGTAGAAGGTAATCCAATGTAGATGTCGCCTGACCAACTGCAACGGCGATGCTAGAATTGACCGGGTCCAATTAGCATCGATGCTTAACAGATTTTTGCCATTGGATAGAGTTGGAGAAATACATGCGCTGAGTGCTAAAAAAACATGGATGCCAAATTTAGCATCGGGTCTGGTCTAAAAAAGTAGACTCTGTTTTAATATTTTTTTTAAAATAATGGACTGACTATTCAAAAAAATGCATAGTTGCGATTCAATATTAAAAAAAGAAAAAGAAATATATATATATATATATATATATAACCTGAAATATGAAATTTACAGTTCAATATGTAAAAAGAAAAAGAAAAAATAGAACCGGAAATATGATATTTAAGGTTCAATAAATTATACGGTTTCATAAGTCGGATAATAATAAATTAATAAATAAACTATTAATAAAATATAGATATGGGGTTATTTGTGGGACCCATTTAAGATCTTTTTAAGAGATGTTGGATTGAAGAGGTAAAATATTTATGAGATGCTTAAATTAAAAAAGATAAATATGAGTGATGTGGATAACTGGAACCCATCTAAGCACTCCATATTGGTGTCTACCATTGTGGATGCTTAAGAGAGTATAGCAGATTTGTTGTAAATATAGGTTTTTATGACCCAAAATAAAAAATGCCAATCCGGCATACTCTAAGTGGAAAAATTACACACATATGTGTATATACACACACACAGACACACACATGTATTCACACACACATACACACACACATGTATTCACACACACATACACACACACACATATATATATATGTATATATATATATATATATATATATATATATATATATATATATATATATATATATATATATATATATATCTATCTGTGTGTGTATGTCTTTGTGTGTGTGTATGTGTTTGTCTATTATTGAATTTGCTGTCTCCATTTTGTAAAGCTTACTACGTAATGCGGAGTGAGACGATTGTCTCATGGGGGCAGATAAAAAAATATTCATAAAATTTTATAAAATATTAATATTATTCATTTAAAAAGTTATAAAATGTATATAAAATATTAAAAAAAACTTAAAAAAATACCCGAATATTCAATAGACACAAACTGTGCGAGCTGTGCAATATTGTAGTTTTTGACTTTAAGAACAAAAATATGAATAATAATAGTACCAACAATAGGTTCAACATTCATCAAACTGAGACATACAATATGTAAAAGTGATTCACCAAACATGCCACCAGGGGCCCAAGCCCGTGTAACCACATACCTTATACCGTCACGTTGTTTTTCAACCGGAACCCGATAACGGAATATGTTTAACACATACAATAGGTTTAGGGTTGTAAATAAGTTGTACAACAAGCTTAGTTACGCAGAATTACAACACTCAATTTTGTTTCTTCAATTCTAGATACCCCGAACCCAATAACACTACCCTCCTTTAAACTGTTGGCAGTTGCAAATTTTTTCCAACCAAAGGTCAAGTAGCATTCTTTTTCTGTCCTTCCTGTCCATCTGAGTTCGTACGACCAATTTCTCCCCTCTTGATCCGTTAAATTACGCCGCTTCCGTTTATTTGGGAATGCAAGTGACACAAATTCAGCTTTCAATGGCTGTCCAAAAGAATAATTAATAGATTTAGCAGGTATTGTCACTAATAAACCATTTGTTAAATAAGGAAATCACAAATGGTAATTAAATCATGCATATATAACCTACCAATCAATGAGATTTTTATGATACTCTGACAACGTCTTTTCCAAATAATAATCAAATTCATCATGTTCCGCAACATCTCCATCCTGTGCCACACCCTCTCCATCATCTGCCACAACTTGTTCATCATCTGTGTGATCAATTTGTTTATGTTGCACAGGGTCTTCATGATATGGTAGAACCTCTTCATCATTAGGCACAGCCTCTCGGACAGGCCCAGCAGATACATCGGATACATGCTCTGGTTGGGTTACAGTCAAATTTGTAACACCCTGTAGCATCTCATTGACCCCATCAGAGTGACCAAGTTGGTCTATGTCCACAGGTATTGTTACACCACATATCATGTAGATATGTGGTGGCAGTGGATACAACACATGATCTTTTACCGTTCTATGAAGAACCTCTATTTTGAATTCAGTTAGTCTCACATAAATGATTTTTAGCCACCCACCATTGTCTAGGTTGTATAGATTGTTGGCGTGATCCATGGCTGTAACTATGCAGATTAAGGGTTGTAATTATGCAGTAATTTGACAGCAGTATCTTGTAAATATAGGAAACAAAATAATTATAGTGATTGTAATTATTTTCTTAATTAGGATAGTTGACTTCTCTTTTGTAACTATATATATGTATCCTGAAACAGAGAATAAAATATAACACTCATGGTGGCAATGAGGGTGGTTGCACTCATTGTGGCAATCCTAAACATGTTGTCGAAAATTGCTTCAAGTTGAATGGATACCCGAATTGGTGGGAGAGTTTCAATGACCGAAAATCCCGTGATCGACGTAATCAAAAGGATGGAGACAAGAAGGATGGTAAAGCTGCAGTGATGATGTCTCCTACCAACTCATCATCCATTGCAGTAGCACCAACACTGGTCACAACTACATCTGGTGGTTCTATTCTTGATCCTCACTTAAATAGTCATCCATCAGGTAATATTGGTTTTGCTTTTGTTAATATTGACTCTACCAAAGATACAGGATGTATAATTGATTCGGGTGCTACGGATCACATGACCTTTGATCAATCGCTTTTGCAGACTAAAAGTACACCACATCGTTCACATGTATCAAATGCTAATGGTGTATCTTGCCTTGTGACTAGTGCGGGCACAGTCATGTTGACACCCTCTTTATCGTTAGAACAAACACTACTTGTTCCTTCACTCTCAAATAATCTCTTGTCTGTACCTCAAATAACTGAACAATTAAATTGTCTAGTATTAATATATCCTCATTTCTGCCTTCTTCAGGATCTCACCAGCAAGGAGACTATTGGGCGTGGTACTAAGAGAAGGGGGCTTTATTATGTGGATGATGTATGCTCTGGAAGTGCATTGATTAGTCAAGGTTCTACATGTGCTAAGAAACATCAGATTTGGATGTGGCATCGCTGTTTTGGTCATGCTTCTTTCGGTTACATTAAACACTTGTTTTCTTCCCTATTCTCAGATTGTAATCCGTCAGATTTTCATTATGATGTTTGTGTTTTGGCAAAAAGTCATCGTGCCACTTATCCTTTGAGTTCTAATAAAATGACTGAACCATTTGCTTTGATTCATTTTGATGTGTGAGGTCCTGCCCCCATTTCTACCTTATCTGGATATCGTTGGTTTGTGATTTTTGTTGATGATTATAGCCACATGACTTGGCTGTATTTGATGAAAAATAAAAGTGATGTGTATGAATGCTTCCACTTATTTCATAAGATGATACAAACTCAGTTTTCTACTAAGCTGAAAGTTTTAAGGTCTGATAATGGCGGTGAATTTGTCAACCAAGTATTACAGTCATATTTTCAAAATCATGGTATTATTCATGAGACCACGTGTTCTTATACACCACAACAAAATGGTGTGACAGAAAGAAAAAATTGCCATAAACTTGTGATCACACGTGCATGTCTGATTGATGCTTATATGCAACCCACTTCTTGGGGAGATGCTATTTTGTATGCTGTTTACCTTATGAACTATGTACCTAGTAGTGTTCTCCATTTCAAAACACCTTTGAAAAAACTCTCTTCTTATGTTAACAGCCCTTCCAACTTGACATTAGCACCCCGAGTTTTTGGGTGTATTGCATTTGTTCATCTTCATAAACATCAACGTCAAAGCTAGATCCATGTGCATTAAAGTGTGTGTTTGTCGGGTATTTGCCTCATAAAAAGGGCTACAAGTGCTATCACCCTCCTACTCAACAATTTTATGTGACTATGGATGTAACCTTCTCTGAAGCAAAAATGTATTTTTCTCGGCCGATATCCAATTCTTCTCTTCAGGGGGAGATGAGTGTTGAAGAGCCAAATTGGATGGTTGTGCTTCCTGATGTAAATATGAATTTTCCTAGTCAAGATACAGGGTCTGATCTGACAACACCAGAACTGGATACTACTGATTTAGTGGCACTTCAAAGTCCTACTAGACCTCTTTCTTCCTTTACAGTACCCACCAATGATTTTTCCCTCTGCTGATGTTCCTGAGGTAAGTACTGATTCTGAGGTTAATAATACTAACAGTTTAATTCATGATCATATGCCACTTGTTTCTAATGATGGTAGCAGGTATCAGTTACCTCCTTGGAGTAATCGGGGAAAACCATCCGAGAGATATTCACCTGATAACTCAAAGACAGTGAAGTATCCTATTGCTCATTATGTTTCTGCTGAACATTTACCTTGTTCTATTAAAGCCTTTGTGAATCAAATGTTAGCTGTTACCATTCCCACGAGAGTGGAAGAAGCGTTGAATGATCCTAAATGGGCCGAGTCCATGACTGGAGAGATGCAAGCACTAGAAAGAAATCAAACATGGGATATTGTGACCTTACCAGAAGGAAAAAGGACTATTGGATGTAAATGGGTGTTTACTGTAAAACATAAGCCTGGCGGGACGATTGATCGATATAAAGCGAGGTTAGTTGCTTGTGGCTTTACACAAACTTATGGCATTGACTATTAAGAGACTTTTGCACCTGTGGCAAAGTTGAATACGGTCCAGGTTTTATTATCCATTGCTGCAAACTTTGATTGGCCACTACAACAGTATGATGTAAAAATGCTTTTTTACATAGAAAACATAGAAATTTGTCTGAAGAAATCTATATGAGCATGCCACCTGGTTTTTCTGGAGATACAAGTTTGGCGTGTAAGTTAAAGAAGGCATTGTATGGTCTAAAACAATCGCCAAGAGCATGGTTTGGAAGATTTCGGTTAACTATGAAGAAGTACGATTATACTCAAAGCAACGCAGACCATGCCTTATTTTTGAAAAAACAAAACGGTAAGGTAACTGCACTTATCATCTATGTGGATGACATGATCATTACTGGTGATGATATTGATGAGATGGCTAAGTTGAAGACTTACTTGAAATCAGAATTTGATATGAAAGATTTTGAGGGCTTAAAGTATTTTTTGGGTATTGAAGTTGTCAGGTCTAAGCAAGGAATATTCTTATCATAACAAAAGTATGTTCTTGATCTATTGAAAGAGACTAGTATGCTTGGTTGTCAGCCTATTGATACCCCTATAGAGCAAAACCATGGCCTGGAGGAACTTCTTGATCAAGTTCCTGTTGATAAGGGAAGATATCAAAGACTAGTTGGTCGATTGATTTACTTATCACGCACACGACCGGATATTGCTTATGCTGTTAGTGTGGTGAGTCGCTTTATGCATAATCCGAGTGAAATTCATATGGGCGTTGTTGTTAGGATTTTGTGGTATTTGAAGTTAGCAACTGGGAAAAGCCTTATGTTTTCTAAGCACAAGGATGCAGATATTACTGGATTTTGTGATTCAGATTGGGGTGTTATAGGGGAAAGGCGCCGTTCAACAACTGGGTACTTCACTTTTGTTGGTGGCAATCTAGTTACTTGGAAGAGTAAAAAACAGAAGGTTGTATCATTGTCTAGTGCAGAAGCCGAGTACAAGGCAATGGTTAAAAAGATACAGGAATTACTATGGCTGAAACGACTTTTAGAGGAACTTGGTTTTCCTACTGAAGGGGCTATGAAGTTATACTGTGGTAATCAATCTACAATTAAGATTGCAGAAAATCCAATACAGCATGACCGAACTAAACATGTGGAAATTGATCGTAATTTCATATATGAGAAGTTTGAAGGAAAAATTGTTGAAGTCCCATATGTGAAGACTACAGAACAGCTGGCTGATATTCTGACTAAAGCTGTTGCAAGTAGACCTTTCCATGACTCACTTGTCAAGCTGGGCATGAGAGATATCTATGCTCCACCTTGAGGGGGGAGTATTGGCGTGATCCATGGCTGTAATTATGCAGATTAAGGGCTGTAATTATGCAGTAATTTGACAGTAGTATCTTGGAAATATAGGAAACAAAATAATTATAGTGATTGTAATTATTTTCTTAATTAGGATAGTTGACTTCTCTTTTGTAACAGTATATATGTATCCTGAAACAGAGAATAAAATATAACACTATTTTTACCCTGTTTGAGTTAGATCACCAATCATTCTCCAACCATCTTTGAACTTCAAACGATTTCCTTTTTTACTCACCTTCATTTCGATCTTGTTCTTAAATAGGTCAGAAAACATGACATGCTTTGCAACTTGTTGACAAAATTTTTGTGAAAAAATAGCAGGGATCTTACCATAATCCTGCGTTTTAAAAAAACACAGTGATGAGTATGGTAATAAGTCACTAGATAACATAAATTTTGACATTATATAGACATGGATTGTATGTTAGATATCGACCATTACTGGATTATACTCCATGTAGAACCGCCCGTGCCTTGATCCCATATTGTTGCAGTCATGATTTGTATCCTATATATTAAAATACTACAAAGGATCCATTTACGTCATATATAAATTGATTTCAGATAAATGAAATCAACACAACTCAGGTAGTATACACCATTAAAGTTTACAGAACAATTACCTCCATTATGGATCTTCGAACATTAAATTCGGCAACTGAATCTTCTTCTCTGTCAGATACATCGATTGGAGAAGAAGGTAGACCAAGCTTGAATGTCCTGGCGGGCAAGGGATATATGACATCTTCCATACAAAGGTGTTCAACAATCATCATGAATTCTGAATCATGTAAATAATGCAAAATGATCCAGCCACCCTCTCGGAGATTGTATCGTTTACCAATGACATATCAAATAAGTAGACACATCCATGTTGCTTATGAATTAAAATCTCAAACTTATTGTCGAACGGGTCAGATAACACAACTTTTTCAGGAACTGTTTCGTAAAAGTCATTTGAGAAAAGCAAAGGCATCTTTCCCATTTTTTGAAAAGTTTTTGATAAAATCAGATGGCATGCACAAATAATAGTTCATAAAACCATATTTATCCACATACAAATGAGATGTTTTACGCATTCTGGATTGTATTCGCATACGTACGACCTCCAGCTTTGAGGAATATTTGGAATCTTAAGCAAAATAAAAATAAAAACCTATGTATGAAATGAAAATAATTATGTAACCTGTGTATGAAATGAAAATAATTATGTGTACAGATAAGGAAATGCACAATGGTAAGAAATCACCTCTGTCCTGCTACTACTGGCCATATCGTTTTTAGAATCCCACTGTAAACCCTTGTTCTTATAAACCCTTGTTCCTCCTCCTGTTGTTATCGAGTGGCAACCAAATGCAATCAACTAAACCAACAACGGTAACAGAGTGTATAAATGAACAATTACGATAACGAAAAGCATAAAAACCGAAACTTTTAAACCGAATGCAACCAGTTGACCTTTCGATCGTCCTAAGAGGACCAACAAATAATGTTGTATTGCTAGTCCGAATAATGAAACGAAGAAGAAACATAAAAACATAGAAGATATTTGTTATGCAAGAATAGAGGGAAGTAGTCGCAGGAGACAGTGATACAAAATAACTGACCGTATTTTGTACCTTTTCAGACAGGCCGATTTGAACTACCGGAACACACGAACCATCGGAATGAGAATGGCTTAATTTAGACGATAAACATATTTTATTGTTTTTTCCTTAAAAAACCGGATCACTTCTATGTTAATCGATGTGTTTTTTGGGTTAGGCCGATTTTTATTCGAAAGCCCAAACAAAAAGAACATGGCTGGCAACAGATTTGGCTTTGCGAGATTTGCTGGCGTGAAAGACCCGGAAAGGTTCGTTATTTATCTTGACAACATCATCATTGGCAACAAGAAGATCTTCGTTAACCTACCTAGGTTCGAGAGAGATGCTGCTAGGTTCTATGTAAATAGACAAAGGAAAGATGGTGGTGCGCCCTTGAGAAACATAGCAGATCCATCTGTGGGGAGAAGAAACGATAATCAGACAACCGCATCACAGGGAGTGCCCCATGGATCTCAAAAGCAGGTTGATAGTTGTGAGGAGGGTGAATGCGATGAATCGGTCCCGATAAAGCGGTATACTTCATATGTCCAAGCGGTTGGAAAAGGTCTATCACGGAGAACGCATCCTGGAGGACAAAGGGAACCGGACCTTTCAAAAAGGGTGGCCCAAGGAATAGAATGAAGGAGGTATGGAGAGCGAAGAGAAGGCAAGTTGATACTTGTGAGGTGGAGTATCAGGTGGAGGAGGCGGTTATCAAGAATCTGGAAAATATGATGGTAGGGAAGATGGTGCATCCTGGCCAGACTTACCATATTCAAGAAGAATTCCACTGTCAGGGAATTTATCACATCAGGATCATGCCTATGGGTGCAAATTTGGTTCTCATGGAATCTAGCGAGGAGGGGGACATACAATCTCTGGCTGAGAACGCAAAGGAGTGGCTGATGGAAAGGTTCGAGGAACTTCGACCATGGAGCACAAAGGATGTCAACAACGAGAGAGTAGCATGGCTGCGATGCTACGGGGTTCCTGTTCACGCATGGTGCACGGAATTCTTCGAAAAACTAGTGTCGCCGTTTGGACAGTTCATCTGCACCGATGACAACACAATGAAAAAACGCTCTATTGATGTGGCCAGTGTTATACGTAACAAAGATCCATGGCGTGGTGAAGCAGGGCTGGTGATGGCAACCATAAATGGAGAGTCGTTCTCGATCAAGATCCTTGAAGATTGGTATGGCCCCCTTCAAATAATGGCCAAAAGCAATGCGGGTTCCGAATCCGATTCTGATTTTTCCGGCGATGATTTGTCTGACGATGACGGCGGCGGCCATGCCCAGCCGGTAGATGAGGAGGACGATGAAGTTGGGGAGAGGATGGCTACCATTATGGCCGAGACAGCAGCATTCAATGTAATTGATGATATCAATAATGGGGCTGCTAATAATAAGGAAACTGATGATAGGGTGAATCATGAGGGTTGGAATAATCAGAGCACATATCAAAATTCAAATGGCACATTTAATGTCATGCAGAATTGGAATGTCCACGAGCCAGCTGGCGTTGCGGAAGGGGCAGCTTGCAAGGATATAGGGTGTCACTTAGTTAATCATGAAGGCACGCACGAAGTGGCACTACCTCGGCCCAAAGAAATCGTTGCAATTCCGGATATGCGTGCATCACATAACTCGATGAGGCCCAAACCTCGGGTATTGGAGCAAGCCATCAACCCATCGCATTGATCGGCCTCACTAATATCACGGCCGAAAGAAACAAAAACCTCGGCGGCTGTCGCTCGACGATGTCGGCGAATCAACTCGGCAGACGAGCAGCGGCTCGGCGATGTCGCACTACAACCAACTCGTCGGCCTTCGAACTAGAACCAACTCGACGGCCGAGCATCTCGGCGATGTCGAACTACAAACAACTCGGCGGCTGTCGAACTAGAACCACCTCGACGGCCGGCGGCTCGGCGATGTCGAACTACAAACAACTTCGGCGGCTGTCGAACTAGAATCAACTTCGACGGCTGAGTCGCTCGCCGATGTCGAACTAGAACCAACTTCGACATCCCGACCCGACGCGTTGTCGAACCGTAACCAACTCGGCGGCTGAGTCGCTCGGCGTGGTCGAACGAGCAATTCCCTCTACCCATTCTTCACACTTCTCTGGCGGATCCATCCTGTGTTGCGACTCCGCTTTCATCCTCCAATTTTGAAATTGCAAAAATATATTTTGGGGACGACAAGCCATGAAGAAGGCTACTCAGTGCAGGTGGGCGCAGAAATTGGGGATTGGAGGGAAGAATCGATGCGGTGTATATTGAACAAATTAAGGAAATGGAAAACGCTCTTTTAGATGCAAAAACAAGAAGGAGAACAAAAAATGCAGGTTAATGATCCTTACACTTAATGTTAGAGAGTGAGAGATAAAGCAAAGCAGAGAAGGATACGAGGCCTAGTAAGGTCGGGTAATTTTTCTTGTTGTCTTTTTCAAGAAACAAAAATGGAGTTGATTAATAACTTGTTGGTACATAATTTGTGGGGTGGAGTCTGATGTCTCTTGGATAGCTAAACCATCTCTGGATTATCGTGGGTTTGCTCACCATTTGGAAAGAAGGGCTCTTTCTTGTTAAATTTCATTTCTCCCAGATCTTGGTTTTATTGGTGTGCATTGAACAAGAGGATAATTACATTGTGTATGTAGTCAATATATATGCTCCTTGTAGTATGGAGGGAAGAGGCGGATGTGGAGTGAATTCTTGATGTCTAAGTATGGTTTCACGGAAGGTAAATGGTGCCTTGCGGGTGACTTTAATGCAGATTGTCAAGCGCGAGAGGAGAGGGAAGAATGGGGTCACAGTGATTTCGAGGGAGATGGATGAATTTCGTGAGTTCATTGATAAAATGGAGGTGATAGACTATCCACACTTGGGTAAGGAATTCACATGGTTCAGCAGGGATGGGTGTTCTATGAGTAGAATTGATCGTTTTTTGATAAATGACGATTTAATTTCTGAATGGAAGATAGAGGCTCAGTGGATTGGCAAGAGAGACATTTCCGACCACTGTCCGGTATGGCTGAAGATCGCAAATAAAAATTGGGGACCAAAACCTTTCAAATGCAACAACTGTTGGATTGAGCATAAGGAATTCCTGTCATTTATCAAGGAGAGCTAGCTGGAACATTTTATTGAGGGGAGGCAGGGGTTTATCTTGAAAGAGAAAATGAAGTTCCTTAAGGAGAAATTAAAGAAGTGGAACAAAGAAGTGTTTGGTATCATGGAGTTATCAATTGATAGGGTGGTGGATGAGTTGAATCATCTAGATGAGGTGGTAGCGGGTGGGGGTGTGGCGGATGCAGAAAGAAGAAGGCTTGTCTCTACGGAGTTTTGGAAAAAGGTGCATATGAAGGAAAGTCTACTTGCTCAAAAATCAAGGGCAAAGTGGGTTCTTGAAGGTGATTGTAACTCAAAATACTTTCATAATTGTATCAAAACATGGAGAAGGAGAAAGCGGGATATCGACTTTGAATATTGGGGATGAATGGATTGAGGAGGTGGCGGAGGTAAAGCAGAAGTGAAGCGATATTTTAAGGACAACTTTTACGAGGTTTAGTGGAAGCGTCCGATGTTGGATGGTATTAATTTCCCACAAATCTCTGCTGAAGATAACGATTTTCTTTTGGCGCCATTCTCGGACTTAGAAATCAAAGAGGCGGTTTGGAGTTGTGATGGAAACAAGAGCCCAGGCCCGGATGGCTTCAACCTCAACTTCTTTAAAACTTGCTGGGAGACTATTAAATCTAATGTTTACTCTTTTATGCAGGAATTTTACAGTTCAGCTCATCTACCCAAAGCTATGGTCGCTTCCTTCATAGCTTTAATCCCTAAGAAAGATAGCCCGCATGGACTTAACGATTTTCGTCCAATTTCTCTTATAGGAAGCATCTACAAGATTCTGTCTAAGCTGTTAGCTGCAAGATTGAAGAAGGTGCTGGACAAGGTTATCTCTAAGTGTCAAACGGCTTTCGTACAGTAGACAAATTTTGGGCCAGCGTGGTAACGATAAATGAAGTATTGGACTTGGTGAAGAGAAGAAAGCGAAGTGCTTGATCTTTGAAGGTTGACTTTAGAAAAGCTTACGACTCGGTATCTTGGAGTTATCTGGACTACATGATGACAAGATTGGGATTTAGCCAACAATGGAGAAGGTGGATGATGTCATGCGTTTCATCGAACTTCGCCTCGATTACGGTGAGCAGGCCCGACGGATGAATTTCTTATGCAAAAGGGTTTAAAACAAGGTGACCCTTTGGCACCGCTTCTTTTCCTCATAGCGGTGAGAAATTTGGTGGTCTTGTGAATCAGGCGGTGGATATTGGGTGGTTCAAAAAGTCTAAGGTGAGTGAGCAATTTTCATATCCGATTCTTCAATATGCAGATGATACAATTCTTGTTGGGGAGGATTCTTGGGACAATGTTTGGTGTATGAAGACTCTTTTGAGAGGATTGGAGGTGGTATCTGGTATAAGTATAAACTTCGTCAAGAGTAACCTCATTGGTGTAAATGTCGAGGAGAGCTTCTGTTAGGCTCGACATTCTTAGGATGTGCAATAGGAAATAATTCGTTCAAGTTTCGGGTATCCCCAATTGGGGTGGATCCGAGGAAAGAAGCTACCTGGAGGCCAGTGATTTCTTCCTTTAAGCGAAGACTATCTACTTGGAAGAGTCGACAATTATCTTATGGAGGTAGAGTTACTTTGATTAATTCAGTGTTATCTAGCTTACCCTTATACTTCTTTTCCTTCTACAAAGTGCCAAAGAAAGTACTCAAGGTTCTAGTTGCTTTGCAAAGGAAGTTTCTGTGGGGAGGTAGTGCAGAGTCCAAAAAGATTAGTTGGGTAAAGTGGGAGCAAATTTGTCTTTCGAAAGATCGTGGTGGTGCTGGGATTAAGAATTTGGAGTTATTCAATAGAAGTTTCTTTGGCTAAATGGAAGTGGAGGTTTTTAAATGATAAAGAGGCAATTTGGTATGAGTTCTATCGCATAAATATGGTAACATCACTGGTAATGGATTAGTCCTGTATACTCATGGCCCGACATCTTCGTTATGGTGGAGGGATCTCGTGACACAAGACTCGGCCTGGTTTCTTGACTTGGTGCAGCCAAAACTTGGTAACGGGTGTGAAGTTTGTTTTTGGGCTGTTGTTTGGTGAAAGGAAGGAAAGTTAATGGATCTATTTCGCGTCTTTATTAATTTGCGACAAATAAGGAGGCTTCTATTTCTGACTTGGGGGCTTGGGTTGATGATCATTGGCAGTGGAGTGTCGCTTGGCGCCGGAGGATTTTCGGTTGGGAAGAAGCTCAAGTTCAAGCATTAAACGATATCCTGAACAGGGTATCTCCAAAGCAAGACACGGATGATGAATGGCTTTGGAAACTTGAGGAAGGTGGCCGGTTTACAGTCAAGTCTGCATACAACAATTTGCTACAGGTAGCTTTCATTGGAGAACGCAACTCTGAGTTGGACAAAGATTCTAAAAAGGTATGACATATACTGCCTTCTAAGATTTTGTTCATGGCTTGGAGGTTATTTCTCAATAGGTTACCCACTTGTGATCAATTACAACAGAGGGGCTGTGATCTTGGTACTCAAGCTGGGATTTGCGTTTTGTGCTCTATGCATAATGAGGATAGAGATCACTTGTTCTTTTCTTGCACTTTTTCACTTAGTATTTGGAGTGCAGTCTTGAATTGGTTAGGGGCTGATGGAGCTTTGTCAAGTAATTGTATGGAGCATTTTATACAGTTTGGGAACTTTGTCCGGGGTAAGAAACTTGGCAAAGTGAGATATCTGATTTGGTTGGCTGTTGTTTGGAATATCTGGAACATTCGCAATGCGGTCATCTTTAGAGATGAGGGTAAGGATGCTAGCAAGTTACTGGCTCAAATCAAATATAGCTCATGGGGGTGGTTTATCTTTACGGAAGGCCGTAAGAGGAGTTTTATTTTTTCTAATTGGTGCATGAATCCTATTCAATGTCTTAAACTTCGATGATGCTACTGTTGTTTGGCCTTGCTAGGGTTGGTTGTCGTACTCTTTTTCCCCTTTCGGTCCTTTTCCCAATGGGTTTTGGCCGTCGGGGTTTTAATGAGGCACTTCCTCCCTAGACCATTTGTAAATATGGGTTCGGAGTACCCCTTGTACTCCATTTTTTTATTAATACATCTTCTTTGCTTATCAAAAAAAAAACCGGTGGGATGGTTCAGTATTTTTTTTTCTTTCAATGGGGATGTGTGTTTCAGGAGTATCGACTACCCATTTTCTTTTTTTAAAATTTAATATATTAAAATATGAGTAATTACCAATATTAAGAAGAAATTATTAAACCCAAAAAATAACTACATATTATTTAATTAATATATTAAAATATGAGTAATTACCAATATTAACAAGAAATTATTAAACCCAAAAAATCACTATATATTACGTTAGAGCCGTGGCTGCATTTAGGCCGCTAAGGCATTCGCCTTAGGCCCCGACGTCGAAATTAAATTTTAGTAGTAGTATAAGGCCCCAATTAATGTATCACAAAGATATATCATTATATTTTTCTGAAGAGGAAAAAAAACAATATCATAATGATAATATTTGCATTGACTTAACGTCTAAGATATACAAATAATTATAGGTAGTGACTAATTAATTCCTTCTATCAGGCATAAAAAATAAGAAGACCTTTTGGGGAAATAAAAAAACTACTTCTTGCACGATACGTACATCCTTGTTTACAAAATAAAAATCATCGTTGCAATGAGTAAATTGGAAAAGATGAATATAACATTGTATATTACTATCTATATTTTTTTCAAATATTTTCTATTTAAATTATTATGTTTAAAAGTGAATTTTTTTTTCCTCTAACGGTTTCGCCTAAAGCCCCCAAACTTCTACACACGGCTCAGTATTATTATTATTATTATTATTATTATTATTATTATTATTATTATTATTATTATTATTATTATTATTATTATTATTAGGCTTAAATAAGCTTTTCGTCCCTGCAAATAGGGAGGCATATGTTTTAGGTCGGTGCAAATTTTTATTATTATTTTTGTCCCTACAAATGATGCCGTTTTCATTTTAGTCCCTTTCCGTCAACTTCCGTTACAACTAAGCTGACGCGACACACATAAAGCCAGTCTGGCCTGTCCACGTCATCAGTGGCGATGCAAGTTATAGAATGTGAGTGCAATTGACCTCACAACATAAACATTTTTTTACTTAAATATACTTAATAAAAACAATTTTGCCCGCTCAAATTGATCATTGAGAAAAAATATGAACACATAATTGGTTCTTGAAAAAATAAAAATTATTCATTTAGTACTAAAACATCTAAAATTTCATTTAAATTACTCCTTAATGGGACTAAAATATCCCTCAAAATTACCCTAAAAATGACTCATTTGACCAATCTGAGATGGTTCATCCCCTATTGGGCTTCCTAACATGTGAGATTAAATAGCATGGAGGATCTTCATCTCCAAATAAATTAAAATATCCAATTTATCATCCATTCAGGTAACTAACCATTAATTAAAACCTTCTTCATTAAGTGGGCCGCGTAAAAAACGCATTACATGAAATATCACAAACCAACAAACTGAGTCATTTTTCAGATGCCTTCCTCCATCACTAACCAACAAAAAAACGCAAAACACTGACTCATTTTCCAAAAAGACAAAGCAAAAAAAAAAAAACTATCAACATCATAGACATTCAGTCACCATCCTCCGCCTTCGCCGCAGCCATCCTCAACCTCGACATCCTACGCCTAATTCACCATAATCCTTATCACGCCCACATTCTCGTATTTCCAGAATCTGACTTCATTGTTGGGACGAACCACTTCGCTCCGAGCAAACTCGTACCAACCAAACCCTAAGTGACAAATCGTAGGTCTAGCACGATTCCAAATACAGGTCCTTATTTCAATTTCTCCATTAGGAAGCGAGAATGGAATATTCATTGGTTTCATGCTTAGAGTAGTTCGCACAACATTTGTTGGAACACGCTGAAAGTAAAAAAAAAATTGCGTAACACAACGGATATGAAAGAAAAAACATCAAAAAAATTAATTTTCAAAATAAACGTGACTAACCAGGGCTTGGCGTCCTTCTACCATGGTAACCGAAATGGTTGTTATCCACAAAAGTTATTCAGCTTCAGCGACCACATTGTCATGTTGATCATCTTCATCGTCCTTAGTGTCATCATCTTCATAGCTAGTTTCAAATTCATCGAAATCTTCTTCATCAGTAACTACACTAGCAACTGGATCATCACCTTGGTGTGTCCTCAGTAGTTCACTATACATAGGAATCTTAAACTGAAAACGACCACCACCAACGTAATGAAATTGCATCAAACAACCGTGTTGGATCATATACAGACTTCTTATGAGACTAGTTTGAGTGACTAAACATGCACGACCGTCAACAAACTATGGGCGACACACAAACGAATTTCCCATCTCATCTTCAATGGTCACAATGTCACATGTCATTAATCCAACACAGGTAAAAAGACCTAGGGATTGTAATATAATCTTAAGAAAGAACAAAAGTTTGTTAAATGATCAAGTGTACCTAACGATGAATGATGCTAGTTTGTCAACAAAAGGCTTACCCTGTGAAGATGTAGTGCAGTCTCGAAATTTCTTGAAGCATCCATGATCAGGAATGCAGAGCTTTGTTGAAGCCTTCAAGGAGATGACATTCGCGATTAGGCAACTAACGCAACCAGCGTCGCATTTAAATGGCCAGGCAAAACGAAACGTATCATTGCACCGTGCACAGAATAGTTGTTGGAACCGTTCATTGCAGGACGTAACCTTTAGCAATTCTCGAATTCCCAAGAATATATTTTCAACTGCAAGCGTATCATTCCAATTGATCTTCACGCCATTCATTGCACCGTCGCCTTTCTCAATTCTTGATCACCATGTAATAATTTCATATTTGATTTTGATATTATTACCTCCAGCATCATATTGGGTTTTGTCAAAAAAAAAAAGCATCATATTGGGTCATCTTTTTAAACAAAAAAATTTGAAAACAACTTTATACAAATATAAATATATATATATATATATATATATATATATATATATATATATATATATATATATATATATTACTGTAATCTAAATTAGTAAAATAAATATATTAACTTTTTAGTAAATACACAAGTTGGTCCAACAAAAACCACAAAGACAAATTTACTCTCTGATTAAGAATCTAAAATGTGGATTACATTAGTCCTTGCTACCGAAACTGGTGTGCCTAAAGATTATCTTAAAAAGAATTTATTTGACCCACATTTGACATTTTTAATAATCACTCAAATTGGTATTAATCAATTTAAACTATGATCAAATGAGTGAATTTCGCAAAAGTAAATTGGTAGATCAAACCTATTATAGCGTCATAGGTTATGACTAAAATTTGGATTTAAAATTTCACCGAATTTCGGGCAGCGTTCTGCACCCGACAGTATTAATTGGACTGTCTTTTAGACCCAAAGTTTATAAAAAAAATTCTCAAAATTTATATTTTGGATCCTTTGATCGTACATGATTTGTCCTAATTTTTTTAAAAAATAAAATAAAAACCTAAGTCATAAAAATAAGGTTTTTCTTAATTATAGTAATTTTTTATTAAAAAAAGGTCGTGAATAGCATTCACGACTTACCAAAAAAGTTAAAAAAATAAAAATAAAAATGAGGTCAATTTTTCGTAAAATTATCTTGTCCCTTAGCATAAGACCATTTTCAAAGATCAAGGTGCATTAATTATTTTTTCTACAAAATTACCCCTATAGTTGTCAATGAGTTCACCAAGCCACTCGTAGTAGTTGACGTGGTGGAGCGGAGAGATTGCTAGTTGCTTCGACCCAAGTAGTTGACCATGAGTTGACCAAGTCACTCGTAGTAGTTGACATAGTGAAGCGAACAGATTGCTATAGTTGCTCCGACCCAAGTAGTTGACCATCAGTTGACCAAGTCACTCATAGTAGTTGACATAGTGGAAAGGAGAGATTACAGGTTGGCCGACCCAAATAGTTAACCATGAGTTGACCAAGTCACTCATAGTAGTTGACATAGTGGGGCGGTGAGATTACGGGTTGGCCGACCCAAATATTTGACCTAATTCACTCATAGTAGTTGACATAGTGGATCGGAGAGATTGCGAGTTGATCCAACCCAAGCTGACGACCCAAGTCACTAATAGTAGTTGACATAGTGGATCAGAGAGATTGGTAATTGCTCTGACCAAAGTACCAAGCAACGCAACCCGACCCATGCGCATGCACGGGTCATAGTACTAGTTTTCTAAAAATATCTAACTTTAGTCTAAAAACATAGATAGATCAACAAACCAGAGTTGCACACATAGAAAAATAGTAAGTAAATTAAAAACAACGCAGATTAAGGGAGGTGTCAAAATACATCACTCCTCACTGGACGAAGTGCCAAATACATTTCTCCTTGACGAAGGTCCCGCCTCAGTCCCACCATGCATTGTTAGGAGTAACCGCTGAATGTCCTCGTAGTGTGCAGTAGGACCAAGACGTGACTCTGTATAAGCCATCGTTTGAAGAATGCCAACAACTTCGTTTAACATCTTCTTTGTCTGAAAACAACTCTCCTGCAAATGAAGTTAACACGTTTTAAGAAATAACCAAATGTTGTATCAATCAAACAACAACTTCATGACCTATCCCTAAACACTTACATTGCAACGCGCAGATTCAGTCTCTGCAACAGATTGAGCCTCTGGAACAGACTCAGTCCATGAGTCCTGTACTCAGTTTTCAGAGTCGAGGGGTATCAGACGCGGATGGGAGATTACATAGAACCATCGTAAGTATCTTTTGGTACACGAGCCAGGAAATTCAACAAAACCGAGCCACATGGTGTTTCTAATACTGTGCAGATCATGTCGTATCCAACAATAATCCAAGACGTCGGTAGTGGGAACTGGTATGGGATCCCAAGGAATGTCCTGTATATACCCAAACTACTGCAAAACGCTCTCCGACAGGTGCGGCACCGTGATCGAACAACATCGGATGTAGCTAGAAAACAACGACGAATCTTGAAGAGGAACACATGGCCTATGCTTAGTATACAATGTCCAACATACGTCATTAATTTTCAAGTCATCAAGCACTCTCTTAAAAGGCAATAGCTGGCCTATACCCTTCTTAGGCAACTAACGCCTGGCTCAACAGTTATCCTTGGTGTACCCAGCACATTCCTTCCGACTATAGATAGTAGGAAAATGCTCAAATATCCACGCCTGCAACAACAACAATTATTCAATTAATCGATTAACAAAATTTAACTATATATATAAAATAAAATTATGTACCTGTAGGAGTGTCATATAACCTCCTATCTGCTTAGTGTTGCTCATGCTAACGTCAGTGAGATACTGATACCAAACACAAAGGGCAATGGAACCCCATGACCATGTCCTACAACGGTTTAAGTCGCGGAACAAGTCCAGATATTTGATCTCAACGCCCGTCTGGCTCTTATTCGTCAAAATAGTACACCCTAATAAGTGCATGATAAATGCCTGTGATGCAATCACCCAATTCTGCGCTTCACAGGCTTCATTGTAGAACTTTTGGAGCCACAACAAACTTATATTCGTACCTCTCTTATATTCGACTTGAGTCCTCACGTCTGCACGAGATACCCCAAGAATCTCCTGTAGATAAGATATGGTGTTGCCCCCGTTCATCACCGGATTTGAGATAAAGGCACCCTCGACCGGTAGATGCAATAAGCATGACACATCATCAAGCGTGATTGTCATCTCACCAACTGGTAGGTGGAAACTACTAGTCTCCCCATGCCACTGTTCAACAAATGCAGACACCAGTGCATTGTCAATCATTGTAAAGCTGCAATTCAACAAACTTGGCAACCCAGACTCCCTTGTCACATCCACTACATAAGGAGGTATCAGATTTATTTTTTCAAGCCATTCCTTCAATTTTTTGCCATGTGCATACACCTTGAGAGGACCACGATCCTGCACACATAAACATTGATCCGGATTCTCTGCAGTCGGATTCTGCGTGCAGTCACGCGATCTCGGACGTTTGATCTCGATTGAATGGTCTAGATTTAATCTTGGTATTTTATATTTTTTAAAATATTAAAAATTGAGATTAAATCTGGACCATCCGATTGAGATCAAATGGCCGAGATCGCGTGACTGCGTGATTGCACTCAGTCACCGATTGCATTTAATCCATTTCCCATAAACATCGTCATGATCATCATTGTACAATGAAAAAAAGTAAACATAATTCTATCGAATTCATACAATAAACAAGTTATTACCCTTCCACGCTATATCTCAGCAGCGACATGATGTTCATACTCTGTTAGGACCGACTTATCATAAGGTCCTCCCGAAAATGATTCTTGTGCAACTGATGCATGACCATCGACCTCCCAATATGTTGGGGTTCCTCATACTGGGGTTCGTCAGCCAGGTGTACTTGTCTATAACCTTCTGCACGCTCTGTCTCTGTAGCAGCAGCGATGCGCTCTCTCAATATAGCAGCCGCAGAAGCGGACACATGACCTCCTCTGGTACGTGGCATATCTACAAATTAAATAACAATATTAACTAGGATATACATATTACTCCCTCCGTCTTGTCCTGTTTGTAATATTTATTTACTTGTCTCCTACCTAACTACCACTCCAGTACTAACCACTCTAATTAATAAGGATATTTTAGTTAATTAAGGAGCCTATTTTACTATAGAAATCATTAGAAGAAATTTGCACAACATTAAAACAATATGAGACGTTGGGGGAGGGAGTAACAAATATTAAAAAAATTTATCTTCAATTATAAAAAAATCACATAAATCCATGACATATATATATAAATTGAGATTAAAACATATGGCTGAAATAAACATTTTGAAATTAACTCATAAATATATACCTATTAATATTAAATAAAAATGAAAAAAATTAATTTTGATAAACCGTTGGCTTATATAACCGTTAGAGAATATATTAACGGGTTATATATTTTTAGGAAACTTAAATATCACAAACAAACCGTAAATATATAGGTAAATATAAAATACAAATAAATAATATATCTAAACCGTAAATATCTAAAGCAAAACCTTTGTGATAAACCGTAAATATCTATTTAGAAAGGTAAATATATATGCAAAAAACATATATTGGAAAGCAAACCGTAAATATATATAAACAGTTTTTAAAAAAATATATTTAAACAGCTAAATCTATACACAAAGTGTAAATATATAAAGAAACACAGTAAATATATCCAATATAAACCGAAAATATCAAGGAATATTTAAGAACAAATAAACCGTAACTATAAGGGAATATAAACCATTTTATGACCGAAAGACAAAAAAATAAACTGTAAATATGAAGGACAACCTTACCTTTACCTTGGTATGAATGAGAGGAAACAGGAGTTGAGGAAGGAAGGAGAGGAGGAGGAAAAGAGGGTATGTAAAATGAGATGGAAACGTGAGCAGGAGGGAGATGGAAATGTGAGAGATAAAATAGTAAATAATGAGACAAGGAGATAAGGGTAATCTGAAAAGTGAAGAGATATGGTAAAATAAGAAAAAATACTGTCAGGGGCATTTTAGAAATTTTAAAAAGTATAGACAAGTGACGTAAATAATTTTACATGCAAAAAGGATTTATCCAAAAAAAAGTTTTTTTGGTACAATAGAACCGGAAATATGGAAATGTTAAAACTAAAATATATACAAAAAAAAAAATTTCGAACCGAAAATATGATATTTAGTTATTTACGGTTAAATATGTAAAAAAACAAAAAAATTCACCGAAAATATGATATTTAGTTATTTACGGTTGAATATGTAAAAAAACAAAAAAATTCACCGAAAATATGATATTTAGTTATTTATGGTTGAATATGTAAAAAAAAATAAATTGAACTGCAAATATGATATTTAGTTATTTACGGTTGAATAAGTAAAAAAAATACATTTTTTTAACCGTAAATATGATATTTGGCTATTTACGGTTCAATAAATAAAAAAATAAAAATAAAAATTTCGAACCGGAAATATGATAGCACATTATTTACGGTTTAGTGAGAGTTTGTGCGTGTGTGGGAGGCGCTGTAAGTGAGGGGGAGTGGTTCTGGTTCTGTCTTAAAAATTAGAGTTACATTTGGGCTATTGGCCCATGTTGCGGTGATGGGCTCAGAGAGTGTGAGAAAAGGGGGCCACGCGAAAGGAGAAAGAGGGGTATAGATAGCAGAGCGAGATGCATGGAAGCGCTGAGCTGGGAAAAAGAAAAAACAAAAGAACCGGAAATATCATATTGAGTAATTTACGGTTTAATAGGTAAAAAAATGAACTTTTTCTAACCGTAAATATGATAGTTGGTTATTTACGGTTCAATAACTAAAAAAAAATTATTTTTTTGAGTCGTAAATATGAATGTTGGTTATTTACGGTTCAATAACAAAAAAAAAACAAACTGAACCGAAAATCTGATAGCACATTATTTACGGTTCAGTGAGGGTTTGTGTGTGATGGGCTGAGAGAGTGTGAGAAAAGGGGGGCACACAAAAGGAGAAAGAGGGGTGTAGGGAGCAGAGTGAGATGCATGGAAGTGCTGGGCTGGGAAAAAAAAAAGAGGGACGCGGGCTGAGTTTGGGCTGTCCACTAGCAGATTGCTGGTGGCGTAAAAAAAAATTTAATAAAATTGAACCGGAAATATCATAGTCAGTTATTTACGGTTCAATATGTAAAAATCAAAATAAAAACATTTTTTGCAACCAAAAATATGATATTTTCGTTATTTACGATTCCATAAGTAAAAAAAAAAATATATAGAATCGCAAGCCATACAACATTTGGGCTATATACAGGGAAAAAGAACCCAATTTCCTCGAAGCTAGGATGCAGAGGAGATAATTATGTGAAGCTGCGACGCAGAGGAGAAGATTAAAACCAAGAGGAGAAAGAATAATGGCATCAAGGAACAACTGTAATAAATACCTGAAGCACAATTACCAGCTGGGAAGAAGCCATTAGTAATTTGAATGAACAGGTCGTGCAGTTGTTAGAGGAATCCGTGAAAAAAAATTCCAAATTGCAGAAAAACATGGGTTTGTACAAGACAATAATTTTCTGTCTATTTTGTATGGTTATGATATCTTGGGTATTCACAATGATGATTTGTCTCAACTGTGTAAATGAAAGTAAACCTTTATATTTGGAGCTTCATTAGTGTGTTGGAGGATGTTTTGGTTTATCATTGTAATTTATGGAGCTCCAGCAATGTAACTAACAATGTAATCCATACTGTTATGTTTTAATCAAATGTTTTTTATCTTTAATCCAAGAGCATTGAGTTGTTTACAGTCTAATTGTTAATTAATTGGTATGTATTTCATTTAATCTATGAGCATTGAGTTGTTACAGTTTGCTGTCTATAGGCTGCATATTCTGAAACTGCATGTTCTGACTTATTGTGATTCGCCAACTTGAGTAAAATAAGGAACAACTCATTGCTGGCACTACATGACCCATGTCAACTTTTGCATTACATAAGGAACAACTGTAATAAATACTTTATGCATTACTGTGTACATTGAAAACAAAAGTTTAACTGTTACATAACAAGTCCCATGTCATAACAAAAAGGCCAATAGGTCCAACACAACAAAAAGGCCAATATATCCAACAAAAAGGCCAACCTGTCCAACATTAATAGTAAACTTCATAAAAGAGTATACATTACATAACATGGCCCATCAAAAACTAACATCATCCCCTAAACCCTATTTTTTACAGCATATGCCTCCACCAACTTCATCAATCATCATCTCCATCGAGCAGTAACTTCATAATATCTTCAATAGATCTACTTATTTCTGACCCAAACACCTCACCTCCATGATTGCCATTGCCGTTGCTTGTGCTAACTTCACATCCACTGTTCTTAACTTGGTTCAGGCCAGCCAATAATTTGTTCTTCTCTTCCTACATAATCATAAAGAATGAAATTAGTTGTGCAAATCTGAAAATTACCATCTCATCAAAAGTAGGAATTAATTACTATAACCAATAACACAAAGACAATGTGTATTAGTGCAAACTTATTAACAGCATGCCATTTAATAAAATGATTACATCTTTAAAAATGAAGTTGCTACCTTCGGTTGATCCGACATGAATACTCGTCTATGTGTTCTGACATCACCAATGTCTTCTACCAAAAGAGTGAGAAACCACCTCCAACTTTCCGTGTTTTCTGTTTCGATAACAGCAAAAGCAAATGAACTATATAACCACAACAAAGTATACTGATTGCTTGCATTGTCCCCCACCACTTAATGCCAGATTGACACGTCCCAATAATTGAAGCTAGTGGAACATGACATGCGTTCAATAAGTTCCAATTATTTCTGCCATCCCGTGCTTATCCGATATTACAGAACAGTCAAATATGTCCTTCACAATAAATACATTTTTTTATCCTCAATTGGATACCCTTATACGTCCTTTAACCATTGTTATTTAAGGGTTATTTTTTATGTACATTTTCATACCATTTCCCACCAATGTAAGTCATGAGAAATGCTACTATGTAACTGGCATTGGTCACCTGTTGGAACACCTTCCGATAGTTGCCATACCAGATCAACATGGTCACCTTCTAAGTTCAACCAGACAATCTACCGCCACTCACAAATAATTAGCCCCAACTTGTCATATGAGAAAACAATAAACAATGTCTTGCATTCATCATGGCTGATTGTTCTTCTTCTTTACTATAACTACTAAAGTATGGTCACAAGATCAGTGGAATTACAGAACATGATAACTATGATATGGCAAACCCTGGTGTCTCGGACAGCTCTGGGATTCCATGCATAACTGAGGTAGGGGTAATTATTTTGCAAAGTTCATCGTATAGTTTATGGTGTACATTGTCATTGGGTAGAAATTCTAGCGTACAATGGCTAACTATGTGGTTCTTCCATGTTTATATTTCACAATAGCCATCACTGCACAAGTATTATACTTTGGGGAGGAAATGATTTAGCCAAAAACATATTATTCATATGCAAACCCTTGTATGGTACGATATCTGCATTCATGGCTATTAGGGAAATCTAAAACACCGCACAACTTCATATATCAAAACTGCATGTATAAGATCCACCCAACAAGAATTAAAAACCATCAAAATGTGGCACATTCAACTATTCGACAGCATATACTTTACTTAATCATCGACCCCTGAGCTGTTTGAGACACATAGGTTATTTGTAATGTTGTTGTCATGCCTTGTATATACACTTTGTATCAAGTGACTGTAATACTCAAAGTCTAGTTAAGAGGAAGACTAAATCAATCACCATTATCCAAAGGAAATTGCTTGTAAACTTTATTCGTACAATCCAAATGTATACTGCGACGCATACTTACAAAGGTTTAGTAGAAAGGAATGAAAAGATTTGGAGCAACACAGTCTGGTACAATACTCATCTTCATTACAGTTCCTTCCATACGAAGCTACAAACAATGCAACATCAGCCAAAACAATGAGACGAGGAATAACATGGATAAGCACTCTACTGGACTATGTATGCTCCATATCTTCTCATTCCAGTCTACTATAAGTTCGTAAATATGACTAACAGTACATCAATTATTTCATCAACATATATGTGTTGGAACCTAAACGATTGACAAGTTTAGACCCTCATTAATTTTGATGATAACAAAGTATTTACAAGAGAACAATTTAACTTCTAATAAGTCTTGAAGTGTGTAGGTATTAAAATCATTCATGTTTTATGACTCACTCAAGTAAGAAGAAGAATTTCACAAGAAGATGAATACATTCCATGTGTGTCTGCATCCGGTTTACTCCAGCGTCTTGTTCATAGCGAGCATCTGATAGTGTAATCTTATGACACGTGGTAACTCAATTGCTATGAGCGTCCGTTTTGATTTCTGAGCGAGCATCTGGTCTTTTAATGAATCACGCAATGATCACGTTTATTCTCTCTGTGCTCAGCTTTCCTGGAACGGTATTCGAATTTGATTTTATGCGCTCATTTTTATGTACGAGGTATCAAAGGTGACACCTTTAGAATAAGACAAATTCGTACAAGGCAATTGTGTGAAAAGCAGATAGTACAATAACGGAAATATGTACTATTCTGATATTCTCTGGAAAGGAAGAAAAGGACGTAATTTCAAATTACCTCACCCAATGATTTGGAGCTGAAATATCTGCAACGATATTATCCTCAAGACTCCTATAAATAGCTCAAGGTCTTCATTGAAGAAGCGCTAGAAACTATATACTGCTAAAGCTATTCTCAAGTGAGCAATCAAGTTTCGTGCCAAGTTTCTGGAAACCAAGAACTGAACTTCAGTGTCTTATATTCTTTCTTTTAAAAAATTATTTTGAGCTTAATCTTTTCATCCTCTCTGTGAGAGTTATTTGATTGTATTCCAAACATCTTTGTGAAAGTTGTATTGCCTAGTTACAGGCTTGATTCCTCAAAGGCTCGATCGTACTGAGTCGTTTTAAGAAGTTAAGAGTATTGTCAAGTTTGTGACAGTAGAATACACTTAGGAAATTTGTAATCTGTTGATTATAGTAAAAATCCTTCAGGAACGATGGGACTAGACGTAGCTACCAGTTTGGTAGTGAACTAGTATAAATCTATGTGTCTCTTGCTTTACTACTTTACATTTACTTTTGTCTTGCAAAGAAAAACAAGTTTTTATAAACACATTTCCAGCGTCCGATTGAATTTCTGCATCCGATAACAAACAATTTTCAAAACATAGTGTTTTTATCTTAAACTTTGCTAAAAGTTTTCAACACAATTCAACCTTACTTCTTGTGTTCACGTTCAGTTAGTACCAGAGCTCGGCCTCTTGGTTGAGCACTTAACAGTGTTAAGAGAAAAGATCTTATACTGTGAACATGTCTGCAGAAGGTGGTCACATGAACCGTCCTCCTCTATTTACTGGAGAAAAATTTGATTAATATAAAGACAAGATAAAAGCTTTCTTTGAGACACAACAACTTGAGTTGTGGGATATAGTTTAAAGTGGTTACCTTATTCCCACTAATGCTACTTGTGTTGCTATAGCTAGAGAAAATTGGAATGATGAGCAGAAAAAGAGATATCATATCAATCAAAAAGCTAGATTCATTCTTATTTGTGCTATGTCAGAAAAAGAATATAATAAATGTGGTAAATTTGACACTGTCAAAGAAATTTGGGATTATCTCGTTTTGTCTTATAAGAGCTCTACTCAAGTAAGAGAAACTAAGACTAGCATGTTAGTTCACCAATATGAGCTGTTTAAAATGGAAGATGGTGAAAACATTGAATCTATCCTTGGAAGGTTCCAAATTCTTGTTCACGGGTTACAAGCTCTTGGAAAAAGCTACATCACTCCTGACCATGTGAGAAAGATCCTGAGAAGTTTGACCAAGTAGTGGAGACCCAAAGTCACTGCTATACAAGAAGCAAAAGATTTAAATGTCTTACGACTTGAAGATCTTTTGAGTTCTCTAAAGCTCATGAACTTGAGCTGAATGAAGAAGAACCTATGAAGAAAAGCAAGTCTATTGCTTTGAAAGTCAACAAGCACAAAGCCAGTTTTTCTAAAGCCCTTCAGGCTAAAGAAGAATAGAAGATGAAGCTTCAGAAGGAGATGATGATGGAACATGTAACGTCCGTATTTTTTTTACGATGCGTTATTTAGCGTTATTATAGTGTATTTTGCCGTAATTATGCTATAATAAGCAGTTTCTTGTTCGTTAAGCAAGTGATTAAATTAAATCAAGATCAAATTAAAATTGAGAATTAATATTTTATATTAATTCATGATTCAAATATCGTCGAAAAATTATAACGAAGTTTCGTCGCGTTTTGAATCACCGGATGGTTTTTATCCGCGAATAAAATTTTAAATGAACCCCGATTTCAATGAAAATCGAATCATAACTTGATGTGATTATTTTTTAGTGTTTTCACTTGTTTTTATTATTTATGATAAATTATTATCACGCGATGAATTAATTTCTCGGTAAATTAATTTTCGCGAATTATCGGCGAAAGAATTAATCGGTAATGCGATTACTCGACGCCGTGTTTTTAGTACTCTTAAGACTCTAAGATTAGAGGGTAATCATGAGAGATGAGAGATTAGATGTTTTAGACTTTGATGGGATTAGTATCTTGCTTTTAGATGGGAGGTGTTGCCTTAACCAAGCATTTTTATCACTTCATAAATTTTTTTATTCCTCCCCTTTAATTGGGCAGCTGGCCGCGCCCCCACCCTCACTCTCTACCCTTCATTTTACTTCTTCTTCTTCTTCTTGAGAGAGAAAGTGAAGCTCCATCCGTGGCTTCCACATTCCATCATCTTCCTTGCTTGATTTCAACTTCAATCCTTCACCCAACTTGCTTCTAACTTCTTCTTCTACTTGAATACCTCTTCTACACCTTGTAATGAGTTTGAGAATTAATTTCTCCTCCCCTTGTTCAGCCCCCAAAACTGTGGGGTGTGTGTGTATGTGTAGGAGATGTTTTTCTTGCTTTGTTCTTGTTTTAATGCTTAATTAGTGCTTGATCATGATCAATGGAAGAGATGAACACATTATCCCCAAATTCTTGAAAACCCTAGGCGCTAAACCTAAGGGGAAAGAGGGATTTGTGTGATCTTCATGTGAATCTTGTAAATTAGCTTGTGATTCTTGCTTATTAGTTGCTATTATTGCTATTGAAGTTGTTAGTTTTGATTTGAATCAAAGAATGGAAGGATTTTTATGAAACACTTGACTCTTGAAGAGACTTGAGATTAGGATTGGGTCTTGATTAGGCTTTAGTATGTGAAATTATTTGTTGTTTTGTGAAAGAATTGAATTATAGAATGGTGTTGTTTAATTAGTTTAAAGTTTTGCAATTTTTTTTGTTGATAAAGGAGGTGTTGGCCGAGAGCTTTCCAAGCTTGAGAGGCAAAGTATTTTGTGTTCCTAGCAATTAAATTAGTTGTATAATATTGTAGCATAAGTTTGAAAAATTATGGAAGTGATTGGATTGAAAATTGAAGTTGTTTTGATTGTAAGGCAATGAAACACTTAAGGCATAGTGGATTCTTTGTAATCCTAAGGCCAAGTGGAGCCTTAATTAAATATTGTTATAAAATAAATTTGAGTTTAGAAGTATTAGGAATTTGATTTGGCATGCTAAGACTATGAAACACTTATGTTAGAGAAATCTTTGTGTTTCTTTAGCCAAAGTGGAGTCTTGATAATATTAGAATCAAAGTATTAGATTTTAGTATTTACTTTATGATTTTAAGATTTAGATGAAAATGAATTTCTTAGCCTTTAAACTATTTATTTTCAACTTTGCTTATATTGCAAGTGGGTGTGTTTTACTGAAGAGGAATTTGAGTCTTTAAAACATTTAATTTTAATTTGTGTGTATTCAAGTGTAAGTGTTTTGGTTATCTAAGAGATTTTTGGGGTTTGAGAGCCTAAGGAATTAGAATTTGTATATGCCTAGGATTGTACTAAGCTTAATTTTTGGTGTTAGGATTTGAGAATCCGAGTTCGTGCTGCGTGAGATCAAGACGTGCTTGACAGGCGACCTGACAACTTTGGTAATGGCTACTTCTAGACACGTTTAGGTGATGGCCACTTAGGATTTTATTTGTTTTCCTATCAAAAAAGTCTGAGAACCTCAGGGTTCGAAGTGAGGGTCTTGTACCCCTTTGATTTTATTGTTCTTAAGCTTTATACTTGATTAATTAGTGGGTTTATCTGCAAGAGGTTGGTGACTACCCCCAACTCCCCACACTTGTATGTTAACCTCTTTGTTAGTTCCACGGAGCATCAAAGGGACGAATTGTGCCTATTAATGACTAAGTTTGAGTAATGTGATGATTTCTAATATGTGAATTGTTGTGGATTGTGAATTGTTGTTTAAACAGAATTGTGGTGATCTTGAATTTGATAACATGATGTGGTTGCATGTATGCTTGGATAATTAAATGTTATTTAATTATGTCATGTTGAATATCATATGCATTGATATAATTATTGGAGTTGGTGAAATGCATTGACATGCATAAGGGTAACTTCAACCTGAATGTCCTAGGGTGCGGTATATCACAAGGGAGTTCAGTGTCGGCGTTAATCCTCGACATGAATGTCCTGGGGTGAGGTATATCACAAAGGAGTTCAGTGTCGTCAGGATAGTTTGAGACTCATTGCGTGGAACATTATTGGGTTGGGGTATACCAAGCGATTGACCGCTGCATGGGGTATTCCAAAATCATAAACAGTGGCATGTAGTTGCATTGGCAGGCATTGGTGCATTCTTACTGAATTGTATGTTCTGTTATATTTGCTTATTTTAAGAAGTTGACGCTTGCCCATGGTTCTTTCAATCAATGAATGTAACCCAGACGATGGTGAGGACTGTGGAGATCCCAACGATGACGACGTCGACGGAGGTGGTATTTGACTTCCCAGACATGGAGATTCCCTCGACCATGGAGTTCAACCCTACTTCTGGTCGAGTTGTATATAGAGTTGTATATAGAGGGGATGTGTTAGAGACGACAGAAGATTACACGGTGTACGGGTGGAGACGGAGAGGCCAGAGGGAGTACCTGCACCTGCATCGTTTATTGACCTGACTGGCGATGAGGAGGATGATTCGGAGGAAGAGGAGGACCCGTCAGAGGACCTTGATAGTGATGTGTAGTTGTGTAGTTGGTGACGTCTGTCTATTTTGTATATAGTTCTGGGTGGTGACCAGTCAGTCGTTGGACTTGTTAGTCTTTTGGTGGTAGTAGTTATATAGTTCTAGTGGTTCGCTTTTAGAGCAGCCCCTGCGTGGGTAACTGCTGGGAGTACCACAGAAGTATAACTACTCTTGTCAGGGTCTTCATACTTTAGGTGTATTCCTCCTGTAAATATTTATTTACTGTTTTTCTGTATGTAAAACTTGTCAGTACATATCTTTTGGAAGTTGTGTAGATGGTTAAATCCGTTGTAATGGTCTTTTGCATTTAGAATTCCATCATGTTTTGAAAATGCTGTGGATACTTTGATTGTGTTTTACGAAAGACTTTTGTTTATAAAAAGAAAAAAAATTTACTGTAATTTCCAAAAGATAAGAAGAGTATCACTTTACAAAATTTCATTGCATTAAAGTTGTACTAGTTTAGTAGCGCTCCGGGAATGGGGTGTTACGGAAGAGATGATGAGCTCGCATTCATATCTAGGAAGATCCAAAGAATGTGGAAGAAAAGAAACTTCAAAAAGAAATTCCAGAAGAAAGATGTCAAGGACAAGAAGGAAGAGTCAAGTCATTTGCTATGAATGTAAAAAGCCAGGACACTTCAAGTCTGAATGTCCTTATCTGATGGAAAAGCCTACAAAGAGTTCTTTCAAGGGAAAGAAGAAGAGTCTAATGGCTACATGGGAAGAGCTAGACCTATCATCCTCTGAGGATGATAATGAAGAAGAAGCCAATCTTGCCCTCTTGGCAAACATTGACTTAGACTCTGAAGAAGAAGTTGAAGAGGTAATAATATATGACTCCTATTCTGAACTTCAACTTGCATTTGATGATCTCCTTAAGGTTTCTACCACTCTCTCGAATGAGTATAAAGCTTTGAAAAAGAAATTTTCAAAATTATCACAAGAATTTCAAGTTTTGAATAATGAAAACTCAAAGCTCAATGAAGAGAACTAGAAACTGAAATTGAAAATTAGCGTCTGGTGGAAAGTCAGCAACCAGAAGCTGAGAGCTCTCAAGCTGAAAGCTCTAAAGCTAAAGGCAATCCTAAGTGTAAATCAAATGATTATGAATATGCCTTTCAAAAGTTTCTTGCAGAGAGTGTAACTCGAAGCAAGCAAGCATCAATGATTTGGGGTATCAGTAAAACAACAACTCAAGGTCTTGGTTACATATCAGATGAACCCACTTCACAAAATGAAAATTTAGCATCTGATAAACCCAATGATCACAGTGAATGCTTGCATTGTACTTACTGCAATAAAACTAGTCATTTGAAAAGTTCCTATACTGCTTTTAAGATTAAGAAGGACAAGTATCATTCAAGAACTAACAAGAAAGGACCCATAAAGATATGGGTACCTAAAGATAAAATAGTCTATATTGCAGACATGCTTAGTAACAAGGTCAACACACACCTATCTTGGTACTTAGATAGTGGATGCTCGCGTCACATGACAGGAGAAAAGCATATGTTCCAAGAGCTAAGACCTAGAGAAGAAGGATTTGTTGGTTTCGGAGGAAACCAAAAAGGTAAAATAGTTGGAATTGGTCGCAATGGTAAAATCTCTCTTCCCTCTATTGATAATGTACTTTATGTTGAAGGACTAAAGCATAACTTATTGAGCATAAGTCAATTATGTGACAATGGTTATGATGTCATTTTTACAGAAACTGGATGTTCGGTAAAAAGCAAGAAAGATTGCTCTATTTTCATTACTGCAAAGAGGAAACAAAATATTTATAAAATTGATCTTTCTGAACTTGCAAAACAAGATGTCAAGTGTCTCATGTCTGTTGAAGATGAGAAATGGACTTGGCATAAAAGATTGGGTCATGCCAGCTTCAGATTGATCTCAAAATTAAACAAGCACAGTCTTGTTAGAGGCTTACCAAATCTTAAATTCCAATCTGATGCTTTCTGTGAGGCATGTCAAAGAGGAAAACAAGTTAAAACTTTTTTTCATTCTAAAAATGTTGTTTCAACCTCTAGGCCACTTGAGCTTTTGCATCTTGATCTTTTTGGTCTAACAAGGACAACCTCTTTAACATGAAAGAAATATGGGTTAGCATTGTTGATGATTTTACTAGATAGACATGGGTTAGATTCCTTGCCCACAAAGATGAGTCATTCAAGGTGTTCACTATTTTTTGCAAATCAGTTCAAAATAAAAAAGGAATTTGTATTTCTTCAATTAGAAGTGATCATGGGGGAGAATTTGAAAATGAAAGCTTTCAAAAATTTTGTGAAGAAAATGGCATCTCCTACAATTTCTCCTCTCCTAGAACACCACAACAAAATGGTGTGTAGAAAGGAAAAATAGGTCCCTCTAAGAAATAGCCAGGACCATGATCAATGAAACTGATATTGCAAAACATTTTTGGGCAGAAGCTGTAAACACAGCCTGTTACATTCAAAACAGAGTCTTTATTAGACCTATTTTGAAGAAGACTCCATATGAACTGTGGAAGGGTAGAAAACCCAACATTTCTTATTTTCATCACTTTTGTTGCATTTGTTACATTCTGAATACTAAGGATCAACTTGGTAAGTTTGATTCCAAAGCTGACAAAGGTATCTTTTTGGGATACTCTAAAAGATCTAAAGCTTTTATAATATACAATAAAAAAACTTTGATAGTGGAATAACCCATTCATGTCAAGTTTGATGACAAGAAGCCTGACACTGCCATGTCAGAGCTAGATGAGTTATTTTTAGGTTTAGATATTGGTGGTACAACAAACAGTTAACCTGCATCTTCAAAGATCCAGGTGCTAACTGCATACGTGATTCTACTCAAAGTGCGTGTCGGGCTTAAAAAGCTGGAGATACAAAACCAATCACCCTAAAGATCAAATCATAGGAGATACTGGAAATAGAGTGAGAACAAGATCCTCCTTCAAAGAGCATGCAGATCTTGTACTTCTCTTTGAGATGGAACCTAAAACGATTGATCAAGCATTGGAAGATGAAGGTTGGATTCTGGCAATGCAAGAAGAGTTGAATTAGTTCCAAAGAAATGATGTTTAGAAGTTAGTCACTCTACCAGAAGATAAACAAGCTATTGGTACTAAATGGGTATTTAGAAACAAGCTTGATGAAAATGGTAAGGTAGTGAGAAACAAAGCAAGATTAGTTGCTCAAGGTTACTCACAAGAAGGAGGTATAGATTTTACTGAAACATTTGCACCTATTGCAAGGTTAGAAGCTATTCGCATTTTACTTTCATTTGCTGCATACCATGAGATATTTTTTTATCAAATGGATGTGAAAAGTGCTTTCTTGAATGGTTTTATAACTGAGGAAGTCTATGTGAAACAACCTCCTACATTTGAAGACATTGAATTTCCTGAACATGTCTTTAAGCTTAAAAAGGCTCTGTATGGTCTTAAGCAAGCTCCTAGAACTTGGTATGACAGACTAAGTTCCTTTTTAATGGAAAATAATTTTACCAGAGGTCAAGTAGTCACTACTCTATTTAGAAAAACATCAAACAAGCATTTTATACTTGTTCAAATTTATGTTGATGATATCATTTTTGGAGCTACTAATGAAAGCCTTTGCAAAGAATTTTCTAAGTTAATACAGACTGAATTTGAAATGAGCATGATGGGAGAATTGAAGTTTTTCCTTGGAATTCAAATCAAGCACTGCAATGATGGTATTTACATACATCAAAGCAAATACATCAAGGAACTGCTCAAGAAGTTCAAGATGGTTGATTGCAAGCCAATGTGCACACCTATGCATTCTACTTGTTTTCTTAGTAAAGATGAAACATGTAAGAAGATATATCAGAAAATGTACATAGGTATGATTGGATCTCTACTTTATCTTACTGCTTCAAGACCTGATATTATGTTCAGCGTCTGCCTGTGTGCTAGATTTCAATCTGATCCTAGAGAATCACACTTGAGTGCTATTAAAAGAATATTTAGATATTTACAAGGATCTACTAATCTTGGTTTGCTTTATAAGAAATTAAAAGATTAAAAATTAGTAGGATTCTGTGATGCTGACTTTGCTGGAGACCGAATTGAAAGAAAGAGCACAAGTGGAAGCTGCCAATTCCTTGGAGCAAATCTTGTGTCTTGGTCAAGCAAAAGACAAAGCACCATTGCACTCTCAACAGCTGAAGCTAAATAAATCTCAACAGCAAGTTATAATTCTTAACTTCTATGGATGAAATATCAACTTGAATAATACTTGATAAAAGAGAGTAACATTTCTATCTGTTATGATAATACATCTGCAATTTGTCTTACTAAAAATCCCATATTGCATTCTAGAGCAAAACACATTGAGATTAAGCATCACTTCATAAGAGACTATGTTCAGAAGGGTGTACTTGAAATCAAATTTGTAGACACTGATCATCAGTGGCTGACATTTTCACAAAACCCCTTGTTGAAGATAGATTCAATTTTATAAGAAGAAATTTAAATTTTCATCTTATAGAAGAATGATTAATCTCAGCATCTTGTGAAATGTATCATTCAGCATCTGGTATGACATAAGCATTAACACGTGTACACATATAATATGTCATTCACATCACATAACTCAGCATCCAGTGAATTTGTTGTGTGCATCTGAGCACACACGTGTCACACGCATGTGGGACTGAAGCGTCTCATCACACCTATTGAATCATGATTAAATTTGCGTTTTCAATAAAATCTTTTTCTTGATTTACTTTATTTTGGCAACTGCATTTAATGCAAAGCGAGTCTTTATTTTTATTTTCTTTTTGATTTATTTTTATTAAAAGGAAATACGAAGCGGCTTTGAAAAAGTAACTGTACCATTTCTTCAAAACCTTTTCCACTACTCCACTACTCCTCCCACTTCATTCGTACTCTATGTTTTCCATAAAAAACTGTTTTCCCTCTCTCTCTTTTGCCTCTCTGAAACCCTAAACCTCCTCATCTATTCTCCTACTGCAACCATGACTGACATTAAGTCGGATAAAACTCTGCTATCTACGGTACCATGACTGAAGGAAAAGTCCTGATTGAGAACAGGATTGATTTGAAAAACTTCAAGCTCTATGGTTTTGATTTCAATGAAGGTTTGAAGGCTCTGGGTTGGAAAAACTACTTCTTTTGGGATCCTGTTAAAGTTCTAGTCACTACTATCAAGGAAGTTTGGGGAAACATTCATATGCTTTCGGGTGGCATCATTGAAGGTCACGTTAAAGGTTTCAAATTAGTGTTCATTATAAACACTACTGCTGATACTATAAAATGTCCTTGTGAAGGAATTAGTTACTATGCTGGTTGGGAAGACACCTTCAGAGGAATGGAAAATGTCAACGAGGCTCTGTTTGAGAATTATCGCCAGTTAAAGGAATTTGAAGAAACTCCGTCTGCCAAGCATCTGAAAAGTCACTATAGGGTGCTACACAAAATCATCGCCAAGAGTGTTATTCTAAAGATTGGGTCGAGTGATATTGTGAACTATGAGCAAAAGTTCATAATGAGAAACTATATGGCTAGTCACAAGATAAACTTACCTAGATTGATCTTCAACAATATGGTCAATGCACTTGTCATTTCAAGGAAGGGTTCTGCTGACAAGAAGAACATTAATAAGGCCATTCCCTATGGTGTTCTTCTTAATGCAATGATGATTAAAGACGGAATTGCGAGAAGGCTTGGTGCCTTGAAGGGAGAAGAAAAGGAAAAGTATTTTGGACTTAGTGCTATTGTTTGTCTTGATGTATTTGGAGTCAATAGCTTGGTTAGAATGCAATTGATCACTAGTAATATGATTAAGAAGGTGAAACTGGAGCAAGGAGAAGTAGCTGGTGCTACTGTTGGTAAAGTTGTGAAGAAACCCACCAAAAGCTCAGTCTCTGGTGTAAAAAAGACTGGTCAGTCTCCAGCCAGGGAGACAAGGAGCAAGAAGCAGAAGGTGCCTCCTGCACCAGAAAGGAGAGATGAACCTGAAGATGATAAGGACCGAGTCCCCATCAGAAGCATAATGGTGAAGAAGAGAAAGGCAGAAGCTGAAAAGTCCATTTCAGCATCTGGCCCTAGGAAGCAAGTTCCTTCACCTCCTCCTCCTGCTGATGCCCCTCAAGGAAAGAGAAAGAAATTGGTTAGGCTATCTGAGAAGCTTAATCCAAAGGTACTAGATTTTATTGTTGATGATTCCATTACTGCTTTTGGTTCTGATGATGGTATTATTGCACTACCATTGTCTGTTTCCACACCACAAACACATTCCACACAACCTCCATCCACCAAACCACAATCCTCTAAGAAAACCACCAAATCCAAATCACAAGCCATTACCCTTATCACTCAACAACCACCACTTCCTCCATATTACCAAGACAAATCCATAAAACCCTACATCACTCCCTCAGGAACTATTTCCTGGTACTTGGGGAACCATTCACCCAAACCTACCCAAACATTAGCCCCATCTAAAACACCTAAATTACGCAAACCACACTCCTCAACCCCCTCAAACACTTCCCTCACACACTATCAACCCTCTTAAAATAGTTTCGTCCTTGAAACTACGCGGGTACGAAAATACGAAAAAATTATTTTATTCAAATCCGTGAAAATAATTTGCACACAAAGGTATCACAACACATATTAATATAAGTAGTACTATGATATTTATAGCTACATAGTATTTCATTCACATCATAGCATGCAACAATAACAATCAACTCAATTAACACTAAGTATAATATAGCACACCGTAATATAAGCGTAGTTAGTGGACGAAGAATTTCTTACAATTGACTGACGCTTTATTCCAGAGCCACTCTTTCTGCTTATTCACGATCGCAATCACGATCACGAACATGAACACGGACACGAACGAACTCGACTACAGCTACGCACCATTACTAAGAAAATAATACTAACCTATTCATATGCAACCACGGTTACGCATATCAAGAATACAAAAACCACTTAAAACTTCAAAAAGATTAAAATTCTTTTCTCCAATCAAACATTTTTCTAAAAAAAATATCAATTTCTTAGGAATAATACCAACCCAAAGAACTAATAAAACACAACTTCACTTTCTCAAGACTCAACCATTCTCATGGACACTAAAGTTCCTTTGAGATTAGGTCCTCATCGTCTCAAAATTACCAACCACGCTTCAATTAAAGATTAAAAGTAAACTTCCAATTTTAAATCAATAACTTACTTCTCTTTAAAGCCCCCCCTCCTTTTTTTTCCAAAACTTTTCTAAAATCATCTTCTTCTTTACACCAACAACACTAAAATCACTAGTCTCTAAATGTTAAAACTTGAATTCCATTTTCTCTTCTCGAAAAACTATACAAATTACACACCCACTCAAAATTTTATAACTAAACTTTTGAACTTTAAAACACTAGAAAATCATTTTTTTCGAAATCAGAGCAATTACTAAACTTCTAAAATGCCTAATTAACAAACACTATTAGTTAATCAAGTAAAATTTTAAATACTACCAAGACATCAAATACTCCCTCGGTTCCAAACAATAAAATAGTATCTAAGGATTTTCTTCTTTCAAAGTTTTTGCAATCATAAAACTCGCACTAAAAATCAAGGATTTTAAATACTTAATTTTCTAAGATTCCACCTTGTTTAGGAACCACAGAGATTCCTTTAAACATTAGGTGTTTCATAGTCTTAAAATACCAGATCAAAATCAACAAATATGCTAAAATCTTTTCTTACAACTTTAAATAAATTAACCCCAAAACTTCAAATCCCTAAAAATCATTTCCTATCATAACTTGATTCAAGTTCAAGGATTACAAAATCAACTCTTTTCTTAATCAAAGACTAGACAACAACACTAAATCAAATACTATAGATATAACTAGTCAAGATTCCAGTTTGGTTTAGGAATACAAGGATTCCCTTCAACCTTAGTGTTTCATTGTCCTAAAATGCTTAATCAACTACTAAAACTTAATACAACTCTTTTTCCAAAAATTTTCCAAAGCTTGGCAACACTTAAAACAACTTTAACTCAAATCTAATTTTTCTAGAACTACTAAACTTGAACAACAATCAAAATATGAAAGGATCGAAGTTTAAAACACAAAAATTTTCTCCTTTTACACTCTTGAAGCTCACGGCTTCATACAAAAAAATGTTAGGGAGAATGTTTAATTTTCTTCCAACAAACTTAAATGGCAAAATACTAAAACTCACTAACAAAACTCTAAGAAATCGAGCAAGAATTTTAAAAATAAAGTTTTCTAAAACTCTTCTCCAAATCATAGCTTGAATCAAGCTCAAGGAGAACAAAACTAAATATTCTTCTTGTTCAAGACATAAAACAACAACTAGTTACACATAACTTTTAATAAAAGGATTCACAATAAAACCTTTCTCTACCATTTCTGTATTATAACTAAACACAGAATCACCAAGGATTAAGTTAGAAAAATTTGAAATCAAACCTCACACATAATATATGTGGTCACGGGTTCATACTTCAATTTAACAACAATTTTCAAAATTTTTCTTCGACAATACACACACCTAAACTCGATTTTCCAGACAAGACAAGATTAAAACATTCTTGAACCCAAGATTGACTAGAAAATCATGAAATTATCTTTTACACAAAGTAAATCGAAACCTTTCCAAACTTTTACTACTGGATCATAATTTAAAAAAATCATCTAAAAACTTGAAACCATCTTCAACAAGATCATTAAAAAACAATAAAGAAATTGAAAACAAAGAATTAAAATGCTCACCTAGAGCTCCTCCAAGAACTCGCGGTGTTAGGGCATCAACAGAAACAGAACATCAGAACTCTCAAAATTATTAGCATTAACAACAGCACCCACATCAACAAATAATAGGAAAATAGAAGGGAATCTTCCTCCAAAATCATCCTAACGGTCGCAGCTTTTCAAGAGAGAAATGGAAGGGAATGCAACTCTCAAAACTTCTCCAAGTTTTTTTTTCTCACACACTCCAAACATCACACGGGTTAGTATCACCTAAGGGAGGATTTTATAAGATAGGGGGTCCTTGGAACTGAACCTATTCGCGGCGCACAAGAGAAAAAGAGGAAGGGAACTAGGTTCTCTCTCTCTTTCTATGCCCACATTAAGACCAATAATGCAACTAACTAATCTCTCCTTCCTCTTTGAGGTGATTGGCCAAGAAGAATAAAAGGAAGGGCAATGATTTCCCCAAGTTTGTCTGGCTAGTTTTAATTCAAGGAAGAATTATTCCTTAAGGTAAGGTGAAAATAAGACTTGGCAAAATCTTAGGTACTACCCCATAACTAGCTCGGCACCTAGTCACGCACTAAACCACACTGTATCCCCAACTCATAGCTCCCACTAGCCCTCTAGATTCCATTTAACTTGGTCAAATGGGTCTCGCGTAAATTAAATTGTCACAAGACATTTAATTGGCGCTTGCTAGAAAATAATTGCATATGGCACTTTCGTTGGAAAATAAGAGTACGCTCTCACAAATAGATAACCACACAATCAATCACATAATCACAGCAGTAAAAAAATAGACAACTGCGAAACACAAATGTTAGTGGCAAACATGTCACACTCGCAAAATCATGAAACACATTTTGGTTTTCAAATATAGTACATACCGAAATACTTCAATCATCAAACACATAGGTGATCTATACCTAGGATCACTAATACTCCAAAGATCATACCAAATATTAAATATAACAACGTCTCTTACAGACAATCCTTTTTCCAAATCTCTGCCCATGCAGAACTCCTTATTGTTACGTTTCCCGAGATGAATTCTTCAGATGATGAGCTCTCTCCTCTGCTCAATGAGTAGATACGTCCTTCCGCAGTTGAATGTGCAACCTCCACAGTATTTGCAGTCGCTTCCATCTCTGATTCTTGACAATCTCTAGCGTAATGTCTAGGCTTCTTACAGTTGAAGCTTACCCCACCTCTTGTAGGACATTCGTTGGCAAGGTGCTCCGATTCCCCACAACGATAGCAAAGTAGTTCTTCTCTGTTCTTTCTGATTAACCCTCCAGTGCTGTTGTTGCCACCATTGGGTTTCCGATTTTCCATGATCTCAACCTCTCTACACTTTTTCCTTCAGAGGTTGGAATTCCTGAGTTCTCAAAGGTAGTGCAGATTCATCTTTTCTCTTAATTTCCCCCAAGGAACTAAGGGTTTCATGGTGACAAAGGTCAACCACTCCTTTGGTCTCTGTAGTTTGCTCCTCTCCCTGCTGTCCTGACAGGTCACCTTGGTTCTCCGTAGCAGTCTTTTGAGCAACAACAACTACTATCCCTGCCTTAGCTTGGGCTATCTGAACTTTCTAATCCATTTCTTGAACCATCAGCTTCGGTAGGAAGAATTGTTCGTCTCGGAAGTATTGATTCCCACCAGGTTTCACAACCTAGTCAGAACCCCACAACACTTTTTGTGTGTCTCAGCACACATTGTTTCAATTAAGAAACAATTTCAAACAATTACTAGCAGAGTTACTCCACTTGAGGAACAGACAAAACACAAAAACACAATTTGACCCCTTACAATATAACACATCTTGACTCCCAACAATCTATTCTCTACACAACCCGACACTTGACCAGCTATAGTTTCCCAACTCACAGTCCAGTGAGAGCCAAATCGCTCTGATACCACCTTTGTAACACCCGTTCCCGAAGCACTACTAAACTGATATTTCTGGCAAAAGTTAACATGTTTCAAAAAAACGAATTACTCTGCTTGCATGGTTTCCGAAAATGTGGTTCTATATTTTTTTCTTTTTTTTAAAAAACTTCTTTTAAAAGAGCAACCAGAGTATCACAACGATTTCAGAAACATGACGGTGAATAAAAGAAGACACCAAAATTAAACCACAAGAACCATGCTCATAATTTTATTCTGTCTATAGTTCACTTAACATATCGAGTCTTGTACACACAATACATTTTATTACAACATTATAATTAAAAGCAGTACACACCCTATAGCTGGACTACACGCTACAACACTTACTAGACTCTAGTAACTTCAAACTAACACGCTGAGCGGATAGCCAGATGAGACTATTCTCAGCTACGTTTGTCAGCAGCCTCGAGCACTCTACAGCCTCCATAATCTGGGTTACAATCATTGATTAAAAGAACCACGGGCAAGGGTCAACTTCTTAAAATAAAATAGATAACACAAAATAGCAGATAGGACAGCCAATCATATTATACATACACAATATATAATATAAAGCCACATTCTTCAACACATATAAACAATCATATCAATAGCATACAGAACAATCAATAAGGATGCACCCGATATCCTATTGATGCAACTATATGCCAGTGCAGTTTTAATTCCAGAATCTATGCGCTACGGTCAGGCCACTCCGTACATACCAGAGACTACACTTTTCCACGTGATGGTAAATTTTAACGACGTTCCTGAATGAACATATCACTACATTTGATATTTCACTTATGGCATAATCAATTAAATATCAATTATCCAATACCAATTCCACAACATATATCTTAACACAATTTAAGCATACATGCAACCACATCATTTATCACATTCAATGTCACAACAATTCCACAATCCACAATAATTCACATAATAATAATCATCAACATAGATAGGCAACAATTTGTCCCTTTGAAGCTCCGTGGAACTAACAAAGAGGTAAACATAAACACACAAGTGTGGGGGGTTAGGGGCAGTTGCTAACCTTTTGTAGTCAAACCCACTAATTAATCATATATAAAGCTTTAAAATCAAAAGGGTAACAAAACCCTCACTTTGAACCCAGAGTTCTCAGACTTCTTTGATAGAAAAAAAAATAAAAACGTAAGTGGGACTTATGGGTGCCCAACACCTAATCATCTCTAGAAGTAGCCCTTACCGAAAGATATACCGCTCACATATCCAAGCATGTTGCAACTTACTTAGCATGAACAACGCTCAATATAACACCCCGTTTCCGGAGCGCTACAGTGTCTAATATAACTCTTTTTAAAGATTGCTTGCATGGTTTTCAAAATTTTGGATCTAAATAAATTTTTCTCTCTTTTCGAAATCTCTTTTCAAGACAGCAATCAGAGTATAACAGCGTTTTCAAAGCATGATGCTCAATGCAACTGAAATATTTATAAAAGTCGCTCGAGGCGATCAATGTATTTTAAAAACAAAATACGAACACAATCAACGAAATACAGTGATTACAAAATCTCCCCTATAGCTGGTCAGCACACTACGACACTTACTGAACTATCGAGTAAGTTTAACAAATACCGCACAAAGAAACACACGGTGAAATACTCGGCTTGAGTCCTCCTCAGCAATGCTCCTCAATAGTCTCGATCACTCTGCAATATTCACCATCTGGGTTGCATCCATTGAAATTGGAGAACCATGGGCAAGGGTCATCTTTCGAAAATAATCATATAATAGAAACAACATAGACACAAATCATCATAAGATCATGGTATATCAAACATTGCATGTGAGCAAACAAATCAACCAACAGATCAACAATCAAGTCACCACAATAACAAACGATTGCATGTGAGCAGACAGTTCTGTCAACAGATCAATGATCAAGTCATCACAATATCAGATTCATCAAATAATTCATCACATATCATAAATGTGGTTAGCCATGCATGCCAATGCATTATGAACGAGTTTGTGTATACACTTGCAACCTTAAACAAGGACAGCAATAAGACACTGGAAAAATCCTCCAGGTCTAGACAAAATTCTCCTACCAAGGGTATTGGACATTGGAAAAATCCTCCAGATCCAAATCAAATTCCCCTAACAAGGGTATCGGACACTGGAATAATCCTCCAGGTCAAAATGCTCAATGGTCAGTATGCATCAATCCAATCCAATTCTTTGATACGACTTGCTCACCATAATGAGCGCCCGAGTAATGTTTAATTAATCAATGCGGATCGGCGAACCCTCACTCACTCAACTTAGTGGATTTCCAATTTCAATTTTTGTGTCACACCTAAGTGTTGTTGTACTAGAAATAGCTTTTTAACTTTAGGTCGTTGGAACCCTAGTAGTGCTAAATAATGCATTAGGGAAAATTTCCAGGAAAGAGAGGCGGTGCGAACACTCTTAATAACTAAGTCTTTCCTAGCCAGAGTTTTCCCAGACGCATCATTCAACTCAACCATTTTCGCAAAATACATCGCTTATTCAAATTCTTTTTCTACTATTGTTCCATTCTACATTCTTTGTAAGCTTTGGCTAGTTATACTAAAACCCTCACGCTTACTTTTAAGTCAAAATGTCCTTAACATTTTACTTATGAAATCATATTCGGCTTGTGAATTCGCATCGATTTACCATTATAAATCGTCAACCCAATAACAGTCGATCAACGCATTAATAATTAATCCATTATTATCAACAATATTTTTCATATTCCAAATCAATTCCAAGTTCCAATTAAATCCAACATGATTCAAGGAAAACAATACAAATCATAATGCCACATAGGGCCAAGAACATGTTACAGCATTTCAGACAGCATATAACAATTCAGTATGTTACAACATGCTACAACATTTCAAGCAGCATATAGTAGTACTACAAGTACTACAACACAATCAATCAATCAACCAAACAACACACAAGGCGAAAAGCCTAAACTCATTATGTAAGAATTTTCCTTAAAATCCCAACAAAACATAGACACATATAAAGTAATAAATTGGAAGATGCCCTCACCTTAGGCACTTTAACTATCCATGATAACAGCTAATTAATCTATTCCCTCGACGCCAGAACCTCACCAAGGATGCGCACTAAAAGAAGAAGGAAGGAGAAGAATTTCCAACTTTTTCTCTCACTTTCTCTCTCTAGGATCCTGCTTTCTCTCTCTAGATTTCTCTCACAAATCCAACTTATGAAAATAACCAAAGCCTTGGCCTTGTATTTATATGCATATTTCAAGGACACGTGTCGCTTTCTTATGGTTCCGTTTGTCTCAAAATTGTGGTGCCACGTGTCGAATCCCCTATGGTGCCACCTGTCAAAATTCTACTGGTTCGACAGCTACTATCCACGTGTCACAATCCTATTGGTCCAAAGGAGATGAATTCATTTGTTCTTATCCTAATCCTAGTTACAGCTTAGTCATCGATCCTATCTTTAAATAAATATCTCCGATATTTTCTTACCGACCAATCACTTCGCGTGATAGGTTTTTTCACACCTAAAATTAATCTAATAGTAGAAAATATATTATTATATTTTCTTCCACCCAAAAATTATTATGACATATTAAGAATTCTCTCTGCCTTGTCATCATTCCTGTGAATGTCATTTTTCGGAGCGTGTCCAATTTATCCGCCGTTTAGCGATTTAATCGCTAGAAAATATTCTATAATATTTTCTTTCACCTAAAAATTACCAAATAAATTCTAAAAACTCCCAAATAATGGAAAACACTAATATCCCGAATTTCATCGAAATCGGGTCACGTTAGGGTGTAATTTCGTGTAAAAACTCATCTGGTAGTGAAATTTGCGACGAAACTACGTCAAAATTTTTCATAAACCTTTTAACAATTTTTCTAAAAATTGGGATGTTACACTCAAAGATGATCCTATCAACATAACAAGGCTTGGTACAAAACTATATGTAACGACCCGTTTCCGGACCGCTATTAAGCTAGAACAACTCTAAATGCAAGTAGGTTTTCGAAGTAGTACTCTTCGTGTCTTTTGGAAGATGCGGTAAATTTTTTTTTTTATAAACAAATGTCTTTTGTAATCACACATTCAGAGTACGAGCAACGTTTTCGAAACATGATGGGATTATAAATGCAATTGACTACTACAGCTAAACAAAGACATACACACAAGCCACCAAAAGATAATCAGTTGAAGAGTTTTTCACACCGGAAGCAATAAATGAATATGCATAAGCAAAAATATACCCTGAGTATGAAAACCCTACAATACTACTACATGAGGTACTCTCGGCAGTTACCCACGCAGGGGGCTGCTCCAAAAGTAAAACCTTGACACCTAAACAACAACTGTCACAAAGCCAAACAAAATGACAGTCTGGTCACCAACACGAAACTATATACAAAACAATTAAACACCATCTGCTACCCAACTACTCAAGTCTTCTGCACCAAGTCGTCTGCGTCCTCGTCAGTTCATCCACGCGAAGGTCTCTAACATGCCTTCTATACAAACATCTCGGCCGAGAGTGGGGTTTAACTCCAAGCCGAGGGAATCTCCGTGCTCGAGAAGTCAGAAGCCATCTTCGGTGATGTCGACATCGCCAGGATCTCCACCGCGTCCGTCATCGCCTGGGTTACCATCATTAATTGAAGGAACCACTGGCAAGGGTCAACTTCTCATCGTAACAAGGTATAGCAATCACAAAGCGAATAAACAAACAACATCATACACATTTATCAAGGCATAACTCCAGACTCTCTCATGACTCACCTCACGACTCATCTCACGACTTATTCTCTCTCGACACTTCGACAACTTCTGGAACAACGAACAACACCCTTGAATTCCGGCCTTAGCCTTGAGCTCTTCCACTACTCTAGGAGATTCAAGTCGAAGTTACCCAACGCCACGACAATGGACCACGCCCCTGAACATGCAGCCGAAGCTTTGAGCTCTTCCACTACTTTAGGATATTCGGGTCGAAGTCACCCACTACTCGACAAGGAACGACGCCCTTGAACATCCGGCCGAAGCCTTGAGCTCTTCCACTACTCTAGGATATTCAAGTCGAAGTTCAAAAACAACACGACTAGCTCTCATACTCGATGAACAATTCGCCGCATACGATATTCACAGAGTTATACGCAAGATTATTCGACCGCATATCAAATAATAAGAGCATGCTTAATATGAAGAAACGCAATTCAACAATTTAAGCAATAAAAGCAGTTTGCATGAAGAAACGCAATTCAACGATACAAACAGCACAAACAATTCACAGCTCAATAACAACTGACTCATAGAATTCATCCCTCTGCAACTCAATGGAGTTCACAGAGAGGAACAAACAAGTGTGGGGGGTTGGGGACAGCTACCAACCACTTGCAGACAGGCCCACTAAATAATCAACATATACAAAAATAAAGCGAAGGGGTACAAGACCCTCACTTCGAACCCTTAGGTTCTCAGACTTCTTCGCGTAAACGCTTGAAATTAAATTCGTATCTAAATTTGCCCTTACACCAAGGACATATAACAATGATTATAAATATGAAGCGCCCTTACCGAACTCCAGGCTACGTGTCCACGTGCTCCTCGATCTCCGCACCGCACTGTCTCGGGTTACTCGAGCCTAACACATAAAACAACTTAGCGAAATTCTAAACTTAGTTCTACAATCTTAGGCACTCAACTTAACCCTTTTTCTAACCAAGCATCCACAACAATTTATTTCTAACTACTAGTAAACAATTAAGAAATTTGAATCAAAAACCATTTTTCTTGAAAAATCAACTACTACGTAACACTTTTACTGAAAAGAATGTTAACTCTTTAAAGAAACCTTTTTCAAGAATAAGTATTTTTCTCAAAAGTCTTTCAATCAACCAAATTTTGCATAAGACATAAACTACAATCATGCTAACTCATGCATATCTATCTTACTAGCCGTAAGTTATTCTAAGCATGTTATCTAACACTTAAGCACATAATTTAACGTCAAGCCCTCATTGTAAAACAATATTCTAAGACAAGTCCTTCCAAATCAATTAAATCACTCAAACAATTTAATTAGACAATTCAAGGCAATGACCCACAACTAGAACCCACATTTTCTCTAGTTCAAGAATGAACATAAACCCAAATTTAATAACCTAAGCATGCTCATTACAATACATAGTTAAGGCATAAACTAAAAGCAAATCAAAACAAGGGTTTCTAAAAATTCTTTCCCAACATTCTTTTCCAAAAATTTAAAGACTCAAGGCTAACTCATTTTTATTAATTCAAAGGTCATTTCATCAAAATCAATAACCATGTCTAGTCCTCCATAACCCAAGTTTTCATAAACCATAAGCTAGTTTTTATACTAATTCATGCAAATAATTTCTAACAACCTTAAAAATACTTCTAAACCCTCAATAAACCATCCAATACATAACCAAGCATCATAGCTACAAATTAACATGGTTCAAGAATTAAAAATATAACTAAACTACCATGTTACAACTATTTAATTTAAACTACACATTCAACTAACATCAAAACAATTTCAAGAGCTCCAAAACTATCCTAAACATGTTATCAAATACTTAAGCTCAAGATTTAACATCAAAGCCACTTATGTCTTAAGATTCAAGAATAGGCAAATTTCCAAAAACAACAATTCATTCATGCTTAATAAAAACTATAACTTAAACAAGCATCAAACAATCCCTAACAACACATTTAACTACTTAATTAGTTGACTCATCAAAGATCACACTATGACCCTCTTCTTCATACTTAGGGTTTTCACCCACATGTACTAAAGGGACATTAGAAGTGCTCATATCTTTATATTCATCATCAACAACATCAAACAACCACACAATCATCAATTAATTTAACTAAAACACAAATTAAATAAACACAAAAAGGGGGCTGTTGGCGCTGATTTTAGGGCTCAAAAGGGGTTGGAAAATTCTGATTTCAAGCTCATTTGAATGGTTAGAAACATAGGTAATATAGTAGAGAACATAAACTAGCAATATGGCAAGATTTGGAAGCAAAATCAAAGTAGAAAATGGGGGGTGAACATCACGATTTTCAGCAGCAACAAGGAGGAAAAATTTCTGTTTTTCTTACTTGGATGATGATGAGAATGAAGAACTAGATGTAGATGAAGCTCTTGAACAAGTTTGATGAAGGTTGGAAGCTTAGAACTCAAGATGAGGAAGGTGCATGACCATGGAAGCTTGCTTTCTCAAGAAGGAGATGAAGAAGATGAGAGGAGAAAGTGGGGGAGGGGGTTTCGGCTTTGAGGCTGAAAATGGGGGGTTGTTCACCTTATTCACTTAAAAAGGCATGACTCATTAATAATAATAATAATTACAATAGATAAAAATAATTTTTTTTTTGAAATAAATCACACATAATATGACACCTATCACCCAACCATATCATCTAGTCTTACCCACCTAATCTCACATCTCTCATGGTTGCCCACTAATTCTAGAGTCTAGGGGTTGTTTAAAACACGGCGACGAAATACCGCGTTACCGATAAACTCGCAAAAATTAATTTAACGAGAAATTAATTCATCGCGTGAAAATATTTAATTATAAATAATAAAAATCACAATAATCACTCAAAAATAGTCTCAAGAGGTTACGATTCGATTTTCATCGAAATCGGAGTTCATTTAGAATTTTATCTGCGGTGGAACCGCCCGGCGATTCGAAACGCGGCGAAACTTCATTAGAATTTTTCGACGATCTTCGAACCGTGAATTAATATAAAATATTAATTCTCAAATATAATTTGATCTTGATTTAATTTATACACTTTCTTAGAGAACAAGAAATTGCTTTATTATAGCGTAAATACGAAAAAATACACTAAATAGCGCTAATTAACGCATCGTAAAAATACGCGTGTTACACTATACTACTCAAAATAATTCCCAGGCTTAGACTCAATTCAAATCCCCTAGGTTTCCAAACCCAAAAATGTTTTGATAAGGCACACACACTCTTAGAAAAATAAGTAATTAGAACCAGAAGAATTTTAAAGACTAAGACTTACTTGAAAGAATACACAAAGTTGGAAAACAAGGTTTAAACACTAAAACTTACTTTCTTCAAAACTTGAAACCTTAAACAACACTAAGAGTAAATACCTTGTATCCCAAACTCAATAAAAATCCTTAGTTAGGCTCCACTTGGCTCTAAGATTACAACATCATAATTTGCCTTAAGTGTTTCATTGCCTTAAATCATCAACACAACTTTCAAACTAACCAAGCCATTTCCAAATCTTTCCAAACTTACTCAACAACCCAATACACTTAATTAAAGCTAAGAACACACAAAATTATTCCCTCCCAAGCTCATAAGAGCTCTCGGCCATACCCCTCCCTTCCTTAAAATTTTTTTTGCAAAACTTCCAATCAACTAAAACAACTTCATTCACTACTTCCTTTCTTTCACAAAACAACAAATAATTCCAAAACAAAACACTATCCAATTCAAATACCCAATCATGACTCTTTTCAAGAATTCAAGGTGAACGTGAACACAAGAAGGGGGGGTTGAATTGTGTTGAAAACGTTTCCTTAACTTTAAGTTAAAAACACTTAGAACACAGGTTTTTCAAAACAGTTTGTTAAACGGACGCTGAAAATAAACCGGACGCTGGAAAAGCAGTTTGTGAAAACTTGTTTTTAACAGAGCAAGATAAAGATAAATAGAAAGCAGTACAGCAAGAGACACAGAGATTTATACTAGTTCACTACCAAACTGGTAGTTACGTCTAGTCCCTTCGTTCCTGAAGGATTTTCCACTATAATCAACTGATTACAAAACCTTAAGAGTATTCTACTGTCATAACCTTGACAATACTCTCAACTTCTCAAAACGACTCAGTACATTCGAGCCTTTGAGGGAATAGCCTTAACTAGGCCAAAACAACTTTTACAAGTAAGTTGAATACAAGTATAAATAACTCTCACAGAGAGGATAAAAATTAAGCTCAATATAGAAATGCTTTCTAAAAGAAAGTGTCGGACGCTGAGTTCAGTTCTTGTAGTCCAGAGACTTGGCTCGAAACTTGATTGCTCACAGAAGCAGTGCTTTCAGAGTATTGACTCTTTATAGTGTATAGCAACAGTGCTTGTTCTCAGTAAATGAAGCAATATTCTCTTGTAGAGTTTCGGCAGTTTTTTCAATGGATATCTTGGGGTATTTATAGGAGTTCTAAAGGATATTACCGTTACAATAAAAATGGCTCCTTTCCATTGAGTGAGGTGATTTCAAAAAGCTGTTTCTTTCTTCCTTTCCAGAGAATATCTCAGTAATACACATTACCGTTTTTGTACTACCTTGCTTTTCACAATTGCTTGTACGATTTTTGTCTTTTAGCTAAAGGTGTCACCTTTGATACCTCGTACAACAATTTTGGCGCATAAAATCAAATTCGAAATCCGTTCCAGAAACTTCTGAGAGGAAGAGCAACTACGTGACCAACACGTGATTTATAATGAAGTTCGGACGCTTGCTCAGAACGGAAGATCGGACGCTCATAGCAAATGGATAAGACTAGTGTCACAAGAAGTTAATTCCAGACGCTCACGAGGACAATATACTAGGATGAGCCAGATGCTGACACATGGAGTGTATCCTTCTCTTGAGAGCTTCTTCCTTCTCGTTTAAGTGGCTTAGAAATATATGTAATATTAGTATCTGCACACTTCAAGAATTGTTAGAACATAAATTGTTCTCTTGTGAATATTTTGTTATCATCAAAATTAACGAGGGTCTAAACTTCTCAATCGTTTAGGTTCCAACACAAGGGTTTCATAAATTTACAATTTCAATGATCCAAAACTAAAATTAACAATTACACAACAATAGCAAGTGTTAAGGAGCTATAACCCCCAATTAATTGAATGATTCATATGGAAAATCACATAACCCCTTCCCTTAGATCAATGACATAGGGTTGAGAAAATTGGGGCTCAAAACATCAACAAAGCATTTAAATAAAACAAGAAGTAAGAAAACAACTCCTACTCCTAGAATAAGGTCTCACAGTTTTGGGGTTTCAAGGAGGGCAAGGAAAATGTGTCTTCACACTTACTTACAAGATGAAATGGAGAATAGCAAGAAGAAGAAGAAGAAGTTGGAAGCAAATGGTGTTCGAAAATGGAGGTGAAGGTCACGCATGGAGGAAGAAGGAGGAGGCCATAGGAGTAGCTTGTCTCTTGGTGTTTCTTCACACAAGAATAAGAAGGAATGAAAGAAAATAAAGTGAGAGAACAGGGGGTGCCTCGGCCAGCTGAGGAGAAGAGAAGGAAGTGGAATTTTGGCTAGGTATTGAGTGGTTTTAAGTGGATGATGGTCCATCATGGTCTAATAAAAAGAGGGAGGGTCACGCTGGGAGAAAAATGAGAAGCAAGTGGGATTTGGGTGGAAAATTGGGTGCTTTTAAATAAATGCTAGTGCACCATGAGTCATGATTTAAAGGATGTGATTAAAAGAGGAAGGGTGTAAGAACTCATAAGATTAAGAACTACCAAATAAATCACTAAAAGTTTGACACCTAGACACTCTGAACAAAATTCTAATCTAATCTCCCAGTCTAAACATCTAATCTCTTTTCTCTCATGATTACCCTCTAATCCTAGATTCTATAGTGTACAAAAAAATACGGCGTCGAGTAATCACATTACCGATTAATTCTTTCGCCGATTAAATCGCGAAAATTAATTTACTTAGAAATTAATTCATCGCATGATCATAATTTATCATAAATAATAAGAACAATTGAAAACACTCAAACATAATCACAACAAGTTACGATTCGATTTTCATCAAAATCGGAATTCGTTTTAAAATTTTATTGCGGATAAGAGTTACCCGGCAATTCAAAATACGGAAAATATTCATAAGAATTATTCAACCAATTTTGAACCATGAATTATTATTAAATATTAATTCTTAAATTTAATTTCATCTTGATTTAATTCACTTACTTTCTTAGTCAACAAATATACGCGTTACCGCGTCACACAAAAACTTATAATAAGTATAATTGATGAATTCACCTTAGAAGCAGCATACGTCTACGCTGTCTATTAATTTGAATTGACATCATAAATAATACTTATTTACAATAAATAAATTATTGAAAATAAGTCAAAATAGTTCCTCGTACTCTCAGTAAATCGTTGAGGTGATCAATCTCAACGACTTACGTTCAAGTATTCAGGATTTTATCGCCAAAACAATTCTTCTTAAAAATTGGGGTGTTAGATGCTCCAAGTGTTGTCTTTATGATATTTCTGCAAAATGGGGTGTAAGTGAGTACTTTTATACTTTTAGCGCAAACTAACATATTTTAGCACTAAAAATACCCTATAAAAATAGACAAATTGGAGTCAACACTTCCCCACACTTAAGCTTTGTTTGTCCTCAAGCAAACTACTTGGATAATTATAAGAAAAATTGAATTTACTGACTAGGGGCATAAATGAGTTACATGACAATAGAGCAATATCATAAGAAGTGCTAAGTAATAGAATGTCCAATTAGAGATGCAAGTTCAATAAGTTCACCAAGTCTGTGATTTGTAAGTCACTCTTCTCACCACTCTCAAAGTGTTTAAATGTGTAGTCATTAATGCTCAAATTTCCCCAAAGACGTGATATTACCATAGGTTTGTACATTGACTAAAACTCTACTATTAAAATCCACTTATCATTCAAAAAGAGGAAAAAAGGTCTTTCATGGGTTGTAATGAGGCCAATGTAATAATGTTAGGTGGGATAAAAAGAAAGAAAAAGTCATGCAAAGAGTCAGAAACAAATCAACCAAACAAGTAACCTTTTTCTTTTTAACTATAAAAAGCAGGCAATAATCCCTCTAATATTCATCATTTTTCTCTTTTTATTCCTTGAAGGCAATAACACATTTTTTCTATTCTTTTTCTTTTTCTTTTTTTCTTTTCATTTTTTTTTTGTTTCTTTCTTTCCTTTCCTCCTTTTATGCTTTTATGCAACAAATAAACAATTTAATAATTCTAAGAGGGGAAAGTAACTGCTAAGCCTTCCTTTTATAAGCTTTCCTGAGAGATTTTTAACATTGTCCTTTTTATTTTTGCCACTAATTGCTCTAACAAATGTATTTTCCAAGGTTACCTCAATAATAGAAATAATAATCAATAACAATGAAAGGATACCAAAGAAATATAATATAAGCACAAAAATGGGTAACTAATGGTAGAATATTTGTAACAAAATTGAACTAGGCCTGAAAAATTCTTAAAATTGCCCCTACTATATTCACATGAAAGTAAATTTTTATTCGCTTTGCAATGGTCTCAGCATAAGTTCTAGAATACACAACATGGGAAAATATCACTCAAATAAAGAAAAGAGGTAAAAAAGTATGATATGACCTCTTATTTAGGCTTAAATCTCACATTTAGTGGTTTACACAAACAAGTTGAAACTCATAAAACTTCAATGCTAATTATCAGCAAATTCTAACACTAACATCAATCTCATTTCAATCACAGGTTGTTAGAATTTTAAAAATGGCCCCCTAAATCAAAAAATTCTCAAATTTTCCATGATTTAATAGTTATAAGCATAGCCAAGTAATTATAATTATAGTTCCCTCCTCACACTTATTTTTAGCAGTGTCCTCACTGGTAACAGTTATAAAATAAGCAATAAAAATTTAGACAGTTAAAATAGGTGCTAAAAAGAATTTAAGGTGGAAAGGTACTTTTCTCTGATAATTTCACGAGCAAATTGCGGAGGGATGATTAAATTAACGCTGTTGCCTTGCCAGTGTCCCTAGAGAAACTGTAAATCACAATAAACTATTAAAAATATAAATAAATAGAATTAAATTAAATAACATAAAATTAAATAACACATGTTGCCTCCTGTAAAGCACTTGTTTAACGTCGTGAGCCTGACGGTTTGCTTAAAAGTGATTAACCAGGTGGCTCTCTTAGTGTGAATTTTGCATTCATTGCATTTTCTCTTCTCCACTTCTTAACAATATGGTTTAGGTTGTTCTTTCTTCTATTAAGTGGTGGATTGACTTCAAAATATTGTGGAATTTTTATTTCTTCACCACCCACCAATATGCTATGATCCTGCAAGTTAGTAATTTCTTCTAAAGGGTCCTGCACTCTTAAATCAAAGCTATTAAAAGCAACCACATTATTAGTAAAATAAGAAAGAGTAAAAGAATATGAATTTTTAGTAGAATTTAAAACCTTTAAGACATCATCTTCCTTACCACTTCTTATAGTTACCTTCCCATTTTTAACCTCAATGACTGCTTCACCGATTTTGGCCAAAAGAGTTTGTCACAAATTAATTGGGACTTCCTCTTTTTGCTTAAAATCAAGATTTATGGGGTCTTCCTTGTTTTCTTCATAAGTGCTCCCTTCAGTAGGAGTTTCAATCCTTTCTGGGAATGACTGTTCTTTATGCTTAGACTCAAACTTAGGCTCTTCAATCAGCTCTTCAATATTTTCAACAATAATGGCTTCATCTTCATCATTTAGATTAGGCTCAACTTGATTGGACAACATGTCGTATTCCCTCTGAGTTATCAATGTTGCAGGAGCAGAATCCTGACTCTCTACAGATTCAATAGGAGTTTCGAAAAACTTGAATTAGTCACCAGATTTTTTCCAAATACAGCAAAAATCTCCTCCATGGTTAGTTCTTCATTTAGCTCTTCATCATCATGGACGATGACTTCGTATTCCTTCTTGGGATTGGGCTCAAGTTCTCTTTTATATTTCTGAATCATGCAGTTTACCAAGATAGAAATGTTCCTGTAAGGCCATATAATTCTTTGCGATGGTGCATACTATATTCTCCATAAATTTGGGTTTTTCATCAATCCATTCCATAATTTTTCTCATCGCCCCCTCGAGTTCTAGTTGTTGCTTCTCAAGTTTATGAATCGTGTAATTTACCAAGGCAGAGACTTGTTCTTGTAAGGCTTTTTGATTCTCTGCAGCAGTGTATGCTATCTTCTCTATAGATTTGAATCATTCATCCAATTGCCCCATGAAAATCTGTATAGCCTCTTTCAAATTAGGCCCTCTCTCGCTTTGAGCTTGATTGTGCATATAAGGTGACCAATAAAAATTTTCTCTTTGATTCTGACTTCTCCAAGAGTTGTTCATATGATCTGCTTTAATTTCAACCCAGAACTTGTAATCTTGCCATTCGTGTCCTACAAAACCACAATACTCACAAAGGACAAAAGGACCCATGAGAATTTTTTTAATAAAATAATAATAAAATAAAAACAAAAACTCTAAGTAAAATAGAATGGAATAAAATAGAATCAAAGTAAAGTCAAATAGAATCAAAACAAAATAAGATAAGATCAAAGTAAAGTAGAAAGAATCAAACTAAAATAAAAAATAATCAAAATCTGGTGAAAATAAGGAAATTTGGAATAGAATAGAAATAAAACACTTTTTTTTGTAATAAAATAGGGTAAGTTAGAATAAAAGAGAAATAAAAGAGAATCAAACAAAATAAGGAAAGTTGGAATAAAATAGTTGTAAAGTCAAATAAAATCAAAACAAAATAAAATAAAATAATATTATCCTTATCCAATCCTTATCAAATCTTTTCTTAAATTCAAATTCAAATTCAAATTCTATCTATATCTAATCTCATATTCAAAATAAGATATGAAAAAGAAAGATCAGGATATATATATAAAAAAAAAATCTTTTTGGATTTTTGATATCAAATTTAAAACTAAATAACCAAACAAAAATTCAAAATAAAACAAATAACTTCATCTACTATTTTTTTAATAAAATAAAGAAAAATAAGAATAACTATAAACTAGGAATTTTTTTTTAAATTAAACTAATAATAATAACACTAATAACCAAGAAGTTAAGAATTTTTTTTTTGTTGATAAAAATCACTAACAATAACTAATAACAATAATAACAAAAATAATAATAACAATAAAAATAATAACAATAACAATAACAATAACCACAACAACAACAACAACAACAACAACAATAATAATAATAATAATAATAATAATAATAATAATAAATAATGTCTAAAGTAACAAGAATCTCGTTGGTCTAATATCGTCGAAACATACCCCGACAACGGCACCAAAAACTTGTCGCGGCTCAGACAAGTGCACCTGATCGTAACTAATAATAAAATGGAGTATATTTAAGACTCCGAATGTCGAATCCACAAAGAATGCGCGAGTACTAAATTAATAGAGATCCTTTATTATTTAGACGAATGAAGATGGTGGTTATTGGAACGAGAACAAAGTAATAAGACAAAAGCAATTTTGCAAGAACAAAATAGAAATCAGTTATGGAAAACCCATGCGAACCAGGTTCAGTAATACTTAGTCCTTGAATTTAACAATTAACTAATATGAGCTATAATCCTAATTGAAAGCCAATCACCCACTCTTTTATTATTAACACCGTATGATTATACAATGCTAATAGTCTTCTTCCTAAGAACTACCCCGTTTGATCATGCAAGGTAATTAAAAGAATGAGCATTAAGAACTACTAAGTTTATCAATTTAATGATTGAATGGAATTGATCCGGCATAATTAGCGAATTCAGTTATTCCTAGAGTTCTGTTAACTAATTGTGGTATGATCGCCTACAATTAGCTAACTTGTTAAGGATTGGCCAGATCCTATGGGATTAAGCACATTAAGAACATACATTCAATAAGATAATAAGAAACTCAATAGCAATTAAATAAATATCAAAGACATAGTAAAAGGGGCGATGGATTTAGCTACTCATAGTATTTCTCAATAACATAGAATAACAAGAATCCAAACGAGAAATCATAAAGAAAAGAAAGACAAGAGGCAAAAACTAAACAAAACCCCCTCACTTAGAGAGTGAGTTCCCTTAAAAAAGGGTTGAGAATGTCTATTTATAGGCTCTAGTGCGGATTAGGTCAATTGGCTTCAAATCTGTGCGTTCTGGGCTTCGGTACGGCAGTACTGACTTTATGTACGGTCGTACTTCACATTTTCTCGGCACTGGGTCGTACCACATGACATGTACAGTCGTACCTCACTTATGTACGGCCATCCCTACCTAGTTGAACCTATGCAGCCTTGTAGATCTTTTCGAGAGCTTTCAACGCCACAAAGATCACCTCAGTCGGACATTCCTAGCTCAACTTATGGTCAAAATACCGCAACAGCCTAAATGCTAAATTTTGCACTATGTACGGCCGTATTGAAAGGATGTGTGGTCGTACACCTGGAAAACTTCGGCGCTGGCCCGTACTGACTACTCTATACGCCCTTACTATTGTGCGCAATTAGGTACGACCGTACTGACTTTAGGTAAGGCCGTACTGAATGTCCAGAATCCCCAAAATATGCTCAAATCTTGCCAGTTTTTGCTCCGTTTTCGTATCTTTTGCTCCAAGTGCTGTCTTTGTGATATTTCTGCAAAATGGGGCATAAGCGAGTAACTTTATACTTTAAATAGCGCAAATTATAACACCCCAATTTTCTTAAGCTTGGTAATTAAATATATGAAGTGAATAAAGGAATTTAATCCCTAAAGATTAATGAGGTTAATAACCTCTAATCTGGGGTTTTAACGCAAAACAGGAGTTTAGGGGCAGAATGGTAATACTTCCCAATAATTAAGGAAATATGGGACTACTTATTTATGGGTAGTATTAAAATTGATTAATTTACCTGAGGTTTTTTTTTTTTTCAAAATACTTTTTTTTAAAGGGGTGGGGGAAAGGGATATATTATTATTGCAGTGGTACTAATGACCATGTTACAACTGTCTCCGAGGAGATTTGAACCATGTCCCTTGGGATTACAAGGCCAAGCTCCTACCACTAAGCTAGCACCCCATAGACAATTTACCTGAGGTTCTTAGGAGGACCAAAGAATAAATTATAAAATTTAAATAGAGGTTCATTGGTTAATTTTTAATAAATCTATGACTATCCCCCACCATACACCACAATTCCACTCACTTCACCCTAGCACCCTCACTTTTCCCCCTTTGTTCAAAACCCACGATCTGGAAAAAGAAAAAGAAAGGAAGAAACAGAGAAAGAAGAGAAAAAGAAAGAGAAAAAAGAAAAGGGAAGAAAGGAAGGGGCGCGATCGAAAAGGAAGGGGAGAAAGGAGGTGGAGTGCGGTGGTTCTGGCGAGAAGGAAGGTGGCGGCATGCTAACATGAGCAAGGAAGGGAGCGACAGAGCGAGAGAGAATGAGACAGAGAGAGATAGAGACTGAGAGAGAAAGAAGAAGAAGAAGAAGAAGAAGAAAAGGGAAATGGAGGAAAGGAAGAAGAAGAAGCAAGGATTCAAGCTTCCATGGAGATACAAGCTTGGAGGAGGAGCTTCCATGATGGATTTTGGGTACCCAAGCCCTAGAATTTAGAGGTTTTCACCCCCAAAGTATTTGGGAGCAAAGGTAACATAGATTTCCCCAATTCAAACCTTTCTTAGTGTGTGCTAGGGTTTTTATTTTCAATTCCTAAACTTGAATGAATAATGAGTAGAATGTATGATAGTTTAGTGTGTTTAATTGAAAGAGGTTAGATGGCTGGCCCCAACCCCCCAAAATTCTATGCTTGATGTTTGAACCATTATTTGCTCCATAGAGCTTCAATGAGAATGTGTTTTAATGTTTATGTGAGTGTATCTAATCTCAAGTGGTGGGCAACCAAAAGCCCTCGATAGGAATGCCACTAAGGTCAATTTCCTAAGTAATGCATGCTTGAATTGCTTTGAAGTTGCTTGTTTATGGCTCTTTCACATTCATGAGTAAAGGTTTTCTTATGTGTTCATTTGAGTTCATGAAAGTTATGAATGATTGAATTATATTTGTATACTTCCTTCATTATGTGATTGCATTTGGAATATGCATAAGTTAATGTTCAAAGATGTATGTTAAAATTAGAGTTTAACAATTGTTTAAGTTTATGAAGATTAAGAGAAATAAATGAATTTAATGAAGTTAAGCTTATGATCGTTGGTAATGGCATATGAGTGTATTATCTTGATCATATGATTTTAATAAGATGCATGATTTGGATAAATAAGGTTCAAATGCATGCTAAGTATGATTCATTGTTTATAATGTAAACTTCTTGGAATAATTAGATGATGATGAGGATTAAAAATCCTAGTTTGCCACTTTGCTTGATTGTAAACATGCATAGAAGCATAAGCATTGTGATATATAAAAATCACTTAAGGCCCGGGCAAGACTCCTCTATTTATAGGAGAAGATCGGTATGGTTAGCCTCGTGGGACGCCACTTGGATGGTTAAGACGTCTAACCACCGTACCGAAAGCATTTTGATTGGGGCCTATGGATCAAAGCATATGACACAAACCCAACAACACAAAGCAAAGAAGATCAATATGTTCTTATATTAAAGTTGCATTTGCATTTATGTTCCATTCCTTTTTGTGAACGTAGTATGTTATGAGATGAATTGAATGTTCTAAGCTTATTAGTTTTACAAAGGTGCTTATGTTTGTATGAGTAGAATGTTTTGGCTTAAATGTCTAAATTATGTCTAACATAATAGTAAGAATTGAAGAGAGGAGCTTTCCATATGTAGCATACCACGTATGGCTGGAAACAACGGTAAACATTTTTAAGTTAAAGTCTATGTTACTAAGTTTTATAAACTCACTATGTTGGGGCGTTGTTTTCAGGTACATAGCACTTAGAGAAGTTTAGAGCACGTGAGGATGCTTGGTCTTTCCATCACGCGAGACCCTAGTTACCGGATCACGTGTCAAAGTTTTGATGGGTCTAAAAGTATTTTTCCTTTTTTTATGAGATTGTACTAGTAATTTAAGTCAAATTCTGTAAATTATTTCAGTGGATTAAGTATGTTTCATCAAAGTTGCGAACTCTGGTAAGTAATAAGTCTTTAGGGTATCAATTGAGAAATTTTTACTGTATCATTAACGCTAATTCCAGTTAATTTATCAGGTAATGTCCTAATTAGAGTTAGAGTGTTACACAAATGAACATATTTTAGCACTAAAAATACCCCATAAAAATAGACAAATTGGAGTGTTAACATTATCCAACATCCACCTACTTGGTATGCTATCCAGCATCCACTCAGATGGGATTATATCCTGCCCCCACTCAGATGGCATTATCTCCTCTTCAGACATCAACTTGATCCACTCATCATCCATACCTATTTCAAACAATCAAACACAAATGAATCAAACACATAGAATGTAAACAATTTTTTGGCTTCTTAGTACACTCTGGAATTACATTTACGGATGTTGGTTTTTTAACACATTCGTAAATATATTTACAGAAGACCTTTAAAACTAGAAATTTGATCGCGTCCACAAATTTATTTCTGGTAATGTCCTAATTAGAGTTAGGGTGTTACACAAATTAACATATTTTAGCACTAAAAATACCCCATAAAAATAGACAAATTGGAGTGTTAACATTATCCAACATCCACCTACTTGGTATGCTATCCAGCATCCACTCAGATGGGATTATATCCTGCCCCCACTCAGATGGCATTATCACCTCTTCAGACATCAACCTGATCCACTCATCAACCATACCTATTTCAAACAATCAAACACAAATGAATCAAACACATAGAATGTAAACAATTTTTTGGCTTCTTAATACACTCTGGAATTACATTTACGGATGTTGGTTTTTTAAAACATCCGTAAATATATTTACAGAAGACCTTTAAAACTAGAAATTTGATCGCGTCCACAAATTTATTTCTGAGCTAACTTTTTACAACATCTGTAAATAAATTTACGTAGACTCTTGAAACCTGTCCGAAATTCAATTTCCAGACATAACCAGAAATCAGAAAGAAAAAAATAAACACGAAATGAAAAAAATAAATGGATGATGAAATACCTGATGCGAAGTAAAAGATGGCAGTTGGGGGTTTTGATGGATGGGGTTAGGGAATGGGTAATTCAAAGAGATTTAGAGTAGATTTGGAGAGGGAGAGGAGATATGAGAGGAGAGGAAGCTGAAGATGAAGATGAAGATAGGAGAGTATTATTAAAAGCCCATTCTGTGAATCGAAGCGTGCAATCATGAATCGATTTATGACTTTAGTTCATTAGTTTTGTATGCAGCAGGTGCGAATCGATTCATGCAGGTGTGAATCAATTCACAGATCCCGTAGAAGTGCAACAAAGATGTTTTTTTCTGCACTTTCGCGAATTGGGAACCTCTCCTAAGTGGTCCCACATCCAGTCCAGTATTTAAAGCAATTACTAAATTTTCCCTAAAGTCTTTAATCACTTGTGTTTCCTCCAATCCTTAATTTTATTCTTGTTCTTAGATTCTTACCATTAAATCCATGATCATGCATCATTTTCTTCTTTAATTTCCATTAATTCTTAACTCATCCAATTAAAACAAGTTTAATACCATTACTTCCAGCCCCTATTAGCCTATCTCAATCCCTTATATCATTAAAGGTTCTCCATCCAATTTATTAACTCTACTTGTCTTATTTATTAAAACTTTTTACGCATATTAACTCCTTCGTTAATCTTAAGTCAAGCAACACATAACCAATACTATTCTAAATCAATATTAGTGTCTTCACACTAACTATAAACATAAAATCATGCAACAAGACTCCAAAATAGTGAGTACAAACCATGGATCATGATAACATAATATCAATTAATGCAATAATATCAAAACAATCATCATACATGCATCAAGCCATTAAATCATACTAAATGTTGACTCTTAGGGCTCCTTGATCCTACAAGGACCTTAGAAACCATCAAAACATAAACTTAAATCAACTAAACCATTGCTCATGTAATGATTAAAAACAATTAACTTGCCCCGTAAAACATAGGGGTCATGGACCCCTAACATGTTATTTGAAGCCTTAGGCCTCTTTCAATAGGATCATCCACCCACCATACATAAATGAGTTCGTGAGTTTCAAAAGGTAGAAAGAAGATACGAACGTTTCGTTTTCAGTTCCTACAATCACGATCACCGAGAAGTCTTAGAATCCCAAAAACTCAAATGGAGTTCAAACCAGAAAAAGGAAAGGCTTACCAAGGGTTTTGTTGGATCGAGCACTTACCACTAGGACAAAAGCTATAGCTGTTAGTCAAAGCACAACCCTTTCTACTTAACTGTAACAGCTCAAGCGCCACGTGTCGACTGTAACTTGACCCCACATGGGCCTCCGCCACGGGACAATTGATGCCACAACCCGGCAACAATCTCCCCCTCAGCAATTGCTCCCGATATGAATCGAACACATGACCTTGGCTCTGATACCAATCGTTGGATTGAGCACTTACCACTAGGCCAAAAGCTATAGCTATTAGTCAGGGCGCAACCTGTAACACCCCGCTGTCCTATTCATGCTTTATTCTACATAATTAACCTAACCCGCGTAATTAATGTGTATAAAAATACGAAGGAATTAAAACTGAAGGCACAATAAGACAACGACGTGTCACAGTGAAGTAACTAGTGTCATAAAATATATAAATAGGTTTTCTCAAAAGATGGCCTCATCAGTGTGGCCTAAATTATCAGAGTGCACCAGTAAGCGTAGTGTAAACAGTACAATACTGTCATCCAAAATATAAACTTAAGAGGCTAAGCCGCGCCTCACCTAAGCATACCAAAACCAAACAAAACATCAACACAAGACTCTTGGCCAAAGAGACTGCAAATAAATCAGCAAGGTGGATGCTGAGAGTTCCCACTCTGTGATCCAGCTCACCTATGACTCAAAACTCTCCCAAATATGGATCTTCGAGGCCTGCTCCGTCATCAACGAGGTATTCCCGATAGGGACTCCCGATAGGTATTCCCGATAGAGATGGGGCGACACTAGCCTAGTCCACGAGGTATTCCCATTTCCCAATAGGAATCCTCCTCCCCCTTTCCCGATAGGGACGTCCGTTTCCCCCTTTTCCGATAGGAAACAGAGTGGATCTAACCTGCTGGGCAAGGTATCCCCATTCCTGATAGGGATCCTCTCCACATCGTATTCCCGTTAAGAATGGAATGGTTACTAATGCAATATCATGTTCATGCATCCAACACCTCATAATCATATGCCTCACATCATGTTATGCCCACATACCCAAACTCATATCATGTTATGCAACATATCATACTTAAGTGCTACAACATCTTATAAGCATTCAATTTCGCATGTTATCACAGATATCACAACATCACATATTCAACAGGCATGTCATAAAGCAATCCTAGGCATGTTACTACCCTCATATCACAAATAAACATATTTATTAAATAAATCCTAAGTTAGTTGATGGGTCTACTACGCCTATCCTTAGATATGGCATACTGTAACCCGTATCCTTAGGTGTTATTGACATCAACCTCTAGTAGGGCTTAGGTCACCCTACACATGCCAAACAATCATATCTACTACACATAACCCAATGGAAGTATATTCTTTCTCCCACCTGGAATTCGGAGTACTTGGAACCACGAGCAGACATTGAACCACCACCAAGACTCACGAACAAATAATCAAACATTCCTCACACCAATCTTATTTCGAGAAGGACCAACAAAAATGGAAGCAACAAGGTTAGAGAATTGCACTGTAAGACTACGATTTTACTCAAGAAGGAGTAGAGTAATTTCTAACTTTAGAGCTTCTCTCTAGAACTCTAGAGCTTCTCTCTCTAAGACTCTCACAAATGCAACTTATGAATTTCTCCTACATTGCCTCTCTATTTATAGGCAAACACAAGGTCATGTGTTGAATTCCTATGGTACCATTTGTCACGATCTTATGGTTCCGCTTGTCCTAAAGTTGTGGTGCCACTTGTCAAATAATTGTGGTTACACTAATCCATACTTATCTTATCCAACTAAGCATGCTTATCCACAAAGACACTTGTCATCATTTTGTGGTACTAAGATTCAAGTCTATCCTTAATGACTCATCGATCTTATCCATCAAGAAACATGTCAACTAATTGTAGTGCCATTTGTAAAACTCTTGTGAGTACTAATTCCTAGCCACATGTTTAGTCCAAGCTTATCCAAATTCTAGTCATTACCTAGTCACCAATCCTATCCATTAGGACACCTACGCATTAATGATAACCACATCTTCTTCTCTTTCTTATCCATACACCTAAGCATCCTTATCCATTTGTAGCATTCTTGTCCAAAGACACCTAAGCATAGTTATCCTTAAGGACACTTGTCAAGTTCCTATGGAATTAAGAGTCCATTCTTATCTTAATTCACTACAAGCCACATATTAATCCATCATTATCTTTAAGACATTTGTCCAATAACTATGGTGCTACTTGGATTAATGTTAACCACACAAATAATTCATACTTATCCATCCAACTCATCAATCTTATCTTAGCTCATTCTTAGCCACAAGTTTATTCATACTTATCTAATGACACATCATTCATTCTTATCCAAATCTAATTAAACCACAACCTATTGACACCTCACCATCCTTACTTTAATTTTTAACCACTAATTTTTATACTCATCACATAATCACTAAGTTAACTAACAATGTTTATGATACAAATGGAATTTTGTAAAAACTGGTAAAATAGTCATTTCATATTTTAATGGCATTTTAGTGATTTCAAAAGATTAGTAAGGGTAAAATAGTAATCTCAAATATTCTAGAAATTTCAAGGGCATTTTGGTAATTATCTAAAATTATTAAGAATAAAAATGGAATTTCATAAGTTAAGGGTATTTTGATAATTTCATAAAAGTAGTAAGGGTAAAGTGATAATTTTACACCTAAGGGTATTTCTGTAATTTTAGGAAAGTAAAAAGAGTCATAATTACTCACCATGCTAGGTGTTCTAATAAGAAAATTTTAAGTGTCACGTAAATTAATTTATCGAGAATTTAATATACTGTGTGACTAAAAATTATTCTAAAAAATTGTGATACTATACAACTCATTCTACTTAACTGTAACAGCCCAAGTGCCATGTGCCGATTGTGACTTGAACCCACCTGGGCCTCCGCCACGGGACAATTGATGCTACAACCCGGCAACGGGTTTTTCTTCCTTATAAATAGAAATGAGATAAAGATTAATAGATAGAGGGCCACAATCCTGTCACAGCCCTTCAGAGGGAATTAGCGAGAAACGAGAGAGAACGATGGGAAACGGCTCCAAACATCCTTGGATATCTTGAGAGCACTTAGGGATGATCTTATGGAGTAATCTGAGTATTTTAGACTTAGGTTTAGGTATTCTAATCATCCCCTATGATTCTAATTCGAAACAGTTTACACGAGTCAACCCCAACAGGTCAAAACACATAAAAGAATTGATGTCTCTGGTACAACGACACTACATCATGGTTTTTGATGTAACTTGAGCCACATGTGTTCAGTTGGGGAGTTCGTAGTGGCGTTGGAAAGATTAGAGAGAGATCTACAAAATTATGTCTCATAAGAAAATCCTAAATCATACTCTAAATGGGTCAAAAAGGCGATGCAAGTTTAGAGATAGAATTGATTATTGTTTCTAGATAGGATTCTTAGAAGATTAAGATAAGATTTAAGAGATAATTGAGGAAAGGATTCTCCTATCTTAATTAGGTCTTCTATTAAATCTGGTTCATATCTAATTGACACTTTAAACATTATAAGTTTATTCGTTCAAGGATTGAATCTCTTTGACATCTAATAGATTACACTATCCCGGTTTAATACTACATCATACTATATCTTGTAATATAATTTAGAATCACTTATTAATACCTATGTCACATGTTAATAACAAAATCACATTTTACACATTAACACACAAAATCCTATATTAAAATATAAATATACAAATTAATATTTATATCACGTATTAACACATAAGATCTTATACTACTACATTAACAGGCAGAATCTCATATTTAATTATAACCACAATCACAGATAATTATAATTACAATCCCTTATTAATATAGATAATTTCATATTAATACAAACAAATATAAATAAATATACGATCTAACACTATATATATATATATATACACACACACACACCAAAAAGTCTCACATTGCTTGGGAATCAAGGCCAATGGGAGTTTATAAACACCCACGTGCCTTAACCCACTGAGGCGTCTTTTAAGGAAATAACCATAAGGGCCCACATAACATGTGGCCCAAAGTGGACAATACCTCGGAACACAATGCCGGGACTTAAGGTCGGAATAATGGTGCGCCAGTTAGGGGACCCACGGCCCTTTAGTCCCTTGGCCTTGACTGGGGGGCTACTATTCCGGATACACCAAAAAGTCTTACATTGCTTGGAAATCAAGGCCAAGAGGAGTTTATAAACCCCCACATGCCTTAACCCACCGAGGCGCCTTTTAAGGACAAAACCATAAGGGCCCACATCACATGTGGCCCAAAGTGGACAACACTTCGGAAACGATATCGGGACTTCAGGTCGGAATAATGGCGCGCCAGGTAGGGGGCCCACGGCCCTTTAGCCCCTTGGCCTTGACTAGGGGGCTACTGTTCTGGATACACCAAAAAGTCCCATATTGCTTGGGAATCAAGGCCAAGGGGAGTTTATAAACACCCACATACCTTAACCCATCGAGGTGCCTTTTAAGGACAAAACCATAAGCGCCCACATCACATGTGGCCCAAAGTGGACAATATCTCAGAACATGATGTCGGGACTTGAGGTCGGAACAGAACCCTTTAACTTTAACCAATTTTTCTTATTTTGGGATTAATATCTTCCATTCATGAATGCCTTGGATCTTTTTATACTGAAGTGGGCTACAAATTTGGGTAGTTTTTGGTTTAGGTTCCATTTGAACCTTTAACTTTAAACCATTTTTCTGATTTTGGGGTTAATGTCTTCTATTTTGAATGCATGTGATATGTAAAAGAGGATTTCTTCATTACTAAATTCGTACGATTTTTATATACTGAAGTGGGTTGCTTTTTGGGGTAGTTTGTTGGTTTAGGTTCCATTTGAACCCTTTAATGTCAACCCATTTTTATGATTTTGGGGGTTAATATCTTCAATTTGTGGTTGTGCTCTTTGTAATGCTTCGTATATGCTCTTGATTCCTTTTTTATTTCTATGTTTTTTTAGTAAACATGTTTTGTTTAGGGTTTAACAACAAACCATGATGTAGTGTTCAAAATTTGTGTTGCCATGTTGATACAAACCACGATTTTTATCCAGGGGTTAGGTACATATTTCACTACAAGAATTTTGGTCATTACCGACGGCCAAAAGCAGTCGGTAATTACCATAAGCCATCGGTAATTCATGATTACCGATGGCTACGGGATTGTGGCTATTTCCTTCGTCGGTAAAGTTACCGACAACCACTAATAAGCCATCGGTAATTATCGACGACTTGTCCGTCAGTAGGTCGCCTAGTGACCGTCAGTAAATCTACGAAAACAATCAATTTTTTGTTTGTTATTACCGACGACTTGATCGTCGGTAAAGTTATCGACGGCTAAGCCGTCGGTAAGCCATCGGTAAAGTTAGCTGTCAGTAACTTTACCGACGGCTAAGCTCACTATAATCTAGAAATGAAAACAAAACAAAAAAAATCTCACAGATCTGAATTGTTTCTTCTCCACCATTGTAACCGTCCTCCGTCTTCATCTTCGTACTAATAATAAGAGGCCACAAAGGTGAATATTTATTAAGCGTGCAATTGTCCTTCAAAATCGTCGACCAAATTCTAAAATATTGCTACTCATGAATACGTCTTCAAATCTTTTCTTATTTCAAGTACATTTATCTTTGTTAAGAAAAAACTGCGTATTAGAAAAATAAATCCATGGAAATGAGACAAAATTCACAAAGGCGAGCAAGACTTATATGCAATATATAATGATCTATTCCTCTATATATTATACCCTATGCATTTTTATAATTCTTTATGACTATTTTTTAATTGAGTCATTGTTACTGTATTATCAAAACTAGAAATTATGAAGTGTGCAAGACAGCAAGGTCTTTAAAAATAATCAACTACATTCTAGAAATAAACAATATATGGCTTGCATGTGTTTTTAAGCCAATATAATTACTAATAGAGCATCTTGATGTAAAAGATTGATCATAAAAAACCTTGATTATAATCATAAAAAACAGTAATAGATTCATATCTAAATGGAATCAGTAAACTTATCCCAAGCTTGGAATCAACTCCAAGAAGCCTAGAGGCCAACTTAAAGTTCCTGTTGGTGGCTTACTTCTCTGCGTATTTCACCTGGCTCCAAACATGTCCTATAAAATTGTAAACAATAAGACAACATACAATAGGACAAAACAAGAAATAAACACAACAAATAATCATGTTTGTAATAGTTGATGAGAACATACACAAATGCCAATTCAGATGGCTTCAATATTGCAACACAACTAGTACCCAAAGCAGGAGCAACTTTCCAGGCAGCCATTAAGAGAGGATTTAATGAGCCACTCAATTAGCAGCTGATACTACAACAAAAAAGGGAATAAATAACACTTATTTTTTGCCTTAAATAGCACTTAAAAGCGCTGCTTATTCTACCGCTACTGAATGTGTTACAAAAAAGTAGCGCTTACGAAGCGTTAGTGAAAATTGGGAATAAATAGCGCTACTTATTCCCATCTTTAAGAAGCACTTCCTTCATAAAGTGCTGCCTAAAAGTGAGAATAAATAACGCTTCCTTGAGAAAGCGCTACTTATTCCCAACTTTAAGCAGTGCTTTCTGAAGGAAGCGCTGCTTAAAGGTGGGAATAAGTAGCCCTTCCTCAAGGAAGCGCTATTTATTTCCAGTTTTTTTTTTCATTTTTCTGTCAGCATATATATACAGAATGCATTCCCTGCATATTGTCATACATACCAAACAACCAAAACCACCAAAATATTGTCATCAACACCCAAATTATTATCAACACTAAATTCACTAAAACCAAAATTAACATTACAATATAACTAAATTATCATCCTTAAAACATTAAAATGCACTATAGCTAAACTACACAAGTCATGCTACAAGATTACCAAAAAATTACAAACTAGACTTCTTCTTTTCCTTCTCTTTCTCCTCCTCCTTTTTCTTCTTCTTGCCTATATATGATAAAATTCATAGCAAAATATTGGCACCACTCTTCCTTGAGTTCGATAAGTTGATCATCGTAAAGATGTCAACCCAAAAGCGCTACAAATAACAAGTTGAAAAACATAATCAAGCTTCCACAATTTCAAAATAAAACATATCAATAAGGAAAAATGCAAGTCAAAATCTAACAGCAAAAATATAACACACATCACATAATTTGAATAAACTCAAGCAGCAATTGCAATCAGGTTAAATGTCTTCCATTAAATATCAATATAGAATAAAATGAGAACGTGAAAGTCAAAAGACGTAAAGGGTTTAAACAATATATGTTTTGAGTCTTTGATCATATCCAGGTAAAGCTAGGCATGGCAATTTCTGTCAAAGACAGACATAAGGAAAACAGGATGCCGAAAAACACTTGACAAGAAAGAATCTTTGTTGTGAGGACTGAGGACAATGTAGTTGTTTCAAAAAATAGTTAAAGCATTACTAAAGTTCAAACCCCTGTATGGCCTAAAAAGAATATGAAAAAGCAAGTCAACCAGCATAATCTTATATTTTAAAACCAAGGCTTCAATTCCAAGAATTTCTTTCTAATATAGGAAGAAATATTATCAAAATATAAAGAAAATACAATACAAGACATTTCATGTGATATAGAAAACAAAGAAGGGAAAACCAATATTCCTTTTTGATATTTCAAATTGTCCTACAATCTTACTCTTCTTAAAGGTTAATTGGAGATGGAATTGAGACTAAGTTCATCTTAGTTTCACTCTTCTGATAATAATTTGTAAATCCTAAGCCATCCAGCTTTCATGCATTGTTTCCTGATGCAATTTCACTGTGCATGTATAATAGATAGAGTTATTCTGGTGTCTAGCCCACTTTTCCCCATATAAAATCAAATCATTACATTTTCAATTTCAAAAGAGTTGTAGGCTCTCAGTTTCAAAAAAATAAAAAAGAGTTGTAGGCTTGAACGCCACAAAACCAATATTCCATTGATTTCTTTGTTCTGTTTTAATTAGTAAGTTGTATTAAGGAAACTTGGCGTGCACAAGACCAAACGACTTTTTACAAAACGGATTCCAAAAGCAAGACGATGAACATGACGACGCGCACACCTATACTAGGTACTTCCTAAACTTTATTTTGAGCTTTTGAATAGGTTACAAGATTTTACAATTAAAAAGTTTTTATCTTGATCCGGTTGACACTCCCGTAAATCTGAGGCCTCAAGCTTCAGATCTGTGAAATTCCTATCCAAAACCGCCAAAATTGAGATTAACTTAGGGTTACGGTTTATGTTATAATTGGGGTTTTGCTTCAGGAAGAGAAGAGGTTAGATTATGAGAACTTACCAAGGGAGAAGAGCAAGAAGGAGAGGCGGATCGACATCGTGGACGACCGTGCATCCTTATTGATTGTTCTGTATGCTATTGATATGATTGTTTATATGTGTTGAAGAACGTGGCTTTATATTATATATTGTGTCTATATAATATGGTTGGCTGTCGTATCTGCTATTTTGTGTTATCTATTTTATTTTAGGAAAGTTGACCCTTGCCCGTGGTTCTTTCAATCAATGATTGTAACCCAGATTATGGAGGCTGCTGAATGCTCGAGGCTGTTGACAAGCGTAGCTGAGGATAGTCTCATCTGGCTATCCGCCCAGCGTGTTAGTTTGAACTTACTAGAGGTCTAGTAAGTGTTGTAGCGTGTAGACCAGCTATAGGGTGTGTACTGCTTTTAATTATAATGTTGTAATAAAATGTATTGTGTGTACAAGACTCGATATGTTAAGTGAACTACAGATAGAATAAAATTATGAGCACGGTTCTTGCGGTTTAATTTTGGTGTCTTCTTTTATTCTCCGTCATGTTTCTGAAATCGTTGTGATACTCCGGTTGCTCTTTTAAAAGAAGTTTTTATAAAAAAAAAAGAAAAAAAATATAGAACCACATTTTCGGAAACCATACGAGCAAAGTAATTCGCTTTTCTGAAACATGTTAACTTTTGCCAGAAATATCAGTTTAGTAGTGCTCCGGGAATGAGGTGTTACAGAGCAAAAGATGCAAAAACGGAGCAAAAACTGGCAAGATTTGAGCATATATTGGTGATTATGGACATTCAGTACGACCTTACCTAAAGTCAGTACGGCCGTACCTAATTGCGCACAACAGTAGGGGCGTATAGAGCAGTCAGTATGGGGCAGCGCCGAAGTTTTCCAGGTGTACGGCCGCACATCCCTTCAGTACGTGCATAATTCAGCTTTTACGCTATTGCGGTATTTTGACCATAAGTTGAGCTAGGAATGTCCGATTGAGGTGATTTTTGTGGCGTTGGAAAGCTCTCGAAAAGATCTACAAGGCTTCATAGGTTCAAATAGGTAGGTACGGCCGTACATAAGTGAGGTATGACTGTACATGTCGTGTGGTACGACCCAACGCCGAGAAAATGTGAAGTACGACCGTACATAAAGTCATTACTGCCGTACCGAAGCCCAGAACGCACAGATTTGAAGCCAGTTGACCTAATTCGCACCAGAGCCTATAAATAGGCATTCTCAACCCTTTTTGAAGGGGAACTCACTCTCTAAGTGAGGGGATTTTGTTTAGTTTTTGCCTCTTGTCTTTCTTTTCTTTATGATTTCTCGTTTGGATTCTTGTTATTCTATGTTATTGGGAAATACTATGAGTAGCTAAATCCATCACCCTTTTTACTATGTCTTTGATATTTATTTAATTGCTATTGAGTTTCTTATTATTTTATTGAATGTATGTTCTTAGTGTGCTTAATCCCATAGGATCTGGCCAATCCTTAACAAGTTAGCTAATTATAGGCGATCGTACCACAATTAGTTAACAGAACTCTAGGAATAACTGAATTCGCTAATTATGCCGGATCAATTTCCATTCAATCATTAAATTGATAAACTTACTAGTTCTTAATGCTCTTTCTTTTAATTACCTTGCATGATCAAACGGGGTAGTTCTTAGGAAGAAGACTGTTAGCATTGTATAATCATACGGTGTTAATAATAAAAGAGTGGGTGATTGGCTTTCAATTAGGATTATAGCTCGTATTAGTTAATTGGTAAATTCACGGACTAAGTATTAGTGAACCTGGTTCCCCTGGGTTTTCCATAAATGATTTCTATTTTGTTCTTGCGAAATTGCTTTTGTATTATTACTTTGTTCTCGTTCCAATAACCACCATCTTCATTCGTCTAAATAATAAAGGATCTCTATTAATTTAGTACTCGTGCATTCTCTGTGGGTTCGACATTCGGAGTCTTAAATATACTCCATTTTATTACTAGTTACGATCAGGTGTACTTGCCTGAGCCGCAATAGATAACATGTCATTTGAGTGGACGCTGGGTGCCAAGCCACCTGAGTGGATGCCGAATACCATGCTCCCTGAGTGGGATGTGGCGGATGGTGAACAATGTTTGCAAGAGGCTGAACATCCATACTTCAGTGAGCATTTCATCACTGACGAGGTTGGTGGTTTGAATTGTGAATTTATTTTGAATTTTTTTAAATTGTGAATATCATAATAATACAATCTATTATATTTTTTTTCCAGGTTATTGGTTCTCGAGATGATCTCTTGAACTGGCCCATGATGTTGGGAAGAAGTTAGGAATTGTCATTGTCATTTCGAGGTCAGACATTAGTGAACCTGGAAGGAAGACAATGTTGGTCTAGGTGTAACAGCCTGGGTCCCACTTTGGGCTGCCAGCGGCCTACTGGGTCCCACTTTGGGCTGCCAATGCCAGCTGCTATCATGCATAGGACTTCTCCACATCCCTTTTGGTGAAGTTTTTGCCTCCAAGTACTGAGTTGGTGATACCAGGGGTTCAAAAACCAAGTACTTAAGGCCCTAGAGTACATGGCTCGAATCCTTGGGGAGGCAAAAACTCCACCAAAAGGGGTGTGGAGAAGTCCTATGCGTGGCAGCAGCTGGCACTGGCAGCCCAAAGTGGGACCCAGGCTGTTACACTAGGGCTGTGAATGGAGTGGGAAATACATGCAAATCAAGAACACATTGACTCGTAAGGATACTAGAACCAAAAAAAATGTGATTTCCCCTTCAAACTATGGGGTAGGCCTTTAAGCACTGGTGAAGGTTAGAAGCTTAATGTAGTGAATGGGACACATAACCATCCTGTGGCAGAAACTTTAGTTGGTCACCCATACGTAGGTCGACTAAGTGGAGAAGAGAGGTCTCTAGTTGATGATATGACAAAGAATATGGTAAAGCCCAGAAGCATTTCGGTCACATTGAAAAATCGCAATGTTGATAACCTTAGTACTATATATCCATCATGTTTACAATGATGTGCTGCATATAGGAGGGATTAGAGGGGTCCAAGAACAGAAATGATGCATCTCATGAAGTCATTGATACGTGATAACTATGTGTATGATCAGAGATTGTTTGATGACTTTGATGTTGTCAGAGATATATTATGGACGCATCCTAATAATATCAAATTGTTGATCACTTTCCACATTGTCTTGGTAATTGATAGCACATACAAAACAAACAAGTATCAGTTGTCGTTGCTTGAGGTTGTTGGTATGACATCTACTGAGAAGATATTTTCTGCAGCATGGGCTTACTTGGATGCAGGAAAGGAAGACAACTTTGTTTGGGCTTTAGAGAAGGTAAAAGGGTTGCTAAGGGATATTAATGATATGCCCAAAGTCATTGTGACCGACCGGGACCTTACATTAATGAGTGCAGTTGACATTGTTTTCCCGAGTTCAAAAGTTTTAGTGTCAATTTAATATTTCCAAAAATGTGCTAGCTAGGTGCAAATTGAAGATAAGTAGGTCAGAACTATGAGAGTTGGTGATGACTACATGGGAGAGTGTCGTGGATTCTTCATCTAAGGATGAATATGAAGAGCGTCTATAGATGTTACAAACAGTGTGCATAAAATCTCAGAAGGTCATTGAGTACGTGATTAATAAAGTGTTGAATCTATACAAGGACAAATTTGTGAGAGCTTGGGCAGATTGTGTGATGCACCTTGGGAACATAACTACAAACAGATACTTCCATGGGTAATTTGTGTTGTTGTTGGGATGTAATGAACAACATGATTATACTACAACATAATGAAACATATGCGTCGTTCCAGCAGAGCATGATTACTGTGGAACACTGGTTCAGTAATTCCTTATATGCGAAGTTATGGGGTTATGTTTCAAGAAGTGCGCTTAATTTCATTGCTTCTGAAGTTGAACGAGCAAACAAGTATGTTGGTGTGGATAGTAGTGCATGCGGATGTTCAATTAAAACAACACACGAAGTACCCTGTGCATGCCAGGTTGCTAGCTTTATGATGAATGGTACTGCCATTCCATTAGTACATGTTCATAGTCATTGGAAGAAGTTGCAGTTTGAGGTTGTCTCGACCAACAAGAAATTGACATCTGTTTATTGTCTAGCAGAGTGAGACATCTGATTATGCCGGACAAATCGCTATCAAGAATAAAATGTGCAAAATAGCATGACCGGATACAACTTCAATGTGTCCAACTCCAAACAAGGTAAAACCAAAGGTCCATTAAAGAGGAAAAAAATTAGAGAAGTCACAAGTCCTAATGGGCCACCATCCGTTGTGATTTGCAAAGAGAGCTTAATAGCTACAAGAATAATTATATCCAGCTCTATGGCAGAGAGAAGCAACTAAACGATGCGAAGGATGCCTTGTGGTACCTCGGGATTGAGATCGCACCTAAATCAAAGTGGATGTCTCTCCAAACATGGGTTTTTTAATTGCTTCTGCATACAATAGGGTCATGGTTTTATTATCAGCTAAGGATTCCTATACTAAATTTCCTCTTAGAGGTCACCCGCGAGCCCATGATCGCATGATTTGCATCAATTATGTGATGAAGTGTCACTTTGTACAGGTAGAAGATAAACTAGTATATTTAAAATTAATTTGTATGTTTAAGTGAATAATTCATTATGTCTTACTTATATTATATGTGTATGATTGATTAAATAATTCATTATGTCTTACTTACAGTTGTACTTAAAAGGCTGGTTGTTCGATAACTCCTACGTTAAGTTATTGGCAAAGATATTGTAAACCTGAAGCTCAAGCAGCGAAGCTCACATGCTAGGATGTCTACGTTTAGTTCATATATTCGAGCATTCAAATAATGTAACAAAAAAAATGTGTTGCAGACCTAGTATAGACTAATTGTACAACTAATATTGTTCTTTTTAATATGTCAACAGTATTTGGATGAAACAAAATTTTGAAGACTATGACGATTTGGTTGTATTGATATGTATTTAGTTCTTTTAATATTGTCTAAAACTTTCAGACATGTCTAGAAATATATTCACGGCAATATTCCCGAACACATCCGTAAATAAATTTATGAAAGTTTATTTGTCATATGCCCGTAAATTTATTTACGGAAGTTCTAAATTGTCCGTACACTAATATGCGAAGCCTTTTTAGCAGCGAAGTGGGTTCATAACATCGACAGACAAGGACATTTTGAGGAAAAAGATATATAAAAGTTGAAAGGGGGGTATCATACTTAAAAAACAGTAGGTATATTTACTAAAGCCCCTAGAAAATAAGCAGTGCCTCACCATATGAATAGGACTCTCCACCTGGTGATTTACACGGGCATGATACTTTGCTAGGTTGGCATTTTAAGGAATCTACCGATAACTTTAATTTATTTAAATCTACTAATATAAACAAATTAAATTCTGTCAAAAAATATAGTAGACTTTAATTAGTAATTAGACGACTAACTAAAAAGTAGATCTAACTTTTTAAAATAGAAAAATGAAAAAAATAATTGCAACAAATAATAATGAGACTAAAATTGCAAATTAATAAGAAAAAACAAAAAAAAAGCAATTAATTAACAATAAAAATAATAATAATAATCTCTAAAATACTAAACATTTAAGGGAAAAGTTATTTAAGCTTTCCTCAAAAAAAAAAAAAAACAAAAAAACAAAAGAGGGGAAAAGTTATTTAAGCAGTGTTTAATAAATTCATCACGTAAACTCTACAAAGCGTGATGAACAATTACTCAAATTGATGTTTAAGGCATGGATCGATGCACAACCAAGAAAGGATAAAAGAAAAACCAAGTTACTCATCTCACTACAGCAGTTTGTTTATCATGAGCCTGCCACCAAGGCAAGAAACCCACCATTATACAAAATAGATCTGGATGCAGCCAGAAATATTTCGGGAAATCCCTTACCCTTTAAACTATACACATTATTGTCAATCTAAAATTTTACATACTGTATATGTTTTCTTACCAACCTTACACTCAATACCTTTGAATTTACAGCTAAAAAAACACTTCTTCGAAGTTTTCCCAACAACACACTTCTTCATTTCCTCGTCCACAATTTTCTTCAGGGAATGGGTGATATCGCCGAGTGCCCATGCTAAGGATATGTGAGGTCGTGGATCCTGTAAAGAGTACTTCAAGTTTAAATACTAGAGAAAAAAAACAAATATAATAGGGGTTATTTTGGTCCCTGAAAACCTAAACTACACTCTGCAGACCTTATTTTTTAGGACAGTTTAGTCATTCAGTGTAAACCTAAACTACACTCTGCAGACCTTATTTTTTAGAACAGTTTAGTCATTCAGTGGTCTGCAAAGCGGAGTAGTGTTTTTCTGCGATGCAAAGGTTGAGACCCCATCATTACGATAAAACTGACCTCGTAAAATTCAGGAAGATTATGAAGCTTGTAAATTGCATTGACTGCTTCAATTTGCTTCCTTATCTGAAAATTAATTGAAAAGATGAACACATTTCATATATATGGCAAACAATAAGAGAGAACGAATTTGCCAGATTAAAAAAGGAGAAATTAGTTGGATTCGAGAGAAGAAATAAACGTAAAGTCTTGGGAGCACATGACTTTGAGTATATGAAATACAAATTTAGCAGGAGACGCACAAAGCTTAGCTTAGAGGTGAAAACTGAAAAGCATGCCACATCACAAGTTCCACGTTTCAAGTACCTTAGATCCATCAGACAAAATGACGTGGAGATAGAAGATGTAAACCATAGGATCCAAACAAAGTGGATAAAAAGGAGGAATACTTTTAGGTGTGATTTGTGATTGAAAAATACCACTTAATTTTAAAGGAAAATTTTACTGCACAACTATAAAATCTACAATGTTGGATAGAAGATGTTACCATAGATGAGTGGCTACACAAGAAAATATTTCTAATAAAATAATTAGAGAGAAAGTTAGGGTAGCTCTTATTGTAGAAAAGATGATAGAATTTTTGTCTAAGGTGGTTTAAACATATATGCAGAAGACCTGCGGAAGGACCCGTTAGGAGGATAGACAAGATGAAGGATAGACCAACAGTTAAATGTACAAGGAGACCAAGGAAAACTACAGGTCAAGTTATTAAGAGAGATATATAGAGTTAAATGGTCTATCATTAAAGTTAATTCATGATAGGACACTGACATTATTTGATCCATATAGTTGACTCCACCCCCACTTTGTGAGAAAAGACTTCAGTGTTTGTTGTTGTAAACAAGGAGAAATTAGTACAAGTGTACAACCAGTACATTAAAAGAATGAATAGTGAAAATTGATTAAAAAAAAAACGAATGTAGATTGTACATTGAATATTGAATGAAAAACTAACAAGAACATGCTAACTTTGTTTTCTAGAGAATCGCAACTCATCTCTATTCTTTTCCAATTCTGTGTCAGTTTCCATGCAAAATCAAAAATAAATAAATAAATAAAAGAAGAATGAAGCCCTCAAGACCTCAGCAACCGATTTATTAAAAGACAAAAAAATTTGCATTTGAAACTTGGTTTAATTCAATTTTGTCACGGCACCCTGATGATGAATGACAACTACAATAAACATGGTATAAACATGCATGTTCAGCTTCTGAACGCAACTTTTCCAAACTTCTCACAGCTCTATTACCAATAACCCGATTTCAATTAGCTAGACTCTACCGTCAATAATATTCTCTGTCAGCAGTTCTATAGAAAACAAACAAAATACAGACAATGAGCCACTAACAAGAAATTAAGCTATTATAAGATACTTTCTTATATTCTAACATAAGCATCAATGCATCATCATACAAATCCAACTTGTATACATCCTAACACAGAGGCATAAAAATTTAAGGGCTGTGAATCATACCTGTAATAACCCTCCTTGAACAACTTCTGCTGAGAGAAATGTGCGCGTGTGATCATCATTAACAAAAACCTCCCATTTATTAAAGTCGATCCAATAACTGCTTCAAAACGAGAAGTTAAAGGCAACAATCAGGTAAACAGGTGGACCACATATGTTGTTCCATTTTTCACAACTGAACAATACAAGAATAAAAACTAACGGGTGTTGAGTTTGAAGCTTCTGTCTTAGCATTGAGACCACTGAATCAATCTGATGAACTCGTATTGGAACAGTTCTTCCCAAACTTATGTGAAATTCTCTTCCTAAGGCAACTTGTTCAAGCTTCTCATCATTTTTGCAGAGGATGTTAAGTGGGACATCAACATCAACAACATAAAGACTTGGTTCCCGAGATGAGATTTTCTTCAAGAAAGTAACTAGTTCTTTTTTTGATGGAGATGAAATATTAACTGAAAATGGAACAATTGTAGTCTGAGTCCAAAGTCACTGCACCTTATAGCATGAAAAACTTCTGAACAAATTCAATAGCATTGTGAAGTCTATTCAAGAGATATGTAGACATGGAAGTACAAGTAAGCTTCAAGAATATCACATTATATATTAACAAATTCATCACATGTAAATCTTAAAATGTGGTCTCTTTCAATTTGAAGAATATCAAATTATATATTTCTGGATCCTGTAGGTGATCAGACCATCCAATTGAATTTTCCAGGGTTCAATGGAGCAAACTCCACATAAAAGTATGACAGCGCCAACAAGTAGTAGGCACCTGATAAGAACCAGATAACACAGAGAATATCAACACACAAATTAGACACAAAATGGAGATGAATTCTGTATGTATTATTGAATGAAACTGAGGAATTAGAGAGTAAGGTATTTCCTACTGCTCAGAGCTATGCTCCTATAGAGAGCTAGTGCCCTCTACCCATAACCAACTCACAATGATTACTCCAAGATGCCTTCACTCTCCCCTCTTTTGCCTATTTGATAACCGAAGAATCTTCTCAAAATCAGTAATTCATTTTCTCTCACTGCCAACACAGCACTCACACCCCACTACACCTCATTCCTCTTTAACTGCCTTTTACCCTTCCTAGAATATACCTTCCACACCTTAGGACCTTGTGATGCTTGGTGAGCCACATTCTCTTCTGGGCTGGCGGCATCCCCTGGGCTCTATCGTTGCACCCCCCCCCCCTTTTTGTTTCAAATTCAGCCTTGTCCTCAAGGCTGAAACTGGGAAACTGGCGCTGCATAGTCAGCTCTTCCTCCCACGTAGCTTCATCCTGGCCCTTCCCTTTCCATTGGATCAGAAACTGGCGCACAAACTCAGACCCTCGGGCAGCTCTTGATCTACCTGATAGTTACCCACAGCTTTCTTCAAGAGAGACACATGGAACACCGAGTGGATTTTGGACGTACTAGGCAATTGGAGCTCGTAGGCCACTGCTCCCACACGCTCCAATATTTTAAAAGGCCCGTAAAACCTTGCAGAGAGCTTGGGGTTAATGCGGGTAGCCACAGATTGTTTACGGTGTGGTCGCAACTTGAGAAACACCCATTCCCCGACAGTAAAGCTTCTTTCAACCCGCTTGGCATCCGCCTGAGTCTTCATTTGGCCCTGAGCACGCTGCAAGTGAAACTTCAGTTGTCGAAGGGCCTCATCACGATCCACCAAATCCTGCTGCACTGCCTCCACTTTGGTTTCGCCTTGCATAAAGCGAGTAATCACAGGGGGCTTCCGGCCATACACAATCTCAAAAGGAGTGGCTCCCGTGGTAGCATGATAAGTAGTATTGTACCAAAACTCAGCCCACGGAAGCCAATGAAGCCAATTCTGGGGTTGGTCGCTATGAAGCAACGGAGAAAAGTCTCAAGACACCGGTTCACCACCTCCGTTTGACCGTCCGTCTCCAGGTGATACACCGGGCTCATTTTAAGATGTGTTCCTTGAAGATGAAACAACTCCTTCCAAAAATAGGATCACGGTCACTAACAATAGTTCTAGGCATCCCGTGCAACCTGATTATCTCGCGTGCGAACGTTTCAGCCACTGTCCGCGCATTGTAAGGATGCTTCAAAGAAATAAAATGCCCATACTTTGAGAGGCGGTCTACTACCACAAAGACGGGTCACGCTCCAGTTGTCTACTCTGCTTCTTACTGTGGCTGAACCATGTTCAGTTCAGCAGGCCTTGACTTCTCCTGAATGGAAAACTGCCATGCAAGCAGAATATGATGCCCTCATGAACAATCAGACATGGTCTCTTGTTCAATTACCCCCTGGCAGGTCTGCTATAGGCTGTAAATAGGTTTTTAAAGTTAAAGAAAACCCAGAGGGTACTGTAAACAAGTACAAGGCTCGATTAGTTGCAAAATGATTTAATCAAAGGTTTGGTTGTGATTATTCTGAAACCTTTTCTCCTGTAATAAAACTAGTCATAGTCAGAATTATTCTCACTTTGGCTCTCACACACAAATGGCCAATTAAACAAATAGATATCAACAATGCCTTTCTACATGGACTTCTTGAAGAAGATGTATATATGAAACAGCCTCAAGGGTTTGAACATGGTAAACATGGTGATAAATCGTTGGTTTGTAAATTGCAAAAGGCTATATATGGTCTAAAACAAGCACGAAGGGCTTGATATGAGAGGTTGACCAAGACTTTTCTGGCTTTTGGTTTTACTCACAGCAGATGTGATCCCTCCCTACTAGTTTTCAGCAAAAATGGACTGTGTTTATATATGCTTATCTATGTGGATGACATTATAATCACTGGAACATCAGGAGATTTAGTTCAAAAGCTGATAAATCAGCTGAATGCTGTCTTTGCCTTGAAGCAGCCAAGTGATCTTGAATATTTTCTGGGTATTGAGGTTAAACACACAGCTTCGGTTCACTTCTTTGCACTCAATCTGAATACATTCGTGACTTACTGCACAAAGCAAACATGTCCACTACATCAGGAATTTCCACCCCACTTCCTAGTAATATAAAATTGCCTTGGTATGGCTCAGATTATCATCAAGATCCTACCACTTATAGATCTATTGTGGGTGCTCTTCAATATGTGACTATCACCCGACCTGAGATAGGCTATGCAATAAATAAAGTGTGCCAATTTATGTCACAGCCACTAGATTGTCATTGGACTGCAGTAAAAAGGATCTTAATTGGGTCTTGCTCTGAGCCCTGCTTCTGCCTTAACTCCTCTCAGCTTACAAGCCTTTTGTGATGCTGACTGGGGCATCAGACATTGATGACAGAAGGTCTACTTCAGGTGCATGTTTATTCCTTGGTCCAAATCTCATTTCATGGTGGTCTAAGAAACAGCCCTGGTTGCTAGAACTATAGCAGAAGCAGAATACCGAAGCTTGGCTATTGCTGCCTCTGAAGTTTTGTGGATTCAGTCACTTCTTCATGAGCTCAAAGTGCCTACATCCACTCCTGTTATTTTTTGTGATAATCAAAGTACAGTAGCTCTAGTCACAATCCGGTTTTGCACTCAAGAACAAAACATATTGAGCTGGACCTCTTGTTTGTGAGGGAAAAGGTTCTCAATAAATCTCTAATTGTGGCTCATGTTCCTGCTCAAGAACAAGTGGCTGACATTCTTACCAAGCCTCTGCCCAAGCTTTCCTTCTCTGTCCTTAGAGACAAACTCAAAGTTCTGAGTTCCTCTCAGCTGCTCTGAGTTTGAGGGGGACTAATAGAGTATATAATTTACTGCTTAACTGTAAGTGATGCTGAGTCAACATCACAGCTGTCATTTCTGTTTTGCTAGCTGTCAATTCTGTTATGCTTAGCTGTCAGAGTCCGTTATCTCTAACCGACTTCTGTGATTGTATAAATACTTGATCTTTGTTTCTCAGAGTTTCAAGAAAACAGTAAATACACTTTTCAGTTTTACATTTTATGAGTTCTCTGAAATTCTATACTCCTTGGCCTGAGGTATCACACTCAATTATAAATTCCTTTGAGAAATCCAGTAAAGCAAGAACCGGGGCCATGGTTAGTTTCTCCTAGAGGCACTCGAAAGCAGCTAGCTCTCTAGGTCCCCATTTAAAACCGTCTATCTTAGTGAGTTCAATCAAAAGGTCTAGCAAGCTCCCCATAGTCTTTGATAAATTTTCGGTAATAACACGTCAATCCCAAAAACCCTCGAACTCCTTTCACATTCCTAGTAGTCGGCCACTGGACAACACTTTTGACCTTGCTAGGATCCATGGCTACCCCTTCTCTAGAAATTAAATGCCCCAAGTACTCGACAGTAGTTTGAGCAAACGTGCATTTCTTGGCATTGGCAACCAATTGCTGCTACTGTAACTGCTGCAAGACCGCAGCCAACTGACTCAAGTGTGATTCCCAATTGGGACTATAGACGAGAATGTCATCGAAGAACACCAACACAAACTTCCTCAACATGGGCCTAAAGACTTCGTTCATCAACGATTGAAAGGTGGAGGGAGCATTCATCAACCCAAAAGGCATCACTAGGTACTCGTAGTGTCCTTCATGGGTTCGGAATGCCGTTTTGTGGACATCTTCATCCTTGATGCAGACTTTATGGTACCCCGATTTGAGATCCAGCTTTGAAAAGAATTGAGCACCATGCAGCTCATCCAGCAACTCATGTATTACGGGTATAGGAAATTTATCGGGAACAGTTACCTTGTTAAGAGCACGATTGTAACAGCCCACCCAATTGGCCTTCGGCCCCCTGGACCTTGGTCCAAGGCATAACAGGCTGCTGGGGTAAACCCCCCCAACTGGCACTGTTACTCATAGGACTTCTCCGCCCCTTTGGCGGAGTTTTGGTCTTATGGAAGTTTCGAACCCACACCCAAAGGGATAAAGGCAATGAGAATCCACCTCCTGATACCATCAGACCAATATTGTAACGACCCGCTGACGGCCTTACTGGACCTTGGTCGAGCATAACGAGTTCTTGGGGTAAACCCCCGGCCTTTATTACTCATAGGACTTCTCCGCTCCCTTTGGCGGAGTTTTTGCCTTATGGAGGTTTCGAACCCACACCCAAAAGGATAAAGGCAATGGGAATCCATCTCCTGATACTAATAGACCATGGAGGCAAAAACTCCGCCAAAGGGAGCGGAGAAGTCCTATGAGTAAATGCGATGCTGGGGTTTATTCCAAAGAAATTATGCCTTGGACCAAGGTCCAGTCAAGGCCAATCGGGTCGTTATGATAGTCTACACACATCCGCCACGTGTCATCTTTCTTCTTCACCAGAATCACGGGACTTGAGAAAGCACTTTGGCTTGGCCAGATTATCCCTATTGATAACATTTCTTTCAGTTGCTTCTCAATCTCATTCTTATGATGATGTGGATAGCGGTAGGGTCGCACATTAACTGGTCCTTGTCCCTCCAACAGGTTAATCGCATGTTCCTTATTCCTCCGAGGAGGCAGCCCCTTTGGTTCCTGAAACACCAACGCAAACTGCTGCAGTAGCTCTCCCAATTGCACTTGTTGCTGCTGACTTAGGGATTGGGCAGCACTTGGTTGCCCCAGTGGAATTGGAACAATCAGCTCTGTGGACATATGCAAACCCCCCAATAAGTGCCTAGACCAACCCAACATACTCTGAAGAGCCGTAGGTGCAGGATTTGGTGCACCCTCTCCCTCCAATTTCACCACCCTATCCTCCAAGAAAAACTTCATTGTTTGACTTCCCCAAATCACAAGCATATCCCCCATCAGTGCTAACCAGGAGATTCCCAACACCATGTCTATACCTTCCAAGTCAAATAAAAAGGCATCAATAGTCATCGTGACATCACCCAGGTCCAAATCGATCCCCTTGAAAGCTCCTCGCACTTTTGCAACGAATCCATCTCCCAATCGAATGCTCAGAGGGCACATCTCTTCAGTGTGCCATCCCATCTTCTTTACCAGTTGCCTGGAAATAAAATTGTGGGTGGCTCCACTATCCACCAAGACAAGGATGGGTACCCCTCGCACCTTCCCCCTCAGCTTCAAAGTCCGGGGCCGCTCCTCCTTCTCCGCCATCAGACTCCCTAAACTCATCACACTGCACTCTCCCTCAACTTCCTCTTCCTCAACTTCCTCTTCCTCTTCTTTCACCTCCGCCATTAAAATGTTGCCGTCAGCATCCACCTCGTCTTCTTCGTCGAGTATCGTAACCCTTAGTTAGCGGTCGGGGCACTTGGGTAAGGGATGATATAGGCCGCCACATTTATAACACAATCCCTTTTGCTTCCTCTCTAAGAGCTCATGATAAGGAAGATGGGCCACTCCACGATCGCGCATTCCTCCTCGCCTATTCCCTTCACTGCTTCCAGGTTTGGGCTTGTTTACCTGAGAGTCTCCCTTTGGCCCATTGGCTCCACTTGAGCCCAATTCTTTGTTTCCACGTACAACCACCCAATTCGACCCGGTCGTGCGACCCGAATAGCCTGGGTTGGCCCGTACTGGAGCATTTGACCCGAAACCCCCTCGTGATCCAAAGAAACAGTTCGGACCCCCGCTCCCTTCTCTCCCTCGCAACTCCTCCTCAATCGCACGGGCTACGTTCATCAGGCGAGAGCGTGAGACAGGGCCTAAGGCGATGAGGCTTCTCACCCGTCCCCTGATCTCATCATCAATCCATGAAGGAAATACCAAAAAAAATTGACTGTCGGGAAGTCGCCGTACCCGAGCCATGAGACGTTCAAATTGCTGAATGTATTCCTCAACCGTGGTACATTGGCGAAGCGCAGCGAGTTGCTCAAAAATATCTCCCTCTCCTAGGCCTCCATACCTCTCCAGTAACCCCGATTTCAACTTGTCCCATGTCAGGATCTCGTCTTCTTCTAGTAAGGAATTGAAGAAATGAATTGTGGGCCCCTCCATGCATAGTTGGGCGAGATTAACCTGGACCTCCAGACTGGTATCCATTACCCGAAAGTAGATCTCAGCTCGCGTGATCCATCCGGCCGGATCGTCGCTGTCGAACATTGGGAGTTCCAACTTCTTGACGGATTGGAGGACTTCCTCAAGCGCCTCTCATTGCAACTTCTTCAAGCCCGTTGTCGAAGACGACTCCTTCGCCGTGGAACTTTTGTTCTCCCCGTCACTCTCCACATCCACAATTTTCTGTGTCTCATCCTGTTTCTCGCCTTCGTCTCCGTGCTCGTTTCCCACCATTGTCGCCTTCTTACCCAGACATTTGGTGAGCATCGCCATAAGAATTTCATGGCTCTTATCGGCTTTGGTCTGGTTCTCATCGGCCTTGCTCTGCGTTACAGATAGAGCTCCCTTGACGTTTGCTAACTCCGCCTCCAACACTGCTACTTTCGCTTCCATCGTTTTCTTCTTCGGTGGCATTCACCTATCCCCCTCCTTGTTATCGCTGATCCCTTCTCACGAATCCGACAGGTCGGACCACTTTGATAAGAACCAGATAACACAGAGAATATCAACACACAAATTAGACACAAAATGGAGATGAATTATGTATGTATTATTGAATGAAACTGAGGAATTACAGAGAAAGGTATTTCCTACTGCCCAGAGCTATGCTCCTATAGAGAGCTAGTGCCCTCTACCCATAACCAACTCACAATGATTACTCCAAGATGCCTTTTCTCTCCCCTCTTTTGCCTATTTGATAACCGAAGAATCTTCTCAAAATCAGTAATTCATTTTCTCTCACTGCCAACACAGCACTCAAACCCACTACACCTCATTCCTCTCTAACTGCCTTTTTTCCCTTCCTAGAATAGACCTTCCACACCTTAGGACCTTGTGATGCTAGGTGGGCCACATTCTCTTCTAGGTTGGCAGTTATCCCCTGGGCTCTATCAGCACCCGACTCCTTTGTCCTTGACATAGGGAAGCACTTTGTTAAAGGTAACAGGAAGTGTGTGATAGGGATGGAAATAATGAGATGAAGAAAATATGGTGTGTGTTTATTAGAATTAACAAAAGAGAAAATTAGAACTTAGGAGGGAAGTTAGCCATTGGGGAGGAGGGTTAGTTGGGAGAAGGGGATAAATAACAGAAAAGGTACAGGGGATTCATCTATTGGGGAAATAATTAGTCCCGAGCTATTGCTTTGGTGTAAAGGGGGGGAGACCCTTGGAGGAGGTTCAACTGCTTGACTCATCATTCATCAATATTTCCCTCTCTTTCTCAACTCTCTATCCTCATTTCTCCTTTTCCCTAAATTCTATCAGTGTGGATCAGCGTTGTTAAATAGTGGCCATTCAACAAAAACATGCAACATTAGGTAAACAAGTGGAATGAACACAAAAACTCTCCAAGAATCAAAATTTAGATATGAAAAACTTATGTAAGGGATATGAGTCCTATAAATTCTATTACTATAATATAAGGGTAAATTACACTCCCCTCCCCCAGAGAGAAGCTTGAATTACACTTTTCTCGATTCTTATTTTAAAACCTACATTCCTTCCCCTGAGATACAAATAAACATGTATTACACTCAAGTGTATTTTAACACACAAGAATCTTTTAATGGTGGTGAATGGATCTGAACGATCCATCCAGTAAATTTTTTTTGCTTTACAACTTTGAATATCACTTGTAACTAATTTTGAACACTTACTATTAATTTTAAGACTTTGAAAGATAAAATGAAGCTTTGAATACTCACTTTATCGACTTTGGAACTTTGCGTGAAAGCTTTATTTTATCTTTTATTGTTTTATAGTTGATAGTAGGAGGTCAAAACGATATGTTAATGATACCTAGAATCAAAAACAAAGAAAGAATGTGCACAAGAAACTTGATTATATTAAAATAGACTAAAGTATAATACGTATTTACTTTTTAGGGGGAGCATAGATTTTAACACAAGGGAAGGGGCGTGCAATTTAAGCTTATCTCAAAGGAGAAAAAGTGTAATGTTCTGATAATATAACAAATTTCTTCCTAGTTGACTCCAAATATAATATGGAAACAAAATTGTTACACCCCTAAACTTGAGATTTTGTTTGTCCATCAGCGGAAGTAATTTCTACAGCAAAAACACACAAGGTCATCCTAACAAGCAATTTAGCTAGATGCATGAGCGAAGATCAATCACATAAAATGGCATGGATCCCGACACTTTATCCTAAAACAGAAACAGTCCATGATAGGTTTCCTTTCAATAGAATATATCAAATATGAATAGACGCAAATCAAAACATTTGAGAAAGAAAATGATCTCTAATACTGGTTGTGGGAGTTCGCAGCGGGAGGTTCAAAGGGGTTTCTTATTTGACCCTGGTGGAAGCTGCATGATGTTGATGATTGCTGGAGTTTGGGACCTTTAGACTAGAGGGACCCCGGTGGAACTGTTTTTGGTTTATCAATGATGTTCACTCTGCAAGATCTTTAAGTAGGTTGTGGAAGGATGTTTTCATCCATAAAAATCTGCCTAAAAAACAGGCCTACTTTTGATACAACTAAAGAACATGCATAGAAAGAGGCCTTATGGTGTTTTCACTGGGCTATTGGTAAGTTTAAAAGGCCTTATGCCACATAGAAGAAATGACTGACGCATCTGCAATGCAAGCTGAGCAAGATATGGTGTGGCATTTCAGACTCAGAGCATGTGGGTCAACGATGCATTTTCATTTAGGATTTGTTTGGGAGAAGAGGAAAAGAAAAGGGAAAGGTTTGAGGGGAAGGGGAGTAAGGGGAAAGAGAGGATAGACTCTCACCTTATTTGCAAGTCAAAAACCCCCCAATTTGGGGGAACTCCTAAAAACAAGTAAAAGAGGGTTTTGAGGGGATTTTTAAAAATTCCAGAAACCCTTCCCCTCATTTTATAAAACTTTTAAAAAAGGGAAAAGGTAGCCATAAGCCTCTCCCTCCTCTTCCCTCCCTAAACTCCCCTCCCAAACATAACCTTACTGGTGCTGTAGGGTATGGACAGACATCCACACCAATATTGTCAACGGCGGATTATGACGGATGGCCAAAATTCCACCATATAAACGTGGGGTAGCAGCCTATGGGGCCGCCATTGTAGGTGGCACTTCACAAATTACCTATGGCAGCTGGCAGTGCACAAAATCCGCCATGGCGACACCATGGCCACTATTTAACAACACTAATCCACACTAACAGAATTTAGGGAAAATGAGAAATGAGGATAGAGAGCTGAGAAAGAGGAAAATATTGATCAATGTCGATTCAAGATGGGATGAGAAGAAAGGGAAACTGCTTAAGTTTAGAGCGTCAAAGCTCCCAAACACAAGTGCTGCCACGCTAGCTTGAATATGTAGGATAAATCTTGGGACAGCCAGCATTGAAACGCCCACACAGAAGCGTTGCAATCGTGGCTGGTACGTCGTTGCTATTTTTGAGTGCTTGAGCGTGAAAATGGTGCATTCTGAGTGTTGTGAACTTGCAACACTGTCAGCCATGTCTTACTGCTATAAATAGCTTTTAGAAAGAGAAATTGATATTTCTGTAAAGAAATGAGGTCAAAAACCAAATTTGGATGTCATATAATTCAAGACTTATTGAAAAAAGGATTCTTGCTGATCCAATCAATTTATATGAATTTCTCTTTGAAGTTTGATCTCATCTTCAATTCCTGTTTCTCTTTCTTCATCCATTAATAGCTAAACTCCGTGTTAGGGGATGACAAATCCCAATCTAAACTTCTTGTAATCTGAATCTTTGTTCTTAATTCAAGTTCTTAACTTTCAGTTAAGTGATTGTTAATGCTTCCATGACTTGATCAACCATGGATTGATCCTATATTCCTTTATGCAATTGGGAATCTAATTTATGAATTGACGAATTGAAGTCTGTTGAAATAGAGAGAAAGCGAGAGACATATGCTGAATACCGTGTGTTTCAACTACACAACGGAGGTTCTTTATATAGGCTTAAAGAGAAATCAAAACAATTAATTACAAGATATCCTATTCCTAATTACATGATATGATTTGCCTATACAATAAATACATAGATCCTATCTTATTTTCAACACTCCCCCTCAAGCTGGAGCATATAAATCGTATGCACCAAGCTTGTTACATATATAACTGATTCGAGGACCTCTTAGAGATTTAGTGAAGACATCTGCCAATTGGTCATTGGAATTGACGAAGCTAGTGGTGATGTCCCCTGATTCGATCTTCTCTCTGGTATAATGACAATCCACCTCAATATGCTTAGTCCTCTCATGAAATACGGGATTGGAGGCAATATGCAATGCCGCTTGATTATCACATATCACTGTCATTGGCATATCCTCTCCAAACTTGAGTTCTTTGATTAGTGATTGCAACCACATGAGCTCTTGAGTCACTAATGCCATGGCTCTGTATTCAGCCTCAGCACTAGATCTTGCTACAACATTCTGCTTCTTGCTTTTCCAGGATATCAAGTTTCCTCCAACTAGTACACAATACCCGGTAGTGGATCGCCTATCAATGGGTGAGCTCGCCTAATCGAGATCTGAGTAACCAACTACTCGAGTATGACCTTTATCCTCATAAATAAGACCTTTTCTGGAGCACTTTTAATATATTTCAGGATGCGTATTCTGACATCCCAATGATCCTGGCAAGGGAATTTAAGAATTGGCTTACCACACTAATCGCAAAGGAAATATCCGACGGGTGATCGTGAGGTAGTTTAATTTACCAACCAATCTTACATACATCCCTGGATCTGAGAGGGGCTCCCCCTGATTAGGCAGAAGTTTGACATTTGGGTCCATAGGAGTATCAACTGGCTTGGCATTCAATAAACCTGTTTCCTCAAGAATATCCATAGCATATTTCCTCTGTGAAATCACCAGACCATCCTTGGATTGCGCTACCTCGATACCCAAAAAATAACGTAGTTTGCCAAGGTCCTTAGTCTGAAACTTGTGAGAGAGATACTGCTTCAACTGGATTATACCCTGCTGATCACTACCAGTTATCACAATATCGTCCACATACACTGACGGATAAACACATCCTTGGTGAATGGCGATAGAAAGCAGTGATCATTGTTACAACGAATCATACCAAATCAGCCGCACTAAAGAACTGAACCAGCCAAGCCAAGCTCGTGGAGACTGTTTAAGACCATAGAGAGACCTGTGGAGCCTGCAAACCATGTTAGAGGACTCCCCCTGAGCAACAAACCCAGGTGGTTGCTCCATATAGACTTCCTCTTTGAGATCACCATGCAGGAAAGCATTTTTAATATCAAGTTGGTGAAGTGGCCAACGACGGATGGCGGCAATGGAGAGGAGGAGCCTCACGGACGCCATTTTAGCCACAGGTGAAAAGGTGTCACTGTAATCCTGCCCAAATATTTGAGTGTAACCTTTGGCCACCAACCGGGCCTTATATCGATCAATCTTACCATCAGGCCCAACCTTGACAGTGTAAAGCCAACGACACCCAACCACAGACTTTCCAGGAGGTAGAGAGACCAGTTCCCAGGTACCACTGCTTTGAAGAGCACACATCTCGTCAATCATTGTTTGCCGCCATTAAGTGGGATAAAGCTTCACCGGGGGTGTAAGGAATAGAGACAGAAGACAAAGAAGACAAACAAGTGTAATGTGGAGGAGAAAGACGATGATAACTCAAAGCAATGTAATGAGGGGATGGGTTACGAGTACAGCGTATACCTTCTACGAAGGGTAATGGGAAGGTCAAACTTCAGGTGGCGGTGGGATTCAGGTAAAGGAGATGGCGCCGGTGGTGAGTCTGGCATGGCCTCGATGTCGGGGAGCAGGAGCGAGAACAGGGGATATGTACCTCGGTAGGTCGGCGGCGATGATAAGTCTGTAGTGGTCGCCTGGTGGGGGTCCACAGATGGAGTATCCTGGAGTGACAATCTCGTGAAGCTCAATCGCAGGAGGAGCAGGGAGGATCGCAGAAAGAGGCTCGGGAGACAAGTGGAGTCGACTCAAAGTAAGGCACAGACTTCGAAAAAGATAACATCGGTAGATATAAGGTAACGTTGAAGAGTAGGTGAATAACAACGATAACCTTTTTGGGACCGATGGTAACCAAGAAAGACACATTTGAGTGAACGAGGTGAGAGTTTGTCAAGACCAGGAGTGAGATTGTGGACAAAGCATGTGGACCCGAAGACACGAGGCGGAACTGAATGGAGAGGGATATGTGGAAAGAGTACCGAGTGTGGCACTCGATCATCAAGCACAGAAGAAGGCATGCGGTTTGTGAGATAACAAGCTGTTAGAACAGCATCCCCCCAAAAACGAGTTGGGACATCACTATGAAGAAGCAGAGTCCGAGTGGTTTCAATGAGATGCCGATTTTTGCGTTCAGCTACCCCATTTTGTTGAGGTGTGTGAGCAAAGGATGTTTGGTGAAGAATGCCGTTAGATGCCATAAAATTTTGAAATTGTTGGGACAAGTATTCACGGGCATTGTCACTACACAAAGAGCGAACAGAAACACCAAACTGAGTTTTAATTTCTTGATAAAATTGCTCAAAAATAGAGAACAACTCACGCCTGTTTTTCATTAAAAATAACCAAGTACAACGCGAGAAATCATTAATGAAAGTTACAAAATATTTGGACCCAAAAATAGTACTAGTGCGAGACGGACCCCAAACATCGGAGTGAACTAAAGCAAAAGGAGACGAAGCCCGTTTATTGACTCTATCAGGAAAGTGACTACGAATGTGTTTCCCTAACTGACATGACTCACAATTTAAACTAGATAACTTAGAGAGACTAGGCACCAGCTTCTGAAGCTTGTGAAGACTTGGATGACCCAACTGAGCATGGATAGTAAGAGGAGAATCTTTGGCAGAGCACACCCTGGATGAGGATAGATAGTAGAGGCCATTAGACTCGCATCCGATTCCAATCGTCCGTCCCGTACTTCGGTCCTGCAAGGTAACATTGTTATTAGTAAAGGTAACATCACAGTTATGAGAACGGGTCAAACGACTGATTGAAAGCAAATTAAATGGGCACTCAGGAACGTGAAGTACAGAATTAACTGACAGGGAAGGGAGGAGTTTGGCAGTACCAATCCCTTGGGATTTGGTTTCAGTACCACTGGCTGAAGTCATACTAGGTAAGTAACCAGATGTAGAAAGAGAGGATAGAAGAGCTTTATTACCAGTGATGTGGTCAGATGCACCAGAGTCAAGGACCCAGGGCGAGGAATTGGGCTGAGAGATGCAAGCAAATGATTTACCAGTGTGTGCAACCGAAGCAGTGGATCCGGAGTTCTGGCGATTCTCAAACCATTGGAGAAATTCTTCATAGTCGGGTGGAGTTGGCTTAGGCTAAGCCGAGTTCTGATGTGTGTCAGGCATAGTGGTCTGAGCTGAATTCTGGACGTGGAGAGGCGCCCATGTAGCTTCCAAAGATCGATCGATAGTGTGTCCCATACGGTTGCAATGATCACATTTGGGGCGATTCTTATTGTTGGATGTGGAACCTCGCGCCGCCCCACGGCTGTTGTCTTTGAGATGCAAGCGGCAATGTCACCAGCGCCAGGAGCGAGAAGCTCAGGTAGACTTCAAAGGGACCCGAAGAAGGCGGAAAAGCGGCGGAACATGGTGGGAATAACAAGAGATCCCAAAATCGATCACGGATGGCGGCGTACTCTGAGGTAAGCCATAAAGGCCAAGGAGCATAAAGAATGTGCCATTTGCTCAAGTTCCTTCTTCTTCATCTGCGGCAGATGCAAATGAGGAGGTAGAGCTCATTAAATTGATGGAGTGCGGCATGAACACGGCCAGAGATAAGCGGAACATAGGGCCATCCAACTTCTTTGGTCCAATGAGTGTTCCCACATCATGCACCACACTATAGAGGCCGAATATCATTGGTGTAGAGTGCCTTAGCGACTCCAAACCGATTCACACGTGAGATGAGGATAGAAAATCGATTTGATAGTGGGATGAAGTGTGGACTTGATGAGACCGCACAACCGAGCATCAATCTTATCCCATTTAAATGCGTTCGGTGTCAAGCACCTGGATTCGACCTTTTGGTGAGATGGTCTTTATACCCACGACCAATAAGCCATAATCGAATGTCCGAAGCCCAAGTTTCATAGTTGGAGCGAATCGACTTCTCTGTAGAGGGAGAAGTGACAAAGTTGGTGAACGCAGACTTGGAAGCATCGGCAGAAGGACCCCATTTTTTTCACCACAGAGAGAAAACACGCCCAGAGAGAGAAAACAGGTGTTTGCACCGAACGTGGTCAACCATGCACCAAACGAAAAACTAATAGCGGTCGAGGGCCAGGGTGGTGGGGCGGCCAGAGATGAAATCGCGGCCGGAGGAGCAGCGCTTCCACGCCCGTGGCGGCTGGAAGAAGATGGGTCGTGGACGGGCGGCGTGGGGCCAGCGTCTGGGTGAGATTTCGAGGATAGGCGGTCTCACTGAGGCGAGGGCAGTGGTGGGGTCGATTCTTGGAAAGGTCGCCGAGATGAAGGCGGTACCGGCGATGGCGGTTTTAAGTCGGAAAAAGGGTGCCTGAATGGGTCACTGGCGATGGAGAAGAACAAGCGGAGTTGAAACACGGTTTACCAAAAAATTTTGTCACCGGAGGACAGTGGGTCCACCGGGTAAGCACGGTTTTAGGGTTGTCTCTCTTTAGGCTCTAGATACCATGTTGAAATAGAGAGAAAGCGAGAGACATATGCTGAATACCGTGTTTCAACTACACAACGGAGGTTCTTTATATAGGCTTAAAGAGAAATCAAAACAATTAATTACAAGATATCTTATTCCTAATTACATGATATGATTTGCCTATACAATAAATACATAGATCCTATCTTATTTTCAACAAAGTCAATCACCATGTGTTAATGATCTAAGGATAGGCAGTAGTATATATGTGGTTCTTATGAATTCTCGCACACTAACGCTTGTTCCAATTGATCAACAAATGGATTGAGCTTAGATTCATTTACAGTTTTACACAATTTGGAATTTAGCTTATGAAGTCTATCACCATTTATGTTAATGATCAAGGGATTGACATTAACAGATATGTGAATCTTACGAATTCTTGTTCCAATTTAGGGATTATATTTCATCTATGAAGCCCAGTTTCGTAGTACGCCACAGATACGATATGACACCAATACGGGAAACTTTTTCAAATTCAAGATATGATACGGCCTGGATACATTAATAAAATTTTATAGAAAAACTTATACACATGCAAAATACTTGTAAAGATACTTGTAAAGACAGAGAACTGATAACAGAGAATTCTTGTAAAGATAGAGAATTGATCATTCCTCATTAATATATAACTATGATGATCAGAACTTACAAAAAGATACTTGTGATCATAACAAAAATAATAAAGTTTCCACCTATATCATATTGTATTTTAACCTTATGTCAGGATCAACAAAAGCATCTTTAGTAGAACTCAAAACAAGTCTCGGCTCTATACAATAGCCAACAATTCATAAGCATCTTTACTATATGACTGTCTAATGATAATTGATTCAGTCTTTTCTTCCCCGTTACAATCGTCTGGAAAAAACATAGCTTCTAAGTCTGGTTCGTCAAGAGATAACTCTACCCATTCAAGAAGCCCAGCACCATCGTCAAGCGGATCATGTACTTCTCCACTGATGTCCCAAAACCTTGTGTCACATTTTTTTATACTCTTCATCTTTCCTAGACAAGAGACGACGGGTGGGATGCACATAAACCAAATCTTCATGAAGAACATGGCTGCAAAAGAAGCTTTAAGGCAAGTTTTTGGAGTATTAGAGAAGTATCGAGATAAAATAATTTTTAAAAAGTTAAAAAAAAAATGAGATACTTTTAGGCAGTGTTGTTAATCGCGGAAAATCGTGGCGACCCAAAAATCCGCTATAAGAAATAGCGGATCGCGTAGCGGGCAAATAGCGAAAGTCAAATAGCGGGTGAAATAAATAAAATTATATATAAAAAAGTGACATTTTTTGTCAGTATATACATGTTTTTATTTTATAAATCGATTTAGATATTATAAGTATTTTTTTTTTGGTACATGATATTATAAGTATTTTATATTATAAAACACAAGTTGAATAAACCCCAACTTAAATAAATTCTGATCAGTCAAAGAAAGTAGCTGAAAGTAGTTTGTTTCTATTTCTTCTATAATAATAATAAGAATAGTGGCAGTAGTAGTAAGAAAGAAAACAGCTTTTTAGCTGGAAAGATAAAGCACGTATTGAGATAAAAACAGCTGTAAAGATAAGCAGAGAATAAAGGTCAAAGCTACCCGTAGAGAGAGAGAGAGAGAGAGAAGTAGTAAAACAAGTCCATCAAAATTCAAAAGAAAACGTTCTCTCTCTTCTCCGAAGATCCCTTTTGGTTTTCTTCGACCTACTACCGTCTGCTCCCTCTAGCTATGTCTTCGTCATCGTGCACTTCTCCACTGTTTTGTCACCAGAAAAAAGAGGTTGACGGGGAGAAGACGGCCTTTTGGGCCAAGTTCTAGTTGGGCCGCATGACCCAAGATCCTTTTTCCTTTTTTTTCGGGACGGGTCGCACAATCCAGTACATGTTTTTCCTTCTTTTTCTGATGCGATGGCTTTCCGGCAACTCCTTTCTGCTTCTTATTTTCTTCCCTTGCTGTTTTCTGCCATGGCCTCACAACCCGACCCGCAAACCCGCTGCAAGTCAGACACAGAAACGAGGAAAACCCCAACTTCCGCTATGGCTGCGACGGAATCTATGGCGGATAACGGCGTTGCGGTCGATATAGCGGTTGTCGCGAAATGCTCATCGCGTTGCGGTTTCCGTCGCGGTCAGGCCAGAATCCGCGACACAATAGCGGCCGCGACGCCGCGATTTGACAACACTGCTTTTAGGACACGTGTCGGGAAGTATACGAAGAGTATCAGTGTCCGATACGAGTACAATATCGATATTTTTCCTTTTTTGGAGTATCCAGGCTTCATAGTATTTCATGGATTAAGAGAAAGGGGTCTTGATTAAACATAATTTTATAAATAGATTTGATTAAAATTGAGTTTGAAGTGAAATTATTGGTGTTTGGATATTACTCTAAAAGCAAGTTTGATGTAAAACTAGTGTATATTTTTCAACCTAACGCAAAAGTTACTTTTTATCACTTCTAGTCAAACCGAGGTTTCAAGGCAAAAATAGTTCTACTTGATAACACCCAAACATGTCCAAAAATGATCAAAATCAAGTTTTTTATTCTAAACCCGCATTTTCCTCTCACAAATGTGCATCCAAACATGGAATAACAATCCTAACAGAAACCTATTATGTCAAAGAACAATTGCAGCCCAACTTGAATCTAAGAGCCAAATAGAATAGTCACCAAAAAAGCAACAAGGGGTGATAAAAAAAGGACAAACAAGAAAATCTTGTAGAGTATAAAGCAAGGTATAAAATAGAATAGTCAGACCCATATATTTAAGATAGTCATGATGGTTAGCTTCCTAACTCATTTGCATGCAGGTATACAGATCTTCCAATCGCCAGGTAAATCTAAATGCACAGCATTATCATATGCATAGACAAATGAATACATGAAAAATTAAATAAAATCTCTATAATACCATAACTACTGTATGAAAAAATTAGAAAAGTGTCATGAAACTAAGACAACTATCTTTGCACATCATAATTAACTTACTTGGTATGTATACATGTAAGGCATAGTTCCCATCAACATGAGGGAAGCTCCTAACTCTAGTTGTCTGACCTATTTGCATATCTTCAGGCCCTTCAGCATAGCAACAATAAATATTTGTCATCAAGAGGCACATTTCATATGCACATACCACATAAATAACAACTGAATATTCATTTGATTGCAAAGAACTTCAAATATAAGAATTATGAGTTTATGAATTCAGAAAATTACTAGGTTAGTGCAACATGAGAATATTATTATTTTCTGATGGATCACCTAAATCTATCCAAAAGGAACGTATTTTCATTCTCTTCGGTCCTTTCTGTAATGAGTAAGTAAAATCAGCTCAAAACCTGGCATACCAAGAATTTTTGGAGGATCAAGGAGTGCAATAGGTGGTGGTGGCAACAGCGTGAGTCCTTCTGAGTAAGCTACGGTTGGAATTGAAGGGGAAGATTCAGAATCTGAATCAGAAGATCCATCCCCATAACATGCTTTTAATGCCTCCATTTTTCAGTCTACAATGCATAACATAGCAATATCTGGACCTGAAACTGATACCATTGGAAATAAATAACATTTATAATACCTCATATTAAACAAATAAGTAATCAAAGAATGACCAGATACTCAACAGTAATCTTTGTGCATGCGCATGTGCAATTATGTAGCTCAATTTTCAGAAGCCAAAACAAGACTTCTCCCCTATTTCATTTTGTTCCTTTAAGTATCTATCTAATCATTGTAATTTGTAATGAATCTGACAGTTGGATGAAAAATGAAATTGCAAACATAATTTATCTAAAATCCCTTCAATTTCTCGACTTTTGGATCATTAAATTAAACATTTAAAGGATCACACATTCATGACTTGGCATGGGATTTCATTCGTTTCTACTGCAAACACTTGTGCAACCATTAAGCATGGCACCCTGTTTCCAATGGAATAAAACATTGAGTAACGTTCACCACAACCCATGCTGATTTTACCCTTTTTGTTTGAAAGACCCAAGGTAACACCTACTCTAGGCAACACAAAGTTTTAAGATTATGGATTCCAGTTCTGTCTAAGCAATAAAGCTACTGTAAACATTACTTCATATATCATGAAAGGATGATAACTCTAAAGCTTTCGTCTAAACTTCATACATAACAAGAACCGAAATAAGGAATTCTAAAAAAAATAGTATACAATGATTTGCATCCATTAGATAAGCTTTGATAAGTCCAAACTATAAGAAAGGAAGACAAATTTATAACAGTCTATGTCACAGAGAGCAGTGTTGTCAGTATCGCGAGTCAACTCACTGACTTGTACGATTCTACGAGTTTTGGAGAGAAATCCGAGTTGAATCGCAGCAAGGATCGCACCAGTGGAGAATCGGAGTAGGATCGTCGTGCCGCCGCGTGGAATCGGCGAATCGCGTGCCGTTTCGAGTTCTGCAGGTTTCTCGCGATCCGTTTCTGGGAAAAAATGGGCTTTTATCTGTCGGGTTTCCGTGACCCTCTTTTAAAAAATGGGTTTTTAAGACCCGGACCCGATTTGAAAACAAATTTGCTCCACCTCTCGTTTCTCTTCCTTTCCGCTCTGAACCTCTCCCTGTCGGTCTGAATCTTTCTCCTCTGTGCGAAACCACTGTGCAAGACCCCTGTTCCTGCGAGTAACCCACTGTGCAAGAGACCTGCTTCTGAGAGTTTCCTCTGTTTCCGCAACCGACCCACTGTACAAGACCCTGTTTTTGCGAGGACTACCCTGTGCGAGTTTCCTGTGTTGCTGCGTGATTCCTCTGTTTTGAATGGGCTACGTGTAAGTTGGTACCACAACTTTAAAAGTGTTGGCCTCAGGAAAGGCAAAAAAAAAAAAAAAACTAAACTTTAAGTGTTAACTTGGTCCTCTATCCGGACAAAGTTAACTAAGTTTAGGGAGGAGCATCAACCCGCGACCCGACCGTTACCCGAGCAAACCGCGTCAAAATCTAGTGCAGCGGACGGTTACCTTCGGTTGGTCGGATATTCGGGTGAAGGAGATGAGTTAAAGACGGTTTCTGATGGTCGGATTCGGTTCTGAATACTTCAGCCCAACGGTGGCCGAAACCGACCGAGGTAGCATATGGTGATGGTGATCACTGATCTTTCAAGCTTTGTAAGTGAAGCTGTGAAGGGAAGAATCAGTCGATCGATTGGTTAGGGTAGAAGATAGGGGAGAAAATGTTGGATTGGGCCTAGTATTACAGCATGCGAGCCCAACTTCTTTCCACTAGGCTTTGTCATATTGTGCTGAGCAGTACCAATATTAAATGACCAGCATTAAATGACGTGGATGGCTTGAGCAACAATGTTAAATAGCAACACAACCCTTTTGTCTTGTTCCACAGTTGGATGCTAAGTGACCAGGATCGATGACATGGCCACATGGATGGTTGGGATTTTAGGCTTTTGTGGTTCTTTTAGAGAAGGTGTAACCAGCACATGTGTTTTTAAAAATTTTAAAATAATAGTATCCCTTCAATTTAATTAAACCTACTTGTTTAACCCTACCGTTTCATTCTTCTCTTCTCTCCCAATAAAAAAACTAGCATCGCTGCATTATGCTTCTCTCTCAATCTCACACCCCACAAACCCAAACGCCGTTATGCTCTCTTGTTCCCTACTCTATCCTGTCTCCCTCCGTGTGGTGTGGATTTGATACATTGTGTCTTTGTCTTCCTTGGCATTTGCCGACTTTCTTGATTTGCGTTATGCATCTGCATTCTTTGCGGCTCGTAAAACCCATAGAAGATGTGGCTCTGCAACGTTTTGTTTTCATAATTTTCTCCGTATTGCGTATTTTAAGTTCAAGGACTGGATTTTTTTTTGGATTTTATAGAATGTATTTTGCTTTTACCCCTTCGGTTTGTCCTTCTACTATTTGCTTTTTTTTTCTTTTGCTCTTCATCTGAATGGAGAATGTTCATATTTTATTCTAGGATTTCAATCCGTAACAACCCACCCGTAAAAACCCATCACCCGTTCTACCCGTAATCCGAACAAACCGAGGGAACATATGGACGAAAACGGGCGTATATTTAGGGATTTTGGTTTTGGTCGGATTGACAATTTTTAGTCCGAATCCAACCAAGACCGACCGATGCTCTACCCTAACTAAGTTAGTCTTTTTCCATACACTAACAGTATTAACTTTGACCAATGTGGTGCAGACGTGGCAAAATATATTATCTTATGTGGATACAAATATTATATCTTAATATCACGTGGACTAAAATCCTTTTTCTCCATCTTCCCCACTTCTCTATGGATGCTTCCACTCCCAAGGACGAATCTACATGGAGTATATTGGAGGCATTTGACTCCACTAACTTACTTATTTTTTACTAATTATTGAATATTTTTATTTTTTACTAAAAATTAAGTATTGACCCCACTAAAGAGCAAAAAAATATAAATTAAGTTATTCTCTTTTAAGTGTTGCCCACGTTTATACTCTTTTTTTGGGGCAAAAGAAAGGAAATGAGCCAACGTCTACACTATTTTTAAGAGAAAGTATAATTTTTTTTTACTCTCTTTTAACTTTGTCTCTCTATTTCTACTCCTCAAAATACTCTATAGTCTCTACTTTATTTTATTCTCAAAATTCATCAACCCAAATACTCTGCAAGAGCTCTAACTCAACCATTTTTACTTCTTTCTTTCCTTATCTCTCAATTTCTTTCTTTTCTTTCCTTATTCAACGTTCTCCTTCCATATACTCAACTTTATATTTTGTTATTGTTAGCTGTCATTTCATATATTCTTCATTTCATTTTTAATCTTTTATTATTTTTTGTTCTATTTACAACTTCTTTGTTGCTTGAGTAAGTTTCTTTTGCATCATGTTTCATTTGCCTAAGTGGGTTAATAGAGTGTTACTCGCTAAAGTTAGCTTTGATTTTGTCTGTGGCAACTGCAACAATTGAAAGGAATTTCTCAGCAATGAATTTTGTGAAGAATTAAATGAGCAACCTTATGGGAGATAAATTGTTGAATAATTGTTTGGTTACATACATGGAGAAAGATATTTTTAATAGTGTTGAAAATGAAAAAAAAATATACAACAATTTAAAAATATGAAGACATGTAAAAAGCAATTATAATTCTTAGATGTTGAGGTGTCTTTAATTTTTTGGTTATATAATGCTATAGTTTTTGTAATCTCAAATTTTTTGTTTCATTGATGTATTTCGGCTTAAATATCATTTTAGTCCTTTAACTTATTTTTGAGATTCAATTTGGTTCTTTAATTATTTTTTGGGTCAAATAAGTCCTTTAAGTTTTTAAGTTAGGTCAAATAGGTCCTTTTCGGCCTTTAAGTTTTAAGTTTGGCCAAATAAGTCATTTAAGTTGTTAAGTTAGGCCAAATAGGTCTTTTAAGTTTTTAAGATAGGCCAAATAGGTCATACGTGGCAATGACTCATTTGCACCTACTTAAAAACTTAAAGGATTTATTTGGCCCAACTTAAAAACTTGAATGACCTATTTGGCCCAACTTAAAACTTAAAAGCCGAAAAGAACCTATTTGGCCCAACTTAAAAACTTAAAGGACTTACTTGGCCTAAAAAATAGTTAAAAAACCAAGTTAAACCTCAAAAATAACTTAAAACACCAAAATGGTATTTAAGCCATATATTTTTTATATAAATATTTGTAATATATCATCTTGCCCCATTTGGGATGATGGCATTCAGGAAATTTACCCACACCATAATGCCATCATCCCTATTAGCATCTCTCAATGCCATCTTCCCCATTAGCATCCAAACCACACGCCCATAACTAACATTCACAACAAATCTCCCTAGCTTGATATACCCATTCAACCACAACAACACCCACACCATTGTGAAACCCCATTTCCATTTTCACCATTACCTCCAATCCAGCTCTCATCTTTTCCCCCACTTTCCCTATTCCAAAATAGAAGAATAAAAACAACACCCGAAAAAAGGAAAAGCAGAAGATAACAGAAAAAGGAATAAAAACAAAACCCTTATTTGCAACTCCAATCCCTTTCCTGCAAGCTTATTTCCAGTCATAAAACCAAAACAAAAATCACCATTAGCCAAATGGAAGGAGGACATGTGAAGTTGAGAGGGGAACCCAATAAAAAAGAGAAACCATGAAGAGGATTGTGGGAAATTTGAGATGAAGGGGATTGGAAAATTTTCAGAATTAGGTTTTCCATTTTAATGTTGTTGCTAATTAGTTGTTCATGTTTAATTTGATTTTAGTTATATTTATTAAAATTAATTAGTTTTGATTTTAATTATATGGCAAAAAAAATCATAAAATTCCATGTCAACCCCATGTGGGATTTTAACTGAGCTATTAACCATGGTATGTCCAAGTTGGACGAAAATGACGAACTTGGATTAACAGAGTCAAATTAAAGGACCAAATTGACGCTTTTAAATATTATGGGACCAACTTACTCCTAAAAAAAAATTAAGAGACCAAAAAATTATTGAATGCTATCCTAGATATTTAGAACTATAGTTTCTAGAGTTGGATTAATAATAAACTTATGTGTAGGTATTTGAAGGCGTTTAACATGGTCTGATAACACTTTTTGACCATCATGGTCAGATTGATGGACCACAGTCCATTTAATAGTATTTTATTCAACTGTGCCGATTTGTTACCGGAAACTTGTTTATTAGTGCATTGCTCGGTGATCTTCTATTAGCATAATGAGTCATGTACAATTTTGTATTTATCCAACATAGTATACATAAATTTGAGATATTACGACGAGAAAAACAATTAAATTCGGGATATTTATTCTTAATTTGTCATACTTGTATTTGTAAGAGGAAGCAACTGAAGTATAGCCAAAACCATCATTAGCCCTCTCTGCGGATATTACGACGAGAAGCATATATTGAGAGCATAATAGAAGTTAAACGTGTGTCAATGGCCGTTGCTCACTGTGATTCTATAAACAAAGGTGTCGATGCAGCCGATGCTCACCGTTTGTCGTCCACACTGCTAAAGGGTCTGTTTGGTTTAGATTGTGGTAAAATAGATTGTGTAGAATCTTGTTTAGAAAACTGAGTTTTGAAAAATGGAGTTTAAAAAAATGATTTGTGTTTGGTAAAAATATTTTAAAACTGAGTTTAGAAGAATTGATTTGTGTTTGGTTGACAAAGGGTCCGTTTGGTTTAGATTGTGGTAGAATAGATTGTGTAGAATCTTGTTTAGAAAACTGAGTTTTAAAAAATGGAGTTTAAAAAAATGATTTGTGTTTGGTAAAAATATTTTAAAACTGAGTTTAGAAGAATTGATTTGTGTTTTGTTGACAAAATAGAATCACTTTTGAAGTGTTAAAATACTCAAACGGAGTTTTGCAAACGGAAAAGCAACATCAGACCTCCTGCAACAAAACGACGTTTCGCAAACAGAAAAGACAAACGGAAAATTTACCAAACACCAAAATAAAAAAGCAAACTCCGTTTGCCAAACGCAAACGGAGAAAAGGGGTCCAAACGGTGGTTTGGTGGCCAAACCAAACAGGCACAAAATAGAATCACTTTTGAAGTGTTAAAATACTCAAACGGAGTTTTGCAAACGAAAAAGCAACATCAGACCTCCTGCAACAAAACGACGTTTCGCAAACAGAAAAGACAAATGGAAAATTTACCAAACACCAAAATAAAAAAGCAAACTCCGTTTGCCAAACGCAAACGGAGAAAAGGGGTCCAAACAGTGGTTTGGTGGCCAAACCAAACAGGCACTAAATGATAAAGCATATTTCAAATACAAGGTCTAGGGGAGACAATGAGCATGGCAAATATATCTTGGGATACAACCTGTTATGTGATGTTTAAATTTTTCTTTTCTTTACCGATTATTTTAATATTATTAGTTTTAGGTGTTTTCTTTTATCATATTTAAAAGTAACGTACAAAGATATTATTACGAATCAGGTGACCTTCCTTCGATAGACTATTGGGAACTTGCCCACTGATCAGATCAGGTGGTTATCTCTCCGAAAATGCATTTTTGGTGAAAGAGACCTTCAAATAGTGGCTTGTTCAAGGAGATAGAATTTTTGTTAAAAAAAAATGTTTAGATAAAATGTGGGTTGCAAATCGGACAAAAGTTAGTTGCGGCTAGATAAGGGAGAACTAGACAAAAAAAATAATATGTGAACTAATTTGGGGTTATTTGTTGTATTATTATAAGTTTGGGATAAAATATGTAAATAACAAACTACCAGATAAACTAGAAAACACAGGTCAACACTCAAACACAGGTCAACACAGGTCAAAAAGTGTTATCAGGCCATGTTAAATGCCACCCTTAAACTTATGTTTTGTTTGCTAGGTTTTGTTATAATTTGAACTTGGAGTTTAGTCATGAATGAATTTACAGTTGTACATATTTTGTGAATTTGGCCTTTGCATGTTATAAATTTTTGAATTTTCTTATGTTTTGGAAATCCTACATTACGATCATAGTCCGAGTCATGATTCTATTATTCGGTAGGATTATATGATCCGTGTTACGATTCTCTAGGTTACGATGCTTCACCCTCCTCCCAATCCTAGTCCCAGTTACATGTTTGACAACATTGATATAGAGTATGTCATGCAAAATTTTGTCTTTGCAAGGTTGATTCTTTTTTTTTCCTCTTTATTTCACTTTTATTTTTTTACCTTCTTCTTTCTATTTTGAAACCAAAACTATTATTATTATTTTTTATTATTATTTTTCATTTTATATTTAATATAATTACTGCTTATTTATACATTTATTTATTTAAGCAAAATAAATTTAGAAAAGAGGTCAAACAAAATTATGATATAACAGTTGCCCCTCCTTAATTACATTTTACTTGAAGGTCTTTGTGCATTCGTTGTAAAAGGTAATTAAGGATATGTGACACCCTGATACTCATTAGAGAATTACTTAAGGACTTGAAAAAAACTTAAGATAAGCTTAGTAAAAATTTCGAAAAATGACCATTTAAATAGTAGTGAGGAAAACCTTTAAAATACAATGCTTTAACCTATATAAAAATTTCAATACATACAAGCATTTAAATACTAGCATCCACAAGAGACTTTCTACAAGAAAATTACAAAAGACTCCAATTTGAAAAAAAGTATCACTTAGAATGATACTAAATTCATACAATATATGTAACTACTCTTGACTCGTGATCCTGTTCCACAAACATAAAGTCTCGCATACTGGCAAGACCAAGCATCCTTTCATGCTCTCGGCTTCTCCAAAGGCTAAGTACCTGAAAACACCGCCCCAACATCTGAGTTATAAAACTCAGTAACATAGAATTTAAAATAAAACACTTTACGTTGTTTTCAGCCATAGTGTGCTAAGTATGGAAAACTCCACTCAACAGAAATACAATCATCAACATCAATATAACATGTATAATATACAAGAATACAATAATTATAGCATACACCCTTAAGACATACAAGCCCTTAAACCATCTGAACTATGTGTAAGTACCGATGTAACTAATTACCTTACTCCTATGCACACTTACGATTAATTGCCTTCTAGACTAAGAGTAAAAGCTTCATCTCATTCTTAGTATCTAGACTAGGTCTTAGTGAGCATTATAGACTTACCTTAGGGCTCCCAAGCCTTGCACTTGGATCCCACACAAAGAACCCTAACCTTGCCACCCTAAGAGCACAATCTCTCAAGGCAAGCTAAACATTCATAAGGATTTTTCATGCCTAAACATGAGTTCTAGCTCAATAACAAGAATAGGGAAAGGTATCTATAAGTTAGGAATGGCTCCACGGGTGTTTCGGTGCAAGAAAACACATTTCTGCACTTGGGGATGCTCTCCAATACCCCCAAACACGCGTTGTGCGCATTAGACAACATTTGGTTCTGTTTGGGAAAATGACCACTTGTTGGAAAGCTTAGGATGTCTAGTTTATGAATCTAACTTTTATTTCATAAAATAGTTCTCCAGTTAATGCAGTTTAACATAAGAAAACACTGGTGTACGAAAATAGGACAGTTACTATCCCCCAAATTGTAACTGGGATTTCTCCCACAATACTTAGTGAAAATCTACGATTCCAGTGCCTATTATCAAGGGAATTTTGTCTTCTTTCCAAAGGCACAAAAATCAACTCAAAATCATCTATATGGAGAAAGTTATGAGCAAAGCACCAATAGGGTGTCAATTCGGGTTGAGGGACAACACCTCACCATTGTCTCTTTTAGCTCAAAAACAACAATCTAACCTAACCAAACCATCATTCAACAGTCAAACACTTTATATAACACACAATCACACTTATTTAACAAGGATTTGATGAAGTTACCATTGGTTTTCAGTCATCACAATTCCTTTACTCAACCATTCTTTCTATAATTCATAATTTGACATACATTTCTTGTTACCACTTACCATGAAATCAAACATAGTTAAGGCACACACATTACATTAACTACAACCTCATCAATTACATAATTAATATCAATGAGTATCAATCCATCCTACACCTAAAATCTTGATTTTTCACAAGACTTTTGGACCTCTTAGAACTTTACTCAAACACATCACATGCATTTTAACATCCATAAAACCTTCATAACCATGGAAAACTCCATCAAGCAAGAAAACAAACATAAAACCCTAGCACAACCTATAATGAGAGGTTTTTAGGGGAAATCTATGTTACCTTGTGGGCTTGATGGATTTGATGGTAAAAATCCCTAATCTTGGGTCTTGGTTCTTGACTCTAATTTTTCCCTTGCTTTAATCTCCATGGAAGCTCTCTTCCAAAGCTTCATTCTCATCTCAAACTCCTTTCTTCTTCAATCACCCATGAAAGTTGACCTTAGCTCATTCTTCTTCTTCATCTAATTTCACATGCAAGCTAGGATTGAAGATTGAGTTTCTACCTCTCACGGTTCTCACCCCCTTCTCTTTCTCTTTCTTTTTTTCTCTTCTTTTCTTCTTTCTTCTTCTCTTTTCATTTTACGATCTCTCACTCTCTCTTTTATCTCTTTTTTTTCCTATTTTCTTTTTTTCTTTCTCAACAATAAATCCCAAATTACTATCTACACCTCCTATTCTAAACAATACACCCCTTTATTAATCCTCACAAATACAAGTGTATATAGGTTGGGTCTACCCATTTGGGTTTTCTAACATTAGTCCCTTTAATACTAAATTAATCAATATTAGTCTAGCTTAATCCTTGAGAAAAATTACTGTTTAACCCCGAGGTTTCACCTTTGAATTAATTATTAAGTTGAAAGTTAATCTTTGGTTTTAAACTCTATTTCCTTTCCCTATACCTTCTAAGTTATTAACCATACTCATCCTTAGGAAGTAAATCCCTTTTTCACTTAGGGCCTCTAATTACTAAGCTTAGGAGAGTTGGAGTGTTACAGGATAGATGACTCTAATTTTGTTCGAAACAAGTAGTTTGAGAATGCGGGATTGGTTCCCGACTTTGGTAAGAGATTCTAGGTCTGGTTTCTCAGTAAATTCCCAAAAAGGATATAAGTTTGATTCACTCTAGGTTTGATTCCTAGTTAATTCTCGGTAAGGTATAGGTCTGATTCCCATCTCTTACAAAATTGGTGAGAGATTCTAGGTCTAATTCCTAGTGAATTCCCGGTAAGGCATAGGTCCGAGTCCTAACCCTTACAAAATTGACATGGATTAGCTTCCCTACTTAAGGGAAGTCTGTGGTATGAGCTTTTTCATCACTTGACACAGGTTCGGGTTAGATTCCCGGCATAGTATAGTCAGATTCCTAGCTCTTGCTAAAGCATGGATTTATTCCCTTATTGTGGGAAGGTTCAGGATGTAGGTCATTCCCAACTAAAAGCTTGGGTCAGATTCCTAGTAAGGCCTAGGTCAGGTTCCTAATGTAACAGCCCAGACTAATTTTAGGATTGCTGACTGTCCCCACAAACCAACACCGGTCTTTTCAATATGCTTTGTCCTCACTCACACTCTTTCTAGGAAGCTTCCCAGAATGTCACCCATCCAACGAGTGCTCCAAGTCAAGCACGCTTAACTGTAGAGTTCTTATGTTCTGGGCTCCCGAAAAGAAGATGCATCTTGTTGGTATAGGTAGTACCAATCAATTCTTTTAAGCCTTCCTTTAAATATGCTATCTCATTACTGCATAGCCTCAGGATCCTTCTCATTCCGGTATAAATTCGGTTCATTCACGTGTCCCTTAGCCTAGAAGCTGCCAGGAGCCGCTCTTTGTCTATGCTCAATGCATTAATGATCATTCCCCGACCTCGTCAGCCTCAGGCCTTACATGCCACCAGCTTCTGCCTGGTTTGTCCCCGAACCACACCGTACTGGGAGAGGTCCACTCTGATACCATTTGTAACAGCCTATAATACTTTTAAGATTGCTGACTGTCCCCCCAAACTAACACAGGTCTTTTCAACATGTTTTTTCCTTACTCACACACTTTTTGAGAAACTTCCCAGAATGTCACCCATCTCACGAGTGCTCCAAGTCAAGCATGCTTAACTGTGGAGTTCTTATGTTATGGGCTCCAGAAAAGAAGATGCATCTTGTTGGTATAGGTAGTACCAATCAATTCTTTTAAGCCTTTCTTTAACTATGCAGTCCCATTCCTACATAGCCTCAAGATCCCTCTCAGGTGTAAATTCGGTTCATGCACGTGTCCCCTAGCCTAGAAGCTACTAGGAACCACTTTTTGTCCATGCTCAATGCATCAGTGATCACTTTCCACCTTCATCAGCCTCAGGCCTCACACCTAACCCTTGCTAAAAGGTATGATTGATTTCCCTAATTAAGGAGGATCCGAGATGTGAGTCATGTAACATCCCATTTTTCTAATATTTTAAGTTGACATTTGAAGAATAATTAAATCGGTGATTAGGTGACAACCATGTGTTAAAATCCTTGATTTAGGATAAAATGGGCTTAAATATCCATAAATCTTAAGAAAGTTCTGGAAACACTTAATAGGGCGAAAATACCGCTATGGAAGGTGCGGATCACCCTAGAAGTTTCCAGAAAAAGAAAAAGTAAATCTTTCTCCTTAAGCTAGGTCGCGATGCGACCATATTAGCCTATTAGCCATCGCAACGCAATGGTGCACTCCATCACACTAATTGATTTTCGCCACGTGTGCATCTGGAAAGGTCTAAAAGGCTCCAATCGTGACGCGATGGTACTGTCGCGACGCGATGGTGGCGAAGCTTGCCTATAAATACCCCTTCACCACTTTCTTCTTGCCCTAAATCCTCTTCTCTGTTGGAATCAAGTGGATTTAGAAACAATGACCCTTAATTGTTTTGATGATAACAAAATGTCAATAGAACAATTTATCCTCTTATGTGTTTATTAATATGCATAAATCATTATTCATCAAAAGATATAAACTTAGAAGACTTAGTGAAAGTATTGATCCTCTGAAAATTGCTGACGTCATCGTCTGATTGCCTCGCTCTGTTTTGGTCAACACTCTGCTGGTAGTCAATGCTCTGAAAGACCAAGATCTGGTAAGACATGTTCTGTTATTGGTCAACGCTCTATTGTTAGTCAACGCTCTGGTAGACCGAGCTCTGATGAGATCACACTCCGTCGTTTGTCAACACTCTGGTGGTAGTCAACACTCTGGAAGACCGCACTCTATTTTTTGTCAACGCTCTGGTTTTTGGTCAGCACAAAAATAGACTATTGTTAGACTACACTGTGAAAGCCTTCGTCCGTTTCTTCGTGACTTTCTTATATGAAAGGCCAACAAATTCTGTACTGAAGAATTTTCCTCTGTTTCAAGCTCACTCTGGTGAACAATATACCTCAGTATCAAGCATTGTCTGTTTGATTAATGCTCTGATTGGAAATCAGACTGAGTGTTCATTTAAGGCTACTTTATGTATTTAAGAGACCTCATTGATGAGTATTTTATTGTACGAGGTATCAAACGTGTAACATCCCAATTTTTAAGAACAATTGTTTTAGCGATAAAATCCCTAAATACTTGAAAGGTAAATCTTAGAGATTGATCACCTCAATGATTTACTGAGAGTACGAGGAACCATTTTGACTTATTTTGAATAATTTATTATTATAAATAATTATTATTCATGATGTCAATTCAAATTAATAGACAGCATAGACGTATACTGCTTTTAAGGTGAATTCATCAATTGTACTTATTATATAAGTTTTCTGTTTCACGCAGTAACGCGTGTTTTTGTTGACTAAGAAAATGATTGAATTAAATCAGGATCAAATTAAATTTAAGAATTAATATTTAATATTAATTCATGGTTCAAATATCGTCGAAAAATTCAAACGAAGTTTCGTCGCGTTTTGAATCACCGGGTAGTTTTTATCCGCGGATAAAATTTTAAATGAACTTGATTTCGATGAAAATCGAATCGTAACTTGTTGTGATTATTTTTTACTATTTTCAATTGTTTTTATTATTTATGATAATATATTATCACGCGGTGAATTAATTTCTAAGTAAATTAATTTCCGCGATTTATTCGGCGAAAGAATTAATCGGTAACGCGATTACTCGATGTCGTGTTTTTAGTACTTTAAGACTATAAGATTAGAGGGTAATTATGAGAGGAGAGATTAGATGTTTAGACTGGGTAATTAGACTAGAATCTTGCTTTAAGTGTCTTGGTGTCAAACTTTTGTTGATTAATTTGGTAGTTCTTATTCCATGATTTCCTACACTCTCCTTCTTTTAAATCCCATCCTTTAAAAACATGACTCATTGTGCACTAGCATTTACTTAAGAGCACCCAAATTCCACCCAAAATCCCACTTCCTCTCCATTTTCCTCCTCCCAGCGTGACCCTCCCTCCTTTCATAGACCATTGTGGATCATTTTTCTCTTAAATGCACTCAATACCTACCCAAAATGCTATTTCTCTTCTTTCCTTCATTAGTGCCGCGACCCCGCCACCTTATTTCACTCTCATTTTTCATTTCCTTTCCTTGTTTAGAAAGAGAAATTCAGGTTCTTCCATGGCACCTTCCATCCTTCATCTTCTTGGCTCATTTTCACCTCTAACTTTTCAACCAAACTTGTTCCTAATTTCTTCTTCTTGACTTCATCTTCCACACCTTGTAAGTGAGTTTCAATTTCCCCCAAAATCAGCCCCAAAAACCATGACCCCTTATAGGTTGTAGGATGTGATCTTTCTTGCTCATTTCTTATTTTAATGCTTTATTTGCTACTTGATTATGATCATGGAAGAAATGAACACCTAAATCCCCAATTTCTTTGAGCCCTAGGGTGCAAGACCTAAGGGAAAAGGGGTTGTGTGATTTTTCTTGTGAATCATTAAACTGGGTTGTGTTTCTTGCTTCTTAAATATTATGATTACCATTGTAATTATTAGTTTTGATTTGAATCAAAGGTTTAGAAGTTTTGGGTGAAACCCTTAGTTCTTGGAGATGCTTGATATAGTATTAGACTTGAATTAGGCTTTTGTGTGGTAAGGGAATTTTGTTTTGTGGAAGAAATGAGGTAGTAAATGGTGTTGTTTAAATTAGTTTGGAAGTTTTACAATTTGTCTTCCATTTTTGGGTGTTGGCCGCAAGCTTCTAGAGGGCTTGGAGGAGAAGATTTTGATGCTTTTGACTTATATTAATTGCATTGGATTGTTGCTAAGTTTTGGGGGGGGGGAATTTTAGAAAGAGTTTGATTGGAAATTGGAGTTGCTTTGGACTTTTAGGCTATGAAACACATAAGATAAATTGGGTTCCTTGAAACCCAAGAAACCAAGTGGAGCCTTGACTCAAGTATTTTGAGAAAAGAATTTGATAAATGATGTTGTTCATATTTTTATGTTTGATAGGAAATGATCTTAGACTTTAGAATTTTATTCTTTTAATTAGTTATTAATTTTTCAAGAGTATTTAATTCTTTAAAAACAAGTATTTCAAATTATGTTTTTAAGTGTAAGATATTTGGTTAGTAAGAGGGTATTAGGTTATGAGAGCCTAAGGTATTAGGACTAAGTTCCTAGATTTATGCTAAGGTTTTTCCGTGTTTTAGGACTTGAGAATCTGAGTTCGTGCGGCTCAAGTTCGGGACGTGCTCCGACACGTGATTTAGTGACCTTCAGTAAGGGCTACTTCTAGAAAAGCTTAGGACTTTAAATTTTATTTTGTATATCGAAGAAGTCTAAGAACCTCAGGGTTCGAAGTGAGGGTCTCGACCCCTTTGATTTTATTGTTTTAAGCTTTATATATGAATATTTAGTGGGTTTATCTGCAAGAGGTTGGCGACTACCCCCAACCCCCCACACTTGTTTGACTTCCTCTTTGCTAACTCCATCGAGTTGCAAAGGGACGAACTTGATTGATGTTGTTGTTTGTTGTGTTGTTGGTTTGTCATGTATTGATGGATTGTTGTGCGTGGTTGAATTGAAAAGCATTGTGGTGTGTGTATGCTTAAAACATGATTAAAATATATGCTGTGGATTTTATTAGATAATTGATGTTATTGATTATGCCATGATTGAAATACCAAATGTGGTGATATGTTCATTGGGGGTGGTTAAAGGTATTATTGCATCGTGTCTTATGGTAACGTCGACCTGTTTATCTTGGGTAGTGGAAATGCCCATGGCCAAAGGAATTCAGGAATGTCGTTAAATTTTACCATCGCAGGGAAAAGTGTCGGTCTGGTACGTACTGCCCGATATGCCCTGGCGTATGGATTCCAGAATTAAAACTGCACTGGCATATAGTTGAGTTAATAGGATATTGGGTGCATCCTTATTGATTGCTTTGTATGCTATTGATATGATTGATTAACTGTGTTGAAGATTGTGGCTTCATATTATACGTTGTATCTGTACAATATGATTGGCAATCGTATCTATTATTTTGTATTATTTGCTCTGTTTTAAGAAGTTGACCCTTGCCCGTGGTTCTTTCAATCAATGAATGTAATCCAGATGACAAAAAAAGCGGAGTGTTCGGGACTGAGAGGATAGCCGGTCCGACTTCTTACTTGTGTTTCTGTTGCAACTTACTAGAGGACTAGTAAGCGTTGTAGTGCTCCGACTAGCTATAGGGTGTCAGATGCTTTAATTACAATGTTGTAATAAATGCTTTATGTTTCAACACTTGAATTGTTTTATGTGTATGTTTTAAATAAATTTCCTTGTATGGTTTTGTGAGTTGTACGTGGTATCTTATTGTTTCACTACCTTCAAAAATGCTGCAATACCCTGGTTGCCAATTACTTAAAAGAAGCTGAAAAAAATTAGACTCACATTTTTGAAAACTAGGTAGCAGCGTGTTCCATTTTTTAAAGTATTTGAAATGCTGAGAGTATTATCTAGTTTAGTAGCACTCCGGGAATGGGGTGTTACAAAAGGCCAAAGGGAATGTCAACGTTTATAATCATCAGAAAACTTGCTCTCGAAGGGTCTAATATTCAAAAAGCTCACAAGAGACAAAGATCCTGATTTTGTCTGCTGTGTCAGTGTAACACCCCAATTTTCTAAAGCTTGGTAATTAAAAATACTAAGCAAGAAAGGGGATTTAATCCCTAAGGATTAAGGAGGTTAATACCCTTTAAACTAGTGTTTTAACATAAAATTGAAACTTAGGGGTAAAACAGAAATGTTACTCAATAATTAGGAATATATGGGACTAACTATTTATGAGTAGAATTTAAATTGATTAATTTATTTGAGGTTCCAATGGGGATCAAAAAGTAAATTATGACATCTAAATAGGGGTTAATTAGTTTATTTTTAATAAATTATGGCCTATGTCCCGCCGTGCACCACACTCATCTCCATTCCACTATAGCACCCTCACTTCCACTTTTACTTTGAAAAAAAAATGCAGGAGTAGGAAGGAAAAAAAACAGAAAACAGAGAAAGAGAAAAGAAAGAGAAGAAGAAGAAGGGTGCGACCGAGGAAGAGGAAGGGTCGCGGTGGCTCCTGGAGGCGATGCACGGCGGCGCGCCGGAAGAGGAAGGAGGGGGCCGCGGGACTGAGAGAGCGCGAGAGAGCGAGAGAGAGAAGCTGAGCGTGAGAAAGAGAAAGAACGAGAGACAGAGAGAGAGACAGTGAGAGAGAGATTGAGCCGAGAAAGATGAAGAAGAAGAGTGGGAAGAAGATTGGAGCTGAACCATTCTCTTTTGGAAGAAGCTTGGCCAGCCCTAGAAGAAGAAAAAAGGGGAAAAACAAAAATGGAAAGGAGGACTGAAATTGAAGCTTCAATGGAGCTAGACTTAAAGAGAAGACCAAGTTTCAAACTTCATAGCTCAAGCCCTTGGAAGTATTGTGAGTTCCTTCCTCCCCTAGGTGTTGGGCACCCATAAGTCCCACAATAGGATTTTCTTTTCCCTAATTAAGTTTTAGTTCAAGTTTAGGGTCTTGAATATTATGATAATTAGATGTTTGATCTTATGATCATTGTTATGATTTTATAGTGGGTTTGACTGAAAGAGGTTGGATGGCTGCCCCTAACCCCCCATAAATGTATGTTGGTTTGATATTTTCCCTAGGTATTGCAACACCAAGGGCATTAGCGGGATAAATGTATCCGCTTTCAACTATATCCCACAAATCAAGATTTTGTGCCTCAAGGAATGCTTTCATCTTATCTTTCCAGTAATCAAATTTTTCTCCATTGAATAGAGGAGGACGGTTCATATGACCACCTTCAGTAGACATGTTCACAATATAAAATCTTTTCTCTTGTCACTGTTAAGTGCTCAACCAAGAGGCCGAGCTCTGATACCAACTGAACGTGAACACAAGAAGGGGGGGTTGAATTGTGTTGAAAACTTTTCGCAAACTTTAAGTTAAAAACACTTAGAATAAAAGTTTCTCAAAACTGTTTGTATATCGGATGGTGAAAATAAACCGGACGCTGGAAAAGCAGTTTGTGAAAACTTGTTTTTAACACAGCAAGATAGAAATGAATAGAAAGCAGTAAAGCAAGTGACACAGAGATTTATACTAGTTCACTACCAAACTGGTAGCTACGTCTAGTCCCTTCGTTCCTGAAGGATTTTCCACTATAATCAAACTGATTACAATTTCCTCAAGAGTATTCTACTGTCACAACTTGACAATACTCTCAACTTCTCAAAACGACTCAGTACAGTCGAGCCTTTGAGGATACAGCCTTAACTAGGCCAAAACAACTTTTACAAGTGAGATGAAATACAGTTAAAGATAACTCTCACAGAGAGGATAAAAAATTAAGCTCAACTATAGAAAAACTTTCTTAAAGAAAGGGTCGGACGCTGAGTTCAGTTCTTGTTGTCCGGAGACTTAGCACGAGACTTGATTGCTCACAAAAGCAGTGCTTGTACTCAGTAAATGAGGTAATATTTCAGCAGAATTTCAGCAAGCTTTTTCACAGAATGTCTCTTGTTTCTTCAATGGATATCATGAGGTATTTATAGAAGTTCCAAGGATATTACCGTTACGGTAAAAATGACTCCTTTCCATTGAGTGAGGTAAATTCAAAAAGCTGTCTCTTTCTTCCTTTCCAGAGAATATCCCAGTAGTACATATTACCGTTTTTAATCTTACCTTGCTTTTCACAATTGCTTGTACGATTTTTGTCTTGTAGCTAAAGGTGTCACCTTTGATACCTCGTACAACAATTTTAGCGCTCAGAATCCATTTTGAAATCTGTTCCAGAAACTTCTGAGAGGAAGAGCAGCAACGTGACTAACACGTGATTTTAAATGAAGTTCAGACGCTCGCTCAGAATCGGAAGTTCTGACGCTCGTAGCAGAATTGGAAGTTCGGACGCTCGTGGCAGAATTGGAAGTTCGGACGCTCGTAGCAATTGCATAAGCCTAGTGTCAGAAGTTCCAGACGCTCACAAGGATGAGCCGGATGTTGACACATAGAATATATCCTTCTCTTGAGAATTACTTTCTTCTTGCTTGAGTGGCTCAGAAAATATGTATTATTAGTATCTGCACACTTCAAGAAATGTTAGACCATAAATTGTTCTCTTATGAATACTTTGTTATCATCAAAATTGATGAGGGTCTAAACTCCTCAATCGTTTAGGTTCCAACATGTTGTTCAATCATTTGGTCTTGTCTTTGATGTTTGAATTCATATGAATTGTGTTTATCCTGTTCTTATGAATATTAAAGATGTATAATTCGAAAACATTGTGTTCCGATGCATGCTAAGTGTGACTCTTTGAGTAGTTAAATGAGGATTAGGATTGATAATCCTAGTTTGCTAAGCTTGCATTATTGTAGACATGCATTCATGGGTTATGCATTGTGAAAAATCCCTAAAAGACACCAAGATTTCTCATAAGAGAAGAGTACGGTATGGTTAGTCTCGTGGGACGCCACTTGGAGGTTAATGACGTCTAATCACCATACCATTAGTTATGTTGACTGGGGTCTATGGTCAAAGCCTATGACAAACCCAGTAACATAGATTCCCTGGTTAGTCCCCAAGTTAACCATCAAGGGGAATAGTTCAGACGTGCTATGCACGAAGAAATGAAGAACTATACATTCTTAGTTAAAAGTTGTGTTGCATTTTAATTTACCATTGCTAAGTATAGATGGAAGAAAGAATGTTTATGTGGATTATGTGTTCTAATATGCAATTTTAATGTTTAGTTTTAACACAAGTCTGATAAGTAGTATATTGGACCGTGGAATATTCAAGTTCAAATCTAAGTTTAAGTTTAAGTTAGTGCACTTAGGGTTTCAAGCTTAGGGTGCCTAATAAGTATTATGTTTCGAAGTTAGTCTTTGATTAGGTAGAAGAGTAGGTGTTGGCAGGTAATGTCTGAGATAGTTTTATCATTATAGTAGGATTCGACGAGAGAATGGTGAGGAGTCTGTGAAGGGCTCACTGAGATTTTTAATCTCACCTCGTTCCTTTTTATTTTTCAGATAAACAAGTACCGAAGACTAATGAGGCAAAGCTCTAGGCTTGGCATTTACAGTCTAGTGGCTTATCAAGGAATTGAGTTCTGATTTCCCAATGATTGTATAAGTTGTAATCTATTTATTAGATTTATGATTTAAGTTTTTAATTTATGACTTGGATTACTGTAATCAAGTTTGTAAATTATTAGTAATTCCTGTGCTTTAACGTAATTGTCGTGCTTTCAATTTACGTTGAGGTGCGGGTGTTACATTATGGTATCAGAACAGTTCGATCTTATCAGACTGTGGTCACAAGTTTAATAGTGACTCAGTTTAGGAAGTGTTAGTTTAGTCCTTATAGGACTGTTGTCAGTTAGTCGAAACTTTCCTTTGTTCGAGAACTTTTCTCTGTATTCTTATACCTAGTACGGAATATTAAGCTTAATCAACTTAATACTTTATACCGTGTATGTAGAATAGAGTAGACGGAGCTGGCGAACGAGGGAGAGGACCGAATAGGAGCGCGAACTCTGAGAAAGTTTAATGGACAAGGATGGTGCGGAAGGGAAAGAATAAATGCAAGAGCTCTCAATAAGTGAGAACCTTCGGAGAATACAGATAGAGGGAAACAAGTTCCCATCTCTCTGGGACCAAGAGTCAAGGAATGTTTTAAGTGTGGTCGAAACCACAAAGGCGAGTGTTCGGCTGGACAAGTGTGTATTTCATGTATAGTCAACCGGAACGCTCTGTAAGGGATTAGAAATGACGAGCAAGTAAGGGGTTTTAATTGTAATATTTCAATCGACTTAGGATGAGCATTTATAATCGGTTAAGATTCAACATCTGTTGATTTCTCAGGTTGTTTAGCCTAATCTATTAAGAATGGATTCAAGATTGATTAAGATCCTATGACGATACCTAAGTGATTCTTAGTGTTCTAAGTAATGAGTAGTAAGTGTAGGAAGTAAGATGAAGATACGCCACTCACTTCAATGCCTAAATTGTAGTATGGAACTTCGAGGGTGAGTAAGCCCTAGCAAAGCAGAAAGAAACCCTAAGTCTTTTAGGTATATTGACTCTAGTTGAGTAGCTAGCTTAGAAGGAGAATTAGACTATAGTATTTGAACTATGGGAGTTATAAGCAAAGTTAAGTCGGCGGAAATTCGAGGTTATCAATGTTTGCATTCGATCCAATTGACCGGAAAATGAAGTGAATTCATTGACCAATTATAGACTTTATCTTAGCCAAATAAGAACACTATTTGAAATGAGACTTAATCTATAATCGAATAATGAAATCACCCAATTCTCAGGACAATTAGTTCCTTTGCAGAGGTTAATTCCTTTCTGGGTTTCCAATGGTTTAGAGTGAGTAGCGATAGTAGACCAGGTTAAGAGAGATAGAATGTCCCTAAGAATCTTGAGGATTTATTTTCTCGATACTAGTCGGTCCATTAGATTTTAGACCCGGCAATAGATACACCAATCCCTGTTGCTATTAGATATGGCAGCGTTGATTTCTGGTTTAGTTTTAATTGAACCAAGATAGGGAAATTAGTCCCTCAAGTTGAAGAGAGTAGTAGTAAATTTGGCTAAGAGTGTAACAGTATGGACACAAGTTAGTCGATGAGCATCTAAGGTTATAAGCTATAGCAAGTAGATTCGTTGGGTTGTGTTTGATGTGATTCTAACTAGCTATTTACACTCTGCATCTCCAACCGAGTGAGACCTAGACCTCGGGTGAGGCTTAGTTTGTAACCAACTAGTGAAAATCAGGTCAGTCTGACTAACGGACACCTTCTAGGAGTTAAGTAACCCTAGAGTTTCAAGTTGCCTAGGCCAAGTCGGTTGTAAGACCAAGTATAGTGAGCTAGAAATGAGTATCAATTCCTTATGTTATGGGGAAGCATAATTAAGAAGGAATTTCCATTTGTAATATAAGAGCGAATGTTGCGCATGGAAATTGTTCAAGGTATGTATTGTTGCCTCAGGGTGACAATCTTATTTTAATAAGTCATGCAACCACCAACCGTAGTATGGGATGTTGTTCGGGCGAACTTCCAAGGGGTATTCATAGGAAAGTACTTTCCAAGGAGTCTAAGGAGATAGAAGAAGCAAAGGTTCGCTCGTTGACACCAAGAGGCACGTCCGTAGGAGAGTGTGTAGCCAAATTCGAAGAATTGTCCACATACTCAACCTACCTCCAATGTGTATCAGATGATGAGTGGGAGATTCACCAGATTTAGTAAGAACTCGAACCGAGTCAAGTAATGTCGTGCGTCAATTTGAGGAAGATAACTATGCGAGACTATGGGTTACTACAAAAGTTCCGAGGAAGCACAGACTGCCTTAATAGCAGAGCATCTAGACAAGTAACAGACCAAGAACAGTAAACGTAAGAAATTCCAAACAGCTAAAAGCAACAGAAGAAGAAAGCAGTACCAGAGTCGAATTCTCCGACCACAGGTAAGGTGTTCCATTTGATGGAATTAAGATGAAAAGGGTTGATCCATCAACTCAAGCTAAGGAATTTTTAGGAGAGAATTCACACTCGAATGAGAGTGAAGACGATCTACATTTTTGAAGTTGTATCATCATGTTATGATTTATGAAAGGTCAGAGGTGGTGGAAAGGGTGAATTTCTGTCCTCACCCCACACTGACGTTGTTTTGAAGTTCTTGCACTTTTCGCTCCATAGAGGGAGTCTTGAAGTGAAACATATTCCATAGGAAGGATTTAATGTTCGTAAGAAAGTAAGTTGCTACCAAATCGGCGGATTCCTAAAGTTATTCACGATTACAAGTATTTCGTTGATTAGTGTTTAGAGTGATTCCACTTAACCAGTTGCAAACTATGCCCTAACCGGTCAAGTAATATTTCTCGGTTAAGGCCTAGTCTGGGACCGGTCTATGTTATCACGATTAAACTAATTAGTTGATACCTTGTAAAGATGAATCACTTCTAGGTTTTTCCAATGAATGGGAATTGGCTATGAGAGATAGTTGTAGTTAGAGTTACAAGGTAAGACGTAACAATTTTCGAGGACGAAATTTTTAAAATGTGGGTAGTAATGTAACACTCCAGTTTTCTAAAGCTTGGTAATTAAAATTACTAAGTAAGAAAGGGGATTTAATCCCTAAAGATTAAGGAGGTTAATATCCTTTAATCTAGTGTTTTAATGTAAAGTTGAAACTTAGGGGTAAAATAGTAATTTTACCCAATAATTTAGGAATATATGGGACTAACTATTTATGAGTAGAATTTAAATTGATTAATTTATCTGAGGTTCCTATGGGGATCAAAGAGTAATTATGATATCTAAATAGGGGTTAATTGGTTTATTTTTAATAAATTATGGCCTATGTCCCACGGTGCACCACACTCATCTCCATTCCACTATAGCACCCTCCCTTCCCCTTTTATCTTGGAAAAAAACGCAGGAGCTGGAAGAAAAAGAAAGAAAATAGAGAAAGAGAAAAGAAGGAAAAGAAGAAAGAAAGAGAAGAGGAAGAAGGGTACGACCGAGGAAGAGGAAGGGTCACGGTGGCTCCTGGAGGCAATGCATGGCGGCGCGCTGGAAGAGAAAGGAGAGGGCCACGGGACTGAGAGAGCGCGAGAGAGTGAGAGAGAGAAGCTGAGCGCGAGAAAGAGAAAGAACGAGAGAGAGAGAGACAGTGAGAGAGAGATTGAACCGAGAGAGATGAAGAAGAAGAGTGGGAAGAAGATTGGAGCTGAACCATTCTCTTTTGGAAGAAGCTTCGCCAGCCCTAGAAGAAGAAAAAAGGGGAAAAACGAAATTGGAATGGAGCAAATGAAATTGAAGCTTCAATGGAGTTAGACTTAAAGAGAAGACCAAGTTTCAAACTTCATAGCTCAAGCCCTTGGAAGTATTGTGAGTTCCTTCCTCCCCTAGGTGTTGGGTACCCATAAGTCCCACAATAGGACTTTCTTTTCCCTAATTAAGTTTTAGTTCAAGTTTAGGGTCTTGAATATTATGATAATTAGATGTTTGATCTTATGATTATTGTTATGATTTTATAATGGGTTTGACTGAAAGAGGTTGGATGGCTGCTCCCAACCACCCACAAATGTATGTTGGTTTGATATTTTGCTCCTGGTTAGCTCTATAGAGTTACAAGGGGATGAGTGGTTAAATGTGTTGTCCATTAATTTGGTCAGTCTTGAGGCTTGTTAAAGAGCCCTAACTTCATGTCAAAGATACTGATTAAATGTTTTAAGGGAATTGTAATGGGAAAGATGTTGGAAATAGTTTTTTTATGAATATGGTATGTCTCAATCTCTAAGCAAGTGGTTAGTTAATGACGTATGTTGTTCAATCATTTGGTCTTGTTCTTATGAATATTAAAGATGTATGATTCGAAAACGTTGTGTTCCGATGCATGCTAAGTGTGACTTTTTGAGTAGTTAAATGAGGATGAGGATTGATAATCCTAGTTTGCTAAGCTTTCATTATTGTAGGCATTCATGAGTTATGCATCGTGAAAAATCCCTAAAAGACACCAAGATTTCTCATAAGAGAAGAGCACGGTATGGTTGGTCTCGTAGGATGCCACTTGGAGGTTAATGACATTTAACCACCATACCGTTAGCTATGTTGACCGGGGTCTATGGTCAAAGCCTATGACAAACCCAGTAACATAGATTCCCTGGTTAGTCCCCAAGTTAACCATCAAGGGGAATAGTTAAGACGTGTTATGCATGAAGAAATGAAGAACTATACGTTCTTAGTTAAAAGTTGTATTGCATTTTAGTTTAGCATTGCTAAGTATAGAAGGAAGAAAGAATGTTTATGTGGATTATGTGTTCTAATATGCAATTTTAATGTTTAGTTTTAACATAAGTCTGATATGTAGTATATAGGACCGTGGAATATTACGCCCGGTAATATACCAAGTTCAAATCTAAGTCTAAGTTTAAGTTAGTGCACCTAGGGTTTCAAGCTTAGGGTGCCTAATAAGTATTATGTTTCGAAGTTAGTCTTTGATTAGGAAGAAGAGTAGGTGTTGGCAGGTAATGTCTGAGATAGTTTTATCACTATAGTAGGATTCGACGAGAGAATGGTGAGGAGTCCGTGAAGGGCTCACTGAGATTTTTAATCTCACCTCGTTCCTTTTTATTTTTCAGATAAACAGGTACCGAAGACTAATGAGGCGAAGCTCCAGGCTTGGCATTTACAGTCTAGTGGCTTATCAAGGAATTGAGTTCTGATATCCCAATGATTGTATAAGTTGTAATCTATTTATTAGATTTATGATTTTAGTTTTTAATTTATGACTTGGATTACTGTAATCAAGTTTGTAAATTATTAGTAATTCATGTGCTTTAATGTAATTGTCGTGCTTTTAATTTACATTGAGGTGCGGGCGTTACAATCAGTATGCTTTGAGTAGAGTGGAAAGCGACGTGACTTGCTAAAGCCAAAAAAAGGGGATCTGAAGTTTTTGACCTAGGTGAAACAAGCTGTTAGGTCACAACAGCACTATTCACAACCCTAGCTATATATACCTTACTTCATTCACTGAAGCAGGTTAACGAAGTGAGCAACCAGGAATCATTCCAAGTATCTGAGATCACATTGAACAAAGCACTCAATCGTTTTTACTCTTTCAGTTTGAAAGTTATTCTTTGTGCTTAAGCTTTTCATTGCATATATTCTCTGTGAGAGTTATTTGATATTGTTTCAAACCTTTTTGAACATTGTATTTAGCCCTATAATGGCTGTTTTCCTTAGAGGCTTGACAGCACTAAGTCGTTCTAAGAAGTTGTGAGTATAGCCAGTTTGGCAGTATTATGCTCTCAAGTGTAATCAGATTGATTATAGTGGAGAAATCCTTCAAGTGTGTGAAGGGACTAGACGTAGCTATCAGGTGATAGTGATCTAGTATAAATCGCTGTGTCACTCTCTTCTTTCTTCTCTTTATTTGCTTATTGCTTTATTTTATTAAAGAGTTGTTTTGAAAAGTTTTCATAAACACACAACCTTTGTAAAAAGATTTCAAAAACCCAATTCAAACCCCCCTTCTTGTGTTTTTGCCACGTTCAATTGGTACCAGAGCTTGGTATCTTGTTTGAGCACTTAACAGTGTAAGAGGAAAAGATCTTATTCTTTATGCATGGCAAGTAACGAAGCCGGTGGTCACGTTAACCGTCCTCCTTTATTCGCTGGAACAAATTTTAAGTACTGGAAAGATAAATTCGAATCCTTCTTCGAGTTTCAACAACTCGAACTCTGGGATATGGTTTAAAAACAATACACTGAACTAGTTGATTCCAAAGAAAATCTCATTCCTAGGGATAAATGGACAGAAGAGCATAAGAAAGCTTATCAACTACATTAGAAAGCAAGATATTTTCTTATCTGTGTTATCTCTGAGAAGGAATACGAGAAATGCAAAAAGAATGATACTGCCAAGGAGATTTGGGACTCATTGGCCTTAGCTTATGAGGGTACTTCCCAAGTGTAAGAAACTAAAGCTAATATCTTGGTTAGACAATACGAACTCTTCAAAATGGAAGAGGGCGAAAGCATTGAAACTATATTTGGAAGATTCCAAACACTAGTTCATGGTCTAAAGATTCTTAAGAAAAGCTATACCACCGCTGATCACGTAAAGAAAATCATAAGAAGCCTGCTAAAGAAGTGGAGTCTTAAGGTCACAGCAATTCAAGAAGCTAAGGACCTGAATGCCTTGCGACTTGAAGATCTTCTGAGTTCCTTGAGAGTTCATGAGCTTGAACTAGATAAAGAAGAACCTCCTAAGAAATAAAATTCCATTGCTTTGAAATCTATAAACAAAGCATCTTCCTCCAAAGCTCTACAAGCTGAACTTGAAATAGATAAAGCATCGTCTGATGAGAACGATGGGGACACAGACGAAGAAATTTCCTTAATATCAAGGAAAATTCAATGTATGTGGAAAAACAAAGTAAGGTTCAGGAAGCAGTTCCATAAGAAGGACTCAAGGGATAAGAAGGACTACAAGGACAAAAGCCAAGTTACTTGCTACGAGTGCAAAAAGCCAGGACATTTCAAGTCTGAATGTCCATAACTCGAGAAACCAAGGAAATGTGGTTTCAAAAGCAAGAAGAAGAAAGGTCTCATGGCAAAATGGGATGATTCTAATTCATCTTCATCTGATGATGATAAGGAACAAGCAAATATGGCTCTAATGGCTACCATAGGGTCAGACAGTGAAGAAGAAGATGAAGAGGTAGATTCTAATCCATCATCTGATATTGAAATAGCTTTTGATGAACTATTAGATGAGTCTTCTAAGCTCAAAATTGAGTATAAATCTTTGAAAAAGAAATTCTCGAAACTTTCTAAAGAATTTCAAATACTCAATGAGGAGAATGAAAAGCTCAATGCTGAAAACCACCTTTTGGTGAATGACAGCTCTAAGACTGAGGAAAAGGTTGAATATAACTCTTCAAAATATGAAGAGGGATTTCAAAGATTCCTTGATGAATGTGTTACATGAAGCAAACAAGCATATATGATTTAGGGCGTCAGCCAAAATGGTAAGAAGTGTCTTGGTTACAAACCAGAGGAACCCACCTTTCAAAACACAAATTTGAAAACCAAAGACACTAACAATGATAGTGACTGTCTGCTTTATACTTTTTGCCACATTAGAAGTACTTGTTTTGAATTGAAAAATAAGAAGGACAAGTTTCCTTCTAGAACTAACAAAAAGAGGACCCAAAAAGTTTTGGATACCTAAGGACAACATTGTATATGTTGTAGATCTACTTAGCAACAGAGTTATGACACCAGTCCTGGTACTTGGACAGTGGATGCTCACGTCACATGACGGGAGAAAGGCGTGTGTTTCAAGAACTCCAACTTAAGGAAAGTGGAACAATAGGTTTCGGAGGAAACCAAAAAGGTAAAATCATTGGAAGTGGAAAAGTTGGTGAGAAATTCCTACCCTCTATTAATATGTCTTATTGGTTGATGGCCTGAAGCATAACTTACTAAGTGTAAGTCAATTATACGATAGTGGTTATGATGTTGGCTTTAGTGATAATGCCTGTATAGTCAAGAGTAAGAAAAATGGCTCCATTTTCTTTAAATAAAAGAGAAAGAACAATATTTATAAAATAAAGCTTTCTGCGTTGGCAAATCAAAATGTAAAATGTTTTTTGTCAGTTGATGAAGAGCAATGGACTTGGCAGAAAAGATTGGGTTATGCCAGCTTGGGGTTAATCTCTAAGTTTAACAAGAAAGAACCTGTTAGAGGCTTACTAAATCTTAGGTATCAATCGGATGCTCTTTGTGAAGCATGCCAAAAAGGGAAACAAACAAAATTTTCTTTTGAATCCAAAAATATTGTTTCCACCTCAAGGCCACTTGAGCTTTTGCATTTAGATTTATTTGGACTAACTAGAACTACATCTTTGTCTGGAAAGAAATATAGTCTTGTAATTATTGATGACTATACTAGATGGACATTGTAACGCCCGATATTTAATTATTCATTTATGTGGTGTTTAGAGTGCCTTAAAATCAGTTTGGAGGATCATGGAATTGCTTGAAAGTGTTTCTTGAACACTGGGAATCGATTCCCTAGATAGGTGAATCGATTCAAGCATATTTGAGCCTCTGGGAATCGATTCCTTAGCTAGGTGAATCGATTCAAGCATGTTTGGTTCTCTGGGAATCGAAGCACGCCTCTGTGAATCGCATGGGAAGCTTGCAGGAATCGATTCACTTCATTAACTCGTGCAGGGGAGAATTTTTAACTAGGTGAATCGATTCACCTTAGACTGTGAATCGATTCACAGTCGGGTTATTTAAACCTGACGCTGCAGAATCGTCAGGTACGACGTGCAGTCTTTTCTAGGGTTGTATGCAGCCATTCTTGAGCGTCTTTGTGAGGTTTTAGGGGCTGGAAAACACGGTTAAACACCTTGGGATCTTAGGAGAGAATAGAGTGAAGATTGAAGGCTCTCTCTATTGTTGTTCTTGAGAGTTATCATAAGGGTTTGGGAGGAGATACGAAAAGTTGCTGGCAAGGAGAAATCTAGGAGTCAATCGGAGAGTTAGAGCAACCTTCAATCCAAGGTAAGGGTGGGGTTCTGACTTCTAATGGGTTGTATGATAAGTAGTAAGGGGATGATTATTGTAGTTGGGAATATTTGATGAAACAAGTGGAGAGGTTATCCTTGAACCCTATCGTTTGATTTTGCTATTTGTGTGATAAATATAAATTTGGTTTGTTTAGAGCTGTTTGAAATATATTTTCGATCACTTGGTAAAATTCGTTTCCGTTCTTTATTGGTTCATCTGCTCTATTAGTTGGTTAGCGCACAAATTGAGAAAATTGCTCAAGAAGATCACGCTCTGTTAAGTTGTTGTGTCGCCTGTTGCTGTTGTTGTGTCGCCTGTTGTTGTTGTTGTATTGTTGAACTTCATAATTATTGATGCATACATAGCATGTCATGTTGGGAGCTTACGCTCTGTTAAGTTGGCCTGGATTGGCAATTTTTAAGTTGGGAGTTTTGCTCCGTATATTTTAAGTTGGGAGTTCTGCTCCAATGGTACAACATGCATGTGCATTGTAACGAGTCGCATTCCGTGTTGCATATGTAAGTCGTTGTGTTGATCAATTCTGATGACAGTTGTTGTTTGAAAGTCGTGAACTGGTGATTTTATATAATCTGATTCTAATATATTATTTATCATACACTCGATTATATAGTTCGATATCTCACCCCTTCTGTTTGAATGTTATCCTCTGTTGGTAACGTGCAGGTAATCAAAAATGAAGGCTGCTTACCTTCGTTAGTTCGAAGTCGGTGTCCTCGCTCGATACGTAGCACTCGAGGGGATGAGCCGATGATTTCTTTGTTGTTGAATTTTATTATATTGTTGAATTTACAAGTTGTTTACCTTAAAAGACATGATGTCTTTAAGTTGTTTGAATTAGACAAGATGTTATGGTATCTTTCAGTTGAATCTATGAATCCATTTGCGTAGTAATGAGAATTGTTGATTTTTAAAGACAAATAGGTTGTTATCGGTTCATCCGAAATTTTACGTGCTATGTATCAGAACTATAAATGATTGCATGTCGTTGTTTTAAGTTGAAAGTGTAACATTCCATATGTTTGATGAAAATTTTGCAACTCGATTTTTATATTATTCTTTGGGTAGAAATGGGGGGTTACATTAGTGGTATCAGAGCAGGTTGGTCCTTCCGGCCAATGTGTCGAGTCGTAGTTTTGTTTAACAATCGAGTATTGTTAATTAGTTCTAACCTTGTTTATGTTATAGTGACAAGTTGAGATGGCTGGAAGGAACGATGCTGCAATTGCTGCTGCTTTACAAGCAATGACTCAGGCTTTGCAAAATCAGCCGAATGCTGACGAGAATGCTGGATCTCGTAGTTTGGCGACTTTTCAGAGGGAGAATCCGCCTACCTTCAAGGGTAAGTATGATCCTGATGGAGCGTTGGATTGGTTGAAAGAGATGGAGAGAATCTTCCGTGTGATGGACTGCACTCCGGCACAGAAGGTTCGATATGGGACTCATATGCTAGCAGTCGAGGCTGATGACTGGTGGCTAGAGACTCGTCAGAGGTTGGAAGCTGCAGGTGAAGGTATCACTTGGGATGTGTTCCGAAGGGAGTTCCTGAGGAAGTATTATCCAGAGGATGTTCGTGGTAAGAAGGAAATTGAGTTTCTTGAGCTGAAGCAAGGAAATATGTCGGTTACTGAATATGCTGCAAAGTTTGTTGAGTTGGCTAAGTTTTATCCTCACTATAGCGGGGCAACTGCTGAGTTTTCAAAGTGCATCAAGTTTGAGAACGGGTTGCGCCCAGAAATCAAGAAGGCAGTTGGATACCAAAAGATTCGCGTCTTCTGCATTTGATTGGCAGTGCGAGATTTATGAAGAGGATAACAATGCTCATTATAAGATCATTAATGAGAGGAAGAGCAAGCGCCAACAGAATCGTGGCAAGCCTTATGATGCTCGATTGGTAAAAGTAAGCAAAGTGGTGATGGCGAGAGGACTAGTGGGGAGATGCTCTGCTGGCGTGGTTTTGTTTCAAATGTGGGAAACCTGGCCATAAGAGTAATGTGTGTCTTCTTTGAGGAAAAGAGGTGTTTAGTTGTGGCAAGACCAGGGCATGTAATATCTGAATGCAAGCATAAAGAGATGATTTGTTTTAACTGTGGTGAAGAAGGACACATTGGTAGTCGATGTCGAAACCAAGAAAGCGCAAACTAGTGGGAAAGTGTTCGCTTTGGTGGGACTCAGGCTGACTAATGAGGACAGACTCATCGGTACATGTTTCATTAATAGTACTCCTTTAATTACTATTATTGATACCGGTGCTACTCATTGCTTTATTCTTCTTGATTGCGTTAAAAGATTGGGTCTTACGTTGTCTTCTATGAATGGAGAGATGGTCGCCGAGACTCGGCTAAGGGATCGGTGACCACTTCTCTTGTGTGTTTAAAGTGTCCTTTGTCGATTTTTAAATGAGACTTTCTTTGTTGATTTGGTTTGTTTGCCGTTAAGTGGGATGGAAGTGATCTTAGGCATGAATTGGTTAGAATATAACCATGTTCATATCAATTGTTATAGCAAGTCCGTGAGTTTTTCTACTCCCGAAGAGGAGGGAGCTGGATTGTTGTCTTTTAGGCAGTTAGGGCGGTTGATGCAAGAGGAAGCTCAGGTGTTCTCGTTGATGGCGTCGTTATCTATTGAGAACCAAGCTATAATTGAGGAGTTACAGGTAGTGCGCGAATTTCCTGAAGTTTTCCCTGATGAAATTCCTGATGTACCACCAGAAAGAGAAGTTGAATTCGCTATTGATCTTGTACCTGGTACCCAACCGGTTTTTATGGCACCATACAGGATGTCTGCATCTGAATTGTCAGAATTAAAGAAGCAATTGGAAGATTTACTTGAAAAGAAGTTTGTAAGACCAAGTGTGTCGCCGTGGGGAGCCCCAGTGCTACTAGTAAAGAAGAAAGACGGGAGTATGAGGCTTTGTGTTGATTATAGACAATTGAATAAAGTAACGATTAAGAACAAGTATCCGCTTCCAAGAATAGATGACTTGATGGATCAATTGGTGGGTGCTCGTGTGATTAGCAAGATTGACTTGAGGTCGGGTTATCATCAGATTAAGGTGAAGGATGAAGATGTTCAGAAGACGGCCTTCAGAACGCGATATGGACATTATGAGTATACGGTGATGCCTTTCGGTGTTACTAATGCGCCGGGAGTATTCATGGAGTACATGAACCGTATCTTTCATTCTTATTTGGATCGGTTTGTGGTGGTATTCATTGATGACATTTTGATTTACTCTAAATCGGAAGAAGAACATGCAGAACACTTAAGACTAGTGTTGCAAGTTTTGAAGGAGAAGAAGCTATATGCAAAATTTGTCTAAATGTGACTTTTGGTTAAAGGAGGTTAGTTTTCTTGGTCATGTTATTTCGGTAGTGGCATTGTTGTGGATCCATCTAAAGTAGATCTTAGTGTTGCAATGGAAACTCCAAAATCGACTACAGAGATTAGAAGCTTTTTGGGACTAGTGGCTACTATAGAAGGTTTATCGAAGGTTTTTCTAAGTTGGCACTTCCATTGACTAAGTTGACTTGTAAGGGTAGAGCTTTTGTGTGGGGACGTTCAATGTGAAGAAAGTTTCTGAATTGAAGGAGAGATTGACGTCGGCTCAGGTTTTGACATTACCTAATCCAGGAGAACCTTTTGTGGTATATTGTGATGCTTCTAAAATGGGTTTAGGAGGTGTACTTATGCGAATGATAAGGTAGTTGCCTATCGTCGAGAGCAGTTGAGGACTCATGAAAGGAACTATCCTCGCATGATTTAGAGCTTCTTTGCGATTGTTTTTGTGCTGAAGATTTGGAGACATTATCTCTATGGTTCTAGATTTGAAGTATTTAGTGACCATAAGAGTTTAAAATATCTATTTGATCAGAAGGAATTGAACATGAGACAACGAAGATGGTTGGAGTTGTTAAAAGATTATGACTTCGGTTTGAATTATCACCCATGTAAAGCTAATGTTGTGGCTGATGCCTTAAGCCGAAAGACTTTACGTATGTCGGCAATGATGGTTAAGGAGTTGGAGTTGATTGAACAGTTCAGAGATATGAGTCTAGTTTGCGAAGTGACACCGCAGAGTGTTATGTTGGGAATGTTGAAGATTAACAATGATTTTCTGGACCGTATTAAAGAAGCTCAGAAGTTAGATGTGAAATTAGTAGATTCGATGGTCGGAATCGATCAATCTGAGAATAATGATTTCAAGTTAGACGCGCAAGGTGTGTTGAGATTCCGTAATCGAATTTGTATTCCTGATGATGCGGAAATGAAGAAAGTAATTCTTGAAGAGAGTCATAGAAGCAATTTGAGTATTCATCCGGGAGCCACAAAGATGTATCAAGATTTGAAGAATTTGTTTTGGTGGCCGGGGATGAAGCGTGATGTGGCGCAGTTCGTGTATGCATGTTTAACTTGTCAGAAGTCGAAGGTTGAACATCAGAAGCCTGCAGGATTGATGCAACCGTTGGAAGTTCCAGAGTGGAAATGGGATAGCATTTCAATGGACTTTGTGTATGCATGTTTGGGTGATTGTTGATAGGCTTACGAAGTCGGCTCATTTTATTCCTATTAACATCAGTTTTCCGGTATCGAAGCTGGCAGAGATTTATACCAGTGTAATTGTAAAGCTGCATGGCGTTCCTTTGTGTATTGTGTCGGATAGAGATCCGAGGTTTACTTCTGATTTTTGGAAGAGTCTGTGGCGGCGTTGGGTTCCAAGTTGAGGTTGACTTGGCGTATCACCCTCAGGCGGATGGGCCAGGCAGAGGACTATTCATCATTAGAGGATTTGTTGAGGGCATGTGTTCTTGGCGAGGAGGTTCGTGGGACACTTATCTTCCGTTAATAGAGTTCACTTATAATATGATTACCATTCGAGTATTGGAATGGCACCTTTGAAGCGTTGTATGGTGGAGATGTAGAACTCCTTTATATTGGCATGAATCTGGGAAAGTGTAGTGCTTGGACCTGAAATTGTTCGAGAGACTACGGAGAGAAGGTGAAGCTAATTCAAGAAAAGATGAAAACTTCTCAAAGTAGATGTAAGAGTTATCATGACAAGCGAAGGAAAGATTTGGAATTTCAAGTGGTGATCATGTGTTTTTGAGAGTCACGCCATGGCCGGTGTTGGCGTGCATTGAAGTCTAAAGCTCGGCTCCTCGTTTTATTGGCGTATCGATTTTGGACAGAGTTGGAAATGTTGCTTATAGAGTGGCTTTACCGCTTAACCTTCGAATTTGCATGGCGTGTTTCATGTGTCACAACCAGTACATTTCGAACCCATCTCATGTGATTCGTATGGATGATGTGCAAGCACGTGATAATCTTACTATGGAAGCGATGCTGAGACGGATCGCAGATCGTGAAATGAAGACTCTAAGAGGCAAGGAGATTGCTTTGGTGAAAGTAGTGCAGTTAGAAATTTGTCGGAGAAAGCATGACGTGGGAGTTGGAGAGCAAGATGCGGGAATCCTATCCCGAGTTGTTCGAACCAGGTAAATTTTCGAGGACGAAAATATTTTAAGTGGGGGAGAGTTGTAACGCCCGATATTTAATTATTCATTTATGTGGAGTTTAGAGTGCCTTAAAATCAGTTTGGAGGATCATGGAATTGCTTGAAAGTGTTTCTTGAACACTGGGAATCGATTCCCTAGATAGGTGAATCGATTCAAGCATGTTTGAGCCTCTGGGAATCGATTCCTTAGCTAGGTGAATCGATTCAAGCATGTTTGGTTCTCTGGGAATCGAAGCACGCCTCTGTGAATCGCATGGGAAGCTTGCAGGAATCGATTCACTTCATTAACTCGTGCAGGGGAGAATTTTTAACTAGGTGAATCGATTCACCTTAGACTGTGAATCGATTCACAGTCGGGTTATTTAAACCTGACTGCGGAGATCGTCAAGACGTGCGATCTTTTCTAGGGTTGTATGCAGCCATTCTTGAGCGTCTTTGTGAGGTTTTAGGGGCTGGAAAACACGGTTAAACACCTTGGGATCTTAGGAGAGAATAGAGTGAAGATTGAAGGCTCCCTCTATTGTTGTTCTTGAGAGTTATCATAAGGGTTTGGGAGGAGATACGAAAAGTTGCCGGCAAGGAGAAATCTAGGAGTCAATCGGAGAGTTAGAGCAACCTTCAATCCAAGGTAAGGGTGGTTTTGAAAGAGGACAGGTGGACACTACACTCTTTAGAAAATCATCTAAAAAGCACTTTATTATAGTTCAAATACATATTGACGATATTATCTTTGGAGCTACTAATGAATCTCTTTGCGAGGAATTCTCTAAGCTTAAGTAGAATGAGTTTGAAATGAGTATGATGGGAGAATTAAAATTCTTCCTTGGTATTCAAATCAAGCAATGTCAAGATGGAACCTACATCCATCAGACTAAATATGTGAAAGAACTCTTAAAGAAGTTCAAGATTGAGAAAACCAAACCTATGAGCACACCAATGCTTCCAACATGTGCTCTCAGGCAAAAATGAATCCAGTAAAAAGGTAGATCAAAAGGTATATAGAGGTATGATTGGTTCATTCCTTTATCTTACTATAGCACCCTAATTTTGTCCGGCCTTTTTATTTTATTTTTATTTTATTTTATCATTAAATTAGTAATATTAATAATACTTTTGGTCTCAATAAATAAAGAATAAAAAGAAAAGAGAAAATGAGAAAAAGAATAAAAAAGGAAAAATGAATGAAAAAGAAAGTGGGTTGCAAATAATAAATGGGGCTGTCCACTAGGAGAAGCCCAGTACGCCTATATATTCCAGCCCACATGCGTGCACCCCCATCCTTTCTACTCAGGCCCCCTGCGCATGCCTTGATTGCTTCCTACACCACCTTTCATTCTCGCACCCCTCTCCAACGTGACACTCCCTCGCTCTCAGGCCCATCAACCCAGCCCAAACCTAATTCATTTAACCTAACCAAACCCTAAAACATAACCTCTCCCTCATTCTGACCAGCCGCGGCGCACATTCCCCTATTCCTCAATCTCCCTCATTTTCCTCCCATCATCTCGCCCTCTACCCCGATTTCCTCTCTACCTTCCTCCATTTTCATCTCACCTCCTTCTTCTCTCTTCTTCCATCTCTTCCAACACTAACCCTAAAAAACCTAAACAGCCGCGACACTTTCCCCATTTTTCGGCCTGAATTTTCTCTAAATCAAGACCGAATCGAGCTCATAACTTCGTCCAGATACATGCATCAAAGGACAGATTCGCTGAGGACTTGAGAATAACGCGTGGATTTCCACACCATCAGGGAGTACTCTACTTTCCTCACTATTTCATATTATTTTTGATTCTTTTTTCCATTTATTACTCTGATACGTTTTCTATTTTGGTCACAGATCCTGAAACGGCTATAAAAGCCCTTGAAGACCGAGAGGAAAAGGGGAGAGCAAACCCTAGAGGCATTGAGCGAACGGAGATAACGAACCCGAGAAAGACGAAATCGGAGAAAGAAGAAGAAGCACGTGAAGAGGCAGAAGTAAACCCGTGAGGCTCCTGTCCAAAAACAAACACCATTTTAGATCTAGGTTCTCTTTGAAGCCCCATCTCTTGTTTCTGTTCTATTTTTTTGGGAGTCACTACGACCCAGGTTAACATTTTTCCTTTCATTCTTCATTCTTGGGTCTGTATCTGGACTGTAGTTACGAATGATTTTCATATTCTATTTGATTCGTTCTTCATCCCCTAGACTCTGTTGATATTGTGGTTATTATTGTTGTTGCTGTTCATCTGCTGCTTGTTATTTTTTTTTACGTGCCCTTCCTTCTTCCATTCTGAAATTTTGATTGTTTGAATCCTGCTTCTGGAAATTTGCCGCACGTAGTATTAGGGTTTGGCCTCCCAATGGGGCCAAACCCTAACAGGGACCGATTTGCAATATTCTTTTAAGAAGAGGGCGTAACTGTAAATAAAGTAGGGATATTTTAGTAATTTTTCAAAAAAATAGGGGCGTAAATACGAAAAAATAAAAGCTACGAACCTTTATTATGAGTTTGGCCTTCCAAAGGGGTCAAAATCCAAATTAGGGACTAATTTGGAAAATAGTTTTATTTTTAGGGGCACAAATGCAAAAATAAAAAGTTATGAATTTTATTTTATTTTATTATGGGAATAATTTAAATTATGTTGACAAGTGACTCCAAACACAAGAGGGGGGTGAATTGTGTGTGAACTGTGCTTTCAAAAACTTTTGGAGAAATAAGTGCTAATTATGAGTTGCGGAAATATTAATGTGAAATAGATAAATCACTTGAAGAATAAATTGCAAACGAGTTAAAAATAAAGTAAATAGTAAGATATAAATAACAATAAAATAAAGGAAAGAAATATAATTGACTCAAAAGTAGAGAGATAAGGAGTAAAAAGCACACAACAAATTATCCAGGTTCGGCCACTTAACACCCTGGCCTACGCCCCGTCCCCAAAGCAAACCACTATGGGATTTTCACTAAGACACTAGCTTTTAAATCGAGTTCACTAGAAACCTTTACAACTCTAAACCAGAGCAATACGTTCAAGAGATATCACCTCTATGAACACCTTGGGATTCCTACCCAAAAATAAATGATTTTCACAAATAAAATGAGATTTAAAAAGATACACTCAATAGTGCGGATATAACAAATTGAAGCTCAAATAATACAACTCAAATTTTGTAGAATAAAAAGACTCTCGAGAAAATTGTGCTCAAATAAGTGTGAGTGATGAAAAATATTTGTGAGTTTTTGGCACAAAAATTAAGCAATCGCATTGTTGTTGTTGTGTAAGAAAGAGCACAGCGTTGTATATTTATAGACCGACCGAGGAGCGTCTCACGCACTTAAAAATATGTCCGCTGAGGATTTGCCCGCTGAAGATTTGCCCGTTCGTTGATTATTAAAAAGGATTTGTCGTTGCAGAAGACAAGGCAGACGACCTCACGAAGACTCGGCCAGACGACCTCGCCACACTCGACAGACGACCTCGACAAAGCTCGGCATACGACCTCTGAACGGCTCGGCAAAGACCTAGGCACCACGACCTCGGAACACGCTCGACATACGACCTCTTCATCACTCGGCTCTCATAGCTCTAAGACGCGACCTCATCGGCTCGACCACGAGACCTCGGTGCAGCGACCTCATAAGCTCGACACCGACTTCCTCGAGCTCAACATCCGACTTCCTCCTCATTTCGACATCCGATTTCCTCAGGCTCGACACGCGACTTCCTCCTAAGCTCGACATCCGACATCCGACTTCCTCAGAGCTCGACACGCGACTTCCTCCTCAGCTCGACATCCGACACGAGATATGCATGTCAAAATATTTTGTGCGTGTGTGATTTAATTTTAATTGAGAGCTTTTTATTACTACTTACAAATTGTCTTAATAAAGATAAATAAATACCCATAACCCAAAGACTTGAGAAACAATCATTCTTGATACGCGTCTTGGTATTCTTTTCCACTTTTTGCACGGTTGACTATTTGCAAGACTCCCTTTTGTCAATCATCAAAATCATCCTGTCAAGGCATGTATTCACAGACTCCCCCTTTTATATGATGACAAACATCTCATGCCGGCTTTTTTAGTAAAAATATAATCATGATATAGCAATGAGATAAAAACAAAGTTTGTCAATAAAAGATATCGTAGTTTAAGCACGTATTTTAGAAAACTCCCCTCACAATATTAAAAGATATCGAGTTTAGGCGCATTTTGGCATTTTGGTGAAGAACTCCTCACAATATGCATGGAATAAACCACTCCCCTGAATCATATAACTCTCCCCTTTGGCAACATCAAAAAGCGGAAAAGATAAAGGAAAGGCATGTAAAACGTATGCATATACGTGTAACTAGATGGCGAAAAATAATAGAGTATCAAGGGTTCAATGAAGCATAATTGTTTGCGATTAACATAACCAGCACAAACTTTTATTTTAGCGATTATAGGAAGGACGGTTGCATTTCTCCACTTTTAGTCTTGGTAACTAACCTGCATAAAAATGTTAGCACACTCCAACGCCCAAGTTAGAACTTATTCATAATAAAATGCACTCACTGGCAGTGATTCAATGCATGATTGATCTAAAATTCCTAACTTGGTTCTTATAAAAAGAAGCTTTCTTTAGGCAAAGGTTTAGTAAAAATATCTGCAAGTTGTTTAGATGTTTCCATAAACTCAATCACACAATCTCCTTTTTGAACATGATCTCTAATAAAATGGTGCCTAATTTCTATGTGTTTGGTCCGGAGTGATAAACCGGTTTTTCGTGAGGTTTATGGCACTAGTATTGTCGCACTTAATTGGAGCAGTTTTGATTAATCCCATAATCATTCAACTCATTGTTTCATCCAAATAATTTATGCACAACAATCACCGCCGTAACGTATTCCGCTTCAAAGAATGGACAAAGCCACACCGCTTGTTTCTTACTATGCCATGAGACCAAGGCATTCGGAAGTAACTGACATGTGCCACTAGTGCTTTTTGCGTTCTTTTTGCAACCCGCAAAATCAGAATCGGAGTACCCAATAAGTGTGCACAAGACTTTGGGGTACCATAAACCCATGGTTTGTGCCGGTGAGATATCTCATGATGCGTTTACCGCTAAGAGATGTGATTCCTTAGGATTTGCTTGAAAACGTGCACACATACAAACACTAGACATAATATCCTGACGACTAGCGGTGAGATAGAGAAGAGATCCTATCATACCTCTATACTTACTTACTTCGACCGACTTACCACCTTCATCTTTGTCAAGATAGCATGATGTGCTCATGGGAGTTGAGATTTCTTTGGCGTTGCTCATTCCAAATCTTTTAAGCAACTCCTTGCAATATTTGGATTGATTTATAAAAATTCCTTCTTTTGTTTGTTTGATTTGAAGTCCAAGGAAGTAATTTAGCTCTCCCATCATTGACATTTCAAATTCACTTTGCATGGTATCGTAAAATTCCTTACACAAGGATTCATTAGTAGCACCAAATATTATATCATCGACATAAATTTGAACAAGTAAAATGTCATGCTTTTTGTGTTTAATGAAAAGAGTGGTATCAACTTTTCCTCTTTCAAAACCTTTTTCAAGTAAATATTTGCTCAACCTCTCGTACCAAGCTCTCGGAGCTTGTTTTAAACCATATAAAGCCTTTTTCAATTTGAAAACATGATTTGGAAATTCAAAATTTTCAAAACCAGGGGGTTGATCAACATATACTTCTTCTTGAATAAAACCATTTAGAAATGCACTCTTAACATCCATTTGAAAAAGTTTAAAATCCATGATGCATGCAAATGCGAGAAGCATGCGAATAGCTTCTAATCTAGCCACGGGTGCATAGGTTTCATCGAAATCTATGCCCTCTTGTTGATTATAGCCTTTTGCAACAAGTCTAGCTTTATTTCTAACAATGATACCGTTTTCATCAAGCTTGTTGCGAAAGACCCATTTGGTCCCAATGACTAGGTGATCTTTAGGCCTAGTGGACAAGTTCCCAAACATCATTTCTCTCAAATTGATTTAATTCCTCTTGCATAGCAAAGGTCCAATGCTCATCAAAGATGGCTTCATTGACGTCATTTGGTTCAATTTGAGAGACAAAGGCCATATGATGACATGCATGATTAAGAGAGTTTCGAGTCGTTACCCCTTTTGAGATATCACTTATTATGTTGTCAAGAGGATGGTTCTTTGAGACTCTCCATTCCTTTGGAAGATTTGAGTGAGAGAGTTCTTGAGAGGGTTGAGGCAAGGACTCTTGATCCTCCTTTTGAACTTTTGATCTCTCTTGTTCCTCTAAATAGGTATCTCCAAATACTTCTGCAAGATCATCAACACTTTCTTCTACTGAAGATTTGGGGTTAGATTCATCAAAAGAAACATGCACAGATTCTTCAATAGTCAAAGTTCTCTTATTATAAATTCGAAAAGCTTTACTAGAAATAGAATATCCAAGAAATATACCTTCATCAGCTTTAGCATCAAATTTTCCAAGGTTATTCTTACCATTGTTTAGGACAAAACACTTGCATCTGAAAACGTGAAGGTGGGAAATGTTGGGCTTCCTTCCTTTGTGGAGTTCATACGGTGTTTGCTTAAGGATCGGTCTTATAAGAACTCGATTCATCACATAGCAAGCGGTGCTCACGGCGTCTGCCCAAAAGTACTTAGGAAGGTTAGTCTCATTGAGCATCGTCCTCGCTAGCTCTTCAAGAGACCGATTTTTCCTTTCAACCACTCCATTTTGTTGCGGTGTCCTTGGAGCAGAAAAGTTGTGATCAATGCCATTTTCTGGGCAAAATGCTTCAAATGCTTCATTCTCAAATTCCCCACCATGATCACTTCGAATGGAAGCAATGTTAAGTCCCTTCTCATTTTGTATAACCTTTGCAAGTTTTCGAAAAGCATTAAAAGCATCATTTTTGTGAGAAATAAATAAAGTCCATGTATAGCGAGAATAGTCGTCCACAATAACAAGAGCATAGTAATTGCCACCAAAGCTTTTAGTTCTAGAAGGGCCAAATAAATCCATATGTAAAAGTTGTAAAGGCCGATTTGTAGAAACAATATTTTTAGATTTGAAAGATGCCTTTACTTGTTTTCCTTTAGGACATGCATCACAAAGTTTATCTTTTTCAAAACGAAGCTTTGGTAAGCCAATTACTAAGTCTTTACGAACCAATTTATTAAGATGATCCATGTGAATATGAGCCATTCTTCTATGCCATAGCCAAGATTCATTCTCTTTACTAAAAAGACAGCATGCATCATTTGAAGGTAGTTCATCTAAATTAACCATATAGATATTTCCAATTCTAGATCCAACGAAAACTGTACTTTTATTAAAAGAATTTACGACCATGCATTTTGAAGAATCAAATATAACATTATTGCCTTTGTCGAAAGTTGACTAATCCTTAGCAAGCTATGTTTAAACTCCTCCACATACAAGACATTCTCTATAATGGGATTAGGACTCTTACCAATAGAACCAATCCCAAGAATTTTACCTTTGTTGTTGTCACCATACCAGACATAACCACTATTCTTAGGTACCAATGAGGAGAACTTGCTTTTGTCTCCTGTCATGTGCTTTGAACACCGCTATCAAGATACCAATTTAAGTCCTTGGCTTTCAAGCACACCTACAACAACAAATCATATTTTAACCTTTGGTACCCAAACCATCTTGGGTCCATATGAGTTAGTCTTGGGCAAGGTGCCCTTTGGAATCCACATATTTTTGCCAACTACATTTTTATTCTTTCTAATATTGCAAATAGAGGCAAAAGTGACCATTTCTACCACAAAGGAAAGTATTTAATGAAAGGACTACTTGAGGGTTTGTTGTGATTGAAGAGTTTAAAAGATTTTTCATGAATTTTTGGATGATAACCTAAACCAGCTTTTCCAAAAGTACCTTTTTGGTTTCCTAACATAATGTTTAGATTATCTCTTCCCATCGTAAATTTTGCAAGAGTGTTATTTAAATCCTTAACCTTATTTTTCAAAACACTACACTCATTGCATTTTAAAACTTCATCCTTTTTATTTTCACAAGATATGGGAGGAGAAGTTTCAATCACAAAGAACTTGTTTTTCTTTAAGAATCATTATCTCTTTGTTTAAAATTTCAATTTTTGATTCAAGAGAAGAGATGGTTTTCTTAGAAGAAAGAACAATTTTTCCAAGTTTAATCGTTTCATTATTTAATTCTTCACAAGCAATAAGCAGCTCATCATAAGTTAAAGGAGATTCGAGTTCAAGAGCATTTACCTCATCCTCCTCGTGTTTTGCCATGAGACATAAGTTGGCCTCGGTAGTACCTTCATGGGTCAATAGAAGGGTGTCCCACATTTCTTTAAGAATCTTGCAATTTGAGACCCTATAGAACTCATCGTAGCTTAAAGCAGAAGTGATGATGTTCTTAGCTTTCAAATTGTATTGGACCTTTTTCTTATCATCTTCGGTCCAAAGTGATCTTGGTTTGTCTACCACTGCATCATTAATTGATTGAGTGGGGACAAATGGACCATTTTCCACAGCATCCCAAATATCAAGATCAACACCCTCAAGAAAGATTTGCATTCTATCCTTCCAATAACCATAAGCCTCACCATTGAAAAATGGGGGTCTGTTCATGGAGGTTCCCTCGTTATTGTTTGAAGTCATTCTCTTGAGACGGTTAAGTCCTTTATACAAGAGTCTAGCTCTGATGCCACTTGTTGACAAGTGACTCCAAACACAAGAGGGGGGTGAATTGTGTGTGAACTGTGCTTTCAAAAACTTTTGGAGAAATAAGTGCTAATTATGAGTTGCGGAAATATTAATGTGAAATAGATAAATCACTTGAAGAATAAATTGCAAACGAGTTAAAAATAAAGTAAATAGTAAGATATAAATAACAATAAAATAAAGTACAGAAATTTAATTGACTGAAAAGTAGAGAGATAAGGAGTAAAAAAGCACACAACAAATTATCCAGGTTCGGCCACTTAACACCCCTGTGGCCTACGTCCTGCCCCCAAAGCAAACCACTATGGGATTTTCACTAAGACACTAGCTTTTAAATCAGGTTCAGCTAGAAACCTTTACAACTCTAAACCAGAGCAATACGTTCAAGAGATATCACCTCTCTATGAACACCTTGGGATTCCTACCCAAAAATAAATGATTTTCACAAATAAAATGAGACGAAAAAGATACACTCAATAGTGCAGATATAACAAATTGAAGCTCAAATAATACAACTCAAATTTTGTAGAATAAAAAGACTCTCAGAAAATTGTGCTCAAATAAGTGTGAGTGATGAAAAATATTTGACAGAGTTTTTGGCACAAAAATTAAGCACTGCGTTGTTGTTGTTGTGTAAGAAAGAGCACAGCGTTGTATATTTATAGACCGACCGAGGAGCGTCTCACGCACTTAAAAAATATGTCCGTTGAGGATTTGCCCGTTGAAGATTTGCCCGTTGCGTTGATTATTAAAAGGATTTGTCGTTGCAGGAAGACAGCTAGGCAGACGACCTCTGAAGACAGCTCGTGACGACCTCGCCACACTCGACAAAGCGACCTCGACACAGCTCGGCATACGACCCCTGAACAGCTCGGCACAAGACCTAGGCACACGACCTCGGAACACAGCTCGACATACGACCTCCTCATCAGCTCGGCTCTCATAGCTCGGACGCGACCTCATCACCGACCACGAGACCTCGGTGCACGCGACCTCATAAGCTCGACACCCGACTTCCTCAGAGCTCAACATCCGACTTCCTCCTCACCGACATCCGATTTCCTCAGAGCTCGACCACGCGACTTCCTCCTCAGCTCGACATCCGATTTCCTCAGAGCTCGACACGCGACTTCCTCCTCATCTCGACATCCGACACGAGATATGCATGTCAAAATATTTTGTGCGTGTGTGATTTAATTTTAATTGAGAGCTTTTTATTACTACTTACAAATTGTCTTAATAAAGATAAATAAATACCCAGAACCCAAAGACTTGAGAAACAATCATTCTTGATACGCGTCTTGGTATTCTTTTCCACTTTTTGCACGGTTGACTATTTGCAAGACTCCCTTTTGTCAATCATCAAAATCATCCTGTCAAGGCATGTATTCACAAATTAATGGCAAACGAACTTTTTGAATAAATTAAGGTACCATTTTAATGGGCGTTTTAGGGGTGCTAGTACCTTCCCTAGGCGTAATCAACTCCCGAATCCAAAAATCTGGTTCAAGAGACCTTTCTTACAAAGTAAATCCAAAATTAGGTTTTCCAATGTTTTCCTAGAAATAAAAACGTAGGTGGTGACTCCATGAAAATTTCAGGGTGGTTGTACAGCTGGCGACTCCGCTGGGGATACTAGAGAGTTAGGCCTTATAATCGTTTGAATTTGTTTGTTTGCCTTACATAATTTATTTCCCTTGTATTTTATTTTTCTACTCCTATTTGTTCATTGTATATTTTGCTCATATGCTTGTATATTTGAACCCTAGGGTAGAAGACATTTGTAAATATTATATGTTTATTTATTTTGCAGCGGGTAGAATTTTAGGTCATTGCTCCTTTCACACACTTCACTTTGCACACTTATTTGCACACACTATGAGTGGGAGCCCTATACCCGGGCCCGAGTGAACATTAAGTTAGGAGAGGCTGCGTAGTGGGTGCTCTGCTGGACGTACGGCCAGTAGGTTCCTACGAAAGCCTCACCTAGAGTTTGGCTCCATTTGAGAAAAAAACCATCCTTTAATAGTATACCTATTATTGGTGGTAACATTTTCAAATGGGACCCTTGGCTCTAGGGACCTTTTAGTTTAGTACTTTAATCCACCCAAAGAAAGGCACTTAATGTGAACCATAGATCCTTTAAGAATTACCAACCTTGGTCACAAAAGGAGCATACCCTCTCCTATTATCTTTTTTGCTTATTTATTTCAAAAAAGTCACAAAAATAATTTTTACGATATAAACTTCTCTTTTAGAGCCCCAATCAACTATTTTGAAAAAATAGATACTTAGGTCTTTTAAAAAAAGGGGGGGTGTAATAATAATAGTAATAACGGTAACAAATTTTCTAAAAATAAACTTAATGTGTACTAAAATGTATATTTATTAAAATGATTGTGTTTTCAAAAATAAAGTAAATTTGCAATTTTATTTTTCTTTCACTTTTGGAAAACAAAGTCATACTCATTCATTCATGCATATGCCATAACACTAATTTCTCATTCGTTCAGGCTTATCGGAAATTTCAAAAATCTTTGGAACAAATGTCTTCGGTGAGCGCAGTTACAGGGTTAGAGAGGAGAAACACTTTGAAGTTCAAGATCGAACTGCCTCGTTTGATGCATCTAAAAACCTTGGTTGATTTCATAGGTGAAAAGTGGATACAGTTGGATCTGATTAGCTTCGTGGGGAAATTTGGGAATATATTGGATCTGATAAATGTGGACGTACAAGTGGGAGCCCTAACGACACTGGCCCAGTTTTATGACCCTTCTCTGAGATGTTTCATGTTCCGGAATGTAACACCCCGTTTCCGAGGCGCTACTGTGCAACCCAATCTAATGCTGAAAACATTTAATGCTTGTATGCTTTCAGTTAAGGAGTACTCTTATGAATTTCGCAATGGAAAAATAGGAGTAATTTTTTTTTCTTTTCATATTCTTTCCTTTGAAACCCTTTTCAAAATGAGACATAGAGTACTATAGTTTTCTAAATGATGCCAATTCAAACTTTTACAATTATCAGAGTATAATGCATCACAAAATAATACTTCACATAACAAATTCGCACTAAGGCGAGATTTTCTGAAAAGACTAATTACAAAACAACCAATACAAAACCCTAAGCTAAGCTGGCTGACAACTATAACTCTTACTGAGAAACAGCTCAGCAAGATCAAACACGAAGTATTCAGAGGAATCTTCCTCCACTGGCTCAATCTTCAATGCTCCTAAAAGACGAAGCTGCAACAGCTACCGAACTCCATCTGGAAGTGACATCCATAAGGACATCCAATCCAACAACAGTGCAAGGGTAAATCCTTTGTCCACGAGTTTATCATAGGCTATGTCGCATGCAAACGATATATACATATATAATACAACAACATTCTTTTATATACATATACATACTTAATAGACCGCACACAATCAGCATGGTATATCAAGCATGGCATGTGAGCAAACAAAACAACCAACAGATCAACAATCAAGTCACTACAATATCAACCATTGCATGTGAGCAGGCAAGTCTATCAACAGATAAGTGATCAAGTCATCACAATATCCAATTCATCAACAATTCCTCACATATCATAAATGCGGTTAGCTATGCATGTCAATGCAAGATGGCTGGTTGTGTATACACTGCACCTTAAACAAGGTTAGCAGAGACGAGGAACTTTATTTCCCAACGTCCAAATCAACTCCCCTACCAAGGGTATTGCCACAAAGGCTTGCCACACATTAGGCTTTCTGCCACACGGGCATGCAATGACAACTCGTCCTTTTGAAGTCCTGAAGACAATCAAACGCTCCGAGTGTCGATGCTCAATGGTCAGTATACATCCAAACAAATTCAACAACATGGCATGCTCACCGTAGGGAGCGCCCGAGTAATGTTTTAATTAATCAATGCGGATCAACGACACCTTAACTCACTCACTCTACTTAGTGAATTTTCATGCTTCCAATTCTTATATTTCCTAGGTGAGGTTGTACCAAAATAAATCACTCATTTATCTTTGGGTCATTGGAACCCGAGTTTCATCAAATTCTTTATCTAGCATGGTTCCATTTCTACTTATCTATAAGCTTAGGCTAGTCATACTACAATCCTCCTGCTTATTTTTAAGCCAAAATACCTTTAACAATTACTTAGAGTGCAAACACAGGACACAAAGTCCGGGTGTTCAATTGCGAACGCTAGTCTTAATCTCAGATCAGAACTCTAGGCACGTAATGCGGAACACTAGGGTCAATTTTTAGATTGAGATACTAGGGACGCCATACGGAACACTAGGTCCAATCCTAAAGTAATAAAATGGGCAGGCAAGTTGGACATTAAGTCCCAAAGACAGACACATAGTCCATATGCTCAATAGGAACACTAGGTTCCCTATGTTTTAATCTTTCAAAAACTCGATCTTTGAACTCTCTTTCTCTATTCTTATATCACTCCTATGTATCTGAAAATACTTTTTAGTTCTAGGTCGTTGAAACCCTAGTTGTGTTAAATAACACACTGGAAGAATTCCCATGAAAGAGAGGTGGTGCGACCACTCTTAATTACCAAGTCTTTCCTAGCCAGAATTTCCCAGGCGCATCATTTAACTCAACCGTTTTTGCAAATCGTACTATTTATTTCAAATTCTTTTCTCTACTATCATTCCATTGAAATTTCCTTGCAAGCTTTAGCTAGTTATACTAAATCCCTCACGCTTTCTTTTAAATCAAAATGCCCTTAACAATTTGCTTACGAGATCAGAATTGACGTGGAATCGCATCGATTTACCGATGTAAATCGTCAACCAATAGCAGTCGATCAACGCATTATTAATTAATCCATTATCAACAACAATATTTTCCAAATTCCAATCAATTCCAAGTTCCAATAAATCCAACATGATTCAAGGAACACAACACAAGTCATAATGCCACACAGGGCCAAGAACATGCTACAGCATTTCATACGACACCTAACAATTCAGTAGGCTACAACATGCTACATACTTCCATCAATTTCAAGTCCAATCAAATTAATCCAACATGGTTTAAGTCACACAATACTATTCAGTCTTGCCACACAGGGCCAAATCAATACACAATAATTCATGCTACAACATCTCAATAACACATAGTAATACTACAAGTACTACCACACTATCAAACAATCAAACAAGCAACAAACAAGGCGAAAAGCCCAAACTCATTATATAAGAATTTCCCTTACCTTGGGCGCTTTAACAATCCAAGCAAGGTAATCCGAAATAATCGTCAAGTCGCACTTCGCGCGCGTACCTTAAGCACGAACCTTAACAACACAAACTTAACTAAATTAGAACTAAAACTTAGTCCTAATGCCCCTAGGGCAGCCACGGCTTTGGCATCCTAAAGCCTAGGAATTATTTGACTTAATCCCTAATTGGTGCTATCTAGCCATATGCCAAGGTACATATTCAAACCATGCAAGTTTTGAAACTTTTTCAAAAGCTAAGCACTTAGAAAATATCAAAACCCAAAACTTACCAATTGGAATAGTGTTTTACCAAATGAATAGTGTTTTTCCAAACTTAAACCACTTTTTAACACTAAAACATGTCACAAAATTTTAGAAATAAATTCAATACAAGTTCAAAACAATTCTTAAGACATAAACCAAATCTTTTCCCAAAATCATACTTCTTTGAATTGTTTTGCTAAATCAAATCACTACCCACTTTTCACAACATCTTTTAGGTTGAAATCAAATTAAAATCATACCCTAACTCTTCTCATAGGGCACGGTTTTAAGACCACGAAACAAACTCAAGGTTTTCAAACTTTTAACTCCTAAATCATTACAACTTTTGTTTAATCAAAACTACCTATCATAACCCAATTTCCATACCACTTTAATACAATTAAAAACAAGTCCAAACTCATTAAATCATGCCTAAAAGCTACTGTTTTTAGGAACTATAAACAGCCCCAAAATTTAATTGTTTTCAACTTTATAAAACAACTTGTTTTCCAAGTAAACATCAAAGTCTAACCATCTATAATTTAAACAAGTTTTTCACAACCACTTTGCACTAAAACAAGTCACATCTTTTGTCTAAATTCAAGTTAAAACATCATCAAAAGCTTGCTCTTAAATCACGATTTTTGGAGTCCCAAAACAGCCCCTAAATTCATTTTATTTCAAACCACACAAGTTGCTAAAATGCTAAATCTCATTACTACATCTTAACACAAGTTAATCATAAATTTTAAGCAACAAAGCTTGATTAAAAACAAACATAAACAGCCCTTAATTGCCACGGTTACCAGCCCCAAAGTTCACCAATTTGATTTTACAAAACTTGCTTGTTTTGCATATAAGACTAGTTTCAAGCATACCACTTAAAACCCATCAAAGAACTAACTCTAAATCCAACAAAATCAAACCAAAACAACCTTGAACAGCCCCTAATTTCGTTCAGCCCCAAAACCTAGGTTTTCACAATTTTTTTAAAACCAAGAACAAGCCTAATCTAGGTGGAAAATAAGGGGTTAAGGAACTAGTCATGTTAATCTAGCAAAATCTAACACCTTTAAGCAAAAACAACTCCTAAAATCATGAAAGGCACAATCATGGCAGCCATGAGAAAGGAGAAGAGATTAGAATCCTTACCAAGAAGATTAGAGATGATAGAACAAGGATTGAGAAGGAAGGAAGTAAAGATGGAAACTTTGATCATCAAAACTTCCAAAACCACCACTTTCTCTTTCTAGAATTTTTTCAAGCTTTCCAACAATGAAAGGAACTGAAATGGGGCAGCCAAATGGAAGGAGAAGCCACGAAATTTTGAGGGGCAATGGTGGAAGAAAAAGTTCATTTAGTTGGAAACTAACTAAACTAGTTCTAAGTTAACCAAACAAACTAAACTAACTAACTATAATTACATAACCACCAATCACACACCAACACTTGTCCAAGAAGCTTCTAAGGATGAGGTTCAGCTCCCCTAGTGGCTGGATGCATCTCCCCTTTGCCCAAAATATCTAGATATTTCGTTTCGTCGCGTTCTCTCGCCAATTGCACGTTACGCGTATATTAGGTTTTAATACTAAAAACTCCAAAAATATTTCTAATTATAACCCCACACCCAAAAATCACAAATATTCCTCATGCATAAGAAAAGTATCTATGTATCTCGTTTTCTCGAAATGCGAACCGAAAGCGTCGCAATTAAAATCTCGGCCATAGAAAATACACTAAATATTTTCTGATGCCCAAAATTCTAGAAACATTACAATAAATCCTAAATATTGGAAAATGATAAGATCTCAAATTTTATAAAATTTGGATCACGTTTAGGCATGTTTAGGTTAGAAACACACACAATAGTCTATCTACTACAGAATTCAAATAATTCTCGCAGTAATAAAAGCGTAAATTAGTGAGGATCACTAATTTCAATTTCTCTTATCATATAGATATTATTCAATCAATAAAATTATCAAAACAAAATCATTAAAATAATAGTCATATTAAATATGACATAAAACAGACAATTAGTACAATAACTAAACCATGAAAAATCAAACTATGACTTGAAAATATTTATTAAATCCTGAAAATTATTTCTCATATAATAAAATAATTTTCTTCAATCAAATGGCCATTTTTCACATTTTTCAGGATTAATTCATATTAAAAACAGTATACGTCTACACTGTCTGTTAATCTGAATTAACTACTAAAACAGTAAACTGTTTACAATAAATCTTGGTAGTTCTTCATACTTTTAGCAAACCATTGAGGTGATCAATCTGTATGATTTATTTTCAAGTAGTCGGAAACTATAAAATAATTTTCATAAAAATTGGGATGTTACATTACCACCCTCCTTAAAAAAAAAATTCGTCCTCGAAAATTAACTTATAAACCAAGACAAAACCAAAATGATGAAAAGTCATAACTTAATATTAAACATATCATAAATACGAACTTTGAAATTTAATACGACATAATAATTTTTCACTCAATAATCAAACACAAAGCATACATTTTATTCATATATCCTTACTAAAGTAAGGCACTACATCATCAACTTAAACGTTTACAAAACACAATACTGCACGTCCATGTTGAAGAAGTCCTCGCGAATGACGCTTTATTCCAATCTACGATCACGAACACAATCACAAACACGGTCACGAACACGTACAATCACGAACACGGTCACGAACACGTACAGTCACGAACACGGTCACGAACTCGTATAGTCACATGCTAACCCCAACAAGACATTGCCAACATAAAAACACTCACGGAACCTAAAATCTTCTACGAACCCATGGTCTGTAGACAAAACAAGAAAGAAGAATTTGCACGATCACCAAACACAAAATCACTGACAACATCAACCAGCATAAACGCCAAGGAATTGCATAAGGATCTTCCCCCAAAGTCATCCTAAAGCTCACGGCTTGCAAGGAGAACAAGAAGATGAATATTTGGTTTTTCTCACACTAGAACTCACGACACTTCACACTAAAATGGAAACAAACTCCTCTCCTCCTTATATATATAAGTGTGGTTGGCCAATGGTCAAAGGAAATAAGATAACTCACAAGAAAGGAGAAGAAAGGAATCTTAGATGTCTACCAATATCAACATCAATAATGAACTCACATCCCCCCTTGTTAATGAGACGGAACTAGCAAGAAAGAAAGGAAGAAAAAATGGTCCATACCCAAAATTCTATTAAGCCATCAATGTGTCTAAAGACAAGATAAAGTGGAATAGAATTTTTACAAAATTGTCTAACCCATGATCATGACACCATACTCCCACTAACAATTCTCACCTACTCAAAAATGCTCTCTTCAATTAGCCCCACGGTCTCGGCGTCGCTCTAATTCACTGTGTCAGGGTAGTCGCATAATCAGTTGCTCGATTGGCGACAAATCACGTAAATTAAATTATCAAGAGAAATTTAATTCAACGCGCTCTAAAATATTCGCGTATAAGAAATACGCTCACAAAATAATCACATTAATAATTTCACGAATAATCAAAATAACATATATCATAATACCAAAATATAATAAAAATTTGGATTTTGGAATCTAATATAATAATAAAATACGTCACAGAGTTAAAACACTTATGTGGTCTATAGTTAGAACCACGCACACACCATAATACATATAGTACGATAATTATAGCGTCACCTATGGATAATCTCTCTCGTAAATCTCGGCCACTCGGCTCCTTTGTGTAGCATTTCACGAGACGAAGTCTTCAAATGATGAGTTCTCCGCTCCGCAATGTGTAAACACGCCTTTAGTGGTTGGTCTTGCGGCTCAGACATTGTTGACAAAGCAGACTCAACTCGTGGTGCTTTGCGCCTGCACAGATATCCCAATTCCTTGCGGTTTAAGTATAATCTTTCCATGGTTGGTTCGTTAACGCGTTGTGCTCCTCATCTTCACCGCTGAAGTAGTGCGTCTTGGCTATTGATACTTGTGATTCCTCTTCGCTTATCATGTAGACATATCCTTGATGAGTTGGGCACACAACCTTCGCGACATCCACATTTGGCAATTGATAGTCCTTAAAAATATGTCCTGGCTACTTGCGATCCACAAAGATAGTCGGTCCTTCATTGGGTATTCTTCACCTAACTATTTCTTGCTTCCACATTGATGACGGTTCCACTTCAACTCCTGGCCATTCCCAATAGCCAACGCCACGTAACAATTATGATTGTGTGATTTCCCTGAGGATAGAAATAAGGTGCTCCTTGTTGATGTCTTCGTCTTCGTCCTTTGCCTTGATAATCTGGCTTAACTAGACCTCTAATAGCTTGCTCCTCCGTTCGTTGTCTTAGCCAATCGTGTTGATTCTTTGCGGCAATCTATTGTGCGACAGTAGTTGCTATCTCGACTATCACTCGAATTACGTGATTCACGTCTAAGTTACAAGCTCTGAGAGAGACTTGTTCGTCCGAAGGCATCGAATTTCTCTGAAGTAAACTAACCAAAATCCCCACAACAAATTCAATCATCCGAGATGATCGCACACAATTTCACACAATGTCAAACATGTTTCAACCAGAAACATTACAGACAATCACAAACAAGATCCACATAACCTAGGAATAACAAACTTATACCCGACAATTCCCAACAATCTAGGCCAGCTTAGACAAAGCGGTCCGGTTAGAACCGAACTGCTCTGATACCACTTAAAGGTGACACTCCGTTTAAAGCCATCAGGCAACCCAATCTAATCTTTGAAAACATTTAATGCTTGTATGCTTTCGGTTAAGGAGTACTCTTATGAATTTCGCAATGGAAAAATAGGAGTAATTTTTTTTTCTTTTCATATTCTTTCCTTTGAAACCCTTTTCAAAATGAGACATAGAGTACTATAGTTTTCTAAATGATGCCAATTCAAACTTTTACAATTATCAGAGTATAATGCATCACAAAATAATACTTCACATAACAAATTCGCACTAAGGCGAGATTTTCTGAAAAGACTAATTACAAAACAACCAATACAAAACCCTAAGCTAATTTGGTGAGAACTATAACTCTTCTTGAGAAACAGCTCAGCAAGATCAAACACGAAGTATTCAGAGGAATCTTCCTCCACTGGCTCAATCTTCAATGCTCCTAAAAGACGAAGCTGCAACAGCTACCGAACTCCATCTGGAAGTGACATCCATAAGGACATCCAATCCTGTTGGAATCAAGTGGATTCAGAAACAATAACCCTTAATTGTTTTGATGATAACAAAAGATTAAGAGAACAATTTATTCTCTAACATGGTTATAAGTGTGCAGAAAGTATTTATATTCGGAAAAATTCGCTTGAAGACTTAGTGAAATCTTGAATTTCACTCTGGAAAGCCCGACTCAGCTCTGGTTCTTGGCACATAGAATCTGTTTGGTCAACGCTCTGGTGTAAGTCAACGACTGGGTAGATCGATCTAAGAGACTACACTCTGTTTGGTCAACGCTCTGGTGTAAGTCAACGCTCTGGTAGATCAGTCTAAGAGACTACACTCTGTTTAGTCAACGCTTTGGTCTTCAGTCAACACTTAACATATTGTGTTATATGTGCTCTATGATAGACTTAGTGCTTTCCTACACGATTCTGTCATTTGATAGCCCATTAAATTCTACACACAAGAATCTGGTGATCTGTGAAGCTCAGTTCTGATAGTAAAATTCAAGTACCTTGTTATACGAGGTATCTTTAGACAAGAAGAATGTCAAAGGATAAAATCATCAAGGAAACTTGTGCTTGAAGTGTCTATATTTTTGAAAAGCTCACTAAGGACAAAGTTACTGACATTGCGTATAATACTCGAGAATGCTTTTCGTCTTGAAAGCGGCGTATCTGCAAAAGCGAAATTCCAGGATCTGAACTTTGACTTTGGACAAAAAGAAGCGTTGTGCGGACAAAAAGAGGCGTTGTGTCACAACGGCACTTTTTCAACCCTAGCTATATATCCTACCTCATACCTTTGAAGTAAGACAAGAATTGAGTTTTCAACAAAGCGATTTTCAACACGGTTATGCAATCTAGCAACTTGAATATTTTTACGAGTAGTGAGAGCATCAACATCTATCTTCTCAAACACTACCCAATCAAGAGACAGTGAGCAATCAAGAATTCATCCAAGTCTCTGAGATCGTTGAACAAGGCACTTACTGTTTTATTCTTTCTTTTAAGAAAGTTATTTTGTGCTAAAAGTATTTTCATTGTAAATTCTCTCTGAAGAGAGTTATCTCTATATTGTTTCAAAAACTCTTATTTGAATCCGTACTTAGCCCAGTAGTGGCTGTATACCTTAGAGGCTCAACTGTATTGAGTCGTTCTAAGAAGTTGTGAGTATAGCAGGTTAGCGAAATATACTCTCGAAGTGTAATCGGTTGATTATAGTGGAGAAATCCTTCAAGTGAGTGAAGGGACTAGACGTAGCTATCGGTGATAGTGAACTAGTATAAATCACTGTGTCTCTTTCTTCTCTCTACTCTTTATTCCTTGCACGCTTATTCAATAGTTATTTTTCATAAACATTTGTATTTGCGAAAAAGTTTTTTAAAAACCCAATTCAAACCCCCTTTTCTTGTGTTTTGCCACGTTCAATTGGTATCGAGCTCGGCCTCTTGGTTGAGCACTTAACGATGTGAGAGGAAAGATCCTATACTATCCTATGGCAAGCAACGAACCCTGGTGGTCACGTTAACCGCCTTTGTTCACTTTGGATCTAACTATGACTCTTTGGAAAGATAAAGTGAAAAACTTTTTCGAATCTCAACAGTTTGAACTTTGGGATATGGTTGGAAACAAGACATGAACGATTGACTCCAAAAGAAATCCTATTCCTAGGAGTCTTGGACCGATGATCATAAAAGGAATATACCTTGCACCAAAAAGCAAGATACTTTCTTGTATGTGCTATCTCTGAAAAAGAGTATGAGAAATGTGGCAATAACAAGACCTTGCCAAAGAAATTTGGGACTCACTGCTTTAGCCTATGAGGTACTTCCCAGTACAAGAAACCAAGGCTAATATCTTGGTTAGACAATATGAACTCTTCAAGATGGAAGAGGATGAAAGCATCGAAACTATGTTTGGAAGATTTCAAACATTAGTTCATGGTTTGAAGGTTCTCAAGAAAAGCTATACCACTGCTGACCATGTTAAGAAAATCTTGAGAAGTCTGCCAAAGAGATGGAGACCCAAAGTCACGGCTATTCAAGAAGCCAAGGACTTGAATGAATTACGTCTTGAAGATCTTTTGAGTTCTCTAAGAGCTCACGGGCTTGAGCTTGATGAAGAAGAACCTCCCAAGAAAGCAAAGACCATTGCTCTGAAAACTTCAAACAAAGCATCTACTTCCAAAGCTCTCCAAGCTGAGCTTGAAACTGAAGAAGCTTCATCTGATGAGAGTGATGAAGATACTGATGATGAAATCTCCCTTATTTCAAGGAAGATTCAGCGCATGATGAAAAGCAAAGGAAGGTTCAGAAAGAAGTTCCACAAAAGGGACTCACGGGAAAGACAAGATTCAAAGGAAAAGAAGGACTTCAAGGACAAGAGCCAAGTGACTTGCTATGAGTGCAAGAAGCCTGGTCACTACAAGTCTGAGTGCCCACAACTTGAGAAATCAAGGAAAGGTGGCTTCAAAGGCAAGAAGAAGAAAGGTCTCATGGCTACATGGGATGATTGATTCATCATCTTCGGAGGAGGATGAGGAACAAGCAAACATGGCTCTCATGGCTACCATAGGCTCAGACAGTGAAGAAGAAGATAAAGAGGTAGATTCTAACACATCTTCTAATATTCAAATAGCTTTTGATGAACTGTTAGATGAGTCCTCAAAGCTCAACAATGAGTACAAATCTTTGAAAAAGAAATTCTTAAAACTCTCTAAAGAATTTCAAATACTCACTGAGGAGAATGAGAAACTCAAAGCGAAAACCACCATTTGGTGAGTAACAGTTTCAACAAGAAGAATAAGGTTGAATGCAACTCTTCAAAATATGAAGAGGGATTTCAAAGATTTCTTCTTTGAATGTGTCTACAAGCAAACAAGCATTTATGATCCTGGGAGTAAGTCAAAATGGTAAAAAGGGTCTTGGTTATAACCACTGAAGAACCAACTTTTCAAAACACCAATTTGAAAACCAAAGACTCCAACAATCACACGATTTGTTTACTTTGTACTTTCTGCAATAAGAAAGGGCACATTAGGAGTACTTGTTATGAACTAAAAACAAGAAGGACACGTCTCCTTCTAGGACTAACAAAGAGGACCCAAAAGATTTGGGTACCTAAGGATAAAATTATATATGTTGCAGATTTGCTTAGCAACAGAGTTACTACACCGATCCTGGTACTTGGGCGATGGGCTCACGTCACATGACGGGAGAAAGGCGTATGTTCCAAGAACTCCATCATGAAGAAGGTGGAAATGTTGGTTTGGAGGAAATCGAAGGTAAAATCATTGGAAGTGGAAAAGTTGGTAAGAGCTTTCTTCCTTCCATTGATAATGTATTATTAGTGGATGGCTTGAAGCATAACCTACTAAGTATAAGTCAATTATGCGATAGTGGTTATGATGTTGCCTTTAATGACACATCATGTATAGTCAAAAGCAAGAAAGATGGATCTATTCTTTTCAAGGCAAAGAGAAAAATAATATTTACAAAATTAAACTTTACGAGTTGGCAAATCAAAATGTAAAATGTTTTTGTCAATTGATGAAGAGCAATGGACTTGGCACAAAAGATTGGGTCATGCCCGACTGAGGTTAATCTCAAAGCTTAACAAGAAAGGACTTGTTAGAGGCCTACCAAATCTTAAGTATCAATCGATGCTCTTTGTGAAGCATGTCAAAAAGTGGAAACAAACGAAATCTTCTTTTAATTCCAAAAATATTGTTTCCACCTCAAGGCCCTTGAGCTTTTACATTTAGATTTATTTGGACCAACCAGAATCCTCTCTGTCTGGAAAGAAATATGGTCTAGTCATTGTCGATGACTATACTAGATGGACATGGGTAAAATTCTTAACCCACAAGGATGAGTCTTTTCACGGTGTTTTTACGTGATTCGCAAACAAGTGCAAAATGAAAAAGGCTTTTGTATTACTACTATTAGAAGTGATCATGGTGGTGAATTTGAAAATGAATTATTTCAAAAGTGCATGAAGAGCATGGCATCTCTCACAATTTTTCATCCTAGAACACCACAACAAAATGGTGTTGTAGAAAGGAAAAATAGATCTTTGCAAGAAATGGCGAGAACCATGATTCACGAAACTAATGTTGCAAAGCACTTTTTGGGCGAAGCGATAAACATCGCATGCTATATTCAAAATAGAATCTATATTAGACCTATCTTGAATAAGACTCCTTATGAATTGTGGAAAGGAAGAAAACCCAACATTTCATATTTTCATCAATTTGGGTGTATTGCTTTGTTCTCAATACAAAGGGCAGTCTAGGAAAATTTGATTCTAAATCACAAAAGCTATCTTTTTGGGATATTACAACGCTCTAAAGCATACGTAATATACAACAAAGAAACATTAATTGTTGATGAGTCAATGCATGTGAAATTTGATGATAAGAAGCTGATAATGACACGTCGAGCTAAATGAAGCTTTGCAGATTTACAAATTTGTAAGGAAACAAAAGCGAGATGTCACAGTCTTTGACTCGATGATGTCTCTGGTCTTGACTCTGGTGAAAAGAAATATCCATAATGATTTGGAAGTTCAAACCTGATCACCCAAAGGACCAAATAATTGGTGAACCGAGTGATAGAGTTAGAACAAGATCTTCTCTTAGAGATCATGCTGATTTGGCACTTCTATCAAAGATAGAGCCAAAATCTATTGATGAAGCTCTAACTGATGATGGTTGGATTATTGCTATGCAAGAAGAGCTCAATCAATTTCAGAGGAATGATGTGTGGAAGCTTGTGCCTCCTCCAGAGAATAAGCTAGCAATCGGAACCAAGTGGGTCTTCAGAAACAAACTTGATGAAGATGGTAAAGTGGTAAGAAACAAGGCTAGACTTGTTGCACAAGGTTACTCACAAGAGGAAGGTATTGATTATACTGAAACCTTTCCTCCTGTAGCTAGACTTGAAGCTATTAGAATATTACTATCTTATGCTTCACATCATGGCATTACTTTGTACCAAATGGATGTAAAAAGTGCATTTTTAAATGGTTTCATAAATGAGGAAGTGTTTGTGAAACAACCACCTGGTTTTGAAGATACTGAGTTTCCTGAACATGTTTTCAAACTTAAAAAGGCACTTTATGGTCTTAAACAAGCTCCAAGAGCCTAGTATGACAGATTGAGTTCCTTTTTAATGTCAAATGGTTTTGAAAGAGGACAGGTGGATACAACCCTCTTTAGAAAATCATCTAAAAAGCATTTCATTGTAGTTCAAATTTATGTAGATGATATTATCTTTGGTGCTACTAATGAGTCTCTTTGCAAAGAATTCTCTAAGCTTATGCAGAATGAATTTGAGATGAGTATGATGGGAGAACTAAAATTCTTCCTTGGCATTCAAATAAAACAATGTCAAGATGGAACTTATATCCATCAGACTAAGTATGTGAAAGAAGCTGTGAAGAAGTTTAAGCTAGAGGAAACCAAACCTATGAGCACACCAATGCATCCAACATGTGCTCTTGGCAAAGATGAATCAAGTAAAAAGGTAGACCAAAGGTATATAGAGGTATGATTGGTTCACTCCTCTATCTTACGACCTCAAGGCCCGATATTATGTTTAGTGTGTGCTTATGTGCAAGATTTCAATCGATCCTAGAGAATCTCACTTAATCAAGTTAAAAGGATATTTAGATATCTTAAAGGAACTACTAATCTTGCTTTACTTTATAAGAACTCGGATGATTACAAGTTAGTAGGTTTACGTGATGCTGACTTTCTTTGGAGGCAATTGAAAGGAAAAGCACAAGTGGTGGTACGCCAATTTCTTGGAGCAAATCTTGTCTCTTGGTCCAAAAAGACAAAGCACAATTGCACTATCCACAGCAGGTGAGTACATATCTGCCGCAGTCGTAGCTCACAACTACTTTGGATGAAGTATCAACTTGAGGACTATCGACAGTTAAAGAGAGTAAAATCCTATATCTTTGTGATAATACTTCTGCTATATACTTGACTAAAAACCATATTTTGCATTCTCGAGCCAAACATACTGAAATTAAACATCATTTTATTAGAGACTATGATCAAGAAGGGATTCTTGAAAATAAATTTATTGATACTGACCATCAATGGGCAAATATCTTTACAAAACCCCTTGCTGAAGATAGATTCAACTTTATAAGAAAGAACTTGAATTTCCTTCTTATAAAGGAATAGGTGTTTGATCTGAATATAGTTGACTCTGTTTGACTAAGTTGACTCTGTTTGAATATAGTTGACTCTGTTTGACTAAGTTGACTCTGTTTGAATTTAGTTGACTCTGTCTGACTAAGTTGACTCTGTTTGAATTTAGTTGACTCTGTTTGACTAAGTTGATTCTGTTTGAATATAGTTGACTCTGTTTGACTATGTTGACTCTGTTTGAATAAAGTTGACTCTGTTTGACTAATTGATTCTGTTTGATGTGTTTGACTTGTTGACTCTGCTTGAATGTGTTGGCTATGTCGTAGTTAAATCTGTTGATTATCTTATCTCGTTATATTCTTTTCATTAACTGTTCGTATGATCATTGCATAGTCTCTGCAGGAATCTTAAGTACACTTGTCTCTGCGAGGCTGGTTGATGCGTTAGTGATTGACATTTGCTTTTCTTGAGTCATAATTGCTTTTCTTTGGGAAAGCGACAATTTTATCACGCCTCTTTAATTTTGATAATACACGTTTTGAAAAAGACAAATATTTGTTCAAAAATTCATTTCGAAATCTGGCGCATAACGCTTAATCTTCTCGAACACGTTTATAACTCACTCACTCACTCACTCACATCACCCACTACCCACTCTATCTCTCAAAAAGAAGTCTACACTTTTCTGAACCCTAAACCCCTTTCATCTTCGCACTCTGTGTTTCTCCGATTTCAAAAATGGCTGCTCCACAACAACCACTGAAAGTTCAAGTTCCTGAAGAAGAGCGTAGGGTAACGCTGGAAAATCTTCAACCCTCTGACCTCAAGGTGTTGGTGGAACACGAAGTAAGGTTTGAGGATATGGCAAATGAAGGATACGACTTCCAAGCAGACTTCATTGACATGGGGATAATGGATTTCTTCTACATGAACAACTCAGTCTATGAGAATCTGGTGAAGGAGTTCTGGACTTATGCTTGGAGTAAAGATAAGACCATTCTGAGTCATGTTCAAGGCAGGCGCATTGTGGTCACTCAGGACCTAATTGCTTTGAAATCACCCATTGCCCTAATGATGGAGCGGTTGAAACCATTGGTTGGGAAAAAGGATCTTTGGTGGTGGGATGTCGTGAATGAAACCATCTATGAGAAGCTTAGGAGGAACCAAGGCGATGGACATGAAGAAACGAGGTTTTGAGCAGCTCGTAATCATCATGAACCGCTTGGTGCCAAAATCTGGCTCTGTGGATCTTGTCGGCCAGTACCACAAGTTCATAATGTGGAATTATGAACTCAAAGCTAAAATCAACCTTCCACAGATAATTTTTGAACATCTGCGAAGAGACTTAATGTACTCCAGAAAAGGGAAATATATGAATATCCCTTATGGAAAGCTGTTGTCAGCAATTATGGAGAACCAAGGTCTTATAAATCTTCTTCAAGGTCTCAACACCTTGGAAGCAGGGCTTGCCCTGAAAACGATGGTGATTCCTATTCTCTCTTCAGACAATCTAAGGAGAATGGGACTCCTTTCCAAGAAGGTTATTGCTGCAATTCAGCAAGGTGAAGAAGGAGCAAGGAAGAAAGTTGTGAAGAAGGGGAAGAAGATTGTGGTGGACTCTGGTGTCTCTACTGGACCAACCAGAAGGGTCACTCGAAGCACAGGCATTCACATTGCCTCAGAATCCCCTCAGCTCACTCTCCTGTGAGACCTACATGCATGCCTCTATGCTTACAGAGGAAGAAGAAGAGAAGAAAGCGGAGATTGATCAAATGATAAATGAAAGGTTAGAGGAAACACGACTATATCATGAAGCAAGCTTGGCTGCCAGGCCTTGTGCTGACGTGAAACCTTTGCACCTCCGATTCGTGCTCCTACCTCGACCCTAGAGTGGCTATTCTGCCGAGCCCGCCTCTGTTGATCCTGCTCGAAGCCACCCCTGAAAAGGATACACAAGGTTGGAGATGCCCCCTGCTGCAAAAGGAAGAAGGCACTTGATAAGGTAGTTGATTTATATGATACTACTTATCAATCTGGGTTACATTCTGTTGCTTCTACAGATTGTTGAACCCCTCCATCACAATCCTTGCCCAAACCTAAACCCCAATCTGCCTGCACCCAAACCAACACCTACCAAAAAGCCTTTGCCGTCTTTACCCTCGGACTCATCTTCATCCGATGAAGATGATGTTGCTCCCTTGAGGACTAGACAAAGCCCTCAACCACAGGTTCAAATTTCCTATATTGAACCTTTAGCCTCTTTCCCCCCAGTTCCACTATACCTCAAACCCAAACACCTTCACCACCTAAATCACCACCCAAACCAGCTTCTCCACCTAGAACCGCTTCACCCTCACCAACAACCAGACCTCAACATACCATGTGAGGTGAGTCCATTTCGAGGAACCTGAATGCAGTCGAGGGTTCAAGAGTCTTCATCTCTTGAATCTGGCAATATGGTTGTGTGTGAAACTCAACCTCTTCGCATGTTGCAACCTCTCCCTGACTCCTCTTTCAGACTTCCCATAATGGTACCCTTCATGTCTCAACTGTTCTCTCCTCCAAATTCTCCTCTCCAGGAAGAACCAGAATCTGTTGCAGAACTCCTGGGGGATGATGCTGATGATCTCTCTGCTGAGCCTCTGCCACTTCTTCTCACTGCACCCCCTGGACCCTCTGAGCCTGGTCTTCGGGAACCAAGAATTGTGCCCAACGTTCTTCCCAATTTAATTGGTAGCATTGAGTACTTCAAAGCTGAAAGATTCAGGGAATCTCGTTTCTGGGGTTTCCTTGGAGACAACAGATTTGATGAAGTAATCAATGATCTTCTTTGAAGAAGATCGGTATGAAGCTGGGTGTCTGTGAACACTTGGTTTGACAAGCACAGGCAAGAGCAAGAAGAAAGAAAGCGAGGAGATGGCATCTTTGCCGCGACATGGAGAGTTCCTCCAAGAGAAAAGGTCACCGTTGTTTGGGAACCGTAACCTGCACCTCCTCCTCGTCCTCCTACTCCTCCAAGAGAACACCAGTAACTCCACCACACACACAATGCTATGGTTGCATCTACTTACGGATCGGCTTCACATGACGGTCAATCAGTAGTTGTGCCAAAAGAAGTTTTTGATAAATTTGGTTGAAGAAAGCAGGCGATTGAAGATTTATGGAATCTCTTGATCAAAGGTGAAGCCTCAGAAAAGAAGCAAGATTTGATGACTACTCTGCTGCGGCAAATTTTGGAGAGGATGGAGCAACCCTAGAAAACCTTAGGATTTTTTTTGCCTTTTTAGTTTTCTCCCTTTTGATAGATTTGCTTTGAGTTTGTTTTTGTTCACTCTGTTTTTATTTCTAATAAAATTTATTTATGACACTTGAAGTTTTCTCTTTATCTTTCTTTATACTGTTTTGACTGTGATGTTCTTTATTTCTGTCTTAATCTTTTTGTCTGATGACAAAAGGGGGAGAAGAATATAGAGAGTATAAAGCAATTGATGAACCTAGTGTATCAACCAAGTGTCATCATGCATACATTATGTGTTCTGATTAATATATTCTGTATGCTCACGAAACTTATATCTTTGTAATATCTCATGCTCGTTACACTTAGAAATATTTATATATGCTTAATTCGTGGGGAGCCTCAAATCATCTGAATAAATATTTTTATAAAGAAAAATTGTTCATCAATATATGTATTTGTCATCATCAAAAAGGGGGAGATTGTTGGAATCAAGTGGATTCAGAAACAATAACCCTTAATTGTTTTGATGATAACAAAAGATTAAGAGAACAATTTATTCTCTAACATGGTTATAAGTGTGCAGAAAGTATTTATATTCGGAAAAATTCTGCTTCAGAAGACTTAGTGAAATCTTGAATTTCACTCTGGAAAGCCCGGCTCTGGCTCGGTTCTTGGCACATAGAATCTGTTTGGTCAACGCTCTGGTGTAAGTCAACGACTCTGGTAGATCAGTCTAAGAGACTACACTCTGTTTGGTCAACGCCTGCGGTGTAAGTCAACGCTCACGGTAGATCAGTCTAGAGACTACACTCTGTTTAGTCAACGCTCTGGTCTTGATCAACACTCAACAGTTGTGTTTTATGTGCTCTATGATAGACTTAGTGCTTTCCTACATGATTCTGTCATTTGATAGCCCATTAAATTCTACACACAAGAATCTGGTGATCTGTGAAGCTCAGTTCTGATAGTAAAATTCAAGTACCTTGTTATACGAGGTATCTTTAGACAAGAAGAATGTCAAAGGATAAAATCATCAAGGAAACTTGTGCTTGAAGTGTCTATATTTTTGAAAAGCTCACTAAGGACAAAGTTACGACATTGCGTATAATACTCGTAATGCTTTTCGTCTTGAAAGCGGCGTATCTGCAAAAGCGAAATTCCAGGATCTGAACTTTGACTTTGGACAAAAAGAAACGTTGTGCGGACAAAAAGAGACGTTGTGTCACAACGGCACTTTTTTCAACCCTAGCTATATATCCTACCTCATACACTGAAGTAAGACAAGAATTGAGTTTTCAACAAAGCGATTTTCAACACACGGTTATGCAATCTAGCAACTTGAATATTTTTACGAGTAGTGAGAGCATCAACATCTATCTTCTCAAACACTACCCAATCAAGAGACGGTGAGCAATCAAGAATTCATCCAAGTCTCTGAGATCGTTGAACAAGGCACTTCTTGCTTTATTCTTTCTTTTAAGAAAGTTATTTTGTGCTAAAAGTATTTTCATTGTAAATTCTCTCCGAAGAGAGTTATCTCTATATTGTTTCAAAAACTCTTATTTGAATCTGTACTTAGCCCAAAGATGGTCAGTATACCTTAGAGGCTCAACTGTACTGAGTCGTTCTAAGAAGTTGTGAGTATAGCCAGTTGGCAGAAATATACTCTCAAGTGTAATCGGTTGATTATAGTGGAGAAATCCTTCAAGTGAGTGAAGGGACTAGACGTAGCTATCAGGTGATAGTGAACTAGTATAAATCACTGTGTCTCTTTCTTCTCTCTACTCTTTATTCCTTGCACAGTTTATTCAATAGTTATTTTTCATAAACATTTGTATTTGCGAAAAAGTTTTTTAAAAACCCAATTCAAACCCCCCCTTTCTTGTGTTTTGCCACGTTCAAATCCAACAACAGTGCAAGGGTAAATCCTTTGTCCACGAGTTTATCATAGGCTATGTCGCATGCAAACGATATATACATATATAATACAACAACACTCTTTTATATACATATACATACTTAATAGATCGCACACAATCAGCATGGTATATCAAGCATGGCATGTGAGCAAACAAAACAACCAACAGATCAACAATCAAGTCACTACAATATCAACCATTGCATGTGAGCAGGCAAGTCTATCAACAGATAAGTGATCAAGTCATCACAATATCCAATTCATCAACAATTCCTCACATATCATAAATGCGGTTAGCTATGCATGTCAATGCAGTATGGCTAGTTTGTGTATACACTGCGACCTTAAACAAGGTCGGCGAGACGAGGAACTTTATTTCCCAACGTCCAAATCAACTCCCTACCAAGGGTATTGCCACAAAGGCTTGCCACACATTAGGCTTTACGCCACACGGGCATGCGGTGACAACTCGTCCTTTTGAAGTCCTCAAGACAATCAAACGCTCCGAAGTGTCGATGCTCAATGGTCGATATACATCCAAACAAATTCAACAACATGGCATGCTCACCGTAGGGAGCGCGAGTAATGTTTTAATTAATCAATGCGGGTCAACGACACCTTAACTCACTCACTCTACTTAGTGAATTTTCATGCTTCCAATTCTTATATTTCCTAGGTGAGGTTGTACCAAAATAAATCACTCATTTATCTTTGGGTCATTCGAACCGAAGTTTCATCAAATTCTTTATCTAGCATGGTTCCATTTCTACTTATCTATAAGCTTAGGCTAGTCATACTACAATCCTCCTGCTTATTTTTAAGCCAAAATACCTTTAACAATTACTTAGAGTGCAAACACAGGACACAAAGTCCGGGTGTTCAATTGCGGAACGCTAGTCTTAATCTCAGATCAGAACTCTAGGCACGTAATGCGGAACACTAGGCTCAATTTTTAGATTGAGATACTAGGCACGCCATACGGAACACTAGGTCCAATCCTAAACTAAGAAAATGCGCACGCAAGTAGGACATTAAGTCCCAGCACAGGACACATAGTCCATATGCTCAATAGGAACACTAGGTTCCCTATGTTTTAATCTTTCAAAAACTCGATCTTTGAACTCTCTTTCTCTATTCTTATATCACTCCTATGTATCTGAAAATACTTTTTAGTTCTAGGTCGTTGAAACCCTAGTTGTGTTAAATAACACACTGGAAGAATTCCCAGGAAAGAGAGGTGGTGCGAACACTCTTAATTACCAAGTCTTTCCTAGCCAGAATTTCCCAGGCGCATCATTTAACTCAACCGTTTTTGCAAATCGTACTATTTATTTCAAATTCTTTTCTCTACTATCATTCCATTGAAATTTCCTTGCAAGCTTTAGCTAGTTATACTAAATCCCTCACGCTTTCTTTTAAATCAAAATGCCCTTAACAATTTGCTTACGAGATCAGAATTCGGCTTGTGGAATCGCATCAGATTTACCGATGTAAATCGTCAACCAATAGCAGTCGATCAACGCATTATTAATTAATCCATTATCAACAACAATATTTTCCAAATTCCAATCAATTCCAAGTTCCAATAAATCCAACATGATTCAAGGAACACAACACAAGTCATAATGCCACACAGGGCCAAGAAACATGCTACAGCATTTCATACGACACCTAACAATTCAGTAGGCTACAACATGCTACATACTTCCATCAATTTCAAGTCCAATCAAATTAATCCAACATGGTTTAAGTCACACAATACTATTCAGTCTTGCCACACAGGGCCAAATCAATACACAATAATTCATGCTACAACATCTCAATAACACATAGTAATACTACAAGTACTACCACACTATCAAACAATCAAACAAGCAACAAACAAGGCGAAAAGCCCAAACTCATTATATAAGAATTTCCCTTACCTTGGGCGCTTTAACAATCCAAGCAAGGTAATCCGAAATAATCGTCAAGTCGCACTTGTGGCGTACCTTAAGCCACGAACCTTAACAACACAAACTTAACTAAATTAGAACTAAAACTTAGTCCTAATGCCCCTAGGGCAGCCACGGCTTAGGCATCCTAAAGCCTAGGAATTATTTGACTTAATCCCTAATTGGTGCTATCTAGCCATATGCCAAGGTACATATTCAAACCATGCAAGTTTTGAAACTTTTTCAAAAGCTAAGCACTTAGAAAATATCAAAACCCAAAACTTACCAATTGGAATAGTGTTTTACCAAATGAATAGTGTTTTTCCAAACTTAAACCACTTTTTAACACTAAAACATGTCACAAAATTTTAGAAATAAATTCAATACAAGTTCAAAACAATTCTTAAGACATAAACCAAATCTTTTCCCAAAATCATACTTCTTTGAATTGTTTTGCTAAATCAAATCACTACCCACTTTTCACAACATCTTTTAGGTTGAAATCAAATTAAAATCATACCCTAACTCTTCTCATAGGTCACGGTTTTAAGACCACAAAAACAAACTCAAGGTTTTCAAACTTTTAACTCCTAAATCATTACAACTTTTGTTTAATCAAAACTACCTATCATAACCCAATTTCCATACCACTTTAATACAATTAAAAACAAGTCCAAACTCATTAAATCATGCCTAAAAGCTACTGTTTTTAGGAACTATAAACAGCCCCAAAATTTAATTGTTTTCAACTTTATAAAACAACTTGTTTTCCAAGTAAACATCAAAGTCTAACCATCTATAATTTAAACAAGTTTTTCACAACCACTTTGCACTAAAACAAGTCACATCTTTTGTCTAAATACAAGTTAAAACATCATCAAAAGCTTGCTCTTAAATCACGATTTTTGGAGTCCCAAAACAGCCCCTAAATTCATTTTATTTCAAACCACACAAGTTGCTAAAATGCTAAATCTCATTACTACATCTTAACACAAGTTAATCATAAATTTTAAGCAACAAAGCTTGATTAAAAACAAACATAAACAGCCCTTAATTGCCACGGTTACCAGCCCCAAAGTTCACCAATTTGATTTTACAAAACTTGCTTGTTTTGCATATAAGACTAGTTTCAAGCATACCACTTAAAACCCATCAAAGAACTAACTCTAAATCCAACAAAATCAAACCAAAACAACCTTGAACAGCCCCTAATTTCGTTCAGCCCCAAAACCTAGGTTTTCACAATTTTTTAAAACCAAGAACAAGCCTAATCTAGGTGGAAAATAAGGGGTTAAGGAACTAGTCATGCTAATCTAGCAAAATCTAACACCTTTAAGCAAAACAACTCCTAAAATCATGAAAGGCACAATCATGGCAGCCATGAGAAAGGAGAAGAGATTACAATCCTTACCACGAACATTAGAGATGATACAACAAGGATTGAGAAGGAAGGAAGCAAAGATGGAAACTTTGATCATCAAAACTTCCAAAACCACCACTTTCTCTTTCTAGAATTTTTTCAAGCTTTCCAACAATGAAAGGAACTGAAATGGGGCAGCCAAATGGAAGGAGAAGCCACGAAATTTTGAGGGGCAATGGTGGAAGAAAAAGTTCATTTAGTTGGAAACTAACTAAACTAGTTCTAAGTTAACCAAACAAACTAAACTAACTAACTATAATTACATAACCACCAATCACACACCAACACTTGTCCAAGAAGCTTCTAAGGATGAGGTTCAGCTCCCCTAGTGGCTGGATGCATCTCCCCTTTGCCCAAAATATCTAGATATTTCGTTTCGTCGCGTTCTCGCTCAATCGGGTGCACGACGTTACGCGTATATTAGGTTTTTAATACTAAAAACTCCAAAAATATTTCTAATTATAACCCCACACCCAAAAATCACAAATATTCCTCGCGGCATAAGAAAAGTATCTATGTATCTCGTTTTCTCGAAATGCGAACCGAAGCGTCGCAATTAGGCAGTCTCTAGCCATAGAAAATACACTAAATATTTTCTGATGCCCAAAAATTCTAGAAACATTACAATAAATCCTAAATATTGGAAAATGATAAGATCTCAAATTTTATAAAATTTGGATCACGTTTGGGCATGTTTCAGTTAGAAACACACACAATAGCCTATCTACTACAGAATTCAACGAAATTCTCGCAGCGTAATAAAAACTGTAAATTAGTGAGGATCACTAATTTCAATTTCTCTTATCATATAGATATTATTCAATCAATAAAATTATCAAAACAAAATCATTAAAATAATAGTCATATTAAATATGACATAAAACAGACAATTAGTACAATAACTAAACCATGAAAAATCAAACTATGACTTGAAAATATTTATTAAATCCTGAAAATTATTTCTCATATAATAAAATAATTTTCTTCAATCAAATGGCCATTTTTCACATTTTTCAGGATTAATTCATATTAAAAACAGTATACGTCTACACTGTCTGTTAATCTGAATTAACTACTAAAACAGTAAACTGTTTACAATAAATCTTGGTAGTTCTTCGTACTTTTAACAAACCATTGAGGTGATCAATCTGTATGATTTATTTTCAAGTAGTCGGAAACTATAAAATAATTTTCATAAAAATTGGGATGTTACACGGAACTTCCAAATGGCACCGACTTTAGAAGAATATCAGAAAATCTTGGGATCCCAGGAAGGACTAAAGGCCCGTACCGTCATGCAAAACATACTCCAACTATAGGTACCATTTCCCTTGCTTTGGGAATCTCTGAATCAGATTTGAACGCTGCATTAAGGGTAGAAGAAGACCTGGAAGGTTACTCCAGGAGCTTTCTAGAAGAAAAAGCTAAGGACCTTCATGCCAAAGGAAAATTGAGGGAATCCATGGATGTAGTAGCCCTGATTATTTATGGAGTGGTCTTGTTTCCTCATGTGGACCATTTTGTGGACAAAACCTCCATTGACGCCTTCCTAACATTTAAAACTCAAGGTATGGATCCCACTACCGCCGTTCTTGCGGACTTATACTATGAGCTCCACACACACCATGAGAAAGGAGGAGGTCGAATTCGTTGTTGTGTCCCCATCTTGTACCTATGGTTGAAAGGTCACTTGGTAAAAAGGGGACATCCTTTCAGTCCTAGGAGCAATGCGGAATGGGCTGCTTACTTGATGAGTTTTAGTGAAGAATCTGTGATATGGTATTCCAGAGAACAAGAGATCAAAGAGGTGATCTATCGGTGCAGAGAATTCCCCAACGTACCCCTCATTGAAACAATAGGCTGCATAAACTACAATCCTACTCTGGCCCTGAGACAACTCGGTGCACCCATGCTGGGAGAACCTGTCAAAGAAGAGCTAGCCGCTTTCATTATACATGATCGGGGCTCCTCGGATTTGGCATTGTTCACAAAAGTGTGCCGAGCTTGGAGGAAAGTAATCAGGAAACCACTAGGGCACAAGAGCACTCATACGGATAAAAAGTACCATCAATGGGTTGCGGCAAGAGTTCAGCAAGTCAAGTTACCTTTCAGAAACTTGTTTTTAGTCCCAGAAATGCCGCCTCCACCCCCTGCCGAGAATGAAGAAGTGGAAGAATTGAAGCTGGCCTTAGAGAAGGTGAAAGAGGATAGGAAACTTCTTCGGGAGAATTTGAAAAGGGCATATCAAGATATAGAAGTCCTGCAAGATGAATGTGACAGAAAAGCTGGATTTCTAGAGGAGACCCAAAAGAGAGCCAAGGATGAAAAAGCAAGCCGGTCTCAGACTCAAGGCTGTCTAAAAGCAGCAAATCAACAATTGGACTTAGTGAAAAAGGAGTTAAATTTGGTTCTCTGCGAAAAAGGGGATTTGAGGAAAATGTGGACTGATTCTCAAAAGGCTAGTAAGGCTTTACAAGAACGGATTGAAAGCTTGATACAACAGTTGAAAAATATCATGCAATTGCACGAGGCCCAACTCAAAGAAGAAAAGAGAATTGCGGAAGAAAAGTTCATAGGCTACCATATAGATCTCGAGGAGGAACATGAGAAAGTCCTCAGTATGCAAGGGAAAATTGATGATCAGCGGGAAGTCATTACTTGGTTTGATCGAGAAACCTGGTACTGGATGGATCGTTGCTCTAAATTGGTCTGGCTCGCAAATAGAGGTATCCAAGATATGCCAAAACTCTTGGAAGAAGCAGAATCCGCAATAGGTTTCCGACCTTTGCTGAGGAAAGTGATGAACTTCATAGAGTACTGCTAGAGCTTAGTGGGAGAGTTGGAGAAGCAGATCCGACGTGACCGTTAAAGACCCTATCCCCTTAGTTTTTTGTCGTTTATTTGAATTCTCGCAATTTCAATTTCCGTCTCAATTTTGTAAGCCCTCAGGGCAACTTGAATTATGGTATTTTCTTTTGATAGGAATATTTATCCTTGCAATACGCAGCAACCCGATGAGACATTTACAAAGTTTTTGCGATTCTCCGATAAGCCGATAAAATAACTTAAGTAAATAAATATACGTGCATGGCATACATAATATGAGCATAGCATAAACAACTCCTCCATACTCATGTTGTCCTTTTGAACCTCAGAAATAAACACGAAGAATCTGCATCCTTACAGAACAAGGTCGCAAGCTAGGCTCATGGACGCGTTAGAACAAAATCAGCAGGCCATGCAACAGAGTCAAGAGGCTATACGGGGAGACCTTGACCAGATGAGTGCACGAATGGGCCAGATGTTCGATCTGTTGATGGCCCTAAATGCCAAGTTGACCCCAGAAGCAGAACGAATCGTCGAACACCACATGCATAATGGGCCGGAGGAGAATCAGCCGGAAGAGAACGAAATACGTATCCGTAGTTCACAAGGGCGGACGCCTCTGAATAATGGAACTCCGCTGAACACAAGTGCTCAGAATTTTGTACCTATCTTCACACCTCAGGAGGATGCTCAAGCCAAGGAAAGGTTTCAGATGATGGAGGAAAGGTTAAAGGCAATTGAGGGGGCAGATCACATTGGCTTCGAAGCTTCGGACATGTGTTTGGTCTCTGATGTAGTTATACCTCCAAAGTTCAAGGTACCCGAGTTCGACAAGTACAAAGGGGAGACATGTCCCAAGAGCCACCTGGTCATGTATTGCTGAAAGATGGCTTCCCATTCCCACGATGACAAGCTCCTAATTCATTTCTTCCAAGAAAGCTTGACTGGGGCACCCTCGTGGTGGTATATGCAGTTAGAGTGTATTAAAATTCGCTCATGGAAAGACTTGGCAAATGCGTTCGTCAAGCGGTACAAGTACAATATGGATATGGCCCCCAGCCGTAACCAGTTGCAAAATATGAAGAAGAAAGACGCTGAGAGCTATAAAGAATACGCCTAGAGATGGAGGAGCATGGCTGCTCAAGTGGAGCCCCCTATTGGATAAAGAGATGATTGATACATTCATCGACACGCTTGAGCCTCCATTCTATGATAAAATGATTGGAAGCATATTCTCAAGCTTTTCTGATTTGATTGTTATAGGGGAACTCGTGGAAATCGGGATGCACAGTGGAAAGATCCATAACGACACTTCATCATCCAGAACGCAGAAGTTCTTCGTCAAGAAGAAGAAAGAAGGAGAGACAAACGCGGTGAGTAGTGCCCCTCTATACGTTGCGGCAACTACCACGTCAGTGTTTCCCATTTCTGATAATCAAGGAGGTCAGAATTTTAATCAGCCAAGAGCTCAGAACTCCCAAGGAAAGAACTCGGTCCAGTTTGATAAGATCCCTATGAGTTACAAAGATGTTTACCAGCACCTGCTCAAAAACTCATTGGTGGTTCCTTGTCCGTAGAAACCCATGGAACCGCCATTCCCAAAATGGTATAATCCAGATGCCACCTACGAATACCACGCCGGGGCAGCAGGCCACTCCATAGAAGATTGCCGAGCTCTGAAAGTTAAAGTCCAAGGCCTGATAAATGCAAAATGGCTGAGCTTCCAGGATAATAGCCCTAACGTGGGGAGTAATCCGTTACCTAACCACAGAAGCACGTCGGTGAATATGATAGAGGCCGAATATGGGAGAAGGATAATAAGGGATGTTGTTGAAGTAGAAATCCCGATGAGTGAAGTATTCAGCAAACTCCGCAGAGCCGGTCTGATTGAAAAGGTAAAAGTCAACAAGGAAACTCCTTACAATGAAGACATCCTGTCCACCGAGGAGTGTGAAGAGTTTAAGGTCATCCTCCAAAAATTACTCGATGTGAACATGGTCCGAATTATCTCTCAAAAGGAAGTGGAGGTATCCATGGTCCAAGATTCAGGAACCATGATCCCAAAACCTTTGGTGATTCAATTCACTAAGAGTGCATCTCCTACAGTGGCTAATGCCCCTAAGGCCATCACTATTCAAATACCATCTTCTTTTCCGTACAAGGAAGACAAAGCAGTCCCTTGGATATATGATGCAAAAGTCTGAGTTGAAGGGAATGATAGGCAGCAATGTCCTCCGACGGTCACCAATATTGTGGGAATAGGAGAGATGACACGGAGTGGGCGAGTCTATGCCCCAGATAAAGAGCCGGTAAGGAAGACCGTAGAAGAACTAGAAAAGGAATTGGTGGAAGAAACTGCAAAAAAGCCGATTGAAGTTAAAAACAAAGGAAAAGAGGTTGTGATCGAGGAAAGCAACACGGGGAAGGAGGATAAGAAAGAAATCCCCCATGAGGAAGTTGCTGAATTTCTCAAGCTCATTCAACAAAGTGAGTACGAGGTAATAGACTAGTTGAATCGTACGCCAGCGAGAGTGTCCCTACTCGCCTTATTGACGCACTTTAAGAGCCATAGGAAAATGCTAATAAAAGTTCTGAATGAGGCCCACGTATCTCAGAATATTACATTGAATCAGTTTGGTGACCTGGTTGGCAACATCACTGCATGCAATTACTTGTACTTTAATGATGAAGAGATACCTGCGGAAGGAAGAGGACACAACAAAGCACTGTATATTTCGGTTTAGTGTAAGGAGCATCTCGTGGCCAAGGTCCTCATAGATAATGGGTTCTCCCTAAATGTGATGCCTAAATCTACCTTGGATAAGTTACCCATTGACAAAACTGATATGAAGCCTAGCTCTGTGCTTGTAAGGGCCTTCGACGGATCCAAGAGTGAAGTAATGGGAGAGATTGAACTGCCGATCCAGATCGGGCCATTCACCTTCACTATTAACTTCCAGGTAATGGACATCAGGCCCAGCTATAGTTGCTTGCTGGGAAGACGTTGGATTCACTCAGCGGGAGTAGTACTGTCCACCTTGCACCAAAAATTGAAGTTTATAGCGGATGATAAACTGGTCATCGTGTTAGGAGAACAAGATTTGCTGGTGAGTAAGCCGACGTCAACACGCTACATTGAAGCTACAGAGGAAGCCCTGGGAACTTCGTTTCAGGCGTTGGAAATTGTCGATAACGCTTATGTAGGGATCACCACTAAGAAACCCTGTCTATCCAATACCGCACTAATGGTGGGCAGTGTCATGCTAAAAGGGGGATACCAACCAGGAAAAGGACTGGGGAAGAATCAAGAAGGTATGACCTCAATCCTAGGAATTCCCGAGAACAAGGATCGGCACGGCCTGGGGTACGTACCCACTAAAAGAGACAAGGAAAGGATGATCGAAGAAAAGAAAGAAAAGAGAAAGGCCCGTCTTGAGAATCGGGAACCCGAGCTGGGGAAAATCTCCATTTGTGATCTCCGCCAAAGCTTCCGAAGCGCGGGATGGATCTATCCGGATCAAGTATCTGCTGTGGGGGTCGATCCTGTTGTTTCTGATGAAAGTTGGGTCCGCCCATGCTCTTCAATGCCTTTCAATTGGGAAGTGGTGGAGAACCCTAGGATCCTTAATGCATTTTCAATGTAATTCATCTAATGCTTACCTCTCCGCTCAGCCTGAGGCGGTAGAGGAAATGTTAAAGGGCCCCGCATGTTTTCTTTTAGCATATTTCGAATATTAATGAAACATATTTTGATTTTATCCCAAGTATTTTCACTCGCTCTTTTCCTCTTCTTTCCTTTACTCTCCCCTTATTGCTAACCTTGATAATGCAGGTTCACCGAAAATACTTCTGAAAACAATTGTGCTGAAGTTTCGTCACCGGACTTTGATGGTCCGATTAATCATACCAACGGAGATTGTGAAGAAGATTACCCCGACGAAGACTTCTCACCAGAATTGATGAGACTTATAGAAGGGGAATCCAGGAAAATTGAGCCTCATGAAGAACCCACTGAGCTAATCAATCTGGGAACAGATGAAAACAGAAAAGAAGTCAAGATTGGCATCACCATGTCACCAGGAATAAAGGCTGAATTAATTCAACTCCTCCGGGAATATAAAGATGTTTTTGCTTGGTCCTATCAGGATATGCCAGGGTTGGATACCGATATCGTCAAACACAAGTTGCCGCTTAAGCCTGATTGCCCTCCCGTCAAATAGAAGTTGAAACGCATGAGACCAGATATGTCCTTGAAGATTAGGGAAGAAGTTAAGAAACAATTTGACGCCGGATTTCTAGCCGTGGCCAAGTATCCCCAATGGGTTGCTAATATCGTCCCTGTTCCGAAGAAAGGTGGAAAAGTTCGAATGTGTGTTGACTACCGAGACCTTAATAGAGCGAGTCCCAAAGACGATTTTCCCTTGCCACATATCGATGTCCTAGTAGATAACACGGCTCATCACGCCTTTTTTTCTTTCATGGATGGTTTCTCCGGGTATAATCAGATAAAAATGGCCAGGGAGGACATGGAAAAGACCACGTTCATCACAGCTTGGGGCACCTTTTGCTACAAAGTGATGCCTTTCGGGTTAAAAAATGCCGGGGTAACTTATCAAAAGGCAATGGTGACTTTGTTCCATGATATGGTACACAAGGAGATAGAAGTCTACGCGGACGACATGATCGCTAAGTCGCAAACTGAAGAGGGTCATATAACCAATCTGCGGAAACTCTTTGAGCGATTGAGAAAGTTCCGTTTAAGGCTCAACCCCGCCAAATGTAACTTCGGTGTCAAGTCAGGAAGATTGTTGGGATTCATCGTAAGTCAGAAAGGAATCGAAGTGGACCCAGAAAAAGTAAAAGCCATTTTAGAAATGCCAGCTCCTCGTACAGAAAAGGAAGTTCGCGGTTTCCTAGGAAGGCTGAATTATATCTCTCGGTTTGTATCACAACTCACTGACACTTGTGAGCCGATTTTCAAGTTGTTACGCAAAGACCAAGCTGTGGAATGGAATGAGAAGTGCCAAGAGGCTTTCGATAAAATCAAATAGTACTTGCAGGAGCCTCCCGTGTTAGTACCTCCAGTTCCAGGCAGACCCCTGATCCTTTACTTGACAGTATTACACGGGTCTATGGGATGTGTGCTTGGTCAGCACGACGAGACTGGTAAAAAAGAACATGTCATTTACTACTTAAGTAAGAAGTTTGCAAGTTATGAAGCTAATTACTCGGTGTTGGAACATACTTGTTGCGCCCTTACTTGGGCCGCCCACCGTCTAAGACAGTACATGCTTTCTCATACGACTTGGTTGGTGTCAAAAATGGATCCGATCAAGTATGTATTTGAGAAGCCTGCTTTCACCGGAAGAATTGCTCGGTGGCAGATGCTATTATCCGAATATGATATTCATTATGTCTCTCAAAAGGCTGTCAAAGGTAGTGCGCTCGCTGAATACTTAGCCCACCAACCCATGGACAACCATTCACCAGTCCCCTATGAATTTCCTGATGAGAATATAATGTCCGCTGAAAAAGAAGAATCAAGAGGCGAGGAGTGGACAATGATGTTTGATGGAGCCTCTAACGCGTTGGGGCATGGAATCGGGCAACATCGATTTCTCCGTAAAACCCGCACATCCTCAAGTATCGCATGCCTATATTTCAATTGCACCAATAATATCACGGAGTATGAGGCTTGTGTCATGGGAATCCGGGTTGCCGTAGAAACTAAAGTCAAGGCTCTGAAGGTCTACGGGGATTCCGTCTTGGTTATCAACCAGTTAAATGGAGAATGGGAAACTCGGGATTCCAAATTAATCCCTTACTACAAGTACATCCAGGGACTCGTCGAATCATTTGATAGAATCACCGTCCAACATATTCCGCGAGAGAGTAATCAGTTAGCCGATGCACTAGCCACATTGTCATCCATGTTCCGGATAAACAGTGATAAAGAAATGCCTCTCATCATGATGAAGAGCCGTGCAAGCCCTGCTTATTGCCAGTTGGTAGAGGACGAACCAGATGGAAAGCCATGGTACCACGACATTAAATGCTACCTCAAGAACAAGGAATATCCTTTGGGCGCCTTAGAAAATGATAAAAGAACTTTGAGGAGGCTCGCTATGAGTTTCTTTCTGAATGGTGACGTATTCTACAAAAGAAATCACGACATGGTACTCCTCCGGTGCGTAGATTCCGCAGAAGCAAGACGAATTATCGATGACGTCCACGAAGGTTCCTTCGGGACCCATGCCAATGGGTACGCAATGGCTAAAAGGATTCTCAGAGCAGGATATTATTGGCTTTCAATGGAAGGTGATTGCATCAAACATGTGAGGAAATGTCATAAGTGTCAGACTTATGCTGATAATATTCATGTGCCTCCAACTTCCTTAAACATCCTCAGTGCACCCTGGCCATTTTCCATGTGGGGTTTGGATGTCATAGGAATGATTGAGCCGAAAGCCTCTAATGGACACCGCTTCATCCTCATGGCCATTGATTACTTCACGAAATGGGTCGAAGCAATCTCCTATGCCAATGTGACTCGCAATGTAGTCGTCAAATTCATCAAGAAGGAAATAATTTGTCGGTATGGCTTGCCAAGGAAGATCATCACAGACAATGGGACCAACCTGAACAATAAAATGATGAAAGAATTGTGTGATGACTTCAAAATCCAGCACCACAATTCTTCCCCTTATCGCCCTAAGATGAATGGGGCAGTAGAAGCAGCCAACAAGAATATCAAAAAGATTATCCAAATAATGGTGTTAACTTACAAGGATTGGCATGAGATGCTCCCTTTTGCTTTACACGGATACCGAACTTCCGTACGCACTTCCACAGGGGCAACTCCGTTCTCCCTAGTATATGGAATGGAAGCAGTATTACCCATAGAAGTAGAGATCCCTTCCCTAAGGGTAGTCATGGAAACCAAGCTCGAAGAAGCCGAATGGGTCCAGACCCGTTATGACCAGCTGAATCTCATCGAAGGGAAAAGGTTGGACGCAATATGTCATGGACAATTATATCAAAAGAGGCTCAAAAGAGCATATGAAAAGAAGGTGCATCATCGAGAATTTACAGAAGGGGAATTGGTTTTGAAAAAGATTCTACCTATTCAGAAAGACCAACGCGGAAAATGGACCCCAAATTACGAAGGTCCATATATGGTGAAAAAGGCATTCTCAGGAGGAAGCCTCATCCTCGCAAATATGGAGGGACATGATCTACCGCTACCGGTGAATTCGGATGCGGTCAAAAAGTACTATGTCTAGGACGACGCCCCACATCAAAAAAAAAAACAAAAAAAACAAAAAAGAGCTCGCTAGGTTGAAAACCCGAAAGGGCGGCCTAGGCAAAAATTAGAGCGACCCGGTAGGTCGAAAACCCGAAAGGGCGACCTAGGCAAAAGGTAGGGTCCAATAAAAACGCTAAATTGAAAACCCGCAAAGGCGATTTAGGGTAACCTGCTAGGTCGAAAACTCGTAAAGAGCGGCCTAAGCAAAATCCAAGCCAAATACATCAAGGGTAGTCAGAGCTAGAACCTGACCCACAGGGGCAAAAACAGGCAAGAGCAGAACAAATGCAATTTTATGGGGGTGATCAAGAAGGCCGCCAGGGTCTGGATCGCAGAAGAGCAGCACAATTTGTTTTCAAAAGGATTATTAGCGGATTTAACTTTGCTTACCAGTTCCTATCTAGCAGAAACAAATTTGTTCTACTTGTAATATTTCCCCATGATAATGGAAATTCATTCTTATCCACATCGCCTATTAAATGCTATTGGCACAATAGGATGCTTATTCCTATCTCTCCTAAACTCAACTTGGGATTTTATCAACCTACGATTTCTTTCTAAAAGAAATTCATGCTAAAAATAAACATGTGCAAATCAAAACATAAAAGCATTTCATAACTACTGAAAATTCTGAAAGGATCCAGGGGATCTAGCATCTTCCCGTCAAAGAGAGGAATTTAGCAGGACGTACCACCAAAATGCAGAATCATCAGCGCCGTGCACATTACAAAGGGCCAAGCTGACTAGCTCCGAAGTCGCCAATAAAAAGGACCTCTGGCTAATTATCAAGAAGGGTTTTGGAAAGACGTCGGAAATACAACGCTCCCCCATAATAACGCAATGTTCATGCATAACATGACATTCGCTGCATTCATGCATGATCAATACAAGGAAATAGCGCTTGCATTATTCAAAGAGTCATTACTTGTATTACTAAAATCAACCACGAGTCAGAAACTCATTTCGCTTTTGCTGGGGGTCTGACCCGAACTTGTGTTGAATGACGTAGAAGCTCACACCCCAGACCTTCCCTAAGTAGAGAAGTAGTCAAAACCAATTTTGTAAGAGCTAGGAACCAAGCTTACGCCTTACCGAAAATTCACCAGGAAACCGAACCTGGAATCTCCCACCAATTTTGTAAGAGCTAGTCATACCTATGCCTTACTAGGAATTCACCAGGAAACTGAACCTGGAATCTCCAACCAATTTAGTAAGAGCTAGTCATAACTATGCCTTACTAGGAATTCACCAGGAAACCAAACCTGGAATCTCCAACCAATTTTGTAAGAGCTAGTCATAACTAGGCCTTACCGAGAATTCACTAGGAATCGAACCTAGAATCTCTCACCAATTTTGTAAGAGTTAGGAACCAAGCCTACGCCTTACCGGAAATTCACCAGAAACCGACCTAGAATCTCCAATCAAAGTCGGGAGCCAATCCCGCATTCTCAAATCTTTTTGTTTTGGAAAAAATTGGTGCCTTTGTCCTTAATTATCTTTACAGCGAATGCACGAAGACCTTCGAGTAAAATATAATTAAGGAGGGGCAGCTGTAGCATCCTAATTTTGTCCGGCCTTTTATTTTATTTTTATTATATTTTATCATTAAATTAGTAATATTAATAATACTTTTGGTCTCAATAAATAAAGAATAAAAAGAAAAGAGAAAATGAGAAAAAGAATAAAAAAGGAAAAATGAATGAAAAAGAAAGTGGGTTGCAAATAATAAATGGGGGTGCCACTAGCAATCTGCTAGTGGACACCCAAGCCTAGTACGCCTATACATTCCAGCCCACACGCGTGCACCCCCATCCTTTCTACTCAGGCCCCCTGCGCATGCCTTGATTGCTTCCTGCACCACCTTTCATTCTCGCACCCCTCTCCAACGTGACATTCCCTCGCTCTCAGGCCCATCAACCCAGCCCAAACCTAATCCATTTAACCTAACCAAACCCTAAAACATAACCTCTCCCTCATTCTGACCAGCCGCGGCGCACATTCCCCTATTCCTCAATCTCCCTCATTTTCCTCCCATCATCTCGCCCTCTACCCCGATTTCCTCTCTACCTTCCTCCATTTTCATCTCACCTCCTTCTTCTCTCTTCTTCCATCTCTTCCAACACTAACCCTAAAAAACCTAAACAGCCGCGGCACTTTCCCCATTTTTCGGCCTGAATTTTCTCTAAATCAAGACTGAATCGAGCTCTCATAACTTCGTCCAGATACATGCATCAAAGGACAGATTCGTTGAGGACTTGAGAATAACGCGTGGATTTCCACACCATCAGGGAGTGCTCTACTTTCCTCACTATTTCATATTATTTTCGATTCTTTTTTCCATTTATTACTCTGATACATTTTCTATTTTGGTCACAGATCCTGAAACGGCTATAAAAGCCCTTGAAGACCGAGAGGAAAAGGGGAGAGCAAACCCTAGAGGCATTGAGCGAACGGAGATAACGAACCCGAGAAAGACAAAATCGGAGAAAGAAGAAGAAGAAGAAGCACGTGAAGAGGCAGAAGTAAACCCGTGAGGCTCCTGTCCAAAAACAAACACCATTTTAGATCTAGGTTCTCTTTGAAGCCCCATCTCTTGTTTCTGTTCTATTTTTTTGGGAGTCACTACGACCCAGGTTAACATTTTTCCTTTCATTCTTCATTCTTGGGTCTGTATCTGGACTGTAGTTACGAATGATTTTCATATTCTATTTGATTCGTTCTTCATCCCCTAGACTCTGTTGATATTGTGGTTATTATTGTTGTTCTTTGTTCATCCTGGCCGCTTGTTTTTTTTTTTTTACGTGCCCTTCCTTCTTCCATTCTGAAATTTTGATTGTTTGAATCCTGCTTCTGGAAATTTGCCGCACGTAGTATTAGGGTTTGGCCTCCCAATGCGGCCAAACCCTAACAAGGACCGATTTGCAATATTCTTTTAAGAAGAGGGCGTAACTGTAAATAAAGTAGGGATATTTTAGTAATTTTACAAAAAATAGGGTTTGGCCTTCTAATGGGGCCAAACCCTATCAAGGACCAACTTGAAAATAATTTATTTTAAGGGGCATAAATACAAAAAAATAAAAGCTACGAACCTTTATTATGAGTTTGGCCTTTCAAAGGGGTCAAAATCCAAATTAGGGACTAATTTGCAAAATAGTTTTATTTTTAGGGGAAAAATTATAAAAATAAAAAGTTATGAATTTTATTTTATTTTATTATGGGAATAATTTAAATTAATGGCAGACGAACTTTTTGAATAAATTAAGGTACCATTTTAATGGGCGTTTTAAGGGTGCTAGTACCTTCCCTAGGCGTAATCAACTCCTGAATCCAAAAATCTGGTTCAAGAGACCTTTCTTACAAAGTAAATCCAAAATTAGGTTTTCCAATGTTTTCCTAGAAATAAAAACATAGGTGGCGACTCCATGAAAATTTCAGGGTGGTTGTACACTTACTGCCTCAAGGCCTGATATTATGTTTAGTGTATGCTTATGTGCAAGATTCCAATCTGATCCTAGAGAATCTCACTTAACTGCTATTAAGAGAATCTTTAAGTATCTCAAAAGAACTACTAACCTTGGTTTGCTTTATAAGAATCATAAAATTATACGTTAGTAGGTTTCTGTGATGCTAACTTTGCTGGAGATAAAATTGAAAGAAAAAGCACAAGTGGTGGCTGCCAATTTCTTGGAACAAACCTTGTCTCATGGTCCAGCAAAAGACAAAGCACAATTGCACTATCAATAACAGAAGCTGAGTATATATCTGCAGCAAGCTGTAGCTCACAACTTCTATGAATGAAGTATCAGCTTGAGGACTATCAGATTAAAGAGAGTAATATTCCTCTACTCTGTGATAATACCTCTGCAATTTGTTTGACTAAAAATCCTATTTTGCATTCACGTGCTAAACATATTGAAATTAAATATCACCTCATTAGAGACTATGTTCAGAAAGTGATACTTGAAATTAAATTTATTGATACTGACCATCAATGGGCAGATATTGTTACAAAACCCCTTACTAAAGATAGATTCAACTTTATAAGAAAGAATTTGAATTTTCGTCTTATAAAAGAATAAGTGTTTAATTTGAATATAGTTGCCTCTGTTTTGTGTGCCTTTGAAATGCCTGCGTCTGTTTGGTAATATGGCTCTATTTTGATGTTGCCTCTGTTTTTCACACGTGCCTCTGTGTATATGTGAGTCTGTTTTAGCATGTGACTCTATTTTAAGTTGCCTCTGTTTTATATATTCATTATTTATTATTAATTATTGATTATTATTTGCTTCATCTGTTTTTATTAACTATTCATATTCGTGTGAGTCTGTTGTATTTATTGCAAAGGTGCCTTTGGGAGTCTTTGCGTACACGTGTCTCTCTGAGACTGATTGACGCGTTAGTGGCTGAGATTTACTCTCACTGAGTCATTATTATTTTTACTGCTCAAGAACAGTTTTACTGCGCCTCTTTTAAACAGTGCGTGACACATTTCAGTTTTGAAACAACAATTTATTTAATTCTTTTATTTTGAAAACTGAACATGGTGGTTTGCCTTCTTCAACACGCTTATTTACTCACTCACTCACTACACCCACTACTCACACACTCTCTCTCTCTAAGAAGCCACATGTTTTCAAACCATAAACCCCTTTCTCTTCTCTTGTTCTCTGTAAATCTGTCTCTACAATGGCCGCCCCATAATAAGTCATTTATGGTGCTGAAGAGGAACCTCATCCTACTATGCTGAACACAGAACAACATCAACTGAATGTGATGATGGAACACCAAGTGGATTTCAAGGACTTAGCTGAAAATGGGTACGGTTTCAGAACTGATTTTATTGATATGGGAATCACGAATTTTTTCTGTATGAAGAACTATCCTGTCTATGAGTAACTATTGAAGGAGTTTTGGATGTACAAAAGAGACACATTCTGATAACTCAGGATATTATCTCTGATGTTATAATGCTGGAAAAGTTATCAAGGAGGGCTGGGAAAAGGATTATGGTGGCTGGGGTACAATCAACGACACAATCTATGGGAAGCCTGGTGGTCCAAAAGCTGTGGATATGAAGAACAAGTTTAGGGTGCTCTTCAAGATCATCATGAACTACATGGTACCCAAGTCTGGGTCAGTGGACACTGTAAGCAGTGACCACAAGTTCATCATGTGGCATTATGAGGTCAAGTCCAAACTCAACATGCCAAGCCTCATTTTTGATCATTTGCGTAGAAATATTATGTTCTCAAGGGAAGAATCTGAACATAACTTATGGGAGAATGATTTCTGCAATTATGGACAATCAAGGCTTGATTAGGCATCTTCAAGGCTTAACACTGAAGAAGCTGGAATTGCACTCAAAACCATGAGTGTACCAACCCTCACCAGTGAAAACTGGAAGAGAACGAGAGTGTCATCTCAAGAAATTATTGCTGAAATGCAAAAGGAAGAAGAAGCTGGGAGTAAATCAGTAAGGAAGGGAAAGAGGAACATAAGTGAAGTTGTTACTGAGCCTACCAGAAGGGTAACGCGGAGCATTGGGATCCACATTGCCTCTGGGCCTACTCACTTGGTGCATCCAGTGAGACCAGTATTCATGCCCTCCGAGCCAACAGACGAAGAGAGTGATATAAAGAAAGAGGAATTACAAGAATTCCTAAGAAAGACTAGTGAGGAAACTACTACATACCATGATATACTGAGAGCTCAAAGGCTTCAAGGTGCCTCTGCTACTGCAACTGTTCTAGTTGCTCTCCTTCTATTGTTGCCTCTGGCACTACTGCTACTGTAACTACCACTACTGCTACTTCAAAATTAAGCGCATAACCAAGTTGGGTGATCTTCCTGCTTCAAAGAAACCCAAGGTATTGGATCAGATTGTTAATTTATATGAATCTATTTACAATATTGGTACTGCTGCTACAGGTGCTTATGTAATCTAACCCTCACAATCATCTCAACCTTTACCTTTAAACCCTATTCTTCCTTTTCAAACTTCAAAACCTATTCCCGCTGCAAAACGTTCTAAACCAATCCCTCCTACAAAGCCCTCACCTCCTAAAAATCCTTTGCCCACATTGCCCTCTGACTCCTCTTCATCTGATGATGAGGATCCGAACCCTTTGAGACAAAGACAGAGATCTATACCCAAAGTCTCAATTCCTTACATTGAGCCTCTCTCTGTTGCTTACCTAACACCCTCTACTCCTGTACCCTCACCACCACCACAAACCACTAAAATTCTGCCACCTCAACGACAATCAGCCAAAACATCTTCTCCACACCCTAAACCCACCACTCCTCCACCTAGCTCTAAATCACCACCTAGACCTCAATCACCTCCATTAGCCCAATCTGACCTAAACCTACCATCACAATCCGAACCCTTCACTGAAACTGAACCTGAGCCTATCATCTAGGAACCTCTATCCCCTTCACCTCGCTCTGATACAATCTATGATGCTTTACCCCTCACTACTTTTAAACCCCTTCCTATCTTACTACCTTTACCACCACCCATCCCTTCTCCACCCCATTCACCATCTCTACCTAAACCTGAATCTACTGCAGAATCAATTGTAGATGATGATCTAGTCATTACTACAATAATTGTTGCTGAAGTAGTTCAAGAACTTGAACCGGATAATGATGATGATGATAATGATGTAACCATCATTGATCCCCCAACTCTGCTTCTTCCTGCACCTCCTACTCCAATTGTTCAGATTGGTTGTGAATCTCCTCCCAACCATCATGAAGCAAGAGTTTTGCCCGAGCCACATCCTTGGTTGTTCACTCATTTTGAGTTGTTTAAAGCCAAGAGACACTTTGAGTTTGACATCTGGAAAGAAATTGAAGAAGATAGAATGGATGGTATCAGTACTGTTCTAGGTCAAGAGGATTTTCTTGAGATCTGGCAGTATGTACATTTCTGGTTTGAGAAACACTAGAAGGAACAACTCGAGAGAAATAGAAGACTGCTTACTGCTTCCTCTTGGAATGTGCCTCAAAGGTATAGAACTCCTACTGTTTGGGAACCAGAACTTGCTCCCATACTTCTACCTGCTCCACCTACACCTGTTCCCCCACCTGCACCAGAACCATTTACACCTCCTCCTGCCTCCACAACAATGATAACTCAACCTTCTACTTCTGGGTCTGCTTCTGCATCTACAAGTCATTCTGTTTTTGTTCCTTAAGAAGTTATGGATCAACTTGTTGAAAATAACAAACTATTCAAGAAGTTTATGGAAACCACTCAACAACAGTTGGAAGCCTCAGATAGGAAGCAGGATGTTGTTACAGATATGCTGTAGGCTATTCTGGATCGGATACCAAAACCCTAGAAAGCCTTTAGGATTTTTCACCCTATTTTTTTAGCCATTTTTTTGTTTCAAGCTAAACTTTTTGTAATTTGGTACTTTTTGATTAATGAAATCAAATTTTTTTGGTACTTACTGTTTTAACTTTACCTTTCTTAAACTCTGTTTTGACTATGATGTTCTTTATTTATGCATAACCTATTTTGTCTGATGATAAAAGGGGGGGAAGAAAATATAGATTGAGTAATTGATGAACCTAATGTATCAACCAAGTGTCATCATGCATTGTATTTTTGCATTATCTACTCTATTATATTAACTTGGAATGAACTACATGATCCGAAAAATTTATCTGTTTTTGAAAGCTCTGATAATGTATTTGAAATGCCTTGATATAATACATTCATCTGATGTCACTTTACACTTAGAAAATATTTACATGTGCTTAATTCAGGGGGAGCCTCTGAAATTCTTTTAAGTAAATATCTTTCTAAATGGAAAATTGTTCATCAATCTATGTATTTCTCATCATCAATAAAGGGGAGATTGTTGGAATCAAGTGGATTCAGAAACAATGACCCTTAATTGTTTTGATGATAACAAAAAGTCATTAGAACAATTTATCTTCTGATGTGCTTGTTAGTATGCAGAAATCACTATTCATCAGAAGATATAAACTCAGAAGACTTAGTGAAAGCATTGACCCTCTGAAAATTGCTGACATCATCATCTGATTGTCTCACTCTGTTTTGGTCAACGCTCTGCTGGTAGTCAATGCTCTGGAAGACCAAGCTCTGGTAAGACATGTTCTGTTATTGGTCAACGTTCTGGTAGACCGAGCTCTGATGAGACCACACTCCGTTGTTGGTCAACGCTCTGCTGGTAGTCAATGCTCTGGAAGACCAAGCTCTGGTAAGACATGTTCTGTTATTGGTCAACGTTCTGGTAGACCGAGCTCTGATGAGACCACACTCCGTTGTTGGTCAACACTCTGGTGGTAGTCAACACTCTGGAAGACCACACTCTATTTTTGGTCAACGCTCTGGTTTTTGGTCAACACAAAAATAGACTATTGTTAGACTACAGTGTTAAAGCCTTCGTCCGTTTCTTCATGACTCTCTTATATAAAAGGCCAAAAAATTCTGTACTGAAGAACTTGCCTCTGTTTCAAGCTCACTCTGGTGAACAGTATACCTCAGTATCAAGCATTGTCTGTTTGATTAATGCTCTGATAGGAAATCAAACTGAGTGTTCATTTAAGGCTGCTTCATGTATTTAAAAGACCTCATTGATGAGTATTTTATTGTATGAGGTATCAAAGGCTAAAGGGAATGTCAGCGTTTAAAATCATCAGAAAATTTGCTCTCAAAGGGTCTAATATTCAAAAAGCTCACAAGGTATAACACCCTCTATTTTCTTTATTATTATTATTATTTATTTATTTAAAACTAGTAGAACTATTGTTGTTATTTAATTAATTATTTTTGGGCAAGACAATTAAATAATAATTGTTTTCTTGCATAATTATTTGCTAAGTGATTAATTTATGAAGTTGACCAATCTTTATAATGAGGATTGCTTGTTGTTCTCTCACGTGTATACTAATTCTAATTGATTTGATTTCTTATTATTTCCTGGATATGTTACAATGTATTTAAAGATTTTAATTTTTTTTTATACATTATTGGTGATTTTCTTAAGATTCCAATCAGGTAAAGAAATGTTTGGATTTGGATTAAAGGCTTGTCTTCCTGCACGTTGGCTAAAATCCTTGGTCTTATAATTAACCATTATTATAATAAATAATATTTAATGATTTTACTTTTTTCTAGCCTGGATTAAAAAAAAAAAACCCCTCTTCTTGTCTTACCTTACACGTTTTTTTTTAAGCCAACCCTAAGCCTATCCTTTCTTCTCTCTTAACCTAATATCACACCTCTCTTCTCACATAAATTACAAAAAAAACAGAACCTAGCCTCCCTTGGACTGATCACACCTCCCCGTCTTCTTCACTAGCCCATCAAGAACAATTTTATAATTTTCTTCTCTCCACTTTCGTGTAACTTCAAAGGTAAGTCTTTTCCATCACCTTCTTCTAATTTCACTCATTAGAAAGCCACTAATATTTAGTTTTCTCAGTAAAGCTTTGACCTTTCCTCTTGTTCGTGCCATTCAATTTCGTGGGCTTACAGTTATTTCGTTAGGAAGAAAAGCGGCCAAAGTAAGGGCTTTTCTCCTACAAGTAAGAGCTAAATGTTGGTGGTTGTTCAAATATTGATAGAGATTCGTGTGGTGTCTTGTTGAAAGAAAAAGTTTATATTTTTATGAAATATAAATCTATGGCGTTCTTCTATCCAATTTTAATTTTTATGTACTCCTCTAAAAAAAAACGTGTTGAAGATTTTTCTTGCTATTTTATTGATTTTAGATTAATATGTTGTTGAAAACTTGTGTGGGTATATTTTTAGTATAAAAAGATTGATTCTTTATTGTCTCCTGATGATGATGGTTCGATCTGTTATTCGTCTTTGGTATTATTTTCTTAATATTTTTGTCTTAGTTTCTTTTATTAGATTATATCAATTTATTATATTATCAATTAGTTAAAATTTATCCTGGTAGTTTATTATTAAATAATAATAACGTTATTTTGCTGCAACTATTCGATAAGTCTTATACTTGTTTTATTTTGAGGAGATTCACATTATTCCTTGCTTGCACCTATACCTATGTGCTATATATAGTTAGCATGTACGGGACTTTTCAAAAACAGTATTGTTGATTGTTGTTGCCCTTTGATGAATGTGTATTTGTTGTTTTAAGCCGTGAGATGATGATATTATTTGGTGAAAGAAATTTCGATATGGGTTATTTGGATATGAGGTGTGGTGGATTTTCTGATGAATTACTTCTCGTGGCATGAATTGATTAACTAAAGGACATGCATCATGTGTAGGGCCTCCGTGGCGGTAATATCATTTAATTCCCCATTGGTATGGGAGGTAGCTATTATTTAGACCTTCGTGGTCAGGGCCTTCGTGGCGGTGCTGAATTTATTTCCCCATTGGTATGGGATGACTATATCGCGATCATGAGAGTCTTGCATAAAGCATGCATACTAACATTGAATATGTTGATTTCTGTGTTGTTTAAAACGTGATTATTTGTTTTGTGAGTTAGTATTAAAAAAAAGGGGTCAATAAATTCTCTTATGTCTTAAAGGTGATTATTTTAATTTCAAGTTCGTACGTAAATGTAAATATATTTTCTATTTGGTGTTCAATATGATTACTCTTGTTTACACATGTTTATTTAAATGTGGAAAAAAATGTATAAATCGTATTTGAGCAATTTTTCCATGTTTTAGCTTATTACGACTTGTCATATGAACTGACCCTTACACCACTTTTTAGGTACAAGTGAATTTGAGAAGCCTCAAACATAATTTGTTCGCATTATTGTTGATCACGTCGACAAATAATTGTGGGTACATGGGTGTTAGATGCTCTGTGCTATTTTTTGAACGTTAACGTTATTCCGCGCAATATGAACTTGGTATTTTTTTTATTTGCGGACATGGTTTTTTTTTCGCTAAGTAATTGGGGTAACTTAAACTTTGGTTATTTTCTCTAAATTTATAATTTCAGAATTTTATTATATTTTAGTTGTATGGTAGAGTAGTTACAGGCTTTTACTAATTTAGTACTCACATGCTTTGGGAATAAAAAAAATAATTACAGACGATCTCTAATTTAGCCTTCACTTGGTTAATAATAAAATTAAAATTTTATAATTGACAATAAAGCATTTTCGCGTTTAACGTTTATAAGTTATTAATGGTTACTTTTATTTATAAAAAAATATATATATAGGCTGATTTTCTTAGATTAGACGAGTTAATGCCTTGAAAATTCGAGGCGTTACATTGTGGTATCAGAGCTTAGGATGAGTCTCCGGACTTTTGGGTGGGGCGATCTTGTTTGGCATATGCATCTGATTACTTTCTTGCATTAATTAATTTAGTTCTTAATTCTGAAATACTATTTGCAAATTTGTAGATTTATTGATTTTGTTTTATTGTGATAATAGCATGCTTGGTTTTCCTTGATCATTGATTGCTAAATTATTAGTTTGGTTTTATAGACCCCAGAGTTACGATCAAATCCTGAAAGTCTTTTCTGACCCAATGAAACTGTAGGAATTAAGATGGTTCGTCCTGCAAGTCAACTCGCCTCAGCTGAAGGGAACGAAATGGCAGGAGCAATTCGAGCCATAACTGCTATGGCCACTGCAATGAACCAACAGGCAGCTGCGGTTGCTCAACAGGCTGAAGCCCAGACTCAGCGTGACATTCTGAGACAACAGAGAGAGGAAGCCACGGTTGCATCCAAAGGCCTGGTGGACTTTCGTCGTCACGACCCACCTAAGTTCAAGGGAGAGCATGACCCAGACAAGGCTGACTTGTGGATGCAAGAGATTGAAAAGATCTTTAACATTCTCCACTGTCCTGAGAATATGAAAGTAGAGTATGCTACTTATCTGCTGTCAGGAGAGGCTGAATATTGGTGGAGAGGCACCAAACAAATGATGGAGGCCAGTCATGAGGAATTGACTTGGGAAACATTCAAGAAAAAGTTTCTAGAAAAGTACTTCCCAAAGAGTGCCAGAGCTGAGAAGGAGGCATAATTTCTGAGACTATATCGGGGGAACTTGACCATTGCTGAGTATGCGGCCAGATTTGAATCATTGGCTAAACACTTTCGCTATTTCCAGAACCAGATGGACGAGGAGTACATGTGTGAGAGGTTTGAATATGGACTCAGGTATGAGATCAAGGAGTCGGTGGAGCCACTAGAGATTCGTGAGTATCAGAAGCTGGTGGAAAAGTGTAAGAAGGTAGAGATTATGAAGAGGGGCAAGCTGAATAGGGCAGCAACAGGTGGACCAGTTAGGTCCCAGGGGCAGAATGACAACCATCAGGGTAGAGGAAGACAGATTTTCGAGCCGAAGCCCTATGCCCATCCTCAGGGGAATGCCAGAGAGCAACCCCGACCACGACCACCTTTTGGAGGAGGTCAGAGAACACAGAACCAGGTGCAAAATAGGCCACCAGAGCCGAACCAAACCCAGATTATCCGTTGTTATGCTTGCGGGAAAGAGGGGCACAAAGCCAATGAGTGTGCCGACAGGGCCAAAGTTTGTTACAACTGCCAGAAACCGGGTCACCTTTCTAGAGATTGCCGAGCACCAAGGGTACAACCTGCTGCCAACAACATCAGTGCTGCACGTCCTACTGCTAGGGGTCGTGTCTATCAGATGGGTGGGGAAGAAGTCCTGCCTTCTTCGGAGCTAATTCAGGGTGAGTGTGAAATTGCTGGTAAACTATTTTCTGTATTATATGATTCAGGAGCAACGCATTCTTTCATTTCTTTGGATTGTGTGAATTCTCTGCAATTGCTTGTTACTTCACTGCCTTTTGATTTAGTGGTCACTATACCTTCACGAACCTGATTGCTAATACGGCATGCTTACAATGCCCTTTGACTGTGCTAAACATGATATTCAATGTTGATTTGATTTGTATTCCCCTTAAGCATTTGGGAGTGATCCTTGGGATGGATTGGTTGTCTAGCCATTATATTCTACTGGATTGCGCTAGTAAGTCTGTGATATTTCCAGACCCAGGTGTTTCGCGATTCCTCGATGCCAACAAGTTGAAGTTTTCTCTGAAGGGAGGAGTTTAGAAGTATGTATTCCTCAATTCAATCAGTATGAAGCCAGAGGCGGAGATAGACGGAGTACTGGTGGTCAGAGATTTTTTGGAGGTGTTTTCGTCAGATGTGCCAGGGTTACCCCCAGTCTGGAATATTGAGTTCTCAATTGATGTGACTCCGGGTACTGGACCTATTTCTATTGCCCCATATAGGATGTCTCCATCAGAGTTGTCAGAATTAAAAAATCAGTTGGAAGACCTCTTGTCTAAACAGTTTATACGACCAAGTGTCTCGCCTTGAGGAGCTCCTGGGCTCCTAGTAAAGAAGAAGGATGGAAAGTCCAGACTTTGTGTAGATTATCGGCAACTCAACAAAGTCACCATTAAGAACAAGTATCCCTTGCCATGTATTGATGACTTAATGGACCAACTTAGAGGAGCCATGGTATTTTCCAAGATTGATCTGAAGTCGGGGTACCATCAGATTCAGGTGAAGGAAGAGGATATACCTAATACCGATTTCAGGACGCGTTATGGGCACTTTGAATACTTGGTGATGCCTTTTGGAGTAACCAATGCGCCAGCTATTTTCATGGACTACATGAATCGCATTTTCCATCCGTTCTTAGACAAGTTTGTGGTGGTTTTCATTGACGATGTATTGATCTATTCAAAGAGTCGGGAGGAACACGAAGACCATCTGCGCCAAGTTTTGCAGGTCTTAAAAGAAAAGCAGTTGTATGCTAACTTGGGGAAATGTGAATTCCGGTTGGAGGAAGTGAAGTTTCTGGGGCATGTCATTTCTAAGGAAGGAATTGTTGTTGATCCAGCCAAAGTGGAAGCTGTCATGGCTTGGAAACAGCCAAAGACTGCTACAGAGATCAGGAGTTTTGTGGGCTTGGCAGGGTATTATAGGAGGTTCATTGAGGGGTTCGCTAAGATTATAGCTCCGTTGACACAGCTCACTAAGAAGAATCAAATCTTTGCATGGACTGAGGAGTGTGAGAGGAGTTTTCAACAAATGAAGGAGAAATTGACCACATCACCGGTGCTAGTGTTGCCACGGCCGGATGAGCCATATGAAGTTTACTGCGATGCATCTCATCAAGGGTTGGGCTGTGTGCTTATGCAGAGTGAACAGGTTGTAGCCTACGCTTCGAGACAGTTGAAGGTTCACGAGAAAAATTATCCCACACATGACTTGGAACTGGCTGCAATAGTTTTTGCATTGAAGATTTGGAGGCACTATCTTTATGGGTGCAACTTCGAAGTATTTAGCGATCACAAGAGCTTGAAGTACTTGTTTGATCAAAAGGAGCTTAACATGAGACAGAGGAGGTGGATGGAATTCATCAATGATTATGAGTTCACATTGCACTATCATCCAGGGAAGGCAAATGTTGTGGTCGATGCCTTGAGTAGGAAGCGGATTCACGCCTCGGCCATGACGGTAAAGGGGTTAGAGTTGTTGGAAAATTTTCGCGACTTAGACATTAGCATGGACTCATCGACAAGAAAGGTGTACTGTGGGATGATTACTGTAAGTAATAAGCTGATGGATGAGATCAGGATACTTCAGGAGACTGATGAGGTGATTCAGGAGAAAAGGAGTTTGATTGAGATTGGTAAAGCACCTGAATTCAAAGTGGGTCCGGATAATATCTTGAGGTGTAACGAACGTGTTTGTGTGCCCAACGATTCTGAGTTGAGAAGGACTATCATGGATGAGGCTCATAAAAGTAAGCTAAGTATTCACCCCGGTGCTACAAAGATGTATCAGGACCTAAAGCAGAGATTTTGGTGGCCAGGAATGAAGAAGCAGGTGGCAGAGTATGTAGCATCGTGTTTGACTTGCCAGAAGGCTAAGGTGGAACATCAGAAACCAGCTGGGCTGCTACAATCATTGAATGTGCCAGAGTGGAAGTGGGACAGCATATCTATGGACTTCGTAGTGGCATTACCAAGGACCCAGAGGAAGTTTGATTCGATTTGGGTGATTGTAGACAGGTTGACGAAGTCTGCCCATTTCCTACCGGTGAAGACTACTTATGATGTGGCTAAGCTGGCAGAGATCTATGTTGCAGAGATTGTCAAATTGCACGGAGTACCTTCCAGTATTGTGTCGGATAGGGATCTGAAGTTTACCTCTCGTTTTTGGAAAGCATTGCATGAGGCTTTGGGCACCAAGCTGAGGTTGAGTTCTGCCTATCACCCCCAGACAAATGGGCAGACAGAGAGGACCATTCAGACATTAGAGGATTTGTTAAGGGCTTGTGTACTGGATGATCGGGGAAGTTGGGATAATCTGTTGCCCCTTGTTGAGGTCACCTACAACAACAGTTATCATGCGAGTATTGGGATGACCCCATATGAGGCTTTGTATGGGCGTAAGTGTCAAACCCCCTTATGTTGGTATCAGGATGGAGAGAGTTTGATCGTAGGACCTGAATTAGTGCAGCAAACCACCGAAAAGGTCAGACTAATTCAAGAAAGAATGAGGGCGGCTCGGCATGTAAGAGTTATGCAGACCACGGGAGGAGACCTCTAGAGTTTCAGGAGGGTGAACATGTGTTCTTGAGAGTGACGCCTACTACCGGTGTGGGCAGGACTTTGAAGTCCAAGAAGCTTACTCCTAAGTTTATTGGGCCATATCAGATTCTTTGACGTGTGGGTCCTGTAGCGTATCAGATTGCTTTACCTCCCAATTTGGCCAACCTGCACAATGTGTTTCATGTGTCTCAGTTGAGGAAGTACATGGCCGATCCTTCACACGTTATTGCACCAGATGATATTCAGTTGAAGGAGAACCTCTCCTTCGAAGTTCCACCTATGAGTATTGGGGATTGGACAGTTAAGCACTTGAGGGGCAAGGAAATTCCCTTAGTGAAAGTGATTTGGAATCAGACGACAGGAGATGCTACTTGGGAGTTGGAAAGCAAAATGAGGGAGCTCCACCCTAACCTCTTCAAGTCTGTCTAGTTTCGAGGACGAAACTATTTTAAGGGGGTAAGTATTGTAACACCCTCTATTTTCTTTATTATTATTTATTTATTTAAAACTAGTAGAACTATTGTTGTTATTTAATTAATTATTTTTGGGCAAGACAATTAAATAATAATTGTTTTCTTGCATAATTATTTGCTAAGTGATTAATTTATGAAGTTGACCAATCTTTATAATGAGGATTGCTTGTTGTTCTCTCACGTGTATACTAATTTTAATTGATTTGATTTCTTATTATTTCCTGGATATGTTACAATGTATTTAAAGATTTTAATTTTTTTTTATACATTATTGGTGATTTTCTTAAGATTCCAATCAGGTAAGGAAATGTTTGGATTTGGATTAAAGGTTTGTCTTCCTGCACGTTGGCTAAAATCCTTGGTCTTATAATTAACCATTATTATAATAAATAATATTTAATGATTTTACTTTTTCCTGGCCTGGATTAAAAAAAAAACCCTCTTCTTGTCTTACCTTACACGTTTTTTTAAGCCAACCCTAAGCGTATCCTTTCTTCTCTCTTAACCTAATATCACACCTCTCTTCTCACATAAATTACAAAAAAAACAGAACCTAGCCTCCCTTGGACTGATCACACCTCCCCTTCTTCTTCACTAGCCCATCAAGAACAATTTTATAATTTTCTTCTCTCCACTTTCGTGTAACTTCAAAGGTAAGTCATTTCCATCACCTTCTTCTAATTTCACTCATTAGAAAGCCACTAATATTTAGTTTTCTCAGTAAAGCTTTGACGTTTCCTCTTGTTCGTGCCATTCAATTTCGTGGGCTTACAGTTATTTCGTTAGGAAGAAAAGCGGCCAAGGTAAGGGCTTTTCTCCTACAAGTTAGAGCTAAATGTTGGTGGTTGTTCAAATATTGATAGAGATTCGTGTGGTGTCTTGTTGAAAGAAAAAGTTTATATTTTTATGAAATATAAATCTATGGCATTCTTCTATCCAATTTTAATTTTTATGTACTCCTCTAAAAAAAACGTGTTGAAGATTTTTCTTGCTATTTTATTGATTTTAGATTAATATGTTGTTGAAAACTTGTGTGGGCATATTTTTATTATAAAAGATTGATTCTTTATTGTCTCCTGATAATGATGGTTCGATCTGTTATTCGTCTTTGGTATTATCTTGTTAATATTTGGTCTTAGTTTCTTTTATTAGATTATATCAGTTTATTATATTATCAATTAGTTAAAATTTATCCTGGTAGTTTATTATTAAATAATAATAACGTTATTTTGCTGCAACTATTCGATAAGTCTTATACTTGTTTTATTTTGAGGAGATTCACATTATTCCTTGCTTGCACCTATACCTATGTGCTATATATAGTTAGCGTGTACGGGACTTTTCAAAAACAGTATTGTTGATTGTTGTTGCCCTTTGATGAATGTGTATTTGTTGTTTTAAGCCATGAGATGATGATATTATTTGGTGAAAGAAATTTCGATATGGGTTATTTGGATATGAGGTGTGGTGGATTTTCTGATGAATTACTTCTCGTGGCATGAATTGATTAACTAAAGGACATGCATCATGTGTAGGGCCTCCGTGGCGGTAATATCATTTAATTCCCCATTGGTATGGGAGGTAGCTATTATTTAGACCTTCGTGGTCAGGGCCTTCGTGGCGGTGCTGAATTTATTTCCCTATTGGTATGGGATGACTATATCGCGATCATGAGAGTCTTGCATAAAGCATGCATACTAACATTGAATATGCTGATTTCTGTGTTGTTTAAAATGTGATTATTTGCTTTGTGAGTTAGTATAAAAAAAGGGGTCAATAAATTCTCTTATGTCTTAAAGGTGATTATTTTAATTTCAAGTTCGTACGTAAATGTAAATATATTTTCTATTTGGTGTTCAATATGATTACTCTTGTTTACACATGTTTATTTAAATGTGGAAAAAATGTATAAATCGTATTTGAGCAATTTTTCCATGTTTTAGCTTATTACAACTTGTCATATGAACTGACCTTTACACCACTTTTTAGGTACAAGTGAATTTGAGAAGCCTCAAGCATAATTTGTTCGCATTATTGTTGATCGTGCCGTCGACGAATAATTGTGGGTACATGGGTGTTAGATGCTCTGTGCTATTTTTCGAACGTTAACGTTATTCCGCGCAATATGAACTTGGTATTTTTTTTTATTTGCAGACATGGTTTTTTTTTCCACTAAGTAATTGGGGTAACTTAAACTTTGGTTATTTTCTCTAAATTTATAATTTCAGAATTTTATTATATTTTAGTTGTATGGTAGAGTAGTTACAAGCTTTTACTAATTTAGTACTCACATGCTTTGGGAATAAAAAAAATAATTATAGACAATCTCTAATTTAGCCTTCACTTGGTTAATAATAAAATTAAATTTTTATAATTGACAATAAAACATTTTCGCGTTTAACGTTTATAAGTTATTAATGGTTACTTTTATTTATAAAAAAAATATATATATAGGCTGATTTTCTTAGAATAGACGAGTTAATGCCTTGAAAATTCGGGGCGTTACACAAGGGATAAAGATCCTGATTTTATCTGCTGTGTCAGTATGCTTTGAGCAGAGTAGAAAGCGACATGGCTTGCTAAAGCCACAAAAGGGGGATCTGAAGTTTTTGACCTAGGTGAAACGAGCTGTTAGGTCACAACGATACTATTCACAATCCTAGCTATATATACCTTCTTCATTCACTAAAGCATTAACTAAGTGAGCAACCAAGAATCATTCCAAGTATCTGAGATCACATTGAACAAAGCACTCAATCGTTTTTACTCTTTCAGTTTGAAAGTTATTCTTTGTGCTTAAGTTTTTCATTGCATATCTTCTCTGTGAGAGTTATTTGTTATTGTTTCAAACCTTTTTGAACATTGTATTTAGCCCAATAGTGGTTGTTTTCCTTATAGGCTTGACTGCACTAAGTGCCTGTTTGGATTGCCGTTCTCATCCTCTCAACGTCCGTTTCCAACGGTGAACTGATTTTCCTCTTCGTTTGGACGCCCTCAACTTCCGTCGATGAAACGGAATTTGCCATCAAACGTTGGTTGGGATGGAAGGAATGATCCCCTTGCTTTTCCTTTTCCCGTTTTCCGTTGGGAGATTTGACTCCCGATTTTGCCCTTCATCACCTATTTTATTTTGTCGTCACCTCATTTCTTTTATATTTAAATAAATGTTGTACATTAATTAGATATTGAAAATTTAGAATATCTGAAATTTTCTCTATATTTATTTTTTTGTTATTGATTAAATTTTTTGCTCTATATATTTTTCTTGTTATTTTATTTTTAAATTTGGGGCATATATATTAGCTTGTTGTTTTATACTTTTACTAAGATTGTATTGGGAATTTTCTCACCTGTTAGTGAAATTTATTTTTTTAACAAAGCAATAAAAATATATTATTAATACTACATTATAAAACTCATACCCTCTTTGGTAATTACACATTTAAAAGTACGTTTGATTAACATCATCCAAACAATTTTTATTTTGTCAAATGTATGTTTGTGAAAAAAGTACCCAAACAGAAATCACGTTACGGTAAACTCAGTTTTAACCAAACGTCCGTTTACAAAATGACGTTGAATCAAACGTCCGTTCGCAAACTTTAATCCAAACGGGTCCTAAGTCGTTCTAAGAAGTTGTGAGTATAGCCAGTTTGACAGTATTATATTCTCAAGTGTAATCAGGTTGATTATAGTGGAGAAATCTTTCAAGTGTGTGAAGGGACTAGACGTAGCTATCAGGTGATAGTGAACTAGTATAAATCACGGTGTCACTCTCTTCTATTTATTTACTTATTGCTTTATTTTATTATGGAGTTGTTTTAAAAAGTTTTCATAAACACACAAGCTTTGTAAAAAGATTTCAAAAACCCAATTCAAACCCTCCCTTTCTTATGTTTTTGCCACGTTCATTCTCTCTCTAGCTTCTCTAGGCATTTCATCTAAGAAGTAAGTACTCTTTGCACTTGCCTCAAGTGAGTATCTTGTGCATCAGAAAGCTCTTAGTAGGTAATGCTAAGGGAAGAGGAAAGAGTGAAGGGTGGCCTAACAGCCCAGGTAGGAGTGTGAGTAAGGCAAGATAGGAGCGTGAGCAGTAGGCTCAGAGGTAGGAGTGAGAGTAGCACGTGCGAGGGAGGTGCATATAGTGGCAGCAGCTTCAGCGATCTTCTAACCAGGTGGGAGCAAGAAACCTTACACTCTAGGGATTATATGACAGAGTAGTGTATATAACTGTGCGTAGGGTAACCCAAGCCCTACTAGCGGTTGATAATAGCAGCACCTCAGAAGAGGGGATGTGACATGTGATAGCTAAGGACAATTGTCAGAGGTCCATCAACCATAGAAATAACTTATCTGATGTGTGAAAACCCTAGGATAGATAACTTATGATTGCTTAATGATTGATAACATGTCAGTAGCAGGTCACCTAAGCGACGCTAGGGTTAATCCATATGTTGATGACTGCTACTGATTGTTGTGATGCTGATTTAATATAATTGTTTGTGGTTGATGTTTGTTAATGTGGTGCTGATAATACACGATTGGTTGTGATTGTGTGACTATGTTGTTGATTATATGATTGTTAATATGTGGATAATAATATGTTAGTTAATGTGCTATCTGTGCTGCCTAATGCTTGAGATATACATTGACTTTAACTGTTGACTCTGCTGGTAATTGAAATAAATTATTGTTGTGATAAGAGTGTTAGGGTGAATACCGTTAGGCCTTAGCTAATAGGTTAGACCTTGATAAACTATAGGAGAAACCGAGTCAGTTGACTAGAGGAGGGGGCGAAAGGACAAGGACGCTGTTAGAGCTGACAGTTTAGATACAGAGTAGTTTGGAGTACGATGTGAAGAAGGAGAGCTAGATTTAGGTGTAGTAGTGCAGACCTAAGAGATAGTGAGTGTGACTTAGGTAGACGCGAGAGTTTGTTGTGCTTGCTTATGTGTGTGCCATTTGTATATGCTTTCTATTCCTGCTTTCCCTATTTTATAGTGTGTAATGTGTTTCTTAGCTCTTTCTACTTTTCTTGTCTCGTATTTCTTCTCTCATATAAAACAGATAATATGGACTTGATGGAAGGATTTCCAGCATCATGGAATGTGTAGAGAGTACTCAGTAAGAGTAACTCTCTCTTCAGTTACGTATCACAGCCAGTGAGTCAGAGTCTATATATGTGTCGGTCGTGGGCCCTAGACACGGGTTCCGTGAGTATATAATCCTATGTACTTATGTGTCCATACATTTGAATAAACTATTATTTTCAGTATATCTATATCGTCTAATTACTCGTTTAGGGCTTTCAATTATTACACAGTAGCGCTCTGAAAATGGGTGTTACAGGTGGGTTAGATTTTCAAGCTGGTGGGTCAGATTCCCAAGTCGGTGGGTCGAATTCCCAACAAGATGTAGGACAGGCTGCTAACTCTTGCTGATAAATAGATTGGGCACTAAGTACACAATAGACTAACTATGCAATATTGGAGAGGGTGGGTTAGTGAACCCGGTAATTTTGATGGTCATGTAAAATGCAACGAATGATATGCCACGCATGAATGTTGTTTTTGCTTTTAGATAAATGATGATTTTTGAAGGTGGTCGGGGACTCAAGAGTGTTGATAATCATGCAAGATGTAATGAATGGTATGTCATGCATGAGTATTGTTTTGTTTTGAAAGAATTATATTTTTGCTTTCCCTGAATCCCTTCGAGAATGCTGCCCCTAGATTCATGGGCTGATAACTTCTTTGTCGGCTCACGGGCCTAACTGGTTGATTTTTGCAATACATCAGATTTGCATATTTCCTATTCGATAGATCATCTTTCCTATCTTTGCGGACCTTTAGATTTTCTTTTCATGCTTTGAATACTCTAGAGAGGATTAGATTAGCTAATTTTGATACTTAAATTTTCAGAGTCCCTTTGGCTTTTGCTTAGTCAGATGAGGAAGGATTGCTCAAATTTTCATTGGCAATTAGAAAATCTACCACTTGCCGAGGATCATGGCAATAGAGACATCTATGTTAAGAGATGTGCCACTTTGTGTAGTTCTGAAATTGGAATGAAACTTTGGATGCAAGGCTTATTGATGATGGGCACAACTTTTGCCCTTACTTCTTCGTTTATGTTTAGATTTGTGAGGTACAACCTGGGTTGACCGTATTTGAATTTGACCATAACTTTCTCCTAGGCCGCTCTTTATGAGTTTTTAACCTAGCAGGTCGCTCTAACTTTTGCCTAGACCACCCTTTCGGGTTTTCAGCCTAGCGAGCTTTTCTTTTCTTTTATTCTTTAATTTTATTTTATATTTTTTCTTCTTTCTTTTTGTTTCCTTTTTTTTGTAAGGCAAGTGCACTGAGGAGATTGTATGAATTTCTTCTTTCAAAAATCAAGTTTTGGGAAAACATTAGCAATTTGGTTTTGATCAGCATGGATTTTATTAAGGTTGTAACGTAGCCAGAGGTTGAAGGTTTATGAAAGAAAAGGTATTTTATGCCTAAAAAGTATTTGAGAGTTTTTTCTTATGTTTTGAACAAGGATCTTTGGTATAAAGATGCACTTCATTGGTTGCTAGCACAATTGCCTTGTTTTGCTGTCGCATTTTTTTATTCTTGCAAGCGTCTTTGATATGTTGCATTAGCTATTTTCTTGCTTGCTTGCTTTGCTTTTTTTTTTTTTTGAAATAGACAAAATTGATTGGAATATTGTGCTAGCCCTCATTGTATGGGCGATCATTGTTCACGGTATTTGAAAAAAATAATAATTAGGCTCCAAAGGGGTAGTAAGAGATATATTTTTCATTTATTTGTTTCTTTTGGATAGAGAAAAAAGGGTCAAACTTCATCTTAAAACATCATTGCTCAAATTTTCACAAAAATTAAATTTTGGTAAATTGCGCGCATTTGATTTACCATTTTTTTCTATTTTTTATTTTTTAATTACTTTTTTTGTGTCCCGGATTGACCATTAACCAAGAAGGTAAGTGGAGAAATTTAAATCGTATTTATATTGATGAACTGAAAAGATGGAAACAAAATGGGCTCTTTACAAGAGATATCCTAGAGCTTTGGGCAAAAACAACAAGGGTGAGCATAAAAAGCATATGAAAGTTGTCTAAGTAGAGCCATCATTCTTGAAATCCAACCACTTGACGTTGATTAGATCTTGCACTTTATATTTCAAAGCCCAACAGTTCTCAATTTAGTGTGTAACATCTTAATTTTAGACGTTTAATTAATTATTAATTGTCTGTTTTTTGTTGTATTTAATGCAAATTTTCTGTTAATAGTTTCACTATTTGGATTAAATCTAGATGATAAGAAAAATTAGAATTATTAATCATTACTAATTTATAGTTTCTAATACAACGTAGAAATTCTGTCGTAAACTGCCATAATTTGACTATTGGATGAGCTTTAGACTGAAACAAGCACAAACGTGAACCAAATTTTACAAAATTTGAGATTTAAGTATTTTCCAATATTTATGATTTATTGGAATTGTTTGGGAATTTTTGGGAGACAGAAAATATTTAGGGTATTTTCTACGCTTAAAAACTGCGTAATTGCGACGTTTTGGATCGTAATTCAAGAAAACGAGATACAGGGGATCATTTCTAAGGTCGTGAGAGACGTTTCTACTGAATAATAAATTTTAGTTATGGACTGACGAAATAGAATAATTTTTAGAGCGATTGGGGTAAAAACCTAATATACGTGAAATGCTGCGTACCCGATCAAGCGATAAAACATCACAGCGAGATCCCTTGATTTGATGGGCAATATGGTGGTCCAAATGGACCAATGAGCGCCAAGCCATGTTCTTGGGGCCCACCATTGGCAAGTGGAAGCTTATGATAGGTTAATGAGTAAAAGGTAGGTGGTTGTGGAAGTTAGATTCTAACTATTTGGTGAAAACCTAACTAAATGAACAAATTCTCTTCTTTTCCTATCCCCTCCTAAACCGTGGCCTCCCCCTAGATTAGGCCTTCATCTTTTTCATCTCTCCATTAATGAGTTAGTAAGATAAAATTAGCGAGAGAAAAACTTGTGTTCTTGAAGAAATTAGTGATTAAAAAGCTTGTAATCTTTACTCCTTTCTTCTTCCTCTTTGTGCAACCATTACCACCATTGTTGGTAAGTTTCCTCACTCATTTTCCTTTCTCCTTTGCTGCCATGGTTGAAATCTCTAAGGTGTTAGTGTTATATTTTTAGAAATTGCTTAGATCTTAAATTATTAGCTTAATATCTCCTAGATCTACCATTTCCTTAGCATCTAAATGAGTTTGACGAATTAAAAAATTGGGGAACCTGTTGCGGCTCAGGTGAGTGCACCTGACCGTAACTCGTAATAATAATGGAGTATAATTAGGACTCTGAATATTGAATCCATAGAGAATGAGCAAGTACAGTGAATTAGTATGATTCTATTCTATTAGGCGAGCAAAGATTGTAATTAAGTGAGTAGAATAAGTAATTGAAATTAAAGCAATAACAGATTGAATGCAAGAACGGTTTAACAATGTTATGGGAAACCTAGGGGGAACCGGGTTCACCAATACTTTACCCTCGAGTTTATTAATCAATTGATATGAGTTATCTATCATGAAAGAGCACTAACCACCCACTCTAAATTACTAGAGGTTGTCCTCGCGTACAATAGCCTTCCTCCCAACTAATTACTTTGTTTGGTCCAGGAAGATAATTAAGGGAAAGAGCATTAAGTTCAGGTGGATTTGTTAATCTAATAACTAATTAGAAACAAGCTCTAACCTATCCGGCGTATAAAGCGAGTTCTTTTATCCTATAGTTCCGTTAACTAATCATGATCTTGTTACCACAATTAAGCCAACTAGATAAAAGTTGATCAGGCCTTATTGGATCAAGTCAATAGGAATAAAATACTCAAACAATCAATAGAAACTTATATAATTAAATAACAAAACATCAAGAGTATTGTAAAGGATCCCCCATCACCCCTAATGATGGGTTTAACTACTCATTACTAATGATAATAACATAGACTTAGATATGAAATCAGAATAATCCATAATAAGTGAATAAATTCTAAACCGAGACACCCTTTCGGTATGACGATGATCCTTAAGCACGTTCTTCGCGTTCTCACAAGCTCCGGTAGCAATTCGAGATGATACCAAGCTTCAAGGAAACAAGAATTCGATGGAATGGACAAGGGTTTTCTATTAAATCTCAATTGGGAGCTCTTGACTTAGAAATTCATCAAAAGATCTTTGTAACATGTTAAGAGCCCCTATTTATAGACTAGGCTGTGAATTAGGTTATCTGGCTTCAACTCTGCACTGATTAGGATGGGGTACGGCCGTACCGCATATATACACGGCCGTACCGAGCTTTGTTGATAACGCTGGACCGTACCCATGCGTGTTGTTACCTTGACATCACTTATGTACGGTCGTACTGTCTTAGGCATAGCCGTACCGGACTATTTTATCGGTGTTAGGTGATACAGACTGAGGGGTACGCCCCTACTAAGGTTTTGCTCTAGGTACGGTCGTACTGTTGGTAGGTCAGGCCATACCGCTTGTCCACTAGTGCTAAAACTCTCTAAAACTAGCTAGTTTTTGGTCTTTTTTCGCATCTTTTGCTCCGAGTGGTGTCTTCATGATTCTACACAATAAGAGATAAATGAGTACCTTTGTGCATTAATTAGTGCAAAATGGTATAATTAGATACTAAAAATGCCCTATAAATATAGACAAATTGGTGTGTTAACACATCCCCACACTTGAGCCTTGCTTGCCCTCAAACAAACTACTTGGTTAACTAAAGTAAGAAAAACTATTTCTACTGAATAGGGGTAGAAAAATAAGTGAGAAAACAATATGATATCACAAACATGTCAGTAAATAGAATGCCCAATTAGAGGTGTAAGTTCAAGTAAGCTAACAATCTGCGATTTTCAAGTCACACTCTCACTAATCTCAAAGTATTTGTAGGTATAGTCATTAACACTCAGATTTTTCAAATGAAATGGCATTACCATTGGCTTGTATTTTGACCAAAAACTCTACTATTAGAATCTATAAGACATGCAAAAGAGGAATGAGGGTCTTTCATTAATTATAATGGGGCCAAGGTAATAATGTTTGGTATGAAAAAAGAAAGAAAAAGTCATGCAGAGGGTCAGAAACAAATCAACCAAAACAAGCAACCTAATTCTTTTTCACTTTCAAGAGCAGGCAAGAATCCCAATTTTTCAATCAATATTATTTTTATTTTTATTATTTTTTTATTTTTTTATTTTTTTTATTTTTTTGTAAATTATGAAGGCATGAGCATGATCACAAAAAAAAATTTCCTTTTTCCTTTTCCTCCTTTCATGCATTTATGCAGCAGTTAATCATTTGTAAGAACTAAGAGGGGAATAAATTTTTAAGCCTTCTCTTTTGTAAACATATAAAAGGGATTTTGCAACATTATTCTTTTGATTTTGCCACTAATTGCTCTCAAATAAACTTTTTCGGGGTTGCCTTCACAGAAAATAATCAAAAGTAACAAGAAGGGTACCAAAGAAATTAAACATAATACTTTTTGGGCACAAAAATGGGCAACTAGTGGGATAATGCATTCAAAATGGTAGTGACCTAAATAATTCCTAAAAATTGCCCTTTCCAAATTCACATGCAAATAAATTCATATTCGCTACGTAATGGTCTCAGCACAAGTTCTAGAATGCACATTCCAAAAAAAAATATCACTCAATAAAGAAAAGAGGTAAAAACATGATGTGGCCTCTTATTTCAGGCTCAAAACTCACATTTAATAGCTTATACAGAAAGTCAAACTCATAGAACTTCAATGCTAATTTTCAGCAAATTCCAATACTAGCAACGAATTGATTCAATCAAAAGTTGTCATAAAGAAAAAAAAATTTGTGTAGCCCCTAAATCAGCAAAAATTTAAAGTTCTTCTATAATTATAAGCAGTTATAAGCACAGCCAAATAATAAGCATAATGTAAAACTCTTTCCCCACACTCATTTCTAGCAGTGTCCCCACTGCGACTATTTTAAAAAAGCACAAAAATATACAATAAAAATAAGTGTTATAAAAGAATGTGAAAAGAGACTCCCCTCTAAAAAATATCACGAGCAAATTGGATGGGGATATTGGCAAAATATTTTGTTTCCTTGTCGCAATACCGATGGAGCTGGTAAACGGCGGAAGAACTGTGCAACACAAAACTAAAAAGTTTAGAAACATAATAAAAAGAAATATATTAAAAGATAATGACAAAAAATAAAATAAAAGGAAAAGCAATAAAATAAAATATATCCTGCGAGTGTGCCCCAAAATATGTGCATCTCTTTTTAATACAAAAACAAAGTCTAAGTACTAAAAGAGAAAAATAAATAAGGGTCCCGCATCACTCGGCAGGAGGGAAAGCTGGATGCGCTGTAGGTGCTCCAAAATAAGTGACAGCTGTTGGTCCACATAGGTCCTATGCTCTATAAAGCTAGACTGCATCTGGTCAAGATGCATCATGACGTCCACATAGGAGTGGCCCTGTGCTACTGGCTGAGGCTGTGGCAGTGGTGGTGGTGGATGCTCCTCTGCTAGTGGGACAAAATCTGCAGCCCCGTCCTGCTGCTACTGCTGCTCCTCCAGTCTGACGACCTCCAAGTCCCCGTCCCCCAATCTCCGTAGAACACCAATGTTAAGAAAGGTATGAATGCCAATGGACTCCATCTCAATCATCGTGGCTCCAACTCCGGCTTGAACTCTGAAGTGATGGGCTAGACGGGAGATGAAAGAACCTAAGACGATGTGCCCGGTGTTCTGAATCTGAAGATGAACGCCCAACTGGGTGCACGTCCGTAAGAAAAACATCCCGATGTCGCAGCGGCGTCCCTCTGTCATGGCCCACAGCAAAAATAAGTCTGGCCTCGTGACCGTGTCATCGCTCAAGGCTCTCCCGTTTATGGAACAGGCAATCCATCTGTGCACTATCTGCATAGCTAGGTCTCTAATCCTGCTGGCCTTGGCCCGGCTGGGAATGTAGTGGCCGTCCCCAGTGAGAGCTCTCCAACTCTCTGAATCCTGCCATCCCTCTGGGATCTCCAGAAGGGCCTCTAAATACTCCGGCATCTAGACTGACTGCACCATCTCAAATCCAAATCCAATGTTGAACTCAGCCAAAGTGATCTCGTGGAGGTTCCCACGGATCCAAAATGTAACTACAATCTCCTGCTCTGGCTCATCCTCCCCGTCTGGACGCTAGGGCTCTCTGTCTCTTATATGATAGCCACAGGTGGCTAAGAAAGCTATAACTGCCTCCACAAAGAAGGATTGTCTGATAGAGGCTGCCTGGAGCCATCCTATCCTCTGCAGCAGGGTCTCCACCTCTCCTCGTAGGCCAACCTGCTGAAGGGTATCAAAATCTAAGTATCTCTGGGTATGGGTGTGGAAATCCCGCAGCTGCCTGTAACGATCTCTGAACTACTCTGGTATATAGTGAGGCACGGCTCTAGAGCCACATGCTGCTGCAGTAGAAGAAGAAGAAGAACTGTCGGTCTTTTGGTGTTTAGGCATTTTCCTGCAAAAATAAAATAGAAAAAATTAAATTTCAAGTAAAACCTGTGTTAGGTACAACCGTACTGATGCTCTAAGTACGCCCTGATTCAATAGGTATGTACGGCCTGACTTAAGGTCTCTGTACGGCCGTACTCTGCCATAGGTACGCCCGTACCCATAGTCTATCTTCAACCCTAAGGCAGCCAGTACGGCCTTCAGTACGACCTGTTCTTGATAGGTACGGCCGTACTGCGCTACGGTTTTGTGAAAAATCTACCCTTTGATCAGATTTTCTCAATTTTAAGATTAGATTTTTAGTTTCTAATCATTCCTTGGGTCTTTAAGCATGCAAAACCAAGCAAAAACTACTCCTAATCACCTAAAGTTAGAATTAAACAAAACCAAAAACCTAAACTAACTAAAAACTTAAAATAACCAGTAAAACAGCCAATCAATCCACAAATTGAGTTTAGAATCAGTACCTGGATGATCTTGTGAGTGGAAATGCGAAGAGAATGAGAGAAAATGGTGCTCGAATGGAGGGGTTTTGGGCGTACTAGGGTGAGGTACGCTCTTACCTCTCACTATTTACCTTATATTCAGCCTCTGGGCACGGGATACAGCCGTACCTGGTTTATGTCCAGCCGTACCTATCTGTTTCTCTGCGTTTTGAAAGTGAAGCCATGTGGTACGGTCGTACATGGTGCAAGGTGCGCCCGTACCTACTGGTTTTCTGGAAAAAAAAAATTGATTTTTCAATTTTGTAATTTTTTGTATTTTTAAATATTCCTAAAATGAATAAAAATAGAATAAAATAAAATAAGAATAGAAATAAAACAAACAGGTAGGAGATAAAAATGTTAGTAACCGAGGTTACCTCCTGATAAGCGCTTGTTTAATGTCCCGAGCCTGACGGGTCAGAGGACTTAAGAATTAGTCCTCAGCGGGCAATGGCCCGTCCTTCACATTATCTTTTGTCTTCTCACCATTGGGAAACATAGCAAAGTAATCACCTTTTTCTGAGAGGTCCATCCATGCAAGACCTGAGCACTTTTTTGGTGGGTTCATTGTGTACCCATAGTCTTAACAGATGTAAATTGGCTTCTCAAAGTTAGGTGCAAAAGTCCTACTGAATTTCTTCACCAAGTTGTTCCATGTTTTTACTTCCTCAACTGGCAGGAGATAAAGCCAAATCTTGACTTCCTCATCTAATGAGAATGGGAAAATCATTAGCTTTGCTTCATCTGGAGACAAGCCTTCAAACTTTGAATTCCTCATCTTCTTACAGAACTGTCTCATGTGCTCAATAGGATTTTTTCCTGTGGTTCCCTTGAATTGCAATTCTGACACCTCTGAGATCAATGATGGGTCTAATTTAAAACCTGTATATTCCTCTTGAGTGTCCTTCTTGAATCCTCGAAAGAATTGAAATAGATCCATTCTTTCTTCTGGTGTGGATTTGAAAACTCTTAAAAACTCCTCTTCTAATTCTTCCCAACTTGAAAAGTGGTGCTTGGGATATATTGAGAACCATTATTTTGCTATTCCTCCTAGAGAAAGGGGAAATAATTTGAGTTTTATCCTTCCTGCTTTGGCTCCTGCAAGATTGTTAGATTTTTCCAAGCCATAAAAGTGTAATAAATGACAAGAAGGTTCATCACTATCAAGTCCTTTAAATTTAGGCAAACACAGTGCCTCCAAAATCAAAGAAGGTGTTATGTCCTTATCCTGCTCTAAAGGGTCACTATCGTTTTCTTCAACTTGCACTTTTTTCCCTTTTTCAAATTTTATATCCTGCAAGAAACAACAAGAAGCACTAGAGGGAGAAATTTTGTTAGAATTACATATATTAAATACTTCTTTCTCATCTTCAATTCTTAGAGTCATAGTTCCTCTCTTTACTTGAATGGTAGCATCTCCTATTGCCAAAAATGGTCTTCCTAAAATAATAGGAAGATCTTTGTCTTCCTCCATATCTAAGACAACAAAATCCACAGGGAAAATAAATTTTTCTACCTTAACTAGCATATCTTCTATTATTCCTCTTAGGTAAACAAGAGTTATGTCAGCTAACTGCAAAGACATGTAAGTAGGTTGTGGTTCCTTCAAATTCAGTTTCTTCCAAACAGACAAAGGCATTAAATTTATAATTGAGCCTAAATCGCAGAGTACCTTAAATGAATTATTACCAATTGAACAAGAAACAACAAATGTTCCTGGATCTTTAAGCTTAGTGTAACATCCCAATTTTTAAGAAAAGTAATTTTAGAGATAAAATCCTGAATACTTGGAAATAAGTCATAGAGATTGATCACCTCAATGATTTATTGAGAGTACGTGGAATTATTTTGACTTATTTTGAATAATTTATTTATTATAAATAATTATTATTCATGATGTCAATTCGAATTAATTGACAGCATAGGCGTATGCTGCTTTTAAAGAGAATTCATCAATTACACTTATTCTAAGTTTTCTGCGTGACGCGTATTTTTGTTGACTAAGAAATTGATTGAATTAAACCAAGATGAAATTAAATTTAAGAATTAATATTTAATATTAATTCATAGTTCGAAAATCGTCGAAAAACTCTAACGAAGTTTCGTCGCGTTTCGACTTGCCGGGTAAATTTTATCTGCATTAAAATTTAAAACGAACTCCGATTTCGATGAAAATCGAATCGTAACTTGTTGTGAATATTTTTGAGTGTTTTATATTGTTTTATTATTTATGATAATATTTTATCACGCGATGAATTAATTTTTTGGTAAATTAATTTTCGCGAATTAATCGGCGGAAGAATAAATCGGTAACGCAGTTATTCGACGCCGTGTTTTTAGCACGCTTTAGACCCTAGGATTAGAGGGTAATCATGAGAAATATGAGATTAGATGGGTTAGACTACTTGATGGGATTAGTATATCACTTTAAGAGCTAGGTGTCACTTAAGTAGTGGTTTATTTTGTGTGCTTATTTTTAAGTATGTTTTCAACCAAGTAAAAGTATCTACACTAATTTATTTTTCCTCACGTTTTATTGTGCCTTATCGGGCCGCCCAACACCCCTATTCTCTCATTTTCAATTTCTTACTCGTCATTTAGCTATGTATTTTCCAAGTGAGGTATTAGTAATTTCTTTTGGTGAAATTTGTTTCCTTTTCCCTGTTTTGTTGGGTGTCCAGCGTGACCCTCCCTTTTCTTTAGTTATTCAATTAGTTTTTATTTATTTGGTCACTAAGTCATGTGTGAGGTTTTAGCATTTAATTAAAAGTGTTAATCCCCTCTTTTTTTTAGGATCAGGTCACGACCCCAAACCAAAACCCTTGCCTTCATTTTATTTTTCTTCCTTATTCTTGAGAGAGGGACAAAGCCCCCTTCCTTCTTTTCCTTCTCCAGCCGTAAGCCCCCTTTTCTCCTACCTCTCCATTTATTTGTTCTTCACCAAAATTACTCAAGTATGGTGAAGAGAAAAATGAGCCAAAATCCACTTTTCCCCCCTTTTATGATGTCCAGGCCGAGAGCAACCCCACTCTCACCCTCATTTTCATTTTGCTTCTTCCTCTTGGTTCTTGAGAGAGAAAGCTTAGCTCCTTCCATGGCTATCTCCATCTCCCATCATTTTTGGTTTGTTTCATCTCCAATCTTCATTCTTGCTTGCTCCTAGTTTCAATTTCTACTTCATCATCTCCTTTCAACCTTGTAAGTGAGTTTGAAAATAAATTTCTCCTCCCTTGTTCAGCCCTTGGCCGCGAGCTCAAGGAGAAAAAGAGGTGGTGATTCCTTTCATTTTCATTCTTGTCTTTGTGTCTTACTAATGCTTGATTTTGAACCATGATGGATATGAGCATCAAATTCCCAAATCCTTGAAACCCTAGGATGAGACTCTAAGGGGAAAAAGAGGGAAAAGTGTGATCCTAGTGAAATCAAGAGTTAAATTGGTTAATTGAGTCTAATTGAAGTTGTTGTTGTTGTTGTATTTGTTTATAGTCTTGGGATTGGAAGTTATTGGCTAATTGTTTATGATAGAATTCTATTCTTGAGAAAAGGAAATGTAGGATTTGATTGTTAAAGCATGTAATTAGTTGTTGAAATATATGTTTAGGTTGATAAAATTGCTATTGGAAGTGTTGTATATGTAAAAGCAAGAGAGTTTGTGATTTATGTGTAAAAACTTTGTTCTTGAGAGATTTAAAAACATTTTTGAAACTTGGTTGGGTTTTCTCTTATGTAGTAGTTTGTTGTTTGGAGAAAGAAGTGTCATATGAAATGGTATTGTCTAATTTTCGTGTGTGTATTGATATGTTCTAAGCTTTGGAAAATTTAGGAAAGCGTTTGATTTCATTTGGATGTGTTTTGAGAGTGTAAGACTATTGTAATTATCAATTTTGTGTTGAAGTAAAGATTTAGAAGGTTTTACGAAACCCTTACATTCTTGAAATGAAGTTAAATTGGTATTGGACTTGAATTAGACGTTTGTTGGTAGAAGAATTGTTGTTTTGTGAAGGAAATAAATTGATTGAATGGTGTTGTTAAATCGAGCAGAGTTTTGCAAATTTTTTTCGAAAAAGGGGAGGTATGGCCGCGAGCTCCTTAGAGCTTTGGAGGCATGATTTTGATAAGCTTTGGTTTATAATAGTTGTATTTAATATGTTTAAGGATTGCGTGAGCTTTGGAAAATTTTTAGTAAGTGATTGGATTAAAAATTTGAGAGTTGTGTTGATTTTTAGGCTATGAAACACATAAGGTGAATGGGATTTCCTGAGACTCAAGAAACCAGGTGGAGCCTAGATTAAGCATTTTGAGAAAAAGAATTTAATTTTGGTTTGTGAACTTGATTTATAAATGCTTGAATGAGTATGTGTTTAGGTTTTGAAAATTATGAAAGTGATAAATTGCATGGTGTTGCCTTGAAGTTCAAGAAAGGTTTTTAGTTTCAAAACTTTATTCTTTCAAGTTGAATAACATTTCTAAATGGTTATGTGTGCCAGGTTACCTTTTCAAGAAGTGTGCTGGTTTTAAAACCTTATTTCTTTTCAAGTAGCTAGTATTTAAATGCTTGAGCAAATTTTTGGTTAGAAAAGGGCTAGGTTTGAGAGACTAAGGGGTATAGAATTAGGCCCTTAGAATTGTGCTAAGTTTGTTTGTTGTGTTAGGCTTTAAGTAAATTCGAGACCGTACGGCGTAGGATCGAAGAATACGTGGGTGCGTGGCTTAGAGTTCGGTAAGGGCACTTCTAGACATCGTAGGCTTTTATTGTATATGTCTTTGTGTAAGGACAATTTTTAGATACGAATTTAATTTCAAGTGTTCATGCGAAGAAGTCTGAGAACCTAAGGGTTCGAAGTGAGGGTCTTGTACCCCTTCGCTTTATTTTTGTTATATATGCTGATTATTTAGTGGGCTTGTCTGCAAGTGGTTGGCAGCTGTCCCCAACCCCCCACACTTGTTTGTGCCTCTCTGTCAATTCCATCGAATTGCAGAGGGATGGATTCCATATTGATTGTCATTTATTCTTTGCTAAGTGTGATTATTTGAGATGAGATGCTTATGTTATTTATCTCGATGGATTGAGTTGTATTGCTATGTTGCTTATCTTTGTTGAACTCAGATTATATTGTTATAATTATGCGAATTGTTCATCGGAGTGCGAGAGTTGGTCGAGTCGTTGAGACGTTTTTGAGCTTGAGCCGATTCACCTAGGGTGCAAGAATCCCCTAAAAGGCTACGGCTGGTGTTCGGTAGGGAATGGCTAGACGTTAGTTTTGCCGGGACGTTTTTGAGCTTGCGTCAATTCACCTAGGGTGCTAGATCCCCTAAAAGGTTATGGCTGGTGTTCGATAGGGAATAGCTAGGTGTCGTAATGCTAATGGAACCTGAGCTGAATGTCCTAGGGTGAGGAGAGAGCCCAAGGCTACGGCTGGTATTCAGTGGATGGATCCGCGTTACTTCCGGTATGTGGCAAAAGTGTTGAGAGAATGAGTCTTGATTTGGGTCTTGAGTCGTGCTTGTGAATTGCATACACTGTTGTTTGCCTATTGTCATGATTTATTATTTTTCGTAATATGTTGTGTTATTACATGTTTTATTGCCAAGTGTGTTGTCGAATATGTGTATCTGCCTCTTTTATTTTAAGAAGTTGACCCTTGTCAGTGGTTCTTTCAATTGATGAATGTAACCCAGATGGTGAAGCAAGCGAAGGATTTGGAACTGTAGAGAGGAGCAACTGAGGATAGTCGTCCAGCTTTTTACTTGCGTTATGTTTGTGGAATTTACTAGTAGTTTAGTGAAGAGTATAGCTTATGGACCAGCTATAGGATATTTGTCATTTATTTCAGTGTTGTAATAAATCTCTGTTATGTTTCATGACACATTTGTTATATATGATTTGACAGAATAAATGAATGTGGTATATGTGGTGTCTTAAATTATTTTCCGCCATGTTTCTAAAGGTCGTTGCGATGCTCTTACTGCTTCTTTAAATAACCTTTTAAAAAAAAAATAGGACCACATTTCTCGAAAACCCTATGAGCAGAGTATTCCACCTTTCGGAAACATGTCAACTTTTGTTAGAATGTTCACTTAGTAGCACTCCGGATACGGGGTGTTACACTTAGGTGGTAATTTTTTTAAAAGAATAGCAGTGCAATCCTCATTCAACTTAATAGTCTCATCTTCTATCCTATTTTTGTTAGAAATTATTTCTTTCAAAAATTTAACATATTTAGGGACTTCAGAGACAATTTTAATCAAAGGGATATTGACAGGCAGCTTTCTAAGTTTTTCTAATAACCTCTTATCTTGCCTATCCATACAAGAATTTTTAGAACCTTGGGAATAGTTACTTACCTGCTGAGACTCAGTTTGAGTCTTCTCCTCTTTTGGTTCCTCTTTTTCCAAGAAGATTGCATTGCACTTTTCATTGGGATTTGGCTCCATTTGACTTGGGAGCGTTCCCTTTTCTCTTTGAGTCACTGCTTTCAACACAATTGCTATTTGCTCACTCAATGTTTTCTGGCCTGCTGCATTCTCAGCGACTATTTTTTCCAAGTTGCTACACCTTTCATTCATCTGTCCCATAAAGTTATTAATGTCATTTTCTCCGGGACTTCTATCGTTCTGTGCACGATTTTGCAAATGTGAAGGCTTATAAGTATTCTGATTTTGGCCCTGGGATCTCTGTTGATCTCTCCATGAGAAATTTGGGTGATTCCTCCATCCGGGATTGTAGGTGCTTGAGTATGGGTCATTCTGTTGCTTATGCCCAAAAAAATTCACCTCCTCAGTGCAGTCCTTTGAATCATGAGTTGTTACTCCACAGAAGTTGCAAGATGTCTTAACTGTCTTGTTTTCTATAGCCTTTAATCTTTCTTCAGTTTTCTCCATGAAACCGGCTAGAACTCCCATACACGGATGTCCGTGTCTTTGCATATACTTCAACATAGCCTCTTGCATCCCCGATTTTTGGTCAAAATCTTTCTGGCCTATAGCATTGGCTTCCTCTAATTGACCTTTAATTGCCATACAGCCCCAATCATTATTAGAATTAGACTGGGTTTGTGCTGCCATCGAGGTCTCTAATTTATTACCCATTGCCTCCAATTTTTCTTCCAAAGCTTTGTTAGCTTCTACTTTGTAAATACCTACCTGCTGGTTCTTTCTTGATGACAACCACTTTGATGTGGCTAGTCTTTTTGTTAAATTCGATCTTCGGTTGAAATTATGTTTAGAACAAAATTGAAAATTCAAACAAATAAAAAAGAAATGGATAAAGGTAAGAAATTGAGGCACCACAATTCCCTAAGGAATTGATAAGCAAGTCGAAGAATGCCACAAGAAGGTTACTTCTTGATAAGTCCAGTTTGGTTCAATCCAGAACCCAAGAGTGCATCCTCCTTCTCTTGGGATTCCAAAACATAATCATCTTTCCATAGCTCACAAATGGTATCCACTCCTTGAAAACATTCTGCTTCATTCACTTCCTTCTCTTCAAGACTTATGAAAGAATTGTTAGACAAAGGAATAGAATTAGGAGAATCTCAACATATGAAACCACGAGAAAACTTAGAAGAAGGGGTTAGACTAGTAATTGGCCATGGCTTCCCAACTGTGCTGGAGGAATCATTTTGAATTTCATCTTCAATCTCCTTTGGAGGTACTTCTTCATGAATTTTAAAAGCTGGCCTAGTGAGTAGAGGTGCACTTGGAATGATGTCCACTTAATGCCTCAATCTCTTGTTTGACACAAAGTTGTAAGGTACTTCCTTTGGAGACACATCCCCAAATTCCTCTTGCAATTTACCTTCAATAGAAGCACTACATTGTTCCTTTGGTATTTCATCTTCACCCCCCTGCATGATAGAATCAACAGAACTTGGCAAAAGGCTAGGATAAAATCCAGTTTCCAAAATGACTTCCTCCACAACTTTTACCTCATTTTCTTGTTTTTCTTTCTCTACCTCTCTCTCTTGAGTTTTATCTTCAAAATCAAAACTCTCGTTTTTCACACTCTTTTTTTCTCCCAAATATTTTCTTTGTAGAATTTTCAACTCCTTACTAAACTCTTCAAAAAATTTCTCAAAGCGATCTTGACGTCTTGTTTTTACTTCCATTTGTTTTCTTCTTATCTCCTTATCCTTCCTTTCATTTTATTCTCTACACGTTCTTTCTTTTTCTCTTTTTTTTTCCTCTTGCTCTTTCTTTTTTCTATCTAACCTCTCAGCAGCTCTTTTCATCCACATACTAACCTGATATCCCTCAACAACAAATTCATTTCTAGAAGATCTCAACATGTTGCAAACAGAATTTTTTTTCGTTTTTTTTTTTTTGTACAGAATTCTGGACAGAATTGAGATGGAGATGAGATGAACAAAATAAAACAAATTAAGAAAATAAATTCAACCCCAACTTTTGCTTTGATACCACTTGATGACTACCAACCTCCATAGTAGCTTTTGAAATGATCTTAGGTTGAATTTTCATGCGCAATTCTGTCTCAAATAATGTGTTTAGGCAAGGTGAAGGAATAAAAACGAAAATGGACAATTGTTTTTAAATAAGATAAAGGAAATGGATAAGAGGAAAGGAATGGAAGCACCACAATTCCCTAAGGAATTGATAAGCAAGTCGAAGAACGCCACAAGAAGGTTACTTCTTGATATGTCCAGTTTGGTTCAATCCAGAACCCAAGAGTGCATGACTCTCAAAATGTGATAAACACAGTTTTTATCATCCAAAATCTTCATTTCATTCATGAATTTTGTGCATACATATAGAGGGTAGGAAATACATTCAGAAACAGCCCACTAATGGATAGTAATGAGCTCAATTGATGGTGTAACTCCTATACTAATGAATGGAGCTTAATTGCACACTAACTAGTGCTTTTAAAGTGGCAGTTACATATCTCCAACAACTCCTAAATGGGTTATTTCAAATGGCCTGTAGCTGTTACAATTATTTGCTTAATTTAAATAAAAAGCTAATGCAACTCACTTAAAATAAATAACACAAAATTAACTAAAATATTTTAGTCCAGATTTTCGTCTTCAAATTTCTATCCATTTTCCAACATGATAGAAGCCGAATCTGATTAAATTGCGTAAAATGCAACTTGTAGAACTTTTTGTATCCTTTCCAACGCATCAAGAACTATATCAATCGGACTTCTGTAGCTCCTGATTCAGCCAAAACAAGACAGACAAGTCATTTTCAACGAATTTCAATAAAGCCCAATTTTGTTCTTCTTTTCTCAAGGATGGTCATCCTAGTTTCACATCATTTCTTCCGGGCTGTCTATTATTAGCTGACCACTGAGCATTGTTTTGAACCATTTCAGTTATAATATCAAAAGTCTCAGTGGGTGTTTTCTTTCCGAAAAATCCTCCACAAGCAGCGTCAATAGCTCCTCTAGTTTGCATATTAAAACCATTGTATAAAATCTGAAACTGCTGCCACTTAGTGAAACCATGATGAGGACAGCTTCTCAATAAATCTTGAAATCTTTCCCAAGCCTCATGCATTGATTCTCTTTCATTCTAGGTAAATCCAGACATGTCAGCTCTCAGCTTTGCAGATTTTGCGGGGGAAAAGTACTTATTCAAGAACTTAGTTTTCAGGTCCTCCCAAGTAGTAATAAAGTTAGATGGGAATGAATCCAACCATAGTTGTGCATTGCCTTGCAGTGAGAAAGAGAATAATCTTAATTTGATGGCCTCCGGTGTCACTCCTTCACATTTGACAGTATTAGCAACCTTCTGAAATCTTTTAAGATGAGCATTTGGATCTTTAGAAGATACGCTAGAGAATTGCATTGCAGATACCATAGAAATTAGTGCAGGCTTCAGTTCGAAATTATTGGCCTCAATTACCGGATAATTGACATTGTCTTCCATATCCGTAGTTGGTGTGAAGTACTCGTTCAACATTAATTCTTCAGCCATTACTTGATGCTGTCTTCTCAACAATCTGAGTGTTCTTTCAATTTCAGGATCAAAAATCAATTCAGGATGTTGAGACCTTGTCTGCATACACCAAAGAAAACCAAATTAGAGTGTCTTAGAACCAAATAAAAATAATAGAAAATTATATAACTAAATAAAATTATGCCTAATGAGAATAAAATATATAATTCGATTAATATCGCAATCATTCCCCGACAACGGCGCCAAAAACTTGTTGCGGCTCAGGCAAGTGCACCTGATCGTAACTCGTAATAATAGTGAAATATAATTAGGACTCCGAATGTCGAACCCACAGAGAATGAGTGAGTACCAGTGAATTAGTATGATTCTATTCTATTAGGCGAGCAAAGATTGTAATTAAGCGAGTAGAATAAGTAAGTGAAATTAAAGCAATAACAGATTGAATGCAAGAATTGTTTAACAATATTATGGGAAACCTAGGGGGAATTGGGCTCACCAATACTCTACCCTCGAGTTCATTAATCAATTGATATGAGTTATCTATCATGAAAGAGCACTAACCACCCACTCTAAATTACTAGAGGTTGTCCTCGCGTACAATAGCCGTCCTCCCAACTAATTACTCCGTTTGGTTTAGGAAGATAACTAAGGGAAAGAGCATTAAGTTTAGGTGGATTTGTTAATCTAATAACTGATTAGAAGCAAGCTCTAACCTATCAGGCGTATAAAGCGAGTTCTTTTATCCTATATGTAACACCCCGTTTTCGGAGCGCTACTAAAGTATATATTCTGACAAAAGTTGACATATTTCTGAAAGGCAGAATACTCTATATTGCACGTTTTTCGAGAATATGGTTCTATATTTTTTTTTATTAAAACTTCTTAAAAGGGGCCGTCAGAGTATTACAGCGATTTTAGAAACATGGCGGTGAATAATTTAAGACACCAAATAAACCACATTAACCATACTCATTTATTCCATCAATTCATATACGACAATACATGTCTGGAAACATAATAGGCATTTTATTACAACACTGAAATGAACTACAAATATTCTATAGCTGGTCGACAAGCTATACTCCTTACTAGACTAGTAGTAAGTTCCACAACATAACACAGGTAGAAGGCTGGACGATTATCCTCAGCTGCTCCTCTCTACAATTCCAAATTCTCCGCTTGCTCTGCCATCTGGGTTACATTCACTAATTGAAAGAACCACTGGCAAGGGTCAACTTCTCAATAAATCAGGGAATAACAAATCATAACAATAGGCAAAACAACTATATGCACAGTACTCAAGACGCAACATAAGACTCCGCTCAAGACTCAACGCTCACGACACTTTGACAATTTTCCAGAATGTAACGTCGATCCATCCACTGAACGTCAGCCGTAGCCTTGGGCTTTCCGCTCACCCTAGAACATTCAGCTCAGGTTCCTTAACACTACGACGCTTAGCTAATATGCCGGAAAACTAGTCGGAGCCGTTTAGGGGATCCTAGCACCCTAGGTTAATCGGATCAAAGCTCAAAAACGTCACGACACTCGACGACTTGACTAACTCTCGCACTCCAATGAATAAATCACCGCATACAATAATTCAGGAAACAATTGAATAATTATTAGACTGCATATCAAATAATATTCACGCCAAGCTCAAAACTGTGCGAACAGGTCAGCAGTATAAGCAATTCGTCTTAACAATCATAACTCAGCAAATAACGACAGTCAAACAACTCAGTTCATCGGAGTTGGCAAAGAGGCAAGCAAACAAGTGTGGGGGGTTAGGGACAGCTACCAACCACCTGCAGACAAGCCCACTAAATAGTCAGTATATCAAAAGCAGTAAAACGACGGGATACAAGACCCTCACTTCGAACCTTGAGGTTCTGAGACTTCTTCGCATAAATACTTGAAATTAAATTCCTATTAACCTCTAAAGTTGCTGTTACGCACAAAACATAAACACGTAGAATATGAAGTGCCCTTACACTAACATATAATAACAATTATTCAGCTCTAAGCAATATCTAGAAGAAGCCCTTACCAAACTCCAATCCACGCGTATTCACGTATTCCTCGATCTCTACACCGCACGATCTCGCATCTCAACTCCTAATACCACAAACAAACTTAGCACAACCTAGGCAAAAACTAGTTCTAATTTCCTAGGCTCTCAAAATCTAAAATCCTCTTACTAACCAAGATACACAATTTGAAATGCATATTTAAAAAAATATATATATACTCTTGAAAGGTAAATAAATAAACAACTAGAAGGATAGAGTTTTAAAACATAAGGTTTATTTCAAAGGATACATTAAGTTAGAAAACAATGTTTTCAACTACTAAGCTTATTTCTCCAAAACTTAAAACACAACAATACTAACTTTACACCTTTCTAACATTTCCAAAGTCTCGATAATTCAATTAAACACAATCAAAAATCATTCTTTTCTAAATTTTCCAACTTGCATAACAATTACATACAACTACCGAGAATTAAAACATGAAACCATTTTTTTTCTTCTCCAAAGCCTCTAGGGCTCTCGGCCTCACCACTCTTTTTCCAAAGAAATTTTGTAACTTCCAAAACAATACAACAATGCCATCTAATACACGACTACGTTCATAAAACCACAAACTATAGTACAAGACTAAGCCTAATCAAGTTCCAAAAATATTTCCAACTCTCTCAAGAACAAGGTTTCCAATAAAACTTTTCTAACTCTTTTGATTCAAACCATTCTCACATAACAAATACAATTATGTTAACCAACAAACAAAACCATCAAACTAATTTCATGCTTCACCAATAAATCCCCCTAATTCCCTTTCTCAAAAATAGGTTTTCACAAAGATCTAATAACTCGAAGTTCCAATTGCTCATTAATACATCAAAACAAGTTTTGCACATAATTTTCCCTTCCATGGACCTATAGGGCTCGCGGCCCTTAGCCTAAAATTTTGGGATCAATTTGAAAACTTCCAAAATAATTTTCAATGCCATTTTATATGAAATTCTCTTCACAACAACAACTATAACCCAAAAGAAAGCTTCATTAAGACCCAAAACCATTTTCAAGAATAGGTTTTCCATCAAGACAATACCCAAAAATTGCTCTAGTTCCAAAACTATTAACCACATCATTCCAAATCATTTATTTCTTATAAAACAACAATTTGCTTCCCAACACAAAACATTAATCGAGCCTAAGAACAAATCACAACTTCTTCAAGAACAAGAGCTTCATGCAAAACTTATCAATCCATCCTTAAATCCAAAGCTAATAATCAAAATAGCAACTATAACATCTCATAAGCAAGAAACATCAATTAATTAACTTGATTCACAAGATGATCACCCAAACCCCCTTTTCCTCTAGGATTAGCGCCTAGGGTTCCAACAATTTGGGGATAGTTGGTTCACTTCATCCATGATCATGATCAAGCACTCAATCAAGCATAAAACAAGAAATGGACAAGAAAAATTACCTCCTAGCTTCTATTGGAAGCTCACGGCTTAAGGGGCTGAAATGGAGGGAGAAAGGTTTGGCTCTTAACTTGCTTAAATGATGGAGTAGGTGATAGCAAGAAGAAGAATAAGCGAGTAGCAAGAAGGACTAAAAGATGGAAGTGAAATGAAATCAAAGGAAATGATGAAGAAGTAGCCATGGAAACTTAGTTTGCTTTTCTCCACTTGGACAAGAGGAAGAGAAGAAAAAGAAATGAGGGATAGAAAAGAGGGGTCACGACCTGGTAGTTTAAAAGAGAAAGGGGAAAGAATTAAATTTAATCAAAACAATAATTAAAAGGCTTACTTGGCTTCTTTTTTTTCTTATTAACATAAGAAAGAAAAATGAGGAATGATATAGAATGGAGGGGGGTGTGGCTGCGGCCAGCTTGAAAGAAAAAGGGGAGTTAAAAATTAATTTTAATTAAAATAAACACTTGGTTAAAAATACAATTAGGATAAGTATAAAATATTAACCACCACAAAAGTGTGACACCTAAACTTCATAAAGCAAGATTCTATTCTCATCACCAAGTCTAACCATCTAATCTCTTTTCTAACCATCTAATCTAACCATCATGATTACCGTCTAATCCTAGAGTCCTAAATGTACAAAAACATGGCGTCGAGTAATCGCGTTACCGATTAATTCTTCCGTCGATTAATTTGCGAAAATTAATTTGCCAAAAAATTAATTCACCGCGGGATAAAATATTATCATAAATAATAAAAACAATTAAAAACACTCAAACATCATCACAGTAAGTTACGATTCGATTTTCATTGAAATCGGAGTTTGTTTAGAACTTTAATACGAATACAATTTACCCGGTGATTCAAAACACAGTGAAACTTCGTTAGAGTTTTTTGACAATTTTCGAACCATGAATTAATATTAAATATTAATCCTTAAATTTAATTTCATCTTGATTTAATTCAATCGATTTCTTAGTCAACAAACATACACGTTACTACGTCACGCAGAAAACTTATAATAAGTATACTTGATGAATTCTCTTTAAAAGCAGCATACGTCTACGCTGTCAATTAATTCGAATTGACATCGTGAATAATAATTATTTATAATAAATAAATTATTCAAAATAACTCAAAATAATTTCCCGTATTCTTAGTAAATCATTGAGGTGATCAATATCTACGACTTACATTCAAGTATTTAGGATTTTATCGCTAAAACAATTTTTTTTCTTAATAATTGGGACGTTACACTATAGTTCGGTTAACTAATCATGATCCTGTTACCACAATTAAGCCAACTAGGTTGTCAGGCCTTATTGGATGAAGCACAATAGGAATAAAATACTCAAACAATCCATAGAAACTCATATAATTAAATAACAAAACATCAAGAGTATTGTAAAGGATTCCCCATCACCCCTAGTGATGGGTTTAGCTACTCATTACTAATGATAATAACATAGACTTAGATATGAAATAAGAATAATCCATAACAAGAGAATAAATTCTAAACTGGGACACCTTTTCGGTATGACGATGGTCCTTAAGCACGTTCTTCGCGTCCTCACAAGCTCCGACAGCGATTCGAGATGGCACCAAGCTTTAAGGAGACATGAATTCTTTGGAATAGGCAAGGGTTTGCTATCAGATCTCAATTGGGGGCTCTTGACTCAGAAATTCGTCAAAAGGTCTTTGTAACAAGTTAAGAGCCCCTATTTATAGACTAGGCTGCGAATTAGGTTTTTTGGCATCAAATCTGCACTGATCAGGGATGGGGTACGACCGTATTGCATATATACACGGTCGTACCAAGCTTTATTGATGACGTTGGACCGTACCCATACGTGTTGTTGCCCTGACATCACTTGTGTACGGCCGTACTGCCAAAGGCACGGCCGTACTGGACTATTTTATCGGCGTCAGGTGGTACAGACTGAGGGGTACGCCCCTACTGAGGTTCTGCTCTAGGTACGGCCATACCATTGATAGGTCAGGCCATACCGCTTGTCCAGTAGTGCTAAAACTCTCCAAAACTTGCCAATTTTTTGTCCTTTTTCGCATTTTTTGCTCCAAGTGGTGTCTTCATGATAATTCTGCATAATAAGACATAAATGAGAACCTTTATGCATTAATTAGTGCAAAATGATATAATTAGATACTAAAAATGCCCTGTAAATATAGATAAATTGGTGTGTTAACAGAACCCTTGTTTTTCAAAGAGGCCGAAGCCTAAGGGCTATTTAAGGGGACCCATTTTGCTTGATTTTGTTGTTTGGAATTGAGATCTTGGAAGATTTTAGCTAACTATGCTTAGATCTAGCCATATACATGCTTAAGAATGGATTTGTGAAATTAAAATTTATTGGTTTTTAGCTCTTTGTAACCATGACATTCATGCACTTTTAGAATGAGTTTTTAACATGTTTTTAGTGTATCAAAGTAGTAAAGATATTGGTTTATGGTAAAAGATTTTAGATCTAACAAGGTTTGCATGATTTAGAATTTAATGGTTCAAAACTTTAAGTTTGTTTTTGGTGTTTCAAAACCGTGACCTATAAGGAAATTTTGAGAATGATATTAACTTGTTTTGATGCTTAAAAGAGTTGTAAAAAGTGGTTAACAATTGGATCTAGCAAAACCTTTCAAAGAGATGTGATTTTGGGCAAATGATTTGAAGTATGTCTTAGGATTTGTTTTGAAACTATAAAGAATTTGTTTTCAAAGTTTATGCCTTATTTAGATACCTTAATAAGTTGTTCAAAGTTTGAAAACATTGTTCCAATTGGCAAAAACTATTCCTATTGGTAAAACACTATTCCAAGTGGTAAGTTTTGGTTTAGGTGTTTTCCAAGTGTGATAGTCTTTATAAAAAACTTAAGAACTTGCATGTATTTAACTTGCTTCATGGCATATGGCTAGATGTGATCAAAAGGGATTAATTTGACTAGTTCCTAAGCCTTAGGAACCCTAAAGCCATGGATACCCTAAGGGTAGTATACTTAAGTTCAGTTCTAGTTGAATTAAACTTGTGTTGTTAAGGTTTGTGCAAGGTTCGATTTGACGAAAGTTCTGAATTACCTCTTTTGGAAACGCTTTCAAGGTAAGGGAAATTTCCATATATTGAGTTTAGCCTTTTTGCCTTGATTGTTTGTGTGATTTGAATGGTTGATTAGTTATGTGATAATGCATGTAGTATTATTATGTGTTAGTAATGGATTGCTATTGTTGATTTGGCCCTACGTGGCAAGATTTATCTGTATTGTGTGATTTAAATCATGTATGATGATTTAATTTGAACTGATATTGTTAAAATATGCATGATGATCATGAGTTAATTAATAATGCGAAGATCGATTGTAAACTAGTTTGACGGCTTACATCAGTAAGTCTGATACGATTCCACAAGCCGAAGTAAAAGTTTCAAAAATGAAAAGTTAAAGGCTTTTGATTTAAAAGCAAGCGGGAGGGTTTTTAGTAAAACTATTTAAGGCTTGCAAGGTTCTCCAATGGAACCATACTAAGTAAAGAATTTAAGGTAAACAGTTCAATTTTTGAAAACTGTTGAGCTAAATGATGCGTATGGAAAAATTCTGGCAAGGAAAGATTTAGTAATTAAGAGTGTTCATCACCACCTCTCTTTCTTGGGAATCCTCCTAGTGTATTATTTAGCACAACTTGGGTTTCAATGACCAAAACCAAAGAGTATTTTCAAGTACAATAGTAAATAGGAGTGACACAAGAACTGAGAATAGGATCCATCCAGTTAAGAGTTGAGGACTAGTCGATTCACATTAGTTAATTAAAAGATCTCTCAGACACTATGATGGTGTGTGGACCGTACCAAAGAATTGGATTAATGCATACTAACCATTGAGCATCGATACTCGTAGTGCTTGAAAGTCTTATGTTGAATTTCAAGGCGAGTAGGCTTTGTTATCGAAAAACCCGAAGGTACGCTGGTGACCAGAGGTTGTGAGTGGCGATACGATGCAATTAGATTGTAATTCCCTTGATATGGGATTTGTTTGGACCTGGAAAACGAGTTCCAATGTCTGGTTGCCATTCTTGTTTAAGGCTGCAACTGTGTACACAAAATTGTTCATATGCACTGACATGAATGCCTGACCACATTGATGATATGTGATGATTGGATTATTGATCTATGGATTGATTTGTCTGTTCACATGTAAGTGTTTGATATACCATGATGATGCATGCGGTCTATTAAGCTATGTATAATAAATAAATAAATAAATAAATAAATAAATAAATATATATATATAAGGCATGTTGTTGTATTATGTATATATATCTTGTTTGCATGCGACTAGCTATGATGAACTCATGCACAAGGAATTTACCCTTGCATTTACTTTGTTTCATGATTATGTTCTAGACTTGTTACTTAGATGATGCCGATCCCGATGAGGTTTAAGGGGTGCACGACCTATGAGTTCCCTCAAGGGAAGATACCCGCGGCATGGGTCGTTGATCCCATCACTAGACGTCTGTCTCACTTCGGTATGGTGATTGAGACCAATGACAACATGGAATTCTCTACTGTTGTCCGTTGCAGCAATAAGTTGGTACAGTTTTACGTCACACCTGTTTTGCTTACTACACCTCCTGCGACTGCACCTGCTAAGAGTTCTCCATTTGTGGATCTTTCTCTTGGTATTGTGGATTCGGCCCCTATGTTTGTTGGAGTGGGCGTTGTTATCACACCAAATTGTTTAGTATTATAGGGAATTTTTAGTACTTAATTATATCATTTTGTACTATTTAAAGTATAAAAGTACTCACTTATGTCCTATTTTGCAAAAAATTCATAAAGACACCACTTAGAGCAAAAGATGCAAGAATGGACTGAAAACTGGCAAGTTTTAGAGAGTTTTAGCACTTCTAGACGTGCAGTATAGCTTGACAGTCAGTCAGTATGATCGTACCTATATTAGAGAAGCAGTAGGGGCGCACCCCCTTGGTCAGTACAGCCTGGCACCGATGAAAATGTTCAGTACGGTTGTGCCAAAGGCAGTACAGTCGTACACAGTTGATGTTAGGGAGTGCATAGTGCACAAGTACGGGCCAACATCGCAAACAAAGTCCGGTACGACTGTGTATATATTTAGTACGGCCGTACCCCATCCCAGATTGTGCAGATTTCAAGCCAGATGACCTAATCCGTATCTTAACCTATAAATAGGCATTCTTAGCCTAGACTCCAGACCTTTTGACGAATTTCTGATATCTCAGCCCCTTTGTGAGAGTTTCTCATAATTCCCTTGTTTTTCCACTGATCCCTGTTTCCTTGGAACTTGGTACCAATCCCGTTTTGCTATCAGAGCTCGTGAGGACGTGAAGAACGCGCTTAAGGACTGTTATCATACCGAAAGGTGTCCCGATTTATATTTATACTCTTTATTATGGATTTCTATGGCTTTATGTTTGAGTTTATGTTATTATCATTAGATATAAGTAGCTAAACCCATCACTAGGGGTGATGGGGGATCATTTACAATGTTTTTGATATTTATCTAATTAGTTTTATGAGTTTCTATTGTTTTGATTGATTGTTTTATCCCTAGCATGCTTAATCCTGTAAGGCCTAATCAACCTTTAACTAGTTGACTTAATTGGCAGCGATCATACCACAGTTAGTTAACTGATCTCTATGAATAAAAGAAATCGCTTTACATGCCCGGACAAGGTTATTGCTTGTTTCTAATCGGTTATTAGATTAACAAACTCACGTATTCTTAATGTTTTATCCTTTAATTGTCTTGCATGACCAAAATGGGTAGTTATTTAGGAAGAAGACTATTAACATTGCATGACTAAACGGGGTTAGTAATTTTAGAGTGAGTGATTAGCTTTCAATCGAAAAATAGATCTCATAATAATAAATTAGCAAATTCAAGAGCTAAGTATTGGTGAACCCGGTTCCCCTAAGCCTCCCATAATAATCTTAACCCGCTCTTGCACATCGTTTAATTGCTATTTTATTTGCGTGACAATTCTTGCAATTCTCTATTTACAACATTCGTTAGCCTAAATAATATAGAGTCTTTACTACATTAGTACTCGCATATTCTCTGTGGGTTCGACATTCAGAGTCTTAAATATACTCAACTTTATTACGAGTTACGATCAGGTGCACTTGCCTGAGCCGCAACAGGTGCTCCACATCCTATGACTTTTCCGAGTATGAGTACGATTCCACTGCTGCTACTGGAGTTCCTGTCACTCTACCCATTACACCTACTGCTACTACTGCTGCTGCTACTTTTATGACGACACCTGCTGTGCCAGAGGCTACTCTTCCCTCGTTTTGCACTCATTGCCCTCACTGCTCATATCTCTTGCCACCGACCTCGACGGTTGGAGACCAGATTAATGGGCACAGGACCACTAGGGAGTGGTTGCCTAGGGATACGGTTGTGATTGAGAGCGATGAGGAGGAGGATCCCTCCGAGGCTTCTGGTCCTGCTAGTTCGGAGTCTGCAACTTATCTTACGGGGTTCCCACCTCTTAAGCGTTTTAGGTTTACTTTTGGGCCAACATAGAGAGAGTCAATCTGATAGACTCTAGTTTTTAGTATTTTTGTACAGTATGATATTTTGAACGCAATCCTTAGAGAGGATCAGCCAGGATACATCATAGCTATGAATCAACTCTAGATGTCTAGGGTTTTTCATATTATTGATGTATTTTATTTTGGCCTTGTACTGATGTATATGTTAAACTTCGCCTGCGTGTGACACTCTGATTAGGGATAGTCTTATATATATATATATATATATATATATATATATATATATATATATATATATATATATATATATATATATATAGTAGGGATCCGTTGACACCAGGTGTAAGTCAAGAGACTTACGGTAAGTCAAGAGACTTGCACCAAATCTTAACCACTAAAATTAATCTATCAGACGTCTCACAATTTCTCGATCAAAAAACTAAAAAAAAAATTGAATACAGGCACGTAATCCCTTTCTCTTCTTTCACAGACGACGAAACCTAAATCGAAAAAGGTACTGCGGTCCAAACTCTTTGGGACCAAGCACCACCGCTACCCATACTCGTCGGACCCAGCGCCACCGTTGCCCAGACTCGACAAAGCCACTATCTCTATTCTTTCTTCCCCAGCCATCCGTTCAAGGGTTGGTGCCTTTCCTCCCAAATTCCTTTGTCCTCGTCAATTGGGACTTTCTTTGCAATAGCCAAGCTCATCGGTGCTCTGCCCAAGTATTGGGACCACTTATCACAAAATGAACTTGGAAACATTCCTGAACTCATCAAATGAAACATGAACTCATGCTTGATTACCCCATTAAGGCATTTAGATGAGTCAGTGGTTAACATGTGCTTGCTATGTATTCGGACCCTTTTGCACCTCCAAACATTGGAATAGTTGCTATTCAGGATTAATCAAACAATCAAGTCAGGCGGCATATTCTTTTCTCTTGTCAAATGGTTTTACTTCAAGTTCTCTCAAAATGGGAATGCTATTTTTGTACTTCTATCGTTTTGTGTTTTTTTCCTTGTTATAATTTTGCCCAGTTCCTGAAAGATTATATTTGATTTATCAGGCAACATCAAGGATTGCCACATCTACTGTTGTACATTGAGTTTAATCGTGCAGCAAGGATAGTGAAGAAAAGGATATGTGTTCTTTACATATTGAGTGTATTGGTTTATATACAGAACTACCATATCACATCAGAACCATATGCAGAACATTAGAATATCTCATGATATTCATATGCAGTATGACTCCTTAAAAGGAACAAATGATAGTGTAAACATTATTTGGTTATAGTGTTGATGAGGTTCCTAAAGACCTAAATGAAGATGATGATATGGAAGGCTTTTTTTTTTTTTTCTATTTTTAAAATCGTCATATATGTGGCTGCCAAGTTTCAAGGCTGATGGTAACAACAAGCAGTATTCACCTTGAAGATGAAGAATGGAAGAGAATATCAGGGAACTACTAGAAGTTCATCCTTATTCTGTTGGGTGGAAACAAGACTAAGTACTTGCTCTAAGGGCATATCTTTTTGACCTCAGCTCTAAGGGCATGTCTAATAGTGGGTTTGGGTCTGAGTTCAAGTGAGAGCTCACAAGGCAGTTTTTTGTCCCATAAAAATGATAGTTATTGAATTCTTTTTTGGCCAATTCGACATGTAACACAAAATAATGGATAATGTACATGGCCAATGCTTTTGTATACTCCCGTTGTTGGTAACTGCCATTGTTGTATTGGTATTTGAATTGTAATTTGTATCTCTAGATTATTTTACAATTCCAAATGACATTTGAATCATGATTAAATAGCAACTTCAGTGTTTATTTCTATAACCTTATTCTTCTTACACCATTGCAAAATACATCTAATACTCCCAGAGGTTTTTCGGTTAATGTCAAAATGCACTTGCAACAAAACATCAGAACCATAACTAGTAAATGTAAGTTCTAAAACAAATAAACAACCCTTAAAATAACTATTATATATTTTGAAAAGCAATACTAATAATTCCAAAAGCCAATTCTAACATGTCTTTATTCATTTGGCATTTGCATTTGGCATGTTGTTATAGAATTAATATTTGTTATTCTAGTACAATAGCAGTATAGCAGCAGTGTTCCATTAATATCGGTTTGGTTTAGCAGCAGGTCATTCAAGTCAACATGTTAAAGAAGATAGAGCAGACCACTGGATGCCAGATTATTTTTTCTCCTTTTATATACAAATGCATGTTGAATAAGTTAGAAAAGAGATTACTAGTGAACTCATTCTTCTTGCAGGAAGTGTTTGAGAAAGATAATTCGATATCATTTTTTTTTCATTGTAGCAGAAAGCACATTTTTTTACAGGGTACACAATACATACATCCAATAAATATCCTTTTTACACGACATATAAAAAATTGAAATATGGAGCAAAACACATTGAGTAAAGCTCTTCAAGTTGAAGACTGTTCTTCAAGGTAATCATTTTTATATACTGCATCTCCAATGTAATCATGTTGTCACCCTCAACCAGAAATGCGTACAATGGAATCTTCTCTGGGTTTTAACTGATTGTAGATGGCAGAGCATGCTCACGACTTAGTCATATATCAGAAATGGGAACTGATGTAGTCTTCTTATATAAAAAAATACATCTTGATGCACAACTCCATCTGGAACTAGAATCCTAATAATACTTCTTGTGTATCTCATCATGGCAGCTTTAACTTGCTTTTCTTTAAGTGGCTTAGGGATTAAAAGATGAGAATCTTCAATCTTTTTTCTCCTAGATTCAACTTCCCTTTCACCTCTTCAACTGAAAATTGATAGAAGGAATCTGGTAGCTATCTGAAAGTTTAGAAAACAAGAAAAGCTGAGAATCCAATACTATTCAATCTCCAATTTCAACGATTAAAAATGTTCCTACAGATTCCAATGATAATGAATTAAACTTCAACAAAGAATAGCTGAGAAAAATTGAAAAACAACTGAGACTTGTGTTTGTTGAATTATATCAGAAACTCCTTCCTCTCAAAGATTACTAGTAATAGACAAATCATGGAACCTTTTAATTTCTTAAAATGTCAAATGGCCTTCCTTTTTCTGAAAGCAATGTCACCACATGCTTATGTATTTGTTTATGAACCTCTCGGCATTTTCCAAGATCATGAAGAAGTATCTAGTGTTGAGTAATGTAAAGTAAAATAAAGATTCCAATCAAAATCAAATATTGCAGCAGTGTCGGTTGTGGCATCGTTGATAACCAAACCACCAGCTCGCGTTGAAAGACGGAAGCAAAAATCATCACTACCGGATGCATTGAAATAATCCATTCTTTATGAGAACATACATATAATAAAAAAATTGAAAGAGAGAATTGAAGTACTAGGATATGGTTTTATGGAAAGGCTCTAATCAGGTTTGGGATCAACGACAATGCGATCCACTCTTTGCAAACAACAACAAAACTCCAATTCCAGAGTTCCCGTACAAATACCATAACAAATCCAGTTTGGTCGCGTCACTCTTGTCCTTGCCAATGAAGATGGCGGCGCCATGCTTTTGCTCAGACTTCATCAATGAAGTAGAAAAGAAGAGTTTATCAGAGACGAGAAGAAAAAAGTCACGTGATGTTTTTTCTATTTTTTTTTTTTAGTTTTTTGATCCAGAAATTGATAGCGGTCCGATGGATTAATTTTAGTGGTTGAGATTTGGTGTAAGTCTTTTAACTTACACCTGGTGTCAACGACTCCTATATATATATATATATATATATATACACACACGCACACATATATATGTATAATGTTATCTTTTTATTATAAGTGGCTGTTAGCATATTTTACTATTCATCATTTTGAAGATCATTATTCTTCTGACATTGTTTAAAAAAAAATGTACCTTTGTTTACAAAGAAAACTCTTTTGTACAAATGACTCTTCTGCATTTAGTTAAATTTAGGTAACAACAGTGGCGTTTCAAAAACGAGGTGTTATAGAGTGGCATACTGCTCCAGCATGATATTTGCACTTAGCTTCCGAATCGTGCCACATAGGGAAAGGGCCCCCCATGGGCTTATAAGGAGTCGAGACAATGAAGGAGTTCTTGCGGAGATGCTGGAACATGTCCTGATAGCTCATTTGGATTGGGTCAAACTGAATCGGCTTCTTTTCTTGGTAGCCTGGTAGCGCTGTCTGGCAGCAATGAACCGCATTTGTACCTTCTTCCCTCTTTTGGCCCATACTGCGCAATGGTTGTTGGACGTTGAGGTTGTCGATCTTTCCGCTTCTTATCCCAGCTTTCACTTTTTCCCCGACAACAACTAGGTCCGAGAAGTTTGAAAAGATACTTCCAATCATCATATCATAGAAAGGTGACTGAAGTGTATCAATAAACGTGGTAACCATCTTTTTCTCAGATAGCAGAGGTTCCACATGGGTTGCAACGCCTCTCCATATTTGGGCATATTCTTTGAAGCTTTCATTGCCCCCTTTTACCATGGTTTGCAACTAGGAGCGATTGTAACACCCTCAAATCCAGTGTAAAGAAGTCGGGTGCCACACTCTTTCTTAATCAGTTCATTTTGCGGAAAAAAAAGTTTAGGTCAAAAGATTAATGCAGAAAGCGGTGCTTCAGAAAAATCTTCCTGGTTTGCTTTCGGAAAATAATTAAATCGAATACTCAGATAAACCTTAAATTCGTTAAACAAAAGTGGTCTTACAAATATAAAATAAAAATCTTTACAGACACACCTACAACATAGTTGGTTGACTCATAGGACCATTCATTGAGCATTCTCAAGAACTCCTTGTTTCCCACGTCGTCGGAGGATTTAATTTTCTCCTCAGACACAACTAACTTGAAAGACTCCAACTGCTTAGCTTTACTCGTTAATAACTCCATTAGAATGCCAAATTCAACAATGCAAGGGTGAATTCATTGTGCACAAGTTTATCACAGGTTAGTCACATGCAAACAAGATATATACATAGTACAATAACATGCTTTATATATATATATATAGTACAACAACATGCTTTATATATATATATATATAGCTTAATAGACTGCAAGCATCAGCATGGCATATCAAGCAGTTTGCATGTGAGCAAACAATTCAATCAACAAATCAACCATCAATCATCACATGTTATAATGTGGTCAGCATGCATGCTAATGCATATGAAATCCTTTGTTTATACACAATTCCCAATTCAGGAAAACAAAATGGCACTGGGAACAGCCTCCAGGCGGGGCACTGGGAATAGCCTCTAGGCCCAAAAATCCTAAGACACTGGGAACAGCCTCCAGGTCAAAAATTCTAGGACACTGGGAACAGCCTCCAGGTCAGAAGATCTTTTTTCCATCACAATGGAATATGTATTCTAATTAATTCCAATTAGAGTACATTGCCCTATACAGGCCTTCGTACCATCTTTTATGTCTCTCGGGTCAGGCAAAATCATGACACTTTATTTGAGGAACATGCCTTCCTAAATTCAAGTGACAATACTTCATGGTTAATATGCATCAATCTAAATATGGCTCACTCATTTTGGGTGTGTCCGAGAAATCCTTTAATTATTAATGCTATTGATAATCGACGTTCCTAACTTTCCACTCCATTGATTCCCAAACCTAAACCTTTTAGTATGAAATCTTTAGTATAAAAGAATTTCTTTAAGTTGGATCATTGGAACTTATGATGTGCTAAATAATACACCAGGTAAATTTCCCCAGGAAAGAGAGGCGGTGATAAACACACTTAATATACCAAGTCTTTCCTTGCCAGAACTTTCCTAGACATGTATTATTTAACTCAGTTTTTTCGAAAATAATTCATTGAGATCCTTTATAATCTCTTTAGAAAAATGATTCGATGGAAACTTTTTGAATCTTTTCAAAATTCATTATATAAATGTTTAACTCTGTGATCCATAAAGCGTTCGTGTACGCCAGCTTATTTTATAAGATTCCGTTAGTTTATCTTGAAAACTTTTCTCGGCTCTTGGAATCGCATCAGATTTACTATTGTAAGTCATCAAACCAATTAAAATTGATTATCGCATTAACAATTAATTCAAAAACAATATGCATACTAAATCGTAATCAACATAGATTATCAAACCAACCAGTACAAACCAATACTGCTACGCAGGGCTAAATCAATCTAAACCATTAATCTCAAACAATTCAGACAAGTAATAATACTACACTTATTACTATCCAACCAATCAATTCAATCAGTCACACAACACACAAGGCGAAAAGTCCAAACTTATTATTTAGAAATTTCCCTTACCTTGGGCACTTTAGCAATCCAAGCTAAACCGCTAAATCGTTGATTCCTTCGATGCTTGAACCTCACCAAGGTGGCGCAAAAGAAAAGAATAAAGGAGAAGAAATTCAAGCTAAACCACTACTTTCTCTCACTAGAACTTTACTTTTCACTCACTAGAATTCCTTCCTAGACAACTTATGAAAAACAACTAAGCCATGTCATGTATTTATAGGCAAATTCAAGGACATGTGTCGCTTTCCTATGGTGCCACTTGCCAAATCCTTATGGTGCCATTTGTCGAATCTCTATGGTGCCACTTGTCAAAATTCTAATCGTCTGACGGCTACTATCCACGTGTCACAATCCTATTGGTCCAAAGGAGATGAATTTTTTTTGTTCTTATTCTAATCTAAGTCAGCACTTAGTCATTGATCCTATCCTTAAATAAATATCTCCGATATTTTCTTACCGACCAATCACGTCGCGCGATAGTTTTTTCACACCTAAAACTAATCTAATAGTAGAAAATATACTATTATATTTTATTTTACCTAAAAATTATTGTAACATATTAAGAATCCTCTCTGCCTTGTCATCATTCCTGCGAATATCATTTTTTGGAGCGCATCCAATTTCTTTGTTGTTTAGTGATTTAAACGCTAGAAAATATTCTATAATATTTTCTTTCACCTAAGAATTACCAAATAAATTTTAAAAACTCTCAAATAATGAAAAACACTAATATCCCGGATTTCATCAAAATCGGGTCATGTTAGGGTTTTATTTCGGGTAAAAACTCACTCAGTAGTGAAATTTGTGACAAAACTACGTCAAATTTTTTTGTAAACCTTTAAATAATTTTTTTAAAATTTGGGGTGTTACAGCGATCAAGAGCCATGTCCATATTGTAGCTATACTGCTTGAGAAAAGCATTAGCCAAGTCCTTCCATAATCTAATTTTGGCCCACTCTAACTGCATATACTAGCGTAGGGATGCCCCAGTAAGACTCTATTAGAAAAAGTGGATTAGGAGTTTCTCATCATTGGAGCAAGAGACCATCTTTTGGTAGTACATGATGAGGTGGCTTCTTAGATAAATCAACCCTTCATACTTGGAAAACTCAGGAGCTTTCAATTTAGGATAAAACACCACGCCTGAGGCTAAGCATATGTCTGAAGCTTCGAATCCAATATGATTTGCCCCTTCAATTGCTTTCAGTCTCTCTTCCATAATTTGGAGTCTCTCCTTAGCTTAGGGGTCTCCTTGGGGTGTGATGACAAACACAAAGCTTGGGGTGCCAGCATGTTGCAAGATCTCATCGGGATTGTTTTGAGGCATATACCCTTGGGACAATGTGGCAACAAATTGTGGAGTTCCTTAATCCCCATCACAGTTAGCAGAAAGATCCTTGTCAATGGTCAGTCTGGTCTCTATGGTCTTCAAAGTCTCCAACATTTGGCCTAGTTGACCCTTCACTTGGTCAAATTATTCTCTCATTGCTAGTTGGTTTTGCTCCAACATATCCATGAGTCTAGTGTGGGCTCCAGTCCGGTAAGGATACATGGGAAGCTTGATTATAGCTATTTTCTATTTAAGAAGAAAAAACCAGGGGTTAAGCTACGAATATGTTATGTTATGGTTATGCTTGTCATGAATTCTTTTTTCTTGTACATTTTATGCAAAAAAGAATATGATGCAGAAAGGGGGAATTTTTTCTTTGAATTTATTTTTTTTTAATTTTTTGTATTGTACAAAAATGAAAAGAATGCAATAAAAAGAGAAAATATTCATTTTTTTGAAAATTTATTTTTTTATTTTGAAAAGAAATAAGATGGTGAGATAGGGGAAAAGAAAAATATTTTTTTGTTTTTTTTTTTTTGAAAATCTTATTATTATTTTTTAAAAAAATTGCATGAGAGAAAAACAAAACTCTATTTATTGTTTTTTTTATTATTGTTTCTTTTAAGGATTTTTGAAAAATAATGGAAATTAAATGGATGAAGGAAAAATGGGCGATGTGCCCCTTGCGAAGTAGGCCGGTATCTCCTAAAACTTTATGTTCTACGGCTTTTATCACGTGAAAAATGAGATAAACAATGTATGCTTTTTTTGTGATATGGGCCGGTAATTCCTTAAAAGGTGTCTACGGTCCACATAGGTGTCTTTCCATGGGTGGATTGAGGTACTAATCTAAAAAGGTCCCTAGAGCCAAGGGTCCTATTTGTGAATGTTATCGCCAATAATAGGTAAACTATTAAAGAGAGTTTTTTCTCAAATAGGTCAAACTCTAGGTGAGGCATTTGTAAGAACCCAACTGGTCGTACGTCCAGTAGGCACTTACTACACAGCCTCTCCTAACTTAAAATTTACGTGAGCCTGAGTATAGGGCTCCACTCGTAGTATGCGAAAAAATTGTGTTTAAGTGAAGTGTGTGAAGGAGCAAACCTAAAACTATACGCTGCAAAACAAATCAAAACACAATATTTACACGTGTCTTCTATCCTAGAGTTCAAATATACAAGCATGCATAATATTTAAAAGAAATAAATAAAAGAAAATGAGGCATAATTATAAATGAAAAATAGAAAAATAAATAAATTAAAAAGGGAAACAGGAAATAAATCAAATATAAGGCAAACAAACAATCCTAGAGTCTAACTCTCTAATGTCCTTAGTGGAGTCGCCAGCGGTAGCAACCTCAAAAATTTTAGGAGCCTCCACCTATGTTTTTTAACGAAAACATTAGAAAAACCTTTTTTTTGGAAAAGTAGGAAGAAAATGGTCTTCGAACCAAATTTGAGTTCGAGAATTGATTACGCATATAGAAGATTTTAACATCTCTATGACGCCCATTTAAAATGGTACCCTTAGTTGTTTAAAAAAAAGATTGCCTTAAAGAATTACTTCCCTTAATGAAATTTATTTTATTTTATCTATACTATACCTATTTGAGAAAAATGAAAACGACAGATTGAACACATGTAATCATCTCAAACAATCCACGTAAGCATAAGCTGACCCGTATCACAACTCAGCATTATTGAAATGATATGTACCAATGATTTCCTATGTGGCATTGATTAATTAACTAGGAACCATTTTATAAAAACATAATTACTATGCCTGATTTCAGCTTTCATAACCACCAAATAATTCAAAATGATTGGTACACGATTATGGCAATTCAAAACAATATTTTAAGTATTTATTATTTTGTTAGATTCACCATCAAATGTTAAAAGTAAAATTAAAGAATATTCTTACACCACCAAATGATATCACTGATTATATAACAGGAAATTTAAATTCTCTTTACACCAATTATATACATTATATATTATATTCTTACACTTTTTTATATTATATATATATATATATATATATATATATATATATATTATATGCACAATAATGTAATTCACACCAATTGGTTTCCGTTGATATGACCAAAATCATATGGTGATGAAACTCAAAATGATAACAATCCTTTAATGCAAAAGTATAAAATACATAAATCTCATTAAATGGCATTTGTCTGGACTGTCCCAAATCAATCACACTTGTCTTTTTTTAAAACCTTGTTGTCATTAAAATAAATGAGGCAAGTCATCAGTTCAAATATCATGAGATGATTAGGACCAATCTATACTACATATGGAATTCATTTGAATTCTTACCTAATCAAAATGTATTGGACCGTTCATCATAAACAGTGAGTTGTTTTATCATTTATCAACACGTTTCATGCACCGTGCAAACTCAAACACCAAATATCCCACTGTAAAATAGTAGCCAAATATTCATATATGCATTATTTAGTATGATTACAATCAATCACTTTTGATTCAACCTACTATTCATGTGCCTATGAGTGAGTCATCTGAATTTACAGTGAGACAACCGGCCTAAATATTCCTTCAATTAAATTCCACGACTGAAATCAATCTAAATCAACAGCATTTCAGCAAGCTCATGCCTGGAACTGCAATCAAATTACAGAAAATTAGGTGTTTGTTATCAGCAATTGATGGAATCAACCGTGTTGCAATCCCAATTTTTCATCACTGATTCTATTTTCGTTACAAATCAAATTTATTAGCACAATTGCATATGGATATTGACTAGCGCGTGCGCGCACACACACACACACACACACACATATATATAGACCCTTACATAGTGGTTCATCTACACACACTGCAACTGCAACCTTCATACACAAATTGCTTTCTGGATTCAATTCTTGCCTGCATTCACAAATGGCTGCAAATTTTCACTTCATTTATGATGTCACTCCACAAAACGAATCTTGGCAATTGGTGGTGAGGGTAGTTAGGATTTGGTTTGTCAAAGATTTAACTAGGTCGATACTACCATTTTCAATGGAAATGGTTTTAATCGACTCGAGGGTGAGTTTGTTTTCCAGATATTCATCTACTTACATATTAAATATTTTGTTTTTTTGGTGCCTAAATTTTCCATTCACATTTTCTGCAGGATGATAGGATCCATGCTAATGTGCGTAGAACTCTAATCTACAAGTTTGAAAATGAACTTCAGGAGGACGTTGTGTGTGCTATGCAGAACTTTGGTGTTGCTGCAAATGTTGGTAGTTATAGAACTACCAGACACCAATATAAACAAAATTTTCAGTTTGGCACCCGAGTGAGAGCTGCTGGCATTGCTAATTTCCCTGCCAATGTCTACCATTTTAACCCTCCTGCTGATATTTTTTCAAGTGGTTATGACTGTGATTACTTGGTTGGTGTGTTTCTAGCATTATATCATATTTTGATGTAGTTTTATAATTGATTTTTTAAAATTTCTTAACAGCCAATGTGTTTCTTTTTCATTTTATTCAAGATGTCATGGGAATGCTGACAGCAGTTGGCATTGAGAGAGAGTATGTTCGGAATGGTGTTTGCACAAAAATGAATGTCATAAAGTTGAACAATGATGGGTAGCTATTTTATAATGTTTTTATCCTTTTTATGTCTTCGACATCTACTTTTTTAATTGTCAGTTTCCTCATTATGTGTGATGATTTCTTTGTTGCTAGGTTTCACTTCAAGTGTACTCTTTTTGGAGAATATGTTGATTAACTTAATGCATTTATCACATCTGGTGATTCAGACAATGCTATTGTTGCAATTCTTTTTGCCAAAGTAAAGAATTTCCAGGGTATCAAACTATCTAAATACAAAATAGTTTCCGCATTAACAATATTTGAATTTATTGATTAATGTTACTCAATATATTGTCATTTTACAAAAAAGAATGTCATTCAAAACACCATTTATTCTACTAAGTTATCTTTAACCCTGACTTTCAGGATGCTCTTGCTTTGAAACAAATGTATGAATTCCTCCTACGTTCTTTGTCTTCATTTATAGACTGCTGTAATTAATTTCTTTTGTTATTAAATTCAAATTCTTATGATGTTATGGTTTTCAAGATGCTTGAGAACAATGATTCGCCTACTCAAGGAATAGGTCAATTGCAAGAGGCGGCTAGGATCACTATAGCTAATGATTTCTTGACAATAACCCCGCGAACAAACATTCTGAGGTTGAAAGATTGTGACATGGTAATTTTTTTTTGTTTATAATTAAATTTAACATTTGATAGTTTATTTAGTTTTTTACGTTGTTTATAATTTTCTGTAGGAATCAACCTATGCGGTTTTTGTGAAAGTGGATCATGTTGTTGATGATGATGATTGGTGGTACACGACCTGTGTATGCAATAAGAAGGTTATACCAGACTCCCAAATGTATTTTTGTGAGAAGTGCAACAAACATGTTTTCAATGTCATTCCAAGGTGATATATTAAGCACATTATGTCTTTTTGTTATGTGTTAAAGGTATTAGACTCACTATTTTAATGAATTTCCTTAGGTATCACATCAAACTTCGAGTTATTGATGATATTGAATTTGCTACATTTGTAATCTTTGATCGTGATGCTACTTTTTTGTTTAACAAGAGTTGTGTTGAGATGCTAGATCTTATCGGAAAGGTGTAAGCATCTATCCAATTCTGGTCCCGTCTTTTCAAACACAGACTTCACGATTTAGTTGAAATGCTTACGTTTGATCAATTTATTATTTTTTAAACAGAATCCTAAAGCACCCTCTATTCCAAAAGCCATTACCGATCTGGTGGACAAATCATTTTTATTCAAGGTTGACATATCCAACTATTCTAGAGTTAGCAGGTTTGAACGATCGATCGTATCGAGTGAAGAGGATCACCAATGACTCAGATGTGATTCAGAAATTTAAAGAAAATAACACTGATCAGGTTATTAATCGTCGCTGTGAAAAACTTTAATTTTTTAATTATATATCAGTTGTGTTGTTCTCATCATGGGATAAATAGCATGAATTTATTTTGATAGGATGCTGTTGTTGGGGATGGTTGTCTGGATGGTTTAGGAGTTAGTTCAAACATCAATTCATCTAACAAGGCAGTTGCTCAGGTATATAAGAATAGGCATGCTCATTTTGTGTTGAGATACTTTGTATCATAAAGAATTTCATGTAGTATCCCCTACTCATTCCACTTTGTCCGATACAAGATTTTCTATCTAAGTTTTCAGAAACTATTGCTGGAAGTTCTGGGGTGGGAGATCAAATGGAAACTATAGATCTGTCTACCAAACCTGATGATTCAACTCCTGCCAAAAAAGTGTGCCCTATTGAAGTGAAGGACATTGGAACTTATTCAGCTAACATCTTGAAGAAGATCAAATCGAAAAAGGAATAGGATGGAATCGATCACTATTTCTATTTTAATTCACTTTAATAGTTTAATAATGTTGAGTTGTTTGTCAGTTTCAACACTTCATTTGAGTCTTTGAGTTGGTTGCAGATCTGTTTCTGCTTTTTGTTTTTGAGTGTTTTATGTCACTATGTTTCAAGCGTCTGTTTCATTTGATCAAGTTTCTGTCATGATTTTTTTTTCAGTGTACTTTCAATTGTTGGTTACACTACTATCGTTTTATTTCAGCAATTCATAATAATATATTCAAGCCGTTTACTAATTTGATAAATGTCTTTATTTTTTACCCTCTTACAACAAATAATTTAATTTGCAGAATTTGTCCACAGCTAAAGCTAAATCCTACTGATACAAAAATTAACAAAATGATATACACATTCTTAATCAATTTACAAATTGTTTAGAACCTTCCACCAAATATTTTAGTTGTAATAATAATAATAATAATAATAATAATAATAATAATAATAATAATAATAATAATAATAATTGCCATCATATTAGGCTAACAAAAAATTTACTACCACAACACACCATTAGGCTACCAAAATCTTTATTACATACCTCATGTCCAATGACAATTTTCATTATACAGAATTTCAGCTTCTTGAAAATCCTCAACATCTCAATGAACTTTTGCAGCTCAAGCTCATCATGGTTTTTCCTATTGTGGTTGTAATAATTAAAGACAAAGAATTTTAAATAATTTTAACCAATATGGCAAATCCATTTTAACATTCTGATCTTGAGTTACTGCCTACTGAGTCAGTCATCGTTTTTAGTCGAGCTAGGAGATGAAGACTTTGATAGTGCTTCTTCTGAACCCAAAAAAAAAAAAATTTGAATCAGTCATATCCATTTCAGCTTCAACACGTTTGATATAAATGCTTCTTTTTATTTTAGTCCCAAATTTAATTAAGTTTTATTTGCTCATTTTAAAATTTATTCATATCATAACTTGATTTACGATAATATTGACCCTTAAAAATAATCATTATCATTAATGAGATTTCTCTGTATATTACCTTAAAAATAGAAATAATACCTAAGCATTAAGTGTGGTCTTTTGGACAGCTCAATTGCACCATATCAAAATAAAATAGATCTTGTTACTAAATTTTTCATTCAAAAAAAACCTTATGTGTATCAAAAGGCTGACTGACATAACATGGTTTAATGCTGATTCTAAAATGCCTCTGATCATGAATTCATTGGGGACAAATTGACCCCTAAAAATAGTCATTATCATTAATTGGATATTCATTTGTTTTACCTTAATTAAAAATAGAAATACTATCTTTGCATTAAATGTATTCCTTTGGACAACTCAATCACACCATATCAGGATCAAAGGGATCTCATTGCTAAACGTTTCATTCATCTTCTGCATATTAGAAGGCTGACTTACATGACATATATAGAGGTTGTAACTGCAGTGTACATCATCTCCTCAACACACCTGATATCAATATTCCTCAACACATTTCAGTTTTGACTAAACGTTTCATTCAAAAAAAAAAATCTTCTGTGTCAGAAAGCTGACTGACATAACATGGTTTAATGCTGATTCTAAAATAGCTCCGATCATGAATTGAATGGGGACAAATTGACCCCTAAAAATAGTCATTATCATTATAGTTAATTGAACAGGCAAATCACCAAAGCCAAATCTTAGCTTTCTAATTGAAAGCCCAAATCACCAAAGTTAATTTCCAGGCAACAAAAAATCTAAGCTTCTAATTCTACTCTTAAAATCTAATATGAAGGGATTCAGGAGTACCATAAAATTGAACAAATAACAAACCACCGATTAAGCACGAACGTGAGAACAACCAAACGCTATCCTATTTCATGAAGCAGAGTTGTCCCTCGCAAGCCAGGCTGTTCGAATGGTTCATGGCAGTGACCATGCCAATCTTTAAGACAATGTTGTCGACAGGGAAATGAATTTCGATCATGGACCACCACTGGAAGAAGACGCGAACCATAATCGAGTCGAGCTCCGCGATCCTACCCATCACATTCTTCCCGGTGGCGTCGAGCACTAGTTGCAAAAGGGCCTCTACGCGCTGCGAACGAGCAGACAGAGCGACCTTCTTCCTCATGAATTCGCAGCGGGTGCGATTGAACTTTGTTGAGAGAGATATGAGAGAACGCGTATGCAAGAGACACGACAGATCTAGGTTAACTTTACTGTATTCTGTTTTTGGTATTAATGTTAACTTTACCCTAAGTAGTGTTTAATTTAATTATAAAATATATAAAATATGGAATGTAAAAATACAAACATCACAATTCTAATTATTCATTTTTTTAAGATATTAATATGAAAAGTAACTGTATCACATAAAAACTGCAAGACATATCTAAAAGATGTTAATTTTACTTATTTATTTATTCTTATACTTATATTTATTTAAATTACTATTTATTTCAATTGTGTCATTTTCTATTATTAAAAGGGAGATTATGAGGGTTTTTTATTTATTTATAAGAGGAGTAAGAGACACTTAAGCCATACAGATTGTCTCTGAGGGATTTAAACAAGTCTTTTGAGATTATAAGGTTAGACAGTCATTATTGCACTAACACCCCATAAATGTGACATCTAGAAGTGTACAGAAATTAAAAAAATCATAGTTATGAAAGATATAACATATGAGAATTGTTCACTATATAAACAAAAAGTGTACAGATATTGAAAAAATGCGGTTATAAAAAAACTATATAAAAAATATAGTTTTAAATTTTCTATATCATATTATATTGTATACTAAACATAAATAAAATTATAATTATAAAAATATAATATATAACTTTCCAACACCGTGTAGTTTCTAATTTTTTATACTATATTATATTTTGCTGTATACAAATATTAGTTCTGTAAAATAGTAGGTATTTTTTGCTTGTAACTAAAAAAACTCTTGAAATATTATTATGTATTTTAGATGATCACATTAAAATGTTTAATAAAAATATTTTTGTTAATTTTTAAAAAGTTGATGCATACCTGCACGGGTTATCACACTAGTTTTTCTAAAAAAGAGGAAAAATCCCAAAAATGACCGAATCGTGCCAGTGACATGGGCTTCTAGCCAATGATCTTATTAATGAGTGAAATAAAGAAATTAATGGGAAAAAATAAAGATAGATGCAAAATGAATATGCTTGTATGAAATATAAGAAGGAAATTTCAACTGAAAAAACAGAAAAATCATTGAAAAGGACTTGACCTTGGGTCTTTATTACTTATTATTGAACAAAGTTGCACCATACCTTTTTTAAAAAGAAATGGGCCAAAAGCCAATCTGATTTTCAAATTAAACGAGGCTCCATTTTTACCTCATTTTAAATGAAATGGGTCAGAAGCCCAAATCTTTGTTATTGGCTTCAAATGAACCCTAGGCCCAAATCCTTTTTTCAATCTTATTATAAATCTTTTATAAATAAATTGTCACTATTATTTTTTATCCTTCTTGATAATTCTAAACATTATTAATTAACATATTAATATTACTGGAACTATAAAAATGTTTATTATTCCTTTGTTTACTTCATAATTATCAACTTATTATTAACTAATAATAAAATTCAGAAAATCAGTTTTTCAATAAAAAATATAATTTAATTGAAAGATCTAGGATTTCAACTTTTTATTTTTTTTCCAATAAAAATATATAGGAATGATATCTTAATAATTTAATACATCAATTTTAATTTAATAAACAACATTTTTTTAAAAATGTAGACAGGATGAATAAAAATAAAAAATATACAAATAAATGGGACTTTTTGGAAACCCTATCTTCAAAACAGGGATCAAACCCTAATGAGATGACGGCGGCGGCGTAACCAAGCAACGGCGAAAAAGAAGTAGAAAAGAAATAAAAAAATGCCAATGAAGGAGAAAGTACAAAAAAGAAACAGAAAAATACACAAATGAAGAAGATGATGAATATATTCATAGTTCATAATCAGACCCCATTACATCACCATACAAAAAAAAGGACGAAGATGTGCAAAACTACATAGGGAAGTAGAAGAGAGAAAAAAAACTGGGTTATTTGCTCTGGACCCAGAATAATACACATCAGAGAGACAAAAAAAATATAAAACTACGTGTTTTTATTTTTATTTTTTATTCGTGATCTCACTCTGTTTCGTGATGCTTCTTTCTCCTCTTGGCTTCTACTCCTTCCCGTCCGTACTCACCCCCTTCCACGTGGCCTTGTGGGTGGCTTTTATAGACCAACACCTGCAGAAAAAAGATCCAAAGCAGTGACCAAATCAAATGAAATAAAAATAAAAAAGAGAAATGGAAAGAAAGGAAACGAAAGCCCCCTTTTTCGTCCAATTCCGTGATCCTGTTGGAGATTTGATGATGTATCTGATTAAGTTTTTGACAGATTTGGAAGATTTGGGGTTGAATATTTTTTAGGGTTAGGGTGAAAGAATTTGAAAAAGGAAAGAAGAAGAAGAGAGGGGGGAGCGGTGGCTGTTGGAAGGGAAAGGGGAAGAAATTATGGTTAGGTTTTGGGTAAAGAAAGAAGGAAGAAGGAAGAGAAGAATGGGGGAGAAAAAAGGGGGAGCAACGACCATTCTTTTTGAAAAATGATATTTGTATATATTTTGATACAAAATACGACACACCATATATCCTTATGTGTACGGATTGTATATCCGTACATGTACGGATAGCATTTTCTTTTCAATTTTTTTATTTTTTTAATTGTTTAAAAATATTTATTATTAACCGAATGAATCAGTTAGCAGAATAAATGAACTTCGTTAGCAGGATAAATAATGAAGCTTGAGGTTGGCGTTATTCACGGATAATATGAGCGAATTAACAGGATAAATGAATTTAGATTAGCAGGATAAATAATTCACCAGGATAATGTAAACCATTTATTTATCCGTTAACGTAAGTTCATTTATCCTGTTAATGGTTCATATTATCTCGGTGAATGCCAACCTCAAGTTCATTATTTATCCTGCTAACGTTCATTTATCCTAAGCACGCAGCTCATTATCCTGCTAATAACAAATATTTTTAAACAAAAAAAATCTAAAAATAAAAAAATTGAAAAAATATCAATCAGATCAGACGGACTGTGATGTCCGCACAAAGATGCACTTTGTGTCCCATTTTGTGTCCAATTAACAGGACTCTTCTTTTTAGGGTTTGAGGGATGAGAATGCTAAGAGAGAGAGAAAGAGAGAGAGAGAGAGAAGGGGTCATTAGGGTTTGGGAAAGGGGAAGAGAGAAGGAAGGGAACGACCGAATCTTGAATAACGGAGAATGGGATTAGGTTTTTGAGTTTTTTAGGGTTAGATAGATGGGTTTTGGGCCACAATGTGTTGGGCTGAAGGCTTAGGGGGTGCGTAAATAAAAAAGGGGTGCACATGGAGAAGAGTAAGTGAGCGCTGGGGTGTAGCAGAAGAAGGGGGTGCGCGAGTGAGTGAGCTGGGCGCTGCTAGGCTACTTGGGCTGACAGGCTGCCAATAGCAGATTGCTAGTGGCACCCACCAAATATACTATTTGCAACTCCTTTCTTCCTTTTTTTTCTTTTGTCTTTTCTTTCTTTTCTTTTTTCCCCTTTTTTCACTTTTATTTTTTTACCTTCTTTCTATTTTGAAACCAAAATTATTATTATTATTATTTATACATTTTTTTATTTAAGCAAAATAAATTTAGAAAAAAGATCGGACAAAATAAGGGTATGACACACTCATTTGGGTACTGATAGTTCTTTCTTCACACAACAATGTCAACAGCTATTAGCTATGCTACAAGCTCAATTGGCTCATGTCACAATGCTTCACTATGATCAAACTAACATCACAACCTCCAATGGTAATCCACTCTCTTTATCTTTCAATATCATTTCTTTCAACAACCCTAATTGTTGGCTCTTAGATTCAGGGGCAACTTCACACATCATATGTGATTCTTCCTTATTTGTTAACTTTCAGTTTGTTGCAAATAAGTTTGTTACTCTACTAAATAAATATTTATTTCAGGTCCTTGGCATAGGTTCCATTCAATTGAAACCTAATTTGCTTTTAATCAAAGTCCTATACACACCTCTCTTTAATGTCAACTTAATTTCATTAAGCAAATTAACTAAAGAAAATACCATTTTTGTAATCTTTAACAAAAAATCATTTCTCATTCAGGATCTTCAACACCTAAAGATGATTGGCAAGGGTGATCTTCACCAAGGCCTATATGTTTTCACCAAAGATTATATACAAAGTCTTATACCTTCTATTTTTCCTATTTTGTGTCATACTGCAATACATTATTCACTTAATCATTCCAGTCTTTGCATTTGAGGCCTGGACATATACCAGATAAGGTGTTGAAACTTTTTTGCAATAAAACTACATTTATAGTTTTATTCCACTCTTAATTTACCCATGTGTCCTCTTTCAAACTTTAAGCACCTATCTTTTGTTTCTATTAACCATATCCCCAAATTCGTTTGATTTTATACATTGTGACATGTGAGAACATATCAACATTTGACACATGATAGTAAGAAATTTTTTCTGACCGTAGTTGATGAATGCACTCATTTTAGTTGGGGTATATATGATACAACATAAGTCTTTAGCTACTGCACTGATCACTTTTTTTTTCTTCAGTTTTGTTAAAACCGACTTTGACATGTGCATCAAATAATTGCATCATGATAATGCTAAGGAGTTATAACTCACTAAGTTCTTATAGAATCAAGAACACTGCATCAATTTAGTTGCCCATATAGGCCCAAAAAAATGTAGTAGAGAGAAAGGCAATCCCCTTCTTAATGTAGCAATATCCCTATTATTCCAATCCAAAACTCTAATCCATTTCTGGGGAAAATGAGTGACCATTGCTTCCTTTTTTATCATCAAAGTTGCCACCTCTTCATTTAAAAATGCCTCACCAAATGAGCTTCTCTGTAACACCCCACTGTCCTATTCATGCTTTATTCTGTATAATTAACCTAACACGTATAATTAACGCGTAAAAAAATATAAATGGATTAAAACTGAAGGCATAAATAAGATAACGACGTGTCACAGTGAAGTAACAAGTGTCATAAAATATGTAAATAGGTTTTCTCGAAAGATGGCCTCTTCGGTGTGGCCTAACTGATCAGAGTGCACAAGTAAGCGTAGTGTAAATAGTACAATAATATTATCCAAAATACAAACCTATAAGGCTAAACTGCGCCTCATCTAACCATAGCAAAACCAAGCAAAGCATCAATACAAGACTCCTGGCCAAAGAGACTGCATAAACATCAGCAAGGTGGATGCTGAGAGTTCCCACTCTGTAATCCAGCTTGCCTATGACTCAAAACTCTCCTAAACATGGATCTTCGGGGCCTGCTCCATCATTAACAGCATCTCCAAGAACTGCTTCATTAGGTAGAGCTGCTACTGCATCTTCCTCAAGAGAGTCTAATATAGAAATAAAATATATACACAAGCATGCAAACACAGGGAGATAAGAACAACACATCCATAAAAAAGCGGGAAATGCATAAGTAGAATGATAGTAAGACAATCTACACAAATAATCATATATATAATAAATAGAATCTAGCTACCCTCTTCCACTTACCCCATGTCTATCAATGAGTTGTGCATCATGGCATCTTTTCTTTACTATTGTCTCTGTACTCCCCATTTCCGATAGGAATACGTATTGGCAAACCCCCTTTCCGTTAGGTTGCCGTCCCCCTTTCCCGATAGGGACTCCCGCCTCCCTTTCCCGATAGAGACGGGGCGACACTAGCCTGGTCCACGATGTATTCCCCTTTCCCGATAGGAATCCTCCTCCCCCTTTCCCGATAGGGACGTCCGTTTCCCCCTTTCCCGATAGGGAACAGAGTGGATCTAGCCTACTGGGCGAGATATCCCCCATTCCTGTTAGGGATTCTCTCCACATCACATTCCCATCAAGAATGGAGTGGTTGCTAATGCAATATCATGTTCATGCCTCCAACACCTCATAATCATATGCCTCACATTATGTTATGCTCACATACCCAAACTTGTATCATGTTATGCAATACTTAAGTAATACAACATTTTACACAACATCTTATAAATATTCAATTTCACGTGTTAACACATAAATCATAACTCACATATTCAACAAGCATGTCATAAGCAATCCTAGGCATGTTACTATCCTCATGTGACATATACAGCATAATTCACAAAGCATATTTATCAGACAGTCAGATTTAATAATAATGAAGCCTAAGTTGGTTGATGGGTCTACCACGCCTATCCTTAGATGTGGCACACCGTAACCCCTATCCTTAGGTGTTACTGACGTCAACCTCTAGTAGGGCTTAGGTCACCCTACACATGCCAAACAATCATTTCTACTACACATAACCCAATGAAAGTGCATTCTTTCTCCCACCTGGAATTCAGAGTGCTTTGAACCACGAGCGGACACTGAACCACCACCACGGACTCATGAACAAATAATCAAACACTTCTCACACCAATCTTATTTCGAGAAGGACCAATAAAAATGGAAGCAAAAATATTAGAGAATCTCACTACAAGATCATGGTTTTCACTCAAGAAGGAGTAGAAGAATTTCTAACTTTTCTCTCACTTTCTCTCTCTAGAACTCCAGAGCTTTTCTCTCTAAAACTTCTCACCCATGGAACTTATGAATCCTCAAGGTGTTGCCTTCTATTTATAGGCAAATCTAAGGACATGTGCTACTTTCCTATGGTGCCACTTGTCATAATCTTGTGGTACTATAAATGCTAGGCACACATACTAATCCTATCCTTATCCATCCACTTCATCCATTCTTATCTCTATCCTTATCCATCCACATCATCCATCCTTATCCACACTAAGTTATCCTTATCTGTCCAACTTATCTACAAAGACACTTGCCATCATTTTGTGGCGCCACTTGGATCAATACTAGCCACAAAAATTCATACTTATCCTTTATGACTCACCATCCTTATCTTTATTCATTCTTAGCCACATATCCATCCATCTATATTGTTAAGACACTTGTCACATTCTTGTGGTACCAAAGTTCAAACTTATCCATAATGACTCATCAATCCTATCCATTAGAACACTTGTCAAATAATTGTGGTTCCGCTAATTCTAGCCACACACATTAATCCATTCTTATCCTTAAGACACATGTCTAATAACTATGGTGCTACTTGGATTATTGCTAATCACATATTTAGTTCAATCTTATCCTTCCACCTAATTCAAGCTTATCCATAATTACTCATCATTCTTGCCGTTAATTTTATATACTTATCACATAATCACTTAACTAAGTCAATTAACAAAGTTTATGATGCAAATAGAATTGTTATGGAAAAGGGTAAAATAGTCATTTAATTATTTAATGGCTTTTTTGTAATTTCAAAAGATTAGTAAGGGTAAAATAGTAATTGCAAATATTCTAGAATTTTCTAGGGCATTTTGGTAATTATCTAAACTATTAAGGACAAAATAGTAATTTCAAATATTCTAGAAGTTTCAAGGATACTTTGGTAATTATTTACAATTATTAAGGATAAAAATGGGATTTCATAAAGTAAGGGTATTTTGGTAATTTCATAAAAGTAGTAACGGTAAAATGGTAATTTTACATATAAAGGTATTTCTGTAATTTTAGCAAAGAAATAAGAAAATTCCAAGTGTCACGTAAATTAAATTTATCGAGAATTTAATATTCCACGTGACTAAATTATTCTAAAGATTTGAGATGTTATATTCTCTATGGAAAATTGCCAAACTATTCCAATTTTTGGGACTTTGACTACCTTTGTTAGGCAACAACCTCCCCACATTAGAGAAATAAGTTCTCGCCTTGAGTTGTACAAACCATTTTCGCGGGTTAACCCATGGCTATAAAGGTTGCAAGTTCTTTGACACGATTGCCAACAAATTTTTCATCTCTTGATATGCCATTTTTCACGAGTCTCAATTTCCTTTCCAGCACCTTTCAATTGACACTCAACCGATCCATTTCAGTCCGTTGTCTTGCCCCTCCCAATTCCTCAAACAAGTTTACCATCTGGTTCTCCTAAACATGTCCTTCAAATTGATCATTCTCAACCACCGTCTCTCCACCAGACCCTCTTCAACCTATACAACGTCTCAAAAGGTCTACCAGACCACAAAAAGCCCTTCAGTATTTACAAGAGCACTTGCATACTTTCCTATACCCCATAAACAATCAGCTAACCTATGCATACTTATCAAACAATTACAAAACCGTAATATTCAATGTTAGTGACAACTATGGACCTCAATTTTCCCATAAGAATTCAAATTTCCCTAGTGGAGCAAGCTATGGCTGCTGAAATTGCAGACCTCGAAGTAAATAACACATGGACATTTGTTCCACTTCCACAAGGAAAATAGTCTATTGGATGCGAATTGATTTTTAAAAACAAACAAAGACAAGACATCACAGTTGATAGGTATAAGACACAACTAGTTGCTAAGGGATTCGCTCAACAATATGATTGATTTCATAGACACATTTCGTCTCATAGCCAAACTCACTACTGTTAGAGTTTTGTTGACCCTTATTGACATTTAACAAACTCACTACTGTTAGAGTTTTGTTGACCCTTATTGACATTTAACTCAGCTTGACATCAACAACACCTTTCTTAATGGTGACTTGTTTGAAGAAGTGTACATGGACTACCTCTAGGTTACTCCATTAAGGGGAAGAGATCAGTATGCGAGTTGCTCAAGTCGCTATATGGTTTACGCCAAACGTAAAGGAAATGATTCCTAAAATTCACTACCGACATTACAACTCATGGCTTCACACAACTACGACAGATTATTTCTTATTTAGCAAGGGTTCATGTTCTCACCTTGTCATCTTACTTGTTTATGTTGATTATATCATAATTATAACACTCCACCTAATTTAATAATTTAGCTTCACTAATTTAGATCTCATGATGTTTTTAATTGATTGATGAATGAATTATTTTGGGGTGAAATTAGTAAGCTAAAGGGTAGGAATAGAATAGAATAATTGCATAATGTGAAGCTAAAAAGAAACATATAGTTGTTAAATTTTATTGATATTGCTAAAAGTCTATATGATTTATACTTTAAAAATGTATCAGAATGAAAATCATAATAATATTTTTATTATAATCAAGTTTTACAAAATTTAACATAAAAGTTAAGGTCATGATTAATTGTTTATACTTTAATGATTAAAATGATTAAAAATTCGTATTTAAAATTATTAAATCATATCAAAATGTTAGTCTTTACACACACCCGTAAGTCGTAAGTCAGATCTTTCATAACACGTACATCACTAATTTATAATTTGTTATTACAAATATGTATATTTTCTTATTTCTTATGCGTAAAAACCAGTTCTAAAATGATTTAATTTTGAATTTCTTTTATAAAACTTATTATTATTATTATTATTTTAACAATAGTAAAGTCTGTTCTTTGAATTTATAATCAGTTTATATTTTGATGATATATTTATTTATGTTTTTATAAAATATGTTTTTTTATTAAACAAAATATTTGATTTAATTGTTTAATAAATATCTGAAGTATTTAAGAAAAAATTAATAATGAGAAATGATGTGACAATAAACCTCTCACAAACAAAAATTACAAATTGTGCGCACTACTTCTTCGAGTGGGGACAGAGTGTGACAAAGACCCTACCATGCGAGATAACAACGTCTACAGACAAAAGCCACATAAATATTAGATTATTAATTAATAAGCCTGAAAAATTTGAGGGAGAAAAAAGAGAGTGAGAGAGAGAAACTGGGAGAGAGAGAGAGAGAGAGAGGGCACTTTACCACTTTTATATGCTGCACGCATCCATCCAGAGCAGAAAACAGAAGGAGGACAAGGGTACTCCACCACCACAGCACAGGCAAGAGAAAGAAAACCCCATTTAAAGCTTTTTTCTTTTTGTACTGTGCGCATCACAAGACGAACAAATATGGGTTTTTGAAAGCATTACATAAGAGGGGGGAGAGAGAGAGAGAGAGAGGGGAGGGAGAGGGAGAGACATAGAGGGAAAAAAAAAAGAAAAAGAAAAAGAAATAAGGGTTGGAGAAAAAACAAGACGAAGAACATTTCAAGTGAAAGAAGATGAAGGAGGAGAATGAATGAGGTGAGGTGTGTTTGTTGTTTCTCCTGTTGCTGCTGAAACGGGTTTATTCAACAAAGCTGCATGCATTTGACAACCAGCTTGTGTTTCTGTCAGAAACAAGAAACACCAAAATCAAAAGCTCAGATCTTGTTTCTCTTTTCTTCTTCTTCTTCTTCTTTTTTAAACTTATTTTTACCACAGATTTTCCACTTGCTATTTTCACCTCTCTCTTCTTCCTCAGCTTCTTCTTTTTTGGGAGGTGGAGTTTGGTGTTAGTTTCCAAAACTTTGTGTTGGTTGAGTTAGATGAAGGCCGTGCCCTTATCCTTTCAGGAATACATAGGGAAAGGGGTGTTAGATTTTGGTTCAGGTGTTTCAGATTCGTTGTTATTACCACAGCAAGAGCAATTTCTACAAGGGTGGAGAAGGGAAAACTGTTGCTATGCGGGTATTGAGCCCACTTCTGTTGTTATTGTGGACCTCAAACCAAATCCCAAAAGCCCTCCCACTTCTTCTTCAACACTGTCTTCCTCACACGGCAGCGCCGGCGGTGGTGTTGGCTCCACCGATAGCACCACCGGGGTGGCGAAGGACAGCAACAACAACAACACCACCAACAACAGGAACCAGATACCCCAAGCAGGAGGGTTTGAAGTTGGAGAAAGATGTGGTGGAATGGGAATGGAGGATTGGGAGAGTGTGTTGTCTGAGTCACCAAGTCAAGACCATTCCATTTTGAAATTGATTATGGAAGACATTGAAGACGCATCTGTAGGGTTGAGCAAGCTTTTGCAAGCTGGTACTGGTACTGCTTCTCATTCTCATTCTCAAGATGTTGAATTCAATGGTTTTAGTTTTGTGGATCAAAGTTCTGTGCTTGACCCCATTCACAACTTTGTCACCACCACCGTTGACTCTTCTGCTTCTGCTCCTCCTGATTTCCCTTTCAGTAGAGTGAATCCAAACCCTGTACTGTTCCCTGCTTCACCTACCAATCTCTCACCAGTTTCACTACCTCAGGGTTTGTTTCAGCAGCAACAGCCAATAGAGTCTCTTGATGAGAAGCTACAAGGTCTTAATAATCCTCAATTTGTTTTGAACCAAAACCAAGCACAGTTTATGCCAAACCCTGGCTTGGTTTTGCCTTTCACATATGCTCAGTTGCAAGAACACCATCAGCAGCTTAACCCTCAGCCACCTGCAAAACGCATGAATTGTGGCCCTGCTGGATCAAATCATCAGCTTCCAAAGACACCCTTTTTGGATTCTGGCCAACAAGACCTGTTTCTTAGGAGGCAGCAACAGCAACAGCAACAGCATCAGCATCAGCAGCAGATTCAACTGCTTCCACACCATCTGCAGCAGAGGCCATCATCTGTGGTGGTGGCACCAAAGCAGAAAATGGGGAACACCGGCAACAACGGCGGCGAAGATGTGGCGACTCATCAGCTTCAACAGGCCATAATTGATCAGCTTTACAAGGCTGGAGAGCTGATCGACGCCGGTAATCCGGAACTCGCGCACGGGATATTGGCGCGGCTCAATCACCAACTTTCTCCTATTGGGAAGCCTTTTCAGAGGGCTGCTTTCTATTTCAAGGAAGCCTTGCAATTGCTTCTCCATTTAAATGTCAACAACAACAACAGCTCTTTGAGCTTCTCACCAGCTGGCCTCTTGCTCAAGATTGGTGCTTACAAATCATTCTCAGAAATCTCACCAGTTCTGCAGTTTGCCAATTTCACTTCCAACCAAGCACTGCTTGAAGCTGTGGAAGGTTTTGATCGGATTCACATCATAGATTTCGATATAGGTTTTGGTGGACAATGGTCTTCTTTTATGCAGGAGTTAGCACTCAGGAATGGTGGTGCACCTGCACTCAAGATCACTGCATTCGTGTCACCCTCACACCATGATGAAATCGAGCTTAGCTTCACTCAGGAGAATCTGAAACAATATGCTGGTGAAATCAACATGTCCTTTGAGCTCGAGATTCTGACCCTTGAGTCTTTGAATTCGGCTTCCTGGCCCCAGCCACTTCGCGACTGCGAAGCTGTTGTGGTTAACATGCCTATTGGCGCTTTCTCGAATTACCCTTCGTACCTTCCTTTGGTCCTTCGCTTTGTGAAGCAGCTCATGCCCAAAATTGTGGTTACACTGGATAGAAGTTGCGATCGAACCGATGCACCGTTTCCTCAGCATCTGATTTTTGCACTGCAGTCTTATTCGGGGCTGCTCGAGTCACTTGATGCTGTTAATGTTCACCCAGATGTACTTCAGATGATTGAGAGGTACTACCTTCAACCAGCAATGGAGAAGCTTGTTTCGGGACGCCTGCGTTTGCACGAAAGAACACTTCCTTGGAAAAACCTGCTCGTGTCATCGGGGTTCTCGCCGTTGACATTTAGTAACTTTACAGAGTCCCAAGCTGAGTGTTTGGTGCAGAGGATTCCTGGAAGGGGATTCCATGTGGAGAAGAGGCAGTCTTCCCTTGTTCTGTGCTGGCAAAGGAAGGAACTCATCTCAGTTTCAACTTGGAGATGCTAAGGAGGGGGCGAGGAGGAGCCAGAGCCATTTCGCACCTTTGAACTGCCAATTAGTTTTTTTAAAAAAAATGCAAAGGTGCTTCATAACTTATTACTACTGCTTCAATTGATCTTTTCTTGAATTTGCCTTGGCTATGATTCAATGCTAATTGTGTATGTTTAGTAGGATTTGTTATTTCCACCGAGGGAAGTAAATGTCTTAATTAGCAACTGAATGGCAATTTATGAGCTCTCTTTATTTGTAGTGTTTTTGCTTTGAATATGGGCTTTTTATTTATGCATTTTGTCCCATTTCCATTTCCTAAATTGATGATGGGCTTTGATTTTCTTGTATGCTTAACAAGAAAGTAACACCCTGTAAAGTTGAGGCTTTGCTTGATCCCTGACAAAGTCTCTCTCTCAAAAACATGCTCTAGTGTAAGCTCAATCTGCTATTCACTATGGAATGGGAATTCTTAAGTTATTTTGAATGGTTTTCAAAAATTGTGTTTCACCTAGAAAAGTTCATGTTGTTCATGTTGCAGTAACTTATATGAATAATTCTTTTGGTTAATTTCTGAGATGAGTACTTGTTGGTTTCCCATTGTATGTTGGTTAATTCTTTTGGTAAATGTCTCCATCACTGACAGCTTAGTTAGAAGGGACTAGTTCTGATATTTTGCAGAAAGAAGGAAATAAGTAATCTGTACAATCATGTTTAAAGTCTTTCTACTTTCTCCTGCTTCAAGTCTTCATTGCTATAATCACCTGCTCAGATGTCAGTGATTCTATTCTACATCTCACGCAATAGCCACTTGTGCCATTTCATTTAGACTACCTTTCAACGTGTGACAAGCTAGCTAGTTACCTCAAACAAATATACCATTAATTTGTTCATTACTACTTACTAGATCTACCCAAATAAGTCTAAGATATACAGGCCATTTGTAACTGCAAACCTCAGGAGATTGAAAACAGCTCTAGATATAGGGCAGAGCTTGGTTGGGATAATACTATGACAAAGTATGATAGACATGTTAGAATTAGACATAATAGAATATTTGGTGCATCCTAAAAGGGCGGCACTTGAGATACCCACTGTTTTTTTGTGTACCGTTACACAAATGATTGATTTCCACCACCACGACACGATTGTGGATCGTTGCCGCTGCCACCATTGTTCTCAAGATGCCTTGCTTTACCCCATCCACTGCTTTGGGTCCCATGCCACCTCTCCCTTATTTTGGAAGCCCCCTCCAATTTTTATTTTTTATTTTTTATTTTTTTTTATAAATTTGCTTCGATTGTCGTCCTCTAGGCACCCAACGCCACGATTGGCACCACAATCGGGTGTCCCACCCTGTGGTCAACCTGTGAGACCCCTTTTCTGCCTTGTCGCCAAAGCATCCGTAATCGTCGTTGGAGTTGTAAAGATCACCTCCTAAAAGTAGCGTAGAACAAAACAAAAGGTAAAACGGTGATACATTTTGGTCCTATTAAAAAGGGTGGTGGAATGAAAGTGGTGGAATTAAAGACCATATGGGAATGTCTTATTTGTTTTGTCCTTGGATCTTCAATGAAATTTTGTATCCTCCGACCAGAGTATGGGCCAAACTGAGGTATTCAATCTCATCACCCAAACTCATGAGACACATGCTTCAATACGGAAGGAAAATGACCAAAGACAAGGACTTATTTTTATGGCAAAAAGATCAAACGCACCGAGGAAGTTATCCCATGACTCCTTGTAAATTTTATGTGAACAACATGGGCTCTTCTCTTTGTAGCATGTTACTAGAAAAGAAGGATCCAAATCTATACTAAAAATCTAATTCAAAATGAATCTGCATCTTAACAATCTTTAATTGCTCGAGTTTTGAAATCCCACAATTTTATTGCTTTTCAATTTTCCTGTTATGATTCATTTGCTAATATGAGTCACAAAGGGTAGATTGAAAATATTTTTGTAGGATTGTGACACCTAAATTCTCGACTACCTGTATCCATTGCATATAACTAATCTTCAATTTTATAATTCTGTCGTAGTCAATCATAATGGGTTAAGTAAGGTGCTAGATTTATTATTACTCTTTATATATTACCATTATCATTATCTGTGTGTGGCTGAATACTCAAGACATTGTGTATCATTTTATTTGGGCATGCCAACGCTTGTACTATAAATTTATAATACATTGAACTAGAAGTTGTTTGGCTAATTTATTTTTTAATGAATCCCCCTAATGTAATCACATGGGTCTAGTACGAGTGGACCCCACTTTAAATTAGTTTAAGCGCTTCCCTATCTTTCACCTTGCAAGCCTTTTATTTAACTAAACTTTCATCAAACACAATCATAATATTTAATGATTGAGGCCATGTTGCATGAGAGAGATGTTTGGCTTCTCATTGTGATTATAATTATTCTTGCCTTAAATTTTTCTCTCTTATAAAAGAATGACAAACACGTCATTTTCATGGACAATAAGGTACACTGCTAGCTCGGCAACAGATTTGCAAAATATTTTTTTAATACTATTATTAGGTTTCAATACTATGATCTAACCCGAGATGGTAATTGTGATGATGCATATACTTGCTTTTAGTTAAGCATGTTGCAAATATTTTAATTATGGGGAACAAATAGACTATGAATTTTCATTTTGTTAGGGATGCATGCCAGTGGTCCTTCTGTGAGGGCAGCACTGTCTGTCCCACTAAAAATAAAATAAAAAGAAAAAAAAAGAAAAAAAGAAAATGGAGAGGACCACCCATCAACCTTGGGCAAGTCATCAGTATAATAATTAGAAAGGTGGAATGGTGGTGGTGGGTTCCTTTATCAATTTGTTTTCTTTCTTTTTTTATTTTTTAAGTAAAAGAAACTTGGTGGATAATTAAAAGAGTGGTACATGAATAAAAAGAAACATGGATAATGACATGAGAAGGAAAAGGAGATACGGCAATAGGGTAGAGTTATTAAATGTAATTCTCACAAAAACAGTAATACTACGAAGATTTAGAAGTATATTAAATGATAAAAGTAAAGAAAATCTTCAATGTGTATTTGTATAGCAAGGAGTATTTCAAGAAAGATTTTATAAAAAAAAAGGAGTATTTCAAAAAAGATGAGTAGTTTATTGTGAGAGTATGAGGAATATTTTTTAGTTATCGTGTCATACATATATGACTAAGGTTAAAAGATTAATTTACATAACTTTTATATATTTATGTGACTTTTAAGTATTTTTTTTAGTTTTTCAATATAAAGTGATATTGAATAATCAAAAGTAGTGTGTTGAGTATGGCTCATAATATGATAGGAGGGCGAGACGCTCGAGCGGACGTAGGCATACTTGTCGAATAATAAGAATTAAGCCGCTCTAGCTCTATCTCATAATTATGTACCGTAGTATTTAAATACAGTTTTGTAACCCTATTGGATTATAATAAGAATTCAACCGCTCTAACTTCTGGAGACGTAGGCACACTTATCGAACCTCCTTAACAAATTGTTTGTGTTCTTGTGTGCCTTTTTTATCCGCTTTTCTTTATATCCGATATCGCTGTCTTAACATAGTGTAAATCAATGTAAACCATAAATATTCAAATAAAAATGTTAGATCCTGACCAATTTATATTAGTCACAAAAGAACACAACTAATGGAATAGGGTTCGTGGCGACATAGGAGTGTAAGTCTTGGGGGGGAATTGTTCTTCTGAACTCGGTGCTGAACAGTATTCCTATTTTCTTTTTGTCCTACATGCGGATTCCAGTGAAGTTGTGGAAACGGGTGGTTCAATTACAAAGGGAATTTCTATGGGGGGACCGAAAGGTGGGAAGAGGATTGCGTGGGTTAAATGGGTGGATATCTGTAAGCCAAAGAGTGGTGGGGGATTAGGAGTAAGGGACCTCCGACTTGTTAATTTGAGTTTGCTAGGTAAGTGGAGATGGAGGTTACTAGTAGAGGTGGGAGCCCTTTGGCGGGATGTACTAATAGCGAAGTATGGGGTGCAAACTGTTGGTTCAGTAGGTTTGGGGGTCTCCAGAGGACCATCCTAGGGATCGGTATGGTGGAAAGATATTTGTAGGATAGGGGCTCAGGGGGACCAAGGAGGATACTGGGTAGAGACTGCGATACGTAGGAGGATCGGAGATGGTAGCACTACACGGTTTTGGTCGGATGTATGGCATGGAGAGACAACCTTGAGGCAATGCTTTCCGAGGCTTTTAACTATTACCGCCTCGCCGAAGTGTACAATTTCGGAGTGTGGTAGCTGGGAGAACGGTAATTGGGTCTGGGAGATTCCATGGCGGAGAAGACTCTTTCTTTGGGAGAAATAGTTGAAGAATGATCTGGCTGACCTCCTGACAGAGCCTCCTTCGATGACTGGTCCGGATAAGTAGGTGTGGACTGGTGAATCCTCTGGTATTTATTCTGTTAGCTCTACTTATGCTGCTCTATCTGCTTCTTCCCCTAGGGTGTCTGGCCTGACAGACCTCTAGATTTCGACTCTGAGTATGGTTTGAAAGAGTTTTGCTCCGTCGAAAGTAGTTGCATCCTCTTAGCATTTGCTTCTAGACAGGGTACCCACTTGGTCAAACCTGCTCCGTCGGAGAGTCATCACAGACCCTGTGGCGTCTAGGTGTGTTTTTTGCGAGGCTGATCAGGAGTCGAGTGCTCACCTATTCTTGAGATGCCATTTCTCCTCTAGTGTATGGTATGTCATCCTCATATGGTTGGGATTTGAGATGCCATTACCGCAAGATCTTTTCAACCTATTCACTATGTTCTGTGCTCTCGGTAAGCAGGCTACTTGTAGGCGAGGTCTTGCACTGGTTTGGCACACAGTCCTGTGGGTACTTTGGGACGAGTGAAATGGGTATATTTTCTCAAGCAGGGAACCCAATTCCATACACACGGTAGATAGGATCTAATCGTTGCCTTGGAGGTGGTTCCTAGTGAGGGGAAGTTTGGGACCTTGCCTCTATTATGAGTGGTTTGTAAATCCTATGGATTGTTTGGGTAGGAGCTAGTCTATTGGGGTTTTGTGATGTACTGTATGACATACGGTTTTTTAGGTAGTTCCTTTGCACCCAGTTTTGATCTTTTGTAATGGTAGTACTCCCTCTATATATATAGTGAATCTTTTGCTTTTGTTTTTAAAAAAAAACACAACTAATGGAATAAAGTTCTCTTTGCGTTTGTGTTTTCAATTTATACAATTTAGCTCAAGATAATACTTAAATATGCTGAATATTTATCATCCGAAACAAGAAGTATCATGCGTGAATAGTTAACGTGTTTTGGAACCCATCTTAATTAGTTCTTTGGGCCGAGTCAAATGGGTCTATCAGGGTATTTCCACGGCTTAGGCCCCGGTTTAGCTGATTGAGCAGGGCTCTCAGCCTTACATTCAAGTTTAAATAAAATAAACCGTTTATGTCACCGGTAAGGGTGGGAATAGGCCATACTGCAAGACAGAGACCTGTGGCCTAGCCTTTGTTAGGCTTAGGTCAGACCAGACTTTTGTAAATAGACAAGGCCAAGATTATTTTTTTAAGAAATTTTTAAGGCAAAAATTGTCATGCAGATGCATCACTGTAGAGGAGGCGATCCTAACTATGTTGGCATCACAAACCCTACTAATCACTTGCAGCGCGCCAAAAATTTATTGAAAAAAAATAAAAATAAGACAAGAACAAGAACATAGGGGGCATAAATCGATCCCATGAAAAGAGAAAAAATTATCAAAACCTATAATTAGGTAGACCTTACCTATTACGGTTGAAATCATCCCTAATGAAACTAGGTGGTAAATCCAACCAAAATTCGCCGCTATTAACAAATCCATATGCCGCTAATTTATCTGCACAGTTATTACCATCCCTATAAATATGATAAACAATAAAATTCATATGTTTACATAGAATTAGAAAATTATTCCAGCGGTTTTGGATCCTCCAAGGAATAGACTGCAAAGAACTTAAAGCTTGCACCACAATTAAAGAATCACACTTTAGCCAAAGCTTATTACAGCCTCTCTTATGAGCTAACTCAATTCTCGTCATAATTGCCATGAATTCTGCAGTAACGGAATTCAAAATCCCAATAGAGTGAGCAAAGCAACCAAGTATTGCGGCACTACTATCCCGAAAAATACGTCTGCAGGCCGGCAAGCCTGGACAACCTCTAGCAGCACCATTTGTATTACATTTGATCCAACCACAAATAGGGGGATGCCAAGTTACCTCCTTGATAGATGGAGCTTTACATAAGTACCCCATAACTGAGAATGCTTTGAGAATAGAGAATTCAAGAATTGAGGATGACATGATACCCTTTAGCGATTACTCAACAAAGAAGAATATAAAATGACAATATTGATTGCTCACTTGACAGGGAAGTGTTTATTGTGAAATCTGGACTGGTTAATTTCTACAGTACCACACAGTCCAAAACACATTAAGTATAGATGCAGTAAGTAAGTCTGCAACTTGAGAACTCCAATTGCAGTTCAAAACTTGTAGAAGAGTAGTGAAAGAAGAAGTGTCAATTGGAACCTGCAAACCAAAGCTAAGCTAGGACCAAATATAACATGCAAAACCACATCTAAACTTTATAAATCCTGTATAGCATCCTTCCCCATTTTTCTCGCCCATTGTCCATAGTTAATGTTGCACGTCTTCATTGGCACATCGGACGTGTACTTGGTTTCCAATAAGCTGTTGCATATTAAATGCAACATCATTTAATGATCCTCTCAGCCAATACACCATTCAACTATTTAAAGAACCTCAAGCAAACGAAAATAGCAACAAATCTTGAGTCTACCAACCCAACTGGGCCCTGACGAAGTTTCTAAAATTGTTCATTGAAAGCAGTATGACGCAAACCACCTATTGCTTCCATTTGTGTCTACCAAACTGTTTATTTTGTTACAAAGCTCCTTAAATGTATTTAACAGTTGTTCATATTTGTTTACCATATCAGGTAGGAGAGCTGTCTTCGAAGTCTGACTACAGCATGGAGAATGTTGGTCCTTTTGGTTTAACAAAAAACCCTTACTTCATTTTGCTATGTATTTTGCTATTATGTGTGCTGACAATTTTTATTAACAGCTACCAAATGGACACATTCCAACTGGACCTCACTTTGAGCAGGACCCATTTTTGCAAGCTGTTCGACTGAGGCTGAACTCTTACCATACTGAATTTGTGCACCTCTATGAGCCGGTAAAAAGGGAAAATGTACACTACTGTTATGCGTTTTTCTTTTTCTAAGTTATGAAGTTGCTAAGTAGAACTTTCGCAAATTTCAGGCCAAAATAATGTTGCCTATGCTTTTCTCCATTGATGCCTACGATAACATAGTCAGTACTGTGCGACTGGTCGACCCAGTGGGCAACCAATTCGAGGTCGTTGTTAAAAAAAAAACAACCAACAGTTTATCTCACTCAAGGAACTGAGAGGATTGGCCCGCACTACAAGCTTTTTCATGGTGGTTGGTTGACGTTCATTTACATAGATGAACGAACTTTGGTAATGGAAGTTAGAGATAGGCTTGGTGAACATGTTGTCTATCCTACTCCTCCAAGTGTTTTTCTTATTGGTAACAGTAGTAACCCCATAAATGTTGATGATGAAAAGTTGAAAGGTCCTATGCATTCTATGTCCAACCCAGGTGATGAAACTTTCCATCATTCTCTGATCAAAACTTTATCAGAGTCAGATGTGAGCAATGATGTTGTGGTAAGTGACATTCCTTTGTGTTTCACAAAACAAATTTAGAACTATGTTGATACTGTATTTTTCGCACATTGGTAACTGTTGTTATTTATCACATGTTTCTGCAGAACATAGATCTTTGGTTTTCTTCATCAGTCTGTTGATCCAACAACCACGGACTTGCAAATAGTGGACGACGCAGGCAAAGTTTGGCCATGCAAGTTAGTGAAGGAAGGAAGTTCTGCATCTAAGTGGAAATTAACATCTGGATGGCTTAAGTTTTGCATTTACCGTGGTTTGAAGGCTGGAATAACTATACGGTTTTGTGTGCCAAAAGATGTTGGAAATAAGATTTACTTTAAACTGTTTTAAAGTAAATATGTTGGATGTTTAGGAGTAACTATGATAATAACATAACATTGGCTATGTTTTGAATCATAACATCTTTTGTTAGATCTGTGTTGCAGTGTAACTCAAATTATATCTAAGTTTGGTGTAATCGTTTAGTGTATCCAATATGAATGATATTTAAGTTTGCCATTGTCTTCTTTCCACGTGTGACCTCAAATGATAAATCCAAAATAATACACTGTAATTAGACTTCGTTGTACTCATCTTGGTTCTAATAAAGTACAAGTAGTTGGAAGTAGTGTATTATTTCACACTATTACAAAAATACAGTACGTGTGTTGGATGCACCCATTTAAGTTTTCAAAAGAAAATGACATGATAGGGAACTACCCATCATAAATGACAAATCTATTAAGAAGATCATAATAATAAGAAGATATCTCATAATAAATTGATATCTCAGTCATTTCATTAATATATCCGTCTACAAAATCAAGATAGGATATCGATAATAAATTGGTATCATTACCTTGCCATTAATGACTACGATATACAAAATCTGCATTTGATAATATATCATAATAACTTCAAATACATATCTTTCCATTCATACATGTGATATACAAAATCTTATCTGAATGACTTTGTTCCTTTTCAGTTTTTAATAGATTGGGATTCATATCTTTGACAATAATGACTTGAAAGCTTGATTGAGATAAATGTTTAATTGGATCTTAATAATATTGCAAGGTAAAATATGTTTCTTTTGGTATAATGAGGGTTCAAATATTGAATCAGCTCCATATAAAGCTCGACTGTCGAGATCACAAAGGATCTCGGCGAGATTTGAACCAACAACTTGAGCTTGATCTCGACCTTTTGCATAGCCGTCGAGATCAGCGGTTTCATGTCAAGCTCAACCTCAAGTCGAAATCAAGCTTGATCGAGCAGGCCGGTTACGCTTCTTCTTCTACATTTCGAGACTACTCCATATGACAAGCAATTCACACTTTTCCATCGAGAACCGAGGAGCATTCATCTCGACAGTTGAGATTGATCTCAATCATCGAGATCAAGCTCAAGCTGTTGGTCCTCAACCCGTCGAGATCAAGCGGTTCACAACCTCCATCTTCCTCGAATCCTTGAGAAGATAAAGACATACATCTTCTCCACCAGCTTCGTCACCATATGAGAAGCAACTCACACTTTTCCATCTGAGAACTGAGGAGCGTTGATCTCGACAGGGAGAGCTTGATCTCAATCTGTCGAGAACAAGCTCAAGCTGTTGGTCCAAATCTGCCGGAATCCAGATTGAGCTCGAGGCAGCGGTGCTTGGTCTCTGAGTTGAGCTTGACATGAAGTCGCTGATCTCGACAGCTATTCACACCTGTCGATATCAAGCTCAAGCTGTTGGTCCTCAAGCTGTCGAAATAAAGCTCAAGCTGTTGGTCCTCAACGGGTCGAGATCAAGCTTGATATCGACAGGTTGAGCTTGATCTCGAGCTGTCGAGATCGACATCAAGCTGTCGAGTTCTCAGGCTGTCGAAATCAAGCTTCATCTCGACAGGTTGAGCTTGATCTCGACAGGTTGAGCTTGACATTAAGCTGTTGATCTCGATAACTATTCACACCTGGCAAGCTCAAGCTCAGGCTGTTGGTCCTCAAGCTGTCGAAATCAAGCTAGATCGAACATACCGGTTCTGCTTCTTCTTCTACATTTCTGAGACTACTCCATATGACAAGCAACTCACACTTTTCCATATGAGAACTGAGGAGCATTCATCTCGACAGGTTGAGCTTGATCTCAATCTGTCGAGATCAACAAATAGTCGTTGGTCCTCGGCCGTCGAGATCAAGCAGTTCACAACTTCCATCTTCCTCGAATCCTTGGAGAAGATAAAGACATGCATCTTCTCCCTCCAGCTTCGTCACCATATGAGAAGCAACTCACACTTTTCCATCTGAGAACTGAGGATCATTGATCTCGACAGGTAGAGCTTGATCTCGAGCTGTCGAGATCGACATCAAGTTGTCGAGTTCTCAAGCTGTCGAAATCAAGCTTCATCTCTACAGGTTGAGCTTGGTCTCGACAGGTTGAGCTTGACATTAAGCTGTTGATCTCGACAGCTATTCACACCTGGCGAGATCATTGCTCAAGCTGTTGGTCCTCAACCTGTCGAAATCAAGCTCAAGCTGTTGGTCCTCAACGGGTCGAGTTTAAGCATGATCTCGACAGGTTGAGCTTAAAGATGTGTCGAGATCGACATCAACCTATCGAGATCTCAAGCTTTCGAAACCAAGCTTCATCTCGACAGGTTGAGCTTGATCTGGACAGGTTGAGGACCAACATTAAGCTGTTGATCTCGACAGCTATTCACAGCTGGCGATATCAAGCTCAGGCTGTTGGTCCTCAACCTGTCGAAATCAGGCTTGATCTCGACAGGTTGAGCTTGATCTCGACAGCCTGAAGACAGCTATCTATTGGAGCATGATGACCCAACACAATCAGGCTGTCGAAATAAATAATGTGAATAGCGGAATGGTGAGATTTTTCACCTTCTTCACTTCTCGGTTTGGGTTTTTCATTCTATGGTATGCTTTTTATATATGTTGGGTTTCAATGTTTTTCTTCATCTTTGTTTCTTCTTCTTCTTCGGTTCCTATTAATCTTCTTTTCTGTTTTATGCTTATTTATATTTTGTCAGTGTTTGCAAGTAATAGCACAAGCAAGTCACACTTTTCCATCTGAGAACTGAGGAGCATTGATCTCGACAGGATGAATAAACTCTCGACAGGTTGATCTTGATGTCAAGCTGTCGAGATCAAGCTCAAGCCGTTGGTCCTCAAACTGTCCAAATCAAGCTTGATCTCGACAGGTTGAGCTTCACATGAAGCTGTTGATCTCGACAACTATTCAAAAAGGTCGAGATCAAGCTCAAGCTGTTGGTCTTCATCCTTTCGAGATCAACAGTGATCTCGACAGGCTGAGCTTTATTGAAGAGCTGATTCAAAATTTGAACCCTCATTATACCAAAAGAAACATCTTTTACCTTGCAATATTATTAAGATCCAATTAAACATTTATCTGAACTGTTTCAAGTCATTATTGTCAAAGATATGAATCCAAATCTATTAAAAACTGAAAAGCAACAAAGTCATTCAGATAAGATTTTGTATATCACATGTATTAATGGAAAGATATGTATTTTAATTTATTATGATATATTATCAAATGCAGATTTTGTATATCAGAGTCATTAATGGCAATATAATGATACCAATTTATTATCAGATATCCTATCTTGATTTTGTAGACCAGATATATTAATGAAATGAGTGAGATATCAATTTATTATGAGATATTTTCTTATTATTATGATCTTCTTAATAGATTGGTCATTTATGATGGGTAGTTCCCTATCATGTCATTCTCTTTTGAAAACTTAAATGGGTGCATCCAACCCACGTACTGTATTTTTGTAATAGTGTGAAATAATACACTACTTCCAACTACTTGTACTTTATTAGAACCAGTATGAGTACAACGAAGTCTAATTCTGGTGTATTATTTTGGATTTATCATTTGAGGTCACACGTGGAAAGAAGACAATGGCAAACTTAAATATCATTCATATTGGATACACTAAACGATTACACCAAACTTAGATATAATTTGAGTTACACTGCAACACAGATCTAACAAAAGATGTTATGATTCAAATGCAGATTTTGTATATCAGAGTCATTAATGGCAATATAATGATACCAATTTATTATCAGATATCCTATCTTGATTTTGTAGACCAGATATATTAATGAAATGACTGAGATATCAATTTATTATGAGATATCTTCTTATTATTATGATCTTCTTAATAGATTGGTCATTTATGATGGGTAGTTCCCTATCATGTCATTCTCTTTTGAAAACTTAAATGGGTGCATCCAACCCACGTACTGTATTTTTGTAATAGTGTGAAATAATACACTACTTCCAACTACTTGTACTTTATTAGAACCAGTATGAGTACAACGAAGTCTAATTCTGGTGTATTATTTTGGATTTATCATTTGAGGTCACACGTGGAAAGAAGACAATGGCAAACTTAAATATCATTCATATTGGATACACTAAACGATTACACCAAACTTAGATATAATTTGAGTTACACTGCAACACAGATACTGTATTTTTGTAATAGTACTCCATGTCTATTGACAATTAATTAAATAAATTGTGCCTCAAATACAGATCAGTAGTACGACGTGTGTATCTAAAGAAATAAATAAGTTGTCATCTAAATTTGTGCACCTGCATTAAGCTGGATTCGAAACAATTTTTTACAAGATGATTATTAAATTCCTCATCAAGAACCTTGGCACTAACACATGTCTGTCATACTGACACTATTTATTATTTCGATTCAACAAATCTTTTTAAGCATAACGTGATCCAGTCAGGATAGTTGTGAAGGGCCTTCTCAAGCACTCATTACCTGGGCATCGTAATACCAGTTGTTATAGGGACCTATAAATTGTAGTGCTCTTACTAAGATGTACCACCATCCCAACTAGAGTTAACAATTACTTACATCAGTATATCGTTGTAGTTACGATAGTTACTATATTGTTGAGATTGTTGAGATGTTGAGATACGACAAGTCCTGCAAAGGTAATGAGTGCCATTTTTCAGAAACATAACATTGGTCTCATCGGGCTACAATATCAGTTATTTCTGGCCTTTTATGTGAATATTAGTAAACTTCTGTCTTATATAGAAATATATAATATATAATATAAATATTGATGGAAACATGTTAATAATCACAACTATGCACTTATTTTGACAACAGAAATGGCTACTCGGATTACCCCTTTAAATGAAATTCTGCCCGGTAAGGTTGATTGGAGGGTCAAGGTTCGTGTGATTCGTCTTTGGTGCATTCCTGAATTTAAGAATCCAAATGATACAAATAGTATCGAAATGATTTGGCTTGACGAACATGTATTCTTTAATATTCATTACTTCAAGTTTATATGATCATTTCAAAACAACAAACACCCTAATTGCTGTCGTTTTTTTCTTTACAACCTGGACACTAATAGGCTGGGAAGATTCATGCATCTGTGAAGAAAGCATTTTTAACCAAGTTTAGCAAAATTTTGGAGGAAGGTGGTACCTATTTTTTTCAAAATTTGTTAGTGGCTCAAAATTATCCAAAATTCAAGAGCACAAAACATAAGTACAAGCTCACATTCATTGGAACCACGAGCTGCGAAAAAACAGATGGTGAAACCATTCCTATCAATCATTTCGATTTTTGTGGTCTCAACGATATCCTTCAAGCAACTAAAGAAGACAAGTTGGTTGGTGAGACTAGCATACTTTACATTTTAATTTTGTGTGTATTTAAATTAACAAAGCGCATGAACTATGCTCCATACATTGCACATCCAGATGTGATAGGCCATATCGTTGAGAAAGGGATCATTAAGGAAACTGAGAAGAATGGGAATAGGAGTAAACTGATTGACATTGTTTTACAAGATCTCCAGTAAGTTTGTCAGTTTATTTAGTATCACATGTTGTCAAATAGTTTAATGTGCTAATAGTAACTGAAATCTTAGGGGGGAGACAGTACACTGTACTCTATGGGCAGCATATGCTGATGAGTTGCAACAATACCTGGATAACAATGAGTTGGATGGCCCAACAATAATGATCTTACAGCTAGGGAAGTTGAAGAAACATAGTGGTAAATACTGCACATTGAGCGTAACTTCATCGCCTTAAGAACGTTGTTTCGTTCAATTAATGCAAAGAGGTGCTATAGTTTAAAGTTATATAACTTATGCAGGTATTATGGGTATCTCTAATTCATTCTTCGGCAGTAAGCTTTTGCTCAACGCGGATATTCAACAAGTGAATGAGTATAGACACAAGTAATTACTATTAAAGTGGTGATTTTTTTTAAGAGTGGATGACTGTTACACATAATGTGTGATAACCCCTTACTTCATGTCAACTTACTGCAACAAATGTGCGGATGCAGGATGGATCATTCTGAATCCCAGCTGACTCAAGTAGTCAGCCAGATGACTGGGCCCAATACCATCACAGTGCATGATGATTTTATGCAAACTCCAAGGATGACTATTTCTGATTTATATGAAGCCATCAAGTATTTTAAAGCATCCTTTGAGTTAACCATAATTGGCCTCGTGCGTTTTTTATGATAGTTAGTTGATCTGCTATTTTATATTTTCTCAGAAATGCTTTGGTTCTGTGTATGCTACAATCATAGAGGTTGAATCTGACAATGGGTGGTACTATGATGCATGTTCCAAATGCATGAAACGTGCAAACATGGTTGGGAACAAACATTTCTGTGACAACTGCAAAAAGTTAAGCACATCCATCCCTAGGTAAGTGGTGCATAACATAACCACTATAATGTTGGTTTTAAATATCTGAGATACCGTAATTTTAGTCCACTGTAATGTTGGTTTGAGATATTTGAGATACAGTAATTTGAATTAGTCTGTAAATTTAAAATTTTTGGAACATACAATAACTGGTATTATACATGAAACCAGTTTCAAGGTAAAGGTCAAGGTGAGGGATCACACTGGGTCTGCAACGTTCATGATGTTTGATCGTGTTGTGGCCCAATATTTGGACAAATCAGCGAACGATTTAATTCGATCCACGGCAAAGGTAAATTATGGGTACGAGTTTATAGAGACATAGTCAATTCCACCTTTCACAGAATGGAATACCAATAAAAGTTGTTGATAATTTGATAACTATGCTTTAATTTGTTTTGACCCTAGACATCAAACACTCTTGATCTCCCTCCTCCACTAGAATCCTTTGTCAATAAGGACCTATTGTTCAAAATAGAAGTCAGTGATGGTAATATTTATCAAAATTGGCAGACATATACTGTCAAAAAAATTACTGCTGATGTTGACATTGTCCAACAAGTTTTAGCTACAAATATAAACCAGGTTATTTTCTATCAGAGACCCATCTATTTGAAAAAATCCACGTGTTAGTTAACTATTAACAACTTCAATCAAAATGCTAGGCACATGGAGGCAACATAGTATTGGACGCGGTTGGCGATGATGCTTCTCAAGACGATGGCAGGTAATTGTAAAAGCTGTTGAAGGGCATGCAACTTAGTTATCATTCATACACAATATAGTCATATTGTCCAACCACAACTATCTCCCGAAACATGTAGGCATGTCTTTGATTATTTAATTTAACATTCTCGATCAGGTGTCGACTCGGGTGTTGAATGTGGTGATTCCAACAACAAGGATCTTTGGACAAATAGATATTGATGAAACCCCGAATAGCAAGGTAGCGGAAAGAGACCTTCAACTGCTGCAGATGAATATCCGATGAATTAATCTTGCCGACACTCAGGCATACGCAACAAAGGCACCAAAGGTCCCACGTGAGAACCAGATTACCGCAGTGAAGACACGTAAGATTGGCCGCGTCAAGTCTGAGAAACTTGAATGAATTCCCAAGTGAATGTAGCAACTTTGGTGTGTGATGAGAGATAGGTATCATGGTTGTTGGCTGGTTCTTTATAATAAATCATATATAATGCGATAGTGTGTGTGTTGGATGATAAAAGGCCACCTTAGTGTTTGTACTTATTAGGTATAATCGATTCGTAGCTCACGCTTCGCTATTGTGGTGTGAAATTCTACGATTGAAGGTGTTTCAGATAAGGTTGCCTCGGACGTGTTCTTTGGGCCTTTACATGTTTGTACTGCTCATGTTTCACTTATGTATAAGGTGGTTGAGTTTATAAAACTTAATCTAATAATAATATATTTCCAACTGTTGGACATATATCGCCAATTTTGAATCATTTTATTCCACAAATTTCATGTTTAATGATCCAAATATAGCACCACGGTGGCACAGCCGGACATTTAAGCAGGTTCAAAATAGCACACCAATCTCAATGTTTGTTTATATCGAATAAAAATGCTGAACCCAGTGTTCAATTGCTGCTACATTGCTCTGATAGGCACTATCACTATCGAGATCCAGCTCAAGCTGTTGGTCCTCAAGCTGTCGAAATCAAGATTGATCTCGACAGGCTGAGCATGGTCTCGACAGGTTGAGCTTCGTCTCGACAGGTTGAGCTTGACATGGAGTCGCTGATCTCGGCGACTATTCACACCTGTCGAGATCAAGCTCAAGCTGTTGGTCCTCAACCTGTCGACATCAAGCTCAAGCTGCCGGTCCTCAACCTGTCGAGATCAAGCTTGAACTCGACAGGTTGAGCTTGATCTCGAGCTGATTCAAAATTTGAACCCTCATTATACCAAAAAAAAATAAAAAAAATTTCAACCATCGATCTTATCTTTCTCCCGATCTCCCTCCTTTCTTCCTGCTCCATATTCTCCTTCCATCTTGCTCTTCCTCCTCCCTTCACACCACCAAATTCGCCCCCTTCTTTATTTCTTCACCATTTTCTTCATCCTTTTCTTCACCATTTTCTTCTTCTTCTTCTTCTCCACTGTTACGGAAAAAAAACCTTCACTCTCTCCCATTTTATTCAAATCGAACAGACCGGTTCTGCTTCTACTTCTTCTACATTTCTGAGACTACTCCATATGAGAAGCAACTCACACTTTTCCATCTGAGAACTCACGAGCATTGATCTCGACAGGTTGAGCTTGATCTCAATCTGTAGAGATCAAGCTCAAGCAGTTGGTCCTCAACCCGTCGAGATCAAGCAGTTCACAACCTCCATCTTCCTCGAATCGTTGGAGAAGATAAAGACATGCATCTTCTCCCTCCAGCTTCGTCACCATAGGAGAAGCAACTCACACTTTTCCATCTGAGAACTGAGGAGCATTGAACTCGACAGGTAGAGCTTGATCTCAATCTGTCGAGATCAAGCTCAAGCTGTCGAAATCAATATTGATCTCGACAGGCTGAGCTTGGTCTCGACAGGTTGAGCTTGACATGAAGCTGTTGATCTCGACAGCTATTCACAACTGTCGAGATCAAGCTCAAGCTGTTGGTCCTCAACCTGTCGAGAACAAACTTGATCTCGACAGGTTGAGCTTGATCTCGAGCTGTCGAGATCCAGCTCAAGCTTTCGAGTCCTCAAGCTGTCGAAATCAAGCTTGATCTCGACAGGTTGATCTTCATCTCGACAGGTTGAGCTTCACATGAAGCTGTTGATCTCGACAGCTATTCACTTCTGGCGAGATCAAGCTCAGGCTGGTGGTCCTCGTTATCGACATCAAGCTTGATCTCGATAGCTGAGCTTCATCTCGGCAACTTAGACAACTATCTATTGGAGCATGAAGACCCATCACAATCAGGCTGTCGAAATAAATAATGTGAATAGCGGAATGGTGAGATTTTTCACCTTCTTCACTTCTCGGTTTGGGTTTTTCATTCTATGGTATGCTTTTTATCTATTTTGGGTTTCAATGTTTTTCTTCATCTTTGTTTCTTCTTCTTCTTCGGTTCCTATTAATCTTCTTTTCTTTCTAATGCTTATTTATATTTTCTCAGTGTTTGCAAGTAATAAAAGAAGCAACTCACACTTTTCCGTCTGAGGCGAGGAGCATTGATCTCGACAGGTTGACCTTGATCTCGACAGGTTGAGCTTGACATGAATCTGTCGATCTCGACATCTATTCACACCTGTCGAGATCAAGCTCAAGCTGTTGGTCCTCAACCTGTCGAGATCAAGCAGTTCACAACCTCCATCTCCCTTTTCTTCTTATAGTGTTTGACCAAATAGTAGAACCAACTTCATTTCCAAGATTCCATTCTCTATATGGTCAAACTGAACCACTATCATTTGAAGTAAGACTTTCGAAATATTCATCCACTGGGAGTCATTTGGTAAGTTTGTCAATGTTGTTGTTGAGTTTCTACCACATTAAGAATGTTTTTCTCACAACGGATGAAACTAAGTATTACTATTGGTATAGGATCTTCCCCAACGATTTGCTGGGTTTTTGGCGGACACTTAATACACAGTTCTATATATGTATGGACCGATTCTTTGGTCGTGTCAATCTATGAGTTATTGTTTGGTAACCCAACCAAAAGAGCGTCAAAATCATAAAGGATGGAATGAATTTTGCAAGAAAAATAAGTTTGTTGCTGGCAAGAAGCTGAATTTCAAATTTATCTACCCAACTAAGAATAATATCGTGGATGTGAAAATGGTAGACAATTGATGAGTTGGATATTTGATGCCCGTGTAATGCATCACCAAGTTGCTATCCTTTTTGGGATTGTTATCTGTTCAGGTCATTTGTCTTTTTTGATTCCAAGTATGTAGTTAAATTATATATCGAACTACTATGACTTAGTTTTCATATAACAAACAATGGGATGTGATATTAAGTTTGTATGTTGGCTTGCATATGACATATATGTCCTATATCGTTTGACTATCGGTCTGCACAACTGTTTTTTAATTGTTACACAACTTGAATTACAAACCCTACTGTTGGTTTGAGAGGTATGTAGTATAGTTAAGATTTTATTTTCAAAGTATTTCCATCGAGTATCAAATGTATAAACACAAGACAGGATCTACAGATTGTTTTGAACAAATAAATAATTTCAAGCACACTATAAGTAATTGGTGATTGAAAGTATTATCATTTTGACGGATATTACCCCGTGCATCGCACGGGTTGTCGTCTAGTTCTAAGAACAAGTGAGTAGCGCATTCAGCAGCTGCACTGCAAAATATCACAACCCAAAACAATGCAACTGCGCTCTAATTTGCAAATTATTATCAGTGGACAACTTGTTATGGAGGAGCCTCCACATAAGACATGATCTATAGATGGAGGGATAAAAGGCTGCCAAATAATTTTTCCCCAGGTGACGTGCAACTTAGGCGAGTATAATTGTTCGTAAGCTCTTTTAATAGGGAAAAACTATTTGAGAAGTCTATTAAGCTAAAAAAGTCATGGTTTTGCCTTTCAAACAAAAAAGACCAGGTTTTAGATCACTCAAAAAGCTTTTTAGACCAAATAAATTAGTCTATTTAAATAAATATAAATAATATTTTTTTATTGCTATTATTATTATTATATTAAATTTTGTTCATTGTGTTACATTTAATAATTTAAGCACATTGACCTACATAAATTTTTGAAATATTTTGAAGACCCTATTGTAAAATAGAATTTAAATAGGCTATCATATAAGATCATATTCTCTAAAAGTCAGGTTAGACCTTAAAAAAGATTTACATCATATAAATAAATCAGAATCAGACTTGATAAAACTTAGTTTGTCCTATCAATTTCCACTCGTATGTCCAATGTCACTCAGTAGTAATGATTTTTGTTTTCATTTTTATAGTTTATTAAAAAAATAGAACTTAATTTCATTGGCCTATTAGCACATTAGTCTAATTAAAGATAAGTAAGATGACTTATTTAAAAACGTTGATATGAAATAGGCTTTTAAGTATGCTAACATACCATATTGGGCTTTAAAAAAGATTAGGTGAAACCTAAAAAAGCCTATGACAAGTAACAAACCAAACTTAGGCATTGAATTTTTCAAACATACCAGACCTATTTATGCAAAGCTCAGATCGACTCAGCTTATTCCCACCCTTAGTGTTGGTTATAACAAATTGACTCTTTTATATTATAAAAAATTGCCTCTTTTAATGTCTGAAGTTTTAATTTTTCATTTCGTCTCAATTAAATATTCACCAAATACCTTTTTTGATGTGTTTTTGGTCTATCATCGTTTTTTGGGTACATTGGTCTATGACTGTTAATCTTTACAAATATAACTCTTGAGATTAATCTTAAACTAAAGATAGTGAGTAGGAGCCAACAAAGATTGGTTTAGTTGGTAAAAATATGACTCATATATCACAAGGATGTGAGTTTGAATCTTGCTGTTCATGTGAGGACTTCATTGGTGGGTCTGTAAGTGCTCTTTGAGCCTCGAGGCCTTCCATGACCCTGGTGAGTCCATGAAACTCAACTCACATAAACTTTTGTTATATAAAAAAAAATGGTGAGTATGTAAAATATTTCTTAAAAAAGTGAATCTAAGATTTGAATCTTGATATTGTAAAATACATTTAAAATTACTAGCAAAAAGATGGCCATTGCTGTGTTCGTCTTTCCACTTTTTTATTTTGTTTGTTGTGTGTATTTTTTTTTGCGTCAAAAACTTGTTACGCTCAAAGCACATTTAAGGGCAAGTGCACCCCATTTGCAGTAGTGAATCAAAAAGGAAATCAGAAACGCTTATACACTCACCAAATCACTTAAATGTAACACATCGAAATACTAACAGAGAAAAGAAGAAGAGTAAATCACATTTTTATCATCCCATTCATACATTTAATTCCAGATGCAACCTTAAATCCAAACTAGAAACCTTTCACATTTGAGAACAAATACTAAAAGAAATGTAACAATAAGGAATAGGCAGAATCAATGTGTGGTCCTCATAGAACAATCCATTACAGCTCAGATTTTAATTCATTACATGGTGGCAATAGCATGTGATCCCGAAAGTTAAGAAGGGTAAGAAAAATAACCTGGGTCTTAGATTCTCCCGAAAAAACGTATGCAAACAAGGGATGGAGGAAAATAAAACCTAGCACTAAAAAGTGTTTAAATTTTGGGGTTGGTTTCCTCACGGGTTCCTTCTTCTTCTTCTTGTCTCTGTCTGTCTCGTCCTTCCTTCCATTTTTCTTTGCTCTCTGTTTTCTCCTCTCGGTTTGTTGCCGGGTTCGCTCCCCTCGTGCACTGCTCTGAGAAGCCTTTCTATAGCTTCTTTTAATCTGTCACCAAAATACAAATAAAATCAGAACCAAAATAGACAGAAATAAAACGAAATAAATGAAGAAATCAAATAGAAAAATCTTCCCTGATTCGAATGATTTCCGTTCTTCAAACCGATCTTCAGCGATCTTGACAAATCGTGAGGGATATTTGAGATTCTAAGAGATATATGAGGGAGAGATTTAGGGAGAAATTTAGGGGATTGGCCGTGGCTGGGTCTTCCTCTCTTAGGGTTAGGGTTCGGTCTTGGATGATAGAAAAGAGAGGGAGAAGAACATGGGAGATTGGCCGCGGCGCCTAGGGTTAAGGTTGGAGAAGGAGAGGAGAAGAAAAATGAAGAAAGAGGGAGGGATGGAGTGGTGCTGTGGCGGGTTGGAGGAAATAAAGAGGGGAGGAATTAGGTTAAATGGGATTCGGCTTAAGTGGAGGTATGATGGGCTTGAGGAAGCTTGGGGGGTGCGACGCTAAAGCCATGAAGTGTAGCGAGTAGCAGGGTGCAAGGGAGGCACGCAGGGGTGTGGAAATAAAAGTGGGGTGCACGCAGTAAAGAGGAGAGGGAGTGAGCGCTGGGCTGGGCTGGCAGGCTGCTCATTAGCAAACTGCTAATTGCACCCCTCAATTCTGCTACATGCATCCTTCTTTACTTTTTTCTCTTTTTCTTTCTTTATCACTTTATTCATTTTTGTCATCTCTTTATTTCAAGACCAAAAATATTATTTTTTATTTTTATTTTTTATTATTAGGAAACAAAATAAATAAATAAATAAATAAGGGCCGGACAAAAATGGGGTATGACACTTCCTATGCTTCTCAAACCAGAAATTTACAAAATGCCAGTTTTCATAGAAGTCCTCTTGAGCCTGTACAGTACTAACACCGTCCATTCTATCTTCTTCAATATATCTCCAAATATCAAACTCAAAATATCTCCTAGCCTTAAACTCCTTAAATCCAGCAAAGAGGCGAGGGTTTGGCTGAGGCACAATGATTGTTTCACGATGATTTGGTAGAGGCTCACATCCAATTTGAGTAACTGGGGTTGGTGTGGTAGGAGGTGGTTGGACTGGTGATTCAATGATGTGACATCATCATCCTATTCAAGTTCTTGAACTACCTCAGAGGCAATTGTAGAAGCAATGACCAAGTCATCATTTATTGTTGGGTCTGTAGTAGGGTCAGGCTCAGAGTGGATTGGTGAAAGTGATGGAGAAATGATTTAACGTGGTGAAGGTAGTAGGATAGCAAGTTGAAGAGAGGGATCAGAAGCTGGTTGTATGACAGTAAGGGGTTGAGCTTCACAGATCGGATCAGAGCCAGGTGTAGAAGATTGAGGTTCCTGGTTGACAGTCTTAGTGACTTTTTTCGGGTTGTGAAGGGTGGTTTACGTCAGGTTGGGCTGGTGGTGGTGATTTAGGTCTAGGTGGAGTGGTAGGTCTAGGTTGTGGTGAAGGTGTTTGTGTGGTTTGTGGTGGTGGTATAGGTTCAAAAGTAGTGGCTGTTGGGACAACAACAGAGATAGGCTCAATATAAGGTATTGTGACTTTGGGAATAGGTCTCTGTCTTTGTCTCTGTCTTAAGGGGGCATGATCTTCTTCATCATCAGTAGATGAATCAGAAGGTAATGGAGGTAGAGGTTTTTAGGTAGGCTTAGAAGGGGTTGGTTTAGAAGGTTTGGGAGGAGGAAAAGGTTTAGAAGGTAATGGTTGAGAGGATTGAGCAGGTTGGGTTGCAGAAGAACCAGTTACAGCAGAGCCAGTACCATACACAGAATCATAAAGATTAACAACTTGGTCAAGTACCTTAGTTTTCTTTTGAGGTATTTCACTCAGCCTGTGAATCCTCTTCCTCTTAGTAGTTGCAGCAGCACTGCCGAAGGCAACAGTAGTAAGAGCAGTGGAGGGTGCAGTAGAAGGTGCATCAGCAGGTGGAGCAAAGGTCTCTCTTTGCAGAAGTCCTCTTGCTTTGCGATCCTCATAAAATCATAGGCATTCCTCTTGAGATTTAGCAATCATCTCGGCAAGTTCCACCTTCTTCTCTTCATATTCCCCTGTCAGTAATGAGGGCATGAATGCAGGCTTTTCTGGATGAACAAGGTGACTAGGCTCAGAGGCAATATGGATGCCAGCACTCCTTGTTATTCTTCTGGTAGGCTCAGCAAGGGCAACTTCAATGATCTTCCTTTTACCATTCCTCACCGGTTTGGTCTCAGCTTCTTCTTCCCTTTGAATATCAACAATGATTTCAGAAGACAAAACCTTCATCTTCTTCAAGTTGTCACTGTTGAAGATTGGGGCACTCAAGGTTTGGAGTTCAACTCCAGCTTCTTCAGTATTCAAGCCTTGAAGATGCTTAATCAATCCTTGATTATCGAAAATCGCAGAGATTACCCTTCCATAAGGTATGTTCAGGTTCTTCCCTTTCCTGGAAAATGCAATGTTTCTTCACAAGTGAACGAAGATGAGACTTGGCAGGTTGATATTGGATTTGAGTTCGTAATGCCACATTACAAACTTGTGGTCTAAGCTCACAGTGTCAACAGACCCGGACTTAGGTAAAATGCAGTTCTTGATGATCTTGAAGAGCACCCTGAACTTGTTCTTCATATCCACAGCCTTTGAACCTTCAAGGTTCTCATAGATGGTTGAGTTGATGGTGTCCATTCCACCATACTCGTCTTCCCAGTTATTCGTGAGTGTTCTACTAGAATTGGGACACTTAATAACCTCAGCAATCAAATCCTGAGTTATCACTATGTTTCTCTTTTGCATAAAGCTGTAGAGAGTGTTGTCTTTAACCCTGGCAAACCTCTAGAACTCTTTTACTAGATCTGGATAGATGGGGTAGTTCTCCATGTAGAAGAAATCTACGATACCCATATCAGCAAAATCGGTTCTGAAATCGTACTCATTCTTAGCCAAATCATTGAAGTTCACTAGTGATTCACACATCACTTTGAGTTGTTGTTGCTCTGCGTTCATCATAGTAGGTTGAGGTTCAGGTTTAGGACCATACACAACTTGTTGTGGAGCGGCCATTGAGATAGTAGTAGAAGCAGAGAGCATGTGGCGAAAAATGGGGTTTAGGGTTTCAAGTGTAAGACTTCTCAGAGAGAGATAGAGTGCGTAGTGGGTGAGTGAATGGGTTTAAAACGTGTTGAAGAAGGCAAACCGCCTTGTTCAGTTTAAATAAATAATTTTTCGTTTCATAAATGAAACGTGTCTAGCTCTGCCATAAAGAGGCGCATTAAAACTGTCCTCTGGCAGTAAAAATAATTATGACTCAACAAGAGTAATTCTCATTCACTAACACATCAACCAGTCTCAAGAAGACATGTGTACACCAAGATTCCCAGAGGGAACTTGTAATGAATGCAACAGACTCACATGAATATGAACAGTTAACAACAACAGATGATACAAATAATGAATTTAATCATTAATAAATTAATAAATATAATATAAACAGAGATAATCTAAAACAGAGGCATACGTGTATAACAGACGAACACATAAAAATAGAGGCACATGTGAAAAACAGATGCACTAACAAAACAGAGGCACATAAGCTATCAGACGCAGGCATTTCAGAGGTACACAAAATAGAGGCAAATATATTCAAGTTTAAACACTCATTCCTTTATAAGATGAAAATTCAAGTTTTTTCTTATAAAGTTGAATCTATCTTCAACAAGGGATTTTGTAAAGATATCTTCCCATTGATGGTCAGTATCAATAAATTTAATTTTAAGTATCCCTTTCTGAACATAGTCTCTAATGAAGTGATGTTTAATTTCAATACGTTTAGCAAGTGAATGCAAAATAGGATTTTTAGTCAAACATATTACAGAAGTATTATCATAGTATATAGGGATGCTGCTCTCTTTTATCTGATAGCCCTCAAGCTGATACTTCATCCATAGAAGTTGTGAGCTACAGCTTGCTGCAGATATGTACTCAGCTTCTGCTGTGGATAGTGCAATTGTGCTTTGCCTTTTGCTGGACCATGATGTTGGAATCAAGTGGATTCAGAAACAATGATCCTTAATTGTTTTGATGATAACAAATAATTAATAGAACAATTTATCCTCTGATGTGTTTATTAGTGTGCAGAAGTCACTATTTATCAGAAGAAATTATCTCAGAAGACTAAGTGAAAGTGTGCATTTCACACCCAGTTTCATGAATCTGAGTCTGGCATTGATCGTTTGAAAATTGCTGACGTCATCATCTAATAGCCTCACTCTGTCTTGGTCAATGCTCTGATTTCAGTCAACGCTCTAATAGACCATGCGGAGGTGAGACCATGCTCTGTCTTAGTCAACACTCTGTTTTTTGGTCAACGCTCAACAGACTATTGAATAGACTACTCAGTAGAAGCCTTTGTCTGTTTCTACAAGACTCTGTTATATGAAAGGCCAACAAATTCTGTACTGAAGAATTTGCCTCTGTTTCAAGCTCACTCTGGTGAACAGAGTATCTCAGTAACAAGCATCATCTGTTTGACAGATGCTCTGATTGGAAATCAGACTGAGTGTTCATTAAAGGCTACTTCATGAACTAAAGAGACCTCATTGATGAGTATTTTAATGTACGAGGAATCAAAGGCCAAAGGGAATGTCAACGTTTATAATCATCAGAAAACTTGCTCAAGAAGTGTCTTATTTTTCAAAAAGATCATAAGGGACGAGATCCTGCAAAAGTCTACTGTGTCAATATGCAAGAGTAGAGTGGAAAGCGACGTGACTTGCTAAAAGCCACGCAAAGGGGATCTGAAGTTTTGTCCTTTGGTGAAAAGAGCTGTTAGGTCACAGTGGCACTATTCACAATCCTAGCTATATATACCTTACTTCTCCCACTGAAGTAGGTTAACAAAACTGAAACGTTGTGAATCAAAGTGAGCAACCAAGAAATTATTCCAAGTATGTGAGATCACATTGAACAAGCACTAAAACGTTTTACTCTTTCAGTTTGAAAGTTATTCTTTATGCTTGAGTTTTTCATTGTATACCCTCTCTGCTTAGAGTTATTTGATATTGTTTCAAACTACTTTTGAACACTGTATTTAGCCCAGTAGCGGCTGCATTCCTTAGAGGCTTGACTGTATTAAGTCGTTCTAAGAAATTGTGAGTATAACCAGTTTGGCAGTAGTATACTCTCAAGTGTAATCAGGTAGATTATAGTGGAGAAATCCTTTAAGTGTGCGAAGGGACTAGATGTAGCTATCAGGTGATAGTGAACTAGTATAAATCACCGCATTATTCTCTTTACTTGTTTTCATTACTATTTTATCAAAGAGTTGTTTTGAAAAGGTTTTCAAAAAATACACAAGTTTTAAGAAAAGATTTCTAAAATGCAATTCAAAACCCCCTTTTTTTGTGTTTATGCCACGTTTAATTGGTACCAGAGCTCGGCCTCTTGGTTGAGCACTTAACAGTGTAAGAAGAAAAGATCTTATTCTTTATACATGGCAATCAACGAAGCCGGTGGTCACGTTAACCGTCCTCTTTTGTTCACTGGAACAAACTATGACTACTGGAAAGATAAAGTGAAAACCTTCTTCGAGTCTCAACAACCGGAACTATGGGATATGGTTCAAAAATAATATACTGAACCAGTTGATTCCAAGAATAAACCCATTCCTAGGGACAAATGGGAAGATGAGTAAAAGAAAGCTTATAAACTACATCATAAAGCAAGATATTACCTTATATGTCTTATTTCTGAGAAGGAATACGAGAAATGCGGAAAGAATGAAATTGCCGAAGAAATTTGGGACTCATTAGCTTTGGCCTATGAGGGTACTTCCTGTAACGACCCGTTTCCGGACCGCTACCGAGCTCAATATACCGAGCTCGAGTTACCGAGCTCAACACACCAAGCTCAAACATAAACCTATATGAGATGTGTTTTTAAAAACAAAACTCTTGTGCCTTTTAAAAATACGATATATTTATTTTTTTTTCATATAAAACCAACTCGTGCACATCAGAGTAATTACAGCTTTTCGAAACATGGTGCAACTAAGACACAAGACTTAAATTCAAATAAAACATACATGCATAACATACACATATATATATCACCCGAATAATAATGTATACAAAATACAGAATAGCAAATGTGTAAAGAAAATACACCTAAGGTACGACAACTTCAAAAGAGCCATCATACCCTGGGGGTACTTCCGGCAGACTCCCACGCAAGGGGCTGCTCCAAAAGTAAGCCCACCAGTCTACCCTCAGAGCAACAAAAACAACATCGCCAAACTGGTCACGACCTCGAACATAAAAGAAATACAAGAACAAGTCCTCGAAAACCAACATCCAATAAATAAACAATCACGACAGTAGAGGTCGTCACTCGGGTCCTCGTCGACCTCCTCCTCAAGATCGTCTTCATCGCCGAGTTCCTGCGCCCTCGACATCGCCTGGGTAACCGTCATGGATTGAAGGCACCACGAAAGTGGTCAACTTCTCAACAAGTTAAGATAAGCTCGACATAAAAATATAAGCAAACAAAGAAAGTATAACATTCACCGACGTGACTCGACCATCTCACTCTAAACTCGACACAACTCACAATTCCATTTTCTCGACTCGACAATTTTCCGAATGCACACGCCGTCAGTATGTCGGAAAGTCCAGCCGAAGCCTTGGGATCTCGCTCTCCCTAGGGCCGGTCAACTCAGTCCCGTGGCGTGGCGACGTCTGAGTCAATCTCCCGTAAACAAAAGGGACCTAGCACCCTCGATTATCCGGTCCACGGCTCAAAACGTCATACGACTCACCTAGCTCGCTCACTCGATGAACAATTCGCCGCATACGATATTCAAGGAGTTAAACACAAAATATTCAACCGCATGTCAAATAAAAGAGCAAGCTCGACATGAAGAAACGCAATTCAACATGCAATACACACTTCACGACATATATTCAATCACATATTAAATACATGCAAAACTCAATCATATCACAACATTTCATCTCGACACAAATCAGTAATTCCATACACAATAACATAACCACATAGAATATGAAATGCCCTTACATACTATAACAAATATAAATGTGAAGCGCCCTTACCGAACTTCAAGTTAATTGCTGCTCGACAACGACCTCGACACAGCTGTCTTCAAAGAACTCGACAACGACTTCTCTTACTCGATCTCGACACGGCTGTCTTCAACGAACTCGACAACGACTTCGATCGTCGCTTCTCGATCGACCTCGACACGCATATCCTCGTTACGGATTCACGCTTCGCGTCCTTGGATTCGCTTTCCGTACACCTCGATTGAATTCACTCGATCTCGGGAATCGAGACTTCCTAAAACAAACACAACTCAGATCGATCTATGGTTCTAATACATCTAGCTCTCTCTTCCCAAACTCAACCACAACCCAGAAAATATAAAACTCAAGAATCGAAAGATATTTTTCCTCCAACACAAAGTTAGGGATTTGATCGAATTCATGAAAAGTTATCGATGCTTCAACGGATAGATCGACAACAACAATAATCGGAAACGAATGAAAATCAAGAAAATCGAAATGAACCAAAAATGGGGTTTCGGGCATTGCCGATTGCGAGAAAAACAGAGAAAGAAATTTGTTTTACAAGCCCAATTAATCGGTTAAAAGATAGGTAATATTGTGAAGAAGAAAACCCATCAATTTGATATGATTTGGAAGCATAAAGCGATTAAAAATGGAAGAAGATTTAGCGCTAAACAAGAGTACGATGAAAGAAAATCATTCTTCATACCTCAACGGTGATGGTCGATCGACGAGATATGGGTCGAGAAGTTGATGATGAACAAAATTGATGAAGAAATCTTGTGCGAATCTGAACTCACGGTTTAAATCGATGAAGATTTTAAGGAAACAACGAAACACAGAGCGTAAGGAAGGAAGAAGAAAGAAGAAAGAGAAATGAGTGAAACGGTCGTGGTATACAGCGAGAAAGGGGTAAAAACGTAACTCCATTTATAAGATGCCAATCCCAATAATCATCTACCCGTTAACTCGTTCTCTCATGATTACCCTCTACTCGCTTGGTCAACGACAAGCCGACAATGTAATGATTACAAACAATATAATAATAACGCTGAGTAACGTTCGAAATAATACGAGGTGTCATCTCGACACGATGTCGACAAGAGGGCTCGTGCAAATGTACAAAGTTCTAACACGAGTTCGTGGACGCGGTCTCCTCACCGACTTGCGCCCTCATCGCTGACGCGACTTCATCAACTCGACACCGACCTCCTCACCGGCTAGTGCACGTGGTCTCATCAGCTCGACAAAAGATCTCGGCAAACGATCTAGTCACGGGATCTCGACACAAGGTCTTGGTCGAGGTCTCGATACGTCGTCCTAATACGATGTCGATCTCGTCCTCAGGTGTTACACTTCCCAAGTGCAAGAAACCAAGGCTAATATCTTTGTTAGACAATACGAACTCTTCAAAATGGAAGAGGGTGAAAGCATTGGAATTATGTTTGGAATATTCCAAACACTAGTTCATGATCTAAAGGTTCTTAAGAAAAGTTATACCATTGCTGATCACGTAAAGAAAATCTTAAGAAGCCTGCCAAAGAGGTGGAGACTGATCAATGCATTTTAATGCATCTTTTATAGCAGTGCACTTAGTGTTCTTAAATATTTATTTTACCCAACAACTACTTTTTAGCATGGTTTTATATCTTTGGGTCATGATTGGGCTTTAGTGGAATTATTTGCTAATTTTCGGATTTTGTTATATCCTGACCCATGTTGTTCGTGCCATAACTTAGGTTATACTTGTCCGATTTCAGTGTCTTTGTGGCGTTGGAAAGCTAAGAAGCGAGCTACAATTCTTATGTTGGGACCGAGCCTAGTTCTCGCCGTTTTGAAGGCCGAAATTCCACTTTCTTGACGAGCTGCACTACGAGTTTTGGGCATATTTTTAGTTTGTTATCGGGCTTTTATCTTATAACCCGTTTAGGGAATTAGGTTTTCGTTAGTGAGACTATTAGATAGAGGATCAGCCGTTTTCTTTCATTATCTTACGTTTTATTATTCACTTATGCACTAGCCTCCATGGAAGCCTAAGTTCATAAGTTGATTCATCGGTGAAAGGTTGTCATTCTGATTTTGAGGTTGGTGCTTAATGTTTAATACAATTTCGTTTTAATTTCTTAAATTCCATCTCTATCAATTTCGAATTTGGTTTAAATGTTTGCAATCTATCCGATTCGTTTCGCTTAGTTAATTGTTCTCGTCTTCATTGCAAAACGCGATTGATTGTGTATGAATGCTTGATTGTATGCATCTGTTTAGAATCGTTAATATTCAATTGCTTGATCGCTTAAGATTAATTGATTGAGTAGAAATTGATAGAGGGTTGATTAGAATTCTATGATATTGGTTGCGTTTTAACGGCGCTTGTCCGCTCCTGGCGGATTGAACTCCATTGTTTGGCTTGCTCGAACGGTGTGGTCGTATAAACCGATTAACGCTTGTTTAGTTAGTTTATGTCAACCGTGAATTCGAATTAATTGAATTGTTGTTATTTAGAACGTGATAAATCCAAGGCGTGCACCCTAAACCTGGTGAATCAATTGTCTCTATAATCGATAATTCTCTCAATGAAACTGTTTTCACAAAACCCCCTTTTTAGTTATTGTCAATTTTCTTATTTCTGAATTTGGTAATTTTGGTGTTAGAGGTCTTCGTGAGGCGACCAAGGTCTCTTGCCTTGTTACTATATTTATGTTTAATTATTTTGACCCGCGTCGACACGATCAAATTGGCGCTGTCGGACCTCTAATTAGAGATTACCATCCTCGGGACCCACTAACAATACTAACGTTTCTTGCTTAGTTCTTGTTGTGTTTCCAGGTTTCACCAGACTGGTGATTCTAGGATTGCTCAGTCAGATTCAGTAGGCGAAAATAATAAAAATCGGTTTTGGGCAATCTCGTGATTGCTCGAAACCACAATGAAAAATCCAAAAAATCCAGATCAATAGTCCCTTAGCGAGACTGCCGACAACAGGCTCAAAATCCCAAATTCCTTTGTGTTCTATTTTTAATTAATTTTTTTAATTTTTCATATCTCCGAAAAAATCCAAAAAAATTTGCATATCTTTCTTTTGATTTAATTAGATTTTTCGTGGTATTTTTATAATTTTTAGGTTAGATTTTAGTCGTTTTCCAATTTTTGCATTCATTTTAGCGTAGGGACATAGTTGGTATTTCTAGAATTGTTGCATTTTCCAATTCCTTGATATATACAGTGCATGATTAGGTCCAATACTATTAACTTGCATCCTTTTGACCCTGAAATTGAGAGAACATTGCATCATAGACTTAGGGATCATATAGAAGTTAGTGATAGTGATAGTGACAGCATCTTTAGCCATAATCTATTTGATTTTGATCCTGATTCTAATCTCGATTCGATTTTGATTTTGATTCGATTCGTTAATATGGTCGATAGAACACTTAGGAACTTGTGCACTGATGTTACTTACAATGCTCTGTGTATTAATTATCCCTAACTTGTCATTCCTTTTGAATTAAAATCAGTTTAATACACTTGTTGCCAAAGTTTAGTGGTCTTGCGGTGATGATCCACACAAACATCTTAAGGAGTTCCACATTGTGTGCTCGACCATGAAGCCCCAAGGAATTCCAGGAGGAGCACATTAAACTAAGGGCCTTCCCTTCTCACTCCAAGATGCACCCAAGGATTGGTTGTATTACCTTCAACCAGGTTCTGTTGAAAATTGGAATGCTTTAAAAAAATTGTTCCTAGAAGTTCTTTCCTGCGTCGCCTCAATCGAAAAAGAGATACGTGGCATCACGCAGAACCCCACTGAGTCTTTACATGAATACTGGGAGAGGTTTAAGAAGTTGTGTGCAAGCCGCCTCATCATCAAATCTCCGAGCAAATTACTCATCCAAAGATTTCTACGAGGGTTTATTGCCCATGGGACGTAAATATTATGGATCGCTAGTGGAGGGCACTTGTAGACAAAACCCCAACAGATGCAAGAGCCTTAATAGAAAATATGTCCATCAACTCCCAACAATTCACAAACTGTAAGCAATTCTCAGCTCTAACAAGGGAGTGAATGAGATACAAAGGCTAAGGCTACTAGTGAGAAGAACTTGGAAAACAAAGTTGGAAGAACTCACACTGGGTAAAAATTGGCAACAAATCGACAAGGGTTTGTGGTATTTGTACCTGCAGAGCACCCCACGGATGCATGTCCTACACCGCAAGAGGACCCTAATGCTTTGATACCCCTCGGCATATGCAACTAACATCTTTAACCCTCAAGCCAATGTTGATTTGTCTTCCAACAGGTACCACCCAAACCGAGGAACCATCCTAACCTTAGATGGGAAATCAAGTCGCACAACAACAACCCAGCAAAGAAATAATCCACCACAGTCGCTGTCGCCCGAGCCTGAACCTTCATTAGAGGATCTAGTTAAGCGAGATGGTTGCCCAAAATCTCCGGGCCCAACAGAGAACAGATGCCTCAATTCAGAATTTGCACACACAAACGGGACAGATGGCTACCACAATTAATCGGATGCAAGCGGGGCAGCAACTTCGCCCAACCGTAGTAAATCCAAATGCCAGCAAATGTCGGCAATCACTCTAAGATCCGGCAAGGCCGTTGACACTCCGTAACCTCCTCCAGCCAGAAAATTCAAGTGGCGAGAAAAAGTGATAAGCCAATTTCTCGCACCTACCTCCCCAATTGAAGAAGATGATGATGCCTATACCACTCCCTTCCCCCAAAGTGTGATAACCAAGAAGATGGATGAGGCGTATAAAGATAGCGAAGTCTTGGATACATTTAGGAAGGTTGAAGTTAATATACCTCTCCTCAAGCAATTGCGATTCCAAGATATGCTAAGTTCCTTAAGGAGCTGTGCACACACAAAAGGAGGCGAAGGCTAAAGGGAAATGAAAAGGTCAATGTGAGTCGCAATGTGTCTGCACTCATGCAGCCCATGATACCCCAAAAGTGCAAGGATCCGTGAATTTTTACTATTCCATGTACCATAGGCGAGTAAATTTGAAAATGCCATCTTTGGATTTGGGTGCTTCCATTAATGTGATGCCTACATCCATCTTTAACTCTCTCGGCTCTTGGACCTTTGCGAATACAGTGTTATTATTCGGTTGGCAAACAGAGCAATGCTCACCCCGCCGACTTGTGGAGGACGTGCTCATTAAAGTTAATAACTTGGTTTTTCCCGCAGATTTTTACATTCGGACATGGAGGGAGAGACACACCAGAGCACCGATCATCCTAGGCACCATTCTTGAGAACAGCAAGAACCAAGATTGATGTGTATTCGAACTCTTTCCATGGAATTTGGGGATAACATAGTTCAATTTGACATCTTTAATGCCGCTATGAAACATCCCGTGGAAGAGCATTCTCTTTTTCAAATAGAAGTACTTGCGGACTTAGTTGAAGATACTCATTGCATGGTCATGCGTGTTAATGTTACAAATGATGTTGCTACACCGCAAGCTTCGATGTAACTCCATGCACCAAGATACTTCCTCATCGAGCAATCACAAAGAAAACCCAACCCATCAAGAAGGAAGGTCGTGAAGAAGAAAAAATCAAACACTTCCATGTGTTCCATTCTCGCCAAAATCATAGCGGTAAGCTTCACCCAAGTGGATTGACCATTTTGTTGCAGCTAGCACTTTTCTTTATGATGCAAAGGGAATAAAAAGTGAAGTCACCAAAGGAAACCTTCAAAGTCAATGGTCCCAAGCTTTTCCATGAGAGCCCACGCGCTTGAAGAGAGATCGTAGAAGAGCTCCACTTGAAAGCCGCCTTGAAGAGGGAGTTTTCTTTCACTCCTCCTTACTCTTATTTTATGCTTGTTGTTTTCATTGAGGACAATGTATGATTTAAGTGTGGGGGTGTCTTTTAGTAGCTTAGTAGTTTTGTTTCTCATTGTTTTGTTTTTGTTTTGAGTTTTTTTGTTTAAAAAAAATTGCATTTTCATTGGATTTCTTGGTTTGTATGAGTGGGGAGTGATTTTACTATTCTAGGACTATAGGTCTTGTGGCATGATATGGATGACTTCCTTGCATTCTTAGTGTGATAAGTTGGTTTGGAGTATTAAATTGTGCATCTTTTGTGATAGATATTTTCCTTTGTGAGTTTTGGGCCTTATAATGGATGGAATACATTTTGCCATTCTCTTTCTTTCTTGAGTGATTTCACTCATGATTGTTGGTTACTCTAGAACTTGACTTGACTCTTGTTGAAACTCTTGTTCACATGCATGCATTGAAATGATCTAGGCAATTTTTGTTCTTTTAGCCACTAGCCAAATAAGCCTACCTTGCAATTATCCCTTTGTTTAGCCCACTTTGAGCCTATTTATCCCATTCTTTGTTATATAGCTCATTACAAGCCTAAAAGTGAAAAACAATGTTATGACCCAATCTTAGGGATTAAGGAGCTTTAAAAAAACAATGAGAATAAATTTGCAAAGTGTGGGGGCTCGAATTGTGGTTGTAAAAACATATGTATTGTTGTGCTTCATTGCTTCATTGGGATTTTGGCAAAAGAAAATAAAAAAAAAGAAGAAAAAGAAATAAACAAAAAAAAAAACAAAACAAAAAAGAAGTGGAGCATATCATTTCTCGAAAAAATAATGGATTGAATTGTGGTTGAATTGTCCCCATGATTATTTGGTAATTGTTTCCATTGCTCCTCTATCCTCTTTGATTTTATAGCCTAGTTCCTTTCAATTATCCCACCTTGACCTTGGCCCCATTATAACCTTAATAAAGACCTTTTGATCTTTGTGTGCATGTGTTTCAAGTGTGGATGTTAGAGTCTTGTCAAGCCTATGGTAGTGCTAGCTTTCATGATGTGCTTTGAGTGTAAACACTAGCCTAGACACTTGAGAGTTTGAGAGAAATGCTTTCTTGTGAGGATTCTATCACTTTTGATGCACTCTTTGGTTGCTTTGAAGGTAATTAGATGTTGTTCATGATTGCCATGAGTCCTTGAAACCTTGAATGAGCATTTAGCTTGCCACCTTGTATCCTTGGAATTCATTGGAAATGCATCTTTGCTTTGTTTTGTGTGTTTTGCCCGGAGTGCAAAAGCTTAAGTGTGGGGGAATTAGATCAATGCATTTTAATGCATCTTTTATAGCAGTGCACTTAGTGTTCTTAAATATTTATTTTACCCAACAACTACTTTTTAGCATGGTTTTATATCTTTGGGTCATGATTGGGCTTTAGTGGAATTATTTGCTAATTTTCGGATTTTGTTATATCCTGACCCATGTTGCTTCTGCAGGCCATAACTTGGGTTATACTTGTCCGATTTCAGTGTTCTTTGTGGCGTTGGAAAGCTAAGAAGCAGAGCTACAATTCTTATGTTGGGACCGAAGCCTAGTTCTGCCGTTTTGAAGGCCGAAATTCCACTTTACTGAAGCTGACGAGCTGCACTACGAGTTTTGGGCATATTTTTAGTTTGTTATCGGGCTTTTATCTTATAACCCGTTTAGGGAATTAGGTTTTCGTTAAGCTGAGACTATTAGATAGAGGATCAGCCATTTTCTTTCATTATCTTACGTTTTATTATTCACTTATGCACTAGCCTCCATGGAAGCCTAAGTTCATAAGTTGATTCATCGGTGAAAGGTTGTCGTTCTGATTTTGAGGTTCTGCTTAATGTTTAATACAATTTCGTTTTAATTTCTTAAATTCCATCTCTATCAATTTCGAATTTGGTTTAAATGTTTGCAATCTATCCATTCGTTTCGCTTAGTTAATTGTTCTGTCTTCATTGCAAAACGCGATTCAGATTGTGTATGAATGCTTGATTGTATGCATCTGTTTAATCATAATATTTCAATTGCTTGATCGCTTAAGATTAATTGATTCGAGTAGAAATTGATAGAGGGTTGATTAGAATTCTGTTATGATATTGGTTGCGTTTTAACGGCGCTTGTCCGCCTCCGTGACCGATTGAACCCGCTTTAGCTTGCTCGGAACGGTGTGAATTCGTATAAACTGATTAACACTTGTTTAGTTAGTTTATGTCAACTGTGAATTCGGAATTAATTGAATTGTTGTTATTTAGAACCTGTGATAAATCCAAGACGTGCACCCGGAAACCGGTGAATCAATTGTCTCTATAATCTGATAATTCTCTCAACAGAAACTGTTTTCACAAAACCCCCCTTTTTCGTTATTGTCAATTTTCTTATTTACTGAATTTGGTAATTTTGGTGTTAGAGGTCTTCGTGAGACGACCAAGGTCTCTTGCCTTGTTACTATATTTACTGTTTAATTATTTTGACCCGCGTACGACCGCTGATCAGAGACTTAAGGTCACGACTATTCAAGAAGCCAAGGACCTGAATGTCTTGCGTCTTGAAGATCTTCTGAGTTCCTTGAGAGCTCATGAGCTTGAGCTAGATGAAGAAGAACCTCCTAAGAAATCAGAGTCCATTGCTTTGAAATCTACAAACAAAGCATCCTCCTCCAAAGCACTTCAAGCTGAACTAGAAGCAGACGAAGGATCGTCTGATGAGAGTGGTGGAGAGCACAGACGAAGAAATTACCTTAATATCAAGGAAAATTTAACCTATGTGGAAAAACAAAGGAAGGTTCAGGAAGCAGTTCCACAAGAAGGAATCAAGGGATAAGAAGGACTACAAGGACAAAAGCCAAGTTACTTGCTACGAGTGCAAAAAGCGTGGACATTTCAAGTCTGAATGTCCACAACTCGAGAAAGAGAAACCAAGGAAAGGTGGTTTCAAAGGCAAGAAAAAGAAAGGTCTCATGGCAACATGGGATGATTCTGATTCGTCATCGTCTGATGATGACGAGGAACAAGCAAACATGGCTCTGATGGCTACCATAGGGTCAGATAGTGAAGAAGAAGATGAAGAGGTAGATTCTAACCCATCTTCTGACGTTGAAATAGCTTTTGACGATCTATTAGATGAGTCTTCTAAGCTCAACACTGAGTATAAATATTTGAAAAAGAAATTCTCAAAACTTTCAAAAGAATTTCAAATACTCAATGAGGAGAATGAGAAGCTCAAAGCTGAAAATCACCGTCTGGTGAGTGACAGCTCTAAGACTGAGGAAAAAGTTGAATGTAACTCTTCAAAATATGAAGAGGGATTTCAAAGATTCCTTGCTGAGTGTGTCACACGAAGCAAACAAGCATCTATGATTTGGGGTGTAAGCCAAAATGGTAAACGAGGTCTTGGTTACAAACCAGAGGAACCCACTTTTCAAAACACAAATTTGAAAACCAAAGATACTAACAATCATAGTGACTATCTGCTTTGTACCTTCTGCAATAAGAAAGGACACATTAAAAGTACTTGTTATGAATTGAAAAACAAGAACGACAAGTTTCCTTTTAGAACTAACAAAAGAGGACCCAAAAAGATTTGGGTACTTAAGGACAAGATTGTATATGTTGCAGATTTGCTTAGCAATAGAGTTGAAACACCAGTCCTGGTACTTAGACAATGGTTGCTCACGTCACATGACGGGAGAAAGGCGTATGTTCCAAGAACTCCAACTTAAAGAAAGTGGAACAGTCGGTTTCGGAGGAAACCAAAAAGGTAAAATAATTGGAAGTGGAAAAGTTAGTGAGAAATTTCTACCTTCAATTGATAATGTTTTACTTGTTGATGGCCTGAAGCATAACTTACTAAGTTTAAGTCAATTATGCGATAGTGGTTATGATGTTGGCTTTAGTGATAATGCCTATATAGTCAAGAGCAAGAAAGATGCCTCCATTTTCTTTAAAGCAAAGAGAATGAACAATATTTATAAAATAAAACTTTCTGAGTTGGCAAATCAAAATGTAAAATGCTTTTTGTCAGTCTATGAAGAGCAATGGACTTGGCACAAAAGATTGGGTCATGCTAGCTTGAGGTTATTCTCAAAGCTTAACAAGAAAGAACTTGTTAGAGGCTTACCAAATCTTAGGTGTCAATCTGATGCTCTTTGTGAAGCATGCCAAAAAGGGAAACAAACAAAATTGTCTTTTGAATCCAAAAATATTGTTTCCACCTCAAGGCCACTTGAGCTTTTGCATTTAGATTTATTTGGACCAACTAGAACTACATCTTTGTCTAGAAAGAAATATGGCCTAGTAATTGTTGATGAATATACTAGATGGACATGGGTAAAATTCCTAGCTCACAAGGATGAGTTATTTGCAATGTTTTTTGTTTTCTGCAAATAAGTGTAAAATGAAAAAGGTTTTTGTATTACAACAATTAGAAGTGATCGTGGTGGAGAATTTGAAAATGAATCATTTCAAAACTTCTGTGATGAGCATGGCATCTCTCACAATTTTTCATCCCCTAGAACACCACAACAAAATGGTGTTGTAGAAAAGAAAAATAGATCCCTTCAAGAAATGGCCAGAACCATGATTCACGAAACTAATATTGCAAAGTACTTTTGGACAGAAGTAGTAAGCACTGCATGTTATATTCAAAATAGAATCTATATTAGACCTATCTTGAATAAGACTCCTTATGAATTGTGGAAAGGAAGAAACCCTAACATTTCATATTTTCACTAATTTGGGTGTGACTGCTTTGTTCTCAATACAAAAGACAGTCTTGGAATATTTGATTCAAAATCACACAAAGCTATCTTTTTAGGATATTCTGAACGCTCTAAAGCTTACAGAGTATACAACAAAGAAACATTAATTGTTGAAGAGTCCATGCATGTGAGATTTGATGATAAGAAGGCTGGCAATGAAATGTCAGAGCTAGATGAGATCTTTGCAGATATGCAGATAAGCAAAGAAACAGATGATAGTGTCACAGGTGCCGACTCTGATTCTGCTTCTGGTGACAAGACTCAAAAAGAGATGACAACAGACTGGAAGTTCAAAACTCATCACCCAAAGGACCAAATCATTGGTGAACCAAGTGATAGAGTTAGAACAAGATTATCTCTTAGGGAACACTCAGACTTTGCATTGCTGTCAGAAATAGAGCCCAAGACAATTGATGAAGCACTAACAGATGAAGGGTGGATACTTGCTATGCAAGAAGAGCTCAATCAATTTCAGAGAAATGATGTTTGGAAACTTGTGCCGCCTCCAGGGGATAAGCAAGCCATTGGAACCAAGTGGATTTTCAGAAACAAACTTGATGAAGATGGCAAAGTGGTAAGAAACAAAGATAGACTTGTTGCTCAAGGGTATTCACAAGAGGAAGGTATAGATTATACTGAAACCTTTGCTCTAGTAGCTAGACTTGAAGCAATTAGAATTTTATTATCATTTGCTGCACATCATGGCATTACGTTATATCAAATGGATGTAAAGAGTGCATTCTTAAATGATTTTATAAGTGAGGAAGTGTTTGTAAAACAACCACCTGGATTTGAAGATATTGCTTATCCAGAGCATGTCTTCAAACTTAAAAAGGCTCTTTATGGTCTTAAACAAGCCCCAAGAGCTTGGTATGACAGACTGAGTTCTTTTTTAATGTCAAATGGTTTTGAAAGAGGACAGGTGGACACCACACTCTTTAGAAAATCATCTAAAAAACATTTTATTATAGTTCAAATATATGTTGATGATATTATCTTTGGTGCTACTAATGAATCTCTTTGTGAGGAATTCTCTAAGCTTATGCAGAATGAGTTGGAAATGAGTATGATGGGAGAATTAAAATTCTTCCTTGGTATTCAAATCAAGCAATGTCAAGATGGAACCTATATCCATTAAACTAAATATGTGAAAGAACACTTAAAGAAGTTTAAGCTTGAGGAAACCAAACCAATGAGCACACCAATGCATCCAACATGTACTTTTAGCAAAGATGAATCTAGTAAAAAGTAGACCAAAAGGTATATAGAGGTATGATTGGTTCACTTCTTTATCTTACTGCCTCAAGGCCTGATATTATATTTAGGGTGTGCTTATGTGCAATATTCCAATCTGATCCTAGAGAATCTCATTTAACTACTGTTAAGAGAATCTTTAGGTATCTCAAAGGACCTACTAATCTTGGATTGCTTTATAAGAACTCAAAAAATTGCAAGTTAGTAAGTTTCTGTGATGCCGACTTTGCTGGAGATAGAATTGAAAGAAAGAGCACAAGTGATGGTTGTCAATTTCTTGGAGCTAACCTTATCTCATGGTCCAGCAAAAGACAAAGCACAATTGCACTATCAACGACAAAAGCTGAGTACATATCTGCAGCAAGCTGTAGTTCGCAACTACTATGGATGAAGTATCAGCTTGAGGACTATCAGGTAAAAGAGAGTAACATTCCCATATACTGTGATAATACCTCATCAATATATTTGACTAAGAATCCTATTTTGCATTCACGTGCTAAACATATTGAAATTAAACATCACATCACTTCATTAGAGACTATGTTTAGAAAGGGATATTTGAAATTAAATTTATTGATACTGACCATCAATGGGCATATATCTTTACAAAACCCCTTCCTGAAGATAGATTCAACTTTATAAGAAAGAACTTGAATTTTCATCTTATAAAGGAATAAGTGTTTAATTTGAATATATCTGCTTCTGTTTTGTGTGCCTCTGAAATGTCTGTGTCTGTTTGATCATATGACTCTGTTTTGATGTTGCGTCTGCTTAAGTCAGCCTCGATTTTTGCCTCAAATGCCTCAGATCGATTGCATATGTGCCTCTGTTCTCATGTGTGCCTCTGATTTTGACATGTGCATTTGTATTTGTTATTACATCTGTTTTTCTAATATGGCTCTGTTTTATATATAGCCATTATTTTATTATTTTTTTTGCATCCTCTGTTGTTAATTAACTGTTCATATTCATGTAAGTCTGTTACAAGTTCCATCTGGGAATCTTTGTGTACACGTGTCTCTTTGAGACTGGTTGATACGTTAGTGGATGAGATTTACTCTCACCGAGTCATAATTATTTTTTACTGTCCAAGGACAGTTTTACTGCGCCTCTTTATGGCAGAGCTTGACACGTTTCATTTTTTAAACGACAAATTATTTATTTCATTTATTTTGAAAACTGAACAATGTGGTTTGCCTTCCTCAACACGTTTTAGATACACTCACTCCACTCATCACCCACTACCCACTACCCACTTTATCTTTTTCTGAGAAGCCTCACACTTGAAACCCTAAACCCCATTCTAGCTACGTGCTCTCTGCTTCTACTACTCTCTTCTGCAATGGACGCTTCACTACTACCAGTTGTGTATGGTCCTAAACCTGAACCTCTACCTACTTTAACGAATGTAGAGCAACATCAACTGAAAGTGATATGCGAATCAGATGTGAACTTCAAAGATCTAGTTGATAATGGGTACGACTTCAGAACCGATTTTGCTAATATGGGCATTGTAGATTTCTTCTACATGGAGAACTATCCCATCTACCATGAGCTGGTGAATGAGTTCTGGAGATTTGCCAGAACCAAGGACAACACCATCTACAGTTATGTGCAAAAGAGACACATAGTAATTACACATGACTTGATCTCTGACGTTATCAAGTGCCCTTACTCTAGAAGAAGACTCATAAACAACTGGGAAGACGAGTATGGTGGAATGGAAACCATCAACTCTACTATCTATGAGAACCTTGGAAGTTCAAAGGCTGTGGACATGAAGAACAGGTTTCGGGTGCTTTTCAAGATCATCAAGAGTTGCATTCTGCCCAAGTCTGGATCTGTTGACATTGTGAATTCAGACCACAAGTTTGTTATGTGACATTATGAACTCAAATCCAAGATCAATTTGCCAAGCCTTATCTTCGATCACTTGCGCAGAAACATTTCTTTCTCCAGGAAAGGGAAGAACCTGAATATACCCTATGGAAGGGTGATCTCTGCGCTTCTGGATAATCAAGGACTTATTAAGCATCTTCAAGGGTTAAATACTGAAGAAGCTGGAGTTGCACTTCAAACTGTAAGTGCTCCAATCTTCAACAATGATAACTTGAAGAGGATGAGAGTCTTATCTTCAGAAATTATTGCTGAAATCCAGAAGGAAGAGGAAGCTGCTGCTAAGCCCACTAGGAAGGGAAAGAGGAAGATTACTGATGTTGCCTCTCTTGAGCCTACCAGAAAAGTAACAAGGAGTACCGATATTTCGATTGGCTCCCATGCACATCCACTGGTCCCACAAGTGAGACCTGCCTTCATACCCTCAGTAATACCAGAAGAAATAGAGGAGAAGAAAGTTGAAGTTGATAAGATGATTAGAAAATCTCAAGAGGAATGCCGCTTATTCCATGAGGATCTTAGATGGAAAAGGCTTCAGGATGAAGCTTCTGCTGCTGCAACTGCATCTTTTGTTGTTGTCTCTAGCACTACTGCTATTGCAACCACCACTACTGCTGCTCCTGCTACAACCAAGTTGAAGAGAATCACCAAGTTGGCTGATCTCCTTGCTGCTGAGAAACCAAAGGTACTTGATCAAATTGTTAGTTTGTATGATTCTGTTTATGGCGCTGGGACTGTTGCTACAGATGCCTCTACAACCCAAACCTCACAATTTTCTCAGTCATTACCATCTAACCTTATTCCTCCTGCACAACCTCCTAAGTCTGTTCCTTCTTCCAAACCTTATAAACCAACTCATTCTAAGCCTACCCAAAAGCATTTGCCTCCATTGCCTTCTGACTCTTCATCTGATGAAGATGAAGAAGATTATGTACCTCTGAGAAAAAGACAGAGACTATTACCCAAAGTCTCAATTCCTTACATTGAGCCCCTCTCCGTTGCTCACCCATCAACCAACACTACTGCACCTATACCTTCACCACAATCCACACCAATTTCTTCACCTCAACCACAAACAACTACATCATCACCACAAACTACACAACCTGAACCCACTCAAATTCCTTCACCATAACCTACATCTATTCCATCACCACCCTTAGTTTAACCTGACCTGAACATCCCTTCTCAACCTAAAACAGTACCTGAACCTATTATCTAGGAACCGCTATCTCCTACACCTGGCTCTGATACAGTTTGTGAAGCACAACCCCTTGCCTCTTTACAACCAGTCTCTGATCCCTCCTTTCAACTAGCCACTCTAGTACCTTCTCCACCTCAAATCCCTTCTCTACCTCATTCACCAATTCTGCCTGAACCTGAATCTGCTACAGATCCAATTGTAGATGATGACCTGGTCATTGCTGCTACAATTGCTACTGAAGTAGTTCAAGGACTTGAACTTGATGATGATGTCACCATCACTAATCCACCAACCCTGCTTCTTCCTACACCTCCTACTCCAGCTGTTCAAATTGGTTGTGAACCTCCGCCCAACCATCGGGAAGCAAGAGTTGTACCTCAGCCTAATCCATGCCTCTTTGCTGGATTTGAAGTTTTAAGGCTAGGAGACAGTACAGATTTGATATATGGAGAGTGATTGAGGAAGATAGACTAGATGGTGTTGGCACTGCACAGGCTCTAGAAGTTTTTTATGAAAATTGGAATTTTGTCAATTTCTGGTTTGAGAAGCATAGGAAGGATCAACTTGAGAGAAATAGAAGACTCCTAACTGCTTCTGCTTGCAGGGTATCTCAAAGGGTTGTAACCGCTGCTGTTTGGGAACCAAAACCTACTCCCATACCTCCACCTGCTCTTGTTCCTTAACCTGAACCAGAACCAGTAACTCCTCCTTCTACTTCAACTGTAATGGTGACTCAGCCCTCTGCTTCTGGGTCTGCTTCTACATCCACAAGTCATTCTATTGTTGTTCCTAAAGAGGTCTTAGACTAACTTGTTGAAGACAACAAAAGCTTCAAGGATTTCATGAAAGTCTCAAACAAGAGACATGAGGATGTCAATTCTATGCTGCAGTTTATACTGGATCAGTTGAAGAAACCTTAGATAGCCTTTAGGTTTTGGTTCACCCTTTTGTTTTTAGCCTTGTACTTGTTTTTATCTTTTTAGTAGGAAAACAATTTTGTAATATGGTATTTTTACCTGAGAAATGAAATCATTATCGCTCGATACTTGTTCTGTTTCAACTTTATCTTTCTCAAACTCTGTTTTGACTATGATATTCTTTATTTATTCTTAACCTTTTTGTCTGATGACAAAAGTGGGAGAAGAAAATATAAAAATATAGAGTAATTGATAAACCTGATGTATCAACCAAGTGTCATCATCCATTGCATTTTTGCATTATTTACTCTGATACATTAACATGGAATGAATAATCTGATGGTGTGTTAATATATATGCTTTGATAGATCTCTCTGTTAATGAAAGCCCTGATACTTTATTTGGAATGATCTGATGTGATACATTCATCTGATGTGACTTTACACTTAGAAAATATTTATATGTGCTTAATTCAGGAGGAGCCTCTGAAATTCCTTTGAGTAAATATTTTTCTAAATGGAAAATTGTTCATCAATCTATGTATTTGTCATCATCAAAAAGGGGGAGATTGTTGGAATCAAGCGGATTCAGAAACAATGATCCTTAATTGTTTTGATGATAACAAATAGTTAATAGAACAATTTATCCTCTGATGTGTTTATTAGTGTGCAGAAGTCACTATTTATCAGAAGAAATTATCTCAGAAGACTAAGTGAAAGTGTGCATTTTGTAACACCTGATGACGAGATCGACCTCGTGTCGAGACCTCGTACCAAGACCTCGTGTCGAGATCCCGTGCCAAGATCGCGTGTCGAGGTCATATGTCGAACTGATGAAGTCGCTGCATCGAAATGTGAGGAGGTCGCATGTCGAATCGAGGAGGCCGCGGTGCGAACTCGTGTTAGAGCTCTTGTGCTTGCACAAGCACCACTGATCGACCTTGTGTCGAGACCGTAACACTCGTATTTTTACGAACGTTATTTAGCGTTAATGATTATATTGTTTGTAATATTTATAAATTTATATTATCGGTTTGCGCTCGTCGCTGTGTTTTTAGATCTTTAACCTATAGATTAGAGGGTAATCATGAGAGAGGAGAGATTAGATGGGTAGAATGATTGATGAGATTAGCATCTCATAACAGTAGTTACACGTCACTTATTTGTGTTTTTTTTTAAAAAGAAAAATTCATTTAAATGGTTCTTTACCAGCTGTATATCACGATCAGCCCCTCACAACCCTCACTTTCTCTTTTCTTCTTTCTTCTTCTCTAAGTTTCCTCTTCCTCTCCAAACTTCCATTGAAGAACCTTGAGTTTCATTGAGCTTCTGCATAAACTTTCTTCATCAACCTTGTTTCTTATCATCTTCTCGACATATATCACCATCTCGACCATCATTTGAGGTATGAAAAACAGAATTTTCTCTTCCTTCATGCTACTGTTTAGCGCCACTTCTTCTCTCCATTTTAGCTAGTTTTTATGCTTCCAAATCATGTCGTATTGATAGGTTTTCTTCTTCATGATGAAAATATTTTTCAGAAAACATAAACTTAGATTTTGATTAATTTGTGCTTAATATGCTACTTGATTTTAAGCTTGAGTTAATACTTAGGAAAAATGGCTTTGTCTGATGATATGTATGAAAGAAGTTTTAAAAAAAATTATTAGAGAAAAGGAGTTAATTTGTAATGCTTGAATTCTTGTTGTATTTGTTTAAGTTCTTGAGTTTTAATATTTACTTGGGTTGTAGTTAAGATTGGGGTAATGAGAGCTAAGTGCTATTAGAACCCATAGATGGAACTAAGTTGTGCTTGTATTAGGAAGTCTGATTCCCGAGATCGTGTGATTTCCGAATCGAGGTGTACGGGAGAGCGAACCTGAGGACGTGGGAGCAGTGGGATCCAGATTGAGGACGGTACGTGTCGAGGTCGTTGTCGAGCTCGATTGAGGACAGCGTAGACGCATAGCTTGGAGTTCGGTAAGGGCACTTCTAGACATTCTAGGATTTTTATTGTTATATTTCTATGTATGGATTCCTTGATTTGTGTCGAGCTGAAGTGTTGTGATATGATTGAATATATGCCACGAATTGTGTATTGCTGTTGAATTGCGTTTTTTTCATGTTGAGCCTGCTCTTTTTATTTGACATGCGGTTGAATATCTTGCGTATAACTCTTTGAATATCGTATGCGGCGAATTGTTCATTGAGTGAGAGAGCTTAGCGAGTCGTTGGCGTTTGAAGTTGCGACCCGGATAGCGGAGAGGGTGCTAGGTCCCCTTTTCCGTTTATGGGGACTTCTAAGCGTTGCCACGCTATGGGACCTGAGTTGATCGGCCCTAGGGAGAGCGAAGATCCCAAGGCTTTACTGGACTTTCCAAAGATACGATGCAGCGTGCGCATTCAGGAAAAAGTGTCGAGTCGAGAGGAAATGGATAGCGAGTTGAGTCGAGTCTAGAGTGAGATGGTTGAGTCACGTTTGGTGAATGTTATACTTTGTTGTTTACTTATTTCTTTATGCCTGGATTATCTTGATTTGTTGAGAAGGTGACCCTTTCCGTGGTGCCTTCAATCCATGATGGTTACCCAGCAGGCCGAAGCGCAGGGAACTCGACAGCAGATGATGGCGAGGAGGATCTCGACGAGGATCCGGGCGACGACCTCTACTTGTCGTGATTTGCTTTGTCTATGTTTTTGTGTATAGTGGTTGTGACCAGTTGGGCCGGTTATGTTTTGTTATTACAGGGTAGATCAAGGTTTACTTTTGGAGTAGCCCCTGCGTGGGAGTTCTGTGGAAGTACCCCAGGGTGTGATTGCTCTCTTGAAGTCGTCATACCTTAGGTGTATTTCTTTGTACATTTACTACTCTGTATTTTGTATACATTATCATTTCGAGTGGTATATATGTATATTATGCATGTATGTTTTATTAGAATTTAAGTCTTGTGTCTTAGTTGCACCATGTTTCGAAAAGTTGTAATTACTCTGATGTGCACTAGCTGGATAAAAAAAAAATATATACCGTAATTTTTTTAAAAGGCACAAGAGTACCGTTTTAAAACGCATCGCATACAGGTTTAGTTGAGCTCGGTAAGTTGAGCTCGGTAGCGGTCCGGAAACGGGTCGTTACAATGTTGGTATCAGAGCAGTTCGGTTCTGACCGAGCTGTGCATAGGAAATTTGGACTGGTCACTGTGTCGGGATATATATATATGTGTTGGGTACCTAATTGTACTATGTTGATTGCTGTTTGATTAAGTGAAGCACTTATTGCTTGAAAAATTGTTTGAACTGTTTCTTGATTGAAGCAGTGTGTTTTAACACATCCTTGTTGTGAGATTCTGACAGGTTTTGAATCTTGTGGAATCTAATGCCACCTCGTAGGGATACGACAATTGCACGAGAACGCCGACATGGAACGAGCAATTCAAGCTATGGCCGAGATGGCGGCAGCCATGGCTCAAAGAATCACCGCCGTGAACTCAACAGGCTAACGCGATGGCTCAACAGACGGCAGCGTTAACCCAGCAAAACTTACAGCAACAACAGCGAGCAGAGCGGAGTGCTGAGGCGAGAGGATTAGCAGACTTTAGGAAGCATGATCCACCGAAGTTTTACGGTGAGCCAAACCCAGATAAAGCTGATCTTTGGATGCAAGAGATCGAGAAGATCTTCGAGGCACTCCATTGCCCAAACAACGTGAAGGTAGACTACGCCACCTACTTGCTGCTAGGAGACGCAGAGTATTGGTGGAAGGGAGTGAAGCAAGCACTGATAGCGGAACGTCGCGAGATAACTTGGGAGCTTTTTCGTGGAAGGTTCTTGGACAAATACTTCCCAGATACTGCACGAGCTGAGAAGGAGCAAGAGTTTCTTCAACTACAACAAGGCGATGACAGCGGTGCCAGTATGCGACCAAGTTTGAGCCTTTGGCGAGGTATTTCACCATTTCGTGATCGAGCTGACCAAGGATGGTTAAGTGAGAGGTTCCAACGGATTAAGATTTGACATTCAGAGGTCGGTGGTGTCACTGAGGATTAGGAATCTACAAGAGCTGATAGATCGTTGTGTTGAGGTAGAGGGTGTAAGAAGCCACAAGAAGAAAACTGTTGTAGGCGGACCGGTGAGACCCAGTGCGGCGAGGTTTACACGTAAGGGAAAACAAGCTGCGGTAAGAAGCCTTACAACCGACCTCGGGGAACAACAATCGGGGACAATATCGTCCGATGACCCAGGGAGCGAAGCGGAGGTCGACCGTGCCGAGGTGACTTGCTATCGTTGTGGAAGGCCAGGACATTATGCGAGTGATCGACTCGGAAGGAGGAGGTATGTTTCAACCGTAAGCTGGGCATTTTGCCAAGGATTGTCCCACACCTAAAGTCGAACCGCAATGCTTGCGGCAAAGGCCAAAGGGAAGCGTCAGGTAGCTAAAGGCGAGTCTTCGCATGAGCGGTGAGGAAGCGAGCGGTGATGATCTTATTCAAGGTGAATGTGAGATTGAGGGTAAATCCTTATCCGTTCTCTTTGATTCGTGCAACCCATTCCTTTATTTCCTCGATTGTGTGAACCATTTGAACTTGATCAGGATCGCGCACTGCTCAAATTGGTAGTTACAACCCCAAATGCTAAAACCTTAGTCACAAACACCGCATGTCTTAATTGTGTAGTGGTTATTGAGTAGAAAGTTTGTGGTCAATTTGGTTTGTTTGCCTCTTAAGGGCTTAGATGTCATCCTCGGGATGGATTGGTTGTCACACCACCATGTCCTCTTGACTGTGCCCGTAAACTGTAATTTTCCTAGACCTTGGAGTCTCCAATTATCTTTCATCTTGAACATATTGGAGTTTCTTTGCAAGAAGGAACTAGAGAATACATGTATCCGCTAGTTCGTAAGTTTTCCAAATAGATCGAAGTGAAGAATGTACCGGTGGTGTGTGACTTTGTGGACGCTTTTCAAGACGCGTGCCAGGGTTACCACCAGTGCGAGAGGTCGAGTTCTCCATCGAGTTGATTCCAGGAACAGGACCGATTTCCAAAGCGCCATACAGGATGTCTCCTGCCGAGATGAAAGAATTGAAGTCCCAGATCGAACACTTGGAGTCAAAGCAATTCATACGACCGAGCGTGTCACCGTGGGGAGCTCCAGTGTTGTTGGTTAAGAAGAAGGATGGACGATCAAGGCTGTGCATGGACTACCGCGAGCTCAACAAGGTTACTGTGAAGAACCGGTATCCGTTACCCCGTATTGATGACTTGATGGATCAACTTCGTGGAGCGGCGATCTTTTCCAAGATAGATTTGAAGTCTGGTTATCATCAGATTCGCGTGAAGGAGGAAGATGTCCCCAAAACAGCTTTCAGGACTAGGTATGGTCACTACAAGTATTTGGTGATGCCGTCGAGTGACAAATGCGCCACCGTGTTTATGGACTATATGAACAGGATTTTCCATTCGTTCTTGGATCGCTTTGTAGTAGTGTTCATCGGCGACATCCCGATCTACTCGAGGAACAGAGAAGAGCATGGAGGACACCTACGCCGAGTATTGTAGATATTACGAGAAGCAACTCTATGCCAACCTTTCAAGTGTGAATTTTGGCTTGAAGAGGTGAATTTTCTTGGACATGTGATTTCCAAAGAAGGGATAGTCGTGGATCCAACTAAGATTGAAGCCGCTAGCGTGGGAACAAATGAGGACAGCCAACGATATCGGGAGTTTTATTGGCTTAGCGTGCTATTATCGAAGATTCATTGAAGGTTTCTCGAAGATTGTCGCGCTCTTTACACGCTTTACGAGGAAGGATCAACCTTTTGCCTGGGCGAGGAGAGCGAATCCAGTTTTCAAAGGCGAAGGAGCTCTTGGCGGCGGCGCTTTGTGTTGATTTTGCCTCAACCGTAAGAGCCTTACGAGGTTTATTGCGATGCGTCACACCAGGGTTTGGGATGCGTCTTTGATGCAACACCGAAAATGGTAGCGTATGCTTCAAGACACCTTAAGATTCACGAGAGGAACAAACCTACACACGATATGGAGCTGGCAGAAGAGGTTTTTGCGCTGAAGAAATGGAGACACTACCTTTATGTGTGCACACTTAGTGTTTTCCGCGAACACAAGAGCTTGAAGTACTGCTCGATCGTAAAGAGCTCAACATGCGTCGAAGATGGACGAAATTTCAAGGACTACGACTTTACGTTGGAATACCATCCCGGTAAGGCTAACGTAGTAGCAGATGCATTGAGCAGAAAGAGCGTTTTAGCCTCAGCAATGATGATCAAGGAGTTGGAGATGCTCGAGAAGTTCCGAGACTTGAAGTTGAGTGTGGAAGTTTCACCAGGGAAGCTGAGATTTGGTATGCTTACCATTTCTAACAGATTGTTGGACGAGATCCGAGACCAGCAGGTTCATGACGAGCTCCTGCAAGAGAAGGTCCAGTTGATAGCGCAAGGGAAGGCGACAGAATTCCAAGTCGGAACGGACAACATCTTAAGATGTAATGGCCGAGTATGTGTACCTAACGTAGTGGAGCTGAGAAAGTTAATACTTGACGAAGCGCATAAGAGCAATTTTAGTATTCACCCAGGAGTTACGAAGATGTATCAAGACTTGAAGAAGCATTTTTGGTGGTCCGGAATGAAGAAGCAAGTGGCTGAGTACGTAGCTTCGTGTTTAACGTGTCAGAAAGCGAAGGTGGAGCACCAACGACCTGCGGGAATGCTACAATCGCTGACGCATCAAAGATGGAAATGGGATAGTATTTCCATGGATTTCGTTGTAGGTTTACCGAAGACGCAGAAGAAGAATGATTCGATTTGGGTGATCGTCGACCGATTGACCAAATCTGCTCATTTCTTACCAGTGAGGTCGACGTACCACGTGGAAAAGCTGACCGAGATCTACATCGCGGAGATAGTGCGACTTCATGGTATACCCTCTTCAATCGTGTCGGACCGAGATCCGAAGTTCACGTCTCATTTTTGGAGGGAATTGCAAGAAGCGATGGGAACCGAGCTCAGGCTTAGCTCGGCATATCATCCCCAAACTGACGGTCAGACTGAGAGAACGATCCAATCGCTTGAAGATTTGTTGCGAGCGTGTACCTTAGATCACCGAGGAAGTTGGGACTATGTCTTACCATTGGTGGAGTTCACATATAATAACAGTTTCCATGCAAGTATTGGAATGGCACCTTTTGAAGCACTGTATGGACGGAAGTGTCAGACGCCTCTTTGTTGGTACCAGGATGGCGAGAGTTCTGTTGTAGGACCAGATATGATCCAGTAGACTACTGAGAAGATCCGTTTGATCAGAGATAGGATGCGAACGTCTCAAAGTCGACAGAAGAGTTATGCAGACCAAAGACGTCAACCACTCGAGTTCGAGGAAGGAGAGCATGTATTTCTTAGAGTTACCCCCACTACTGGAGTTGGTCGAGCGATCAAGTCCAAGAAACTTACCCCTAAATTTATTGGACCTTACCAGATTCTGCGTCGTATCGGTCCAGTGGCATATCAGATTGCCCTGCCACCCTTCTTGTCAAACATTCATGACGTCTTCCACGTCTCACAATTGCGAAAGTATATTTCCGACCCTTCTCATGTTATCGAACCGGATATGATTCAACTGAAGGACGACCTATCTTTCGAAGCATCACCAGCAAGGATCGTTGACCGGAAAGCCAAACAGTTGCGGAACAAAGAGATTCAACTTGTCAAAGTTGTGTGGGATCAGAAGACTGGAGATGCGACTTGGGAGCTGGAGGAGAAGATGAAGACTCAGTACCCTGAACTTTTCCGCGGTAAGAATCTTATTTGCAATTTCGAGGACGAAATTTTTTTTAGAGGGAGAGATTGTAACACCTGATGACGAGATCGACCTCGTGTCGAGACCTCGTACCAAGACCTCGTGTCGAGATCCCGTGCCAAGATCGCGTGTCGAGGTCATATGTCGAACTGATGAGGTCGCGTACCGAGCTGAGGAGGTCGCATGTCGAACTGAGGAGGCCGCGTGCACGAACTCGTGTTAGAGCCTTGTGCGCTTGCACAAGCACCCTGATCGACCTTGTGTCGAGACTGTAACACTCGTATTTTTACGAACGTTATTTAGCGTTAATGATTATATTGTTTGTAATATTTATAAATTTATATTATCGGTTTGCAGTTCTCGTCGCTGTGTTTTTAGATCTTTAACCTATAGATTAGAGGGTAATCATGAGAGAGGAGAGATTAGATGGGTAGAATGATTGATGAGATTAGCATATCATAACAGTAGTTACACGTCACTTATTTGTGTTTTTTTTAAAAAGAAAAATTCATTTAAATGGTTCTTTACCAGCTGTATATCACGATCAGCCCCCTCACAACCCTCACTTTCTCTTTTCTTCTTTCTTCTTCTCTAAGTTTCCTCTTCCTCTCCAAACTTCCATTGAAGAACCTTGAGTTTCATTGAGCTTCTGCATAAACTTTCTTCATCAACCTTGTTTCTTATCATCTTCTCGACATATATCACCATCTCGACCATCATTTGAGGTATGAAAAACAGAATTTTCTCTTCCTTCATGCTACTGTTTAGCGCCACTTCTTCTCTCCATTTTAGCTAGTTTTTATGCTTCCAAATCATGTCGTATTGATAGGTTTTCTTCTTCATGATGAAAATATTTTTCAGAAAACATAAACTTAGATTTTGATTAATTTGTGCTTAATATGCTACTTGATTTTAAGCTTGAGTTAATACTTAGGAAAAATGGCTTTGTCTGATGATATGTATGAAAGAAGTTTTAAAAAAATTATTAGAGAAAAGGAGTTAATTTGTAATGCTTGAATTCTTGTTGTATTTGTTTAAGTTCTTGAGTTTTAATATTTACTTGGGTTGTAGTTAAGATTGGGGTAATGAGAGCTAAGTGCTATTAGAACCCATAGATGGAACTAAGTTGTGCTTGTATTAGGAAGTCTGATTCCCGAGATCGTGTGATTTCCGAATCGAGGTGTACGGGAGAGCGAACCTGAGGACGTGGGAGCAGTGGGATCCAGATTGAGGACGGTACGTGTCGAGGTCGTTGTCGAGCTCGATTGAGGACAGCGTAGACGCGTAGCTTGGAGTTCGGTAAGGGCACTTCTAGACATTCTAGGATTTTTATTGTTATATTCCTATGTATGGATTCCTTGATTTGTGTCGAGCTGAAGTGTTGTGATATGATTGAATATATGCCACGAATTGTGTATTGCTGTTGAATTGCGTTTTTTTCATGTTGAGCCTGCTCTTTTTATTTGACATGCGGTTGAATATCTTGCGTATAACTCTTTGAATATCGTATGCGGCGAATTGTTCATTGAGTGAGAGAGCTTAGCGAGTCGTTGGCGTTTGAAGTTGCGACCGGATAAGCGGAGAGAGGTGCTAGGTCCCCTTTTCCGCTTATGGGGACTTCTAAGCGTTGCCACGCTATGGGACCCGAGTTGATCGTCCTAGGGAGAGCGAAGATCCGAAGGCTTACCGGACTTTCCAAAGATACCTGCACGGCGTGTGCATTCCGGAAAAGTGTCGAGTCGAGAGGAAATGGATAGCGAGTTGAGTCGAGTCTAGAGTGAGATGGTTGAGTCACGTTTGGTGAATGTTATACTTTGTTGTTTACTTATTTCTTTATGCCTGGATTATCTTGATTTGTTGAGAAGTTGACCCTTTCCCGTGGTGCCTTCAATCCATGATGGTTACCCAGGCGAGGCCGAGGGCGCAGGGAACTCGACAGCAGATGATGGCGAGGAGGATCTCGACGAGGATCCGGGCGACGACCTCTACTTGTCGTGATTTGCTTTGTCTATGTTTTTGTGTATAGTGGTTGTGACCAGTTGGGCCGGTTATGTTTTGTTATTACAGGTAGATCAAGGTTTACTTTGGAGTAGCCCTGCGTGGGAGTCTCGGAAGTACCCCCAGGGTATGATTGCTCTCTTGAAGTCGTCATACCTTAGGTGTATTTCTTTGTACATTTACTACTCTGTATTTCGTATACATTATCATTTCGAGTGGTATATATGTATATTATGCATGTATGTTTTATTAGAATTTAAGTCTTGTGTCTTAGTTGCACCATGTTTCGAAAAGTTGTAATTACTCTGATGTGCACTAGCTGGATAAAAAAAAATATACCGTAATTTTTTAAAAGGCACAAGAGTACCGTTTTAAAACGCATCGCATACAGGTTTAGTTGAGCTCGGTAAGTTGAGCTCGGTAGCGGTCCGGAAACGGGTCGTTACACATTTCACTCCCAGTTTCATGAATCTGAGTCTGGCATTGATCATTTGAAAATTGCTGACGTCATTGTCTGATAGCCTCAATCTATCTTGGTCAACGCTCTGATTTCAGTCAACGCCCTGATAGACATGCTCTGGTGAGACCATGCTCTGTCTTAGTCAACGCTCTGTTTTTTGGTCAACACTCAACAGACTATTGAATAGACTACTCAATAAAAGCCTTTGTCTATTTCTACAAGACCCTATTATATGAAGGGCCAACAAATTCTGTACTGAAGAACTTGCCTCTGTTTCAAGCTCACTCTAGTGAACAGAGTATCTTAGTAACAAGTATCGTCTGTTTGACAGATGCTCTGATTGGAAATCAGACTGAGTGTTCATTAAAGGCTACTTCTTGAATTAAAGAGACCTCATTGATGAGTATTTTAATGTACGAGGAATCAAAGGCCAAAGGGAATGTCAACGTTTATAATCATCAGAAAACTTGCTCAAGAAGTGTCTTATTTTTCAAAAAGATCATAAGGGACAAGATCCTGTAAAAGTCTACTGTGTCAGTATGCAAGAGCAGAGTGGAAAGCAACGTGACTTGTTAAAAGCCACACAAAGGGGGTATGAAGTTTTGTCCTTTGGTGAAAAGAGCTGTTAGGTCATAATGGCACTATTTACAACCCTAGCTATATATACCTTACTTCTCCCACTGAAGTAGGCTAACAAAACTGAAACGTTATGAATCAAAGTGAGCAACCAAGAAATTATTCCAAGTATCTGAGATCACATTGAACAAGCACTTAAACGTTTTACTCTTTCAGTTTGAAAGTTATTCTTTGTGCTTGAGTTTTTCATTGTATATCCTCTCTGCTAAGAGTTATTTGATATTGTTTCAAACTACTTTTGAACGCTGTATTTAGCCCAGTAGTGGTAGCATTCCTTAGAAGCTTGACTGTACTAAGTCGTTCTAAGAAGTTGTGTGTATAGCCAGTTTGGTAGTAGTATACTCTCAAGTGTAATTAGGTTGATTATAGTGGAGAAATCCTTCAAGTGTACGAAGGGACTAGACGTAGCTATCAGGTGATAGTGAACTAGTATAAATCACTGTGTCATTCTCTTCTCTTCTCTTTACTTGTTTTCATTACTATTTTGTTAAAGAGTTGTTTTGAAAAGGTTTTCAAAAATACACTAGTTTTAAGAAAAGATTTCTAAAACCCAATTCAAACCCCCCTTTCTTGTGCTTTTGCCAAGTTCATATGAGATAAGGTTTACTCCAATAAATTGGCAGCCACCACTTGTGCTCTTTCTTTCAATTCTATCTTCAGTAAAGTCAGCATTACAAAAACCTACTAACTTGTAATTATCTAAATTCTTATAAAGCAAACTAAGATTAGTAGTTCCTTTGAGATACCTAAAGATTCTCTTACCAGCAGTTAAGTGAGATTCTCTAGGATCAGATTGGAATCTTGCACATAAGCACACACTAAACATGATATCTAGCCTTGAGGCAGTAATATAAATGAGTGAACCGATCATACCTCTATATACCTTTTGGTCTACCTTTTTACTAGGTTCATCTTTGCTTAAAGCACATGTTGGATGCATTAGTGTGCTCATTGGTTTGGTTTCCTCAAGCTTGAACTTCTTCAAAAGTTCTTTTACGTATTTAGTCTGATGGATATAGGTTCCATCTTGACATTATTTGATTTGAATACCAAGGAATAATTTCAATTCTCCCATCATACTCATTTCAAACTCATTCTGCTTAAGCTTAGAGAATTCCTTACAAAGAGATTCATTAGTAGCACCGAAGATAATATCATCAACATATATTTGAACTACAATAAAATGCTTTTTAGATGATTTTCTAAAGAGTGTAGTGCCCACCTGTCCTCTTTCAAAACCATTTGACATTAAAAAGGAACTCAGTCTATCATACCAAGCTCTTGGGGCTTGTTTAAGACCATAGAGAGCCTTTTAAGTTTGAAGACATGCTCTGGATAAGCAATATCTTTAAATCCAGGTGGTTGTTTTACAAACACTTCCTCACTTATAAAACCGTTTAAAAATGCACTCTTTACATCCATTTGATATAAAGTAATGCCATAATGTGCAGCAAATGCTAATAAAATTCTAATTGCTTCAAGTCTAGCTACAGGGGAAAAGGTTTCAGTATAATCTATACCTTCCTCTTGTGAATACCCTTAAGCAACTAGTCTAGCTTTATTTCTTACCAATTTGCCTTCTTCATCAAGTTTGTTTCTGAAAAACCACTTGGTTCCAATGACTTGCTTATCCTCTGGCGGAGGCACAAGCTTCCAAATATCGTTTCTCTGGAATTGATTGAGCTCTTCTTGCATAGCAAGGATCCATCCATCATTTGTTAGTACTTCATCAATTGTCTTGGGTTCTATTTCTGACTGCAATGCAAAGTCAGAGTGTTCCCTAAGAGATGATCTTGTTCTATCTCTATCACGTAGTTCACCAATAATCTGGTCCTTTGGGTGATGTGTTTTGAACTTCCAGTCAGTTATAGTCTCTTCTTGAGTCTTATCATCAGACCCAGAATCAGAGCCAGTACCTGTGATACCATCATCTGTTTCTTTGCTTATCTGCATATCTGCAAAGCTCTCATCTAGCTCTAACATTTTATTGTTAGGCTTCTTATCATCAAATCTCACATGCATTGACTCATCAACAATTAATATTTCTTTGTTATATACTCTGTAAGCTTTAGAGCGTTCAGAATATCCCAAAAAGATAGCTTTGTGTCATTTTGAATCAAATTTTCCAAGACTGTCCTTTGTATTGAGAACAAAGTAGTCACACCCAAATTGGTGAAAATAAGAAATGTTGGGTTTTCTTCCTTTCCACAATTCATATGGAGTCTTATTCAAGATAGGTCTAATTTAGATTCTATTTTGAATATAACACGCAGTGTTTACTGCTTTTGCCCAAAAGTGCTTTGCAACATTAGTTTCGTGAATCATGGTTCTGGCCATCTCTTGAAGAGATCTATTTTTCCTTTCTACAACACCATTTTGTTGTGGTGTTCTAGGAGATAAAAAATTATGAGAGATGGCATGCTCTTCACAAAAGTTTTGAAATGATTCATTTTCAAATTCTCCACCATGATCACTTCTAATTGTTGTAATACAAAAACCTTTTTCATTTTACACTTGTTTGCAGAAAACAGAAAACGTTGTGAATGATTCACTTTGTGACCTAGGAATTTTACATATGTGCATCTAGTAAAGTCATCAACAATAACAAGACCATATTTCTTGCCAGACAAAGATGCATGTCATACCCCAATTTTGTCTGGCCCCTATTTATTTAATTATTTGTTTATTTTTGTTTAAAAATAATAAAAAATAAGAAATAAAGTTAAAAAAGAAAGGAAGAGAAAAAGAAAAGAAAAAGAAAAGAAAAATGAGTGAAAGAACAAGGGGTGCAAATTATAAATACATGAGTTGCTAATAGCAGCAAACTGCTGGGCTGGTGACCCGCCCTATGGTGCACAACCATGCCAGCGCTCGCCCTCCTTTCCACGCACACCCCTCCTTTTCCTGCATACACTCCCCTGCGCGCTCCTTCTCACTGCATGCACCCTAACTTTTTATTTTGCACCCCCAAACCAGGAGACAAACGCGGCCCAGCACACTTGGTCCAAACCTAAACCTGATAAACCTAATTCATAAAACCCTCAAATCCTTCACCTTCTCCCCCATTTCCTTCACTCCATGGTGCCCCCACCCCCTGATCTCTCTCTCCTTGCTATCCCATCAAATCCGCCTTCCTCATCTTTCTCCCCTATCTCGGCCATCTCTTCCCCTTTCGCTATCTCTTCTCTTCTTCCTTCCTTCACCCATCTCTAAACCCATCACCCCAAAACCAAACCCTAACCTTAATTCCTCTACCCACGGTGCAGCATCCCCTTTCCCCTTCATCTTTCTTTTTTAATTTCTTTCCATTTTTTCCTCAACCTCATCCCTAATCCTGTGAATCTCTCCAAACGAGCCCATTTCCTTTTCTCCTTGTGATATGATCCAGATTCACACATCAAGTACGAGATCTCAAAGATTCATATAGAGAAATAAAGAGGATCACGCGGGTCTAGTGCGAATCAGGGAGCATTCTTCCTAATCTTTTGTTATTTACTGTTAGTTTTATTTTCCACTAATTTGTTTCCTTTTCCGAACGCAGGTACCTTGGTCTATAAAAGCCTCTCAGAGTCACGAAGAGAAGGGGAGGGCAAACCCAGAGAACAAGGAGGAGGACCAAAAAGAAATAAAGCAGAGAATATGTAGAAGCAGAAGAGGTCGCGGCCTGATTTGAGAGAGGCCACCAAAAAATAAAATACTTCTTAGTTCTAGGTTTTGTTGGACTCCTTCATTTTTGTTCTGTACCTTATTCTGGGAAGGCTAAACCCAGGTTATTTTTTTCTTTACATTTCTTTCTTCTTATTGTAATTTTTTGGTCTATGCCTTGGTGTGGTGATGTAATTAGATCCAGATGTAATCTGTGAACGAAGTTATTTTTCTCTTTGCGTTTCCGCTTTTGTGCTTCACTTTGTTTCTGTGTTTCTTTGCCCTTTTCTTTTTTTTCTTCTTTTCTCTCTGGCTTCTTTGCGTTTCTGCTTCGTTGTGTTTCTACTCGCTCTCGCCACTGCCACCTCTAGGATTAGGGTCTTTCTTTTACTTTTTTTTTATCTATTTTGATCTTTCTTAATCTTTTTTGTAAATAAAAATGTTTATTTCTTTTTAATTGAATATGGACAATATTCTATAATGTAAGTATGTTAATCAGTAGTTTATTGATATAATAACCAGTAACACGTAAATATTTTAATGAGTAATGAGTCTTAATAGTAATTAGCGAATTATAAAAATAAAAGTGGTTTCCATTTCATGCGCGCCCATTCTTTTCCATTTTTATCTTTTTCTTATTTCGCTCTTCTAATAAGATCGTTAGTTAGAAGCCCCGAAATACAATTCGTACGATTCGGTTATTTCGCGGCTTCTTCCCTTTTTTTGGTAAAATAAGTAATAGATTTTATTAAGAAAGTATCTCTTTAAGGCAAACATTTTCTTAAAACAATTAAAGGGGTACCGGTTTTATAAACTAACGTCGTGAGGGCGCTAATCCTTCCTTGCGCGTAATCAACTCCCGAACTCAAATTTGGTTTGAAGACCACTTTTCAAATTATTTTCATAAATGGGTTTTCCTTAATAAACATAGGTGGCGGCTCCATTGAATTTAAGGGTGATTGTCACAGCTGACGACTCCACTGGGGACTTATTTTCAGGGTTAGACCCTATGGTTGTTTATATGATTTGTTTGCCTTACATGATTTATTTCCCTTTTATTTTATTCTTTTACTCCTATTTGTTCATTATATATATATTTTGCTCATATGCTTGTATATTTGAACCCTAGGGTAGAAGACTTTTGTAAATATTATGTTTTGATTTGTTATGCAGCGGGTAGTATTTTAGGTAATTGCTCCTTCACACACTTTGTCACACACTATGAGTGGAACCTTATACCCGGGTTTGATAAAGCTTTAAGTTAGGAGAGGTTGCGTAGTGAGCACCTGCTGGACGTACGGCCAGTTGGGTCCTTGCGAAGGCCTCAACTAGAGTTTGACTCCATTTGAGATAAAAGCTCGCCTTTAATAGTGACCTATTATTGGGGGCATAATATTCAAAAATGGAACCCTTGGCTCTAGGGACCATTTTAGATTAGTACTTCAACCCACCCATGGAAAGACACTTATGTGGACCATAGACCCTTCTAAGGAACTACCGACCCATATCACAAAAGGAGCATCTCCTATCTGTCCCATTCACCATGTGACAAAAGTTGTCGAGCCTAAGATCTTGGAAAATACCGACTTAATTCATAAGGGGCACCCTACCTGCTTTTTCCTTCATCCATTTATTTTTCATTCATTTTTCGAAAAATTGTGAAAGATAATAAATGGTATTTTTTTTCTAAAAATATCATTTGTTATATATATATGTATATATATATATATGAAAAATATTCAAAAAAAGTGGTCATTTCTCCATCATATTCTTTAGCATAAAAAATACAAAAAATGCATTCAAACCATGCATAATCATGACATCCTCAAAATATAACTCATGCTAAAAAAAAGCTCATTTCTGCATCATATTCTTTTTGCATGAAATGTACATAAAAAAAATGCATTCATATCATACATAACCATGCCATCCTCATAACATAACTCATGCTTTTTTTTTCCATATAAAAAAAATGGTTATAAACAAGCTTTCCCTGAATCTTTACCGGACTCGAGCCCAAAGTAGACTTATAGATGTGTGGGAAGGGAATCAACAAGCAATGAGGGTGGAGCTCAACCAAGTCAAGGAGCAAATGAGCCACATATTGGAGATCTTGCAAAACTTGAATTTGCACGATTGGCCTTTGATAGGAACCCTTCTAGTGGCCCATCAAAGTCACAACCCGTTCCCACGAATGCCCAAGAGGACCCCCTAGCTAAGGAGAAAGTCCAAATTATGGAAGTGAGGCTGAAAACAATTTGTAACATCCATATTTTCGTGATGCGTTATTTAACGTTATTTTAGTATAAATTGCCGTATTTATGCTATAATAAGCAGTTCTTGTTTAATAAGCAAGTGATTGAATTAAATCAAGATCAAATTGAATTTGAGAATTAATATTTTATATTAATTCATGGTTCGAATATCGTCAAAAAATTCTAACGAAGTTTCGTCGCGTTTCGAATCACCGGGCAGTTTTGACGCAAATAAAATTTTAAACGAATCCCGATTTCGATGAAAATCGAATCGTGATTTGTTGTGATTATTTTTGAGTGTTTTAGATTGTTTTTATTATTTATAATAATATTTTATCAGGCAGTGAATTAATTTCTCGGTAAATTAATTCTCGCGAATTAATCGGCGAAAGAACTAATCGGTAACGTGATTACTTGACACCGTGTTTTTAGTACTCTTAAGACTCTAAGATTAGAGGGTAATCATGAGAGTAGAAAGATTAGATGGTTAGACTTGTTGATGGGAATAGAATTTTGCTTTATGGAGTTTAGGTGTCACACTTTTGGTGGTTTATTATTTGGTGCTTTTTCCTAATTCATTCTTGACCAAGTATTAAACTTGTTTAATTAATTTTTTTTCTCTCCCCATTTTCCTTGTAGACCAGTGTGACCCACCCCCCATTTTACTCCTACTCTCAATTGTTCACTCACAATATTTATTTAGTTGGTTTTAAAGAGAGGTATTAGTAATTGTTTTATATACAAAAAATAATAACCCCCCACTTTAATTGAAGCTCTAGCCGAACCCCCTCCCTCTCTCTACCCCATTTCAAGAAATTAGTGGGTTAATTTAGCATATGTGTTGTTGTTGTTGTGTATTGGGTGATGGGTTTAGAACTAGCACATTGTGGAATTGTTTTTGTTGACTAAAAACCATTTTTGAAAGAGGATTTAGGGATGATTGATTTGTGAATTAATTAATTGGTTGATGATTATTGCCTTTTAGTTAGTATAAATGTTATTGGATTTGCTGAAATTGTTAAATTAAAAGAGTTAGTGCATTTTTGTGGAAAACCCTTGTTCTTAAGGGACTTGAAAATGGTTTTGGGTTTTGTTTAAATTTTCTCTTGTGTAATAGCTTGTGTTTTGTGAAAGTAATTTCATATGAAATGGTCTTGTCAAATTGTTTTGGAAGTCTTTCAATTTCTTCTAGAAAAATGGGTGGTGGCCGAGAGCCCTATGGGGTGTATGGATGGAAAATTATTTGGCAAACTTGTTCATAATGGTGGTATTGATATGTTTCTAGGCTTTGGAATATTTAGGAAAAAGGTTTGATTGAATTGGAATTGTTTTGAGGTTTTAAGGCTATGAAACACATTAGGTAAGTTGGGTTCTTGAGACCCAAGAAACCAAGTGGAGCCTTGAGTTAGTACTTGAGAAAAGAAGTGGTTAATTAAGGTTGTTTCTTGCTTTAAGCTTCCAAGAAAAATAATGACGTTTTATGTTCTAAGTCTGAAAAATGAATGAGTCTTAGATTTGAAAACCTTACTCCTAATTAATTGTTATGTTTGCCACTAACATTTGTGTTTCGTAGTAGTCTACTTTAGGATTGTTGTGAATATATGTGATTGATTGTGTGTTTGTTATCTGTGTGAGTGTTTTCTTATTTTCCAACGAAAATGTTAAACGCGATTACTTTCTAGCAAGCGCCGATTAAATGTCTTGTGACAATTTAATTTATGCGAGAACCATTTAACTTAGTTGAATGGGAGCTGGAAAGTTAGTGATAGTTGTTAGCAGGGGGTATGGTGTGGTTAGTGTGTGACTAGATGCTGAACCAGTTTTGGGGTAGTACCTAAAATTTTACCAAGTCTTAATTTCACCTTATCTTAAGAAATAACTTCCCTTGAATTAAGACTAATCAGACAAACCTGAGAGAACACTGCCTTTCCTTTTGTCTATGGGAGAGAATAGTGTATTACTGGTGTTAGTGTTGAGAGAACCTAGTTTCCTTCCTATTCCTCCTGTTGCACGCTGTGGACGAGTTCTGCTTAGGAGACCCCATTCTTCCTCCATAGGTGATACCAAATCGAGGGGTGACTTGAGTGTGTGAGGGACCTTAAGAAACTTGGAGAGTTACTTTCCTTACCATTTTCCTAGACCAAACCGTAAGTTTGAGATAAGGTTAGATAGGCAACTCTAATGCAATGGAATTTTGTAAAATGATACTCTTCTTGTCTTTTGGAAATTGCGGTAAATTTTTTTTTTATAAACAAAGCCTTTCGTAAAACACAATCAGAGTACCCACAGCATTTCCGAAACATGATGAAATTCTAAATGCATAAGACCATCATAACTGAACATAAACATCCACACAACTTTCCAAAAGATATGTACTGACAAGTTTTGCATATAGAAAATGGTAAATAAATATGTACAAATAGAAATACACCTAAAGTATGAAGACCCTGACAAGAGTAGTCATACTTCTGAGGTACTCCCGGCAGTTACCCATGCAGGAGCTACTCCAAAAGCATTAACCTCGACGCCTAATTAACAACTGCCACAAAGGTCAAGCAAAACCGACAGACTGGTCACCAACCCAAAACAATATACAAAATAGATAGACATCATCAACTACACAACTACACGACTACACGTCTCTATCAAGGTTCTCTGACGGTTCCTCCTCTATCAGATCGTCCGCATCCTCGTCAGTCCACCTACGCGAAAAGTCTCTAACACGCTTCCTGTATATACATCTCGATCGGAAGTGGGGCTGAACTCCAAGCTGAGGAAATTCCCATGTTCGGGAAGTCAAAGACCACCTCCGACGATGTCGTCGTCGCTGGAATCTCCACCACGTCCATCAGCGTCTGGGTTACCATCATCAATTGAAGGAACCACGGGCAAGGGACAACTTCTTAAATAAAAGAGATAGATACAAATATGTAACACCCTGTCTCCAGAGTGCTACTAAGTGAACATTCTGACAAAAGTTGGCATGTTTCCGAAAGGTGGAATACTCTGCTCGTAGGGTTTTCGAGAAATGTGGTCCTATTTTTTTTAAAAGGTTCTTTAAAGAAGTAGTCAGAGTATCACAGCGACTTTTTGAAACATGGCGAAAAATAATTTAAGACATTACATAACCACATTCAATTGTTCCATCAATTCACGTCTAACAATACATATCTTGAAACATGACAGACATTTATTACAGTACTGAACAACGACAATTATTCTATAGCTGGTCGGCACAATACGTTCCTTATTAGACTGCTAGTAGACTCTACCTACAGTCAAGCTAGATGACCATCTACAGCTGCTCCTCCTTGCAGCTTCAATCCTCTGCTTGTTCTGCCATCTGGGTTACAATCATTAATTGACAGAACCACTGACAAGGGTCAACTTCTCAACAGATCATGATAATCAAAGCATAAAGCAATAAACAACCACAGTTTATACAATTCACAAGCAATAAGCAAACAACAATGCAAACAGTTCACAAGGTTCAATTCAAAATGCTCACTCAAGACTCGACTCATGACTCATCTCACGACTCATTTTCTCTCGACTTGACAATTTTTCCGGAAAGCAGACGCTGATCCTTCAACTGACATACCAGCCATAGCCTTGGGATCCTCGCTCTCCCTAGGTAAGCAGTCCCGGTTCCTTAACGCTGCGACGCCTAGCTAATCCACCATAAACGAAAGGGACCTAGCACCCTCAGTTATCTGGCTCACAACTCAAAAACGTCTCGACGACTCGACAATGCTCTCAGACTCGATGAACAACTAGCCGCATACGATAGTCAAAGAGTTATACGCAAGATTATTCGACCGCATATCAAATAAAAAGAGCATGCTTAATATGAAGAAACGCAATTCAACAATTTAAGCAATAAAAGCAGTTTGTATGAAGAAACACAATTCAACGATACAAACAGCATAAGCAATTCAACAAGCAACACGCAATTCGCAGCATATATTCAATCTCAGATTAAATAATGCATAACTCAATCATATCACAACATTACATACTTGACACGCAATTCAAAGAATCCATCCCTCTGCAACTCGATGGAGTTGACAGAGAGGTACAAACAAGTGTGGGGGGTTGGGGACAGCTACCAACCACTTGCAGATAGGCCCACTAAATAATCAACATATATAAAAATAAAGCGAAGGGGTACAAGACCCTCACTTCGAACCCTTAGGTTCTCAAACTTCTTCGCGTAAACACTTGAAATTAAATTCGTATCTAAATTTGCCCTTACACAAGGACATATAACAATAAATATAAATGTGAAGCACCCTTACCGATAGTCCACAGCTCACATGTTAAACACGTCATAATCCTAATCCGCACGAACAATCCTCGAGGATCCTAACAACACATAATAAACATAGTACATTCCTATCTCAACCAAAAAGAAATCCTATGTATAGATCTATTTCTAATTCCTAGGTTCTCAACCCCAAAAAAATATATAATAACCCACAAGTACTTACTTAGAACTGAATCCTAAGTAAAGAAGACACAACAAGCAATTTAAAACCAAAACACATTTTCTTTAATTTTGAAACATGGAACCATGACTAAGAATTCATTCTTATTAGTAACCATATTGGATTCAAGACTCCACTAGGTCTTAGGATTATAAAATCCCCTTGGCACCTTAATGTATCATAGCCTTACATTCCCAATTACTCCAAATTTTCAATCAAACTCTTTTCTAAAGGAATTTCCAATACTTGAACAATTATTAAACACATTTAATACAAGTTAAAACACAAAAATATTTTAACAAGGTACATGCACTTGAAACAGTAAACAACTTGAAATTAAAGTTTTTAAAGACTTAGGACTTTTCTCCTTCAAAACTTAAAATATTCAACAACACTAAGAATCAATACTTTCCATGTCAAACTCAATAAAAATCCTTAATTAGGCTCCACTTGGCTTTTAGGACTACCAAGAATCTCATTTACCTAAGTGCTTCATTGCCTCAAAGCTTTAAAACAACCTCAATTTCAATCAAACCATTTCCATAATTTCCAAAACTTAAACACAATTTAACACAACTAATATAAGTCAAAGAAACACAAGGATAATCTCCCCTCAAGCTCCTAAAACTCGCGACCATACTCCCCTCTTACTCAAGGAAAATTTGTAAACCTCCAACCAATTAATTAATTCACCAAGCAATCGTTCCCAACCCTCTTTCAAAAATGGTTTTCATCCCCAAGACAAGACTCAATCAAATTGTTAGTTCCAAAATTACTACCCAAAACTATTCTTCAAGTTTCTCAAAAACAAGGTTTTTCATAGAAATCCTCTAGCTCCTTTGATTCTAACCATTTCAACAATGACAATAACAATTATATCTACTAGGAAACAAGAATAATCAATCAATTAAATGTTTCACAAGGTAACCACCATAAATCCCTCTTTCAAGAATAGATTCTTTTCCAAAAACAATACCCAATCAAAGTTCTAATTCCAAACTATCAACTAAAACAACAATAACAACATCAATTAAGCTAAAATCATCAATTAATTTCTTGATTCACATGAGGATCACACAAATCCCTCTTTCCCTTAGGTTAGGGTTTCAAGAATTTGGGGATGATGTGTTCATCTCTTCCATTGATCATAATCAAGCACAAATTGAAGCATTAAACAAGAAATTAAACCCAAAATCAAAAAGAATCTCACCCAATTTCTCCATTGAATCCACGGCTAGGAGCTGAAAAAAAAGAATGGAGTTGGTCTTGCACTCACTATTTAGGCCAAGATGGAGATGATGATTAAGGGAAGAAATTGGAAGAAATAAATGTGATGGTGGATATTGTTTACGCTGAAAGTGGAGAAAGAAGTAGGAAATGGAAACTTGCCTTTCTTTTTACCTTCACCAGAACTTATAAGAAAAGAGAAATGAAATGAAAGGCTAAATGGGGGAGGGCTACGGCTGGAAAAAATGAAGAAGAGGAGGAAATAAGATGAGGTAGTGATGATGAGGAAAGCTTCGGCTGGGAGCAAAGAAAAGGAGAAGAAATTTGGCTTTGTTTCTTTCCCTTTTATCAGCCCTTAACTCTTAAGGAAAAAAGAAGAAATGAAGGTATGAAGGGAGGGAGAGAGCTGCAGCTGTTAAAGGAGAAGAGGAGAGATAATTTTAATCATGAAAAGCAAACACTTGGTAATGGATGAAAAAGAAGAAGAAGTTCGCTGGGCAAGGAGAGAAAAAAAAAAGATTTGGGGCTTTTCTCCACCTTGACAAGAAGAAGAGGAAATGAAGAAATGAAGTGGTAGGAGAAAGAGAGGTTTCGGCTGGACATAGAAGGAAGGGAATAAAAAAATAATAATGTTTTACTTGGTTAGAAAAATTTAGGATAAGCATAAAATAATTAGTCACCAAAAGTGCGACACCTACACACTAAAAGCTAGATGTTAATCCAATCAACAAGTATAACCCACCTAATCTCTCCTCTCTCATGATTATCCTCTAATCCTAGAGTCCAACGCGTGCTAAAAACACGGCATCGAATAACCGCGTTACCGATTAATTCTTTGCCGATAAAATCGCGGAAATTAATTTGCCGAGAAATTAATTCACCGCGTGATAATATTTTATTATAAATAATAAAAATACTATCAAACATTCAAAAATAGTCACAACAAGTTACGATTCGATTTTCATCGAAATCGGAGTTCGTTTTAAATTTTAATGCAGATAAAATTCACCCGACAATTCGAAACGCGACGAAACTTCGTTAGAGTTTTTCGACGATTTTCGAACCATGAATTAATATTAAATATTAACTCTTAAATTTAATTTTATCTTGATTTAATTCAATCAATTTCTTAGTCAACAAAAATACGCGTTACCGCGTCACGCAGAAAACTTAGAATAAGTGTAATTGATGAATTCTCTTTAAAAGCAGCATACGTCTACGCTGTCAATTAATTCGAATTGACATCATGAATAATAATTATTTATAATAAATAAATTATTCAAAATAAGTCAAAATAATTCCACGTACTCTTAATAAATCATTGAGGTGATCAATCTCTATGACTTATTTTTCGAGTATTCAGGATTTTATCACAAAAATCACTTTTCTTAAAAATTGGGATGTTACAAAATACAACAACATATTCAACACAGATAAATCAGTAGGTCATTGGCATTACAAAATAATTCAACAAGAATGCACCGACTCCCTATTGACACAACTATATGCCAGTGTTTATGAATTCCAGAATTCCCCACGCAGTGGTCAATCGCTTGGTATACCCCAACCCGATAATGTTCCACAAGAAACTGAACTCCCACGTGATATACCTCACCCCAGAATATTCAGGTCTAGGGCTAACGACGACACTGAACTCCCACGTGATATACCTCACCCCAGGATATTTAAGTTGAAGTTACCCTATACACAACAATGAACTCCACCCTTGAACTCCGGCCGTAGCCTTGGGCTTTTCCACTACTCTAGCACATTCAGGTCGAGTTCAAAAATGACACAACAATGCTTCCACAACCCCAATGAATATATCACCCCATATGACAATTCAATCAAGCATAGTCAAATAATTATTTAACCACACACATCAAATAAATATTCAACTAGCAATAACACTCACAATACATCCCAATCCAACAATACATTTCAATACAACAAAACCACATCATAGTCAGTCATCAGCATCAATAACACAGTTCATCCCTTTGCAGCTCAGTGGAACTAGCAAAGAGGAAATCAACAAGTGTGGGGGGTTGGGCTCAGAATACCAACCGTTTTTAACCAAACCCACGAATAATCAAATGTAAAACTTAAACGATAAAATCAAGGGGGTACGAGACCCTCACTTCGAACCATGAGGTTCTCAGACTTCCTTGATATGCAGAATAAAATATTAAAATCCTTAACTTGACTAGAGGTAGCCCTTTAACGAAGGTTGCTATGTCGCGTGTCAACGAACGTCTCGATCTCACGCCGCACGAACTCGGATGTTACAAATCCTAACGTCACCAAATAAATTTAGCACAAACCTAGGCATAAACTAACTCTAATACCTTAGGCTCTCAAAACCCTAGAAATCTCTTAATTAACCAAATCACTTTCACTTAAATACTAAATTTTGAAATACATATAAATATTTTTTTAAAAGCATCACATATACTTGAAAATTAGCAATAATTAAAAGAACGAAGTTTTAAACATAAGACTCTTTTTAAACGAATACACTTTGTTGGTAAACTAGCGCTCCGGAAACGGGTCGTTACACAATTGAGGGGCAAATCATATTGGGTTCGAAGCTTCAGACATATGCTTAGTCCTTGAAGTGGTGATTCCTTCAAAATTCAAAGTACCTAAGTTTGCCAAGTATAAAGGATTAATTTGTCCAAAAAAAATATATTACATTTTGTACTTCCAGAAGATGGCCTTCTGTTGCAATGATGATAAGCTCCTGATCCACTTCTTCCGAGAAAGTATGACCGGGGCGTCCCTACGTTGGTAAATGCAGTTAGAGCGGGGCAAGATCGGCCCAAGAGAAGGAAGAAGAAACAAATGCTGCTCATCACGACATACCACGTCGGGGCAGTGGGCCACTTAATTGAAAAAACATTGGTTTCGAAGAATAGAGTGCAAGATCTGATCAACACCAAGTGGTTGAATTTCAAGAAAGATAACTCTGTTTAAACAACTTTCATATGTTTTTATGCTTTGCCCAAAGCCCTGGGGGCATATCTTGTAAAGAGCCCACTTTGTTCCCATCTTTTCATCAATGCAAATGCGATTTGAATTGCCCAACTCAATCCGGGATATAAAAAAAAGGTAGTTAAAAAAATATAAATAAATAAAAAAAATGGTAAAGCAAGTGCACAATTTACCAAAAATTATTTTTTGTGAAAATTTGAGTAATATGTTTTTGAGATGAAGTTTGGTCGTTTTTCTCTATCCCAAAAAAATATGAAAATGTATATCCTTTGCTACCCCTTTTGAGCTTAAAAAAAAAAATTCTTTCAAATACCCTAAACAAGGATCACCCATACATTGGAGGCTAGCACAATAGTCCATTCAATTTTGCCTGTTAAAAAAAATAAAGAGCAAGCAACCAAATAATAAATGCAACGTATCAAGACGCTTGCAAGATTTAAAAAAAAGGTGAATAAAAAATGCCAAAGACAAAACAAGACAATTGTGCTAGTAACCATCGAAGTGCATATTGGCACTAAAGATCCTTGTTTTCATAAACCCTTAAATACTTTTTGGGACTGAAATATCCTTTTTTTCATAACCATTAACCCTTGGCCACGTTACAACCCTAATAAAGTCCATTCTGATCAAAGTCAAATTGCTCACATTTTCTCAAAACTTGATTTTTGAAAGAAAAATCCATATAAACTCTTCAGTGCAGTTGCTTTACAAAAAAAAGGGTAAAAAAAGAAGAGGAACATAAAAAAAAGGGCTCGCTAGGCTGAAAACCCGAAAGGGTCTAGGCAAAAGTTAGAGCGACCCGCTAGGTTGAAAACTCGCAAAGGGCAACCTAGGCAAAAGTTAGGGTCAAATTCACAAACATATCAACCCGGATTGTGCCTCCTAAACCTTAGCATAAACCAAGAAGCTAGGGGCAATAGCTGTGCCCATCATCTACAAGCTCCGCATTCAAGATTTCATTCCAGTTTCAGAACTACACAAAGTGGTCTGTCTCTTAACATACATGCTTCCTCACCTAGCTAGGCAAAGGCCAAAAGGACACTGAGAATTTGAGGATCAAAGTAGTCAATCCAATCCTCTCAAGAGCATTCAAAGTATGAAAATAAAATTCAAGGATCCGCAAAGATAGGCAAGATGATCTATGAAGTGGGAAGTATGCAAATCTGATGCATTGCAAAGTCAACTATTTGGACAGTCAACTATTTGGACATGAGAGCTAATAGAATGTTATCGGCCCATGAGTCTAGGGGCAGCGTCCTCAAAGGAATTCAAGGAAGGCAAACAAAAAAAATTTATTCTTAAAAAAAAACCAATACTCATGCACTACATACCATTCATTGCATCCTGTATAACCATGAAAGTTTTTGGATCCATCAACCCATCTTCTCCAGTATTGCACACAGTTAGTCTGTTGTCTACTCAATAAGAACTAGTATTCAACTCACCTAATCCATTTGTTGTAAGAGCTAGTCATACCTATGCCTTACGGGAAATTCGCCAGGAAAATGAACCTAGAATCTCCCACCAATTTTTGTAAGAGCTAGTCATACCTATGCCTTACGGGAAATTCGCCAGGAAACCGAACCTGGAATCTCCCACAAATTTTTGTAAGAGCTGGTCATACCTATGCCTTACAGGGAAATTCGCCAGGAAACCGAACCTGGAATCTCCCACCAATTCTGTAAGGAAACATAGTCACACCTATGCCTTACTGGGAATTCACTGGGAAACCGACCCTAGAATCTCCTACCAATGTCGGGAACCAATCCCGCAATCTCAAACCACTTGTCTCGGACAAAAATTAGGGTCTTCTGTCCTTAATTACCTTTTACAACGAATTCACGAAGGTTTTCGAGTAAAACGTAATCAAGGAGGGGCAGCTGTCATACCCCATTTTTGGCCGACCCCTATTTATTTATTTATTTATTTATTTATTTTTGTTTAATAATAATAAAAAATAAAAAATAATATTTTTGGTCTAAGAATAAAAATGAAGAAAAAAATGAATAAAGGAAAAGAAATAAAGTTAAAATAGAAAGGAAGAGAAAAAGAAAAGAAAAAGAGAAGAAAAATGAGTGAAAGAACAAGGGGTGCAAATTATAAATACAGGAGTTGCTAATAGCAGCAAACTGCTGGGCTGGTGACCCAGCCCATGGCACACAGCCATGCCAGCGCTCCCCCTCCCTTTCCACGCGCACCCATCTTTTTCCAGCATACACTCCCCTGTGCACTCCTTCTCACTACGCGCACCCCACCTTTTTATTTCGCACCCCCAAGCCAGGAGACAAATGCGGCCCAACACACTTGGCCCGAACCTAAACCTGATAAACCTAATTCATAAAACCCTAAAAATCCTTCACCCTCTCCCACATTTCCTTCACTCCACGGCGTCCCCCCCCCCCGCCCTCTCTCTCCTTTCTCTCTCATCAAATCCGCCTCCCTCATCTTTCTCCCCTATCTCAGCCATCTCTTCCCATTTCCCTATCTCTTCTCTTCTTCCTTCCTTTACCCATCTCCAAATCCATCACCCCAAAACCAAACCCTAACCTTAATTCCTCTACCCACGACACAGCATCCCCTCTCCCTTTCATCTTTCTCTTTTATTTTCTTTCCATTTTTTCCTCAACCTCATCCCTGATCCCGTGAATCTCTCCAAACGAGCCCCTTTCCTTTTTTCCTTGCGATATGATCCGGATTCACACATCAAGAACGAGATCTCAGAGATTCGTATAGAGAAATGAAGAGGATCATGCGGGTCTAACGCGAATTAGGGAGCATTCTTCCCATTTCTTTTGTTATTTATTTTCGGTTTTTTTCCACTAATTTGTTTCCTTTTCTGAATGCAGGTACCTTGGTCTATAAAAGCCTCTCAGAGTCATGAAGAGAAGGGGAAGCGAACCTAGAGGGCAAACCCAAAGAACAAGGGGGAGGACAAAAGAAATAAAGCAGAGAATATATAGAAGCAGAAAAGGCCGCGGCCTGATTTGAGAGAGGCCACCAAAAAATAAAATACTTCTTAGTTCTAGGTTTTGTTGGACCCCTTCATTTTTTGTTCTGTACCTTATTATGGGAAGGCTAAACCCAGGTTATTTTTTTCTTTACATTTCTTTCTTCTTATTGTAATATTTTGGTCTATGCCTTGGTGTGGTGATGTAATATGAACCAAATGTAATCTATGAACGAAGTTATTTTTCTCTTTGCGTTTTCGCTTCTGTGCTTCACTTTGTTTCTGTGTTTCTTTGCCTTTTTCTTTCTTTTTTCTTTTTTTTTTTCTGGCTTCTTTGCGTTTTTGCTTCGTTGCGTTTCTACTCGCCCTCGCCACTGCCACCTCTAGGATTAGGGTCTTTCTTTTACTTTTTTATCTATTTTGTTATTTCTCAATCTTTTTTGTAAATTAAAAAGTTTATTTCTTTTTAATTGAATATGGACAATATTTTGTAATGTAAGTATGTTAATCAGTAGTGTATTGATATAATAACCAGTAACACGTAAATATTTTAATGAGTAATGAGTCTTAATAGTAATTAGAGAATTATAAAAATAAAAGTGGTTTCCTGCATTTCATGCGCGCCCTTTCTTTTCCATTTTTATCTTTTTCTTATTTTGCTCTTCTAATAAGATCGTTGGTTAGAAGCCCCGAAATACCACTCGTGCGATTCGGTTATTTCACGGCTTCTTCCCTTTTTTGGTAAAATAAATAATATATTTTATTAAGGAAGTATCTCTTTAAAGCAAACATTTTCTTAAAACAATTAATAGGGTACCGGTTTTATAAACGAACGTTGTGAGGTTGCTAATCCTTCCTTGCGCGTAATTAACTCCCGAACCCAAATTTGGTTTGAAGACCACTTTTCAAATTATTTTCATAAATGGTTTTTCCTATTGTTTTTCCTTGATAAACATAAACGGCGGCTCCATTGAATTTAAGGGTGGTTGTCACAATGCAGTTCTGGTTGGACCAAATAAATCTAAATGCAAAAGCTCAAGTGGCCTTGAGGTGGAAACAATATTTTTAGATTCAAATGAAGATTTTGTTTGTTTCCCTTTTTGAGATGCTTCACAAAGAGTATCAGATTGATACCTAAGATTTAGTAAGCCTCTAACAAGTTCCTTCTTGTTAAGCTTTGAGACTAACCTCAAGCTGGCGTGACCTAATCTTTTGTGCCAAGTCCATTGTTCTTTATCAAGTGACAAAAAGCATTTGACATTTTGATTTGCTAACTCAGAAAGTCTTATTTTATAAATATTTCTCTTTCTCTTTGCCTTAAAGAAAATGAAGCCATCCTTCTTGCTCTTGACTATACAGGCATTATCATTGAAGCCAACATCATAACCACTATCGCATAATTGACTTACACTTAGCAGATTATGCTTCAGGCCATCAACAAGTAAAACATTATCAATAGAAGGTAGAAATTTCTCACCAACTCTTCCACTTCCAATGATTTTACCTTTCTGGTTTCCTCCGAAACCTACTGTTCCACTCTCTTTAAGTTGGAGTTCTTGGAACATACGCCATTCTCCCGTCATGTGACGTGAGCACTCACTATCCAAGTACCAGGACTGGTGTTTCAACTCTGTTGCTAAGTAAATCTGCAACATATACAATCTTGTCCTTAGGTACCCAAATCTTCTCAGGTCCTCTTTTGTTATTTCTAGAAGGAAACTTATCCTTCTTATTTTGCAATTCATAACAAGTACTTGTAATGTGTCTTTTCTTATTGCAGAAAGTACAAAGCAGACAGTCACTATGATTTTTAGTATCTTTGGATTTCAAATTTGTGTTTTGAAAGGTGCGTTCCTCTGGTTTGTAACCAAGACCCTTTTTACCATTTTGGCTTACCAAGAAATCTTCGAAATCCCTTTTCATATTTTGAAGAGTTAAATTCAATCTTTCCCTCAGTCTTAGAGCTATCATTCATCAATCGGTGATTTTCAGCTTTGAGCTTCTCATTCTCCTCATTGAGTATTAGAAATTCTTTTGAAAGATTTGAAAATTTCTTTTTCAAAGCTTTGTACTCAATGTTGAGCTTAGAAGACTCATTTAAGAGTTCATCAAAAGCTTTTTGAATATCAGAAGATGAGTTAGAATCTATCTCTTCGTCTTCTTCTTCACTGTCTGATCCTATGGTAGCCATCAGAGCCATGTTGACTTGTTCCTCATCATCATCTGACGATGATGAATCAGAATCATCCCATGTTTCCATGAGACCCTTTTTCTTCTTACCTTTGAAGCCACCTTTCCTTGGTTTCTCTTTCTCGAGTTGTGGACATTCAGACTTGAAATGTCCTGGCTTTTTGCACTCGTAGCAGACTACTTGGCTTTTGTCCTTGTAGTCCTTCTTTTCTCTTGAGTCCTTCTTGTGGAATTGCTTCCTGAACCTTCCCTTGTTTTTTCACATACGTTGAATTTTCCTCGAAATTAGGGAAATTTCTTCATCTGTGTCTCCACCACTCTCATCAGACGACCCTTCGTCTGTTTCTAGTTCAGCTTGAGGAGCTTTGGAGGAGGATACTTTGCTTGTAGATTTCAAAACTATAGACTTTGATTTCTTATGAGGTTCTTCTTCATTTAGCTCAAGCTCATGAGCTCTCAAGGAACTCAGAAGATCTTCAAGTCATAAGGCATTCAGGTCCTTGGCTTCTTGAATAGCCATGAGCTTAGGTCTCCACTTCTTTGGCAGGCTTCTTAAGATTTTCTTCACGTGATCAACAGTGGTATAGCTTTTCTTAAGAACTTTGAGACCATGAACTAATGTTTGACATCTTTCAAACATAGTTTCAATGTCTTCTCCCTCTTCCATCTTGAAGAGTTCATATTGTCTAACCAAGATGTTAGCCTTGGTTTTTTGCACCTGGGAAGTACCCTCATAGGCCAAAGCCAATGAATCCCAAATTTCTTTGGCAGTTTCATTCTTCCCACACTTCTCGTACTCTTTCTCAGAAATGGTACAGATAAGAAAATATCTTGCCTTCTGATTCAGTTGATAGGCTTTCTTATGCTTATCTTCCCACCTTTCTCTAGGAATAGGTTTATTCTTGGAATCAACTGGTTCAATATACCGTATCTGAACCATATCCCAGAGTTCGAGTTGGTGAGACTCGAAGAAGGTTTTCACTTTATCTTTCCAGTAGTCACAGTTTGTTCCAGTGAACAAAGGAGGACGGTTAACGTGACCACTGACTTCATTGCTTGCCATGTATAAAGAATAAGATATTTCCCTCTTACACTGTTAAGTTCTCAACTAAGAGGTTGAGCTTTGGTACCAATTGAACGTGGCAAAAACACAAGAAAGGGGGGTTTGAATTAGGTTTTATAAATCTTTTCGCAAAGCTTGTGCATTTATGAAAGCCTTTTCGAAACAGCCCTTTAATAAAATAGCAAGTAAATCAGTAAAGAAAAGAGAGGAAAATGACACAGTGATTTATACTAGTTCACTATCACCTGATAGCTACGTCTAGTCCCTTCACACACTTGAAGGATTTCTCCACTATAATGAATTTGATTACACTTGAGAGTATAATAATGCCAAACTGGCTATACTCACAACTTTTTAGAATGACTTAGTACAGTCAAGCCTCTAAGGAATACAACTACTACTAGGCTAAATACAAAGTTCAAAAATGGTTTGAAACAATATCAAATAACTCTAAGCAGAAAGGATATACATGAAAAACTTAAGCACAAAGAATAATTTTCAAACAGAAAGAATAAAACGATTAAGTGCTTGTTCAATGTAATCTCAGAAACTTGGAATGATTCTTGGTTGCTCACTTCGTTTCATAGCGATTTCGTTAACCTACTTCAGTGAATAAAGTAAGGTATATATAGCTAGGGTTATGAATAGTGCCGTTGTGACCTAACAACTCTTTCACCAATGGATAAAACTTCAGATCCCCTTTTTATGGCTTTTAGCAAGTTACGTCGCTTTCCATTCTGCGCTTGTACACTGACACATCAGATAATATCAGGATCTTGTCCCTTGTGAGCTTTTTGAATATGAGACACTTCTAGAGCAAGTTTTCTGATGATTATAACCGTTGACATTCCCTTTGGCCTTTGATTCCTCGTACAATAAAATACACATCAATGAGGTCTCTTAAATACGAGAAGTAGCCATTAATGAATACTCAGTCTAATTTCTAATCCGAGCATCTGTCAAACACGCAATGCTTGTTACTGAGATACTCTGTTCGCCAGAGTGAGCTTGAAACAGAGGCAAGTTCTTCAGTATAAAATTTGTTACCCTTTCATATAAGAGAGTCAGGTAGAAACGGACGAAGGCTTCCACTGTGTAGTCTATTCATAGTTTGTTTAAGTGTTGACCAATAACAGAGCGTTGACCTTAATAGAGCATGGTCTTCCAGAGCGTTGACCACTAACAGAGTGTTGACCTTTTCAAAGCATGATATTAGAGTGATACTATAAGATGATGACGTTAGCAACTTTCAGAGGATCACTGGCAGACTCAGACTCATGAAACTGATGGTGAAATGCACACTTTAGCTAAGTCTTCTGAGATAATTCCATCTGATGAATAGTAAATTTCTGCCAACTAACAAACACATAAGAGGATAAATTGTTCTATTAACTATTTGTTATCATCAAAACAATTAAGGGTCATTATTTCTGAATCCACTTGATTCCAACAGGACGACTAGTGTTTCCCAACTAAATCAATGTCTAGTTGAAGGACACTTAGGATACATTTTGTTACTCTCTTCAACCACATAGGTCGGTTTAGACTTGTTAACTATTTCAGTGATAAATAAATTTCTAGATGTATTTCCGGATGAGATCACTTCTTTACCTCCTGAGAGAAAAGTTGAGTTTTCCATAGAATTGATTCGAGGAGCGGGACCAATTTCTATAGCCCCCTATAGGATGTCGCCTTTAGAATTGCAAGAGCTTAAGGTTCAATTAGAAAATCTGATTGCCAAGCGATTCATTAGGCCTAGTGCTTCACCTTGGGGAGCACCAGTCCTACTAGTAAAGAAGAGATATGGTAGTATGAGGTTGTGTATAGATTATAGATAACTCAATAAGGTCACAGTCATGAACAAGTACCCACTTCCTAGGATTGATGACCTGTTAGACTAACCTAGGGGAGGTTCGGTATTCTCTAAGATTGATCTGAGGTCTGGATATCACCAAATCAGAGTCAAGGTCGAGGATGTGCCAAAAACCGCTTTTAGGACTCGGTATGGCCATTACTAGTATATTGTTATATCTTTTGGTTTGACAAATGCTCCAGCCATATTCATGGATTACATGAATAGAGTTTTCTGGCCTTACCTTGATAGGTTTTTTGTGGTGTTCATAGATGACATCCTTGTATATTCTAAGGACCCTCAAGATTATGAGGAACACCGTAGGATTGTTCTAAGCATTCTTAGGGAGAAAAAATTGTTTGCAAAACCAGAGAAGTGTGAGTTTTGGATTTCAGAGGTCAAATTCTTAGGACAAGTCATTTCTCAGGAAGGAGTGGCAGTCGATCCTAGTAAGGTAGAAGTCATTCTCGATTGGGATCGACCGACTACCATTACTGAAGTTAGAAGTTTTCTAGGACTGGCTGGGTATTACCAAAAGTTCATAGAAGGATTTTCTCAGTTAGTTCTTCCTTTAACCCGATTAACTCGTAAAGGGCAACGTTTTGTTTGGGATATGAGCTGTGAGAACAGTTTCTTGGAGCTCAAAATCCGGCTAACCACTGCACCGGTTTTGATTATCCTTGACCCGACTTTAGATTTTGATGTTTACAATGATGCCTCTAAGAAGGGATTAGGTTGTGTTCTAATGCAAAATAGGCAAGTGGTAGCCTATGCATCTAGGCAATTAAAGCCCCATGAGGAAAACTACCCTACTCATGACCTAGAGCTTATCGCAATAGTCTTTGCCTTGAAAATCTGGAGGCATTATTTATATGGTGCCCGATTTGAAGTATTCAGTGATCATAAAAGTTTAAGATATCTATTTGATCAAAAAGAGCTAAATATGAGGCAAAGGAGATGGGTAGAATTCCTTAAGGACTATGATCGAACTAAAGTACCATCCGGGCAAGGCGAATGTTGTCACCAATGCTTTAAGTAGAAAATCTCTTCATATCTCTTCCGTTATGATAAAAGAGATGGAATTGTTGGAATCCTTTAGATATTTAAATTTGGGAATGTTCTCAATAGGGGATAGCCTATTGTTGAGTCGCTTAGAAATCGCTTGTACTTTTAGGGATCAAATTAGGCATGCCCAAAGTTTAGATGAGGAGTTGCAAGCTAGGAGATACCACCCCAGATTCTCCGATGCTAGTGATGGTACTATCCTTTTTCATCAAAGGATTTGTATTCCTAAGGATGAAGCCATCAAGAATCAAATTCTTAAAGAAGCCCACAAGAATGGATTCTCTGTATACTCTGGTTCTACCAAGATGTATCATGACCTTAGGCAAAGATATTAGTGGCCGGGAATGAGGAATGATATAGGAGGGTTTGTAGCTCAGTGTTTGGTTTGTTAGAAAACCAAAATAGAACATCAAAGGCCTTCAGGACCCTTCAACCCTTAGAAATTCCAGAATAGAAATGTGAAGGCATATCCATGGACTTTGCAGCAGGCTTGCCTCGCACACAGTCCGGATATGACTCCATTTGGGTCATTGTAGACAGATTGGCCAAATCTGCTCACTTTTTCCCGATTAAGTCCACGGAGTACCCACTAGCATTGTATCTGATAGGGATCCTAAGTTTACGTCTCAGTTCTGGAAATATTTCAAACAGGCCCTAGGAGCTCGATTAAATCTTAGTACCGCCTATCATCCCCAGATGGATGGTCAGACGGAAAGGGCCATATAAACCCTAAAGGACTTGCTTAGAGCTTGTGTGTTAGATGATGGTGGAAGTTGGGATGAACATTTAGCTCTAATAGAGTTTGCTTATAAAAATAGATACCATTCTAGCATAAACATGGCACCGTATGAGGTACTTTATGGTACCAAATGTAGAACCCCTTTATGTTGGTTTGAGGTAGGAGAGAAACAGTTATTAGGGCCAGACCTAATTCAGGAAACCACCGACCAGATTCGAAAGATTCGGGATAAACAGAGAACTGCTCAGAATCGACAGAAAAGTTATGTCGATAGGAGGAGAAAACCTCTTGAGTTTAAAGAGGGGGAACATGTGTTCCTAAAGGTCATTCCTATGATAGGCATTGGTAGGGCACTTCGAGCCAAAAAGTTGTGTCCTTGTTACATTGGTCCCTTTGAAATCCTTCAAAGAGTCAATTCTGTTGCCTATCAAATTACTCTTCCTCCATAATTGTCAAACGTACACAATCTGTTTCATGTGTCTTAGCTCAAAAAGTAAATTCCTGATCCTTATCAACCCTTGAATCATGAGTCAATACAACTAAGATCAGATTTGACATACCAGCCTCTGTCGGTACAAGTTGTGGACCGCAACTTCAAGACACTAAGGAACAAGACCGTTCCCTTAGTCAAGATCATCTGGAAAGGATCTACTCCTGGGGAGGCTACTTGGGAGATTGAAGAGGAGATGCAAGACCAGTACCCGTACTTGTTTTAATAGGTTATTGTTTTATCTAATTTTTGAGGAATTTTTTTTTAAAAGGTGCATAGTAGTGTAACACCCTGCCTAATTTAATTATTTAGCTTAATTAATTTAGACACTGTTGTGTTTAAATTGATTGTTGATTAATTAAATTGGGTGTCATGAATCAATTTAAGGTTGTATATATAGTAATGGTAAATGATAGTTTTAAGTAAATGGGTGGGTATTTAGGTACTTTACCATTACTAAGAGAGGGCAAAAGGGTCCAAGTATGTGAAACACTCTTTTCTTTTCCCTTCCTTCTTCCTCTCACGCTCGGTTCTCTCTGACTCTCCCTCCCTCTCTTTTTTCCTGCTGCAAAAAGAAAAAAAAGAGAAGTAAGAAAGAAGAAGAAGAAGAAGGAGAAAGATTAGGGTTCAAGAGATTGGGAGAAAAAGGGGGAAATAGTGTGACTTCTTCATTACTTGCTAGGAGAAGAGGATTTAGAGCCAATATTCCACATTAGAAGAAGGATTAGAGGTGGTTCCAAGAGGAAGAAGAGGGAGCACGAGTTGGAGGAGGAAGAGGAAGTAAAAACCCAAAAATTTCCAATTTTCTACTCCAAGTTCTTGAAGGATAAGTAAGTTCTTCTTCCCTTAGGTGTTGGGCAACCATAAGACCCACGTTAGGGTTCCCCTTCCCCTTTGATGTTGTGTATTTTCATGACTTCCATTGTTGGGGTTTGTGGGAAAGCATGAGAAAGGGAATGGGATTATGTGAGTTGATCATAATTTTTGATGAGTTTTGTGATACTTTCATTATGTGTTTGCTTATGATTCATGTGCTAAATAAATTATTCTCCAATGTATCATGTTTTAATCCTTGTTTTTGAGTCCTAATTTGGTTGGAATTGGTTTGGAATGAGGAGAATTTGAGGTTAGAAAGTTGATAAACCACAAAAAATAGTTTTCTACAGAATTCTGCATACGGTCGCGGGCGAAGCCCCTCCCTCGGGGGCGAGCAACGCTGCAGAATGCAGCAGTTAATTCTGTCCCTCATCACGGGGCGCTTTGCTGGGCGAAGCACAATCCCTGCATGCGTTCGCGGGGCAAAGCCCAGCCTTCGCTGGGCGAGCTTCTACTTCTTAAAGCAATATCTATGGGACTAAGGTGATATCATAGGAATCCCTTAGAGAACATCATTTTGGCTTCAGTTTGAATTGAACCTTTAAGGATATGCTACTAAAACTATGGAAGTGTAATAGTTATAGTAAGATAGTTGTACCGAGCGGTGTACCACTGTGATATAGCGACACATCCCGACTGTACAAAGTTATTTGTACAGTGCGATATACCACTGCTATAGAACGATACGCCCTGGCTTTTACAAAAGAGTTATGAGTGTAGAGCGGTTGTACCACTGTGATATAGCGACACGCCCCGACTGTACAAAGATGTTTGTACAGAGCGGTTGTACCACTGCTATAGAACAATATGTCCCGGCTGTTACAAACGATCCTTGTTTGATTGAATTTTCCTATTTGCTAATAATGTTTGTATATGAATATTATTGTGATTGTGGCTAGTGTTAGTGAGGGGTCCGTGAATGACACATTGAGATTTTTATCTCACCGTTTTCCTTGTTGTTTTTCAGACAAGCAGGTACCTAACGATGATTAAACGATGCTGAAGGCCTAATGCTCCTAGTTTAGAGTTTTGTTGGATATGTTGTTTAGCGTACTATCTTTTAATCTTGGAAAGACTTGACTTGTAACTTGTAATCGAATCATTGTACTTTGGAAAGTTGTAATTCTAAAGTTTATATTTATGACTAAGACTAAAGTTTAGACTTGTAATTGTTAAACAAGTTTTAAATTTTAAGTAACTCCTGTGCTTTAATGTAATTTATCGTGCTTTCAATTATGATTGAAGTATGCGTGTTACAGGTTGAATGATTATATATTAAAAAATTTAAAATATGTAAATTTTGTTATTAAAATAATTTCAAGAAAATTTAGATTATATTTTGCAAATTCATATCATATAGTTTATTAGACTTTCACAAATTTCTTTTTAATTTCATAGCTTTCTTAAAACAAATTCCCGGTAGATTGAAATGTAACGTCGACATTTCTTTTTCATAGGAGGCAAGTATTATAGGTTGGGGTGTGTGCCTTCGAGATGAAACTGGTTTTTTCCTCGGTGCCAAAACTTTGTGGTATGCGCCTTGCTTGAAGTAGCGAAGGGAAAAGCTTTGGGTCTCCTTTATGCTATTAATTGGATCCAAATTTTGACTCAAAAACTGTTGCTGATAGCGTTAATAAAGTCAGGATAGATAATTCTGATTATGGGTCAATTATTAAGGATTGTTGTAGCAAGTTAGCTTTATTTACAAACTCTAGTGTGAGTTTTGTTAGGAGGCAATCCAATGAAACTGCTCGTTGTTTAGCAAAAGTGACACTTAATATGCCTAGCCCCCGTGATTTTGAGAATATTCCACTTTATATTGCTCCCATTATTTCCAATGAAATGAAGTAATTTGCATTTTCTCAAAAAAAAAAACTACATAGTTTGGATATAGAACATCATTTATAAGTTAAATTAATTTTAAGAGAACAAATTGTTATCTAAGTGGCCCAAAGTACTCAAAGAGAGAGATGATAGGATGAATTGAGTACTACTCTTTTTCGTAAATGTTGTCAAAAAATTCTTTTGTGAAGGTTGAAATATAATGGATAAAACATGACAAGAGGGTTGAATTGTGTTTTGAAAAATTTTTGATAAGAAGAAATTTCTCAAAACCGTTTTGCTAGCGCAGACGCAAAATAGAGCTTAAGTTAGTGTGTTGATACTAAATTCACTCAGATGCAAAAAGAGAACAACTAGTTTGAAAATGATAAAGATTTTTCACATAGAAAAATGAAAACTTGATATATAAACTTTTGAAATCTGAGTGTAAAAAGAGAGTGTAAAGAGATAGAGAAGCACATAGAGCAATTTATACTAGTTCATTATCAAACTTGATAGCTACGTCTAGTCCCTTTGTTCCTGGAGGATTTTCCACTATAATTAGACTAATTACAACTTATACGAAACTCCTAGTCTACCAGACTATACGTATAACCTCTTACGACGACACAAACTTTTGCCTTAAAGAAAGTGCCTTCCAAGTCTAACAAAAGATAACGAAAAGATGTAAAGCAACTCTTAAAAAAGAGAGAATAAAGAAATAAAGCTCAGGTAAAAAGAAAAATAACTCTCTTTAGAGAGAATAATAAGATAAGAATGTTGAGTGTAAATTCTTGCAGAGTTTCAGCCTGATTGAATGTTTCTATTTTGCCATCACTCTTCAGGGGTATATATAGTCAATGATGAGGTGATCCATTTACACGTCGACATAATCTCCTTGTGAAACATAGAGCCAATTTCACCATTGCAAAATTCAAAAACTATCTATTTTCGTTGTCCTTTTCTGAGCATCGAGACCTCGTTGCACGAAAAGGTGAGTGCTGTTGCAACTGTACTATGGTACGGATGTAGCTCTACATTCTTCCAAAAATATCCTTTATTTGCAACGAGGAATATAATTTTGAATTGATCCTTTTGTTGCTTTCTCCGTGGCCTTTCATAGTACCTTTCATTTATGGTATAACGAGAAAAAGAATATCTTAGTTCCTCGTATGTTGGAAATTGAGCAGACATACTTAACAAATTCATATGTGCCTGTCTCCAACCAGAAACATATTGATGTTTTCCATCAGATGCGTGATGACTTGCTCACTATGAACAAATGCATCTTGGTTGACTCTGCTTCTAGTAGATCTTAGTCTTCAGCTAGACTGATAAGCACTTCTTTTGTTTTTCCAAAGAATTTCTGCTAAAACACTATTTGCACACTTGAAAAAACTTGATCAAATATTACAAGATAAATCTGCAACACTAGGCGTTGCGTCTACTTGAGCATGAGTACTCGCATCAGCTAGAACTAGGGCTCCAATAGACTTAGCATTGACATCCCTCCATCGTCTGGTAGACATAGCAATGTGTTCCATCAAAACAGATCTTGCGTTAGCTACTTTAAGCCTTTGTCTTTCCAATTTTCTCTCTGCTTGATCTTCAATGCCAGAGCCATGTTCTGAAATAGTCCACTTGTGAAAGCGTATAAAATGTTCTTGTTCAAATTTTAGATTTAAGGCATGTAGACTTTCTCGTTCCGCTTCTCTTGCAACTCTATACAATTCCTTTTGTCTTCTAATGGACAAAGAATCCACTTTTTGATCAAAGAGGAGCAGAGCGTTTGTTGAGCAGTGTTGAGTAAGATCTTCTTCTGCATAAGATAGATGCAGTTGTAGAATGTCTTCATCAAAATGAAACATACTCAGGTAGTCCCTTCTGTCATTTCTCTTCCTATTTTCTTCAGAGAGTAAGATGAAAGTCATATGAACCACGAACTGTACACATGCATGTTTTCATAGTTCTGAATAGGGGTGAGCACAGGTACGGTTCGACCCACGAACCCAACCTAACTCAGAAAAACCGGGTTGAGTTGGGTTATTGGGTTGGGTCAGTTTTTAAAAGAAGCAAACTTAAATCCTATGAGTGGGTGTCGGGTCTGAAGATTGCAAACTCGAGTAACCTAACCCACTGTAGATGAACACAACCTTTTTTCTACTTATTTAGTGAATGTGTCACGTATATTATACGAAGTGACTTTTTTTCTGTAAGCCAAAGTGAATGTTGAGTCGCGTATTTGGAATATGAAATATGTGTTTGCATTTGGAATGATTTATATATTATATCCAATATGAAATATATTATGAAATATGAAATAATGCGACTCTGCAAACATTATATATTATGAAATATGAAATATTGCATTGCGTATATGTTGTTTATTCAATCATACTAGGTGAATGTTGGATAAATTAATGTTTAAGGCATTGATAGTGGTTTTTTTTTCTTCATAATTATATATTTCTATTTTCCTTTGACTTTTTTTCCAATTTTTTTTTATAAATGAATATTTTAATAATAAACCCGTTCACCCGACCCTGTTACATAAAAAAATTCGACTAAACTGACCCAACCCAACCCAACTAATATATATTTGATTGTGTTAGGTCCTTAAACACCCCAAAACCAATCCAACACGACCCATGCCCACCCTAGTTCTGAAGTATCTCCAATTCTTGAGCATAATGGTTCTTTACATTATCAACAAGCAACTAGTCAATCTCACTAGTAGGGTATCTATATACTCAACAAGCATGGAAATCATCAAAGTGTAGCCATGAAAGAACAGGGAAAATGGAATTTACTTTCCTTGCCCTATATATGCTTGTAGGAATTTCTATTTTCTCTTCCTCGTATAGACCAGAAGAGCTTGCTTCCTTATTTCCTAAAGCAATCTTATGATAATACTAATTCCTTGCAAAATGATAATCTCTTTTATGCACAAGAATGTCAAAAATAAATTCTTCCTCAATTTCTTCCATAGTTTTTTCCCCAGTCTTCTTCATTTGTAGGATCTGGCTATATGTTCCTGCTCTTCTTCTATTTTCTTTTGTTCAGATTCACCCGTGAAAAATATCTCTGTCTGTCTGGTACAATCTTGAGAGACATTTTGGAGATATCCTTATGCAAAAGCATTAGTTGACAAGCCTTCATAGCTGTAGCTTGGGCCATGCATTCCTTCTCTTTAAGGGTGATCCATCTACCACATTCTTCTACAGTAAAAGGCATACTCTGAGGCAAGTAGATTGGTAGAATAAGAGAAAGATCAAATCCTCTATCAAAGTGCCTTATTTTCCCACCAAAGGTGCATAATAATTTCTCATTATCTTGTGGAGGGGGAATTCAACTCGTAATACGCCAGAAGTGAAGGTTTGCAAGTGTCTAGTAGCAGGGTGATCAAAGGGTGATTTGTAGGGTAAGACTATGGTAGAAGCTGTATTGGTCTTCAGAGGCTTGGTTGAGTGTTTGGGGGCCATAAGGAGATTTCTCTTGGATTTGGGGGTTGGAGGAGGATTCATCTATCTGGTGCAATAGTCCATACCAAGTGGTGGTAAAACAATTACATCAAGACCAGGGGTAGGGTCATATACACCATATGGTTCATGTATGGAGGTGGTTGTGAAGTTGTATATAGGTTTGGCTTGTGGTTAGGTTTGTGTTTGGGTTATGGTGTAGGTTAAGGTTCGGGTTCTTGTTTGGATTAAAGGTAGCAACAAGGTTGAAAAGATTGCTGAAATAGGCACTGATGTGGGTATTGTGTCTGAAGTGGAAGGGGGTTGAATCACAATATTTACAACATCATCAAGAAGCATATCAAATTCTTCATGAATAGGTTTAAGATCAGACAGATCGATTACCTTAAGTTGCTCTTCATGAATTGACAGTGTATTAAAGAACTTTTTCTTGAGACGTCCCCTCTTTGATTTTGCTTATGTGCCTGGTACAACATCAGACACAACTTCAATTTCTTGTGGCAGAGTTGATGGTTCTGGAACAAGTAATTCCTCTGGGGCAGACACAACCTTTCTTTTCACTGTCGTTACTTGGGCAGATGCACTGCTCATGATTTTTCTAATAGGTTGACAATATTCTTCATCATTAGAGAGCTCCACAATGACATGCTTTTTTGATTTTCTTGCAATTTTCTTTCCTCTTGTGTCTGTTGGCTCAACTCCAGAGATCCTTTGTAACACCCTGTTTCTGGAGTGCTACTAAGTGAACATTCTGACAAAAGTTGACATGTTTCCGAAAGGTGGAATACTCTGCTCGTAGGGTTTTCGAGAAATGTGGTCCTATATTTTTTTAAAAAAAAATTCTTTAAAGAAGCAGTCAAAGCATCACAGCGACTTTTAGAAACATAGCGGAAAATAATTTAAGACATTACATGACCACATTCAAATGTTCCATCAATTCACGTCTAACAATACATATCTTGAAACATGACAGACATTTATTACAATACTGAACAATGACAATTATTCTATAGCTGGTCGGCACAATACGTTCCTTACTAGACTGCTAGTAGACTCTTTAACATAGTACAAGTCAAGCTAAATGACCATCTACAGCTGCTCCTCCTTGCAGTTCCAATCCTCTGCTTGCTCCGCCATCTGGGTTACAATCATTAATTGACAGAACCACTGGCAAGGGTCAACTTCTTAAAAATAAAGAGCAGATACGCCTATTCGACAACAAAGTATGTAATAACACAACATATTACAGGAAATAACAAATCGTGATAATAGGCAAACAACAGTATGCACAGTTCTCAAGATACAACTCAAGACTCTCTCATGACTCATCTCACGACTCATTTTCTCTCGACTCGACAATTTTTCCGGAAAGCAGACGCAGATCCATCAACTGACATACCAGCCGTAGCCTTGGGATCTTTCGCTTCTCCCTAGGTAAGCGACCCGGTTCCTCTGTTGTGGCGCTAGCTAATCCACCATGAAGAAAGGGACCTAGCACCTCGGTTGTCAGGCTCCGCACGGCTCAAAAAGCGTCTCGGCGACTCGATAATGCTCTCGGACTCGATGAACAATTCACGCATACGATATTCAAAGAGTTATACGCAAGATTATTCGACCGCATATCAAATAATAAGAGCATGCTTAATATGAAAAAACGCAATTCAACAACTTAAGCAATAAAAGCAGTTTGCATGAAGAAACGCAATTCAACAATACAAACAGTATAGACAATTCACAACATTATTCAACCGCATATTAAATAATTGCACAGCTCAACAACAACAAACGACAATCAAATCATAGAATCCATCCCTCTGCAACTCAATGGAGTTCACAGAGAGGTACAAACAAGTGTGGGGGGTTGGGGACAGCTGCCAACCACTTACAGACAAGCCCACTAAGAAATCAGTATATCAAAAATATAAAACGAAGGGGTACAAGACCCTCACTTTGAACCCTGAGGTTCTCAGACTTCTTCGCATAAACACTTGAAATTAAATTCTAACGATATCCAAAGTTGCCATTACACAGAGACATACAAAAATAAAACCTACAAATGTCTAGAAGTGCCCTTACGCTAGCATACTATGAAAGTATTAATGTGAAGCGCCCTTACCGGACTCCAGGCCACGCGTATCCATGTATTCCTCGATTTATATGCTGCACGATCTCGGATCACTCAGAGCCTAACACATGAAGCAGATTTAGCGCAACCTAAGCATTCACTAACTCTAACTTCCTAGGTTCTCAAACCCGAAAAACCTATTCGAATGACCACATACACTTGAAATAAAAAGCACCTTAAACTAACAACTTTTAAAAGCTAAGACTTACTTGAAATAGCGCACAAAGTTAAAAGATAATATTTCAAAGACTAATTCTTCCTTCTTGAAACTTGAGACACAAAACCATATTCCATTCAAGGCTCCACTAGGTCTTGAGATAATGAAATCCCTTTGCACCTTAGTGTATCATAGTCTTTCACAATCAAAACATCTTCCAAACAAATCAAATTCAATCTAAATTCTTTTCCAACCATTTTTCCAAATACTACGCTTACTTATTTTAAAATTAAGACCACATCGTTTTATCAAATTCTTTTTCTCCATATACACAAATCAAGGCTCCAATTGGTGTCTAGGACCTCAAAAAGTCCTTTTCACCTTAATTGTTTCATCGCCCTTCAAATCAACACAACTCTAATTTCAATCCCATCACTTCCATAATTCCCCAAACTTCTACAACATACAAATACAACTAATTTAAATCTAGGAACACAAAAATATTTGCCTCTCAAGCTTGAGGAGCTCTCGGCCTACACACCCATCTTCCAAACAATTTGCAAAACTTCAAACTAATTAAACAACACCATTGGATCAATTCCTTTCCCTCATCAAACAACAATTCACTACCCAAAACAAAACATAATTCATGGCCAATTCCAAATTCAAAAATCAAGGGTTTCAATAAAAATTACTCAACCCAAGTTTCAAATCCAATCTTGACAACAACAACAACACTAGAATTTCCTAAGAAGCATGAATCACTAACCAATTGCATGAATCACATGAAAAATCTCACAACCCCTTTCCATTAGGTGTAGCGCCCTAGGGTTCCAAATTTGGGGGATTTATGTGTTCATCTTTTTCCATCATCATGATCAATCATATAACAAGATATAAAACAAGCATTAAGCAACAAAATCAATACCACACACACCCAAACACCCCCACGGTTTCTGCTAAGAAAGAACAAGGAAAAAAAATGATTTGGTTCAAACCTCTCATTCAAGAACTTAGCTCCAATTCTTCCTCTGATTCGGCCCCCCCTCCTACTCTGTCTCTCCCTCAAGCTGCCTTTCTCTCTCTCCCTCTCTCGCGGTCTCTCTCTCGGTCTGTCCTGCTTCTTCTTCCTCCTCTCTCGCTCGCGGTTTTGCTTCTTGGCGCCACCACCACGAACCTCTGCCCTCAGGCCGCCGCGGCTGCGTCCATGCTCCCCCCTTCCTCCATCGCGCGCCTCCCTCCTTTTCCTTCTTCCCCTTCTCTTCTCTTTTCCTCCCCTATCCCTCGTTTCCCTTTCTTTCTTTTTTTTCACTTTTCCAACTCTGCTTCTTTCTCACGCAGGAAAGAATAAAAGGGAATAGGGAGAGTGCTAGGGTGGGGAACATATAAGTGTGGTGTATGGTGGAGTAGACAATGATTTATTAAAATTAAACCAATTAACTCCCATTTAACTATCATCAATAATAAAACAAGTGAAAACACTCAAAAATAATCACAACAATTTACGTTTCGATTTTCATCGAATTCGGAGTTCGTTTTAAATTTTAATGCGGATAAAATTTACCCGGCAATTCGAAACTTGACGAAACTTCGTTAGAGTTTTTTGACGATTTTCGAACCATGAATTAATATTAAATATTAATTCTTAAATTTAATTTCATGTTGGTTTAATTCAATCAATTTCTTAGTCAACAAAAATACGCGTTACCGCGTCACGCAGAAAGCTTAGAATAAGTATAATTAACGAATTCTCTTTAAAAACAGCATACGTCTACGCTGTCAATTAATTCAAATTGACATCATGAATAATAATTATTTATAATAAATAAATTATTCAAAATTAGTCAAAATAATTCCACGTACTCTCAGTAAATCATTGAGGTGATCAATCTCTATGACTTATCTTAAGTATTCAGGATCTTATTGCTAAAATCACTTTTCTTAAAAATTGGGATGTTACAATACCACCCCCATTAAAATATTTTCGTCCTCGAAACTACAAGGATAGTAAAATACGAAAAATTACTTTACTCAAAACCATAAAATAATTTTGACATAAGCATTCACAATACTTATTATTGTACATAGTACTATATTTTTGTAACTACATAATATAGCATGCAATAATAGCGATCACAAGGTATAAACATACAGCACACCACAAAATAAGCGTAGTTAGTGGACGAAGAATCCCTTGCGCCTGACTGATCTTCATTCTTGATCACGACATCTACCCATCCACGGTCACGCTCACGAACGCGGATGCGAACACGACCTCGATTACAGTTACGCGTCATTACTTGCAAAAATAATACTAACCTGTTCGTAGACAACCGTGGGTACAGCCATCTAGAACACAAAAACCTTTTACAACTTCGAAAAGGTTAAACTTCTCTTTTCCAATTCAAACATTTTTCTAAGGAAAACATCAATTTCTTGAAGACATTACCAATGCGAGGAACTATTAAAACACGACTTTTGTTGTTAAGACTCAACCATTCTCTTGGACACTAAAGTTCCTTTGAGATTAGGTTCTCATTGTCTCAAAATCATTACACACACTTAATTCAAGACTAAGACAAACCAACTAACATTCTCTCATCTCTTAAAAACCTTTTTAAATCAAAGTTTTTCCTACAAAAATTTCATACACCAATCACTAAGTACTCAAGATTCAAAATCACTTTTTTTTTTTGAATTTCGGGCAATTATTAAACTTCCAAAATGCCTAATTACAAATACCATCAGTTAAGCACGTAAAATTTTAGTATACTATCGAAATAGTAAGTACTTCTTGGGTTTTAAAATAGTAAATAGTACCCAAGAGTTTTCTTCATTCAAAGTTTTTGCATTCATAATACTCATACTAACAAACCAAAGATTTTAAATACTTAAGTCCTTAAGACTCCACCTTGTTTAGGGATGCAAGGATTCCTTTAAACATTAGGCGTTTCATTGTCTTGAAACACAAAAATAACAATTTACAAGATGCTAACTCAAATAAATATTTCAAACTCCTCATTTATGATTTCATAGAATCATCTAAAACTTGGAACTATTTTCAACAAAATCATTAACAAACAATACAAGGTAAAAATAAAATAATAATTTAACAAAAATCATTTAAAACTTAAAACTACAGTCAATGAGGTTATAAACAATAATACAAAAATCAAAGCAAGAGAGTTGAAATATTCACCAAGCGTTCCTCAAAGAACTCGGTGTGTTAATACACAAAAAGGGACGAAAAGCTCTCACAATCACTGGCCACACACTCAAGTCACCACACGATTTGGTATAAACCTAAGGAAGGAATTACATAAGATGGTGGTCTCTAATGCAGAACTCGTCTGCAACGTGGAACATGAGGAAAAGGAAGGGAACTAGGTTCTCTCGCCTCACCACTAAGGTTAATCATACAACTAGCTATTCTTCATTATAGGTGAGTGGTCGGCCAGCTAAGTACACGAAAGGATAAGGGTAAACTATTCCCATTTACTAGGCTTCTACTCTTAAAGGAAATTCTGTAATCTAAAATTCAGGGTAAGGTCTGGTAAAAGGATTTTGGATACTACCCAATGCTAGCTAGGCAACTTGTGACGTACTAAAACTTCTACCCACAACTCTAACTAATTTTTTCCAGCTCCCATTCAACTGAGTCAAATGGTTTTCACGTAATTTAAGTTGTCACAAGACAATTAATCTGCATTTGCTGGAAAGTAGTCGCGTTTAATATTTCCTTTGGAGAATATTAATACGCTCACACAAATAACAAACACACAATCAATTACATACATTCACAAAGAAAGATCAAGTAGACTATTGCGAACACAGATGTTAGTAGCAAACATGTAGCATTCAAAATCATGAAAGCAGCTTTCATTTTCAAATTTAGTACGTATCAAAATAATTCAAACGACAAACATTGTGGCTTATACTTAGAACCACTAATACTTCAAGGATCACATATATGCAATAATGCTAATAACGTCTCCTATGAACTATCTCTATTCCAAATCTCCGCCTAAGCATAACGCCTTATTGCTGTGTTCCCTGAGATAAATTCTTTAGCTGCTAAGCTCTCTCCTTTGCTTAATGGAGAGACACGTCCCTGCGTCTGGAATCTGGGTCATCCAAATCCTCTGATCCATCTCTGACTTATCTGCTAAAACAGGAACAATCATTCGTTTCGGAGATATTGGATTTCCACGAGGTTTCTCAACCTAATAAAAATCCCACAATAGGTTTGGTGTGTCTCAGCACACGTTGTTTCAATTAAGGAACAATTTCAAACAATTACAAGCGGAATTACTCCACTTGAGGAACAAGCACACAAGTATGGTTTGACTCACCATAAGACCCAGTTTAATCTCTAACAATTGTTTTCTACAAAACCCGACACATGACCAACTATAGTTTCCCAACTCACAGTCCGGTTAGAACCGAACTGCTCTGATACCACCATTGTAACACCCTGTTTCTGGAGTGCTACTAAGTGAACATTCTGACAAAAGTTGACATGTTTCCAAAAGGTGGAATACTCTGCTCGTAGGGTTTTCGAGAAATGTGGTCCTATATTTTTTTTTTAAATTCTTTAAAGAAGTAGTCAGAGCATCACAGCGACTTTTAGAAACATGGCGGAAAATAATTTTAGACATTACATGACCACATTCAAATGTTCCATCAATTCACGTCTAACAATACATATCTTGAAACATGACAGACATTTATTACAATACTGAACAACGACAATTATTCTATAGCTGGTCGGCACAATACGTTCCTTACTAGTCTGCTAGTAGACTCTTCAACATAGTACAAGTCAAGCTAAATGACCATCTACAACTGCTCCTCCTTGCAGTTCCAATCCTCTGCTTGCTCCGCCATCTGGGTTACAATCATTAATTGACAGAACCACTGGCAAGGGTCAACTTCTTAAAAGTAAAAAGCAGATATGTGACACCCTATACCCCATCATGTCATTATAACAACGTAATAGTGTAAAGTAAAACACGGAGAAAAATACTTTTTTTTTGGTCCAATCATAATTTTATTCAACGTGGAATAGAGTCGTCACACTCATTTGCGGAAAACAAACTTAGTAAGGGAGGGGAAACATCAAAAGGAAGTAAAACCAAGGTTCCCGATGTCACAATAATTCAGAGCTCCTCCCCTAATTATTACATCGGAAAAATACAAAGACTTAAACAAGTAAACACAAGTCTTCTATCTATCCCAACGAGCTATCGTGATTACCGCCTAAGATTCACATCCTCAACACTGCAGCCTCAACATCTACACATACCCTGGGATATGCATAGCCACAAGAGGGTTAGTCATCATAACCTCAAATAGTGCATACAGTGTAGGAAATTAATGAACAATGCGCAATATACAACAATTCCAATGAAAACATATAATCACCAGCACTACAACATCAACCACGACATAAAGATGTTACCACAACAATTAAATATCACATGCCACAACATCAACCACAACATTAAAGTACACCACCAAAAAACTAAACAACCAGGCATGCTATCATGTAAAATGATGTATTTCTAGGACCATAACTATATGCAGGTGGATCCATTTATAACGAGGCCGGGATACCTTGCCCGTTTCGGAATACCATGTCCGTAATGCCCCAATAACGACAGGACCGGGATACCACTCCCGTCACGGGATACCTTGCCCGATTCGCCCCATTAACAGTAGGACCGGGAACCTCGCCCGTCACGGGATACCTTGCCCGATTCGCCCTTTTTAACCGTAGGACAGGGGAACCTCGCCCGTCACGGGATACCTTGCCCGATACGCCCTACTAACAACAACAACAATGCCGACACCAGGATGCATGAACATGACCAAATGCGGTGTCTAACCATAATATCCTCTATCGCGATATCTTCGATAGAGTAGCAACAACAACAACAACAGGACACAAGTTCATAAGTCAGCCAGCGCCTTCAACCAATAACAGAAACATTCAATGTTCTTAGCAACTTCGATTAAGCACATAATATCCAAGTGAAGCTTTGGAATAAAAGGATTAGTTCTCTCAAATCTATCACACTAATAAATCCTTAGGCATCATAAATGAACTTTAGACATCCTACCCAGGCTTTACAATAACAACCTAATTACGGAAACCCGAGGAAACACGATGAAACAACAAGAACGCAGGCTGTCACTGGGTGCCTGGCGCCTGACATCGTGGGCGGCTGGCGCCCTACCACTGTCATCCAAGTCGCAAACAAAGGGTTCATACCCGTTCGGGGATCTAATGCCTCACCATTACGTCCCTCAGAACTTAGTTGAACATGGTCTAGAGTTCTTTGATCCATATTTAGTGATTACACATTCATAGAGTCTAAAACTTACCCTTTAGCTATTTAAATTCCTTACCCTATCATTTGGTAGCAAACAATTTCTGCACAACTTAACTTATCCCTATCGTTGACTCTCAATTCTCTTGTTAATACTTCAAAGTCTCTATCAAGGCATGGTTTATTCGTATGTCAATTATTCTAAATAATTAATCCTAACTTGATTCACCTTTTATTCCATTTTAACCTCTCCATCATTCTGTTTTTAAATCATCGTCACCGCTAAATCTTGCAACAACACTAGTGGTTTAGGCACTTCAATACTTTTAAATACTGACCATATCAGTACCAAGACACACAACACAAATAATATAGCATATCATTAAGTCTTGTAGGAGTTCATACATTAGCAATTTAAAGTCGGCAACAACCAAGATTTTCACCTCTCTGAACAATAAAAGAATAGTCAAGAGTAACAAGCATGTAAACAATCAAGACTCAATCACCACACCAAATTCATCAATCCAACGAAATTACCACATCACGTTACAGTAAATATCACCAGTCAAGAATAATAATTGAAGAGTTCGAGTATCTTCCTATCACGGTGGTGATAGTGCTCGTTTTTCGTCACCGCGCGAGGCATAGGGGTCTTGGGACACCCCTATTATTCACACATGTTCCATACACTCACTATAAGAGAACAACTACCCCTTACCTCAAGAGAATTTCGTGCTCCTAGAATGGGATGAGGTAACACCAAGCTTTTCCTTTCCTAGTGAAGCTTTCTTCAGCAAAAACACAAGAGCAAGGGTTTAGGAATGGAAAAATCATAGTTTAGAATCCTAACGTTGATCTTAAAACAAAGCTATCATTAGAAGGCTTACCACTTTCTATTCCTCACAATGAGGCTGTAAGAATCGCAGTAACAATGCTCCCTAGTCGAGCTCCCTAGCGTAGTTTTGAGTTCAGAGCATAAAACTGAAAAAGGGGAGGAAGAAGAACTTTCTCTATTTTAATTGGTCTTATGAGCAGCTTCTAATCATGTTTAGGGTTTTAGAACTGAGGCTTAGTGGCTAGGTTAAGTCTAGGGGTCGTGGTTGCTTCTTCAGGTCGAGAATGGGTCAACGTCACGTAACCGCCCAAAACGAGTTAAAACGCTTAAAACGCATGCCCACTTATCACCGTGGGCGCCTGTACAAGATCCCCGGGCGCCTGGCTTGTTTCCTCGTGAGGCCTGGGCGCCGAAGTCTTATTCTCGGGGCGCCCGCACTCGCTTCTCTGTGAGGCCTGTGGCACCCCGAGTCCTAGTCTGGGCGCCTGTGCCCCTGGGACCGTGGTTCACGCCGCTTTGTGTCTCCGACTCGCCTATACGCGCACCGTGCCAATCTTATTGGACTTCTAACTAATCAATAGCATATTTAACACATCCACATACATGAAATGCTTAATCAAGCACACAAGGAATTATAAGGTTCTAGCACAAAAGTGAGGGTGTTACAATCCTCTCCCCCTTAGAAAAATTCCGTCCTCGGAATTCGCACTGACCTGTGATGAAAAGTTGCGGATACAGCTCTCGCATCTTACTCTCCAACTCCCAAGTTGCACTTTCATCGCTTGCTCCACTCCAAATTACCTTCACCAAGGGTATCTCTCTTCCGCGTAGTTGCTTCCTCTTCCGGTCTTCAATCCTTACCGGTGACGTTTCAAACGTGAGATTGTCCTTGAGTTGAATCGCATCCTGTGCTATCACATGACTGGGGTCATGTATGTACTTACGGAGTTGTGACACATGAAATACGTTGTGAAGGTTCCCCAACAACGGTGGCAGCGCCACCTGATAAGCTACTTCACCAATTCGCTTCAAAATTTGATAGGGTCCGATGAACCTAGGAGTAAGCTTTTTAGCCTTTAAAACTCTACCAATTCCCTTAGTTGGGGTAACACGTAGGAAAACGTGTTCTCCTTCCTTAAAAGTCAACTTCTTGGTCCGGTTGTCGTAATAACTTTCTGCATGCTTGAGCGATCCTCATTTCTCTTGAATCAACTTCACCTTCTCGGTCTCTCTCACCACTTCGGTCCCAACCCCAGGCTTTCACCGGACTCACACCAACAAAGGGCAGTACAACACCTCCTCCCATAAAGCGCCTCATATGGAGCCATACCAATGCTAGAGTGATAGCTATTGTTATAGGTGAACTCCACCAAAGGTAAGAACTTATCCCAACTCCCAGATTCCTCCAACACACAAGCCCGCAACAGATCCTCTAATGACTGAATAGTCCGCTCTGATTGACCATCTGTTTGGGGGTGATAGGCTGAGCTCAGTCTGAGTTTGGTTCCCAATGCTTCATGCAAGCTATTCCAAAACCCAGATGTGAATCTAGGGTCTCGGTCAGATATGATACTAGAGGGGACACCATGCAGTCTAACGATCTCTTTAATGTATAGTTTCGTTAACTTCTCTAGAGAGAATTCCATGTTCACCGGTAAAAAGTGAGCCGACTTGGTTAACCGGTCAACGACCACCCAAACTGCATCATAACCAGCTGAAGTCCTTGGAAGTCCGAACACAAAATCCATGGCGATATTGTCCCACTTCCATTCTGGGATGAATAGCGGCTGCAACGTCCCAGAAGGTTTCTGATGTTCAATCTTGGCCTTTTGACAAGTCAGGCATGCGTATACGAATTCAGCTATTTGCTTCTTCATACTAGGCCACCAGAATAATCTCTTTAAGTCTTGATACATCTTAGTAGCCCCGAGATGGATGCTTAGGCTACTCCTATGACCTTCTTCCAGAATCATCTTTTTCAATTCGGGAATGTCCGGGACACAAATTCGATCCTGGAGCCTTAAAATTCCATCCGTCCCCTCAGCAAATTCACTTGGCTTCCCTTGAGCAATCGAGATCTTCTACTCAACTAAGAACAAATCGGTTTTCTGCCCTTCCCGGATTTGACCCATTAGATCATTAGTCACTTTCAACATGCCAAGCTTCACGCTCACGGGGGTCTTTTCACACACTAGACTTAAATCTCTGAACTCTTCTATTAACTTCAATTCCGTAATCATCATAGTCGAGCAATGCAACGCCTTTCTACTTAGCGCATCTGCCACGACATTTGCCTTGCCTGGATGGTAGTTCAACTCAAATTTGTACTCCTTTAGGAATTCCATCCACCTACGTTGCCTCATGTTTAACTCCTTCTGGTCAAACAAATACTTAAGGCTCTTATGATCGCTGAAAACCTCAAACCGAGCCCCATACAGATAGTGCCTCCAGATCTTCAAGGCAAAGACAACTGCACCTAATTCCAAGTCATGGGTAGGATAATTCTGCTCGTGTACCTTTAATTGACGAGACGCATATGCCACGACCTTACCATGCTGCATTAGCACACCACCTAGTCCTTACTTTGAAGCATCACAGTAGACCACAAAAGGTTTAAGAGGGTCAGGCAACACCAACACTGGTGCCGTAGTCAACTTCTTCTTTAGTACCTGAAAGCTTTCTTCACACTTAGCATCCCACAAGAAAACTTGTCCCTTCCTGGTAAGATGGGTCATCGGTAGTGCTATCTTTGAAAAACCTTCGATGAACCTCCGATAGTAACCAGCTAAGCCCAAAAAGCTTCTTATCTCGGTTGCCAATTTAGGAGCTTCCCAATGCAATACAGCTTCGACCTTCACTGGGTCCACAGCTATACCGCCTTTAGAAATTACGTGACCAAGAAATCCCACCTCTTCCAACCAAAAATCACACTTCGACATCTTGGCATACAATTGTTTTTCCTTCAACACTTGTAGTACAGTTCTTAAGTGCCCTTCATGCTCCCTTCGAGTCTTGGAGTAAATCAAGATGTCGTCTATAAAAACAACCACAAACTTATCCAAGTACGGGCGAAATATCGTGTTCATGTAATCCATAAACACCGCTGGTGCGTTAGTTACACCAAATGGCATAACTTGGTACTCATAGTGACCGTAACGCGTTCGGAACGCAGTTTTGGGGATGTCCTCTTTCTTCACCCGAATTTGGTGGTACCCAGACCTCAAGTCAATTTTTGAGAAAACACATGCTCCTACTAGTTGGTCCATAAGGTCATCTATCCTCGGCAAAGGGTAGCGGTTCTTGATAGTAACCTTGTTAAGTTGTCGATAGTCAACACACAACCTCATCGAACCATCCTTCTTCTTTACCAATAAAACCGGCGCTCCCCATGGAGACACACTTGGTCTAATAAACTTTTTCTCCAGCATATCTTCCAACTGCTTCTTTAACTCTTCTAACTCCAAAGGAGACATCCTGTAAGGTGCCATAGAGATCGGTCCCATTCCCGGAACAAGGTCGATCGCAAAGTCCACATCTCGTTCCGGTGGTAAGGAGTTAACTTCTGTGAACACTTCTGGAAACTCACAAACGGTGGGTGCATCTTTAGCTTCTACTTTCGTCTCTATAGCCATAGAACACAACATCACATATACTTGTGCACCTTCCTTCAAGGACGATCGAATCTTCTTGGCGGTAACCACCCGTGGATCACTAGGCTCAGTCACTCCAAACACCACAGTTTTATCAAAGCAGTTCAAAAGTACATGATTAGCAGTCAGCCAATCCATACCTAAAATAACATCTATCCCCCGAAGAGGTAAACACACTAGGTCCACCACGAAATTCCTACCCCTATCTATTCTAGCATAAATAATCATACCGAGTACACAGGCAAAAACACAATAGACACATACCACGGCCTGAGAATCAAGCCGAGCTCTGATACCACTAAATGTGACACCCTCTACCCCATCATGTCATTATAACAACGTAATAGCGTAAAGTAAAACACGGAGAAAAATACTTTTTTTTTGGGTCCAATCATAATTTTATTCAACGTGGAATAGAGTCGTCACACTCATTTGCGGAAAACAAACTTAGTAAGGGAGGGGAAACATCAAAAGGAAGTAAAACCAAGGTTCCCGGTGTCACAATAATTCAGAGCTCTTCCCCTAATTATTACATCGGAAAAATACAAAGACTTAAACAAGTAAACACAAGTCTTCTATCTATCCCAACGAGCTATCGTGATTACTCGCCGGCATTCACATCCTCAACACCTGCAGTCACAACATCTACACATACCCGGTGGGATATGCATAGCCACAAGAGGGGTTAGTCATCATAACCTCAAATAGTGTATACAGTGTAGGAAATTAATGAACAATGCGCAATATACAACAATTCCAATGAAAACATCTAATCACCAGTACTACAACATCAACCACGACATAAAGATGTTACCACAACAATTAAATATCACATGCCACAACATCAACCACAACATTAAAGTACACCACCAAAAAACTAAACAACCAGGCATGTTATCATGTAAAATGATGTATTTCTAGGACCATAACTATATGCATGTGGAGCCATTTATAACGAGGCCGGAATACCTTGCCCGTTTCGGAATACCATATCCGTAATGCCCCAATAACGACAGGACCGGGATACCACGCCCGTCACGGGATACCTTGCCCGATTCGCCCCATTAACAATAGGACCGGGAACCTCGCCCGTCACGGGACACCTTGCCCGATTCGCCCTTTTTAAACGTAGGACCGGGAAACCTCGCCCGTCACGGGATACCTTGCCCGATACGCCCTACTAACAACAACAACAATGCCGACACCAAGATGCATGAACATGACCAAATACGGTGTCTAACCATAATATCCTCTATCGCGATATCTTCGATAGAGTATTAACAACAACAACAACAGGACACAAGTTCATAAGTCAGCCAGCGCCTTCAACCAATAACAGAAACATTCAATGTTCTTAGCAACTTCGATTAAGCACATAATATCCAAGTGAAGCTTTGGAATAAAAGGATTAGTTCTCTCAAATCTATCACACTAATAAATCCTTAGGCATCATAAATGAACTTTAGACATCCTACCCAGGCTTTACAATAACAACCTAATTACGGAAACCCGAGGAAACACGATGAAACAACAAGAACACAGGCTGTCACTGGGCGCCTGGCGCCTGACATCGTGGGCGCCTGGCGCCCTGCCACTGTCATCCAAGTCGCAAACAGAGGGTTCATACCCGTTCGGGGATCTAATGCCTCACCATTACGTCCCTCAGAACTTAGTTGAACATGGTATAGAGTTCTTTGATCCATACTTAGTGATTACACATTCATAGAGTCTAAAACTTACCCTTTAGCTATTTAAATTCCTTACCCTATCATTTGGTAGCAAACAATTTCTGCACAACTTAACTTATCCCTATCGTTGACTCTCAATTCTCTTGTTAATACTTCAAAGTCTCTATCAAGGCATGGTTTATTCGTATGTCAATTATTCTAAATAATTAATCCTAACTTGATTCACCTTTTATTCCATTTTAACCTCTCCAGCATTCTGTTTTTAAATCATCGTCACCGCTAATTCTTGCAACAACACTAGTGGTTTAGGCAATTCAATACTTTTAAATACTGACCATATCAGTACCAAGACACACAACACAAATAATATAGCATATCATCAGGTCTTGTAGGAGTTCATACATTAGCAATTTAAAGTCGACAACAACCAAGATTTTCACCTCCTTGAACAATAAAAGAATAGTCAAGAGTAACAAGCATGTAAACAATCAAGACTCAATCACCACACCAAATTCATCAATCCAACGAAATTACCACATCACGTTACAGTAAATATCACCAGTTAAGAATAATAATTGAAGAGTTCGAGTATCTTCCTATCACGGTGGTGATAGTGCTCGTTTTTCGTCACCGCGCGAGGCATAGGGGTCTTGGGACAAACCTATTATTTACACATGTTCCATACACTCACTATCAGAGAACAACTACCCCTTACCTCAAGAGAATTTCGTGCTCCTAGAATGGGATGAGGTAACACCAAGCTTTTCCTTTCCTAGTGAAGCTTTCTTCAGCAAAAACACAAGAGCAAGGGTTTAGGAATGGAAAAATCATAGTTTAGAATCCTAACGTTGATCTTAAAACAAAGCTATCATTAGAAGGCTTACCACTTTCTATTCCTCACAATGAGGCTGCAAGAATCGCAGTAACAATGCTCCCTAGTCGAGCTCCCTAGCGTAGTTTTGAGTTCAGAGCATAAAACTGAAAAAGGGGAGGAAGAAGAACTTTCTCTATTTTAATTGGTCTTATGAGCAGCTTCTAATCATGTTTAGGGTTTTAGAACTGAGGCTTAGTGGCTAGGTTAAGTCTAGGGGTCGTGGTTGCTTCTTCAGATCGAGAATGGGTCACACGGGGTCACAGAACCGGCCCAAAATGAGTTAATACGCGGAAAAACGCACAGCCACTTATCACCGTGGGGCGCTTTGTGCCAAAGATCCCCTGGTGCCCTACGCCCGCTCTGTGAGGCCTGGCGCCGAAGTCTTAGTCTGGCGCCTGCGCTCTCTGTCAGGAGGCTCTGTCGCCCGAAGTCCTAGTCTGGGCGCCCTGCGCCCCCTGGGACCGTGTCTGCTGCCAGTTTTGTGTCCTGACTCGCCTATACGCGCACCGTGCCAATCTTATTGGACTTCTAACTAATCAATAGCATATTTAACATATCCACATACATGAAATGCTTAATCAAGCACACAAGGAATTATAAGGTTCTAGCACAAAAGTGAGGGTGTTACTAGATACGCCTATTCGACAACAAAGTATGTAATAACACAACATATTACAGGAAATAACAAATCGTGATAATAGGCAAACAACAGTATGCACAGTTCTCAAGATGCAACTCAAGACTCTCTCATGACTCATCTCACGACTCATTTTCTCTCGACTCGACAATTTTTCCAGAAAGCAGACGCAGATCCATCAACTGACATACCAGCCGTAGCCTTGGGATCTTTCGGTTCTCCCTAGGTAAGTAGCCCCGGTTCCTACGCTGCGATGCCTAGCTAATCCACCATGAACAAAGGGGACCTAGCACCCTCAGTTGTCCAGCTCACAGCTCAAAAACGTCTCGACGACTCGATAATGCTCTCAAATTCGCCGCATACGATATTCAAAGAGTTATACGCAAGATTATTCGACCGCATATCAAATATTAAGAGCATGCTTAATATGAAGAAACGCAATTCAACAACTTAAGCAATAAAAGCAATTTGCATGAAGAAACGCAATTCAACAATACAAACAGTATAGACAATTCACAGCATTATTCAACCGCATATTAAATAATTGCACAGCTCAACAACAACAAACGACAATCAAATCATAGAATCCATCCCTCTGCAACTCAATGGAGTTCACAGAGAGGTACAAACAAGTGTGGGGGGTTGGAGACAGCTGCCAACCACTTACAGACAAGTCCACTAAGAAATCAGTATATCAAAAATATAAAACGAAGGGGTACAAGACCCTCACTTTGAACCCTGAGGTTCTCAGACTTCTTCGCATAAACACTTGAAATTAAATTCTAACGATATCCAAAGTTGCCATTACACAGAGACATACAAAAATAAAACCTACAAATGTCTAGAAGTGCCCTTACGCTAGCATACTATGAAAGCATTAATGTGAAGCGCCCTTACCGGACTCCAGGCCACGCGTATCTATGTATTCCTCGATTTATATGCAGCATGATCTCGGATCACTCAGAGCCTAACACATGAAGCAGACTTAGCGCAACCTAAGCATTCACTAACTCTAACTTCCTAGGTTCTCATACCCGAAAAACCTATTCGAATGACCACATACACTTGAAATAAAAAGCACCTTAAACTAACAACTTTTAAAAGCTAAGACTTACTTGAAATAGCGCACAAAGTTAAAAGATAATATTTCAAAGACTAATTCTTCCTTCTTGAAACTTGAGACACAAAACCATATTCCATTCAAGGCTCCACTAGGTCTTGAGATAATGAAATCCCTTTGCACCTTAGTGTATCATAGTCTTTCACAATCAAAACATCTTCCAAACAAATCAAATTCAATCTAAATTCTTTTCCAACCATTTTTCCAAATACTACGCTTACTTATTTTAAAATTAAGACCACATCTTTTTATCAAATTCTTTTTCTCCATATACACAAATCAAGGCTCCAATTGGTGTCTAGGACCTCAAAAAGTCATTTTCACCTTAATTGTTTCATCGCCCTTAAAATCAACACAACTCTAATTTCAATCCCATCACTTCCATAATTCCCCAAACTTCTACAACATACAAATACAACTAATTTAAAGCTAGGAACACAAAAATATTTGCCTCTCAAGCTTGAGGAGCTCTCGGCCTGCACACCCATCTTCCAAACAATTTGCAAAACTTCAAACTAATTAAACAACACCATTGGATCAATTCCTTTCCCTCATCAAACAACAATTCACTACCCAAAACAAAACATAATTCATGGCCAATTCCAAATTCAAAAATCAAGGGTTTCAATAAAAATTACTCAACCCAAGTTTCAAATCCAATCTTGACAACAACAACAACACTAGAATTTCCCAAGAAGCATGAATCACTAACCAATTGCATGAATCACATGAAAAATCTCACAACCCCTTTCCATTAGGTGTAGCGCCCTAGGGTTCCAAATTTGGGGGATTTATGTGTTCATCTTTTTCCATCATCATGATCAATCATATAACAAGATATAAAACAAGCATTAAGCAACAAAATCAATACCACATACACCCAAACACCCCCACGGTTTCTGCTAAGAAAGAACAAGGAAAAAAATGATTTGGTTCAAACCTCTCATTCAAGAACTTAGCTCAAATTCTTCTTCTGATTCGGCCCCCCATCCTACTCTGTCTCTCCCTCAAGCTGCCTCTCTCTCTCCCTCTCTCGCAGTCTCTCTCTCGGTCTGTCCTGCTTCTTCTTCCTCCTCTCTCGCTCGCGGTTCTGCTTCCTGGCGCCAACACCATGAACCTCCGCCTCAAAGGCCACGCAAGGCCCATGCTCCCCCCTTCCTCCATCGCGCGCCTCCCTCCTTTTCCTTCTTCCCCTTCTCTTCTCTTTTCCTCCCCTGTCCCTCATTTCCCTTTCTTTTTTTTTTCACTTTTCCAACTCTGCTTCTTTCTCACGCAGGAAAGAATAAAAGGGAATAGGGAGAGTGCTAGGGTGGGGAACATATAAGTGTGGTGTATGGTGGAGTAGACAATGATTTATTAAAATTAAATCAATTAACTCCCATTTAACTATCATCAATAATAAAACAAGTGAAAACACTCAAAAATAATCACGACAATTTACGTTTCGATTTTCATCGAATTTGGAGTTCGTTTTAAATTTTAATGCGGATAAAATTTACCCGGCAATTCGAAACGCGACGAAACTTCGTTAGAGTTTTCTGACGATTTTCGAACCATGAATTAATATTAAATATTAATTCTTAAATTTAATTTCATCTTGGTTTAATTCAATCAATTTCTTAGTCAACAAAAATACGCGTTACCGCGTCACGCAGAAAGCTTAGAATAAGTATAATTGACGAATTCTCTTTAAAAGCAGCATACGTCTACGCTGTCAATTAATTCGAATTGGCATCATGAATAATAATTATTTATAATAAATAAATTATTCAAAATAAGTCAAAATAATTCCACGTACTCTCTGTAAATCATTGAGGTGATCAATCTCTATGACTTATCTTAAGTATTCAGGATCTTATTGCTAAAATCACTTTTCTTAAAAATTGGGATGTTACATCCTTCATCAGATGCTTTCCTCTTCTTTGGAGCAGGGTTTCTGATAACTGGCTTGATATCAGCTAGAGAAGTAGGAGCCTTCCTTGTTGATCTTCTAGGTGCAACAATCACTTGAAAAGGGGTTTCTTCTTCTAGTAATCCTTCCTCAATCTTGATTTGACGAATTGCAGCAGAAGTAAACAACCCCATCTTTCGAAGTTTTGATTCCCCAAAGAATGGTGCTATTCCCTTAGCAGAAGAACCAAGGTAAGTAGACGCAATTTAAGGGGACATTTGCCTAAATTGATCAATAATGTCTTGATTATCCATGATTCTTGAAAGAACCATACCATATGGAATCCCAGGGTGAGTTGATTTTACTTTCCCTTTTTGGGTATCCATGAACAGATGCTGCATGTGCTGAAAAATTACCATATGGAGATTCATCCTTACACTTCCCATTATGTTCATAATGTCGAATTTCTGGGCTTCGTTTACATTGTACCTTGAACTAACCTTGGGCAGGACACACTTTATCATGAGTTGATGAAGAACTCTTGCTCTGGGCTTCAAGTTTTAAGTTTTGGTGATTGCATCCTTTTCAAAGAGAAACTTGTTTACCTCACTCATTGTCGCAAATTTATCTTCCCAGTCCTTTGTAAAATCCTTGCCTTCATTTGCACAAAGAATGACATCATAAATTGTCTTTTTGTCAACAACCATTCTTAACCCAGCAATAGCACCAACAATCGACGTTGTTCCATAGTTGACTGTGTTCTAGAATTCCTTTACAGTCCTGACGTAGATTTGACGATCATCGGTGTAGAAGAAGTTCATCCAACCAAACTCTATAAGGTCCGGTCTGAAATCAAAATCTTTTTCAGCATGAACATTGAAGTCAACGCGATACTCAGTGAGAACCTTGGCTTCCATGAGATTGAACACAGTCTTCTGAACTTCAGCCTTGGGTGATATTATTGAACAGAACATATAAGGTTTTATGCATATAAAATGAAAACTTTGAAATAGAGAGAGAGAAAAGTTCTTGAGGCGTTAACCGCCCTTCTTATCTTGACATAAGGACATGTAGATTTAAGATGACAACTTAGCTTGCAATGAGTACAAAATAGACAATCACTATGGTCATTGGTTTGATGAGACTCAAGAGAAGATGTTTGAGTAGTAGGTTCATTTGCTTTCTGTAACACCCTAAATTCTGGCTTACGAAAATTGGGTGCCACGCTCTTTCTTAATCAGTTCTTTTTGCAGAAAAATATTGTTTAGGTCAAAAGATTAATGCGGAAAGCAGTGCTTAAAAAAAATCTTGCTGGTTTGCTTTCGAAAAATAATTAAATCAAATACTCAGATATAAAACCTTCAATTTATTAATCAAAAGAGGACTTACAAATATAAAATAAAAATCTTTATAGACACACCCACAACATGGCTGGTTGACTCATAGGGCCATTCATTGAGCATTCTCAAAGAACTCCCTATTTCCCACGTCGTCGGAGAATTTAACTTTCTCCTCAGACATAACTAACTTGAAAACTCCAACTGCTTAGCTCTATTCGTTAATAACTATGCAATCAACCATCTCATACGGCTCCATCTGGTGGCGACATCCATGAGAATGCCCATATATAGAAAGGGTAATCTTCCCAAAGAAACATATCATAGCAACAGCATATGCACAATTCATTTTGTACTAGCGATTCAAATTCAAACACACGCAAAGTCATGGTATATCAACACCTAGCACGTGATCAAACAATCAAACCAAAATCCAAACCATCACATGTTATAATTTTGTTAGTTATGCATGTCAGTGCATATGAAGCCATTTGTGTACACACGATTGCAATCCCAGCTTGACGGATGCGAAAGACACTGGAAAAATCCTCCACGCCCAAAACCATATATATACACAACGTAGCTTCAATAAGCATGCCACACATAGCACCACTCAATAACATGCAAGCAACAACAATTAATAAACTCAATCAAGCATATTCATATTGGAATCACAACATATCACTATCTCAAATCTCAAGAAAGCATCATCATCATAATACATCAAATCATTTCATATACAATATATATTAATATACAATCAATCTCAAGCATCCATACAAAACATAACACATACATAAAACAATAAATTGGAAGATGCCCTGACCTTAGGCGCTTTAAATCTAAGTTGAACCGCCAAATCGTTGATTCCTTCGACGCTTGAATCTCACAAAGGTGGCGCAACTAAACCATGCCTTGCAAGACAACTTATGAAAAACAACTAAACCATGCCTTGTATTTATAAGCAAATTTAAGGACACATGTTGCTCTCCTATGGTGCCACTTGTCAAATCCTTATGGTGCCATTTGTCGAATCTTTATGGTGCCACTTGTCGAAATTCTAACAGTCCGAAGGCTACTATCCACGTGTCACAATCCTATTGGTCCAAAGGAGATGAAGTCATTTGTTCTTATCCTAATCCTAGTCAGCACTTAGTCATCAATCCTATCCTTAAATAAATATCTGCGATATTTTCTTACCGACCAATTACGTCGCGCGATAGGTTTTTCACACCTAAAATTAATCTAACAGTAGAAAATATACTGTTATATTTTCTTTTACCCTAAAATTATTATGACATATTAAGAATCTTCTCTGCCTTGTCATCATTCATGGGAATGTCATTTTTCAGAGCGCGTCCAATTTCTCCGTCGTTTAGCGATTTAAACGCTAGAAAATATTCTATAATATTTGCTTTCATCTAAAAATTACCAAATAAATTCTAAAAACTCCCAAATAATGGAAAACACTAATATCCCTGATTTCATCGAATCGGGTCATGTTAGGGTTTTAGCTACTATAAATATAAGCCCATATAAGGTAGGGAAAATTACCATAGTAGACTCCTACATTATTGACACGTGTACTTCTTGAGGTTAAAAAGGTCAAAAAAAAAATTCAGGGAAAGGACACACGCTTCCCAGCATGAGACAGTTTTAACTTCACTTTTCCTTCATCTGCTGGATATTACCTGATACTCTCCACCAATTTTTCCCTTCCCTCGCTGAAAACCCTACTTTATGCTTCTCCAAATTCATAAAATTCTGATTCGGACTCTCTTCCCCTCTCACAAATCTCTCTTCTTCACCCCCTTTCCATCTTCGCTTCTCTCACTTTCTCAGTCTCTCTCCTTCTTTAAATTTCTTCTCCCCCCACCATCTTCTTCCTCATGCTTACTCTTTCTTCCAATCCCACCAAAGCTTCATACTTTTTTCTCCCCTACATTTTCTCCCCTACATTTTCTCAGTGCTTCACCATCTTCGAAAGGTATGTGAGTCCATGGGTAATTTTTATTTCTTTTTCCTATTTCATCTTTAGTGTTTGGTTTTCATAAAGATGTGACCTTCTAATTATTGCTTTTGTTTTTTGAAAGAAGGTCCATGGTCTAAAATCGATTATGGAGGTCCTGCAAGTAGGAGGGTTGTTCTTGAGCAGGAAACCTATTTTTCAGTTAGGTATGTGTTTTTACATTAAAGTTTAAGTTTTTCTTAATTTTTGCATCTTATTAATTGATAAGAGTGAGCGAAAAATGGCAAGGGAAGGTATTTCTAAAAAAGAAAGATACTTTGAATACAGGGGAGGGGAGCATTACAAGGGGATTCATGATAGAAAAAAGAGGGTCTAATCTAAAGCTTTTCAAATATAAGTATCGTCATTATCAGTTTCTATTTCCTTATGTAAAACTTATTCTTTTATAAAAATTAACTTCGTTTTTATTTTAATCTATTACTTTTAAGGTTACAGTTTTCTTATGGTTTTACTGATGCCTTTGATATGCAACGTGAAATCTGGAATAACTGATGGAAATAGGAGTGGAACTTTCTGGGGGTGTTGGTTTGTGTACCTAAGAAGTCGAGATATGTCAAGAACCGAATGAAGATATGCTACTTGAAATCATTATAGAGTTCTAAATGATCAAATGCTGATGCATGTTTGAAGTGTAAAGCCCAATGTATGTAAGGCTTTCCTGCTTCTTCATCATTATTATATATTTGTTATAGATGGCCTATTCTTCTTCACTTGGAATTTGAGTATCATGATCTATAGATTCATAAAGATTTGCTTGAGCTCATAAGATATATCTGTGTATAAGATATGTGATTACCATAATAAATCCAAAAAATATAAATAATATTGGAAATGGGGATGAGAGTATTCCATCAGAACAATCAAATTTTTGGAAAAATTGGCATTCAAATTCTATTTAGCTGTTGGTAATATATTGCTAATGTTGCAAGGTTGATGATGATTTGTTAATTTCAAAAATGCTATATGTTAACTAGAGTACTAGACTTTATGCATGATTAATGTGTCACACTTTGTTTTACAGAATTCATCGTTTAGTTATATTTGAAATAGATCTTATGGGTTAAGCAGTGCATCTATTTTTACATTCTTAAATTCCAAGCTCATTCAGTAAATAAACAGAAAGCATTAGGAGGAGAAGAGAAATACATAAGTGATCATATATCAACCTGCAGTGTTTTTTTAATCGATTTAGCCTACTAAAACATTCGTACAATGTCTCGATGCAGTATCATATCTAAATGCAATATTATGTGGCATACAAGTTGATAGAATGCGAGCTAAAATGCTGATCAAATTTTGTATTTTCTTCCCCACACTCATCTTCCATCTGGCTTTTGAGACAACTTCTCTCTGTTTCTCAAATCTTCAAATGTTTTTTCAATGGAAAAAATTATGATTCTTCTGATAAAGCTATGGTATCTAAATAGACAAGAAGAGGGTACTAGAAGATGGAGGAGGTGCACAGTGGTATACCTAGCCTACAGCTAATACATTTTGAGTTTGTCCAAATATGGTCCATAGCGATTAAGCATATAATATGAGTGCCAAAATTACTTATTTAGATCTAAATAAATTTATATAGGATATAAACAAGTTGTACTTGGCCTGCAAATTTGATTATTTAAACCATTTGGGATAGCAAATACATGTACTCATCATAAGCGTTAAATTTGTGTTGATGTTCCTCTTATCCTCTTCTCCACTTCATCATCTTTTACAATAAACCCAAACCCCTAAATCCATTTCCTAATCCCAAATCAAATTTGTTTTGGTTATTTCTCTCACCCTCTTTTTTGTACTATGCAGTAGTTGGCATGGGTCTCATTGTCACTATTTTGCAGATGAGTTAATTTGGAAAAAAGGGTCTCATTGTCACTATCCTTAAATTGATTGAGACAGATTTTAGGAGTTGGCGTGGGTCTCATTGTCATTATTTCACACATTTTGTTAAATATAGTTATTTTTTCCCCTCTTTATGATGCATTGATGAGCACTTGACTGATATAGATAATCGACATTATCCATTTAAGGAACTTACGAGAATGTGCAAAACTGCTTATACATCCTCTCTGCTTTTTGCTTGCCAAATTTTATAGAATTGCTTATATCAATACTAATTTTGGGGAAGCATGGATGGAGAATAGCATCAATATAATCCTATACAACAGCAGCACTGAACTTGGATCATATAATATAATCCTACCTTAGGTAAGCACGGTTGGAGAAGAGCTTCAATATAATCCTACCATATGCTACAAAACAGAACTCTATACCAGCAAAAAAATCACATACCAAGATGATTTCTTTATATTTCAGATATCATGAGGTCGAACAAAGGATCAATATCATTCCTTTTGTTTGATTATTTAATGAAATCACATAGTCTTTTATTTGTTTCAAAACCTTCTTGCTGTTAAAGTTCTAATTTACACCAACTGTTTCGGATCAATACATATACAACCAATAAGAGGAAAGTTTATATAAAGTTGTATTTGTTTTAGGATCAAAGGATGCTTTGTTAAATGCCTTTCTTTTGGCTGTCGAAAGATTTTGTTGTGGTCTTCTGTAGGTGCACTATTTGTCTTATTCAAAGTTAGCATTGAATACTTATTACGTGATTTGTTTTACCTCACGTTTGGGTTACATATGTGGTATTCTCTTTGGTGTGTCATTGTCAATGTAGGTGGAGTTACATAGGCATGTAAGCTTTGTGAGAGCACATATTGTTGCTCTCAAGCTGCTGGGTTTGTGATCTTTGCAGATAATGGTAATAGCACTTTCTCTCCTTTATGAATAAAAGGCTCATTTTATTGGTGCCTAAAATATTTATCAGAGTCAATATTTTAAGAAGATAATAATCCATTGTTTTGCTTTTGGATTTTTTCATGTTAAAATAGTTTATTGCCTTCCCAATTTAAATGGAATTAAAGCCCAATCAAGGAATAGGAACTGCTTTTTTATCCATTGGGTTGGATACTTGGATTAAATCCATTATTTCTTAAAGCACACAATATTCTGAGAGGAATATCGGTTTAGGTCTTTGACAGTGTGTAATTTGATTTTTATTGGAGAGCAAAATCCCTAACGGTTATGAATGATTTCTTTGACAGTGTGTGATCCCATTAAGTCAACACTTGCGGTACAAGGCTGATGAAGAGTTCAGTTCATGGATAATTTCTTTGACAGTGTGTGATCCCATTAAGTCAACACTTGCGGTAGAAGTCTCTCTAATTTCTTTTGCATAGTGGTATATATCTCAATTGGATGAATAGAGTGTTCCCCATTATATAAGCACATTTTATCAATATTTGTGTTTGGTTTATAAATGATGGTGCAACTGTAACATTTATATCAACATATGATAAAATCTCAGCAACCTTGAAATTTTCCTTGGTACACTTTCTATTTGTTTGACAACCTTATTGAAACAATTACTAAAAACAGCTCGACTTGATCACTTATCTATCAACATTGAGAATGATTAACTTAGGGAAAGTCTGATGCTAATGAATCTGTTCACTTCCACACAGTAAGTTTAATGTTACATAGGATGTGGTAAAATGTTGTTTTCTTTTGATTAGAAACTGATTGAAATATTTTTGTTTATATCTGTCTAGCAATCTTTATCAGCAACGGCAGATCACGATCCTGATACTCTGTGTGCTGTTACTTCTGCCAAGAAAGTGTCATCTGATGAGTTGCTTAGTCAAGATATTCAATCTGCCCAGTTATCAAGTACAAAGATTACAAAGCATATCAAGACTGAGTGAAAGGAAACAATTTATATTAGTATCAGAATATGTATTTACTTATGTTGTGGCTTTACAAGTACTTTGCTATGTCATCAAGTAGCAAAAAAAACTTGAACGAAAATTATGATTATAGGTCATAATTTTCATTCTATTTTGTATTGTGATGGCTCAATCTAATTATGTATGATACTCTAATGTTCATTTTAATCTAATTATGTATAACCATGTTATGTGTGATGAATGGTTGATGATAAATTGTTGGTTTACCACATGGAATGAAAGGAAAATGATTGGTGTGGTTATGCTTAAAATCCAACAGAACACAACATGGATAATGGAAAAAGGAAACTCAAGGCTTATTGAAAAACATGTCCAGTATTCAAATGAATTACACGGATGAACTTATGGATAAAAAAACAACTATTTCCCAATTTCCACTTACACTTTTACAGAACAAAACATTTAGTTTACTAAAGAGATGTGAATTGCAATATAGGTGTAAATAACAATGGTGAGTACTATCTAAGCAAGTCTCTTAATATGCTGCCCAACATCTGGAAACAATCACGATATAAACTGATATTCATATTTTCAACTATACTATATAGACAGCTTAGGTAGTGTGTGGTTTATTTTTTGTTTGCATGAAAGGCAACACTAATGTAAGTGAAACTCGATTAGCAAATGACAGGCAGAATGAGGAAAGTTTATAATTGTTTCCTAGGCATTGACTTACTAAACCACTGATGCCATGTTCCAAATATCGACAAACTATTCAATAAAATACGTAGTAAAGGACAGATATTGGGAGTTGTGGTGCAGAAAGGTCTATCACAAATAAAGCTAACAAGTAATGTATCTATACCTGCTAATCTTCGTCAATGGATACCAAATCATGCGAAAATTAAGAGTTATGTAGAGATAATTATAAGCAGGTTTATAATTATCATATCTGCTAATCTTTACGAAATAGTTACTAGAATAATTTTATTTTAGAAGGTTTTTAATTCTTACGGGAAAACATTACATGTGGTCGGTGTAATTTTATTATAAATGTTTATTTTGCTTAATACTCCTACAAGGAAATATTACATGTTATCGATGTAATTTTATCGTCTTCGAACACATATCAACTTTATAAATAATTTTATTATTTATATACATACATTCATGCTACAGACTTAAAAAAAAAACAAATACAGGATTTCTTGGCGACCAATACCGCGCGACCCATGCATCGCACGGGTATGTTACTAATTTCGGGTAAAAACTCACCCGATAGTGAAATTTGCGACAAAACTACGTCTAAATTTTTCATAAACATTTAAATAATTTTTCTAAAATTTGGGGTGTTACACTTTCAAACCAATGCCTTTTCTCTCTTTAGAAGTATTTTTAAAGCCCCCAAGGATATGGGCCATTTTGCTATTGCTAGCTCCTTTAGTTAAATAATTTTGGAAATCTTCTCCTTCTTTATCAACAAGAAATTCTAAACTCATTTTCTAATGTAACCTTCATTCACCAGACGGTGATTTTCAGCATTTAGCTTCTCATACTCCTCCTTGAGTGTTGAATTCAAATCATTCATGTTTTGAAAATCTTTTGGCAGCTCAGAAAATTTCTTTTTGAAACCATTTTACTCAATGGACACAGTTGAGGAGTTTTCTAGAAGCCTATTAAAATCAATTTGTAACTCAGAGAAATAATTTGTTTTTACCTCATTGTCTCATTCTTCGTCTAATTCAATATTAGTCACCAGACAGCGATTGACTTCTTCACTTGCTTCTTCTTTGTCTGACAATGAGAGATCCAAATCCTCTTACATGGCCATAAGTCCTTTCTTCTTCTTTTTGAACGCATTCTTCTTGGGTTGCTCATTGTTAAGATGAGGGCATTCAGATTTGAAATGCCGCATTCATTGGCTGGAAATTAAAGAAAGACACAGTAAAAATTTTCGCAAAGGACACCTTAAAGACTTAATTAATACTAGAGTTTGCAATTTTCGAAAACATCTCCACAAACAATACATATTTGCCTTAAATAAATTACAGAATTTAACATCTATTACTATTATAGACTTATAACAGAAAAGGAAATACTTTTAGACTCTAATAGACTCCGACTCGTGATCTGGTAACTCAAGGTCTCGCGTGGCGGCAAGACCGAGCACACTTCATGCTCTGAACTTTTCCAATAAGCTAGTACCTGAAAAAATGCCCCAAATTGGTGAGTTATGGAAACTCAGTAACATAGGCATAACTAGATTGTAGTTTTCATAAGGCATCCAAAATGGTTACATAAAACATACAATTCTGTAGAAAACAGGGCATGAATCGATCCACCAGTGTGTGAATCGATTCAACTCACTGAAGCAGAATTCAATTCACCAGTTGGTGATTCGATTCACTGCCTTGCAATTCGATTCACAGAACCAAATTGAAGGCCTAGGCACCTCTTGTGAATCGATTCAGGACCTTGTGAATCGATTCATGCAGTTCAAAATGCAGGAAAAAAAGGTTTTAACAGCAGAACTTGCAATTTAACCCCCAAAAATACCTTAATCAACTCCTACTCACCACTTCTAATCATTCAAATCAAACATCACAATTGATACACAAAATCAATTCATCACACATATCAAATCATGAGCAATCACATTTTTAAAGTGTCACACAATCCTAAAAAATCATGAACAACCCATCACCAAACCCATTTCCATTCTTTGATTCCATATACCCCCAAACAATCCCAATGAAATTAAGGCTAAAAATCATGGATCAAACATGATAAAAAGAAAGAAACCTCATATTTATCACATAAATTTCAAACCACTTCAAATCCAATCTTTAAGGAATTTCATGTTGCATACAAGTCATTCACTCCACAACTTTCATGAATCCAAATGAAAACCCAACTCCTCTCATATCAATACCCCATTCTTTTCTTTCTAACTTAATGGAATATTCAACTACCAAACATTCAAGAACATCCAGTATAAACCCAACATACATTTATCAAATCATATAGCAAACTCTAAATCAACCAAGCAAGTGAAACTCGCATTAAACATCTTGCAAGCATATAAAATTGCATAAGAACCTAAGCACACCTTAAAGAGAGGTTTTAATTTAGGGATTCTATGTTACCTTAGGGCTTGATAATATAAAATCCCCAATTTCTAGGGTTTGAGCTCCATCATCTCACTGATTTAAGCTTTCCTTTGAGCCTTGATTTCTCCTTCCATTTTCCTCTTCACTTCCTCAATCTCTCTCCCTCTCTGTTTCGGTCTCCCTCTCTTACAATCTCTCTCTCTCTCGCTGTCTCTCTCACCACCGTGCACCACCACACGCCGCCACCACTAGGGCGGTCGGGGCCCGCCCTTCTTCATCTTTTTTCTCGCCTTCGCGCACTCCCTCTCTCTCTTTCCCCTTTCTCTTCTTTTTTTCTTCTTTTGCTTTTTTTTTGCTTTCCCTTCTTTTCTCTCTGCTGCAGCGTGTGTGTGATTTTAAAATGGGAGAAAGAGAGTGGGTTAAGGTTTGAACAAGGGAAGTGTGGTGTATGGTCGGGGTAAATGCATAGGTTTAATAAAATTTGTCTAACAAGTCCTCATTTAATTTCTTAATTTATCCTTTGGTCCTCATGAGATCCTTAGGTACATTAATCAATTAAACTACTCATACTTAGTAAATAAATCCCCTTTTTACTTCGGGTCTTTAATTACCAAGCTTACGGAAAGTTGGGGTGTTACATTACTCCCCTCCTTTTTGGAATTTTGTCCCAAAATTTCGCCCTATCTTCTTACCTCATCCTTCTTTAGGATTGGTTCTCGGCGCTTCCGCTGCGAACTCCAATTCTACACCTCTCCAAATAGGTAAACTCCTTGCCTTGACTTAAGTCTATCTAAGGCCATTTCCCTTATTCTTGAGGACAATACTCCTATTACTAATCACACTTAGCAAAGAATAAAATACGTTTACTTCAAGCATGAAATCAAGATGTTGCTAATGCAGACAATCAAACATCAAGTTAACCAAGAAAATATAACATTCATACAATCTAACTCACTCCTCGTATTCCTCTAAAGTCCATTTACTACTTGAACTAGGAATACAAGTTGTGAGTGCATTACTCGCGTCTACATATTCCTTTATGGTTCGTTCGTCTATTGAACCAGAAATCTTACGCCGCCGAATTCTGTCGAATGGAAAGACATCTGACCTCGGACCGCCTTAACATATGCTTTAGGATTCGGTTAGATTAACCCTTTGTTCGATTCATCAACCCCGGATCGATAAAGCATGAGCATATAGCTCCATAATACGCTCAGTTACCCTTTAGTGTAACCAATATGAGCGTCCCCACGTTTGAGCACGTATTCAACTTCAGTCATTGGTTAATTAGGCCAGGCTGTCATGTCTTTTCTGCCAAGGACATATCTTCTTAGAGGCTTTCCTTTGGTGAGGAAATGTTTATGTAGTTAACGTCTACACCACGTGACACACATTTTCTTTCATTAAAACATTTCTAAGTTTACTCAACGGTTTCCCCAAAGTGTAATGGACAGGGTTCCTTCAACTAGAGGCCTCCCACAGTCATGTCACTCATAGAGCTTTTTCCCCCACAGGTGTAACACCATTGTAACGAAAGGGGTTCCTTCAACTAGAGGCCTCCCACTGCCACGTTACTCTTAGGGCTTTCTTCCCCCAAAGGTGTAACACCATTGTAAGATTGTCACTTTGAGTATCACATACATTGAAAATTTTTCATTTACAACATTCATTCAGGTGTTATAAATGGAAATTTTTCCTTAAGCACCTCTTCCTTAAGCTTATGGAATTGGTACTTATCTCTTAGCACATTATACTTGGTCTATGCAATTAGAAATTCTAAAGTTAATTAACTCATGCAAGGTATCTGTTAGTTAGACTGATCTGATTTACACTAATCGGTTACAAACTAGGCCTCAACCAAGTGATAAGTCTCATTCGGTTGGAAACTGGCTAGATGGAATCATATCAAATACAACTCAACGAATTACTCGCAATAATTAATAACCTTAGGTTTCGACCGATTAAACCATGCCCATAACATTACGCTCTTTGTTGGAATTTCCTACTTATCCTTTTCAACTTGATAGATTAATTCTACTTTTTGGTTCAATTAGAATTGGATCGGGAATCCACGCACCCATGACTGATAGCAACATGGACTAATGCGTTTGTCGCCTGGTCTAATAACCAACGGACCAACGAACATCAAGAAAATAAATTTTTTGAGATTCTTGGGAATAATCTATCTCACTTATTATAAACTACCTTTAATGCTCATTCTAAATCATTGGAAATCCAAAAAGGAAATAATCTCTACAAAGGAGCTAATTGTCTGGAGAATTTGGTGATTCCATTAACTGATCACAGACTAGGTCTCATTCTAAATGAGGTTCTTATTTGGTTAAGACAAAGTTTATCATTGGTCAAGCGAAGTCACTTCATGTATTGGTCAATTGAATCGAGTGCAAACATTAATAACTTTGGATTCCCACAGATTTAGCTTTTCTTAAAACTCTTACGGTTCAAAGACTATAGTCTAATCCTCTTCCTTAGGTTAGTTATTCCACTAAGGTCACTATACCTAGAAGACTTAGGGTTTTTCTGCCTCACTAGGGCTTGATCACTTTCGAGGTTCCCTACTACAACTTAGGCATTGGAGATTGTGGCCTATCTTCATCTTACTTCTTATCCTTACCACTAACTACTCAGAACTCTATGATTCACTTAGGGATTATCGTAGGATTCCAATCAATCTAGGATCCATTCATAATGGATTAGGCTAAATAAACTTGATTAATTAACAAGTGTTGGAAACCTAATTGATTATAAATGCCTATCCTAATTGATTAAAACCATACAATTAAGAACCCTTACTTATCAACCCTAATTGCCATTGAACTAAGTAGTCATAACAAAAGAATTGACAAGGATTGCTAGACCACAATAACTCAAACAACACATGATCGTATATCCTAAGGCAACTTCGTCAGTTTACTAAACACTTCATACACAGGGTATGGCACCAACCAAGTCGTGATCATAACTGCTAGTTCGATTCTCGAATATAGGTAAGGAATTCAAGGTACTCACTCACTTATATTTGATAGCCGAAACATACATCACTTCAAAATTCACCCTGCGGAGAGAACAATGAAGGAAATCTAAAACATATGTCGATATAGGGGTGAGGACAACAATTCACCCTTTTTCACCCAAAAAGACCCGACATTTCAAGATCAAATCATAATAGTAAGGTATTCAAATATGCAGATAATTACCAAGTCCTTTCTCAAGAACAAGCAAGAATGAATTCAGTGCATTGATAAACTAACAATACATCTCACATGAATTGATTACACACACATAAACTTAAGCCAAACAAAAGAATGACAAAAGTCCTAACACGTTCATCGTTAAAACATAATTTCTATTCAATCTTCTAACATTACATAACATATGCAAAGTATTATACAAGTTGAATTGAAATCATACATTAACAGACAATCTTTTCGAAGACAGATAAGGAAATACAAGAGTATCTTCTTGTATGTCATTCGTCATCCATTTCATTCATCACTGGACTCAATCAACAAATAGCACATTAGGGTTAACATCATATTGATTATAGATTGAGAAGAAACACGGAAGTCCCTATTCTGATGAACGGTATGGATTTCTGCTTTCTTTTCTCTGTGGATACTTATATGTATACACACATACATAAAAGTATATACTTAGAGAAATCGGATTCAAAGACATAACTAACACTTCCTAAATCAGACCACTTCTAGATACATAACTCACAGTCCGATGAGGTCGAACTGCTTTGATACCATAATGTAACGCCCCGACTCTAATCAACGCATTACTTAAAAGATTTGACAGGAAATCAAGGAAAGACACAGTAAAAATTTTCGCACATGATACCCTAAAGACTTAATTAATACCAAAGTTCGCAATTTTCTAATACATCTCCACAAACAATACATATTTGCCTTAAATAAATTACAGAATTTAACATCTATAACTATTGTAGACTTATAACATAAAAGGAAATACTTTTAGACACTAAAAGACTCTGACTCGTGATCTGGTAACTCAAGGTCTCGCGTGGCGGCAAGACCGAGCACACTTCATGCTCTGAACTTTTCCAATAAGCTAGTACCTGAAAACAATGCCCCAAATTGGTGAGTTATGGAAACTCAATAACATAGGCATAACTTAAAATATTTACCATTGTTATCAGCCATACGTGGTGTGCTACGTATGGAAAACTCCTCCCAACAAACACAATCATAATCGTACAAAACTAATCCTGATCATTATATCCTTAAAATACCCATTCATATCCAACGTTAATCATATGCCAATTATGTCATTAAAGCATAGCACTAGGTTGATTATGAAAACCCTAGAATATAGTTTTCATATGGCGTCCAAACTAGTTACACAAAACATACAATTCTGCAGAAAACAGGGCATGAATCAATCCACAAGTGTGTGAATCGATTCACCTCACTGAAACAGAATTCGATTCACCAGTTGGTGAATCGATTCACTGCCTTGCAATTCGATTCACAGAACCATATTGAAGGTCTGGGCGCCTCTTGTGAATCGATTTAGGACCTTGTGAATTGATTCATGCAGTTCAAAATGCAGGGAAAACAGGTTTTAACAGCAGAACTTACAATTTAACCCCCAAAAATACCTTAATCAACTCCTACACACCACTTCCAATCATTCAAATCAAACATCACAATTGATACACAAAATCATTTCATCACACATATCAAATCATGAGCAATCACATTTTTAAAGTGTCACACATTTCTCAAAAATCATGAACAACCCATCATCAAACTCATTTCAATTCTTTGATTACATAGACCCCAAACAATCCCTATGAAATTAAGGCTAAAAATCAAGGATCAAACATGATAAAAAGAAAGAAACCTCACATTTATCACATAAATCTCAAACACTTCAAATCCAATCTTTAAGGAATTACATGTTGCATACAAGTCATTCACTCCACAACTTTCATGAGTCCAAATGAAAACCCAACTCCTCTCATACCAATACCCCATTCTTTTCTTTCTAACATAATGGAATATTCAAGTACTAAATATTCAAGAACATCCAGTATAAACCCAACATACATTTATCAAATCATCTAACTAACTCTAAATCAACCAAGCAAGTGAAACTCGAATTAAAGATCTTGCAAGCATATAAAATTGCATAAGAACCTATCCACACCCTAAAGAGATGTTTTAATTTAGGGATTCTATGTTACCTTAGGGCTTGATAAAATTGGAGATAAAATCCCCAATTTCTAGGGTTTGAGCTCTATCATCCCTTTGATCTCAAGCTTTCCTTTGAGCCTTGATTTCTCCTTCCACTTTTCTTTCTCTTCTTTGATCTCTCTCCCTTTTTGTTTTGATCTCCCTTTCTAGCTGTCTCTCTCTCACCACCGCGCGTCGCCACTACCAGGGCGGTCGCGGCCCGCCCTTCTTCCTCCTCCTTCTCTCCGTCGCGCTCTCCCTCTCTCTTTCCCCTTTCTCTTCTTTCTTTCTTTCTTCTTCTTTTTTTTTTTTTTGGTTTCCCTTCTTTTCTCTCTGCTGCAACGTGTATGTGTGTTTAAAATGGGAGAAAGAAAGTGGGTTAAGGTGGGAACAAGTGAAGAGTGTGTATGGTGGGGGTAAATGCATTGGTTTAATAAAATTTGTCTAACAAGTCCTTATTTAATTTCTTAATTTTCCTTTGGTCCTCATGAGATCCTTAGGTAAATTAATCAATTAAACTACTCATAGTAAATAAATCCTCTTGTTACTTAGGGTCTTTAGTTACTAAGCTTAGGAAAAGTTGGGGTGTTACAGATATCGATGTGCTTTGTCCTTTCATGTTACACTTGGTGATTTGCCAAATGGATTGCACTTTGGCTATCACAGTGAACCTTCACACATCCTTGCGTAATCCCTATTTCACCAATCATCCCTTTTAACTATATGGCTTCCTTTACCCCTTCAATAAGGGCAATGTACTCCGCTTGAGTCGTCGATAGCACTACAACGAATTGTCCGCATCCACATATCCCTTAAGAGCGTCTCCTCCTTGAGCTGCCTTCGTGTATCTCAAACCGCATTTCAAAGAGCAGTTCAAATACCTCAATACCCACTTTAAAGCCTCCCAATGTGCTTGACCCGGATTTGCCATAAACTGACTCACAATGCTAACCGCATACGCCAAGTCCGGCCTACTACAAACCATGCCATACATGATGCTTCTCACTCCACTAGCATATGAAGTAGAGTCCATCTTCCTCCTTTCCTCCTCAGTGGTAGGAGCTTGAGTAATCGAGAGCTTCATGTGGTGACCCAAAGGTGTGCTAACCGGTTTAGCTTCGTGCATCCTAAACCTTTTAACAAACTTCTTCAAGTAACCATGTTGAGATAAGAACAATGCCCTTTTTTTTCGGTTTCTCAAAATATCCATTCCAAGTATCCTCTTCGCAACACCAAGATCGTTCATCTCAAATTCTGAATTTAACTTCTCCTTAAGCTTACCAATCTCTTCCTTGCTAGTGCTAGCCATTAGAATATCGTCCACATAAAGAAGCAAGTAAAGAACACATTTCTTTCCTCCTTTCATTATGTATATACAACTATCATAGCCACTTCTAACAAAACCCAATCTCAAAAGAAAATCGTCAAACCTCCTATACCATTGATGAGGGCTCTGTTTCAACCCATAAAGAGATTTTCTTAAGAGACACACCTTCGACTTGTCCTCTACAAACCCTTTCGATTGTTGCATGTAGATTGTCTCTTCTAGGTCTCCATGAAGAAAAGCTGTCTTGACGTCCATTTGGTCTAACTCAAGATTGTGCTGATTAATAATTACCATTAGAACCCTTATGGAACAGTGCTTAACCATAGGTGAAAATATCTCGTTGTAGTCAATCCTTTCAATCTGTGTAAAGCCCTTTGCCACAAGTCTTGCTGTATACCTTGACTCTTCAATTCTAGGAATACCTTCCTTTTTCTTGAAGATCCACTTGCATCCAACTACCCTCTATTTCTTAGGTATATCCATAAGCTTCCAAGTCTGATTCTTCTCCAATGAATTCATTTCTTCATTCACTGCCTGCAACCATTTCTGACTCTCTTTGCTCTCCATTACCTCCCTGAAGCTCTTCGGTTTTGAGTCTTGAACCTCTTCAGCCGCATTAAGAGCATAACAGATAAGATCAACATAACCGTATCTCTTCGGTAGTCCAGTCTCCCTCCTTTCTCTATCTCTTGCCAACTAATAGCCAGGATCAACTGTAGGTTATCTTCCCCTAGAACTTAACGGTGAAGGACTATCCTCTCTTTCATCTCTGGTCTCACTAGTAAAAAGCTCCACCTTAAACTGAGTTTTTTCCACCTCTGTTTCTGAGTTCCTTTCCTCCAGGTCTTTGCACATCATCCCCATTCTGGTTTCATTAAATGTGACATCCTTACTTATAATGAACTTTGACCCTCCAGGCTCCAACTTCCACAGCTTGTAACCCTTCACACCTTCCGGATAACCAATGAAGATACACTTCACAGCCCTAGTCTCAAGCTTGTCTTGCCTGACATGAGCAAACACCAAAGCCTCGAATACCTTCAAATTAGAGTAGTCTGCCGGTTTCCCACTCCATACCTCCATAGGTGACTTGAAGTCTAACGCTGTTGATGGACATCTATTAATCAAATACACTGCCGTACTAGCAGCTTTACCCCATAAACTCTTAGGTAACCCAGCTCCTGAGAGCATACACCTCACACACTCCAAGATGGTCCTATTCATACGCTCCGCTAGGCCATTTTGTTGCGGTGTCCCTGCCACGGTCTTATGCCTCTTAATTTCCTATTTCCTGCAAAACTCATTAAACTGCTCTGAAACAAACTCCAGGCTGTTATCAGTTCTCAAAACCTTAAGTTTAGTTCCCATTTGATTTTCTACAAGAGTGTGCCATTCCTTAAACTTTTGAAAGGTGTCACTTTTATTTTTCAAAATATAAATCCATACTCTTCTAGAGAAATCATCAATCATGGTGAGAAAATAGGAACCCCCTCCATGAGTTGTCACTCTTGAAGGACCCCAAAGGTCTGAGTGCACATACTCAAAGGGTCTACTAGATATATGCATGCCACTTCCAAATTTCACCCCATGTTGTTTTCCTAGTATGCAATGATCACAAAACTCTAGTTTATCCATTTTATCACCATCTAACAAATTCTGTTTTGCTAGTTCCACTAATCCTTTCTCACTAACATGCCCTAACCTTAAATGCCATAATTTGGTTTTATCATGTGGAGTTTGACTAGCTATTGATGCATGAGCAATACTAGTAGAACCATCAAGTATGTATAAACCATATGTTTTAGTTCCTTTAGCAACTATTAATGCACCATAAGAAATCTTAATCATGCCATGTTCAATTCTAGTGCTATAGCCTAATCCATTAAATATGCTTATAGATAAAAGATTTCGTTTAAGTTTGGGAATGTACTTCACATCTTGTAATAGGAATTCCTGGTTATTAAGCATCTTTAGATGTATAGAAACTATACCTTGCACCTTGCATGCTATGTTGTTATCGAGGCTAACCACTCCACCTTATTTAAGTTCCAAGGTCTCAAAGTACTCCTTCCTAGAACACATATGACATGAGCATCCGGAATCCATCACCCAAATCTTCTCCATTTCCAAACTTGTAACCACTTGAGCCCCGACACTCTCAAAACCATCCAAAGCAATCGCTACTTCCACAGAATCACCCTTGCCCCTTTATTAGGACAATCCTTCTTGAAATGACCGGTATTGTGACAATTAAAGCACTTGAACTTCGCCTTATTGTTCCTCTTTGACTTGGACTTCGACCTAGGCTTCTTTCCTTTATTATTCCCTCTATTCTCACTTCTCCTCTTGACACATTTAAGCTTTCACCACTATCTTTGTAATGTCTGTACCTCAACGTAAATTGAAAGGACGATAAATTACATTAAAGCACAGGAGTTACTTAAAATTTACAAACTTGTTACAGTAATCAAAGTCATAAATTTCATAACTAAATAATAAATCTAATAAATAGATTACAACTTATACAATTCCTGGAATATCAAACTTTAACTAGGTCTTTTAAGATCACTAGGTTATAGATACGACTACAACTCCTAAAACAAATTGAAAACACTACAATCATTAAGCCTACGGTGTCGCCTGATTTTCTCTTGGTACCTGCTTATCTAAAATAAAAAGAGAAAGAGTGAGATAAAATCTCAGCGAGCCCTTCACGGACTCCTAACAATCTCTCGTCGAATCTTACTATATTAATAAGACTAATTGAGGCATTACATACCAAAACATACTTTTCCTTTAAAACATAAGAACTTGCTTTGAAAACATGTTAGGCACCCTAAGCGTGAACACCCTAGAATACACTAACCTGAGTCTAACTTGCTATGTTGCCGGGCGTGTTTAACCGATCCAACATACACCTAGAATTACATAGTATATTGTCGGGCATCTTATCCTCCAATATACCCTTTAGACTACTTAGTATATCGTCGGGCGTGTTTATCCCTGTCAAATATACACTTAGACGACTTAGTATATTGCCGGGCGTGATAATCCACGGTCCAATATACGGTTAGACAACTGAGTATATTGCCGGGAGTGATAATCCACGGTCCAAATACGCTTTAGGGAAACTAGTATATTGCCGGGCGTGATAATCCACGGTCCAATATACAACATGAGAAACTTAATATATTGTCGGGCGTGATTATCCTGGTCCAATATACCATTCATAATATTACTTATCCAACATGCATGTTTACAATGGAAGTAAATAGGCAAACAAGGAGTCTAACACTTGTGCAGCAATTACTAATACCAACTATCGCCAATGAAACTTAAGTAGATCACATGCTTAAGCTTGGAAGTTAAATGAACACCATAATCTTAATCATAAACTTTGCCCTCTGGGCTTATTTTGGAATTGGATAATTGTTATTTTGTTCCAGCAATTAGTAGAAACATTATCTCTATTTCTTGTTTGGACAAGAAAGGTTTTAATATTATTATTAAGGACAAATGTTGTTCGCTTTATTTGGATGATGTTTTCTATGCTAGTGCACCTATGAGTAATGGGATTTATGTCCTTGATCTTGATATGCCTATTTTTAACATAAATGCGAAAAAGGTCAAACCAAATGATTTGAACCCGACATACCTTTGGCACTGTCGTTTAGGCCATATAGGTGAGAAGCGTATTTCCAAACTCCATAAAGATGGACTCTTGGACTCATTTGATTATGAATCATTTGAGGTATGCGAATCTTGCTTATTGGGAAAGATGACCAAGGTCCCGTTCACTGGACAAGGTGAAAGGGCTAGTGATCTTTTGGGCTTAATACATAGTGATGTATGTGATCCACTAAGCAAAACTACTAGAGGTGGTTTTCCCTACTTCGTTACATTTACTGATGATTTCAGTAGATATGGGTTTGTGTATCTAATGAAACACAAGTCTGAAACCTTTGAAAAATTCAAAGAATTCAAGAACGAAGTGGAGAACCAACTTGGTAAGAGTATTAAGGCCATACGATCAGATCGTGGTGGTGAGTACTTAAGCCAGGAGTTTGATGACTATCTGAAGGAGTGTGGGATAGTATCCCAACTCACACCACCTGGAACACCACAATGGAATGGTGTGTCCGAAAGGAGGAATCGTACCTTGTTAGACATGGTTCGATCTATGATGAGTCAGTCAGACCTCCATGACTCTTTCTGGGGATATGCTTTACTTACAGCTGCTTTCACCCTTAACCGTGTTCCATCTAAGGCGGTTGAAAAGACACCATATGAGATATGGACGGGTCGAAGACCCAGTATGTCCTTTCTAAAGATTTGGGGCTGCCATGTTTATGTGAAACGCATGATTTCAGATAAACTTGGACCTAAATCAGATAAATGTATATTTGTGGGGTACCCTAAGGAAACTAAGGGATACTATTTCTACAACACCTCTGAGGACAAAGTGTTTGTTGCAAGGACTGGAGTGTTCCTTGAGAAGGAATACATCTCTAAAAGAGCCAGTGGGAGGAATGTAGAACTTGGAGAAATCCAAGACCCACAAAATACTAAACCACCTGTAATGGAACAAGAACCAGTACCACAAAGTGTTGTGGTTCAACCAATGGTTCAAGTAGCACAAGATCCGCGTAGGTCTAGCAGGCCACGTCGCCAACCTGAGAGATATGGACTTCTCCTAACTCAAGAAGGTGATGTGCTGCTCATGGATCAAGATGAGCCTGTGACTTACCAGGAGGCCGTAATTGGCCCAGAATCTGAGAAGTGGCTAGAGGCCATGGGATCTGAGATGGAGTCCATGTACACTAACCAGGTATGGACCTTGGTTGAGCCACCCAAAGGGGTAAAACCCATAGGGTGCAAGTGGGTCTTCAAGAAGAAGACTGACATGGATGGTAAGGTGAATACCTTCAAGGCACGATTGGTGGCGAAAGGGTTCAAGCAAATTCATGGAATAGACTATGATGAAACCTTCTCCCCAGTCGCAATGCTTAAATCCGTCCGGATCCTACTTGCCATTGCTGCATACCATGACTATGAGATCTGGCAGAAGACTGCATTCTTTAATGGGAATCTTCTCGAGGTTAGGGAAATGATATCCCTACACAGGAAAATGTGAAAACATGGTTAGGGAAATGTTTCTCGATGAAAGACTTAGGCGAGGCATCCTACGTGCTAGGAATCGGGATGTATAGAGATAAATCACTGAGGCTACTCGGCCTTAGTCAGAGTACATATGTTGACAAAGTGCTTAGGCGCTTTAATATGCAAGATTCCAAGAAAGGTCTCTTGCCTATGTCACATGGCGTGTATCTGTCCAAGGGACAATGTCCTACCTCATCAGATGAAAGGGAACGCATGAGTAAAGTTCCATATGCTTCGGCAATTGGTTCTATCATGTACGCTGTGATGTGTACTAGACCAGATATCTCGTATGCTTTAAGCGTAACGAGTAGATATCAATCTGACCCTGGTGAAGGCCATTGGACAGCTGTCAAGAACATCCTTAAGTACTTGAGAAAGACTAAGGATTCGTTCTTGGTTTATGGCGGTGAGGAAGAGCTTGTTGTAAAGGGTTACACTGATGCTAGCTTCCAAACCGACAGGGATGATTCCCGATCGCAATCGGGGTTTGTGTTTTGCCTAAATGGCGGAGCTGTTAGCTGGAAGAGTTCAAAGCAAGAGACAGTTGCTGATTCTACTACAGTGGCTGAGTATATAGCTGCCTCTAATGCAGCCAAAGAGGCCGTTTGGATCAGGAAGTTCATTTGTGAACTTGGCGTTGTTCCTAGCATTTCAGACCCGATTGACCTCTTTTGTGATAACAATGGAGCAATCGCGCAAGCTAAGGAACCTAGATCTCACCAGCGGTCCAAACATATACATAGGCGTTTCCATCTCATTCGAGAGATCATCGATAGAGGAGATGTAAAGATATGCAGAGTACCTACACTGGACAATGTTGCAGACCCACTGATGAAGCCTCTTGCTCAGCAGAAGCATGATGCTCACACAACATCGATGGGTATTAGATTGATGCCCGATTGGCTCTAGTGCTAGTGGGAGATTGTTGGTGTAAGCCCTAGTGGCCAATCTAGTTTTAGTAGATTATCATTTGTGTCATGACTTTGATTATATATTTGATATATATATATATATATATATATATATATATATATATGAGGCATTTTTTGTTTATTGTGTTATTTATTTTATAGCATAATAAAGTCCTTAGAATAGACAGTTCGTTTCATGGAACATCAAGTGCGACTTGATCATGAGACCCCATTGAACATATAGAACGTTATTCTTAAAGCATCCGTAGTCGAGTATTATTGTTAATTAGGACGACAATAATGCATAGAGACTATTGTGTGAGTAGGATGATGACCACATCTCATGGGTCATGGATATGCGATATCAAGTCGGCACACAGGTATAAATATTAGGTGTAATATTTATATTGGGTGACCTTATGAGGACGCTTCATAATAGTTATGCAAGTGTCATAGGCGCTCCTCATGGCGACCATAGTGAAGTAGTCCTTTGACTTGAAGTCACTGCGATTCCTACATGTGGAGTTGTAGGCTTTAATGCTATCAAACGTCATCCGTAACAGGATGATCATAAAGATAGTAATTGGGCCTTCAATGAATCATGTTGAGGGGTGCGAGTGATGTAGACAGGATTCATCCCTCCTACATAACAGGAGTAATGTCTTGGGCCTCTCGATAGAGTGAGACGTGAAATATGCGTGGCCACCGGAAGTGGGTCAATATATGATATTGGGCCCGCTTGTGATTACACGTCCATTCTGGTATCGAGGAACATATGATTGGACTTAGCGAGGATGACACATTTATGTCTCGTGTTCAATTAAGACATATGGACGAAGGGACATCGACTTCACAGTAATCTTGGTCGCGGAAAGGTTAAAATCAGATCACCGGTTTTTCCCGTTAATTGAGTAGCAGTGATGCATTGCTAGATGCCGCTCATTGTTTATAATATTTAATATTAATTTAATATTTAATATTATTTTAATTTTAATATTATTTCCAACTTAATGGGAACCTATAGGGTCACACGATAGAACGGTCTAATCGGAATCAAATTATTTAATTAAATAGTGATTTAATTAAATAAGAAGGAAATGGGCTCATATTGTATGAGGCCCATTAGGGCAATAGAATGAAAGGAAGGGAGCATATAAGCTTAATGCCCCAAAACCCTAGTGGTTAAGTCTTAGTCTTTTCTGTGCCTCCTTCCTGTAGCCGTCAACTAGCAAGACACATTCCGAGGCTACCGTTCGTGTGGACTGAGTAGAGACACTGCAAGATCGTGGTGTTGGTGATCAATCTCCTCTACGCTTCAAGAGGTAAACACTACAAACTATAATGCTATTTGTGATTCATGAGCAATGCGTGATCTGTGGTTATGGGGATATTTCCGCTTGAGAGATTTTTGAAAGAAATTTTTGAAAAGACAGTCTCTTAAATCCCCAACAGTGGTATCAGAGCCAGGTTCGCTTATTACCTTGAATCCAATTGCTTGTTTACCGTGTTTAAAAGCATGTTTGAAGATCATATGTGATATGATCTTGAGAAGCATGTTTGTTTTGGGTTAAATGTTTAATTTCAATCTTGTTTCGAGTGTCTCGCCTGTATGAGATATGGACGGGTCGAAGACCCAGTATGTCCTTTCTAAAGATTTGGGGCTGCCATGTTTATGTGAAACGTATGATTTCAGATAATCTTGGACCTAAATCAGATAAATGTATATTTGTGGGGTACCCTAAGGAAACTAAGGGATACTATTTCTACAACACCTCTGAGGACAAAGTGTTTGTTGCAAGGACTGGAGTGTTCCTTGGGAAGGAATACATCTCTAAAAGAGCCAGTGGGAGGAATGTAGAACTTGGAGAAATCCAAGACCCACAAAATACTAAACCACCTGTAATGGAACAAGAACCAGTACCACAAAGTGTTGTGGTTCAACCAATGGTTCAAGTAGCACAAGATCCGCGTAGGTCTAGCAGGTCACGTCGCCAACCTGAGACATATGGACTTCTCCTAACTCAAGAAGGTGATGTGCTGTTCATGGATCAAGATGAGCCTGTGACTTACCAGGAGGCCGTAATTGGCCTAGAATCTGAGAAGTGGCTAGAGGCCATGGAATCTGAGATGGAGTCCATGTACACTAACCAGGTATGGACCTTGGTTGAGCCACCCAAAGGGGTAAAACCCATAGGGTGCAAGTGGGTCTTCAAGAAGAAGACTGACATGGATGGTAAGGTGAATATCTTCAAGGCACGATTGGTGGCGAAAGGGTTCAAGCAAATTCATGGAATAGACTATGATGAAACCTTCTCCCCAGTCGCAATGCTAAAATCCGTCCGGATCCTACTTGCCATTGCTGCATACCATGACTATGAGATCTGGCAGATGGATGTCAAGACTGCATTCCTTAATGAGAATCTTCTCGAGGATGTGTACATGTCACAACCTGAGGGTTTTGTCGATCCAAAAAATGTTGAGAAGGTATGCAAGTTGCAAAGGTCCATTTATGGATTAAAGCAAGCTTCTAGAAGTTGGAATCTTCGTTTTGATGAAACTGTAAGACAGTTTGGATTCATCAAGAACGAAGATGAGCCTTGTGTCTACAAGAAGGTTAGTGGGAGTATAATTGTTTTTCTGGTATTGTATGTGGATGACATACTACTCATCGGAAATGATATCCCTACACTGCAAAATGTGAAAACATGGTTAGGGAAATGTTTCTCGATGAAAGACTTAGGCGAGCCATCCTACATGCTAGGAATCAGGATCTATAGAGATAGATCACTGAGGCTACTCGGCCTTAGTCAGAGTACATATGTTGACAAAGTGGTTAGGCTCTTTAATATGCAAGATTCCAAGAAAGGTCTCTTGCCTATGTCACATGGCGTGTATTTGTCCAAGGGACAATGCCCTATCTCATCAGATGAAAGGGAACGCATGAGTAAAGTTCCATATGCTTCGACTATTGGTTCTATCATGTACGCTGTGATGTGTACTAGACCAGATATCTCGTATGCTTTAAGCGTAACGAGTAGATATCAATCTGACCCTGGTGAAGGCCATTGGACAGCTGTCAAGAACATCCTTAAGTACTTGAGAAAGACTAAGGATTCGTTCTTGGTTTATGGCGGTGAGGAAGAGCTTGTTGTAAAGGGTTACACTGATGCTAGCTTCCAAACCGACAGGGATGATTCCCGATCGCAATCGGGGTTTGTGTTTTGCCTAAATGGCGGGTCAATTATTGGAAGAGTTCAAAGCAAGAGACGATTCTTGATTCTACTACGATGGTCGAGTATATAGCTGCCTCTAATGCAGCCAAAGAGGCCGTTTGGATCAGGAAGTTCATTAGTGAACTTGGCGTTGTTCCTAGCATTTCAGACCCGATTGACCTCTTTTGTGATAACAATGGAGCAATCACGCAAGCTAAGGAACCTAGATCTCACCAGTGGTCCAAACATATACTTAGGCGTTTCCATCTCATTCGAGAGATCATCGATAGAGGAGATGTAAAGATATGCAGAGTACCTACACTGGACAATGTTGCAGACCCACTGACGAAGCATCTTGCTCAGCAGAAGCATGATGCCCACACTAGATCGATGGGTATTAGATTGATGCTCTATTGGCTCTAGTGCTAGTGGGAGATTGTTGGTGTAAGCCCTAGTGGCCAATCTAGTTTTAGTAGATTATCATTTGTGTCATGACTTTGATTATATATTTGATATATATATATATATTAGGCATTTTTTGTTTATTGTGTTATTTATTTTATAGCATAATAAAGTCCTTAGAATAGACAGTTCGTTTCATGGAACATCAAGTGCGACTTGATCATGAGACCCCGTTGAACATATAGAACATTATTCTTAAAGCATCCGTAGTCGAGTATTATTGTTAATTAGGACGACAATAATGCATAGAGACTATTGTGTGAGTAGGCTGATGACCACATCTCATGGGTCATGGATATGCGATATCAAGTCGGCACACAGGTATAAATATTAGGAGTAATATTTATATTGGACTGACCCACTATGAGGACGCTTCATAATTGTTATGCAAGTGTCATAGGCGCTTCTCATGCCGACCATAGTGAAGTAGTCCTTTGACTTGAAGTCACTGCGATTCCTACATGTGGAGTTGTAGGCTTTAATGCTATCAAACGTCATCCGTAACAGGATGATCATAAAGATAGTAATTGGGCCTTCAATGAATCATGTTGAGGGGTGCGAGTGATGTAGACAGGATTCATCCCTCCTACATAACAGGAGTAATGTCTTGGGCCTCTCGATAGAGTGAGACGTGAAATATGCGTGGCCACGCGGAAGTGGGTCAATATATGATATTGGGCCCGCTTGTGATTACACGTTCATTCTGGTATCGAGGAACATATGATTGGACTTAGCGAGGATGACACATTTATGTCTCGTGTTCAATTAAGACATATGGACGAAGGGACATCGACTTCACAGTAATCTTGGTCGCGGAAAGGTTAAAATCGGATCACCGGTTTTTCCCGTTAATTGGGTAGCAGTGATGCATTGCTAGATGCCGCTCATTGTTTATAATATTTAATACTAATTTAATATTTAATATTATTTTAATATTTAATATTATTGCCAACTTAATGGGAACCTATAGGGTCACACGATAGAACGGTCTAATCGGAATCCAATTATTTAATTAAATAGTGATTTAATTAAATAAGAAGGAAATGGGCTCATATTGTATGAGGCCCATTAGGGCAATAGAATGAAAGGAAGGGGGCATATAAGCTTAATGCCCCAAAACCCTAGTGGTTAAGTCTTAGTCTTTTCTGTGCCTCCTTCCTATAGCCGTCAACTAGCAAGACACATTCCGAGGCTACCGTTCGTGTGGACTGAGTAGAGACACTGCAAGATCGTGGTGTTGGTGATCAATCTCCTCTACGCTTCAAGAGGTAAACACTACAAACTATAATGCTATTTGTGATTCATGAGCAATGCGTGATCTGTGGTTATGAGGATATTTCCGCTTGAGAGATTTTAGAAAGAAATTTTTGAAAAGACAGTCTCTTAAATCCCCAACACATGTCACACTTACAAAATCATAAAAATATTTTTGATTTTCAAATATAATACATATCAAAATACTTCAAACATCAATCATTTATGTGATCTATACCTAGGATCACTGATACGCCAAAGATTATATTAAACAATAATAATAATAACAACGGTGTCTCCTGCAAACAATCTCAGAATCTGATCTCTTATTTCCCGAAGGACTTAAGAGGGTCACGGTAACGAAGGTCAATCAATCCTTTAGTCTCTGCAGCTTGCTCTTCTCCCTGCTGTCCCAGCAGTTCACATTGATTCTCCATAGTAGTCTATTGAGCAACAGCAATCACTGTCCTTGCTACCTCTTGGTTATCTGAATCCTCGGGTTCATCTCTCGAACTATCGGTTCCAACAGAAGGAATTACTCGTTTCTGAGATATTGGATTCCCACAAGGTTTTACAACCTCATTAGAACCCACAACAATTTCATGTGTCTCAGGACACATTGCTCCAATTAAGAACAATCCAAACAATTACAAGTAAAGTTAATCCACTTGAGGAACAACCACACAAGCATAGTTTGACTCACAATAAAACACATCTTGACTCCCAACAGGCTAACTTCTATCCTCCCGACACTTGACCAGCTATAATTTCCCGACACAGCCCGGTTAGAACCGAACCGCTCTGATACCACTATTGTAACACCCCATTTCCGGAGCGCTACTAAAGTAGATATTCTGACAAAAGTTGACATATTTCTAAAAGGCAAAATACTCTGCATTGCACGTTTTCTGAGAATATGGTTCTATATTTTTTTTTTAAACTTCTTAAAAGGGGCAGTCAGAGTATTACAGCGATTTTAGAAACATGGCGGTGAATAATTTAAGACACCAAATAAACCACATTAACCATACTCATTTATTCCATCAATTCATATATGATAATACATGTCTGGAAACATAATAGGCATTTTATTACAACACTGAAATGAACTACAAATATTCTATAGCTGGTCGACATGCTACATCCCTTACTAAACTTCTAGTAAGTTACCCCAGAAGTTCAAGTAAGAAGTCGGACGGCTATCCTCAGCTACTCTTCTCCGCAGTCCCAAGTCCTCCGCTTACTCCGCCATCTGGGTTACATTCATTAATTGAAAGAACCACTGGCAAGGGTTAACTTCTTAAAATAAAGAGACAGATGCACATACGACAATATATTCGACAACAAGGCATATAACAACACAACATAAATACAGGAAATAACAAATCATAAACTAGAGGCAACACAACAATATGCACAGTTCTCAAGACGCAACTCAAGACTCAACTTAAGACTCATTCCCTCACGACACTTTCGACAGTCTTCCGGAAGGTAACGCCGAACAAGCTGCTGAATTCCAGCCATTAGCCTTGGGCTCCACGATCACCCTAGGAATTTCAGGGTATGTTCCTTGACGCTACGACTTCTAACTAAGCTGCCGAAAACCAGCCGTAGCCTTTTAGGGGATCCTAGCACCCTAGGTTATTCGGGATATAATTCATCAACGTCACGACAACTCCAAACGACATGATGCTTAACTAAGCTGCCGAACTCCAGCCATTGGCTTTGGGTTCCGCGACCACCCTAGGATATCCGGGATATAGTTCATGCACGTCACGTCGACGCTTTTCACCATCCCAATGAAACAATCACCGCATATAATCAATCAAGAAGCAATCGAATAATTAATTAACCACATGTCAATAATATTCATGCCAAGCTTAACACAATGCACTCAGGTCAACAGTATAAGCAGTATAAGCATTCACATCATATCAAGCACCGACACCGACAACTCAGTTCATCCTTCTGCAACTCAGTTGAGTTAGCAGAGAGGCAATCATACAAGTGTGGGGGGTTGGGGACAGCTACCAACCACTTGCAAACAAGCCCACTAAATAATCATAAATAAAATTTTAAGAATTAAAAAGTCAAAGGGGTACGAGACCCTCACTTCGAACCCTGAGGTTCTCAGACTTCTTCGCTTTAAGACTTGAAATTAAATAATAACGCTTATCTATGTCTAAGAGTTGCCCTTACGCTAACATATTATACAAGTATGGAATGTGAAGTGCCTTTACGCACAAGTGCACAAAACATAAGCACATAAAATGTGAAGTGCCCTTACCAAAGTTGTCAGGTCACGGTCTCAGCATGTCGTTATCCTAACTCAGCACGAACTCAGATAATACAGATCCTAACATCACAGAACAAGCTTAGTGCAAACCTAGGCATACACTAACTCCAACTCCCTAGGTTCTCAACTTCCAAGAAAACAAAATCTCTTAAACAAGAACACTTACACTTGAAAAATAACAACAATTAAAAGAGTAAGATTTTAAAACTAAAACTCATCTTGAATAAAATACACTAATGATGGAAAATAAAGTTTTTAAATACTAAGCTTACTCCTTCAAAACTTGAGACATGAATCATTACTAGCTTTTAATACCTTTCATCATAACTCAAAATAAGACTCCACTAGGCCATTGGATCACAAGGAATCCTTTTGCCTTAAGTGCTTCATTGTCTTTGAAAATCAAAACAACTTCAATTTTCAATCAAATCACTTCCATAATTTTCTAAACTTATACAACAATTACATACAACTAATTTAAATACTAAGAACACAAAATAATTGCCTCCCAAGCTCTAGAGAGCTCGCGGCCTCACCTCTCCTTTTCAAGAAAGTTTGCAAAACTCCACCCAAATTAAACAACACCATTTCAAATCATTTATTTCTTTTACAAAACAACACACAATTTCATAACATAAATCTTAATCAAGTCCAAATACCCAATCATGACTCCCTTTCAAGATTTCAAGGTTTCATAATTTTACATTTTCATTGATCCAAAACTAAAATTAACAACTACAACAACAATAACAACTACTAGGAAGCAAGAAACACAAATTAATTTGAATGATTCACATGAAGATCACATAACCCCATACCCTTAAGTCATGCGCCCTAGGGTTCAAGCAATTTGGGGAAAAATATGTTCATTTCATCCATGATCATAATCAACACCTAATTAAAGCATAAAACAAGGAAGAAACAAAAGGAATCACCTCCTACACCTATTTAGGGGCCACGGTTTTTGGCATCAAATCAAAGGGGGAAGGAATTAGTTTTCTATTTACTCACTTGGCCAAGGTGTAGGTACTAATTAGAGAAGGAAATGGAAAATATGATGGTGCTTAAGAGGGGAGGAAGTCACGGTCAGGAGATGGGAGGAAGTAGGGAGATAAACATGGTTTTTCCTTACTTCGCCCACAATAGGAAACATGGAGACAAAATAGAAAAAAAGAAACAAGTGAGAGTGGGAGGGAGGCTGGCGGTCATCAACAAAAGGAGAGAAGGGAAAAATAATTTTTTTCTTGGCCAAGAGTAATTAAGGAGAGGGCCACGGCTGGAAGTTACTGGAAAAGAGGAATGAATTTCATTTCCTCCTTTCACCTTCACTTGGTTACTTAATAAAGAAGGAGGAGAAAAAAAAATAGGGAAATGAGAATAAGGGAGGGGCTTCGGCCTGCATTCTTAAGAGAGAAGGGAAAGTAATTTTGATCAAAAATAATACATGGCTAGGAAGGATTTAAGGAAGATATTTATCTTAGCAACCACTAATAATTGATACCTAGCACTAATCCAAGATGTTTGTGAGTTAACCACAAAGTCTTGACACCTAATCACTCTTCCCATAATTACCCACTAATCCTAGAGTTTTGGTGTCCTAAAATTACGGCGTCGAGTAATTGCGTTAACAATAATTCGTTCGCCGATGAGTCGCGGAAATTAATTTACTTAGAAATTAATTCACTGTGTGATAATAAATTATCTATAAATAATAAAAACAATTAAAAACACTCAAACGTCATCACAATAAGTTACGTTTCGATTTTCATCGAAATCGGAGTTCGTTTTAAATTTTAATGCGGATAAAAATTACCCGACGATTCAAAATACGACGAAACTTCGTTAGTTTTTCGACGATTTTTGAACCATGAATTAATATTAAATATTAATTCTCAAATTTAATTTTATCCTGATTTAATTCGATCACTTTCTTAGTCGACAAAAATACGCGTCACCGCATCACGCAGAAAACTTATAATAAGTATAATTGATGAATTCATCTTAAACGCATCATACGTCTATGCTGCCCATTAATTTGAATTGACATCATAAATAATAATTATTTATAATAATTAAATTATTCAAAATAAGCCAAAATAATTCCTCATACTCTCAGTAAATCATTGAGGTGATCAATCTCTACGACTTATATCCAAGTATTTGGTATTTTATCGCTAAAATATTTTTTCTTAAAAAATTGGGATGTTATAGTTTTAGTGTTGCCTCTCACAATTTTGGTGTTGATTCTTGAAGGAAATTTGATGTTTAAGCTTACAAACTTCCATCGTTTCTTTTTAATCCTTGATCCATCATCTCTAATCTTGTTGCTAAGTGTTCTTGATCACTTTCCTCTTCTTATGGCTGCCATGAGTGTGCTTTTCATGATTTTAGAGTTTTTTTGCTTAGAAAGTGTTAGATCTTTATGTTTTAGCTTGTCTATTTCATGGATCCATCAATTTCTTCCATGATTAAGCTTGATTAGAATTTTTAAAATTTGGGAACCCTAACCCTTGACCCTGGCCGAACCTATGGGGCTGATTAAGGGACTTGTTTTGGTTTGATTTAGTTGTTTTGGAGTTAGATCTAGCAAGGTTTTAACTTAGCATACTTAGATCTAGTCATATATGCATATTAAACAAGTTTTTGAGAAATAAATTTGGTTGAAAATGGGGGCTGGAACCGTGGCCTCAAACATGATTTTAGAGGATGTTTTAAATTGTTTTTAAAGTGTTGTAAGTGTTGAATAAGTTGGCTTAAGTTTAAAGGAATTAAGTGTAGTGAATTTGCATGATTTAGTCTTAAAAGTGAAGTTGTAAACAAAAACTTTTACACCTCTTTTATGTTTTGAAAAACAGCAACCTTTGTGGTCTTAAATGGATTTTATGAACTTGTTTTTATGGCTTAAAGGTAGTACAATTAGTAGATCCTAACTTATGAGTTAAAGGCTAACAAGTTTGCATGATTTAGATTATAGAAAATGAAGTTTATAGATCAAATTCTTGTCTTGCTTTTGGGCTTTCAAAACCGTGGCCTTCAAGGAAGTTTTGTCACTTGTTCTTGACTTGTTTTATGCCTAAGATAGTTGTAAAAGGTGGTTAGTAAATTGATTTAGCAAAGTCTTTCAAAGAAGCTTGATTTTAGTAAATGATTTGGGTTATGTTTCAAGTATTGTTTTGGACTTATAATAAAATTGTTTCTAAAATTTTGTGACATGTTTTAATGTTTTAAAAAGTGATTCAAAGTTGGCAAAACATTATTCATTTGGTAAAAACACTATTCCAATTGGTAAAATTTGATTTAAGCTTTTTCTAAGTGTGTAGAGTTAGTAAAAGTTTGAAAACTTGCATGACTTAGACTTGTTGCATGACATATGACTAGGTGTGATCTAAATGGGATTAAGGGAGTAATTCGTAGGCCTTTTAGGGACCTAAACCCATGGCTGTCCTAGGGGCACTAGATTGAGTTTTTAGTTCTAATTGATTGAAACTTGCGTTGTTAGGGTACGCGCGAGGTGCGACTTGACGATAGTTTCGAATTACCCTGCTTGGATTGTTAAAGCACCCAAGGTAAGGGAAATTCTTATATAATGAGTTTGGGCTTTTCGTCTTGTGTGTTGTTTGATTGTTGATTAACTGTCTGGTAGTACTTATAGTATGACTATGTGTTGTTTGGAATGCTGTAGCATGTTTTTGACCCCGCGTGGCAAGACTGAATTGTATTGTGTGACTTAAATCATGTTTGATTGATTTGATTAGACTTGAAATTGACGAATATATGTAGCATGTTGTAGCGTACTGAATTATTATGTGTTGTATGAAATGTTGTAGCACGCTCTTGGCCCTGTGTGGCATTATGATTTGTATTGCTTGCCTTAAATCATGTTTGATTTAATTGGAATTTGGAATTGATTGGAATTTGGAAAATATTGTTGATAATAATGGATTAATTAATAATGTGTTGATCAATTGTTATTGGTTTGACTATTTACTACGGTAAATTCGATGCGATTTCACAAGCCGAATTCTGATTTCGTAAACAAGTTGTTAAGGGCATTTTGATTTAAAAGTAAGCATGAGGGTTTTAGTATAACTAGCTAAAGCTTGCAAAGAATTTTCAAGGAATTAATAGTAGGAAAAAGAACTTGAGTAAACAATGTGATTTGTGAAAACAGTTGAGTTAAATAATGCGTCTGGAAAATTCTGGTTAGGAAAGACCTGGTTATTAAAAGTGTTCGCACCGCCTCTCTTTCCTGGGAATTTTTCCTAATGCATTATTTAGCACAACTAGGGTTTCAACGACCTAGAGCTAAAAAGTATTTTCATACAAGGACTGAGAAAGAGATTTCAAAGATCGAGATTTTGAAGGAATAAAATATAGGGAACCTAGTGTTCCTATTGAGCATATGGGCCACGTGTCCTGTGCTGGGACTTAATGTCCTGCTTGCGTGCCCATTTTCTTGATTAAGGATTGGACCTAGTGTTCCGTATGGCGTGCCTAGTATCTCAACCTAAAAATGGAGCCTAGCATTTTGCATTACGTGCCTAAAGTTCTGATCTAAGATTGAGATTAACGTTCCACAGTTGAACACCTGGACCTAGTGTCCTGTGTTTGAACTCTAAGGGGTATTTCTCATAATCTTAGTTCACTACGTGATGAAGAATATCTGAGCATTACTTGAGTAGTATGGAATGCTCAATGTAGTGCTTAAACTTTGAGTTCCCTCCACCTTTTCAAAAGTGAATGTAGTTGAGGTTTGTCGATCCGCATTGATTAATTAAAATATTACTCGGGCGCTCCCTACGGTGAGCATGCTATATTGAAGAATTTATTTGGATGCATACTGACCATTGAGCATCGACACACGGAGCGTTTGATTGTCTTAAGGACGAGTTGTCACTTCATGCCCGTGTGGCAGCAATGCCTAATGCGTGGCAAGCCTAATGTGTGGCTATACCCTTGGTAGGGGAATTTGATTCAGATGTTGGGAAATAAAGTTCCTCGTCACTGCTGACCTTGTTTAAGGCTGCAGGTGTATACACAAACTTGTTCATAATGCATTGGCATGCATGGCTAACACATTTATGATATGTGATGATTTGTTTGATGAAATTGATATTGTGATGACTTGATCGTTGATTTGTTGATAGAATTGTTGTTCACATGCAATTGTTTGATATTGTGGTGACTTGATTGTTGATCTGTCGGTAGAATTGTCTGCTCACATGCAATTGTTTGATATTGTTGTGCCTTGGTTGTTGATCGGTTAGTTGATTTGTCTGTTCACATGCAAATGCTTGATATACCATGATGATGCATGTGGTCTATTAAGTATGTATATGTATATAAAAGCATGTCGTTGTATTATATATGTATATATTGTTTGCATGCGACATAGCCTATGATAAACTCGTGGACAAAGGATTTACCCTTGCACTGTTGTTGGATTGGATATCCTTATGGATGTCACTTCCAGATGGAGCTCCATAGCTGCTGCTGTTTCGTCTTTCCAGGAGCGTTGGAGATTGAGCCAGTAGAGGAAGATTCCTCTGAATGTTTGTGTTTTGATCTTACTGAACTGTTTCTCAGTAAGAGTTATAGTTGTTGGCCATCTTAGCTTAGGGTTTTGTCGTTGTCATTTGCGTGATTACCCATTGTTTTGTAATTACTAATTTCATAAAACCTCGCCTCAATGCGAAACGATAGTATTATGTTTTATGTTATGTGAAGTATTATTTTATAATGCGTTATACTCTGATATTTGTATAAGCCTGAATTTACATTATTTTGAAAATTGTAGTACTCTTTATGTCTCATTTTTTAAAAGGGTTTTCAAAGGGAAGAAAAAAGAAAATGAAAAAAAAATTACTCCTATTTTCCATTGCGAAATACGTAAGAGTATTTTTTTACTGAAAGCATACAATCATCAAATGTTTTTAGAATTAGATTGGGTTGCACAGTAGTGCTCAAAAAATGGGGTGTTACTTGAAACCTTGGTCTTTTCCTTCTCCTCCTTTCCAATTTCGTTTTTCCCTTTTTTTCCTTCTTCAATGGCTTGCCAACACTTCCTCCAGAAGAGAAAGATTTAGCTCAAATTCCTCTTCCCATTCTTCTTCTTCCTCCATTTCCTTTCCTTCTTCTTCGATCTCTCACTCTTTCTCTCTCGCGCTCTCTCGCTCTCTCTCCCTTCTCTCTGTCTTGCTCTCGATTCTGCTTCTTCCTTCCCATGGAGCGCGCAACCGCGCCGTCCTTCTTCCTCTTCCTCCTTCCATCGCACACCCTCCACTTCTTTTTTTCTTCCTTTTCCTTTCTTTTCTTCTTTCACTATTCTTCTTTTCTTTTTTTTCCTGCTTCTATAGCGTGTGTGTGTGTGTGTAAATGAAGAGAATGAGGGGTACTTAGGTGGGTGAGAGGCAAATGGGGTGCATGGTGGGGCATAGGGCATGATTTGTTTAAAAATTAACTAACAAGTCCTAGTTTAATTTCATAGTTAACCCTTCAGTCCTTATTTCCTTATTTATTGGAAAAATTAATCAACTAAATACTACTCACGAATACGTAGTCCCATATTTCCTTATTTATTGGGTAGAGTTACTGTTTTACCCCTAAGTTCCAACTTTACGTTAAAACACTAGATTAAAGGGTACTAACCTCATTAATCCTTAGGGATTAAATCCCTCTTTCACTTAGGGTCTCTAATTGCCAAGCTTAGGGAAAGTTAGGGTGTTACATTACTATCCACCTTTTAAAAAATTTCGTCGTCGAAAATTGCTACATCTAACATCATAACTATACTTGTAACTCTCTCTCATAACCAATCTGAATCATTGGGAAACCTAGAAATGATTAACAGTTACAAGACATGAATCGATTAGACCAATCGTGATCGTTTTAACCGGTGTCAGACTAGGCCTTAACCGAGCAACATTACTTAACTTGTTGAGACGTAGTTTGCAATTGGTTAGATGAAATCACACTAGGTACTAACCAATGAAGCATTTGTAATCGTTAATAAATTTAGGTTTCCACTGATTTGGCAGCAACATACTTCCTTACGATCTCTAAACCTTTCCCACGGCATAGGTTTCGCTTCATTAATTCTTGATCACCTTCAAGGTTCCCTATTACAATTTAGGCATTGAAGTGGGTGACCTATCTTCATCTTACTTCTTATTCTTACCACTAACTACTTGGAACACTAAGGTTCACTTAGGGATTATCATAGGATTCCAATCAATCTAGGATCCATTCGTAATGGGTTAGGCTAAACAAACTTGATGAATTAGCAAGTGTTGAAACCATAATTGATTGTAAACGCCCATCCTAATTGATCAAAACCATACAATTAAGAACCCCTACTTGCTACTCCTAATTCCTTACAGAGTGCCCTTCTTGGCGGCACATGAAGCACAAGCTCCGTCCAGCCAAGCACTCACCTCTGTGGTTCTAACCACACTTAGAACATTACTTAACTTTTGGTTTTGGAGAGGTTTGAGTTTGTTTCCCTCTATCCGCATTCTCCTAAGGTTCTCAATTATTGGAAGTTCTTGCGTTCATCCTTCTTTTCTGCATCATCCTTAACCATTGAGCTTCCTCAGAGTTCGTATGCCTAATCGGTCCTCTGCCTGGTCCGCCAACTCCGTCAACCATATTCTACATACATGGTATGAAGTATTAAGTTGATCAGGCTTAATAGTTCATACTAGGCATAAGAATACAGAGAGGAATTCTCGAACAGGAGAAAGTTTCATCTAACTGACCACAGTCCAACAAAGACTAAACTACTCTCATACCATAATGTAACGCCCGCACCTCAACGTAAATTGAAAGCACGATAGATTACATTAAAGCACATGAGTTTCTTAAAATTTACAAACTTGTTACAGTAATCCAAGTCATAAATTTCATAACTAAATAATAAATCTAATAAATAGATTACAACTTGTAAAATTCCTGGAATATCAAACTTCAACTAGGTCTTTTAAGATCACTAGGTTGTAGATATGACTACAACTCCTAAAACAAATTGCCAACACTACAATCATTAAGCCTGCGGTGTCGCCTCACTTTTTCTTGGTACTTGCTTATCTGAAACAAAAAGAGAAAGAGTGAGATAAACTCTCAGTGAGCCCTTCACAGACTCCTAACAATCTCTCGACGAATCTTACTATATTAATAAGACTAATTAAGGCATTACATACCAAAACATACTTTTCCTATAAAACATAAGAACTTGCTTTGAAAACATGTTAGGCACCCTAAGCGTGAACACTCTAGAATGCACTAACCTAAGTCTAACTTGCTATTTTGCCGGGCGTGTTTAACCGATCCAACATACACTTAGACTTACTTAGTGTATTACAGGGTGTGTTTATCCGATCCAATATACGCTTTAGACTACTTAGTATATTGTCGGGCGTGTTTATCCGGTCCAATATACGCTTTGGACTACTTAGTATATTGCTGGACGTGTTTATCCCGGTCCAATATACACTTAGACAACTTAGTATATTATTGGGCATGATAATCCATGGTCCAATAAACGCTTAGACAACTGAGTATATTGCCAGGAGTGATAATCCACGGTCCAACATACGCTTAGACCACTTAGTATATTGTCGAGTGTGATAAACTGTTGTCCATTATATGCTTTAAGGAAACTCGTATATTGCCAGGCGTGATAATCCACGGTCCAATATACAACATGGAAACTTAATATATTGCCGGCCATGACTATCATGGTCCAATATACTATTTATAACAATAATTATGCCACATGCATGTTTACAATGGAAGGAAATAGGCAATCAATAAGTCTTACTCTTGTACAGCAATTACTAATACTAGCTATTGCCAATGAGACTTAAAAAGATCACAGGCTTAAGCTTGGAAGTTAAATGAACACCATATTCTTAATCATAAACTTATGCATTATCAATGCATTCATATAAGGAAATGAATAGACATTTATAATTCACTCATTCTTTGCTATTAAGCACTGCTTAACCTTAACTATAACAACATATGTGCATTCAAGACATGACATCGATATGTAAGTACAATACTTAATCATAGACGATAATAACTTGTTCAACCACAACTCCTTTTCAATCCAAGTAATCTTCTATGAGATTAAAATTAACAACAAGGATTCAGACATTACAAGTAGAAGAACACTCTTATAACCTATGCATTATTTGATGCTCATGTAATCAAACATCCTAAAGCTCAATGGACTTTATCAATATTTAGAATACTCAACCCTTATTCTTAGAAATCACTCAATGAGGATATCACAACTCATCATAATAACTAACTATTTACAATGAATTAAATAGGCAAATAGGCCCCTTAGTCTCATGGATCATTTACTCGTTCAACCGATCGTCAATGAGTCTAACAAGATCACAGATTTAAGTATAACAAGCAAAAGTGCATCATATACTTGAAACATACATCATTGATAATACCATGATTAAAACATCAACAAAATTCATTCGGAATCATAATCATCTCATTGATATAACTTCTTCTCATTCCTAAACATTTCCCATCAATTGAAAACTCAACATCAAGGTTAACAACATAATGCATTGGACATCAATTCCTTTAGTATTTGATAATTAAGCGTATTCATGATAAAGGTCATAAAATGCATCAAGCTATCATCATCTAATCCAATTCATAATCAATTTATACTAAATTTCTTCCTATCATGTGAATTCCCTTTCATCCACAAATCGACCTCATTTACAATGTAACTTAGACACCAACTCAAGCATCAAATTAATAGCATTGGAACATCAAGTCACTTAGCATGAAAAATCATGAACAACTCATTAAGTACCTGAATCTCATAAATATCGTCAACACTCTTGAGTCTTATCACTCTTGGACCAAACTCATCCCCTTGAAGCTTTGTGGAGCTGACAAAGGGGAAAACATCATACATACATTTGTGGGGGGTTGGGAGCAGCCATCCAACCCTTAACCAATCCCACTAAACATTACCTAAACTTACAAAAGTAGGGAATAAAATACCCTAATGGGGGTCTTATGGTTGCCCACCACCTAAGGGAGAAGGAACTTACAATACTCCCAAGAGCTTGAGCTATGAAGTGTGAAACCTTGGTCTTCTCCTTCTCATCCTTTCCAATTTCGTTTTTCCCTTTTTCCATCTTCTAGGGCTTGCCAAAACTTCCTCCAGAAGAGAAAGGTTTAGCTCAAATTCCTCTTCCCATTCTTCCGCTTCATCCATTTCCTTTCCTTTTTCTTCGATCTCTCGCTCTTTCTCTCTCGCGCTCTCTGTCTCGCTCTCCTTGTCTCTCTGTCTTGCTCCCGGTTCTGCTTCTTCCTTCCCATGGATCGCGCCACCGCGCTGTCCTTCTTCCTCTTTCTCCTTCCATCGTACGCCCTCCACTTCTTATTTTTTCTTCCTTTTCCTTTCTTTTCTTCTTTCTCTGTTCTTTTTTTTTCCTGCTTCTATAGCGTGTGTGTGTGTAAATGAAAAGAATGGGGGTACTTAGGTGGGTGAGAGGGAAATGGGGTGCATGGTGTGTTAGTATAAGCCCTAGAGGCCAATGTAGTTTCTTTTGAACTTATAATTTGTATCTTGTTATTTATCTATTATATGAGGTATTTCAGTTATTATGTTTGTTTCAACGTAATAAAGTCCTTGAGTAAAAGTTCAATTTTAATAGAACATCGAGTAGATGACTCGGTTGTGAGATACTATAGAACTTACTCTTAAATATCCGTAGTCGAGTATTATTATCAATAAGGGCAATAATAATACATTAAGACTATTATGTGGGTGGACTGATAACCTTATCTCACAAGTTATAGATATGAGATATCAAGTCACCGCATAGGTACACATTAGGGTAATTGTGTACTGGATTGACCCGCCATGAGAATACTACATAGTGCGTTATGTAAGTGTCATAAGTTGTTCTCATAGTGATAGTGGTGTATTCCACCCTTTGACCTGAAACCACTATGGTCCCTACATGAGGAGTTGAGTGTTTTGTTGCCGTCAAACATTGTCTGTAACAAGACAATTATAAAGTCGGTTAACTGGGCACTCCACGAGTCATGCAGAGGGACATGGGTGATCTAGATGGGATTTTCCCCTCCTACATAGCAGGAGTAATATTTGTGGGACCCTTGATAGAGTATGACTGTAAAATGCATGGCCATGCTGAAATGAGTCAATATGAGATATTGATCTTATTTGTTGTTACTTAGACTACTTGGGTATCAAGGAATATAATGTTGAACTATACAAGGGTGACACACACTATGCCTTGTGTTCAATATAGATATAAGGGCAAAAAGATAATTATACACATGATCATTATCACGGAAAGGTTACGTCATAACACTGACATTCTCGTTACTTAAGTAGCAGTGATGTGTTGCTAGACACCGCTCTCTGTTTATAATATTAAATAGTGATTTAATATTATTGTCAATGTTACGGGAACCTACAGGGTCACACACATAAGAACAGATTAATGGGAGATTAAATATAAATGAGTAAGACTCATTTTATTTAGTGGTGCACTCTTATGACGCACCATCGTAAGTCAAGAACAACGCAGCACATGGTAAGCTACAGTGCGCCGCTAGGTCAGTCTTAAGTGGTTCTATAAATAGAACACTTAAGTTGAAAGTTCAAACAAGGAATTAACCCTAGCCGTACTGAGAGACCTTGTGTGCATTCGTGACTGTCGGCTCCGTTCGTCAGCTAGCACAGTAGACGGTGGCCGCTCCCATTCGAAGTCTGTTCGTGTGGACTGCGTAGAAGCGTTGTCATCAGTACGACACTCGTGCTCGACTCCAGTTCTCATCTACAACGGTCTGCGCTACAAGAGGTAACCAACGTAATCCCTGAATCATGACCATTCGCAAGGATCCAAGGAAGGGAAAAAAATTTCCGCTGCATTTTTTCTTTGATTATTGCGCGATTTCCCTACATGGTGGGGCATAGGGCATGATTTGTTTAAAAATTGACTAACAAGTCCTAGTTTAATTTCATAATTAACCCTTTAGTCCTTAATTCAACCTTAGGTAAATTAATCAACTAAATACTACTCACGAATACGTAGTCCCATATTTCCTTATTTATTGGGTAGAATTACTGTTTTACCCCTAAGTTCCAACTTTACGTTAAAACACTAGATTAAAGGGTATTAACCTCATTAATCCTTAGGGATTAAATCCCTCTTTCACTTAGGGTCTCTAATTGCCAAGCTTAGGAAAAGTTGGGGTGTTACATTACTATCCACCTTTTAAAAAATTTCTTCGTCGAAAATTGCAACATCTAACATCATAACTATACTTGTAACTCTCTCTCATAACCAATACGAATCATTGGGAAACCTAGAAATGATTAATAGTTACAAGGCATGAATCGATTAGACCAATCGTGATCGCTTTAACCGGTGTCAGACTAGGCCTTAACCGAGCAACATTACTTAACTTGTTGAGATGTAGTTTGCAATTGGTTAGATGAAATCACACTAGGTACTAACCAATGAAGCATTTGTAATCGTTAATAAATTTAGGTTTCCACTGATTTGGCAGCAACATACTTCCTTACGAACTCTAAACCTTTCCCACGACATAGGTTTCACTTCACTAAGGCTTGATCACCTTTAAGGTTCCCTATTACAATTTAGGCATTGAAGTGGGTGACCTATCTTCATCTTACTTCTTATTCTTACCACTAACTACTTGGAACACTAAGGTTCACTTAGGGATTATCATAGGATTCCAATCAATCTAGGATCCATTCGTAATGGGTTAGGCTAAACAAACTTGATGAATTAGCAAGTGTTGAAACCCTAATCGATTATAAACGCCCATCCTAATCGATCAAAACCATACAATTAAGAACCCCTACTTGCTACTCCTAAATCCTTACAGAGTGCCCTTCTTGGCGGCACATGAAGCACAAGCTCTGTCCTGCCAAGCACTCACCTCTGTGGTTCTAACCACACTTAGAACATTACTTAACTTTTGGTTTTGGAGAGGTTTGAGTTTGTTTCCCTTTATCCACATTCTCCTAAGGTTCTCAATTATTGAAAGTTCTTGCGTTCATCCTTCTTTTCTGCATCATCCTTAACCATTGAGCTTCCTCAGAGTTCGTACGCCTATTCGGTCTTCTCCCTGTCCGCCAACTCCGTCAACCATATTCTACATACACGACATGAAGTATTAAGTTGATCAGGCTTAATAGTTCATACTAGGCATAAGAATACAGAGAGGAATTCTTGAACAGGAGAAAGTTCCATCTAACAGACCGCAGTCCTACAAAGACTAAACTACTCTCATACCATAATGTAACGCCCGCACCTCAACATAAATTCAAAGCACGAAAGATTACATTAAATCGCATGAGTTACTTAAAATTTACAAACTTGTTACAGTAATCCAAGTCATAACTATACTTGTAAAATTCCTGGCATATCAAACTTCAACTAGGTCTTTTAAGACCACTAGGTTGTAGATACGACTACAACTCCTAAAACAAATTGCCAACACTACAATCATTAAGCCTGCGGTGTCGCCACACTTTTTCTTGGTACTTGCTTATCGGAAACAAAAAGAGAAAGTGTGAGATAAAATCTCAGTGAGCCCTTCACGGACTCCTAACAATCTCTTGTCGAATCTTACTATATTAATAAGACTTTGAGGCATTACATACCAAAACATACTTTTCCTATAAAACATAAGAACTTACTTTGAAAACATGTTAGGCACCCTAAGCGTGAACACCCTGGAATGCACTAACCTGAGTCTAACTTGCTATGTTGTCGGGCATGTTTAACCGGTCCAATATACACTTAGACTTACTTAGTATATTGTCGGGCGCGTTTATCCGGTCCAATATACGCTTTGGATTACTTAGTATATTGCTCCAATATACGCTTTGGATTACTTAGTATATTGCTGGACGTGTTTATCCCGGTCCAATATACACTTAGACAACTTAGTATATTGTCGGGCGTGATAATCCACAGTCCAATAAACGCTTAGACAATTGAGTATATTGCCGGGCGTGATAATCCACGGTCCAACATACGCTTAGACCACTTAGTATATTGCCGGGCGTGATAATCCACAGTCCAATATACGCTCTAAAGAAACTAGTATATTGCAAGGCGTGATAATCCACGGTTCAATTTACAACATGGAAAACTTAATATATTGCCGGGCGTGATTATCCTGGTCCAATATACTATTCATAACATTACTTATCCTACATGCGTGTTTACAATGGAAGTAAATAGGCAATCAAGGAGTCTTACTCTTGTGCAGCAATTACTAATACCAGCTATCGCCAATGAGACTTAACTAGATCACAGGCTTAAGCTTGGAAGTTAAATGAACACCATATTCTTAATCATAAACTTATGCATTATCAATGCATTCACATAAGGAAATGATTACACATTTATAATTCACTCATTCTTTGCTATTAAGCACGGCTTAACCTTAACTATAACAACATATGTGCATTCAAGACATGACATCGATATGTAAGTAAAATATTTAATCATAGACGACAATAACTTGTTCAACCATAACTCCTTTTCAATCCAAGTAATCTTCTATGAGATTAAAATTAACAAGTATTCAAGCATTACAAGTAGATGAACACTCTTATAACCTATGCATTATTTGACGCTCATGTAATCAAACATCCTAAATCTCATTGGACTTTATCAATATTTAGAATACTCAACCCTTATTCTTAGAAATCACTCAATGAGGATATCACAACTCATCATAATAACTAACTATTTACAATGAATTAAATAGGCAAATAGGCCCCTTAGTCTCATGCATCACTTACTCGTTCAACCTATCATCAATGAAGTCTAACAAGATCACAAATTTAAGTCTAACAAGCAAAAGTGCATCATATACTTGAAACATACATCATTGATAATACCATGATTAAAACATCAACATACTTCATTCGGAATTATAATCATCTCATTGATATAACTTCTTCTCATTCCTAAACATTTCCCATCAATTGAAAACTCAACATCAAGGTTAACAACATAATGCATTGGACATCAATTCCTTTAGTATTTGAAAATTAAGCGTATTCATGATAAGGGTCATAAAATGCATCAAGCTATCATCATCTAATCCAATTCATAATCAATTTATACTAAATTTCTTCCTATCATGTGAATCCCCTTTCATCCACAAATCAACCTCATTTACATTGTAACTTAGACATCAACTCATGCATCAAAATAATAGCATTGGAACATCAATTCACTTAGCATGAAAAATCATGAACACCTCATTCAGTACCTAAATCTCATATAGAAATCATCAACACTCTTGAGTCTAATCACTCATGGACCAAACTCATCCCCTTGGAGCTCTGTGGAGCTGACAAAGGGGAAAAACATCATACATACATTTGTGGGGGTGTTGGGGGAAGCCATCCAACCCTTAACCAATCCCATTAAATATTACCTAAACTTACGAAAGTAAGGAATAAAATACCCTAATGGGGGTCTTATGGTTGCCTACCATCTAATGGAAAAAGAACTCACAATACTCCCAAGAGCTTGAGCTATGAAGTGTGAAACCTTGGTCTTCTCCTTATCCTCCTTTCGAATTTTGTTTTCCCCCTTTTTCCTTCTTCTAGGGCTTGCCAAAACTTCCTCTAGAAGAGAAAGGTTCAGCTCAAATTCCTTTTCCCATTCTTCTTCTTTGATCTCTTTCACCTTCTCTCGCGGTCTCTCTCTCGCACTCTCTGTCTCGTTCTCCCTGTCTCTCTGTCTCACTCTCGTTTCTACTTCTTCCTTCCCATGGATTGCGCCACCGTGCTGGAGCTGAAGTTGTTGCGCCATCCTTCTTCCTCTTCCTCCTTCCATCGCACACCCTCCTCTTGTTTCTCCCTCTCTTTTTTTATCTTCCTTTTCCTTTCTTTTTTTTCCTACTTCTGTAGCGTGAGTGTGTAAATGAAGAGAAGGAGGGGTACCTAGGTGGGTGAGAGGGAAATGGGGTCCATGGTGGGGCATAGGGCATGATTTGTTTAAAAATTAACTAACAAATCCTAGTTTAATTTCATAATTAACCCTTTGGTCCTTGATTCAACTTTAGGTAAATTAATCAATTAAATACTACTCACAAATACGTAGTCCCACATTTCCTTAATTATTGGGTAGAATTACTATTTTACCCCTAAGTTCTAACGTTACATTAAGACACTAGATTAAAGGGTATTAACCTCATTAATCCTTAGGGATTAAATCCCTCTTTCACTTAGGGTCTCTAATTGCCAAGCTTAGGGAAAATTGGGGTTTTACAATCTTCAACCTTCAACTCTTGAAGCTTTGTTTACTCCTTAGTTCTTATGGATGATTAGACTTCATCCAAGGTGATAGTTGACTACTTTCCATAAAGGAGCGCGTCCTTGAAATGTTCAAAGGACCTAGGTAATGAATTGAGTAAAAGTAGAGCTTTATCCTCATCATCGAGCTTCACATCTATATTTGGTAAGTCATCAAGAATCTTGTTGAATTCTGCCAATTGCTCCACCAACAGTTTTGTCTCTACCATTTTGAACGAATAAAGATGTTGTTTCAAGCATAACCTATGAGCCAATGATTTGGTTATATACAATGATTCCAATTTGGCCCACATTTTCGCCGCCGTTTTCTCCCTTTTAACTTCCGTCGAAGCCTTATCCCAAGGCACAAGATGATTGCACTTCTCGCCTTATCTATTATATCCTTCTTTTCTTTAGCCGACAAAGATGATGGCATCTTTGCCTCACCCTTTAAGGCATCTACACATTGTTGTTGAACCAAGATAGCTTCCATCTTTGTCCTCCACAACCCAAAGTCGTTGTTTCCCGAGATTTTTTCGATGTCCCATTTGGTACCCATGGTGCAAGAATCAATTCCAGCCAAACCATACAATTCCAGCCAACCAAGAATTAACAAAGAACAAATCTAACAATGTGCAATTTAAAACCCTAAAACACAACTAACCAATAAAGAGAGAAGGTGTAGCACCCCGCCTAATTTAATTATTTAGCTTCATTAATTTAGACCTTGTTATGTTTTAAATTGATTGATGAGTTAATTATTTTGGATGTCATGAATTAAATTAGGGGTGTGAATATAGAAATGGCATAATGAGAGTTTTAAGTAAAAGGAAAGGTATTGGGGTATTTTACCTATACTAAAAGAGGGACAAAATGGTCCAAGTTGAGAGACACTCATTTTCTCTTTTCTTTCTTCCCTCTCCTATGCTCAGCCCTCAATCTCCCTCCCCCTCGATTTTTCTGCTTCTGTTGAGAAGAGAAAAGGAAAGAAAGAAAGAAGAAAAAGAAGAGGAAAGGGCTAGGGTTCATGGGTCTTGGAGAGAAAAAGAGAGAAATTGGTAAGATTCCTTCATTCCTTGCATAGAGAGGAAGGATTGTAGCTGAACTCTTGGCATTTGGAGGAAGATTGAAGTTGCCCTAAGTGGAGAAAAAGGGGAAAACGAGTTTGGAGAAGAAGAAGAAGGAAACCAGAAAATTTCCAACTCCTTTACTCAAGTTCTTGGTGATTTGTGAGTTCTACGTCCCTTAGGTGGTGGGCAACCATAAGACCCCCATTAGGGTTTTTCTTTCCCCTTCATATTGTATGATTTATTGTCTTCTAAATGTGGTCTTTGGGAGTCATGAGAATATATAGGAATAGGTTTTGGCATGTTGTTTGATTTTTGGATGAGTTTTGTTGCACTTAAATCCTATGTTTGCTTGTGATTGATGTGCTAAATGAGTAGTTCTTCAATTTATTATGTTTTGATGCTTGATTTTGAGTCCTAATTTCATTGAAAATGGATTGGGAATAAGGGATATGATGTTTTGGGGTGAGATTGGTTTGAAAATCCAAGTTTTCTACATGAAAACCCTGTGAAATTCGCTCAGCTTTGCTAGCGTTCAAAACTGGCTAGGATTCGCTCGAGCGAGTCCTCCTGTGCTAAGCAAGTAGCTCGCTTAAGCGAATCCCTCCACGCCAAGCGAATTCCAGGCAGATTTTGCCCAATTCCCTAAATTTTTCTCCTCTTTAATTTAACCTGGTACAATGTTATAATCACATTAAAGATAGTTTAAGGAGATATCAAAGGAATTCCTTAGAAAACATCATTTTAGCTTGTTTTGGAATGGAATCTTTGAGGCTATAGTACTAAAACTATAGATTGGTAATAGTACTAGTAAGATATTTGTACAGAGCGGTGTGCGACAGTGATATAGCAATACATCTCAGCTGTTACAAAGACGTTTGTACAGAGCGGTGTACCACTGCTATAGAACGATACGCCCCGACTGTTACAAAAGAGTTGTGAGTGCAGAGCGGTGAACCACTGTGATATAGCGACATGTCCCAGATGTTACAAACGAATCCTTGATTAATTGTAATTGTCATATTTGCTAATAATGTTTATAAATGAATATTATTGCAATTTATGGCTAAAGTTGGTGAGGGGTCCGTGAAGGACTCACTGAGATTTTTAATCTCACCCTTTCCCTTTTTATTTTTCAGACAAGCAGGTACCAGAGGAGGATTAGATGATGCTGCAGGCCTAGCTCTTCTAGTTTATTTTCGTTTTGAAGATGTGGCTTCACCTACTATCTTTTGAGACTTGGAAAAATTGGACTTGTAATTTGTAATCCAAGTTTTGTACTGAATGAATGTTGTAATTCTAAAGTTTAGATTTATGACTAAGACTAAAGTTTAGACTTGTATTCCTTGGACAAGTTTTAAATTTTTAGTAATTCCTGTGCTTTAATGTAATTTATCGTGCTTTCTAATTTATTTTGAAGTATGGGCGTTATAGAAGGAGAGGAAATTAACACATAGAAATTGTTGACGTAGTTCGGTCTCAACAATGACCTACGTCTACGGATGAGAGCAGCCCTCCATATCCACTATCTTCAAATAAAAGATTACAAAGCCCTTTACAATCTCATCCAATTGTTCAAGATGAACAATCTCAAGATCTCTCACTAAGATAATCTCTCATACTCAATGATTTACCCTCAAGATTTACAATAGAAGAAGAAGAAGAAGAACCCCTTTCTATGAAACCCTAAGCCCCAAAGTGTTTGAATGGTGTTTCCCAAATGCCCAAATCGCTCAAATCAGAATTCTGTAGCCCCACTCGCGTTTTGAACCAGAAATGACTATATACTCGCGATTCTACACATCGTGAAGCGATTCACTTATAATCGTGAATCGATTCATCTACTTAAGAAACCAGCTTCGCGTCTCATGAATCGATTCCAGCTTCAGCTCCCAATGAGGCATTTCAATTCACGAACTAGTGAATCGAATTGGTGAATCGATTCACCAATGCCCACTTTGACTCCTAGAGGCTTCCACAAGCACCTGCGCTCCAAGCACGCTCATGAATGGATTCCCATGATCTGTGAATCGATTCACCTTTATGAAAAATCACTCCTATGCAATTCAATGCTTCCCATACTGATTTTAAGGCATTTTTCCACAAGCCACATTTGTTCTCAATATCAAGGCTTGCAGCGTAACCGCAACCGGGACCGCAATGCGACATATAATGCAAGGTGATTTTGGTAATTGTGCTTAGTGTGATTTTTTTTTTTTTGATCAAATGCTTAGTGTGATATTTAGTATGGTTTTTCAGGGAAACCTTTAGATAATGGAAGTGACCAATTATGGGGAAGAAATTAAGGGGAAAGAAAGTAAACGAGTGAAACGAAAAGCGGTTTCTCTTTATTGATTTCACATAACGAAATTCAATGGCCTCCTTGCCAAACCTGCGGTTGTTGCCTTTAGTCACCTCATCACTTATTGAAAGCAGATTCTCATGGACAGGGGAGAGAGACAACTGTCCAAAGCATCTTCTATAGTGATATGGAAGGCCACAAAAGTTTCACTGTTTTATTGTAGATTTGCAAGTTCTACAAAATTGCCCTTCCATGAAAGAGTATAATGATAAAACACCTTTTGGTTAGTGATTGAAATAAGCACTTTTGTCCTGAAGAAGTGTCCTCCTAGGCGTAGGGATTCAGTTATTATTAAGAACAAAGAATACATTAAAAGCTCATACACATTTGCCAGCTTTTTAATTTTTCGCTTTAAAGTCAAAGCATTTTGTCTGCAAAAAAAAAAAATTAAAATATTAATATTAAAAATGTGGGTGACACAAAATAAAGGCTTGTTGAACTGCTACTTTCAGTCCATTAAAAGCCACAATCATGCAATACCTTTTATACATATTCCAGATCTGTAACAAAAAGCAAAGAAAAGGCATACAAGGGACCCGAACGGATTGCTTGCTTCAAGGATATATTTAGTGCTAATGCGGTATTTATGACAACAAAGTTATCGGCTTAATTTTTTTTTTTTAATCTCGGTATAATCTGAGTCGATCTGGTTGGACCATATAAGGGGAAAAAAGCTCTCCGGGCATTTATTTTTTCTGTTCATAAGACTGAAACCCAACACCTTGTTTAAGGAAAAACAAACTCCTTACCATCTCCGGGCATTTATTTTTTCTGTTCATAAGACTGAAACCCAACACCTTGTTTAAGGAAAAACAAACTCCTTACCATTTGGACCAACATACAGCTTAAATATTCAATGTACTAAATTAATTAATTAATAACCTAAGGTTGGGTGCGAGTGGTTAACACACTCCATCTAAAGGGACGGGCTCGGCTAATATCTGAGTTCTATCCCTGGCGACGGAACAAATTGAGGTCAGGTTTTACTTATCTCCCGACCAAACTCTGAATTAGTCAGACAGATCCTTTTCCCTTAAACACCGAAGCGGGGTCAAAAACCTCTAGAAAAAAAATTAATTATTTAATAATAGGATTAATCTTGGATTCCAATCATTACAATTAATTAGCATAGCATCAAAACATTTCCTGTTTGGTTTCTTTTGTTTCCAGTAACTTTCATTTACTTTTGATGCATAGATATACTATCACAATTAAAACCTATAATTCCTATTTAAAATTTAATTATACTAAATCCACATGGCGTATTGACCTCCTTATAAAAAGGAAAATAAAGAAAAAACCAAAAGCCTTTTGTTCACCTGTGTAAATACTAAATTAGAAGCGTTAATAATAAGCGAATCTATTGAAGCTGACCTGTCCTTAGTACGTTCGAAGCAAACTTTAGAAGTATAATTTACAGGCGTAACTGCGTAAGGCAATGTTTTCTCTTTGTGAAGGATATGTATATCTATTTGATTTGATTACTCATTGGAGTAATCTTGAAAAGTATACCATGTTAAAGTATGGAACGCATTACACGGCAATTTAATAGATTTCAATTTAACGGTCACTTGTTAATGGCTTCATGCAATTAAGGATCAAGAAACGATGGTTGTAGTTATATTTTACTTTCATTTACTGTATTTGTTTCGGAGTAAGCCAAAGCTTAAAGGCTCAAAAACAAGCCCACACCGAAGACGTATATCGTAAGCTGAACAAAAGAAACACAAAGGTATGCACTCTTGCACTAGTAATTGGTCCCACGGATTGAGCTGGGGTAAGATCTTCACCGTCCATTGAGACGCTCCTATGGATCATGGCCTTACACAAGTCAACGTTTAATGGATAGTGACCTCTCTTAGATGCTGATCGCAGCTATTCCTTCAAAGTTATCAACAATCGAGTGTGATTAACACTGCATGATTTGCGAGGTCGGTTACATATCAACGAACTTTCCCGTCAAGCCATGTTATTCCACCTCCCTAAGGGCATGTTTACTTTAGTCATTTTCTGTTTTCATTTTCACTAAAACTAGAAAAGAGTAGAGAAAATATGTTTTTTTGTGTTTTTGAAAACATTTTTAAGAAAAACATTTTAAAAAATGCACCCAAATCTCGAAACAAAATAAAGACGTTTTCTGCGTTCCTATTTTCAAAAACTGGGAATGGAAAAGTTGAAAACACGGTGGCAGCATTGTAATATTAATAAAAATGGGTTTATGTTTTTTTTCACGCGTTTTTTCGATTGATTGTCGCTCGTTCTTACTTGTTGAACCACGTCGGCAATTCCTATTTGATCCTTTTCATGATGTAATTTCTCTTCGCTCAATCTCAAAACCATGACTCAGTCCTCAAATTTTATATTATTATGATTATGGTTATAATTCCAAATTACTAAAAAGACAAGATTGTACGCTTGGCTTATGTAATAGTAACGATAGTTTTTTGACGTGAGTGATCCAAGTTTTTTGTAACAGTATCTTATGTTATGTTTATATAGTAGTTTTTTTTGAGGAAAATATTTATAGTAATTAACATTGAGCAATATTTATATTTATAGAAAATTAATACAGTTTGTATTCAAAAATTAATACAGTGCTTCTAAAAAATAGCTAATACAGTAAATTTAATATTTTAATATTATTAAGGATATATGATAAAAATTTTGTTTATATTATGCATTAACTTTTTAATACAATGTTTTTTTTAGGGAATTTAATACAATGTTATTATTAAAAAATAATTTTTACATTATATATATATATATATATATATATATATATCTTATGAATTGATAATCAAAATTGTTTAAACCAAACAAATTTTCAAAATTTTCATTTCTTGAAAATGAAAATAAGAAGTTAAAACAAACATATTTCCTAATTTTTGAAAATCTAGAAATGAAAATATTTTTTAGAAAATGAGAGGCTAAATTACAAAATTGGTCCTTTATGTTTATTTTAGGTTTCAATTTGGTCCTCTATGTTTTATTTGTTTCGTTTTGGTCCCTTACGTTTTAAAAGTTACAACAGGTTGGTCCTTTCCGTCACTAAAAGTCAATTGTCCGTAGCTAAAAGCCAAATTCTAGCTACGGACAATTGACTTTTAGTGACGGAAAGGACCAAATTGAAAACTAAAATAAAACGTAGAGGACCAAAACGAAACAAATAAAACGTAGATGACCAAATTGAAACATAAAATAAACTTAGAGGACCAATTTTGTAATTTAGCCAAAATAAAAATAGGAAAGGAAAACAAGAAATATTTTCACACACCAAACGGAACTTAAGTGGTCCAGGTATAATCTTTCTTCCATTTTTACTCTTACCTCTGTTCACCTACTGACTTAGACACTGCGGTCCTTAATTACAGGTACTCCCCCACTGTCTCTGCCACAAGGTTGCCACACCAACTCCTTTCTCGCCACCACATTACGAGCTCCGATCACTGCCTGAAGTACACACCAGTTCAATATTGAAGTCTCATCTCAAGTTAAAAAAAGAAACATACTACATTATTTTTTAGTGATTAAAGCTTGGATTAAAAGCACATGTCGCAAAACACTATGTAATTAATATCTACAGCCCAAGAAAAGTTGAGCATCCAAGGCAAATAGAATTAGAACAGTAATAAAAAGAAAAGCCAAAAGTTTGAGTGAGGTGGGGGAAAAGGTTGCAAGGGAAAATCAGATACATGGGAGTGCGGGTGTTGAAAAAAGTTGAGGTGTTTTGTCTTCAGGCAATCTTTTTTAGATTCTTGCCTCTTCCAACCATTTTTTAAAGTTTACTTTTATATAGTTGTTTCAACTTCCTTCTTCTATCCCTCTCTATTAGTATATTTTGGCAGCTTAGAAGAACTGCATTTTTGGTATTCCACATATTTTGTTTTAGGCTAAAATATTTTTTTAATCGCTTAACTTATTTTTGAGGTGTAAGTTGGTCCCATAACTTTTAAAAGTGTCAATTTGGTTCTTTAATTGAACAAATTAACTCAAGTTAGTCTTTTCCATCTATATAAACACTAACGGTGTTAATTTTAGTACATGTGGCGTAGATGTGGCAAACCACTATATGAGGTGGACAAAAATATTATATTTTAATACTTCATGGATTAAAATACTCTTTCTCTCCCTCTTCACTCATCACTCACCACCATTTTCTCCATTCTACTCCCTCCCCAGCAGCACCCTACCACGACCATTTAAAACAACCCTCCATTTCCTACTGTTTCCACTACGCTAGATTATAAGATAAATGGCACGCTTTTCAGTTGTGTTTCCCCTTGAAGCGCTGCTGAAAACTAGGCGGAGGACCTTTAACAGCGCTTCCCTGAGGAAGTGCTGCCGTAAGTGTAGGAATAAACATCGCTTTTTCAGGAAACCGCTGGTTAAAGTTGGTATTAGTAATAGACAGCGCTTCTGCGAGAAAACACTATCTTAGTTTTAAGTATAAACAGCGCTTCTGCTGGAAACGCTAGCTATTTATTTCACTAGATTTTAACAGCTTCCCTCCTACGCGTTCCTCATTTGCTCTCTCGCTCTGAAACCCTATTTCGAAAGCCCCCACGCCGTCTCTCTCTCTCTCCATCGCGACTACAACAAAAATCCCTCTTCTCCTCCATTATTCTCTGCGTCTTCAGCTTCGACTCACTGCTACAACCATATTTGCGATCGAACTCGAATTTCCGATCGAACTCGCATTTCATTATTCTCTTCTTCTTCAGCTTCGACTCACGGCTACAACCATATTTCCGATCGAACTCGTATTTCCGATCGATCTCGCATTTCATTATTTGTTGCTTCTTCAGCTTCGACTCACGACTCACGGCAGTTGTTGACCTTCTTCTGAGGAGTGACCTTCCATATTCAGGCACACCGTCAACCAAATTCGTCACTGGCTCGAAGAAGAAACCGGTACTTCTTCAAAGTGAGTCCCCTTTTCTATCTATACAAGTTTGGGTTTAGGGTATTTTGTTTTTCCTTGTTTATGGGTTCAGCTTAGGTCTTTTTATTTTTTTTCCTTTTCTCTTTCAAATTTTTGTGTACTGAAAGTTTGAAGCTTGATTAGAAAATTAAGGGTTTGGGATTTGATAAATAGGAACTCAGGGGTTTGGGTTTCATGACTTGGTGAAAGACTTAATCTTTGACTTAGCTGGTGCATTTTATTTTGTGAATGATATTGACACTTAATCTTTGATTTAGCTGGTGCATTTTATTTTGTGAATGATATTGAGCTGTTTTTCTTTTACATGTGATCTATTAGAGATGAAAGATTTAATCTTTGACTTGGACAGTCTATCGGTGGAGCTGTTGCATTAAAGATGCACATGAAACAACCTAAAGCATGGGATGGTGCCATTCTTTGTGCATCTATGTGTAAAGTATTTTTCTAAAACACATTCATGTTAAGAGTTCTAATGGGATATATATGCTTTTATATCTACCTTTGACCTGAAACTTTGTGTAGATTTCAGAGAACATGGTTCCACCAAAGTTGGTCACTCAGATGCTAATTGGTATAGCCAGTGTTCTTCCGAAAAAAAAGTTAGTTCCGGTAAAGGATTTAGGCGAGGCGGCATTCAAAGATCCGAAGAAGAGGGAATTGGTGTGTATTTTGTAATCCAACAGAATTTTGTGGGACTTATTTTGACTCCATTTTTTTCCAAATACTTGTGATGCATTTCTTTTTTGGTAATCTGTGTTAGCAACTTCTTGACACTGACACTTATCTAGCGTCTCTGCCGACAACCTATAATGTGATTGTTTACAAGGATAAACCGCACCTGCAGACTGCGGTAGAATTGCTTAAAACTACTGAAGAAATAGAGCAAAAATTGGAAGAAGTATGCACTCAACTTCTTACTTATCTATCTACCTTTTCTTGTTATATTGTCTAAAGTTCCTAAACAAACTGATCCTGTGTGAACAAACTCTCTCCATGACAGTGACTCCCTGAACTCTTTTAGGATAATTCTCAGGCTTAGTCTTGAAAATAAAGACAAATGCTCAAACTTTCTATATACAAAGTTTCTACAAAGTTTCTATAATGTTAGATTGTAGCGTGGACTGGAGTATATAACAGCCTGAAGAAGAGTCTCTTACAAGTTGGTAAGTCTGCTATCTCATACATAATTAACAGAAGCTAATGTCTAGAGAAGGCTGAACAAAGGAAAAATTCAATGAAGAACAGAACAGGAAATTAATGATGGTTGCAGGTATCATTCTAAAGCTAGCAAGCAAATCAAACATTAGACCATGCTAGTGTGGATATGTGGTGCTTTTTCAATTCCTGTGTTGCTTCACATTGGTTATTTTCATGCATTAGGGTCTTATGATTATAATCAAACTCTCTTTGCTGATTTTTTTTTTTACTACTATTGTTGATTCAGATATTTTGTATCAATGAAACCCCTTCAACCTCCAACTCCAAAGTTATTGATTTACATGTGCACTTGTGGGCTTCCCCTAAAGAGGTAACATAACATACTAACCTTTTTTCACTGTTGGATTCATTCTTATTTATTCCAAAGCTCGAAACTTCTTTTTATTTATTTATTTAGTTATTATTAGTTTCAAGTGTTGTTTGAATGAAATAAATTCAAGAGCCATAGAACTGGAGGAAAGCAAATAAGCAAAGCATGGAATAGTTTACTCCATAATGTGTTTTGTTGGGTTTTGCTAGTTGTGTTGTCTTTGTTTATTATGCAACTTTGCTGAGAAAATGGAAGAAACTAAGTAGGATATATTGATCAATCGCAAGGTTAACTTGTTATCATTAATCTTAGCTGTTTAGTTTAATAAATCCAATTGTGATTATTTTTTTCATTCATTTTGCAGAAATTGATGATTGCCATGCTGATGATAGATACAAGAGGATTTCTATCTTAAATGCATTTTGGGCTTACTATAGCTACCTTGGAAAAATAAAGACAAAACAAAGAGAAAAGGAGGAGCAGGATAACATTCATAAACTCATAAACTCATGTCTTAAAATTTGGCTTTTTTTCTAAGTGATATGCTGAAGGGAATTCATTTGACTTCGTTTGATTTCATCATATGGTTGTGTGAATGATGTGACTATGTATATTATTGGCATGATGACTATTGAGATACATAAAGAAATGTGGGGATTGAAAATTGTCAATAATTAGCCACAATGTGTGTTCAATGTTCTGTCTTCGATGAATTGCTAATTGGTTTATTTAATTAGTTTTTTATACATAAATACTTTGTGATTCAATATTTTTTTTTATACTAAAAACATATTTTATTGATTTTTTTTTTCTAAAGACATTTTTTTGAAGGGTGAATGAAAGGAAATGCGAAAAATCAATAATTTAAAAAAATAGGGAATAGACAACGCTTCTCTGAGGAAGTGCTGTCTATTCTCAGAATTTTTGAGAATAGATAGCATTTTTTTGAAGAAGGCTGTCTATTATAAAAAATGGACAGCCTTCAAGGAAGCGCTGGCTATTTTCAATTTTTTTGAGAATAGATAGCGCTTATAGATAGCGCTTCCTTGAAGAAGCGCTGTCTATTATCAAAAATAGACAGTGCTTCTTCAAGGAAGTGCTAGTTATTCTCAAAATCGCCAGCGCTTTCCAAACGCTGACTTTTCGAAACACAATCACGGTGATTATGCAGCGCTTTTAAGCATTGACAAAGGCAAAAAATAAGCGCTGTTGATTTGCAAATCTGTTGTAGTGTTCAACTCCCCAAACTAATCAAAATCAAATCCAAAAAATGCATATGTTGTAAAGTAGCTGTAGAGTATTTACAGTGGATCATATTAGGGAAGTTACAAAGTAACTGCAACTAGTGCAGATCTGCCTGCATTTAGAAAAATTATTCTTTTAAAAAAATGGGAAACAAACATCTCACAATGACACAAATCAGTTAACATGGAAGGCAAAAGATTTGGTTTTTAACTTTTTATTACAAGTGGGTCGTTTCATATTTTGTGGATCGAGCGCAGTTGAGAACTTTGGGACTCAATAGTGTGTTACAGCCTTCTTTCACAAACTGCCATTCAAACTGTTAAGACTGAATAATGGTTTTACAAAAATTGAAACTAACTTTCATTGAACAATCTTTTAATAGCCTTTACAACTCGATCAACTAACTAACAGAACAAAGACTCAACATAAATGGGCCCAATAACAAAACAATGAGCCTAATTACAAACACACCCCACTTATTATTATTTACACTAACATACCCTCCCATAAACTGTGTTGTACTTTGCAATCAGTTTATAACAGATAGTGAACACATTCCCAGTTAAGATCTTAGCTTCAAGAAAGTCTCCAACTTCACTGGTTTTGTCATTATAACAGCCAACTGCTCAAGAGTGGGACAATACTTCAATTCTACAATTCCATCTCTACAAAGGTCTCTCAAGAAATGAAACCTCACATCGATATGTATAGTTCTACCATGCAAAACAGGGTTTTTTGAAAATTTAATGGTATAACTATTGTCACAATTCAGTGTAATACTTCCCAGCAAATTCACTCCCAAAGCCCTCAAAATTATTTTGAGCCAAATACCTTGGCAAGCACACAAGGCAGTTGCCACATATTCTACTTCTGTGGTGGACAAAGTCACCACAGGTTGCTTCTTAGCAGACCAAGAAATCACTCCTGATCCCAACAAAAATACATACCTTAAGGTGCTCTTCCGGTCATCAATGTCTCCTTCATAGTCGCTATCTGAGAAAGCAACAAGCTTTTCTTCCTGACCTCTTTTGTACATAATTCCTCAATCTAATGTTCCTTTCACATACCTAAGGATCCCTTTGGCTGCCATGAGATGCTGTTCTGTAGGTTTTTCTGTAAATCTACTGATTAAACTCATAGCAAATGTTCGATCGGGTCTAGTGGCAGTCAAGTACATCAAACTGCCCACAATAGTCTTGTAACTAGTAGCATCTACCAATCTGCCTTCCCCTTGCTTAGAGAGCTTGCTTCCATGGACAATGGGATTATTTACAGGTTTACTATTCTCCATTGCAAATCTCTCAAGGACCTCCTTAGCATATTTTTGCTGACACACAAAGATACCATCTTCACTTTGATTCACTTCTATTCCCAAAAAATATTTCATTCTTCCCAAGTCAGGCATATCAAATTCTCCTTTCATAGAGGACTTAAATTCATCAAAGATGGCTTTGCCATCTCTAGCGAATATTAAGTCATCAACATAAAAGCTTACAATCAACCTACTTCCTTTATAATTGGTTTGATGAACATAGTGTATTCATGAGGACACTTTACAAAACCAGCCTTGTAGAAATAAGACTCTATTTTCCTGTACCAAGCTCGAGGGGCTTGTTTGAGGACATACAAGGCCTTATGAAGCTTGTAAACCTTCCTTTCCTCGTCCTATTTAACATACCCCAAGGGCTGATCCACATAGACTTCTTCACATAACTCTCCATGAAGGAAGGCACTCTTTACATCTAATTGGAAAACATCTCAGTCCTTTATTGCAGCCAAAGCCAGAATGCTCCTGATAGTGTCACATTTGGCAACCGGTGCAAACACATCATCATAATCAATTCCATGCTTTTGTGAATAGCCATTTGCCACAAGCCTTGCTTTGAATTTTTCTACTTTCCCATCTTCATTATACTTGGTCTTATAGATCCACTTTACACCAATACTCCTTGCTCCCTTTGGAAGTGTAGTGAGTTCCCAAGTTTTATTCCTTTCTATAGCATCAATTTCAACATCCATGGCCTTCCTCCAAACACTATGCTTCACTGCTTCTTCATAGACAAAAGAATCCTCACAAGGTCCAAACATAACCAATGTATGCAATTCATCACTATCATAAAGTTCTTCAACAGTCACATATTCATTCATCCAACTTAGAGGTCTTGTATCTCTTCTATTTCTGTCTTGAGCAATAGGACTGTTTTCTGCAGGTGTCCTTGATGGTGTAGGTGCTGTAGGCATGACTGTGGTTGCTGCGTTCTCTGCAGAGGCTTCAGTATTTGTTGCTTCAACTTGATTATTTGGTGCAGTAACAGCTTCCCTCACATTTCCTGCTTGATCTTTTGTTGTATCCTCTTCATCATGATCACACTCCAATGTTTGTTCACTTGCTGACACTTTCTGTTCATTCCACTTCCATGCTTCATTCTTAGAGAAAATCACATCTTTACTGACTATAACATGTTTTCCAACTGGAACATAGAGTCTATATGTCTTAGACTCCTCACTAACCCCTAAAAATACACACTTAATGCTCTTGTTGTCAAGCTTCTTTCTCAAAGCACCTGGAATGTGAACATGGCTCACACAACCAAATACTCAGAAGTGATGTACTGCTGGTTTCACATTACACCATGCCTCTTATTGTGTCATGTCCTTCACAATAAATATAGGACTCCAATTTACCATATAGTTGGCCCAATTCACTACCTCTGGCCAGAACATCTGAGGAACATTTTCCCCTGACAACATGCTCCTAACCATGTTCATGAGGGTCCTGTTCTTCCTCTCAGTAACCCCATTCTGCTGGGGAGTATAAGTTGCTATCAACTGCCTTTTAATACCACTGATTTCACAAAAACTAGTGAACTCAGTAGAATTAAACTCCCCTCCTCTATCAGTCCTTAAACACCCAATCAGATTTCTAGACTCATTCTCAACCATGGCTTTGAATTTTTTTAAAGCAATCAAGTGCAGCAAACTTCTAAAGAAGGAAATATACCCAAGTTTTCCTACTCAAATCATTAATAAAAATAAGACAATACCTTTTTTCACAGTTGGATTCAGGTTTAATTGGGCCACAAATGTCAGCATGGAAAAGTTCCAACTTCTGAGATGCCCTCCAATTACTTCTTTATGGAATCGAATCCCTGTGTTGCTTACCGATCATGCAGTCAGCACAAATTTCCTCCATATCCTTCACTTCAGGCAGCCCTTTTACAATCCCCTTTTGAACCAACAGCTTCAAACCTTTGACAGTGAGACGACCATATCTTTGATGCCACAGCTGAGTTGTCTCTTCAATTGTAATTTGGAAGAATGAGGGTATAAGAGATGAGGCAACAATTGGAAACAATCTATTTGTTGCCATTGTAGAGGACATTATCAACCCTCTTTCATCATGATATAACTTGCACATATCTCCTTTGAAAACAATGGCCAAACCCTTCTGCTGAAGTTGCCCAATCTGAGCAAATTGTTCTTTAATTATGGAATAAAGTACACTCCAGTAATCACCTGAATTCCTCCATTAACTTGGAGTTTCACATTTCCCTTCCCTTTCACAGTCATTCTAGAGTTGTCTCCAAGTTTCACGGACTCCCAAAAACCTTCATCAAGATCAAAAAACCACTCCCTAATGCCTTACATATGGTTGCTTCAACAAGAATCCAAGAACCACACTCTTTCGTTGTTGGAATTCTGGATTTTTGCACTGGACATCAGAAGCATTTCCTCTTCATCAAACTCAGCATAGTTAGCATTCTCTTCCCAATTAGGACACTCATATTGAAAGTGTCCCAATTTGTGGCACTTATAACACTCAATAATATCTTTATTGATTTGCTGCCTTCCATGGCCTCTTCCCCCTCTATTACTGTTCCGACCCCTTCATCATCCTCCATATCTCCCACCATTTGATACCTTCAATGCTTGTTCTTCCTCTTTGTAACCTTTCATTCTTTGTTCATGTACCAATAGACTACTCTGCAACTCATCGATTGACAGCAGAAAGACATTATTGGATTCTTCTATTGAGCATACCACATAGTTGAATTTGGCAGTCCTGGATCTGAGGATCTTTTCAACGATTTGGGCTTCTTCCATTCTTTCTCCATGCATCTTCATTTTGTTTGCAATGGCCAGGGTTCTTGAAAAGTATTCATTCACGGCTTCTCCATCTTTCATGGCAAGAACTTCGAATTCCCTTCGCAAGACTTGTAATTGTGCTCTCTTGACTTTGGATGAACCTTTCATGGAGTCCCAAATTTCCTTCGAGGTCTCAGTCTTCAAGATTGTCTCCAAGATGCATCGATTGATCGCCTGGAACAAGTAGTTTTTCACCTTCAAATCCTTCAGTTTGTGGTCGTCTACATTCTTGATCTGGTCAGAGGTTGGAATCGTCGGTGCCACTGGTAGGGTAAGAATGCTATTTTGCACTACACCCCAAAACTCCCTGGATTGGAGAAGATTCTCCATTAGCATAGCCCAGTGGTCGTAATGGCCGTCGAATCTGGGAATAGCAAGTTGCACAAAAATGTTGTCCTCTTTCTCCGTCATCGTTTCTCTCTTGTCGTTCACAAGTTCACCATCGTCGGAAACAACATGTTTCCTCTATCTTTCTGAACGTTCTCAGTACCAGGCCCCACGAGGAGCTCGGATACTAATTGTTAAGACTGAATAATGGTTTTGCAAAAACTGAAACTAACTTTCATTGACCAATCTTTAATATCCTTTACAACTCGATTAACTAACTAACAAAACAAAGACTCAACAGAAATGAGCCCAATAACAAAACAATGAGCCCAATTACAAACACACCCCACTTATTACTATTTACACTAACATAAACCAACTCCAAAATCTTAACCAGGCCAAAACTAATCATAAACCCCAATTTTATTTTCGTCCCCAACTTCCAAGTATGAAAAATGAATTAGAAGACACTGGCGATGGTGTCCGACTTCTGGCGATGGCGTCCAAGCTCCTGTCGCACTGCCTTCACGTCTGTGACGATCATGGAAAAATAGAGTTAGTGCATGGCGGTGGTCCGATCTAAGGGAAAATTGGAGAAGATTAGGGTTTTTTATTGAGGAAGAAGATCAGGGTGGATAGATTAATTGGTCTTAATTTTTATATTATTTATATAACAATTAAATTAATAAAAATGTTTAATAATAATAATAATAATAATAATAATAATAATAATAATGTTGACTCACTTGTTGTGTAGATGCCACAACAATTAAAATGTCCACGTGGCAAGTAAGTCAGATCCACATATGAAATTATGGTGAGCTAGCACAACAGGGGTGACGGAAAGGACCAACTTGGGTTGATTTGTTTAATTAAAGGATCAACTTGACACTTTTAAAAGTAATGAGACCAACTTGCCCAAAAAATAAGTTAAGGGACTAAAAGTGTATTTTAACGTTTATTTTATAATAAAGGTCATTGCTTCAGTGGATAAGCTTACCAAGTGATCCATGATGGACAAACAAGTAAAATTAATTTTCACCGTTAGATATCATCTAGACCACATTTATACTATGGACCCTCCTATACTTGATCACTTCTCTACTCCTATCACTCCCTCAGCATCCTCAACCATCGTCTCTTGCGATTGGAGCTCCACCGTCAACACCCTCAGTCTCTAGCTTTCTCACTTCGGGTTATTTGTCTCCTTGTTCCCCTCTCTCTCCTCGAATCTCTCTCTCATCTTTTGTTCGCATTGCCCTTTGCTGGATTTGAAGAGTCACAATTTATGCACCATGCCTAATTTGAAAATATTAGCTAGTAATAACAGATTTTCTTTGGAGAAATTTTCGAGTCATTCTTGGTGTCCAGCATCGTGTGGTGTTTTGTCTATCCGTTCCAGCTCTAGAGAATCAGAGGAAGTAATCATATAAAAGAAAAATAAAACCACGATGATTTGGGAAAAGAAAACCCTAAAAACCCAATTAATCTGAGCAGAGAGAGAACACGAAAACAAGGCTTGGATGAAGGTCTTATGGTGCTTCCATGGTTTTGTGCGGTTGGAAATGGTTGAATAAGGGGCAGTCTCGAGCTAGAAGAGTCACATTTGCATCAGAAATGGCGGAGTTGCAGAGCTTTGTCTAGAGGATAGAGAGAGTTCGTGAGAGGGAGAAAGAGAGAACTCAGCCAGGTGATGGTCATAGGAGAACAGGATCAGAGATGCACTGTGGTTACAGGCATGTCATTTCCATCACACACAGTAGTTTGCGACAAACATGTTACAGACACTCGCAATAAATATGGGACAGAGAGAAGCGGGTGAGGCAGAGAGAAGCGGGTGAGTGAGAGAGAGAAAGTGGAATCTAATGTTGGCAGTGCATTGTAGCTCCTGGTTGGATAATTTGATCTTATGGTTCAAAAAAATTGTCCATGATTAGGGATGGTAATTGGACCCAAACCCGCTGGGAACCCGCAAAAAATACCCATAATGGGCAGGTAAAAACTCGCTTTATGGGTATGGGCTCGGCTTGGGCAATTACCCCGCAAATCTGAGTGTGCACGGGTGTGGGTACAGACACTCTAGTGCCCACCCCGTGTGACATCCCGATTTTTCAAATAATCTGGAATAATATTAAAGGTATAATTAGATCGGTAATTAGGTAATAAATGGGATAAAATGGGCTTAAGTGGGACCCATAAACCCTAGAAAAGATGTAAAAATCATAGGAAAAGCCTAGAAGTCCCTGGAAGAGTGTAGAGTTCCCTAGAACCTTCTAGAAGGAAAGAAACGAGATATTTCCCTAAGAAGACCATCGCGACGCGATGGTATCTTCAAAGGAACCCTCGCAACGCGATGCTCATCTCCAATCCAGCCATGACACGTGTAGAGGTGGGAAGATTCTAGAGCAACCGTCGTGATGTGACAGAATTATGAAGGAATGGGTCACGACACGATGGACCCGAGTTGCCTATGAATAGGCGTTCATCTTCCCTTCATTCTTTACCCTAAACTCTCTTCTCTCCCTAGTAACTTCCTCTAAGGAGTAAGTGTGCTCTGTACTTGCCTCGTGTAAGGATCCTGTGCATCAAAAGCTCTTAGTTGGAAATTCTTAAGTCTGAGAGAAGGGTAAGGCTTAGAGGCGTAACCAAGGCCGGAGTGCAGATAGTGATCGAGGGTCAAAGCATAGGAGCCTAGCCAGAAGTGCCAGGTGAGGGGTAAGAATACCTCAATTACTAGGGAAAATAAGTAGTAGAGTAGTACTTTAGCATGCGTAGGGGACCTCAAACCCTACTAGGGGTTAATAGCAGCAACACCTTAGGAGAGGGGTTACGGTGTGCGGTGGCTAAGGATAGTCACCGTAGACCTATCAACCACATAGGTTTTTCTTGGTGTGATTGTGTGTTTGCTTGACTGACTCGCCTTTGTGACGCTAGGAAAAATTTATATGTTGCTTAATTGTGATCTATTGATATTATGATTAATATGTTGAAATCTATGTACTGGTTGATTTGATATAATATCTGTGAGTGTGATTAATGTGTGGTCTTAAGAGTCAAGGGTGACGCCCTCTAGTTAGAGGATTACGAATCCCTAGATGGTAATGGCAAGTACTACCGTCGACACTCTGTTTGTCAATGGTGATAGTCGGGTCGGTGTACCTGAGGTAGTTTGGAGTAGGTGAATGGAACTGAGCTCCAGGACCGACAGTACAGAGTGATTTGGAGTAGGTGAATGGGACCGAGCTCCAGGGCTCCACGTCTGACAGGGGGACAATCTTGGTCATTCCTGATATGGGGGATGTCGTCCTTGTGCACGGGACGGTACCATACTCCGGTGGTCGGAGATGGTAATTCCCTAAGTAAGGGTGATGCCTTATCCAATGATCAGAAATGGTAGCATATTGGATGTGTTCCTGGGACAAACCAACTTATGTTTCATTCCTCTGGTGCCCTGAGACTGGTGATCGGTCTAGGGAGTAGGGCCGGTGGTCAGCTCGCAACATTCAGTGGTCAGTGTCAGGTGTCAATACGTGGTGTGGTCTATGAGCATGTGCTCAGTATGTGGTATATGTGGTATCAGTATTATTGATTGTGGTTATCTTTGTTGTTAATTGTGTTGTGCATGGTAATAGTTACCCTGTTATTCTGTTTTCCTATTTATTGGTGATTGATGGGTTTCTTACCCTTTCGTTCTTGTGTGTTTTATATTATATCATATCATGATGAATAGCAAATAGACAGGAACAACTTGTGCTTAGAGCCTGGGGAGCGGGACCTAGTGGAGGTGACCACTATAATAAAGCTGCCAAAAGGTAATTTTCAGGCAGTTGTAACACGACCAGTATGTCCTTTTGTCACCCCTTGTGGGTGAGGTGTATATGTCTATATGTGTATTTGTGCCATGCTTGCATACTCTTATAATAAATAATATGTGATGTTGCTTTATACATGTGCGGCATATATGTGGGGCCCTGTCGAGGCGGGGTGTTACACTCCGCCCCGCACCTGCATATATGTGTGTGTGTGTGTGTGTGTATATATATATATATGTATATATACATCTATGTATGAGACATATCTAGTGAGAGGGCCTTTCTATGTGAGAGTGAGAGGAGCAAATCATAGGCATTAGATCCAATCATGAATGGTCAATATTAAAACAAAAAAGTCATGTGACTTTTTTAAGTTGGCATGTGACTTTTTTAAATTCTAACTAACTTTTAATCTTGGTCATCCATGTATGGTTTGTATGGCCTAGATTTGCTCCTCTCACTCTCACATAAAAAGACTCTCTCACTAGATATGTCCCTTATATATATATATATGTGTGTGTGTGTGTGTGTGTGTGTTTGTGTGTGTGTGTGTGTGTGTATATACGCACACACACACACATGTAATTACATATAAATTTTTAATCAGGTTCAGGTGTTTTTCCCGGAAAAAAAAGTATCCATTTTATTAATTTGTTGTTTATGAATTTATGAATTTCATGAAAAAGTGTCCATTTATATTCGTAATTAAATATATAAGTTTATGAATTTGTTGTTTCGGAAGTTTATTGCGATATTTACTTATTTTTTATGTTTTGGATGTTTTTATTTAGTTAAGTACTTGATTTGTGATGTATTATGAGCAGATTTAAAAGATTTTTGGATAGTTTTTTAATTCCTATAATATTTTTTTTGTTATTTATTGTATTTTCATAGTTTAAATGCGGTTAATGGACGCGGGTACGGGTATTAGGTACCCAAAAGGTACGGGTACTAAAGTTGCTACCGAAGCAGGTACGGGTCTGGGTACAGACATTTTTTTCAAATGCGGATATGGGGACGAACACTATAGTACCCTGTCCAGAGGGTGCCCGTTGTCATCCCTATCCATGATGGACCACATAACTTACCTATCCATATTAGAATTAGTCTTGGGTTTTATGGTGCACAAGTATCATAGGTAACACCACCGTGCACAAGTAGTGGTTACCGTTAGATCAATCCCGTCTCACAATAATATCATACACCCTCTCCACCAAATTTTTTCTCTTTTCCTCTCTCTTATTTTCTCCCTCATCCTCTCTCAGTCGTGAATCCACAACCAGATATTTCAGAGTGGCATGTACTTGGAAGAGATTTGCCTCCCTTTGGGTCTTATGGGTATGCTGCCATTGTCTTTGTCTGAGTGTTGTTGCCTTAGCTTATGGATTTACCTCCTCAGTCTTCTCTTCCACACCTACCCTTCCCCATATGCATCTTTCAAAGTATTTCAAACACATCAACTTCTCCAGTTTCATCCGTCAACTCAACACATATGTAACAAAATCTTGCTTTTCTTTCCTTTTCCTTTTATTTTTCTAGGATTTTCTCGATAGCCAAACAGATCAATATATACCATTTTGTTTTTTTTACAAGGATTTCAGAAGGTTGTACCTGACCGTTGGGAATTTGTAAATGATTGTTTACGGCGAGGCGAGAGAGGTTTGCTCCGCGATATACAACGGCGGAAAAATATTGACGGCGACACCACACCAACGGTTACGGCGACGGCCGCAGTCACGACCAATACGGTAACAATGGTTGTGGTAGCACCGGTTAGAGCGGTGTCTCCTACAACTTCCGGCAACGAATAGGTACTATCCTCGACAACCTCCGACACCAGAAGAACTACGGTCTTGAGTCCCCACCAACATAGAAGCACCAACAACCTCCTTCAACATAGAGACCATAACACCGCCGTTGGAGCCACATGTAGAACTGCAAGCTCCGCTGAACACACACCGTGAATCACTATAGGTCCCACCCTCAATAACCACGGCGAGATCTCTTTCCTCCACACGGGTCTATGCCCCTCTCCCTCAAATCGTCGATCGTGCACAACTCCGATAAGAAAACACCGCGAGGCCTCACTCACGGCAGGTGGCTTGAGGCATGGCTCAGCGGGTCCCTTGAACACTATTTTGGTTGCGATGGTCATTCCGGATCTTAAAATCTGAAGAAGAAAGACAAACTCATTGGATGCACCAGGGGTTGCGATCATTGCCGGAGGGAGGGTGACGGGTGTAGCTGAGAAGAACGCCAATCATTGACCATTGTTGTTTGTGTTGGACCAATTTCGATTTAAACCATAAGTCACGGCGGCGGAGATCTTCCTGTGAGGGAAAAAGAAATGGGAAAGGATGGTTTGATCTGGTGTGGGAGTGTGCAGCTTAAAATCTATGTATCTCTTTGATCCAACGATAACCATAAGTTGTGCACCGTGGTATCACCTATGAAACTGGTCCACCGTATAACTCGCCTTAGTCTATAATAAAACATGAAAACAGTGTCAAAAGCCACCAATAAAATTCTCGTCAAAGAAAAAAGACCACCAATAAAATGCTCTACAGTAACTGACGCTTTTTAATCAATTTTTCTCCCCGTGTCTTTCATGCACAGCTATCATTCTCTCTCTGTTTTACTCTCTCACTCCATAAGAGATTGATATACATATTGGGTCAAGCTTTGGTTCCACCTAGATTTGCATGAAGCAAAATGATAACGCTACATCAAAATAATGAATTGATTCTAGCCTCCTGTTTGGCTCCTTTTATCCTATCTTCTATTATCTCTCATTCATTATGCTTTTTTTGTGTAATCTTATCGAGGTCAACCCTTCTCTTGTCTTTTTCATTCATCCTTTATCTCCATAATGTTTTTTCTCCTAATTATATTAGGTTGCTTTTTCATGGTTCTAAACTGATTTTCTTCATTTTTTTTTTATTGAGAAACTGATTTCCTTCCTTTGTCAACGCCTCACAACTAATGAAAGTATAATCATTCTTACTTTGAATTATTATTCTTTTTTTTTTTAAAGCTACGCTTAGCCCTTGTCTATAAAACTACAGATATGGTCTTGATATATGCCATTGTTACAATTCACAAAAGGAAGAAAAATGATTAATATTCGTGCCAGGATAGAGCTTCTACCCGGCACGACAATGTTAATGGTGGTGATTGGTTGTTCCGGTAGTGTTGAATGCTTCTTGACTTGGGTGCTCTAGTGCTCCAGTGCTCCAGCCTTCGTCGGTATTGGAAAAAAGGGGTACCTGCAATGACACTATGATGCTCAAGTTAGCGGGGTGATAAAGGGTTTTAGTTAGTATATATATTATGGAGCTAGTACATATACCTGGCTTCTTGTGGGCGAGCACTAGTGCACGAAACGGAACACTACAAGAATTATGCGTATCTCCTACAAATTTTTCCTAGGGTCATTGATCCTAGGAAATTACCTAGGGGAAAAGTCGTAGGAAAATACCTATTTGTTAGTTGCCCACGGCCATTTATTAAAAACTATCGAAAATTATTGGATTTTTTTTAAACCGAGTGGGTAGGCCATGGGTTTTGTCGGACCCTTTTTTTATTTTAAAATCGGTCCAAACCGAGGGGCAAAGTCCTCAGGATTCGCCAAAAGCTGACAGACATTTTTTTTTGTTTACGGTTCACATTTACGAGGGGCATGTGAGACGACCCCGTCCCATTTTTCCAAATTCTCAAGTGCATAATTCTTAAGCGTTTTTAAATGATAGTAGTAATGTAAAAATGAGAGTAATATATTGTCGCATGCGGAAGTGTACAAGTGTATCTAAAGGTTCTCGTCCGTAGGGCCCTAGCTATACAGTGTGTGTATAGTGACAGTAATACAACTACCAAGTAAACAGTAACTCAGACTCCCCTTCTACTGACTCAGACTCATTGGCTGTCGATCAACTCAAACGGTCTCACCTCTAGAAATCATCTGGCACTGCTAAAACCCTTAGATAAATACATGCAAAACAAAGAAATAAAATGGGAGATAATAACACACTATACGCACCATTGAATGGGAAAACAAGATTAGAACTCATGTATAAAAAGGCAAGCATATACGAGTAGATCAACCGCTCTCACACTCATGCACCTAGGATTCTATATGCCTACGTGGCCACACAGCAATAATCAGCAGCAGCGGCCCTACCTTAGCCTTTATTGTTACAGCTACCTCCCACCAGCCTATGGTGGGCAGGTTAATTTAGTTGTCCATCCACATATCTCGGTCATCGTACCCCTAAGAGTGCAACCCTGCTCCCCAACTTCAGCGATAAGAACAGGTGTCGGGACGGCACTCGGGATTGTCACTATGGACAGTGATAAAACAGTACCCCATCAGGATGACTAGGCACTCCGACGTCCCAATGCAATGGTGGCCAAACCATTGGTCACCTGTGAACTTTGTCGGACCCAACTATCCTCAAGGACCAGCGTGTCCTGTACTGACTGTATCGTACCCTACTCTGGTACCTGACCTCGTACGACAGCCTATGCGTACGGCGGTGGATTACAACTATGCAAATGAAACCTCACCACATGTTGTTTTTAGTTTTATAATATAATATCTCAATTCAGCATTTATCAACTCGTTATAGATAAAGAACTCAACCAATCTTAGGACAATCATCTATCATCATCTAACACATCATTTAGCACGAGGTCTAAAGTACAACATCAGCATAATAATGACTACTGGCATATACGACACAACATCAATCATCAACCGTCCTCGACCAACATATGGATTAATCCTAGCGTCGCTTAGGCGACCTGCTATTAACATGTTATCAATTAGCACACCAGCAGTCACACACAACCATAAAGCAATGATAAGTCATCAATCCTAGGGTTTTCACACATCAGACAAATTATTTCTATGGTTGATAGACTAGCGATAACTACCACCAGCTATCGCAGGTCACAACCCCTCTCCTGAGGTGTTGTTGTTATCAACCCTCTAGTAGGGTTTGGGTCACCCTACACCTAATTATACACTTATTCTAATCCTACAATCCCTAGTAGATAGGGTTCAGATCTCCCACCTGGATAGAAGACTACTGCAGTTACTGCTGCTACTCGTACTCCCAAGTAGCTACTATTTGCACGCTCTGGCAACTACTACTGACATTCCCTTCGAGGGCTCCCACTAGGAGTGTTCTGGTGCACAGGATCCTCTCGTGAGGCAAGTGCAGAGCATACTTACTTCTTAAAGGGAATTCTAGAGAGAAGGGGAACTACTATTCGCACGCATCCCTTTCCTTTCCCTTGAGAATTTCCTACTAAGAGCTTTTTGATGCACAAGATACTCATTCGAGGCAAGTGCAGATCATACTTGCTCTTTAGAAGAAGTTCCTAGAGAGTAGGAGAAGAGGATTTGGTGCAAGGAATGAAGGGAGGGTGAGCACCTATTTATAGGTAAGCTCCAACCCCATCGCGTCAGTCCCCTATGTAGGTTCCGTCGTGTCGCGATGGTACTTTCCAGAATCCTCTGGATGTACATGTGGCGAAGATCCAACGGTGAGATTGTCAAGTCCCATCGCATCGCGATGGTTACCTCTCACAAGTTCCATCGCGTCGCGACGGTACCTAAGGAAAAATATCTATTTTTCTCCTTCTAGAAGCTTCTGGGGTGATACGCACCCTTCCTAGGGCCATTTTGGTCATTTTATGATTTTTCACACTCTTCCTAAGGTTTCTAGGGTGCTCCATACCTTTCTAGGGGCATTTTTGTCTGTTTACAATGTTCCACACTCTTCTGTGGGTCCCACCTTTGATTTCTAGCTCTTTCCTTGGGCTTTTGCGCCTCACTCTGGGTCTTTGGGCCTTTCTTAAGTTTCCTGTTCCCTAGTTAAACTTATCTAATTCCTGATTAAGGTTTTAATACTCATTTATCACCGAATTACTAATCCAATTAGGCTTCTAACACCAGGTTATTAGAAAATGGGATGTCACAGCATGCCCCTCGGTTTCCTTTTTTTTTTTCAATTTAAAATATCCGAACGTTGGGTGGGGGGAGTTAAAAAAATCCGAACGTTGGTTGAGGGGTTAGGCAGTATATGTTCTTCTCCTCCCTTCTTCTTTCGCTTATTTTCTTTCTTTCTTTGTTCTTCTTCTTCATTTTTCTTCCTCCTCCCAGCTCCTCCTCTTCAATTTCAGTCTCTAATTTTGTCATGTAAGTTCAGATTTACCTTCTTACCAGTTTACTATTCTTACTAGTAAACTCTGTCCTTCTTGTTTCTCTTATTCTTACTATTTTTGTCTCTATATTTTTCAATTATCTATGTCTTGAAAAAAAATTCACTGATTCATCAAAGTTTTTGTAACAGATCTGGAGTCACCTTGCCAGTTTTACCACCACCGGAACCACTCACTCACAGGTTAGTGGTAATTAAATTTTTTTATCAAATTAGTTACTTTATATTTTTTGTGATCTTTTAATTATATAAATATATATTTACACACACACACTTCTATATATATATATATATGTGTGTGTGTTTTAAAATTATTTTTTGTATTTTAAATATATATATATATATATATATTATATGTTTTAAAATTATTTTTCTATGTTATATATATATATATAATATTTTTGACACTCTAATATTTTTTTTCTTGATATTTTATATTCTAATTTTTTTATTAATATCTTATTATATAATAATATGTTAATATATATTGTATTTTTGTTATATAGTTGTTTTTTTTTAACTAATATTATTATTTTTGGATTACATAAATATAGTTTAGGATAATCTTATATATGTGTTTAATTGTTTATTATATATATTTTTAATGAATATATGTTACTTTTAAAGTTTATTATATTATATTTAATTTTAAATATTATTATTATTATGCTATGATTATGAAAAATACATGTTATGGAAAATGTGGATTAGTTGTAATAATTAAAATATGTTGATTTTGATATAATATATGTTGATAATTAGATGCAATAGAGAATTTTTTTTTGAATGGAGTTGTATATTAACATAATTTTATATATGTGTTTAATAGTTTAATAAATTAGATTTTTGTTATGATAATTGTTAATTGCTATATATTAGGCTTATTTCCAGTCCGATGCATTTTCTTTTGTTCTCTGGTTGCATATTTGATAGCGATATTCATCGTGATCATTTCATATACCCAGAGACCAGAAGAAGATGCTGCCGAAATTTTGTCAACTATATAGGAAAATGGGAAAATAAGAAGTAACTATTTTACGAGGCCAGAAAAAAAAAATTCTTGAATGGGATAGGTTCATATCATTTAAAGAAAGGGAGCAGTTGTATGTAAGGCCGATGTATCGTGTTTACATATATCGATCTGTGTCTTTGTAATATGCAGAAAATGGATCGTAGTTAGATGTATGATAGGTTGTTTCCTGGAAGAAGGTGTTTGAAAGAAGATTTTGTAAAAGGGGTTAAAGCCTTTGTTTGCCAAGCAAGGCATCAGGAATGTTTCAGAATTGAAGGTGGGATGAGATGTCCATGCGAGAAATGCGAGTGTGTACCCGTTAAGACTCCAAGTGAGGTCAAACATGGTTTGTATAAGTATGGCTTCATGCCTAATTATTGGATTTGGACTAGTCATGGCGAAGTTTCTCCCAATATCAATTTACGGCCGGTTGAAGAGAATTGCCCAGGTGCTTTGAGTAGTGGCCCATCGGACATGGGATATCAATGTTATGAGCAGTTTGATGCGATATAGGGGTTGATTTTTGATGCACTCGGCATGAATGTATCATTCGAGAAGCAGCACCACGAAGACATGGAAGAACTTCCGAATGAGGCAGTACAAAGATTTTATAATCTTTTGATAGAGACAAATAAGCCATTGTACGAAGGGTCTCAAGACTCTAAATTATCAATGTATGTGAGGCTTTTGGGTATCAGGTCTACCTATAATGCTTCGAAATAGTGCATGGATGCTATGAGCAAAATGATGTATGGTTTGCCACAGAGTTATTATGATGCTAAAAGGTTAGTGTCGAAGCTAGGATTAGGTGTTAAGAGGATCGATTGTTGTGTCACTGGTTGCTTGTTGTATTACGACAACAAATTTGGCACAAATGATGCTGCGTTGACGGATGCAATGAGCGAATATATTGCTAGTGCAATACTGGGATGAGAAGTAGTAAACCAATTCCGAGGAATGCAATGTTTTATTTGCCCATTGTGTCAAGGCTACAAAGAATCTTTGTATCGATGCAAACTACAGGTAAAATGACGTGGCACTATAAAAATAGAAGAACTTTGGGTCAGTTGCGCCACCCGTGTGATGGTGAGGCATGTAAGCACTTTGATCGGGTACATCCTGATTTTGCCATAGATCCACGCAATGTTTGACTTGGGTTATACTCTGATGAGTTTACACCGTATATCCAGTTGTCAACTAGACCCTATTCTTGCTAGTCAGTTATTGTCACCCCATACAATCTTCCTCTTGATATGTGCTTGTCTGAGCCTTACATGTTCTTAGCTTGTGTCATTTCGGCCCAAATTCACCAATGGCTGTTATTGATATCTATTTACAACCTTTGATTGATGATTTGAAGAGGTTGTGGGCTGGTGTTTTGACGTATGATATTGCGTGAAAGCAAAATTTTATAATGAGAGCAGCCTTAATGTGGACCATTAATGACTTCCTTGCTTATGGCATGTTATCTAGATGGGGGACTCATGGTAAATTGGCGTGTCTGATTTGCATGGAGGACACAAAGGCATTTATCTTGGAGCACGGGGGGAAGTCGTCTTGCTTTGACTCGCACCGCAGGTTCTTACCAAGCGATCATCCATTTAGGAAGCAGAAGAATGCCTTCGTAAAGGGATAGTTGAAAATGAAGACCCACCGCACAGGTTAACATCGAAGGAGGTATGGACAAGAATTCAGAATCTGCCAAAAGTAGAACTGATTGATGGTCAGATTAGCCGACTGGAAGGTTATGGACGGTGGCATAATTGGACAAAAAGAAGTATTTTTGGGATCTCCCTTATTGGAAAGACAATTTATTGAGACACAATCTCGACGTTATGCACATTGAGAAGAATTTTTTTGATAACACATGGTACACTGTGATAAATGTGAAGAGCAAAATCAAAGATGTAACACCCCGTTTCCGGAGCGCTACTAAACTAGAACTTAACTCTATATGCAACAATCCTTTCAAAATGATACTCTTTTGTCTTTTGGAAAATGCGGTGATTTTTTTTTTTTTAAACATCTTGTTTTTCGCAAAGCAATCAGAGTATTTACAACATTTTAGAAACATGATGCATTCTAACATACACAAGACAGACGTAATTGAAATACATGCATATATAGACATTTTCCAAAATCATACAACTAGTCTGTACAAAATGCAAGTAAGTAAATATCCACAAGACAAGAGGAATACACCTAAGGTATGAAAACCCTATCTAGATAAATCATACTCCTGGGGTACTCCCGGCAGTTACCCACGCGGGGGGCTGCTCCAAAAGTAAACCACCAGACATACAAAACCACTACTACCAAAAGTCTAACAAGTCCAACGACTGACTGGTCACCATCCAGATCTTTACACAAAAGACATACCTCACAACCAACCAAAACTATATACAAGGCAGACAGACAACATCAGCTATACATCGCTACCTAAGTCCTCAGATGGGTCCTCCTCGTCCTCCTCCATCAGATCGTCCTCATGCTCGCTGGTCAAATCAATAAAAGGTGCAGACGCAAGTACACCCTCGGGTCTAACCTCCTCAACCAAAACATCGTCAATCCATTCTGCTCCACTACAACCCGCCTCTCCACACTCCGCACAGACAGGAGGGGGATCCACAGGTGCGGTGAGGGTCCTGAAAATCAAGGGAGGGGTCGGCACCGCCTCTGGATCTGGCTCCGCCACGGGCTCGGTGTGTCTAGCACAGCACGAGAAGTCAAAGCTCCTGCTGTCCAATGCCTTCTGCCCACGCTCTTTCGAGCGGTCCTCCTAATCCTGCCACCTCTAGGCAAAGGTGCATAGTGAGTAGTGATCCGTCTAGGAATCTCAAAGGACTCCTCTGGAGTAGAAGTAGAAGAAGCCTATAACACTCTATCCCGCTGAGTGCTACGCCATCCATCAAAAATCTGCATCATCCTCACAGGGAAGCTCACGGTCCGTCTCGAGGTCTCCTGTCGCGGTGTCAGTCCGTCTACTAGAAAAGTCTGAACTACGTCCCCGGTATACATAACTCAACCGGAGGTGGGGTCAAACTCCATAGCCGAGGGGGTCTCTAAATCGGGAAAGTCAAACACCATCTCCGGCGATGTCGTCATCGCCGGAATCACCACCGTCTTCACCACCGTCTGGGTCACCATCATCGATTGAAGGAACCACGGGAAAAGGGTCAACTTCTTAAAATAAAACAAATAGCACAAAATAGCAGATACAACAGCCAATCATATTATACAGATATAAAATATAATATGAAACCACATTCTTCAACACATATAAACAATCATGTCAATAGCTTTCAGAACAATCAATAAGGATGCACCCGATATCCTATTGATGCAACTATATGCCTATGCATTTTTAATTCCGGAATCCATACGCTACGGTCAGATCGTTCTGTACGTACCAGAGCCGACACTTTTCCATGTGATGGTTAATTTAACGACGTTCCTGGGTTCCTTTGGCCATGGGCAATTCTACTACCCAGGATAGACAGGTCGAAGTTACCACAAAACACAACAATGCCTTCCACTACCCCAATGAACATATCATCACATTTAATATTTCACTTATGGCATAATCAAATAAACATTCAATTATCCAACACCAATTCCACAACATATATCTTAACACAATTCAAGCATACGTGCAACCACATCATGTTATCAAATTCAAGATCATAACAATTCAGTTTTTACAACAATTCACAATCCACAGCAATTCGCATGTTAGTATTCATCAACATTATTCAAACTCAGTCATTAATAAGCACAATTCCTCCCTTTGAAGCTCCATGGAACTAACAAAGAGGTAAACATAAACATACAAGTGTGGGGGGTTGGGGACAGGAAACTAACCTCTTTTTCAGGCCCACTAAACAATCATATATAAAGCTTTAAAATCAAAGGGGTAACAAAACCCTAACTTTGAACCCTGAGGTTCTCAGACTTCTTTGATAGGCAAAAAATATAGAATCTTAACGTGGGACTTATAGGTGCCCATATCTAGAAGTAGCACTTACCAAGGTCATCAGGTCGCGTGTCAAAGCACGTCTTGATCTCACACAGCATGAACTCGGATTTCTCAATTCCTAACACCACAATATAAACTTAGTACAATCCTAGGCATAGAGTAATTCTAACCCCCTAGGCTCTCAAGTCCCAAAAATCTTTTTGATAACAAAACACTTGCACTTGAATATAACAAACAAAAGTAAGGTTCTAAAGGCTAAGACTCATTTTATTTTAAACTTAAAACATGAAACAATATCACAATCAAATTCATTTCCTCAAAAATGCTTAATCAAGGCTCCACTTGGCTTTTAGGATCCCAAGGAGTCCATTTCACCTTAAGTGTTTCATGGCCTCAAAGATCAAAACAACTTTTATTTCAATCAAACCATTCCTAAATTTTCTTCCAACTCTAGAACAATTCTAAACACACTAAATATCACTTAGTATAAGCTAAGATCACCAAAATTATCCCTCCCAAGTTCTTGGAGCTCGCGGCCATACCCCCTTTATCCCCAAAAAAATTTGTAAACATTCCAACCAATTAAACAACATCACTTAATACTTTATTTCTTTCACAAAACAACAATTTCTTACCAAAACAAAAGCCTAATTCAAGTCCAATGCCAATTCATACATCTCTCAAGAATACAAGGGTTTTCACAAATCTTCTCAATCCTTGTTTTTAATCAAAACTAACAACTACAATAGCAATAACAATTAGTAAGAAGCAAGAACCACAAACCAATTTAATGATTCACAAGAAAAATCACACAATCCCTTTCCCTTAGGTTATACGCCTAGGGTTCAATAAATTTGGGGATAATGTGCTCATCTCTTCCATGATCATGATCAACTAATATATAAAGCATTAAAACAAGATAGAAGTAAGAAAAACATCTCCTACAACCCATAGGGAGGCCACGGTTTTTGGGGCTGAAATGGGAGAGAAGAAGTTAGTCTTCATGCTCACTTACAAGGTGTGGAAGAGGTGATCAAGTAGAAGATGAAACTAGGAGCAAAGGATGTTGAGACATGGAGGTGCAATCTTGCTAAAAAGAAGAATTAGATGGAGCCATGGTAGGAGCTTCTCCCAAGAACAAAGAAGAAATGAAGATGGAGTGTAGAAAATGGGGGGAGGGGCACGGCCTAGCTGCCCATAAAGGGAAGGAATTAAAAAAAAAATTATTAAGGTAAAAGCACTTGGTTAAAAATCATTTAGGATAAGCATAAAAATATTAATTACCCAAAAAGTGACACCTGCACTCTAAAGTAAGATGCTAATCAAACCACAAGTCTAAAACATCTAATCTCTCATCTCTTATGATTACCCTCTAATCTTAGAGTCTTAAGTGTACTAAAAACATGACGTCGAGTAATCGCGTTACCGATCAATTCTTCTGTCGATAATTCACGAAAATTAATTTACTGAGAAATTAATTCACCGCGTGATAATAATTTATCATAAATAATAAAACACAATTGAAAACACTCACTTATAGTCACAACAAGTTACGATTCAATTTTCATCGAAATCGGAGTTCGTTTAAAATTTTGTCTGCGGATAAAAACTATCCAGTGATTCAAAACACGACGAAACTTCGTTAGAATTTTTCGACGATTTTGAACCATGAATTAATATGGAATATTAACTCTCAAATTTAATTTGATCTTGATTTAATTCAATCACTTGCTTAACAAACAAGAAACTACTTATTATAGCATAAATACGATAATTTACACTAAAATAACGCTAAATAACGCATCGTAAAAATACGGGTGTTACAAAAGACAACGAGAAGGGGTAGAGGGACTTAGAAATTTATTGTAGACGAAAGGACTTGTGGCTGGTGCATGACCTTGCCACCGGAAAGACCTTAAAACCAGTGGCCAATTACACATTATGCCCTAAAGATGCAAGACGGTTATTCTTCCAATAGCAAGGTGTGCCAATGTCGACAACGGGAAAATGACAGGAATGAAGAGTCATGATTTTCATGTATTCATGGAGTGTTTGCTTCATATTGCCTTCAGTAAGTGTTTTGAACCCACTAACTAAATTGAGCCAGTTTTTTAAGAATATGTGTTCTACATTATTAAGGGAGGATGATCTCATTAAGATAGAGCAATACATTCCATTGATTCTATGTAATTTGGAGAGGATTTTTTCCCTGGTTTCTTTGATTCCATGGAACATCTCTCTGTACATCTTGCATACGAAGTTAGACTTGGTGGACTTATTCAATATAGGTGGATGTATCCACTTGAAAGGTATATAAATAACAATATCCTGGATTTCAAATACAACTATCCATGTTTTACAAATATATTGATTTCGTTAACCTTTCACTACAGGATCATGGGAGATTCAAAACGAGCGGTCAGAAACAAGACTAGGGTTGAAGGATCAATAAGTGTGTCTTACCTACACAGTGAAACAACCCATTTTTGTTCCTATTATTTCAAAAAATCCATGTTGACCCCACGAAACAGAAGGAATGAAGTGGTTACTGAAGAAGCAAGACATCCATTAGCATTATCAGTTTTCTATCTGCCCGGTCGTCATGCTAGGAGAGAAACTCAACATTAGTTCACGGATCAAGAGTATAGATCAGCACATGTTCATATACTGATTAATTGCACTAAAGTCAAACCTTATCTAGAGTACGTACCATGTACATCCATTTGTTATCCATACATCGTACCATGTTAATCTATTATCCAATTTGGTCAGGGCATTCTTGTTATCCGATGGATTTGGTCAACAACAACCTTCGGTTCATATACTTGCAAATTTTCCAAAATGGTTTAGGGAACAGGTACATGTGACTTATATACTATTAGATTTACGCACTAATATTACTGTCTGTGAATTAGTCATGAATTGTATTTTTGCAATCATAGGTGTATTGCCTCATATAAGTGTTAATGAATGGCACAGTTTCTTTGTGAACAGGTGCAAGTTTCAGACACGGTCATGGACAGAGGGCAAACAAATAATAAATAGTGGAGTTTACATCAAAGGTGACACTGATGGAAGTGAATACGACTTCTACGGCGTGATTGAACACATATACAAAGTAGATTACCCCATTTTAGACTACATTAAAAAAGTCGTGCTATTTTATTGTACGTGGTTCGATCCGTCTGACAGAGGCATAAAAATGAATCCAAAGACTAATATAGTGGACATTAGGATGCACGAAAGTTATCGAAGGTTTGATCCGTTCGTGATGGCACGCGATGTGAGACAAGTGTATTATGTCCCTTATCCATCCACACGAACAAACAAACGAGGCTGTTGTGTCGCAATAAGACGAAACCAATGTGTCGCATTGAAGCAGAAGATCCAGATGAAGATGTGCTTTATCAGGTGGATGAAATGTCCACTTTAAATGGTGTGATTCAAGTTGAAGGTATCAGCCGCCTTTATGATGGACAACTAAACACTGGTGGAGAAGTCGATGGAGAAGATATGGTGGATGCAGATAACAAACAACTTCACACTCATGATGGGATTGAATTCGAAGATGATTTGGATAAAGAAAGAGACGAATGATCCATCCTGTGTACCGAATAAGTGACATTTGTTAGCATTTATGTTTGCATTACTTTTATTTTTATTGTATATCCAGTATGTGTATTAATTGTTGAGACATGTTAATTAACTTCGTACTAGATATTGGACTTATTGCATATTTAATTGCTGTCTAATGTGTTAGTTGTTTGATTGATATATACCGAATAATTCATATTTAACTGTTATCGGTGTATGCTATAATTAACAGTTGCAGGCATAAATATATATACATATACATGGCATCGGACAGAGGACGCGACCCACCACCACCCACTGGTGAAAGACATAAACGTCATCGTCGTGACAGGTTGCAGCGTCACATTGCTAAGGATGCGAATATTTATGTGTCTTTGCCCACTACAGACAGCGGCCTTTGCCCACTACAGACAGCGGCCCATCCACACAGACCAGTGCATCTATTCTAGCCATGTAGGACAGCCCATATGTTCCATCCACAAAGGATAGCCCATATATTCCATCTGCATATGAGCACGGGAATAGTTCTGCGAGGCATGCTTCGCACTGCCCTGTTGACATTGAAGATACTCAGCCGCTGTCACAAGATTTTAATATTGATGACGATACTGATAGTGGTGATGATGACATACCCACGCAGCCAGAACAGGGTGAGGTGGATAAAGAGGTGACGTGGTTGCCCGATGGATGCATTGTTATTAAGCATGTTGATAATGCTTAAGTATTAATTAATTTTGTGTATTAGTTAAGTTTAATTACTTATTTGAAATTAATTCTTCAATATTTCATTTTATTGTTTAACAATTTTTATTGTTTAGGTTTCAGCTCTCTATAGAATCTGCCCATGCGATCACTAATGTTATCAGGAAAAACTTTAAACAACCCTGGATAACTGGAGAGAAATTAGAAAAAATGACGCTGACAGTAAAATGATGTTTGTTTCTTTCAAAGTAATTTGCGATTTTTAATTTCATGCATATATTGTTGTTTTACGTGATAATTAAATAACTAAATTGTAATAAGTTGTAATCTATAATTTCATGCATACATTGTTGTGATATAGAGCAAATGTGGTTGGTTGCCAGAGCACAATGAGTTGGTCAGGAAAAACTTCCACCACCGAGCCACACACCAAATGTCTGATATGCTTAGGGAAGTCCGCGAGAAGGTGGAGAAGCCCTAGTATATTGGACCCAACATTTGGGATCAGATGTTGCAGCGTTGGTTAGATGAAAGTTGGAAGAAAGTATCTCGGCGTTGCAAGGCTAACAGGGCCTCAATAAAGGGTGAAAGTCAGCACACAGGAGGTTTTGTCAGCACTGCACAGATACTGTCTAGCTTGGGGGGGCGTGTATATATAATTATTGTTATTTTAATTAATTAATATTAATTTGGCTGTAAGCCATCGATTATATGTTTATGTTGTTAAACTTTCAAATAGGAGAAAAAGCTCGGGCGACTTGTGCAGTTGCACGAGCTGCATCACCATATGCATGTTCGGAGGGACAGTGACAGTGGTGAGGAACAATTTATTAATCAGCGGTCTAGGGAAGTTCAAGTAATTTTGAAAACATATAACTTTGTTAATTCTCTTGTTTTATATGATTGTCAGTGTCGACTTATTTGTTTGTAATAATGCATATATATCAGGAGCAATTTCAGTTGGCGATGGATTGGTATCATCCACAGCAGGCAGCGAGCTTCTCAGACATCTAGTCTAACCCTGAGGAACTGGGTTGTGTTGAGTTTACCACATGGGTGGATACAATTGGCGATAAGAAGCCGGGACGAGTGTATGGCGTCAGGTCCCTTTCCTCATGTTACAGGAGAGGGGTTTCTTACCTTGATATTAATGAGTCTTCTTCTTCTTCTGCCACCATTACTTGTCACTCTCATGATGCGGAGTGGTAGAGAAAGGTAGATGAAGCAAACCGTAAGGCAAAGGTGGCTATGAAACAAATTCAGGACTTACGAACGGAGATGGAGCAACAGCGACAGGCGATGGAGCAGCAAATGACCCAGATGATGGAGCTGCAGATGAGAGCAATGATGGAGATGATTAAACAGCAACATCAATGGAGGCCATCACCATCGCCAATTCCGCAGATCTACTGGCCAGCGGAGTGGCCCGTCGATTCACAGCAGTAGGAAGGGTCATCTTCATCGCCAATTCCACATTTCTACTGGGCACCGACATGGCCAGTCAATTCACATCGGCAGGTTAGGCCATCGCCATCACAGTAGCATGGGTTTTTTTACCACCGCCACCGCATGGTCAGCAGTATTACTATGGGACGTTACGCCAAGAGCTACGCAGCTGGCATTCCCTTACGACCTTCACCATCGGGCCTCAGACTACAAAGAAGCAGCGGTGCCAACACCACATATGACACAGTAGCCCTATTGCCCACTGTCGGTCATGCCCCAGTAGGTGACACAGCCAGGTCAGAGCACCACACCCGCAGATGATATTGCCGATGATTTTGCTAGCCTGATTTCAAGTCCCGACGATGATTATTACGCCGATGGTGCAGATAATGTTTAGACTATGTGTTTTCATATTCACCGGACATGTTCATTATCACTGTTATGTTTGTAACTCTTCTATTTAATAACTATATGCGAACACCTGTTTGTCATGAATTTAATTATTATTAAAATTATTATTATTGGTGTTGTTGTTGTTGTTGTTGTTGTTGTTATATTAGTTTAGATATAATTAAAATAAAATAAAAAATTGAATGTAGAAATAAAAGAACGATTATGTCTAATGAAATTGTCGGCACAAATTATTATGCTTATTATTATTAGTTTTGGTACAGTCACTTTGTTATATTATATTATTAGAAAATACTTTAACTATTTTATTCTATTATAAGAGAAATTGTCACCCAATTTGTAACAAAAAGTCACTTTGAAAATACTATAAATAAGTATATTATTAGGAATATTATAATAATATGAAAATACTTAAACTATTTTATTCTATTATATTTTATATAATAGAATAAAATAGTTTAAGTATTTTCATAATATCATAATATTTATAAATATATTATATGTTTTAAAATTATTTTTGCATTATATATATACACACTCTAATATTTTTTTCTTGATATTTTATATTCTGAATTTTTTATCAGTATATTATTATATTTTTAGTAATATGTTAATATATGTTTTATTTTTGTTATATAGTTGTATTTTTTCTGAATTAAATTTTATTATTTTTGGATTACATAAATATTTAGTATAATCTTATATATGTGTTTAATTGTTTATTATATATATTTTTAATGAATATATGTTACTTTTAAGGTTTATTATATTATATTTAATTTTAAATATTATTATTATGCTATGATTATGAAAAATACATGTTATGAAAAATGTAGATTAGCTGTAATAATTAAAATATGTTGATTTTGTTATAATATATGTTAATTAATATATGTTATTAATTAGTTGCAATAGAGATTTATTTTTTGAATAGAATTATATACTAACATAATTTTATATGTGTTTAATAGTTTAATAAATCATATTTTTGTTATGATAATTGTTAATTGCTATATATTAGGCTTATTTTCGGTTTGCTCACACATCACCCCTAACTCGGCCTCCCTCCCTCTCTCTCCCCCATCACCCCTAGTTTCTCACTTTCAGAGCAATGGCAATGGCACGCGAATTCGCAGTTCCTCCTCCATGGGACGAAGACCAAGATGAGTTTGTCCCTTGGCTAGGTGTAACACCCCGATTTCGGAGCGCTACTGTGCAACCCAATCTAATGCTGAAAACATTTAATGCTTGTATGCTTTCAGTTAAGGAGTACTCTTATGAATTTCGCAATAAAAAATAGGAGTAATTTTTTTTTCTTTTCATATTCTTTCCTTTGAAACCCTTTTCAAAATGAGACATAGAGTACTATAGTTTTCTAAATGATGCCAATTCAAACTTTTACAATTATCAGAGTATAATGCATCACAAAATAATACTTCACATAACAAATTCGCACTAAGGCGAGATTTTCTGAAAAGACTAATTACAAAACAACCAATACAAAACCCTAAGCTAAGCTGGTTGATAACTATAACTCTTCGAGAAACAATCAAGAAGATCAAACACGAAGTACTCAGAGGAATCTTCCTCACCTGCTCAATCTTCAATGCTCCTAAAAGACGGTCGCAACAGCCATCAACTCCATCTGGAAGTGACATCCATAAGGACATCCAATCCAACAACAAAGGCAAGGGTAAATCCTTTGTCCACGAAGTTTATCATAGGCTATGTCGCATGCAAACGATATATACATATATAATACAACAACACTCTTTTATATACATATACATACTTAATAGACCGCACACAATCAAGATGGTATATCAAGCATGGCATGTGAGCAAACAAAACAACCAACAGATCAACAATCAAGTCACTACAATATCAACCATTGCATGTGAGCAGCAAGTCTATCAACAGATAAGTGATCAAGTCATCACAATATCCAATTCATCAACAATTCCTCACATATCATAAATGCGTTAGCTATGCATGTCAATGCAAGATGGCTAGTTTGTGTATACACCGCAAACCTTAAACAAGGTCACAGAGACGAGGAACTTTATTTCCCAACGCCCAAATCAACTCCCTACCAAGGGTATTGCCACAAAGGCTTGCCACACATTAGGCTTTCGCCACACGGCATGCAAAGTGACAACTCGTCCTTTTGAAGTCCTCAAGACAATCAAACGCCCGAGTGTCGATGCTCAATGGTCGATATACATCCAAACAAATTCAACAACATGGCATGCTCACCGTAGGGAGCGCCAGTAATGTTTTAATTAATCAATGCGGATCGACGACACCTTAACTCACTCACTCTACTTAGTGAATTTTCATGCTTCCAATTCTTATATTTCCTAGGTGAGGTTGTACCAAAATAAATCACTCATTTAGCTTTGGGTCATTGGAACCCGAGTTTCATCAAATTCTTTATCTAGCATGGTTCCATTTCTACTTATCTATAAGCTTAGGCTAGTCATACTACAATCCTCCCGCTTATTTTTAAGCCAAAATACCTTTAACAATTACTTAGAGTGCAAACACAGGACACAAAGTCCGGTGTTCAATTGCGAACGCTAGTCTTAATCTCAGATCGTAACTCTAGGCACGTAATGCGAACACTAGGCTCAATTTTTAGATTGAGATACTAGGCACGCCATACCAACACTAGGTCCAATCCTAAACTAAGAAAATGCGCACGCAAGTAGGACATTAAGTCCCAAAGACAGACACATAGTCCATATGCTCAATAGGAACACTAGGTTCCCTATGTTTTAATCTTTCAAAACTCGATCTTTGAACTCTCTTTCTCTATTCTTATATCACTCCTATGTATCTGAAAATACTTTTTAGTTCTAGGTCGTTGAAACCTAGTTGTGTTAAATAACACACTTTGGAAGAATTCCCAGGAAAGAGAGGTGGTGCGAACACTCTTAATTACCAAGTCTTTCCTAGCCGTAATTTCCCAGCGCATCATTTAACTCAACCGCTTTTACAAATCGTACTATTTATTTCAAATTCTTTTCTCTACTATCATTCCATTGAAATTTCCTTGCAAGCTTTAGCTAGTTATACTAAATCCTCACGCTTTCTTTTAAATCAAAATGCCCTTAACAATTTGCTTACGAGATCGAATTAACGTGGAATCGCATCGATTTACCGATGTAAATCGTCAACCAATAGCAATCGATCAACGCATTATTAATTAATCCATTATCAACAACAATATTTTCCAAATTCCAATCAATTCCAAGTTCCAATAAATCCAACATGATTCAAGGAACACAACACAAGTCATAATGCCACACAGGCCAAGAACATGCTACAAAGATTTCATACGACACCTAACAATTCAAAGAGGGCTACAACATGCTACATACTTCCATCAATTTCAAGTCCAATCAAATTAATCCAACATGGTTTAAGTCACATAATACTATTCAGTCTTGCCACACAGGGCTAAATCAATACACAATAATTCATGCTACAACATCTCAACAACACATAGTAATACTACAAGTACTACCACACTATCAAACAATCAAACAAGCAACAAACAAGGCGAGAAGCCCAAACTCATTATATAAGAATTTTCCTTACCTTGGGCGCTTTAACAATCCAAGCAGGGTTATTTCGAAACCATCGTCAAGTCGCCCCTCGCACGTACCTCAAGCACGAACCTTAACAACGCAAGTTTCAATCTAATTAGAACCAAAACTCGAATCTAGTGCCCCTAGGGCAGCCACGGCTTAGACATCCTAAAGCCTAGGAATTACTTGACTTAATCCCTAATTGGTGCTATCTAGCCATATGCCAAGGTACATATTCAAACCATGCAAGTTTTGAAACTTTTTCAAAAGCTAAGCACTTAGAAAATATCAAAACCCAAAACTTACCAATTGGAATAGTGTTTTACCAAATGAATAGTGTTTTTCCAAACTTAAACCACTTTTTAAAACACTAAAACATGTCACAAAATTTTAGAAATAAATTCATTACAAGCTTAAAACAATTCTCAAAACATAACACAATTATTTTCCCAAAAATTAAACCTCTATGAAAGATTTTGCTAACCCAAATTCTTGGCCAATTCTTACACCATTTTAAGGACACAAATCAACTTAAAACAATGTTTAGAACTAGCATGAAGGCCACGGTTTTAGTTACTCAAAAACAAACCCAAACTTTTCAATTTTTCATTTCCAAAACAAAGCATTTCCTATCATTCAATTCCTACAACAATTAACCAACTTCCTTAACATCTAACATACTTTAAAAACAAGCTAAAACATCATCAAAAACTTGATCATAGCCACTGTTTTTAATAGGTATAAACAGCCCCAAATAAAATTGTTTTCAAACAATTTTTCAAAGTTTCAAACATAACAATCCTTATAGTTTTAAAGTCCCAATCAAAAACCAATTTTTTTTACACACTTTGATACACTTAAAACCACTTAGATCATCATCAAAATCATGCCTAAAGGCCACGGCTCCAGCCCCTAAGTTTACCAATTTGATTTTACAAAACTTGCTTAATATGCTTATAAGGCTAGATTTAAGTGTATTAACTAAAACCTTGCAAGATCTAACTTCAAAACAACTAAATCAAACCAAAACAAGTCCCTTAATCAGCCCCCCTAGGTTCGGCCAAGCTCAAAGGTTAGGGTTCCTAAATTTTAAATACCAAATACAAAGCTAATCTTGGAAGAAAACAAAGGGCTTTATGGCTAATCATGCAAATCTAGCCAAATCAAACACTTAAATTCAAAAACAACTCTAAGAATCATGCAAACCCATTTCATGAACTCAAGAGAGATAAGAGGATAATCATGAGGCTTACCAAGAGATTAGATGGGGATTGGACAAGGATTGAGAAGGAAAGGAACAAAGATGCAAGCTTTACACCAAATCCTTCAAAAATCAACACTAAAATTATGAGAACAATACTAATACCATGAAAAACCATCCATGGCAGCCATGAAGAGAAGGAGGATAAGCTTACCACAATGATGGAGATGATGGAACAAGAAGGAAGGAGAAAGGATTAGGATTTGGCTTCCAAAATCACTAGTTTATGCACCTAGATCACTTTCTCTTTCTAGAATTTTTTCTCAAGTTTTCAACAATGGAAGAAATGATGAAGATGGTGTCTAAGGAAGGAGATCAGCCACGAAATTTTGAGGGATATGGATGGAAGAAAATTGTTCATTTAAGTTAGGAACCAACCAATTTAGTCATAAACTAACTAAGTTAACTACCTACAAATTACTAATTAACCAATCATAATAAAACACATGTCATGGAAGGTTCTAAAGGTCCATATTCAGCTCCCCTAGCACATGTGCAGCTGCCATACATCCCCCTTGGCCACAGGTTTCGTTTCGTCACGTTTTCGCGCGTTCTCGCCAATGCAGCGTTCAGTATAATAGGTTTTAATAATAAAAACTCCAAAAATATTTCTAATTATAACCCCACACCCAAAAATCACAATTATTCCTCGTGGCATAATAAAAGTATTTATGTATCTCGTTTTCTCGAAATGCGAACCGAAACGTCGCAATTAGGCAGTCTCTGGCCATAGAAAATACACTAAATATTTTCTGATGCCCAAAAATTCTAGAAAAATTACAATAAATCCTAAATATTGGAAAATGCTAAGATCTCAAATTTTATAAAATTTGGATCACGTTTGGGCATGTTTCAGTTAGAAACACACACAATAGCCTATCTACGGCAGAATTCAACAGAATTCTCGCAGCGTAATAAAAACTGTAAATTAGTGAGGATCACTAATTTCAATTTCTCTTATCATATAGATATTATTCAATCAATAAAATTATCAAAACAAAATCATTAAAATAATAGTCATATTAAATATGATATAAAACAGACGATTAATACTATAACTAAATAATAAAAATCCAAACTATGACTTAAAAATAACTATTAAGTCCTAAAATTATTTTTCATTCAATAAAATAATTTTATTTAATCAAACAACAATCTTTCACATTTTTCGGGATTAATTCATGTTAAAAACAGTATACGTCTACACTGTCTGTTAATCTGAATTAACTACTAAAACAGTAAATTGTTTACAATAAATCTTGGTAGTTCTTCGTACTTTTAACAAACCATTGAGGTCATGACTCTCTATGATTTATTTTCAAGTAGTTGGAACCACAAAATAATTTTCATAAAAATTGGGATGTTACACTAGGGACAAGCCACTTGATTCTATACCCCAACTGTTTAATTATAAATGGTCCTAATGGCGTAAGATTTGTTGAATCATCATGTTCACCACGAAAACCACTTAGGCTTCTACACAACCTCACATTTGAAGCGCTGAAACAAATGATTCACGACAAACTCAGGCTAACATCTCTTGGACGAATGGTGGATTAGGTAATCTATCGTGTTCCCAGGAGAGGGGTTTACGAACATCTTATATACGAAAGCAACGAAATAGTTGACGACAAAGGTGTATATGCTATGATGGATCATCACCTACATATACATCGTGGCATACCTGATCCGATTGAGATATGTGTTCGCAGAGTGAGTCAACCTTAAGGATGTAATGTCTGTTTGTGTTTGATTTATGTGATGAGTGTTTAACGAAATGTGTTTGTCGTAATGTTTTGTTATGTTATGTTATAATCAAGAAATGGTCATGTAATGTATGTGTTATGTTGTGTTTAAATCAACAAAAGGTTATGCAATGTGTGTTTAACGTAGCATGTGTGTATATATAATTCTTAATATATAATTTTTAATTATATTATTAAAGAAAAAGGGGGTGAAAAATATGAAACTGCGGGGTGCAACTAGAAATTTACTAGTGGACTTACAGCCCAGTCCAACAAAATTACTGGATGCACCCCTAAGACCCTAAGACAACCATTTAATTTTTGCTTATTATATATGTATTAATAAAATAAATAAATAAATAATAATATTTTTGGTCTTAGAATTAAAAAAAAAGAAGCCAAAAAAAAAGTGAAAAAAAAAGAAAAACAAAAGGAAGGAAAAAAATGAATGAGGACATAAATAGCAAAATGAGGGGTCCCAAGAGCAAGGGCCCAAAGGCTGGCCACGGCCCAGCAGGCCATGCGCCCCTTCCTTTTAATTTTACCATGCGCACCCCCCATATTTTTGGACAATGCCTCCCAGGCGCTCACTTTCTCCCTACTACGCGCATCACCCCCTCATTTTCGTACCCCTAGCCCGTTTCCCATACCCGCGCGGCCCATCAAGCCCAAACCCCAACCTAGCCCTAAATAACCTTAATTTCTGTGAAGGGACCTTCATTCCCTCACTCCCTCCCTCCCTCCACGGTGCCTCTGTCATTCTTCTCCCCCCTGTCTTCTTCTATCTTCATTTTTCTTCATCTGCTTCTCTTTTTCTTCTTCCTTCCACTAACATTCTCAGCCCTAACCCTAAAAGATCACCCACGGTGCTGCACCACATCCTCCCATCTCCTAACCCTTTTGTCCACCAAAACCTAACCCTAATCTCCAAATCTAGCCGTGGTACTCCCTCCCCAAAATCTTCCCCAATCAATCAAATATTTCCCTTTCTTCCTTCAATCCCTAAACCGAATCCCTCCCAAAAAAAAAAGGAACCATATATATCTCGTCTCATCTATTACTTCGTCTAGATTCAAAGGTCAAGAGGCCAAAATCTTACGATTCGTATGAGGAAAAGAAAAACCTGGGCAGAGCATGCAGAGCATATACCCAGGTTATTTTCTCCCTATTTTTTGTAATTTGTGGGTCCCTTTTTCTCTCTATTTTTGGTAATTTGTGGGTCCCTGTTCTTTACATCCATATGATGTAAAAATACCCTCCCTCTCTCTCGTCGGCCTCCACCCCCTTCCCCCTCTGTGTTTTTTTTTAAACAAGTTATGTTTTTAATTTTTTTTTATTTCACTACTGTGATGATAATTTTTTTGACCTTATTTTTTATTTTGCAGTTTCTCATTAAAATTGGAAGCAAAAAGTTAGAAGCAGAAAGCACAAAGAGCCATAATTTTTAATTTGTATTTTGTAATTTGCTTATCTAATTTTAATTTTTAATTATGTATTTATTTAATTTGTTTTGAATTTTCAATGTTATTATATATGTACTTTCGTAATGTTATTATTGTAATTTTTTAAAATTTTTATTATATATTTCATTTTGTTTTTTCTGTTAATTCTGCATTTTGTTTTTTTTTTAATTTTTGGAATTCAATTAATTTGGTGTTTTCTAATATTCAATTAATTCTGCATTTCTTAATGTTTTCATTCAGTCAATTAATTTGTGGGATGCAATATTTAAAAATTTCAAAAAAATATTAAATTTAATCAGTTATTTAAACTGATTAAATTTAGTTTTATTATTTTTTTAGTACGCCTTTTATTAGTTTTATTATTTAAACAACACATTTTTTTATGCAATTTCCTGGGGTTTCGCCCCTCAAAAATTTCCTAGGGGTTAGGGCGCTCGAAAATTTGCTAGGGCTCAGAGCCATAGGAAATTTCCTAGGGGCTCTGACCCTAAAAAATTTCCGATGGGCATTTTTTAAGAACCCTCGGTTTCTGTTTCCTACCAGCGAATAACCTACTGCCTCGTGGTCCCCTCGGAAATTTTGTTATTTCCTATGGTTAGTGGAAAAGAATTGGACCTTTTACATTGGTTTTGCATAAAACCGGATTAAAAAGCGATGCGGTGGTATTTTTGCAAATAATCCGAAACTTTTTACACTAGTTATATATGCAACCGGTGTAAAAGGCTTGTCATTTAAAAATCTGGGGACCTTTAAGTTAAAAAGTCACCTATTACACCAGTTAATGAGGCAACCTGTGTTAAATGTCACATTTAACACTGGTTTTTTATATAACCAGCGTTAAAAGTTTAATTACTAATTTTAAAGAAAGGAGTATATAGACACATTCATTCACTTCTCTTCTACAAAAAGAGCTTTCCTTCTCGTTCTCTCTCTTGGCGTACCACCACTATTGAAGCTTCCATCCCGCCGCAACGTTCTCCTTCCCACCGTGTTTACCGTCGCCATATCGTCGTCATCTCCACATCATCGTCGTACTTTGGTTCATATCCCATTTCCATCCCCGTCGCGCCTCTCTCTTTTGAGGTAAGATTCCAAAACCTATTTTACCTCTCATTTTCATTCACGTCGTCGAATTGTGAGGTTGTTTTGCTAATGTGGTTTGCGATTTGTTGTTGTTGCTGTTGTTGTTGTTGTTATTTTCGTTCAAACATATTTCACGCTGTCGCTCCTTTTTTCATTCACCCTATTCTGTTTTAGTTATGTGCTCTTTCATGTTTATGATTTGTTGTTGATTTTTGGTTTCGGTTTCAGTTTCTGGTCTTGCATGTTAGTGGTCCCTGTTTTGTTTCATATTTAGTCTCTTTTTTTCTATTTTATGGTCCCTGTTTCCATAGTTAGTGGTGCCTGTTTCCATAGTTAGTGGTCATTGTTAGTGGTCCCTATTGCCATTAATTATTATTCATTTTATCAAAATAACATTTTTATAAAGAACAATTTTGTTTCTTTGGTTCTATTTATTTGTAATTTGACACACTTGTGTTGTGTTGTGGAGGAAGGTTGATGGTCAAGCACTTGTCTTATGTTGTGTTTCATAATTTGTACAATTATGAGGCAATGCTTATTTGATGTTTAAGGCACAATGCTTATTTGAAGAATCAAATTCAACTTATTCTAGGAAAACCATGTTGTTGCCATTACACATCACATTTTTTGCTCATGGATGTTGTACTGTTGACAACAGACGATGTCTTCAGATGAAAACTGTGGTCGTGGGGGCGTCGTACTCGCATGGCTTTCAGGAGGTCACTTCCCTTTACTAGTAGGCCGACGATGACTACGAGGGAGTATCGAGCCAGCTTTGTGAGGATTGAGGATCGCAATCCTTGTCATCGCGATGAGGATCGCGATTTGATGGATAACTTGTATGCTGATCCCCGTGTCGGTGCTAATCGTTGGGGCCCGAGCCATCGTATGCGCATGATTTAGAGGATACCACCCTCTCCCAGGAGGCCCTAGCTTCTAGGGAGGTTCTTCGAGGGCCAGACATCGTTCGTATCCCCAGCGATGACGACGAGATCTCGGAGTATACTCCATCAACATCAGAGTATATTTCGATCACACCTGAGTACACTCCATCGACTCCTTTGGAGGAATCTACAGCCCAATTTTGTTCTACGGACCCCTCCACCAGCCACCACTAGCTTTCCTTTTATTAATTTTATATATTAATGTATTTGACTATTTTGATATTGCAATTGGATAATTGTATCAGGAGAATATATTAATATATTTTTCATTGCTTATTTGGATAATTATGATATATGAAGTATGTTTTTATATTTGAGCTTCCCTATTTAATTTGTGTTAAGCCTTAGTTTCCTGTTTGAGATTCAATAAAATGTTTGCATGGGTATCGGGGAAGGTACCGCTCATTTTATTGAATCATGAATTGTCCATGTAGGACAGTTTGGGAAGAAGTTTTTTCTTTTATTCGGTTAAATAGTTAGCCTTTGAATCTTTTATCTAATACTTGATGAAATTTTAGATTGCTACATTTTCTATTATCTTTGGGTGCATGCTTGACCGTGGTGGATGTCACCACGTTTATGTTGTGTACTTGGAGACCAATAGGAAATGCTGACGAAAGTTTGTCAGTTATAAGATATAAGGATTTAATGACTAACTATTAACTAAATAAATAAAAAGTTTCTTCTCGAATGGAATAGGTTCATACCAAATATACGGAGATCTGTTGGATACTTGTGGTTGCAGGGTCCTGAAGTGTGTTCATTAGCTAAGTGTGTGTATTTTTTTAGAACGTAGTTATGGATCATAGTTGGATGCAAAAAAATCGATTGACTGATGAGTATAAGAATGGAGTGTCAGAGTTTCTAAAATTTGCTAAAACAAAGCTTCCTAATAGTAATGGAAGATTTCATTGTCCTTGTGTTAGGTGTTCGAATCAGGCACCTCTAAATGTTAAAGACATACGTGATCACCTTTCTGTCCATGGGATTTACCAAGGTTATACGACATAGATGTGGTATAGTGAAATGTTAGACACGCCAAGTGTGTCCAAATGAGAGGAAGTTGAGGTAGATATGAGCGATCGACTAGAGGACTTGATTCATGATATTGGACAAGATTCTTTTCAACGAGCATGTGTATGATACTCTATGTAATGACAAGGATCAACCATTGTATCCAATGTGCAAAAATTTCACACGGTTGTCAGCGGTTTTGAGGTTGTTCAATCTTAAGGCGATAAATGGTTGGACTGATAAAAGCTTCACTGAATTGTTGGACTTGTTGAAGGACATGCTTCTAGAAGGCAACACATTGCTGAACCGTAACTACGAGGTGAAGAGGATATTATGTCCGATGGGTGTGGAGTATAAGAAAATACATGCATGTCCTAATGACTATATGTTATATTGGAAAGAGATGAAGACAAAGAAATGTGCCCTAAGTGTATGAAATCACGCTACAAAAAGAAGGATGGTGATGATGCTTGTGATGTCACCTCAAACGGTCCTCCTTCGAAAGTGTTATGGTATCTTCCAATTATTCCAAGGTTTAAGCGACTATTCACCAATGAAAAAGACGCAAAGAATATTAGATGGCATGTAGATGAGAGGAAATGTGATGGAAAGCTTCGTCATTCGGCTGATTCTTTGCAATGGAAGCACTACAACAAAAAGTTTGAAAAATGATGCTGGTAAATATCCGGTTCGGGAATAGACAGCTGTTGCTTCAATAAGCGCTGTCTTTTATCCTAATCACTAGCGCTTTCCTAAGAAAGCGCTGTCTATTTCAAAACATAAATGACAAAACACGCGCTCTAAGCAGTATACCTCTGTTTCATCACTCTCGTTTGCTCTTTCTCTTTCACGCTGTCTGTGCCATTTCTGCTCGCCGGTCCTGCTCGCCTTTTCTCATGCTGCCGTTTCTGCTCGTCGTTCCACTGCACAGCTCCTCTTTTTACAGAAAGGTTATTGCATGCCATTTCTGCTCTCTCTTTCTCACGCTGTCGTTCTGCTCTCGTTTCTCGCATCCTCTACTCACACCCAGCAAGGTATAGATCTCAGTTTTGTTTCACAGCCCATTCTCTTTTTCTTACATTGTTCGCGACCACCACCACCTCTTGGTCATATATATTTGTTTTGTTTCACCGCCCAATATCTCAGTTTTTTTCTTACATTTTCTCATATATATTTATTTCATTCAGAGATTGAGCAAGTTTGATTCAGTGACAGACTCCCTCAAACAATATTTACCAGACCAACAGCTGAATCATTCACGTTAGTTCACAAAAGAAAAGAAAACCTTGCTTTAGGGTAACACGGTAACAAATAATACTCTTCCAAGCTTATCTTATATGTAGAGAGTGTGCCCAAAATACATCAAATACCTTTTTTTTTACAAAGAAGATGGGTAATTTATTTGAAACGAAACATGGGTTTTGATTATCTTTTCCATAGTGATAGATTGGTAATCTGAAAAATTTTGTAACTAGAGGCTTTCCACAATTCCTTTATGCTTGTGTTGCATTAGTTTATTTTATTTGTATAATGAAAGGTGGTATACAATATGGATATTGTATAGGTGATACAAATTGCAAATTACATATATTATTTGATACGAACTGTGAATTGTGGTTTGACGGCATAGCATTAGCTATAGCCCGATTCGTTAGATAATCAAATTTTGACTATATATGTTTAGATCACAATTGGAAGTGGGAAATTATTGAGAATACAAATAGGTCATGTCAAAATTTTGAGAAAACATGTACAAAGTTTTGAAAAGAAGTTTTGTATATGTTTTGTTGTGATGTTGTATTACATAACAAGACTAACTAATATGATGTTATATTACTCAAGGATTAACTTAGTTTTTTTAAAGGATGAAGTTGGAATGGATCAAAAGTGGATGTTTGTCAATCGTTTGTCAAAGGAATATAAGGATAGAGTGAAAGAGTTTATTAAGTTTGTAGTTGGGTATACAACAGACCATAGTAGAATCATATGTCTTGTTTAAGTTGTTGTTATGCAGACAAAGTTAGTGTTAAGGAATTGGAATGACATTTAGTGAGCAATGGGATTAATCAAAGTTATACCTGTTGGACAAAGCACGGTGAGACAAGAGGTGAATCTTCTAGTACTATGGGGAATAGTGGGAGATATGCGTCAGATGGTACCGCTACAAATACATATGATGGCGACCGCTTTGGAGAGATGGCAAATGCGGTTGAAGAAGATATTCGTGATTGTCCTCAAATGTTTGAGAAGTTGATAAGTGATGCAGAGAAGCCGTTGTATGAGGGTTGTACGAAATTCATGAGATTATCGGCAATGTTAAAGCTGTATAACTTAAAATCGAGCAATGGATGGACTAATAAGAGCATTACAAAATTGCTCACCTTATTGAAAGATATGTTGCTGGCTGATAATGTGCTTCCTCATCGGACATATGAGGCTAAGCAAATGTTACGCTCTATTGGCATAGGTTATGAGGATACACACTTGTCCTAACGATTGCATTTTATTTCGAAATGAATATGTATCGTTAAAGTCGTGTCCTAAATGTAATGCAACACGGCGTAAGAAGAAAGAATCGGCTCCAGAGAAGGTTATGTGGTATTTCCTTGTAATTCCCAGATTCAGGTGCATGTACCGTAGTTCAGAAGATGCAAAACACTTGACATGGCATGAACATGAAAGGATTAAGGACGGCATACTGCGGCACCCGACAGACTCTTTCAATGGAGGAAAATTGATATTGAGTATCCTGATTTTGGGAAAGAACCTAGAAACCTAAGACTTGCATTGTCTACTGATGGATTTAACCCGCATGGTGTTCAGAGTAGCTCTCATAGTACATGACCTGTGATTTTGGTGATTTATAACCTACCTCCAAGGCAATGCATTAAGCGCAAATATATGATGTTATCTATGTTAATTTCTGGCCCCAAACAACTAGGAAATGATATAGAAATATTCTTGGCTCCTTTAATTGAAGACTTGAAGCAAATGTGGGAGATGGGTGTAGAGGTGTACGATGGGTATAGAGAAGAAAGTTTCACCTTGAGGACTATGATTTTCGGCATAATTAATGATTTTTCGGCATACGGTAATTCGTCTGGGTACAGTACCAAAGGCCAGTGTGCATGCCCTATATGTAAAGATGATACAGATTGGATGCGGTTGGAACATGGTAAGAAGAATGTCTTCCTTGGGCATCATATATTTTTGTCTCAAAAGCATCATTATCGGTCATGGAGGAAAGCATTTAATGGGAATACTAAAGAACGTAGAGCTCCTTTGCCTTTGACAGGTGCACAACTATTTGAAAAGGTAAAAAATTTGAGTATTGAATTTGGGAAGCCTTTTTTGGGAGAGCTTATCACACGAGGGTGGAAGAAAATGTCGATTTTCTTTGAGCTGCCATATTGGAGTTCATTATACGTGAGACATTTTATTGATGTGATGCATGTTGAAAAAAATGTCTTTGATAGTGTCATTGGTACCTTACTCAATGTGCCCGGAAAGACTAAAGATGGCATCAATGCAAGGCGGGACTTGGTTAGTATGGGATTGAGACGGAAATTGGGACCGGTAAAGAAGGGGAAACAACATACATATCTACCTCCAGCCGCTCATACTTTGTCTAGAAAAGAGAAAACAGTTTTTTGTAAGTTTCTTCACGGAGTTAAGGTTCCAGAGGGGTACTCTTCAAACATTATGAACCTCGTATCAATGAGAGATCTCAAGTGAAAGGGTCTAAAGTCCCATGATTGCCATGTTCTCATGGAGAATTTGCTACCCATTGGTATACAATCCATTTTGCCCATCAAAGTGCGGAAGACTGTAACTAAACTTTGTTTATTCTTCAAGGCAATCTGTAGCAGAGTGATTGACCCTGAAAAGTTGCCAGCATTGCAAACAGAAATTGTTTTGATTTTATGTGAGTTTGAGATGTATTTCCCACCTTCATTCTTTGACATAATGATTAATCTGACAGTTCATCTGGTTAGGGAGACACAATTATGTGGACCAGCTTACATGAGATGGATGTACCTGTTTGAGCATTACATGAAGATATTAAAAGGGTATATGAAAAACCGATCACAGCCAGAGGGTTGTATTGTTGAGCAGTACACAGTCGCAGAAGCTATTGAATTCTGTTCCGACTACCTATCTAATGGTGGATATTCCATAGGGTTACCAAAGTCTCGTCACACGGGAGGAAGCGAAGGGAAATGGATTACTGGATGTAAAATGTTGACTATATCAAGGCAGCATATGGAGCAAGCACACTTATATGTTTTACACAACGCCGATGAGGTTGAGTCGTATGTTGTAAAACACAACGAAATGCTCAAGAGTATGCACCCAAATAAGAATCAAAATTGGTTAACAAGAGAACACAATCGGTGTTTTATAACGTGGCTAAGAGATCACATTTGTACAGATCCTACCTCGGTTTTAAAAAGACTCAGATGGTTAGCGAGGGGTCCAAGTATACATGTTATCTCTTATACCGGTTATTTGATGAATGGGTACACATTCAATACAATAGAACATGATGATCAGAGTAAAACGCAAAATTGTGGGGTCTCTTTTGTTACTCAAGCTATGCATATCTCAAGTGCCAAAGACAGAAATCCCATATATGCAAATATGTCATACTTCGGGGTCGTTGAACATATATGGGAGTTGGATTATGCTATGTTTCGGGTGCCTGTGTTCCAATGTAAGTGGCTTGACAATAATTACGGTGTAGAAACGGATGATTTGGGGTTCATGAAGGTGAATTTCAGTAAGTTGGGATATAAAGATGAGCCTTTTATTTTAGCATCGCAAGCTCGACAAGTGTTTTATGTCACTGATCCTACGATATGAATTGGTCCATTGTTTTGTTGACTAACAAAAAAAATTGGTTATGGGATTGATGATCAAGCAAATGAAGTTGCTAATATTGAGGATGACCCTTTCTTTGTGATACAATCAATGTTTGCTGAGGAAAGTACATCAAGAGAGGATGATACATATATTAGACATGATCATAAAGAGGGGCTTTGGATCAGTCGGAGGAAAAGAAAAAGGAAAAGAAGTTGCATGTATATAGATTGTGTTTTTTTAGTTACTTGTTAAATGACTATGAATTTTACTTGTGTGTCTAATTACTTGTGTGTCTAATTTATTTTGCAGATAACTAGATGGCTTCTTCCGGATCCACTGTGAAGAAGAATATCTTCCGAGCCAGAGATAGCGCCAGAGATAGTTGCATTCTTAAGTGACAAAGGTAATAAATCAAATAACTTCAAAGTTGCTATTTGACATGAATTTCTAAGTTAGCACATTCCTTATACTATAGATTGGGATTTTTCTTTGCAGAAACATCTCAGTTTCATCATTAAAGGGTTTCTTGCACCAGAGTTAGGGTTTCAAACTCTTTATTAGCTTTCTCTCATTATTAGCTTAATAAAGGTTAGGTCTGTTTTCCTTTCAAAAAAAAATAAATGGTTAGGTTTCTTTATTTAGTTCTGTTCTTTTTGTGTTTCCTTGTTTGTGTAAGTTTAAGCCTGCTACTTTGGTTGTCTCTTCTGAACTTCCTCTAGGATTGTGTCGAAACTCCAATCCTATCCTAATGCATGCACTTGGGTATCTGGTTTCCCGTATTTTTCATTTCAGCAAATTTTCAAGATGATGATAAAAAGCTGAATGTGCTGATAAGAAGGTTTGGTAAACCGGCTTATAATATCATGGTGGCAGCCTTAAAAGAGAGAAATGAATACAATCTAAGTGAGGGGTATGTATATGGAACCATACGTTGTTGGAACCTAAACGATTAACAAGTTTAGACCCTCAATAATTTTGATGATAACAAAATATCTATGTGAGAACAATTTACCTTCTGATAAGTTTTGAAGTGTGTAGGAAATAAAAGTGCACATCAAGCTGTGTCTGCATCCGGTTCACCTTAAGCATCTGGCATATACACTCTAGCGAGCGTCCAGCTATCAGAGAGTGTGACACATGTAACTCAATCAAAACCAGTGAGCATCTTATACATTTGAGCTAGCATCTGATTCTTTAGTATATCACGTGGAAATCATGCTTATCATATCTACTCTTCCTCAACATTTCGTGGATTAATTCAAATTCGTTTTGTGTGCTCAATTTTATGGTACGAGGAATTAAAGGTGACACCTTTGGCCAAAGGACAAAATTTGTATGCTTTTCAAATTGTGCCAGGCTGCAAATGATTGCAAAAGCAAATAGTACAAATAGTCATAAAGTGTCTGATATTCTCTAAAAAGGGAATAAAGGATATTTTCAAATTACCTCACTCAATGATTTAGAGCTGATTGTTCCCTACAACGGTAACATTATTAAAGAAGTCTGTAAATACTCTAAGACCCTCATTGAAGACTGTTACAGAATTAATATTCAAGTGAACAACCTAAGATTCTGTGCCAAGAACTCTGCGAACCAAGAAAGTGAAGTTTCAGCGTCTCATTCTTTCTTTTAGAAAGTTATATTTTTTGTTCTTAAAGTTTTTATTCTCTCTTGTTGATAGTTATCTCATTATATTCAAATCTTCTTTGTAAAATTGTATTGCCTTGTGATAGGCTGTTTCCTCAAAGGCTCGACCGTACTGAGTCGTTTTGAGAAGTTAAGAGTATAGTCAAGTTGTGTTAGTAGTACACTCTTAAGGAAAGTTATAATCAGTGTAATTATAGTGAAAAATCCTTCAGGAACGAAAGGACTAGAGGTAGCTACCAGGTTGGTGATGAACTGGTATAAATCTTTGTGTCTCTTTCTCTATTGTTTTACTTTTATTTCTGCACTGCTAGTAAAACAAGTTTTCACTGGTTTCATCTTAGCTTTCGGTATACTCTAAGCATCCGCTAGTAAACATTTTCAAAAGAACTTGTTTTCAAGTTATTTTTAACTTAGAGTTTGCAAAAAGTTTTCAACACAATTCAACCCCCTTCTTGTGTTCATGTTCAGTTGGTACCAAAGCTCGGCCTCATAGTTGAGCACCTAATAGTGTGAGAGGAAAAGATCCTATCTTTACAAACATGTCTACAGAAGGTAGCCATATGAATCACCCTCCTCTATTTACTGGAGAAAAATTTGATTACTGGAAGGATAAGATAAAATCATTCTTTGAATCTCAACAACTAGAGCTGTGGGACATGGTTGAAAATGGGTATATCATTCCCACTACTTCTACTGGTGTTGTCCTATCTAGAGAAGACTAGAATGATGACCTGGAAAAGAGATATCAGCTGAATCAAAAAGTTAGATATATTCTTATTGGTGCTAAGGCAGAAAAAGGATATGAGAAGTGTGGTAAATTTGAGACTGCCAAGGAAATCTGGGATTCCCTTGTTTTGTCTTACAAAGGCTCTGCCTAAGTCAGAGAAACAAATGCTAGCATGATGGCTTGCCAATATGAGCTATTCAAGATGGTAGAAGGTGAAAACATTGAGACAATGTTTGGAAGATTCCAAACACTTGTTCATGGGTTAAAAGCCCTTGGAAAAGCCTATACAACGCCTGATCATGTGAGAAAGATCCTGAGAAGTTTAACTAAGCAATGGAGATATAAAGTCATTGTTATACAAGAAGCTAAAGATCTCAACATTCTACGTCTTGAAGTTCTACTAAGCTCTCTAAAAGCTCAAGAACTTGAGCTAAATGAAAAGACCCTATGAAGAAAAGAAAATATAATGCTTTGAAAGTTAACAAACACAAAGTCAGTTCTTCTAAAGCCCTTCAGGCTGAAGAAGAATCAGAAGATGAAGCTTCAAAAGAAGATAGTGAAGGATCAGACGATGAACTTTTATTCATATCAAGGAAGATCCAACACATGTGGAAAAAGAAAGGGAACTTCACGAGACAATTCCAAAAGAAAAGTTTCAAGGATAAGAAGGAAAGCAAAGACAAGAGTCAAATCATTTGCTATGAGTACAAAACGCCCGGGAACTTCAAATATGAATGTCCTAATCTCAAGGAGAAGCCTAAGAAGAGTACTTTCAAGGGAAAGAAGAAGGGTCTCATGGAAACAGGGGAAGACCTGGACTCATCTTCCTCCGAAGATGATGAGGATGAAATAGGCAAATGTTGCTCCCATGGCAAACACAAAATCAGATTCTGAAGAAGAAACTAAAGAGGTAATCTATGATTCTTACTTTGAACTTCAAAATGCATTTGATGAACTTCTTAAGAATTCCTCTACTCTCTCCATTGAGTACAAAGCTTTGGAAAAAAAAAGTTTTCAAACATATCAAAAGAATTTCAAATTTTGAACAATGAAAACTCAAAACTAAAGGAAGAGAACCAGAAGCTGAAAGCTAAAAATCAGCGTCTGGTAATGAAAGCTCACAAGCTGAAGGAAATCCTAAATGCAAGTGTAGCTCGTAGCAAACAAGCTTCAATGATTTGGGTGTTAGTAAAACGACAACTCAAGGTCTTGGATACAAATCAGATGAACCCACTGCACAAAATATAAATTTAGCATCTGATGAAACCAATGACCACAATGAAAGCTTGCATTGCATATACTGTAATAAACATGGTCATTTGAAGAGTGCATGTACTGCTTTCAAAATTAAGAAAGACAAGCATCCTTCTAGAACTAACAAGAAAGGACCCAAGAAGATTTAGGTAACTAAAGATAAAATAGTCTATGTTGCATATATGCTTAGCAACAAGATCAACACACCAGTCTTGGTACTTAGACAATGGATGCTCGCATCACATAATGGGAGAAAAGCATATGTCCAAGAGCTAAGACCTAGAGATGATGGATTTGTTGGTTTCGGTGGAAACCAAAGGGGTAAGACAGTTGGAATTGGTCGTATTGGTAAGGACTCTCTTCCTTCTATTGATAATGTTTTTTATGTTGAAGGCCTAATGCATAACCTACTTAGCATAAGTCAATTTTGTGCCAGTGGTTATGATGTCATCTTCACAAAAAAAGGCTGTGTAGTGAAAAGTAAGAAGGATGGCTCTATATTTTGTCTACAAAGAGGAAACAAAATATTTACAAAGTTGATCTTTTAGAACTTGCAAAACAAGATGTCAAGTGTCTTATGTCTGTCGATGATGAGCAATGGACTTAGCATAAAAGATTAGGTCATGCTAGCTTGAGGTTAATCTCAAAGTTGAACAAGCAAGGTCTTGTTAGAGGCTTACCAAATCTTAGATACCAATCTGATCTCTATGTGAGGCATGTCAAAAAATGTTGTTTCAACCTCTAGACCACTTGAGCTTCTGCATCTTGATCTTTTTGGTCCTACAAGGACAACCTCTTTAACAGGAAAGAAATACAGCTTAGTCATTGTAGACGACTATACTAGATAGACTTGGGTTAGATTCCTGGTCTACAAGGATGATTTTTCAAAGTGTTCACTGTTTTCTGCAAAGCTGTTCAAAATGAAAAAAGAATTTGTATTTCTTTTATTAGAAGCGATCATGAGGAAGAATTTGAAATTGAAAATTTTCAAAAATATTGTGAAGAAAATGGTGTCTCCCGCAATTTCTCCTCTCCTAGAACACTACAACAAAATGGTGTTGTAGAAAGGAAAAATAGGTCTCTCCAAGAGATGGCAAGAACCATGATCAATGAAGCTGACATTGCAAAACATTTTTTGGCAGAAGCAGTAAACACAGCGTGCTATATTCAAAATGGAATATACATAAGACCTATTTTGAAAAAGACTTCATATGAATTGTGGAAGAGTAGAAAACCTAACATTTCATATTTTCACCCCTTTGGATTATGTGTTATATTTTGAATACTAAGGATCAACTTGGTAAGTTTGATTCCAAAGCTGACAAAGGTATCTTTTTGGGATACTTTGAACGCTCAAAAGCTTTTAGAGTATACAACAAAGAATCTATGATAGTGGAAGAATCTATTCATGTCAAGTTTGATGACAAGAAGCCTGACACTGAAATGTCAGAGCTAGATGAGTTATTTTCAGGTTTAGATATTGGAGGAACAAATAATGAACTTGCAAATCCAGCATCCGGTGGAGACCACCAGACACAGGATTCAGCTCAACCAGAAGCTAAAACTGTAAGAAATTGGCAATTCAAGACCTATCATCCAAAAGATCAAATCATAGGAGAATCTGCTAACAAAGTGAGAACTAGATCCTCCTTCAAGGAGCATGCAGTTTTTGCACTACTCTCTGAGATGGAACCAAAGACATTGATAAAGCACTGGAAGATGAAGGTTGGATTTTAGCCATGTAAGAAGAATTGAAACAATTCCAATGAAATGATGTTTGGAAGCTAGTCACCCTAGCAGAATATAAACAAGCTATTGGCATGAAATGGGTATTTCGCAATAAGCTTGATGAAGATGGTAAAGTGGTAAGGAATAAGGTAAGGTTAGTTGCTCAAGGATATTCGCAATAAACTTTACTGAAACCTTTGCACCTGTTACAAGGTTAAAAGCTATTCGTATTTTACTTTCTTCTGCTGCACACCATGAGATAATTCTTTATCAAATGGATGTCAAAAGTACTTTCGTGAATGGTTTCATAACAGAGGAAGTTTAAGTGAAACAACCACCTGGTTTTGAAGATACTGAATTTCCAGAATATGTCTTCAAACTTAAAAAGGCACTATATGGTCTTAAGCAGGCTCTTAGAGCTTGGTATGATGGACTCAGTTCCTTTTTAATGGAAAATGGTTTTACAAGAGGACAGGTGGACACTACTCTGTTTAGAAAAACTTCAAACAAGCACTTTATACTTGTACAAATATATGTTGATGACATTATTTTTTGTGCTACTAATGAAAGCCTCTGCAAAGAATTTTCTAAGCTAATGCAGGCTGAACTTGAGATGAGCATGATGGGAGAATTGAAGTTCTTCCTTGGAATTCAGATAAAGCAATGCAATGATGGTATTTATATTCATCAAAGGAAATACATCAAGGAATTCCTCAAGAAGTTTAAAATGGTTGACTACAAGCCAATGTGCACTCCCATGTATCCCACATGCGTCTTATGCAAAGATGAAAATGGTAAGAAGGTAGCCCAAAAGCTCTACAGAGGTATTATTGGCTCTCAACTCTATCTTACTGCTTCAAGACCTGATATTATGTTCAGCGTCTGCCTGTGTGCTAGGTTTCAATCTGATCCTAGAGAATCACACTTGAGTGCTGTAAGGAACTACTATCTTGGTTTGCTTTATAAGAAATCAAAAGATTACAAGTTAGTAGGTTTCTGTTATGCTGATTTTGCTAGAGACCGCTTAGAAAGAAAGAGCACAAGTGGTGGCTGCCAATTCTTTGGAGCAAATCTTGTGTCTTGGTTAAGCAAAAGACAAAGCACTAATGCGCTCTCAACAGCCGAAGCTGAATACATCTCAGTAGCAAGTTGTAGTTCTCAACTACTGTGGATGAAATATCAACTTGAAGACTACCTTATCAAAGAGAGTAACATCCATATCTTTTGTGATAATACCTCTGACATTTGTCTTACTAAAAATCCCATACTGCATTCACGAGCAAATCATATTGAGATTAAACATCATTTTATAGAAGAGTATGTTCAGAAGGGAGTACTTAAAATACAGTTTGTTGACATAGACCACCAATGGGCTGATATTTTCACAAAACCTCTTGCTGAAGATAGATTCAATTTTATAAGAAGAAACTTGAACTTTCATCTGATAAAAGAGTGATTATTTAATCTAAGCATCTTGTCCATCATGCATCTGATTATATGTATCTGATGGCATTTCAGCATCTGGATGATTAAGCATCTTATTCAATATTTATTTATTATTCAGCATCTGATGATTGCATATGCGTTAGTATCTGGTGACACATGTGTCAAATATGTGCTTATTGAAACGTCCCTTCCTACCTACTGAGTCATGATTGTATTTACATTTTCAATAAAGTTTTTACTGCGGTAGTCTTCTTTTTAGCAACCGTGCATTAATGAAAGGAATCTTTATTTTATATTTGATTTATTTTATTCTTTGAAAAATGAAACGGTTTTACAAAAAGAAGGTTTACTATTTCTTTTCAAAACTTTCCTACTACCTTTCCCACTACTCCACTACACTCGTATGATTCTCCCTTTCTTTGTGAAAATCCCCTTTCTCTCTGAAAACCCTCAAACTTCCATCACAAGCTTTTCTGCTCTGTTTCAATGGCGTTCAAGGCTTACGAGAATACTGTTGTGTTTAACGCTATGACTGGAGGCAAGGTTTTAATTGAAAGTAGGGTCGACCTCGACAATCTTGCAAAGTTTGAATTGGATTTCAGAGAAGGTATCACTCTCATGGGCTGGAGAGAGTATTTTAACTGGGAACCTAAGGAAGCCTTAATCACCGCTGTAAGGGAATTCTGGGATAACAAGAGAGCGTACTCTGGAAATATGGTCAAGGCTTACGTTGAAGGTTTAGAGTTGGTTGTGACTCTGACACACATTGCTGAAGTAATAAGGTGCCCTAATGAAGGCTTACTCTTTATTGATAACTGGGAAACTCAATTCGGTGGACCACAGGCTGTGGATGAAGAGCTGTTTAAGAATGTTCATGAACTCAAGGCTTCGAAAAAGCCTCTAAATGCTGTCTATTTGAAAAGTCACTACATAGTTCTTCACAAACTGATCACAAAGTGTGTTATCTTGAAGGCTGGTTCAGATATTTCAATCTGCCAAGATTGTTGATGAATACTCTGAAGAATGCTATTGGAGATTCAAGAAAAGGATATGATGTTGACAAGCACGTCAACAAAACAATCCCTTATGCTGTACTTTTCACTGAGTTAATGAGAAGTCAGAAGATTATGGAGAATCTGGAGCAAATGGGAAAAGAAGTAAGGAAGAAGTTCTTTGATAAGAAGGCAACAGCACAAGGGGACGTCTTTAGAAAATAAAACCTAGTGAGAATGGGTCTGTGTTCTTCTCAGTTGATTTAGAAAATCAAAGAATAAGAAGAAGCAATTACTACTGGTGATGATAAGGCATCTATTCAAGTTGTTGTGTCTCAAGGGAGAACCACCAGAAGCTCACCGAGAAAGCTTGCCTCTAGTGTGAAGAGACCTGTTGAGCATCTGGCCAGGTCGACCAGAAGCAAGATGCAGAAGGTGCCTTTTACACAAGTCACATCACTTGATTCCGATGATGAAGAAGACAAGGCTCCGCTCAGGAGAATCATGGAAAAGAGGAAAGCAGAAGCTGTTCAACCAACTTCTGCATCTAGTCCAAAGAAACAAACTCCTGTTCCACCTCCTGTTGTGATTCAACAGAGACAACACAAGTGTAGGAGACTAATCAAGGCCTCTAAGAAGGCAAAGGTACTTGACTTCACCTCTGATGACCCTGTTATTGCTTATGATAGAGATGAACCTATCACTGCACCTCCTTTATCAGTTTCATCACCACATATCCCACCTACCAAGCCACCAACACCAAAACTCTGTCCATTCCCTCCACAACTCCAAAACAAACTCCTCCACCATCTCATCCTCACAAACAAACACACAAATCCTCCACTACTTCCTCAACCTCTACCTCCCCCACCATCAAACCTTTAACCATATACAAACCTCAACCTAACCCCTCTCCTATTATCTCAATCACCTCTGAAATTGCCTCATCCCTTTCTCACCCTTTCAATCTACTCTACCGCTTCCCCACCAGTCACCAAAACACTACCATCACTCCCACATCATCAGCATCAACACCTTCCACAACAGAAACTACCTTGTTTGGTCCCTTAAGTTGCAGATTAGAGGCATTACAACTAGTCCCTATCAAAGAAGAGTTGTACCACTCTGTATATAATCACCCCTCTCTGTGGCATCTTAAGATATTTACCTCTGGGGTTGCAAGGCTGGAGATTACTCCCTTGGAGTATCATGACAAGATGAAAATGACTTTTGGAGGAAGACTAAGGCCTCCTCAGAACCGAGGAATCCTTTCTCTTTCCTTTGAATTGCCTCAATCTCTTCCACAACATGAACCTCTGACTCTTGAAGAGTGTGGAAGATGGATTACAGATGATGAAAGAGCATTTCTGCTTCAGTTCCTGGAGATGAAGCGTTATGAAATGGCTCTGCTTCATAGGGACCCCTCTTTGGTCTCTGTTAAGATTGTGCCTGACAGGCAAAAATGGTTGCCTTGGTTGATACCAGAGAAAAGGAAGAACAAAGTCCCTCTGAGGCATCCTAAAATTCTTATTATGGAACACTTGGAGAAAGCTCCTAGAAAATACAAGGTCAAATATTTTAATCTTGTGCCTGTTGCAGAGAGAACTGAAGGTCATTCCATAGAAGTCTAGTTTAACAAAATCAAGCTAGATTTGAAGGATACTAGATCCTCTGGCCTATCAGATGTAGAGAAAGCAGAGATTGCAAAAGCTGGATCTATTCGCTGCAATTGGAACTCCAACTTGGCCATTCAGCATTTTGACGACATGCTGCAATGTACTGTGGTGATACCTCCATCTATGTTGAAAATAGAAGCAGAACAAGAAGAAATTCTTTATGAACAAGGAGCTGAATTTGGACGGGAGCTTATGATTCTCAAATGGATTGGGAAGGCTTATGCTGATGGATTGGACACCTTTCTCTTAGCTGAAGAGGTAAAGGATGATCCAAGAAGGTGTTTTCAACTTGAAGAGGAGATTCTTAACATCTGTCTTACCGAAGCAGAAGCTAAGTTGAAGACTGATGCATCAGAAGCAAAGTTGCTGCTGTTTGATAACACTGTTGATGCCTTTCTCAAGGCAAGAGAAAAGAATTTGCTGGCACACACTGACCCAGCAGAGTTAGCATACAAAAGGGAAATGGAAGTCACCTTTGAGAAGAAGAAACTAGGAAGACTTATCAAATGGTGATTGCCAAATGATGAGTTCTATCTAGAGGCTCAAGAGAAGAAAAAGAGAAGACATAAACTGGCTCAAGAGTTCTCTTGGAGCATATCAAGAAAGCTACTCAGAGATGGCAAAGGGCCATCTCTTAGCCTAGACCTGTTCAGGCTTCTCCTCCTACTGAATGGATTCCAGAAGCTCCTGTACCTCCTTCTAATGATGAACCTGTTATAATTTCCAGATCTAAGTTCAATCACTTTGTGGAAGCCTCTCGTAGAGTTGAGCGTCTTCAAAGTGTGGTTCAAAGCCTTTTAGAGCGCCTTAACCAAACCCTACCACCTCCTTAGTTTTCCTTTTCTTTTGAAAAATTTATGATATTTTGTTTGGTACTTCAGTTTATATATAATCAGTTCATTTCGACTTCAAATTTTTCTCATTTCCTTTCCTTTTCGTTTTGACAGTGATGTTTTACACTTTTTTTGTCCGATGACAAAAGGAGGAATCAAGGATAAGGATTGATGAACGCCAAAGTAGCACGTATTATGCATTACATATCGTCATTAACTATGCTCTGTTACACACTATATGTTGTTTTTTTTATTAAGCATCTGATAAACACTACTATGCTCTGTTACATATTGTATATTGTTTTTTGATTAAGCATATGATAAAACTACTATGCTCTGATACACACTATATTATATTAAGCATATGCTCTCTGATACTCATATCTCATATTGATGCTCTGATACATGGATATGTTTTTGAAATACATGGCTATACTTGGCTATTGAACTCAGGGAGAGACCCTTGTAGTTATTATTTTTTTTTTAATAAATTGTTCATCAACCTTGGATATTTGTCATTATAACACCCCAATTTTTATGAAAAGCTATTTTACAGTTTCCGACTACTTGGAAATAAATCATAGAGATTGATCACCTTGATGATTTGTTAAAAGTACGAAGAACTACAAAGATTTGTCGTAAACAATTCACAGTCTTGATAATTAATTCAGATTAACAGACAGTGTAGACGTATGCTGTTTTTAATATGAATTAATCCTGAAAAATATGTAAACTTGTTGTTTGATTTAAAGAAATTATTTTATTGAAGGAGAAATAATTTTTAAGACTTAATAAATAATTTTACGTCACAGTTTGAATTTTCGACATTTAGTTATTTATTAATTGACTGTTTTATGTCGTATTTAATACGACTTTAATTTTTAATGATTTTCTATGGAAAATTATATTGTTTGAAATTATTCTTAATAATAAGAAAAATTGTAATTAGTAATTATTACTAATTTATAGTTTTACTACGCTGCAAAAATTCTGTCGAATTCTGCCGTAATGAGGCCATTGGGTGAGTTTTTAATTGAAACATACCTAAACGTGATCCAAATTTTACAAAATTTTAAATCTTAGCATTTTCCAATATTTATTATTTATTGGAATTTTTTGAGAATTTTTTGGGCAATGAAAAATATTTAGTGTATTTTCTACGCCAAAAAACTACCTAATAACAACGTTTCGGCTCATAATTCGAGAAAACGAAATACGTGGGTGCATTTCTAATGTCATGGGGGCTATTTTGACTAAATAATAATTTTTAGGTGTGGGCTGATGAATTAGAATTTTTTTTAGAGTTTTGGTACAAAAACCCTAATATAGGTGAAACGCCTCGCACTCGATTGAACAAATACGCGACGAATCGAAAACCTGAGCCAAGGGGGATGCACCACGGCTATCGCAGGGCAAGGGGAGCTGAATCTCATCCTTAGAAGCTTCTTTGACATGTGTTTGATTAAGGATGGTGGTAAAGTAAATGATGGGTAGTTAGTTTAGTTAAGTTGTAACTAAATTAGCTAAATTCCAACTAAATGAATAAATTTCCTTCCATCCTTATCCCTCCAATTTCATGGCTCTCTCCTTCATTAGACATCAGATCCATTTCATTTCTCCATTGTTGGAGAGCTTAGGAAAAAATCTTGAGAGAGAAAGTGGTGATTAGTTTGATTGGTTGATTAATTATGAGGTAGCACTTGTAGTATTACTATGTGCTATTGAGATGCTGTAGCAAGTTGTAGCGTACTGAATTGTTATGTGCTGTATGAAATGTTGTAGCTTATTCTTGGCCCTGCATGGCATTAGTGAATTGTATTGTGTGCCATAAATCATGTTTGATTTAATTTGGATTTGGAATTAATTGAAATGTGCAAATTATTGTCGATGATAATGGATTAATTAATAATGCATTGATCGACTGTTATTGATTTGACGATTTACAAAGGTAAATCCAATGCGATTCCACAAGCCGAGAAAAGATTTCATAAATGAAATATTAAGGGCATTTTGACTTAATAATAAGCGTGAGAGTTTTAGTACAACTAGCTAAAAGCTTACAAAGAATTTTCAATCGAACAATAGTAGGAAAAATAATTTGAATAAACATTGTAATTTGCAAAAAATGGTTGAGTTGAATGATGCGTCTGGGAAAATTCTGGCTAAGGAAGACTTGGTTATTAGGAGTGTTCGCACCGCCTCTCTTTCCTGGGTATTATCCTGACGTATTATTTAGCACAACTAGGGTTCCTATGACCTAAAGCTAAAGTGCATTTTCAGATACAACAGTATAAAGGAATGACACAAGAACGAAGAAATAGATTTCATAGATTTCAAAGATCTAGATTTCTAAAGAATAAAATGTAGGGAACCTAGTGTTCCTACTGAGCATATGGGCCATGTGTCATATGCTGGGACTTAACGTCCTACTTGTATGCATATTTTCTTGATTAAGAATTGGAACTAGTGTTCAGTATGGCGTGCCTAGTATCTCAACCTAAAGATTGAGCCTAGTGTTCCACATTACGTGCCTAGAGTTTCAATTGAAGATTAAGACTAGCATTCCGCAATTGAACACCTGGACCTTGTGTTCTGTGTTTGAACTCTAAGTAAATAGCGATTTGAAATTCACTAAATTGAGTGAGTTGAGGTTTCGTCGATCCACATTGATTAATTAAAACATATCTCAAACGCTCCTTATGGTGAGTGAGCCATATTAAAGAATTTGTTTGGATGCATACTGACCATTGAGCATCGACACTCGGAGCATTTGATTATCTTAAGGACTTCAAAAGGACGAGTTGTCACTTAATGCCAAATACCCAAGGTCCTTCTGGTGACTAGAGGTTGGCAATACCCTTGGTAGGGGAATTTTGTTCGGACGTTGGGAAAAAAGTTCCTCGTCTACTGCTGACCTTGTTTAAGGCTGCAGGTGTATACACAAACTCGTTCATAATGCATTGGCATGCATAATTAACCATATTGCGATATGTGATGACTTAATCGTTGATCTGTTGATTGAATTGTCTACTCACATGTAAATGCTTGATATTGTGATGACTTGATCGTTGATTGATTTGTCTGCTCACATGCAAATGCTTGATATACCATGATGATGCATGCGGTCTATTAAGTATGTATATGTATATAAAAGCATGTTGTTATATTATATATATATATATATATATATATTATTTTCATGCGACGTAGCCTATGATAAACTCGTGGACAAAGAATTTACCCTTGCACTGTTGTTGGATTGGACATTCTTATGGATGCTACCAGATGGAGTTTCACATTGCTGTTGTTGTTTCGGAGCCAGTTGAGGATGATCTCCTCTGAGTGCTCTATGTTCTGATATTACTGAATGGTTTCTCAGTAAGAGTTATAGTAGTTGGCCAGCTTAACTTAAGGTATTGTCTTTGTTATTTGCGTAATTACCCATTGTGTTGTAATTACTCTTTTCAGAAAACCTCACCTCAGTGCGAAATGATTATGTTATGTGAAGCATTCATTGTGATGTGATATACTCTAATATTTGCAAAAGGCAGATTATGCATCATTTACAAAATTGTAGTACTCTTTATGTCTCATTTTTTAAAAGGGTTTCAAAGGAAAGAAAAAGAAAAAAAATTACTCCTGTTTTCCATTGTGGATAACAGAAGAGTACCTTTTACTGAAAGTATATAAGCATCAAATGTTTTCAGCATTATTTTGACTTGCACAGTAGCGCTCCGAAACCGGATATTACAGTCATCATAAAAAAGGAGGAGATTGTTTTAACCTAAACGATTGACAAGTTTAGACCCTCAATAATTTTGACGATAACAAAGTATCTATGTGAGAACAATTTACCTTCTGATAAGTCTTGAAGTGTGTAGGAAATAAAATTACTCATATTTATAACATCACTCAAGCAAGAAGAAGAAGTATACAAGAACATGAGCACATCAAGTTGTGTCTGCATCCGGTTCACCTTAAGCATATGGTATATACACTCTAGAGAGCATCTGACTATCAGAGATTGAGACATGGGTAACTCAATCAAAACCAGCGAGTGTCTTATACATTTGAGCAAGCATCTGATTCTTTAGTATATCACATGGAAATTACGCTTATCATATCTGCTCTTCCTCAGCATTTCCTGGATTAATTCAAATTCGTTTTGTGCGCTCAATTTTATGGTACAAGGAATTAAAGGTGACACCTTTGGCTAAAGGACAAAGTTCATATGCTTTTCAAATTGTGTCAGGCTGCAAATGATTGCAAAAGCAAATAGTACAAACGGTCATAAAGTGTCTGATATTCTTTTAAAGGGGAATAAAGGATATTTTCAAATTACCTCACTCAATGATTTAGAGCTGATTGTTCCCTGCAACGGTAATATTATTGAAGAAGTCTATAAATACTCCAAGTTCCTCATTGAAGAATGTTACAGAATTAATATTCAAGTGAGCAACCTAAGATTCTGTGCCAAGAACTCAGCGAACTAAGAAAGTGAACTTTCAGCGTTTCATTCTTTCTTGTAAAAAGTTATATTCTTTGTGCTTAAAGTTTTTATTCTCTCTTGTTGGTAGTTATCTAATTGTATTCAAATCTTCTTTGTAAAACATGTATTGCCTTGTGATAGGCTGTTTCCTCAAAGGCTCGACCGTACTGAATCATTTTGAGAAGTTAAGAGTATAGTCAAGTTGTGACAGTAGTATACTCTTAAGGAAAGTTTTAATCAGTGTGATTATAGTGGAAAATCCTTCAGGAATGAAGAGACTAGATGTAGCTACCAGGTTGGTGGTGAACTAGTATAAATCTCTGTGTCTCTTTCTATATTGCTTTACTTTTATTTCTGTACTGCTAGTAAAACAAGTTTTCACTGGTTTCATCTCAGCTTCCGGTATACTCTCAACGTCCGCTAGTAAACATTTCCAAAAGAACTTGCTTTCAAGTTGTTTTTAACTTAAAGTTTGCGAAAAGTTTTTAATACAATTCAATCCCCCTTCTTGTGTTCACATTCACTTGCTTATGTGGGTTATCTAGCCCGTAACAAGGCTAGTATCAATGAAAGTGATTGGAAAAGTGTTCACGATGATTTCAAGACAACGATTTGGCAAGATATCATGGTATTTAATATTAACACAATTATTGTTGTTGCTTATTAACATAAAAACTATATAATTTTAGCTCCATTTACTAATGCCACCATTTTGTTGTGTAATTGTTGTAGCAAACCTGGACTGTTCCTGATGATGAGCCACTTAAGAAGAAATGACTTGTATATGCTGGGGAGCATTGGAAGCAATTTAAGACAATGCTTTCCAAGACCTATGTATTTGGAAGGGGAGATAAAAATGGCAACACAATGCCAATAGGTAGATATAGTTTTATCTCCGAGGAATCATGGCATTTGTTTGTCCAGAGCCGACATGATGAAAAGTTTCATGTTAGTGTCAATCATAGTTTTTTAATTGGCCTACCTAATTTAAATTTTTTATTGATTTTTAATTTGTTGTGTGTTATTTGTAACAGGCGAAAAGGCAAAAGGGCAAGCAAAAAGCAACAAAGAATCTATACCCCCACACAATGTCTCGTGGGGGTTATGTAAAGCTTAAGGAGCACATTGCAGAAAAGATGTTGAAAAAAATGACTGAAGACTTGGGAGATGAAGGCTCAGTTTTAGATGAGCTTCCTGAACTAGCACGTCATGAGTTATGGTTGATGGCCCAACAAAAGCCATCGGGAGATTATACATCTGAGGCCACAACCTCAATGGATTCTAGCATTGTAAGTAAAACTTTCGATTGATCAATGTAATTGTAAAAACAATTTATGCATTTCCTCACACCATGTATTAATCGAAAAATTTATATATATGTTGTAGGAAGAGTTAATTGAATAGAACACACAAGGTACTTTTGTTCCACATGGACGTCAGGATATCTTGATTATTGCCATTGGAACACAAGAGCACCTTGGTCGTGTCCGCACTACTGGTTGGGGTGTGGGCCAAAAGAAGTACTATGGAGGACCTTCACGCCCCACCTCAGGAGCTATCACTGGTGAGGTACTTCAGGGCATCCGACAGGAGATCCAGCAGGAGATCCGGAGGGAGGTCCAATAGGAGCTCCAGGAGAAGATGCAAAAGGAGCTTCGGGATGAGATCTCAAAGGAGATCCAAGATGAGATCTCAAAGGAGATCTTGGAGGAGATGCGGGAGGAGATACAAAAGATGTAACGCCCCGACTCTAATCAGAGCATTACTTACCAACTTGCCACGAATATGTTAAAATTAGTAAAATTTTCGCTTGAGATCATAAACAATAGATCGTAAAATGTTTTGAAGACCAACACTTTGACTAAATACAATTTTTGAATAATTAAAGACCTTTATCAACATTACATTTTAATACAACTGAAATTAGTACACATAGATCAGAGTTTTGAAAATGCGGAATTTAATTTTAATAAATACAACACTTTATAATGAGAAGAATAAAATATAAAGCAATTGAAATTTATACATCCACTAACATCACTTAGACTCAACCTAAATACATAAGACAAAATATACAAAGACTTGACTCGTGATCTGGTTATACCATCGTTGACATTTGCTGTCACTGACCAAGTGTGAAGCGTCCGAATAACGCTACACCATCTTCAACAAGTACCTGTCACTAAAAATAAAAGGAATGGGGTGAGATAAAATCTCAGTGAGTCCTCCATGGACCCCTCACCAACGTTTTTCCCAATAACATAATATCATAGTTAAACATAAAGCATTACTTACAATGCAAACATAATTCATACGATCCCATACGGAATCCATACTAAGCATGAACATAATACTTGTGACAGAAATCCAAACATTTCAGGCAGGCTATAACAACTTTAAAACAAATCCATGATAAACATAAACATAACGATTTAAAAGGAATCCATAATGCACCCACTTGGCTCAAATCGAGTTAAGATCCTTAAAGTTCGGATAACAACCAAGAGGGTCCCCGCCACCGAACCTTATAGCAATTCGGACCGACGGGTCTGTCGCCGAACCTTATAGCAATCCGAACCGACAAATATCGCATACATAAGTTAATCATAAAGCATTAATCACAACACAGACACAAGGAATCCATAGATGTACCCACTTGGCTCAATTGTAATTGAGTCCTATATGAAGTAATGAGAAACTACCAAGAAAGTACCTGTTGCCGAACCTTATAGGGAACCCGGCCAACGGGTTTGCCGCCAAATCTTATAGAGAATCCGGACCGACAAACATCACAAAAACAAACAAATGTCAAGCAATTTAAATGCATCACTCATAACATAATTCAAGCTTATTTTGCATTGCCTAATAACTAGGGTTACGAGCCTATTGATTATGATTCAAAACCATAAGCCAAACATACCAAAACATAGAAAGAAAGAGCAACAAACAGCTGGGGAACATGGTATGGTCGTGTTGGCCAACACGGCCGTGCCTCATCATTTTTCTGGAAAATGCGAGAAACAAAATGCAACACTGCCTGGCCGTGTTTTGTGGCACGACCATGCAGGCCTGTTCTGCAGAAATTTTTTCTGCTTTCTCCCATTTTCAATGTCAAATGCATTTTAATCCAAGCCATATCCAATCAAAAAAGGGCTCAAAAACAAAGATATAACATATTCAATTTGAAGATTCAAAGCATTTAACATAAGAATCAACATCAAACCTATGTACTCAACATTTCAAAACATGCCATATTATAATCAAACTTCATACAACGCATTTCAAGGTTTCCCAAAAACCAAACATGGAAACTAGGAGAACACTAAAAATGAAAGGGGAAAAAGGAAACCCTAAAGGTGGGTCTTATGGGTGCCCAACCACTAAGTAAGAAGACTCACATTCAACTCCAAAAACTTGAGCTAGATGAGGTAGAGCCTTGATTCTCCTTCTTCCTCTTCTTCTAATTTCGTTTTTCCTCTTCTCTTCAACTTAGGGCTTCACCAATCTTCCACCAAAAGCTAAATCTCAACTCTAATTTTCTTCTCCAAGTGAGGAATTGAAGGAATCACCCACGAATCTCTCTATTCTCTCACAATTTCTATGAACCCTAGGTTCTCTCTTCTTCCCTCTTTTCCTTGAGCATAAAAACAAAAATAAGAAAGTGGAAGGGAATGAGCTGATCGTGCGGGAGAAAGGAAATGGAAAGAAAAATGGTTGAACCCAAAATCCTCTCTTCCTTCTCTTCCTCCTTCTCTTCTTTCTTTTTCTCAGAAGCAAAAAAATTGAGAGGAGGAGAGAGAAATGAGTGTTGAGGGCGTGATGAAGGTAAAAGAAGAGAAGAGAAAAATAAGTGTGGAGCACTTTGTCCCTATTTTAGCTTAGGTAAAATACCATTAAGCCCTTCCTTTTGTTTAAATTTTCATAATACCCTTTCTAATCACACCCCTTTAATTATTTCATAACACCTAATTTAATTACATAACCATCAATTTAGAACATAATAAAGTCTAAATTAATTGAGCTAAATGATTAAATTAGGGGGGATGTTACATTACTTCCCTCCTTTTAGAAATTTTGTCCCCAAAATTTGTCCTACCTTCTTACCTTATCCTAATCACACCGGTGATCTTTAAAGACGTTCAACACTTCTGTGAATGTCCCTCACACCCCCACATTGGTTTGGGGAAAAATCCTAGACTCCTCTAAGGAATCCCAATAACACGCGAAATCTTCTTATGTCCCTTGTCTTTGAAAGTCCTTGAAATAATTAACTCTTGCAAGACATCAATTGATTAAACTAATCGTGATTACATTAACCGAATATAGGCTAGGTCTCAATCGAGTAATGTATCCTAAATGGTTGAAACAGTGTCTGTAATTGGTTTGGTGAAATCACGTTAGGTGATAATCAACTAATTACTTACAATCATTAATAATCATAGATTTCCACTGACTTGGAATGCTTGAAGCATTGAGACTTATCCAACCTTATCTGTATATATTTAGACTAGTTGGCTTAACTCAAGAGTCTTACAACTCGCTGTGATGGCTTAAGATTCTCCAAAATGGGATATTGATATTTATAAATCAATTAAGAATCCATTCATAATGGATTAGGCTAAACAAACTTGGTAATTAATAAGTATTGGAAAACCTAATCGATTATGAACGCCAATCTCAATTGATTAACAAGTAGGTTACGCAAAATTTACAGGAAACTCTGCTTTCTGGGGTTCTATGATCAGTCCAAGTTCCCCCACCCCCTGGTAATCAGAAGGCATCTCAATTCATTCCTTGATGAATTGGGTAGTTGTTCACTATGATCCCTAAACTTGGAAGTCTTGGAGTTTTCTACATCACTAAGGCTTGATCACCTTAAAGGTTCCTTAACTACAACTTAGGTGCTTGATAACTTGACTTATCTTCATCTTACATCTTATCTTTACTAACTGAGTTAAAACTCCATCATTATTCTTCTAGAGTCAACTAGATATCACCGAGGACAACACATAAATCCAAAACTTAGATGGAATCGGCTATTCCGAATATCATAATATCGGAGTCCTAATCATTAAGAGACCGTATACGAGCCTAACTGAATTTCCTATTCGAAACCATATCAAGACTTCATTTTCATTAAGGTTATCAACATGATTCCAAGTATACATGATGGAAACCAAACTTAGAAGTGTTACCAATTGACTTCAAACACAAGAGGGGGGTGAATTGTGATAGCGGTGCTTATATAAAAAATTACAGAAAATAAATGACCGAATAATAAATAAAAAACAAAAATAAATAAAGTGCTTGAATGATAAAGAGACAGAGAGCAAAGAAGAGCACGCAGCAATTTATACAGGTTCGGCCACCAAACACCCCTGTGGCCTACGTCCTGGCCCCAAAGCAAACCATCGTGGGATTTTCACTAAAACACTAGCTTTTAAATCGTGCTCAGCCTAGAAACCTTTACAACTCTAAAACTGTAGTAATACGCTCAAGAGATATCACCTCTCTATGAACACCTTTATCCTACCCAAAAATAAAATGATTTTCACAAATAAAATGAGACTAAAAAGATACACTCAATAGTGCGATATAACAAATTAGGCTCAAATAATACAACTCAATTTTGTAGAATAAAAGACTCTCAGAAAATTGTGCTCAAATAAGTGTGAGTGATGAAAAATATTTGACAGAGTTTTGGCACAAAAATTAAAGCAATCGCGCTGTTGTATTTTCTGTGTTGTAAGAAAGAGCACAGCGTTGTTTTATATTTATAGACCGACTGAGGAGCGTTTGCCCGTTGAGTTGATTTGTCCGTTGAAGATTTGACCGTTGCACAGGGATCTGTCCGTTGGAATGAATATTAAAAAAGGATTTGTCGTTGCAGGAAGACAGCACGGCATACGACCTCTGAAGACAGCTCGGCAGACGACCTCACCACACAGCTCGACAGACGACCTCGACACAGCTCGGCATATGACCTCTGAACAGCTCGGCAAAAGACCTCGGCACACGACCTCGGCACACAGCTCTGCATACGACCTCCTCATCAGCTCGGTCCTCATAGCTCGGTACGCGACCTCATCAGCTCGACACGCGACATCGGTACGCGACCTCATCAGCTCGACACGGATCATCAGCTCGGCACGCGACAAGAGCTCATCACGCGACCTCGGTACGCGACCTCATAAGCTTGACACGCGACCTCCTCCTCAGTACGGCATACTACTTCCTCAGTGCTCAACATCCGACTTCCTCCTCAGCTCGACATCCGAATTACTCAGAGCTCGACATACGACTTCCTCAGATCTCGACACGCGACTTAATCCTCAGCTCGACATCCGAGCTCCTCAGTTCGACATCCGACACGAGATATGCATGTCAAAATATTTTGTGCGTGTGTGATTTAATTTTAATTGAGAGCTTTTTATTACTACTTACAAATTGTCTTAATAAAGATAAATAAATACCCAGAACCCAAAGACTTGAGAAACAATCATTCTTGATACGGGGCTTGGTATTCTTTTTCCACTTTTGCACCCGCTGACTATTTGTAAAGCTCCGCCTTGTCAATCATCAAAACCATCCATTAAAGGCATGTATTCACAGACTCCCCTTTGATGATGACAAACATCTCATGGAGGGAATTTAGTAAAATATAATCATGATATAGCAATGAGATATAAGCATGGTTTTTCAATAAAAAATACTCGAGTTTAAGCACAATATTTAGAAAACTCCTCACAATATGCATTGTTTTTCAATAAAGATATCGAGTTTAAGCACAATATTTAGAAAAACTCCTCACAATAGGCAATACTTAAAATATCACTCCCCTCAATCATGCATTCATGTAACTCTCCCCCTTTGCAACATCAAAAAGTGGGAAAGACAAATAAAGCAAGGCATATATTCGTGATTAAACAAGCATATTTTGATAGTTACGTGATACCAAGCTTATGTGTGACAGATGAGCCTGGTTGGACATGATTAGCTAGTTGCATAAGACAAATGCGCCACCCACTCATTATTCCGCATTTAAAGAAAATGGAAGGGGAAAAGACACCCGATAAACTCAAGTACACTCAAACGCCTAAGTTAGAATTTATTCAAAAAGAAAATGCAATCACAGTAAATACTCAATGCATGATTGGTCTAAAATTCCCAATTCAGTTCTAATAAAAAAGAAAGTTTCCTTAGGCAAAGGTTTAGTAAAAATATCTCATGAGTTGTTTAGATGTTTCCACAAACTCAATCACACAATCTCCTTTTTGAACATGATTCTAATAAAATGGTGCTTAATCTCTATGTGTTTAGTCCGAGTGATAAACCGGATTTTTAGTGAGGTTTATGGCACTAGTATTGTCACACTTTATTGGAACAGCTTTTCAAATTAATCCCATAATCATTCAACTGTTTCATCCAAATAATCAGGCAACAACTAACCACCGCCGCCACATATTCCGCTTTCTGATGAAGGACAAAGCCACACGGCTTGTTTCTTACTATGCCATGAAACCAAGGCATTCCCAAGTAAGTGATATGTCCCACTAGTGCTTTTTCTGGTCCATTTTGCAACCCAGTAAAATCAATCCGAGTACCCACAAGTGTGCACAAGACTTTGGGGTACCATAAACCCATGGTTCAGGTGCGGTGAGATATCTCATGATGCGTTTTACAGCTAAGAGATGTGATTCCTTAGGATTTGCTTGAAAACGTGCACACATACAAACACTAGACATAATATCCGACATTAAAGCGGAGATAGAGAAGAGATCCTATCATACCTCTATACTTACTTACTTCAATCGACTTACCACCTTCATCTTTGTCAAGATAGTACGATGTGCTCATGAAGTCGAGAGATTTCTTTGGCTGTTTCATTCCAAATCTTTAAGCAACTCCTTGCAATATTTGGATTGATTTATAAAAATTCCTTCTTTTGTTTGTTTGATTTGAAGTCCAAGGAAGTAATTTAGCTCTCCCATCATTGACATTTCAAATTCACTTTGCATGATATCGTAAAATTCCTTACACAAGGATTCATTAGTAAAGCACCAAATATTATATCATCGACATAAATTTGAACAAGTAAAATGTCATGCTTTTTGTGTTTAATGAAAGAGTGGTATCAACTTTTCCTCTTTCAAAACCTTTTTCAAGTAAATATTTGCTCAACCTCTCGTACTGCTCTGAGCTTGCTTTAAACCATATAAAGCCTTTTTCAATTTGAAAACATGATTTGGAAATTCAAAATTTTCAAACCAGGAGGTTGATCAACATATACTTCTTCTTGAATAAAGCCATTAAGAAATGCACTTTAACATCCATTTGAAAAAGTTTGAAATCCATGATGCATGCAAATGCGGCATGCTAATAGCTTTAATCTAGCCACGGGTGCATAGGTTTCATCGAAATCTATGCCCTCTGTTGATTATAGCCTTTTGCAACAAGTCTAGCTTTATTTCTAACAATGATACCGCTTTTCATCAAGCTTGTTGAAAGACCCATTTGGTCCCAATGACTAGGTGATCTTTAGGCCTAGGGACAAGTTCCCAAACATCATTTCTCTCAAATTGATTTAATTCCTCTTGCATAAAGGGTCCAATGCTCATCAAAGATGGCTTCATTGACGCTATTTGGTTCAATTCTGAGAGACAAAGGCCATATGATGACATGCATGATTAAGAGAGTTTCGTGAGTCGTTACTCCCTTTGAGATATCACCTATTATGTTGTCAGAGGATGGTTCTTTGAGACTCTCCATTCTTTGGAAGATTTGAGTGAGAGAGTTCTTGAGAGGTTGAGTGCAAGGACTCTTGATCTCCTTTGAACTTTGATCTCTCTTGTTCCTCTAAATAGGTATCTCCAAATACTTCGCAGATCATCAACACTTTCTTCTCTGAAGATTTGGGGTTAGATTCATCAAAAGAAACATGCACAGATTCTTCAATACCAAGTTCTTTTTATTAAAAATTCAAAAGCTTTACTAGAAGTGGAATATCCAAGAAATAAACCTTCATCGCCTTTAGCATCAAATTTACCAAGGTTATTCTTACCATTGTTTAGGACAAAACACTTGCATCCGAAACGTGAAGGTGGGAAATGTCATTTCTTCCTTTGTAGAGTTCATACGGTGTTTGTTTAAGGATCGGCCTTATAAGAACTCGATTCATCACATAGCAAGCGGTGCTCACTGGCTCCCAAAAGTACTTAGGAAGGTTAGTCTCATTGAGCATCGCCCTCGCTAGCTCTTCAAGAGACCGATTTTTCCTTTCAACCACTCCATTTTGTCATGCGGTGTCCTTGAGCGTAAAAGTTGTGATCAATGCCATTTTCTCTGCAAAATGCTTCAAATGCTTCATTCTCAAATTCCCCACCATGATCACTGAATGGAAGCAATGTTAAGTCCCTTCTCATTTTGTATAACCTTTGCAAGTTTTCAAAAGCATTAAAAGCATCATTTTTGTGAGAAATAAATAAAGTCCATGTATAGCGAGAATAGTCGCCCACAATAACAAGAGCATAGTAATTGCCACCAAAGCTTTTAGTTCTGTAAGGGCCAAATAAATCCATATGTAAAAGTTGTAAAGGCGGTTTCAGAGAAACAATATTTTTAGATTTGAAAGATGCCTTTACTTGTTTTCCTTTTTGACATGCATCACAAAGTTTATCTTTTTCAAAACGAAGCTTTGCAAACCAATTACTAAGTCTTTACGAACCAATTTATTAAGATGATCCATGTGAATATGAGCCATTCTTCTATGCCATAGCCAAGATTCATTCTCTTTACTAAAAAGACAAAGCATGCATCATTTGAAGGTAGTTCATCTAAATTAACCATATAGATATTTCCAATTCTAGATCCAACAAAAACTGCATTTTTATTAAAAGAATTTACGACCATGCATTTTGAAGAATCAAATATAACATTATTGCCTTTGTCGAAAGTTGACTAATACTTAGCAAGTTATGTTTCAAACCTTCCACATACAAGACATTCTCTATAATGGGATTAGGACTCTTACCAATAGTACCAATCCCAAGAATTTTACCTTTATTATTATCACCATAACAAACATAACCTTTATTTTGGGTTCCAAAGAGAGAACTTGCTTTTGTCTCTCACACATGTGCTTTGAAACCGCTATCAAGATACCAATTTAAGTCCTTGGCTTTCAAGCACACCTACAACAACAAATCATATTTTAACCTTTGGTACCCAAACCATCTTGAGTCCACATGAGTTAGTCTTGGGCAAGGTGCCCTTTGCAATCCACATCTTTTGCTGCCAACTACATTTTTATTCTTTCTAATATTGCAAATAGAGGCAAGTGACCATTTCTACCTACAAAGTGAAAGCATTTAATGAAAGGACTACTTGAGGTTTATTTGTGATTGAAGAGTTTAAAAGATTTTCATGAATTTTTGGATGATAACCTAAACCACTTTTCCAAAAGTACCTTTTTGGTTTCCTAAAATAATGTTTAGATTATCTCTTCCCATCGTGAAATTTTGCAAAGAGTGTTATTTAAATCCTCAACCTTATTTTTCAAAACACTACACTCATTGCATTTTAAAACTTCATCCTTTTTATTTTCACAAGATATGGGAGGAGAAGTTTAATCACAAAGAACTTGTTTTTCTTTAAGAATCACTATCTCTCTTTGTTTAAAATTTCAATTTTTGATTCAAGAGAAGAGATGGTTTTCTTAGAAGAAAGAACAATTTTTCCAAGTTTAATCGTTTCATTATTGAATTCTTCACAAGCAAGTAATTCATCATAAGTTAAAGAAGAGTCGATCATAAAATTTACTCATCTTCATCATGATTTGCCATTAGACTAAGGTGAGCCTCTTCATTTTCGCATTCATGAGAAGAATCCATATCATTATCATCCTGTGCAATGTAAGCTCTTTCTTCCCTTCAATCCTTTGGTGGTTTCTTTTCAAATTTCTCATTCCTCGCTTGGTTTTGAGGACAATCGGGTTTTATGTGACCTTTCTTTCCACACTCAGAAAGGTGTAGGATTAAAAGAAGTTGTTTCATCACTTTTCTTTTTGAGAGCTTCGGGAACTTACCTTTGTTTCCGAGTCTCATGAACCTTTTGAATTTGCGAACCATTAGACTCATGTTTTCCTCATTATTTTCATCTTCAAGGAAATCACATTCGCATCGCAGCTTCCTCAATGCTTGCTTTGGTAAATGAGCCCTTTCTTTTTCTTATCACCTTCTTCGCTCCATGAGACGCATTTAGTTCAATTTCATGTTCCTGCAATTTTTCCAAACAAAGTAGCCAAGGTCATAGAAGATAAGTCTCTAGATTCAGCTATAGCGATGACCTTTGGGTCACAATTCTGTTAAGACATCTAAGAACTTTGTTAATCAAATCTTCACATCAAGACTTTCCCAAGAGCTCGAGATGGTTTATTATATGGATGAACCTTTTTGCATATCTTGTATGTTTTCACTTGGTTTCATCCTAAATAACTCATACTCATGGGTTAATGTGTGTTCATTCGAGCCCTCTTGACCTCCTGTAGTACCTTCATGGGTCAATAGAAGCGGTGTCCACATTTCTTTAGCAGCCTTTGCAATTTGAGACCCCATAGAACTCATCGTAGCTTAAAGCGAGTGATGATGTTCTTAGCCTTCAAATTGTATTGGACCTTTTTCTTATCATCTTCTATCTAAAGTGATCTTGGTTTGTCTACCATCGCATCATTAATTGATCGAGTGGGGACAAATGGACCATTTTCCACAAAGATCCCAAATATCAAGATCAACACCCTCAAGAAAGATTTGCATTCTATCCTTCCAATAACTATACCCCTCACCATTGAAAAAATGGGGGTCCTGCTTTCATGTTCCTCAGAATTGCTCAAGTCATTCTCTTGAGACTAAGTTAAGTCCTTTATACAAGAGTCTAGCTCGATACCAATTGTTACCAATTGACTTCAAACACAAGAGGGGGGTGAATTGTGATAGCGGTGCTTATATAAAAAAATTACAGAAAATAAATGACCGAATAATAAATAAAAACAAAAATAAATAAAGTGCTTGAAATGATAAAGAGACAGAGAGCAAAGAAGAGCACGCGAAGAATTTATACGGTTCGCCACCAAACACCCCGTGGCCTACGCCCCGTCTCCCAAAGCAAAACCACTGGGATTTTCACTAAAACACTAGCTTTTAAATCAGTTCAAAAAACCTTACAACTCTAAAACTGAGTAATCGCTCAAGAGATATCACCTCTCTATGAACACCTTGGGATTCCTACCCAAAAATAAATGATTTTCTACAAATAAAATGAGACGAAAAAGATACACTAATAGTGCAGATATAACAAATTGAAGCTCAAATAATACAACTCAATTTTGTAGAATAAAAAGACTTTAAAAATTGTGCTCAAATAAGTGTGAGTGATGAAAAATATTTGTGAGTTTTTGGCAAACAAAAATTACTAATCATGTTGTATTTTCTGTTGTAAGAAAGAGCACGCTGTTTTATATTTATAGACCGACTGAGGAGCGTTTCGCCCGTTGAGTTGATTTGTCCGTTGGAAGATTTGACCGCTGTACAGGATCTGTCCGTTGGAAATGAATATTAAAAGGATTTGTCGTTGCAGGAAGACAGCACGGCAGACGACCTCTGAAGACAGCTCGGCAGACGACCTCGCCACACAGCTCGACAGACGACCTCGACACAGCTCGGCATATGACCTCTGAACAGCTTGGCAAATGACCTCGGCACACGACCTCGGCACACAGCTCTGTATACGACCTCCTCATCAGCTCGGTCCTCATAGCTCGGCACGCGACCTCATCAGCACGACACGCGACCTCGGTAAGCGACCTCATCAGCTCGACACGGATCATCAGCTCGGCACGCGACAAGAGCTCATCACGCGACCTCGGTACGCGACCTCATAAGCTTGACACGCGACCTCCTCCTCAGTACGGCATACTACTTCCTCAGAGCTCAACATCCGACTTCCTCCTCAGCTCGACATCCGAATTACTCAGAGCTCGACATACGACTTCCTCAGATCTCGACACGCGACTTAATCCTCAGCTCGACATCCGAGCTCCTCAGTTCGACATCCGACACGAGATATGCATGTCAAAATATTTTGTGCGTGTGTGATTTAATTTTAATTGAGAGCTTTTTATTACTACTTACAAATTGTCTTAATAAAGATAAATAAATACCCAGAACCCAAAGACTTGAGAAACAATCATTCTTGATACGCGTCTTGGTATTCTTTTCCACTTTTTGCACGGTTGACTATTTGTAAAGCTCCCTTTTGTCAATCATCAAAACCATCCTGTCAAGGCATGTATTCACAAGAAGCAATCAGTAGAAAGCTTCAAGTGAAATCTTGCACCTACAAGAGGTCTCATAACATTCTTTACCTCAACCACTTAGTTAAGTAAAGTTTTACTTAAACTATATCATAATCAACATGGTTGTGAGATCTAAAAATTCATCAACCATAAAACAGATCTTAGGGATTACTATAGGATTTCAATCAGTTTAGGATTCATTCATAGTGGGTTAGGTCAAACAAGCTTGATTAATTAACATGTATTGAAAAGCCTACCTGAGTATAAATGTCCATCCTAATTGATTAAAACCCTACAAATAATAACCCTTACTAAAAATTATAATTGCTATAGCACTAAGTAATCATAAATTCTAGTTCGACTCTCGAATATAGATAAGGAATACAAAGTACTCATTCACGTATATTTGCTAGCCGAATCATACATCTCTTCAAAATTCTCTCTGTGGAAAGAACAATGAAGGAAATTCAAAACATATGTCGGTGTGGGGGTGAGGACAGCAATTCACCCTTTTCCACCCAAAAGAACCTGACATTTTAATCATCAAAACATAATAATAAAGCATTCAAATATGCAAATATTTACCAAATTTACTCTAAACATAAACAACACCATCTATCCATTCTCAACAATAATCAAGAATGAATTCAATACAGTAGTAAACTAACGAACATCTCACATGTGTTGATTACACACATAGAATTAAGCCAAGCAGAAGAATGGCAAAAATCATAACATATTCATCACTAGGCCCAATCAACAAATAGCACATTAGAATTAACTACATGGAAACTAAGAGAACACTCAAAATGAAAGGGGAAAAAGAAAACCCTAAAGGTGGGTCTTAAGGGTGTCCAACCACTACGTAAGAAAAACTCACATTCAACTCCAAAAACTTGAGCTAGATGAGGTGGAGCCTCGATTTTTCTTCTTTCTCTTCTTCTAAATTCGTTTTTCCTCTTCTCTTGAACTTAGGGCTTCACCAATCTTCCACCAAAGGGTAAATCTCAACTCTAATCTTCTTCTCTAAGCAAGGAATTGAAGGAATCACCCAAGAATCTCTCTATTCTCTCAAAATTTCTATGAACCCTAGGTTCTCTCTTCTTCCCTCTTTTCCTTGAACATAAAAACAAAAATAAGAAAGTGGAAGGGAGTGAGCTGATCGTGAGGGAAAAAGGAAATGGAAAGAAAAATGTTGAACCCAAAATCCTCTCTTCCTTCTCTTCCTCCTTCTCTTCTTTCTTTTTCTCAGAAGCAAAAAAATCGAGAAGGGGAGAGAGAAATGAGAGTTGAAGGCGTGACGAAGGTAAAAGAAGAGAAGAGAAAAATAAGTGTGGACCACTTTGTCTCTATTTTAGCTTAGGTAAAATACCAATAAGCCCTTCCTTTTGTTTAAATTTTCATAATACCCTTTCTAATCACACCCCTTTAATTATTTCACAACACCCAATTTAATTACTCAACCATCAATTTAGAACATAATAAAGCCTAAATTAATTGAGATAAATAATTAAATTAGGTGGGATGTTGCAAAACGGGGTTCGGAAGGTATGTGTAACTTGACATAAATAATGTGTTAAAAATTACTAACTTTATGAATATTGTTATTTATGTTTACTTAATTTAATGCAAATATTGTGTAACGACCCGTTTTTGGATTGCTACGAGTCTAGGATCAACCCTACATGCGACGCACTTTTTAAATAGTACTCTTGTATCCTTTGGAAAAGCGGAACATTTTTTTTAAATAAATTCTTTCGCAAAGCAAACTAGAGTAGCCATAGCATTTAGAAACATGATGCAATCTAGACACAAGACAAATGTACTGAAAATACATACACATATATATATAAACAAGGTAGTCATAACAGTACGTACAAAATATGAGCTGTGCAGAAATATGTACAAAAGAATACACCTAAAGTATGAAACCCTCGTGAGAGTAATCATACCCCGGGGGTACTCTCGACAGACACCCAAGCAGGGGGCTGCTGCAAAAGTATGCCACCAGTCTACCCAGCTGTACACAAAAGACAATAATCAAAAGCCCGACTGGTCACTACTAGTAAACTGTACACTATAAACAGACCCCACAGTCAACCAAAATACAAACAAGCTGCCAGATAGTCACAACAGCTAGAAGTTGCTATCCGGATCCTCAGACGGATTCTCCTCGTCATCATCCTCTATCGGGTCATCTGCATCCTCACCGGTTAAGTCTATGAAAGGAACTGTAGCCAGTACACTCTCTGGCACGTCCTCCTTTACCAACACCTCATCAAGAAATCATGCGCCGCTACACCCTGCCTCACCGCACTCTCCACAATCAGGTGAAAGTTGTCCCGGTCGGGTAGGGGTCCTGACAATCATGGGGGAAGCCAGCTCTGCCTCAAGCTCAAACTTTGCCAAAGAACTCAACATAGCTGCTGCTCGGGAGGTAGAAACACCTGTAGTCCCATCTCTGATCACGCTCTTTCGAGCAGTCCTCCGGATCCTCGCTCCTCTGGGTATAGGTGCATAACGGGTAGTAATACGCCTCAGAATCTCAAGAGATCCCTCGGGCGAAGAAGATGAAGCTGGCATCATCTGCTCTCTCTGAATGCTACGCAAGCATCCACCACCTGCATCGTCCTAATGGTAAAGCTGACTATCCGTAGGGAGGTCTCCTGCCTCAGCACCAATCCATCAACTCTGAAGGTCTGCACAACATCCCCGGTATATACAACTCGGCGGGAAATGGGGTCGAACTCCATCGCTGAGGGTGCCTTAATGTCTGGGAAATCAAACACGATCTCCTGCGATGTCGTCATCGCAGGTATCACCAGTGTCTTCGCCATCACCTGGGTTGCCATCATTGGTTGAAAGAACCACGGGAAAGGGTCAACTTCTCAAATAATCATAGAAACAGCAAAACATAGAACAAGAGATAACAAAATGCACAAATGCCCCATAATGCAACTCAAGACTCTCTCCCAAAACATTCTCTGAAATTTTCGGAAAGTAACGCCGATCCATCCACTGAATACCAGTCGTAGCCTTGGGCTCTCCTCTCACCCTAGGACATTCATCTCAGGTTCCTTGACGTTATGACGCCTAGCTAACTCTACCGAAAAACCGGTCGTAGCTTTTAAGGGGATCCTAGCACCCTAGGTTAATCGACTCAAAGCTCACAAACGTCATGACCCAAAACTTCCACAACCCCAATGAATAGATCAACTCATATGATAATTCAAAGAAGCATACTCAAATAAATATTCAATCTCATATCAAATAAATATTCACTCAGAGAAATCACCGTAATATAGCTCAGTCCAACAATACATAGCCAATCAATCCAATCAAATCATATCGCAATCGATCAAGAACACAATCCATCCCTTTGGAACTCAGTGGAGTTAACAAAGAGGAAACAAACAAGTGTGGGGGGTTGGGGGCAGTCGCCAACCACTTTTTACCAAGCCCACAAAACAATTCAGTATAATATCAGACAATAAAAATGAAGGGGTACAAGACCCTCACTTTGGACCCTGAGGTTCTCAGACTTCTTCGCTTTAAAAAATAAAATTACATGAACGTGGCAAAAACACAAGATGAGGGGGTTTGAATTGGGTTTTATAAACATTTTGCAAATATAAGTGTTTATAAAAAACTTCTTCTAAACAACTTTTTAATAAAACAGTGCAGTTAGTAAAGAGTCGAGAGAAGAGAGTAACACAGAGATTTATACTAGTTCACTATCACCTGATAACTACGTCTAGTCCCTTCACACACTTGAAGGATTTTTCAACTATAATCAATCTGATTACACTTGAGAGTATAATACTGCCAAACTGGCTATACTCATAACTTCTTAGAACGACTTAGTACAGTCAAGCCTCTAAGGAATACAGCCATTACTGGGCTAAATACAAGTTCAAGGGAGTTTTGAAAAAATACACAAATAACTCTCTCAGAGAGGATTTACAATGAAGAAATTTAGCGCAAATAATAACTTTCAAACAGAAAGGATAAAACAGTTAAGTACTTTGTTCAATGTGATCCCAGATACTTGGAAGATTTTTTGGTTGCTTACTGTATGATCACTTCGTACTTTGTTGCGTTCACTGTCTTTTCAATTTTTTTTTTTACTTCAGTGACTGAAGTAATATATATATATAACTAGGGTTGAGAATAGTGCCGTTGTTATACAACGTCTCTTTTTACCCTAGGTCAAAACCTCAGATCCTGTTTTTGTGGCTTTTGTAGGTCACGTCGCTTTTTAGACTGTATAAAGCATTCTGGGCACTGCACTCAAATTCAGAATCTTTGTCTCTTGTGGGCTTTTTGAAAATGAGACCCTTCGAGAGCAAGTTTCCTTGATGATTAGAATCGTTGACATTCTTTTGATCTTTGATACCTCGTACATTAAAACACTTAATCAATGAGGTCTCTTAAATACTTGAAGTAGCCTCAAATATTCTTCAGTCTGTTTCCTGCCAGAGCTATACTGTTCACCAGAGTTAAGTACTGTACTACAGAGTGAGCTTGAAACAGAGTTGAGTTCTTCAGCGTAGAATTCAATGGACTTTCACAACAGAGTCTTGTGGTCATGTACGAAGGCTTCTATAGGTAGATTAACCATCGTCTGCTGAAAGTGTTGACCAATGACCAGAGCTATTTTTGGAGCTTGGTTTACCAACAGAGTTGATTGTTCAACAGAGTTGACTAAGTCAAAATCTAGTCTTAGGAGTCACCAGAGCGTTGACTTAACAAACGGAGTTGACCAACTTCAGAGCAAGGCTTCACAAGGTGACGTCAGCATAAAAACAGAGGATCACTCCCAGACTTAGTCATGTTAACTTCAAGATTCCACCAAGTCTTCTGAGACAACGACTTCTAATGAATAATGATTTCTGTATACTAACAAACACATTAGAGGATAAATTGTTCTCTTAATCATTTGTTATCATCAAAACAATTAAGGGTTATTGTTTCTGAATCCACTTAATTCCAACAATTTCCCCCTTTTTGATGATGGCAAATACATATATTGATGAACAATTTGTTTTTAGAAAAATATTTGTTTAAGATAATTTCAGAGGCTCCCCCTGAATTAAACACATAAATATTTTCTAAGTGTAGATGTCAGACCGTATTCAATACAGTATCAGAGCATACATAGATAAATAGCAACGTTAATATATCAGAGTTAATGATACAGGAATTGCAATGCATGGTGACACTTGGTTGATACATCAGTTTCATCAATTACTCTATATCTCTTTATTTTTCTCCCCCTTTTGTCATCAGATAAAAAGATGAAGACAAAAATAAAGAACTTCACAGTCAAAACATTATAATGACGATAAAGTTAAACCAGACAGAAAGTGCCAAAACAGTTTCATTAAACGAAAATTATCATTGTACAAAAGAAAATACTGAGAACACAAGAACATAAGGGGCTAAAAAAAAAAAGAAAAAGCCTAAGGTTTTCTATGGCTTGTCCATCTTGGCCAAAATCTCTTGCAATAGAGTAGCCAGCATATCATGCCTTCTGTCGAACTCTTCAAAGTGCCTTTCAGTGGCTTCCATAAACCTTGAAAATTTATTACTGTCATCAACAAGCGTCTCATAGACTGCCTGAGGAATCACAACTGAATGGCTTGCAGAGGCAGAGGGAAACCCAGAAGTGGAATGTTGAACCACTAGTGCAGTAGCAGCAGGAGGTGGAGTGACAGGTTCTGATTCAGGCTCAGGTGCAGGAGTAGAAGGGGCTACAGGAGTAGGTTTAGGTTCCCACACTACAGGAGTGATTTCCTATTGAGGTACTTGTTGTTTCCACTGAATAGCCGTAAGCCACCTTCTGTTCCTTTCAAGTTGATCCCTTTGGTTAACTTTAAACCAATAGTGCACACTTTGCCAATTTGCAAGTCTGTTCTCTTCTGCCAGCACAGAGTTGACTTCATCAATTCTTGCAGCTTCCATAATTTTGCAATCTTCATCCTCACGGTCTATTTGAGCCTTAAGGCACTCAAAAGTAGTAATCAGGTGAGGATACCTTTCAGGCACTACAGTTGCTTCCCTGTGATCTGGTGGGGGTTCACACCCAATCTGAATAGCTGGTCCAGGGGGTGCTTGCAGAAGCAGAGTTGGAGGATCAATGATGGCAACATCAGAAGCAGAGGCAATCATAGTAGTGACTGTTATCTCATCTATGTCCATAGATGTCGCAGTAGTAACAGGTTCTGCCAACAGAGGTGAGTGAGGTGGTGTAAAGGATTGAGGCAGAAAAGGTACAAGTATAGGGAGTTTGAAGGAGGGATCAGATACAGGTTGCAATATTGAGAGGGGTTGTACCTCAATGGCCAAAACAGACTCAGGTTCAGAGCAAGAAGATTCCTGGAAAAAGGTTCAGGTTCTGTTTCAGATTCAAGTGTGGGTTCGGTTTGGAGGGGTAGGTTAAGGTCAGGTTGAGCAGAGGGAGGTGAGGCAGGTCTAGGTGGTGATGGAGGTTGAGGTGAAGGTATTTTGGAGGGTTGTGAAAGGGATTGAGGAACAGAAGTGGAGGTAATAGGTAGCTTAACCGCAAGTCGTTCAATGTAAGGAAATTGAACTCGGGTTTGTGGTCTCTGTCTGGGTCTCAAAGGTTCATGAATTTCTTCACTGTCGTTTGAAGAAGATTCAGAGGTATCAGAGAGTCCAGGAGGTGTGGGTAATTTAGAAGGTTTCTTAGGTTGTGCAGGTTTAGGTTGTGAAGGAATTGGTTTAGGGACAGGTTTGGAAGATTGGGGAAACAATTTAGGCAACTGTGGAGTAAGTGGAGGTATCTGGTTAGGTGGTATAGGGTTTGACAGAACAGATTCTAAGACAGTAGAACCAGTGGGAGCAGAACCAGTTTGGTAAGTAGCATCATACAGATCACAAACTTTATCCAGTATCTTAGTTCTCTTTGCTGCTGGGAGGTTAGCAGTCTTGATAATTCTTTTCGATTTCTGAGCAGGTGCAGTAGTAATGGAGGTTCTGGGGGCAACAGCAGGAGGGACAGTTGCAGCTGCAGCAGCTTCTCTCTGTAGCCTTTCCTCTCTGAGTTTCTGATGAAAAATGTAGCACTCTTCCTGACTTTTGGCTATCATTTCATCAAGAACATTCTTCTTCTCCTCTACCTCTTCAGACATATCAACGTCCATGAAAGCAGGTCTGACTGGATGTACATACTGAGAGGGTTCTGAGGCAATGTGAATTCCAGTGCTTCGAGTGACTCTCCTGGTAGGTACAGTACTTCCAGCATCAACCACTTTCTTCTTTCCTTTTCTTACTGCTTTCCTTCCACCTTCTTCTTCCCGTAAAATCTCAGCAACTACTTCTGTTGAAAGAAGTTTCATTCTTCTCAGATTTTCACTTGAGAATGTGGGTACCACCATTGTCTTCAGGGCAAGTCCAGCTTCCTTAGTGTTAAGCCCTTGAAGCTCCCTAATCAGGCCTTGATTTTCCATAATCGCAGAAAGCAACCTTCTATAGGAAATATTTGCATTCTTCCCTTTTCTGGAGTATATCAAATCTCGTCTCAGGTGGTCAAAAATGAGATTTGGAAGATTGATCTTAGCTTTTAGTTCATAATACCACATTATGAACTTGTGGGTACTGCTAACAGTATCCACAGACCCAGACTTGGGTACCAAGCAGTGCATGATAATCCTGAAGAGCACCCTGAACCGATTCTTCATATCCACGGCCTTGGTTCCACCAGATTTCTCAAAGATTGTGTCATTGACAACACTCCAGCCACCAGCATCTTTTTCCCAGCCTTCATCAGCAATAGCTCCCTTATTAGGGCATTTAGTGATATCAGCAATTAAATCCTGGGTTACCAAGATGCGCCTTCCTTGAACATAACTGTGGATGGTTCTGTCTTTACTCCATGCATACATCCAGAATTCTTTGACTAGATTCTCATAAACCGAGTAGTTGTCCATGAGAAAAAAGTCCATTGATCCCATTTCAACGAAATCATCTCTGAAAGCGTACCCTTCATGAGCTAAATCTCCAAAGTTCACTTGGTGTTCCACCAACACCTTCAGCTCATGTGGTTGTAAGTTCTGTAGAGTAACCTGAGGTTCCTCCTCAGGACCTTGAACTTGTTGTTGTTGTTGTTGTGCGGCCATTGCAAAAGCAAAGAGAGTTGCAGAGAGCGAGTAGAAGAGAAATGGATTTAGGGTTCAGAAAACGTGTGGACTTCTCTTAGAGATAGTGTGGGTAGTGGGTGAAGTGAGTGAGTGAGTGGGTATTAAACGTATTTGAGAAGGCAAACCGCCTTTACCAGTTACCAAAATAAATGAATTAAAAACTTTGTCATTTCAAAAATGAAGAGTGCCACACTAAGAATTAAAGAGGCGCAGTAAAACTGTCCTCGTGCAGTAAAAGCAATTATGACTCAGTAAGAGTAAATACTATCCACTAACGCAACAACCAGTATCAGAGAGACACGTGTACACAAAGATTCCCAAAGGCAACTTTGTTTTAAAGAGCAACAGATTCATGAATATGAACAGTTAATAAAATAATAATAAAGAATAGCAATTAATAAATTAATAAACAGAGCCAACATGCAACCAGAGTCAATATGTGAACAGAGTCAACACACAAGCAGAGTCAACATGTATCCCATCAGAGGTGTGTGTGTGACAACAGAGCGTGTGTGCCAGGACAGAGTCATATAGTCAACCAGAGTCAAATAGTCAACCAGAGTCAAACATATTCAGATTAAACACTCATTCCTTTATAAGATGAAGGTTTAAATTCTTTCTTATAAAGTTGAATCTATCTTTAGCAAGGGGTTTTGTAAATATATCTGCCCATTGATGGTCAGTATCAATAAATTTGATTTCAAGTATCCCTTTCTGAACATAGTCTCTAATGAAATGATGCTTAATTTTAATACGTTTAGCTCGTGAATGCAAAATAGGATTTTTAGTTAAACATATAGCGAAAGTATTATCACAGTATATAGTATATAGGAATGTTACTCTATTTAATCTGATAGTCCTCAAGTTGATACTTCATCCATAGTAGTTGTGAGCTACTGCTTGCAGCAGATATATACTCAGCTTCTACAGTTGATAGTGCAATTGTGCTTTGCCTTTTGCTAGACCAACAGATAAGGTTTGCTCCAAGAAATTGGCAGCCACCACTTGTGCTTTTTCTTTCAATTCTATCTCCACCAATGTCAGCATCACAAAAACCTACTAGCTTGTAATTTTCTGAGTTCTTATAAAGCAAAGCAAGGTTAGTAGTTCCTTTGAGATACCTAAAGATTCTCTTAACGGCAGTTAAATGAGATTCTCTATGATCAGATTGGAATCTTGCACATAAGCAGACACTAAACATAATATCAGGCCTTGAGGCAGTTAGATAAAGGAGTGAGCCAATCACGCCTCTATACACCTTTTGATCTACCTTTTTACTCGATTCATCTTTGCCAAGAGCACATGTTGGATGCATTGGTGTGCTCATAGGTTTGGTTTCCTAAAGCTTGAACTTCTTTAGGAGTTCTCTCACATATTTAGTTTGATGGATGTAGGTTCCATCTTGACATTGCTTGATTTGAATACCAAGGAAGAATTTTAATTCTCCCATCATACTCATTTCAAACTCATTCTGCATAAGCTTAGAAAATTCCTCACACAGAGATTCATTAGTAGCACCAAAGATAATATCATCTACATATATTTGAACTATAATGAAATGCTTCTTAGATGATTTTCTAAAGAGGGTAGTATCCACATGTCCTCTTTCAAAACCATTTGACATTAAAAAGGAACTCAATCTATCGTACCAAGCTCTTGGAGCTTGTTTAAGACCATAAAGAGCCTTTTTAAGTTTGAACACATGTTCTGGATAAGCAATATCTTCAAATCCAGGTGGTTGTTTCACAAATACTTCCTCACTTATAAAACCATTTAAAAATGCACTTTTCACATCCATTTGATATAAAGTAATTCCATGATGTGCAGCAAATGATAATAATATTCTTATAGCTTCAAGTCTAGCTACTGGAGAAAAGGTTTCAGTATAGTCAATACCTTGCTCTTATGAATACCCTTAAGCAACAAGCCTTGCCTTGTTTCTTACCACTTTGCCATCCTCATCAAGTTTGTTTTTGAAGACCCACTTGGTTCCAATGGCTTGCTTATCCTCTGGAGGAGGCACGAGCGTCCAAGCATCATTCCTCTAAAATTGATTGAGCTCTTCTTGCATAGCCAATATCCATCCATCGTCTGTTAGTGCTTCATCAATTGTTTTGGGTTCTATTTCCGACAGCAAAGCAAAGTCAGAGTGTTCCCTGAGAGATGATCTTGTTCTAACTCTATCACTTGGTTCGCCGATAATCTGGTCCTTTGGGTGATGAGGTTTAAACTTCCAGTCTGTTATTGGTTCTTCTTGGGTCTTATCACCAGACACAGAATCAGAGTCAGCACATGTGACACCTTCATCTGTTTCTTTGCTAATCTGTAGATCTGAAAGGACTTCATCTAGCTCTGACGTTTCATTGTCAGGCTTCTTGTCATCAAATCTCACATGCACAGACTCATCAACAATTAATGATTCTTTGTTGAATACTCTGTAAGCCTTAGAGCGTCCAGAGTATCCTAAAAAGATAGCTTTGTGCGATTTTGAATCAAATTTTCCAAGACTGTCCTTTGTATTAAGAACAAAGCAATCACATCCAAATTGGTGAAAGTATGAAATGTTGGGTTTTCTTCCTTTCCACAATTCATAAGGAGTCTTATTCAAGATAGGTCTGATATAGATTCTATTTTGAATATAACATGCAGTGTTTACTGCTTTTGCCCAAAAGTGCTTTGCAATATTAGTTTCGTGAATCATGGTTCTGGACATTTCTTGTAAAGATCTATTTTTCCTTTCTACAACACCATTTTGTTGTGGTGTTCTAGGAGATGAAAAATTATGAGAGATGCCATGCTCTTCACAGAAGTCTTGAAAAGATTCATTTTCAAATTCTCCACCATGATCACTTCTAATAGTTGTAATACAAAAACCTTTTTCATTTTGCACTCGTTTGCAGATCACAGAAAATATTGCAAATGACTCATCCTTGTGAGCTAAGAATTTTACCCATGGCTATCTAGTATAGTCATCAACAATAACAAGACCATATTTCTTTCCAGACAAAGATACTGTCCTAGTTGGTCCAAATAAGTCTAAATGCAAAAGCTCAAGTGGCCTTGAAGTGGAAACAGTGTTTTTAGATTCAAAAGAGGATTTTATCTGTTTCCCCTTTTGACATGCTTCACAAAGAGCATCAGATTGATACCTAAGATTTGGTAGCCCTCTAACAAGTTCTTTCTTGTTAAGCTTTGAGATTAACCTCAAGCTGGCATGACCCAATCTTTTGTGCCAAATCCATTGCTTTTCATCTACTGACAAAAGGCATTTTACATTTTGATTTGCCAACTCAGAAAGTTTTATTTTATAAATGTTGTTATTTCTCTTTGCCTTAAAGAAAATGGATCCATCCCTTTTGCTTTTGACTGTACATGCATTATCACTAAAGCCAACATCATAACCACTATCGCATAATTGACTTACACTTAGTAGGTTATGCTTCAGGCCATCAACCAATAAGACATTATCAATAGAAGGTAGGAGTTTCTCACCAATTTTTCCACTTCCAATGATTTTACCTTTTTGGTTTCCTCCGAAACCTACTGTTCCACTTTCTTTAAGTTGGAGTTCTTGGAACATACGCCTTTCTCCCGTCATGTGACGTACGCATCCACTGTCCAAGTACCAGGACTGGTGTTGTAACTCTGTTGCTAAGCAGATCTGCAACATATATAATTTTGCCCTTAGATACCCAAATCTTTTTGGGTCCTCTTTTGTTAGTTCTAGAAGGAGACTTGTGCTTCTTATTTTTTAATTCATAACAAGTACTTCTAATGTGCCTTTCTTATTGCAAAAGGTACAAAGCAGACATTTAGTATAATCGTTGGTATCTTTGGTTTTCAAATTTGTGTTTTGAAAAGTGGGTTCCTCTGGTTTGTAACCAAGACCCTTTTTACCATTTTGGCTTACACCCCAAATCATAGATGCTTGTTTGCTTCGCGTAACACATTCAGCAAGGAATTTTTGAAATCCCTCTTCATATTTTGAAGAGTTGCGTTCAACCTTTTCCTCAGTCTTAGAGCTGTCATTCACCAAGCAGTGATTTTCAGCTTTGAGCTTCTCATTCTCCTCATTGAGTATTTGAAATTCTTTTAAAAGTTTTGAGAATTTCTTTTTCAAAGCTTTATACTCAATGTTGAGTTTGGAAGACTCATCTAATAGTTCATGAAAAGCTATTTCAATATCAGAAGATGGATTAGAATCTACCTCTTCATCTTCTTCTTCACTGTCTGACCCTATGGTAGCCATTAGAGCCATATTTGCGTGTTCCTCATCATCATCAGATGAAGATGACTCAGAATCATTCCATGTTGCCATGCGACCTTTCTTCTTCTTGCTTTTAAAACCAGTTTTCCTTGATTTCTCAAGCTGTGGACATTCAGACTTGAAATGTCCTGGCTTTTTGCACTCGTAGCAAGTAACTTGGCTCTTGTCCTTGTAGTCCTTCTTATCCCTTGAGTCTTGCTTTTCCCTTGAGTCCTTTTTGTGGAACTGCTTTCTGAACCTTCCTTTGTTTTTCCACATGCGTTGAATTTTCCTTGATATTAAGGAAATTTCTTCGTCTGTGTCTCCATCGCTCTCATCAGACGATGCTTCGTCTATTTCAAGTTCAGCTTGTAGAGCTTTGGAGGAAGATGCTTTGTTTGTAAACTTCAAAGCAATACACTTTGATTTCTTGGGAGGTTCTTCTTCATCTAGCTCAAGCTCATGAGCTCTCAACGAACTCAGAAGATCTTCAAGGCACAAGACATTTAGGTCATTTGCTTCCTGAATTGCAGTGACCTTAGGTCTCCACTTCTTTGGCAGACTTCTTAAGATTTTCTTAACGTGATAAGCAGTGGTATAACTTTTCTTAAGAACCTTTAAACCATGAACTAGTGTTTGGAATCTTCCAAACATAGTTTCAATGTTTTCACCCTCTTCCATCTTGAAGAGTTCATATTGTCTCACCAAGATATTAGCTTTGGTTTCTTGCACTTGGGAAGTACCCTCATAAGCCAAGGCCAATGAGTCCCAAATTTCCTTGGCGGTATCATTTTTTCCGCATTTCTCGTATTCCTTCTTGGAGATAGCACAGATAAGAAAATATCTTGCTTTCTGATGTAGTTGATAAGCTTTCTTATGCTCTTCTGTCCATTTATCCAGAGGAATGGGATTTTCTTTGGAATCAACTGGTTCGGTGTATTGTTTTTGAACCATATCCCAGAGTTCGAGTTGTTGAGAGTCGAAGAAGGATTTAACTTTATCTTTCCAGTAGTCGAAGTTTGTTCCAGTGAACAAAGGAGGACGGTTAACGTGACCACCGGCTTCGTTGCTTGCCATGAATAGAGAATAAGATATTTTCCTCTTACACTGTTAAGTGCTCAACCAAGAGGCCGAGCTCTGGTACCAATTGAACGCGGAAAAAACACAAGAAAGGGGGGTTTGAATTGGGTTTTAAAAACTTTTTGCAAATATAAGTGTTTATGAAAAACTTCTTCTAAACAACTTTTTAATAAAACAGTGTAGTTAGTAAAGAGTCGAGAGAAGAGAGTAACACAGAGATTTATACTAGTTTGCTATCACCTGATAGCTACGTCTAGTCCCTTGAAGGATTTTTCAACTATAATCAATCTGATTACACTTGAGAGTATAATACTGCCAAACTGGCTATACTCACAGCTTCTTAGAACGACTTAGTACAGTCAAGCCTCTAAGGAATACAATCTCTACTGGGCTAAATACAAGTTCAAGGGAGTTTTGAAACAATACACAAATAACTCTCACAGAGAGGATTTACAATGAAGAAATTTAGTGCAAATAATAACTTTCAAACAGAAAGGATAAAACAATTAAGTGCTTTGTTCAATGTGATCCCAGATACTTGGAAGATTTTTTGGTTGCTCACTGTATGATCACTTCGTACTTTGTTGGGTTCACTTTCTTTTCAAATTTTTTTTTTTTGTACTTCAGTGACTGAAGTAAGATATCTATAGCTAGGGTTGAGAATAGTGTCATTGTTACACAACGTCTCTTTTTACCCTAGGTCAAAACCTCAGATCCTGTTTTTGTGGCTTTTGCAGGTCACGTCGCTTTCCAGACTGTATAAAGCATTCTGGACACTGCACACAAATTCAGAATCTTTGTCTCTTATGGGCTTTTTGAAAATGAGACCCTTCGGGAGCAAGTTTCCTTGATGATTAGAATCGTTGACATTCTTTTGATCATTGATACCTCGTACATTAAAACGCTTAATCAATAAGGTCTCTTAAATACTTGAAGTAGCCTCAAATATTCTTCAGTCTGTTTCCTACCAGAGCTATACTGTTCACCAGAGTTAAGTACTACACTACAGAGTGAGCTTGAAACAGAGTTGAGTTCTTCAGCATAGAATTCAATGGACTTTCACAACAGAGTCTTATGGTCATGTACGAAGGCTTCTATAGGTAGATTAACCACGGTCTGTTGAAAGTGTTGACCAATGACCAGAGCTAGTTTTTGGAGCTTGGTTTACCAACAGAGTCGATTGTTCAACAGAGTTGACTAAGTCAAAATCTAGTCTTAGGAGTCACCAGAGCGTTGACTTAACAAACGGAGTTGACCAACTTCAGAGCAAGGCTTCACAAGGTGACATCAGCATAAAAACAGAGGATCACTCCCAGACTTAGTCATGTTAACTTCAAGATTTCACCAAGTCTTCTGATTCTGAGACAACGACTTCTAATGAATAGTGATTTCTGCATACTAGCAAACACATTAGAGGATAAATTATTCTCTTAATCATTTGTTATCATCAAAACAATTAAGGGTTATTGTTTCTGAATCCACTTGATTCCAACATTACATCCTATCAATGTCTAAAAGTTGCCCTTACCGAACTCCAAGCCACGCGTCCACGTACTCCTCGATTCTACACCGCACGATCTCGGATTACTCAAGCCTATTACACAAAGCAAGCTTAGCACAACTCTAAAAACTTAGTTCTACAACCTTAGGTTCCCAAACTTAACCCTTTCCTAATTAATACTTTCACTTAGAACTCAATTTAAAATACTAAGTTTAAAGAATCATTTTCTTGAAAAACTAAAACATAACATATTGGAAAATTATTTACTAATTAAGGAATGAAACCTTAAGAACTAGGAAATCTTTTCTTGAAAGCTTAAGACATGGAACATCATCATTTTTCAACTCTTTTTCTCAAACACTTAAACCAAGGCTCCACTTGGTTTCTTGGGGCTCAAGGAACCCAATTACCTTATGTGCTTCATGGCCTTAAAATTTCAAAACAAGTCCAAATGAAATCAAACATTTTCCTAAATTTTTCAAAGTCTACCAACACAATCATACAACCATTATAATCAAGTTTGCAAAACAATTTTCCTTCCATCCAACCTCTGGTGCTCACGGCCAACATCAACAAAATAAGCAACAATTACAACACTTCCAAACTAATAAAATAACATCCTTCCATAGTCCAATTCTTTCACAAAACAACAATCCAATTCACAAATTAAAGCTCAATCAAAACCATTCCCTTTCCAACTCCATTTCAAGAACAAAGATTTTCAATAAAAACTACTCAATCAAAGTTCTAATTCAAAACTAGTAGTAAAACAAAAACAACAACATCAATTAAGCTAGAATCACAATTTAATTTCTTGATTCACTAGTATCACACTTTTTCCCTCTTTTTCCCCTTAGGGTTTCACCCTAGGGTTCCACGGATGAGAGGTCATGGTGTTCATTTCCATCATAGTTCACAATCAAGCAAATATCAAGACATAAAAACAAGAAATAAAAGTGAAAGAAACCACCACCTCTTCCCTCCTTGAGCTCGCGGCCTAGGGCTGTTCTTGGGGAGAGAAGATGGTGCTCTCCACTTGCTTGGGTGATGAGCTAGATGATGATGGAGAGAAGAAGAAATAAGTAGCAAGAAGTGTAGAGAAGTGGAGGTGAAGTAACTTAGAAACCAAGAAGAAGGTGACCTCCATGGATGTTGGAGCTTCTCACACTAGAAAGAAAGAAGATGAAGTGAGAATGGGGTAGAGAGAGGGGAGGCCGTGGGTGTGGGGCTGTTTAGGGGGGGTGGGTTTTAATTTTATTACCACTTAATAAACACTTGGCTAATAAAAAAAAGGTTTAAGTAAAAGGAATAAAATTTTAATCACACAAAAAGTGACACCTCTCATAAAGTAAAGATGCTAATCCCATCAATTAATCTAACTTATCTAATCTCACATCTCTCATGATTACCCTCTGATCCTAGAGTCTTAGGGTACTAAAACACGGCGTCGAGTAACCGCGTTACCGATTAATTCTCCGCCGATAAATTCGCGAAAATTAATTTAACGAGAAATTAATTCACCACGTGATAATATTTTATCATAAATAATACAAACAATATAAAACACTCAAAAATAATCACAACAAGCTACGATTCGATTTTCATTGAAATCGGAATTCATTTAAAATTTTATTTATGAAAGCGCCTGATGATTCAACGCGATTTAAACTTCGTTAGAATTTTTTGACGATATTCGAACCATGAATTAATACAAAATATTAATTCTCAAATTCAATTCGATCTTGATTTAATTAAATCACTTGCTTAGCGAACAAGAAACTACTTATTATAGCATAAATACGACATGATATACTATAATAACGATAAACAACGCGTCGCGAAAAAAACGGGTGTTAGATGTTACAATCTATGTGAGTGAGCAATTATAACGCTCAACCAGATTGTTCTTCTAGGGCTACCGCAACTAAGGGTAGTTGTGCACCAGGCATTGAGGACCAGCCGCCCCGAGAAAATTTTGTTGAAAAGTTAAAGGATCTCAAGGGTGATAGCTTCCAAGTAGACTTGGAGCATGATTTCAATGTCCATCCATGGTTCATGATTGATAGGAGTGACATGCTTGAGATTATTGCTGGTACTCAGTGTCTGCTTCGCTTTGTATCAATTGTCATTATGGCTCACGTAAGTATTTGTTTCGCTTTGTATCAATTGTAATTAATTATTCAAAATTTATTTGATATATATCAATTGTAATTAACATTTCTTTAAAAATCTTAGGTATTTGCATTGCTTCTATATCGCAAAGGGCACTAGCGATCTGTTTGGATTCTTTGACCCAGTAAAGATTGCTTCCTCCAAACATGACCTTTCTACAGAAGCAGTTCAATCTTATACATACAAAATAAGATACATAGTGAGCCAAAAAAGTGTTACTTAGGACCGTATTTTCATAGGTAAGTATATATGTTACTAAATGTTGTCAAATTACTAGCCTATTTGCTTTTGTCTGTTTCTGCTTCTGATAAGCCATTATTGTTGTTCATTATTTCCAGCGATCACTGACAGTTATTTGTCATTTGTCCTAGTGATAATATTGTTGTTTGGTTGTGTTCGCTGCACTCACTAGTGGAAAAAACATATTTTACACCGGTTAAATGAACACCCGACATAAAAAATAACACAGTGGTATTTTTGTAATTAACACTACACGTTTTACATCGGTTACTCGTTTAACCGATATAAAAACCTACTTTTTATATCAATGAACAACCGATATAAAAAATTACGCGTGGCATGTTTTCACATCGGCTTAAAATGCAACCGATGTAATAAGTGAGACAAAATTTCGTCTCACCGTAGACTTTCCCCATTCATTTTTTTGGACCAAAACTTTTCCCATCTTTTCCTATTCTTTTCCCCTAAATCAGAAAACACAAACCTTGGTCTCTCTCTACATTTCAGATTCTTCTTTCTCTCCTAAGCTCGTCAAGGAAACCGAAACTGCGTTTGAGTTCGTTGATTTTGAGGACATTGAGTCTGTTGTCAATGGAGAGCATTAAGAGTTTAACGAGGCGCTGAGCGAAGATGGGTTCGAGGGATTCTTCATAAACGATTTCTTCGTTCTTCGTTTTATTCTCCATCATTTCCTATTCACTGATCAGATCTATTGTTTCTCATTCATAATTCTATTTCTACCTTTAATCATCACGAAGAAAACCGTTTGCTGGCCTTGACCTTGGTAAGAACCTTAGGTTCTTCACTTCTTTGGCTTAATCCTTATTTTTGTTGTATGATTTTTTTTTTTTTACGATTTGATGATTATAACGAATTTCAATTTGAAGATTATAGCGTCTGAGGCTACAAAAGATCGTAATCTTCGAGCAGATTTGTTTTCCTTCTGATGGAAGGAGGACGACGAGGGATTAACCGTATTTGTGAAAGCTTTTGGAAAGGGCTTTCATGTGCTGAGCAACCACCTCCCTGCGAGCAATGTGTAGTTTATTCCTCCACTTTCTTTGAAGTTGGTTTCTGATGCACACCTTTCTTTATGGTCAATTAGTTGTCTATCTCCTGTTTGATAAAATGTTTCAACTACTTGTCTCTTCCAAGTTTTGATATGGCTTTATTATACTTTATTTTCAAGTTTATGTGATAAAAAGTAGCACCGATTGATTTCCCTTTCCTATTTATTCTTTTCATTTTTTGGTAATTCAACAATATCAAGCATTGGTTTTCCTTTGTTACCAGCCTGCATTTATTACATTTTCTGGTTGTTGACTTTATTTGTTCCGTGGTTTTTTAGTTTCTTACTAGGGAGAGATATCTATACTTGTCATTAACTAAATGTAAATGTGAATTGCTTCAGTTTCCTACTTTTGGATTGAAAGCATGGAAAAACTTGCGTTGTGCTTTGATTACATCATGATGTCATTCGGGACCTTCTTGGTGTCAAGTTGGACATTACTAACTTTGCAGTAAGTTTCAGATTCACTTTTAGATTGTGAAGATTCATGGTTGTGATTTCTCATTGCGTTGCATTATTGTTTTTGGTGTGTTCTGGAATTGGATACACCAAAACCAAATTGTGAATTTAGTGGAAGGAGCTCATCATCATAGAAAAGAGTTCTTCACAAAGGTACTTAGATGCAAGCATCAACAGGCAAAGGAGGCTTTTAAAGGTACATATAAATCAGTTGTGATTATAAGTTCTGTAGATAGAGGTTTCACATTAAAATTTGTGTTTGTTTTTAAATACTTATGTTATTTCTTTTTCTTGCCTGCAGCACTAGCAAAAGCCCAGCAATTATTACTTGATCAAAATGAAAGAGAACAAGCGATCACCTTCTTAGCCAAGTCAACTTAGCAAAAGGTTAGTGTAAATTTTATTTTATTTTTTATTTTTTTTTACCTGGCATTTATTATGGCTTAACGATCGATGTAGATTCTTTTCAGTGAGAGGGTCAAAGTGTTGGACATTGGGAAACTTATTTTGCTGTCTTTATAACGCATGGAAGACCAGAAACGGTGCCTGAAGTATTGGACTGTCCTGTAAGTCATTTAATTTTGTCAGTAAATTTTATCATATATAAATGATATGCCACTATACTGAGAGATTCTAACTTAGTTTTCCATTTATGATCCCATCAAAAAATGCTAAGTTTTGCAATTCACAGAACTTTAGCTGCATGTGTAGCATTTTATTTTAGATTCTATTTGACATCTGACATGTGATGTTTTGCTTTTCTACTTGTCCTTCATTGACAAGTTATGCTATAATGCCAAGAGGGAATGACTTGTTCAATCTAGAATCAAGGTACTTGGAATTGGTTGTTTACTTTATAAATCAAATGCCTAAAGCTTCTAAGTGATTCGAAATATTTTAGAAATTAGAAATATATTTGAAATATATTTTCTAAGTGATTTAGCTAATTACTTTAATGTAATATTTACTTTAGGCAATTTATGTAAGGCACAAGATAATAAAAAATTATTATGTTTCCATTTATTGTTTCATGTCTAATACTTTGATACATTAGAAATTAGAAATATATGACTTAAAGTAATTTCTAATATTTTAATATATGTATTGAAGGTGAAGGTTTAGAGATGGACAACTTGTAATTGTTTTCTTTTTAAGTATCCTAGGTGAACTGTTGTGAATTGCACAAGTAACCCATGTTGTATCCATTGTAAATTTATTATAGACAGCCTTATGGCTTTATTGTAAGTTGCATCAAGGTTGTAAAATCATTGGATTCTTTTGAATGTAGTGATTATAAAGCAATAAATATATTTTAGAATTTAGCTATGTTTGATTATAAGTAAAAGTTTAGCCATGTTTATGTATATAGCAATATTTGATTTTAAGTAAAATTTAGTTCTATATACAAGGAGCAATGATACAAACAAAATGCAGTTTTTTTTAAAAAAAAAAAAAAGACTTTTTACATCGTTTGTGACTACAACCGATGTAAAAAGCGGACTTTCTACATCGGTTCTGACCACAACCGATATAAAAAGTGACTTTTTAACCGATATAGAAAGTCTACTTTTTATATCGGTTGTGGTTAAAACCGATGTAGAAAGTCGCTTATAAAGATAAAAAATGACTCTTGATTAGGACTTTTTACATCGGTTCTGTTATAACCGATGTAAAAAGGGATTTTTTACATCGGTTCAAAATCCGATGTAAAAAGTTCTCACTTTCTATATCGGCAGAATCTATATCGGACGCATAACCGATGTAAAAAGCACTTTTTAACCGATGTAAAAAGTTTTTTTTGCAGTAGTGACTATCAACCAAACTATGTAATAAATGGCATAATTCATAGGTAAACTTATATTTATCATATATATACAATGGCTTTGTCTCTAGATCTACAACTTAATTTTGATGAATGTTCTTTTATCAGGACTGTTGGACGATATGATTTTTTGAAAGGTTTTAAAAATAAGAAACCTAAACGGCTGAGGCCCCTGGTAAGTACTTTGTCTTCCTGAAATTCATTTACGTTTAATACTACTAATAATTGATGTGTACAATTTTTACTAATTATATGCTACTACGGTATTCATTTGAGGCGCCTCGACAAAAGAATGGCTGGGCCTGTGGGTACTATGTGATTAAAAATATGTTGGCAATTGTCTCAGAGGATATTGTTGAAGGATGAGAAAAGGTAATAAAATTTTTAAACTTTTGCTATTATATTTGTTTAATGAAAAACATGTTAGTAATTCTAGGCCTGTTTAATTTATTATATATATGTTTGAACTTGCAGATATTCAATGACTCATCTGAATATAGGCCAGATGAAACTGATGATGTTAGACAAACTTGGGCACAATTCTTTTTGCAAATTAATGAGGAGAAAGAAAGGAAGAAGAATGAACCAAAAGAAGAAGCTCAAGGAACGACATCAAAAAAAAACCTAGAAAAGCATCATAATGACTTTGTATATAGCACTTAACTCTTTGTACATTGTTTATATATATAGCTTAACTTTGTTTATGTATATATTTGATATATTTATAGATTAAATTTGATAGCTTAAATGATTTGAATTTTGGCTACATTTGGAACCAATTCTGCTGTCAATTCTTGGCAAATTTGTTGTTTGTTTATTGTCATTTTAGAGTGTCTCTGAGTAGGAATGAATAAAAAAAAGCCAAATTTTAAAAATAAAAAAAAACTTACCTGTGACAACCGGTGTAAATTAAATATTATAAAAAGCAAAAAAAAGGTGTAAAATATAGACTATTTACATTGGTTATTAACCAAAACTGGTGTAAATAGTATGTCTTTTACACCTGATTTTTATGGTAACTGGTATAAAAGGTCTTTTAAAAAAATAAAATTAAATGGGATTGGCATTTTACACCGCGTATTTAACCGGTGTTAAATTCCTTATTTTACGCTGGTTAACTAATCGGTGTAAAAAGCCTCACATACAAAACCTAGATTATCTACACGCGGTACCAAAATTGGTGTAAAATATCAATTTTAACTGGCGTAAAATCTCTCTTCTGCACTAGTGGAGTGGTATGTATAGATGTGCTCATGTTTATGTCGCAGTCTAGTCAGGTGGGAAAATGTATAAGAATAACTAATTAAGCATATCTAAAGGGGAGATAAGTGCAATTTTCCTCGGAAAGAAACTACAAAAATGATGTTGAAATACCATTATCCACTTTGCTATTTTAACTTGACCTCTCAATTTCGCTTTTCATAGACCAATCTTTCTGTTCTTTTTTTAGTTGGATTTTACTTTACCTTCATAATGATTACGATCTCTGATTCTTCTATTAATTTGTACTATGGATACTCCTTAAAATACATGAGCATATATTTGATGGGCTATTATTGGCACTCCCTAATTTTGCCAATACACCTCCTATATAGTCTTTTCATATTTTTTTCCAAAATGCTCATGTCTAGAAGTTAACTTCTGGAAGCTATTGAGTCAGGGCGTGGGGTAAATTTCGTTCCGAAAGTTAACCTCCAGACAATTAACAACGTCTGAATATTTACATCCAAACCATTTGCTTAGTTGTGCCCGGTTATAAACCTTTGGATGACTTTCCAGAATTTTATATCTGGTAGGTGTCAATAACTGATAAAAACCTAAATCGAGTAACAGTTTCCCATAATTTCATTTCTGCTCTACGTCGCCTCCTCTCACCCCTTCTTCCATATTTCAACACACCACATTCATAAAGTTGATTTTAAGTCTTGTTCTTCCTCCATTAGGTGTAGGTGTGTTTCCTGCATTCTTCCTCTTCTGTTCGCTAATTGAGGTATTTTTTCTGAGTTTTCATTGTTTTCGTAACTTAACTTCTGGACTCAAGATTTAAAAGGTTCCGGAAATTTAATTTCGGTTTTTTCGTTCCAGAGTTAAATTTATGGACAGAACACAAACAATTTGGTTTTGATTTCTTTGGGATTCATTGTTGGAATAGGTAAGAATGAATTGATGGAATACATGTCTGAGGATCTGACTATGCCATCTAAGTGAATGATGGATGGGGAACAATAGTTGATGTTAAACCTAAAGTGGAATATCTAAATTTTACTAAACACTTCACTGCAGAGGTTGGTGTTTGAATTACAAATTTTTAGTTTCAAGTTATCAATATGTGAACATTCATAACATTGACCATCTTTATTTTAGGTATTTCCTACCCGAGATAGATTTCTTGAACTGGGCTAAAGCCATTGGGAGACAGTTAGAATTTGTCATTGTCATTTCGATATCAGACTTTGGTGCACCTGGAAGGAAGACTATGTTGGTCTTGTGTTGTGAAAGGAGTGGGAAATATAGGCAATACAAGAAAGTGATGCAACGCAATGATACTCGAACAAAAAAATGTGATAGCTCGTTCAGACTACGAAGTAATCCTCTGATAGATGGTAAAGGTTAGAGGGTGAATGTAGTGTGTGGAAAACACAACCATGACGTGGAGGAAGCATTGTTGCTCACCCAAACGCAGATCGACCAAGTGAGGAAGAGATGCCTATGGTTGACCGATATGACAAAAAATGGTGAAGCCTTGAAGCGTACTACTCACATTGAAAGATCGTAACCTTAATAATTTGAGTACTATCACACATATTTAGAATTCACACTAAGCATATTAGAAGGGTTAAATAGGTCCTAGAACAGGATGCAACATCTCACGAAGTTACGGTGCGCGATAAGTATGTATATTGGAATAGAATGATGAGTGACTTTAATGTTTTCAGAGATATATTCTAGACACATTGAGAATCCATCAAATTGTTGAATACTCTCCATATTGTGTTGGTAACTGATACAACATACAAAACCAACAAATATCGATTGCCGCTGCTTGGGGTTGTTGGTTTCAGTTCAATTGAGTTGACATTTTTGTGGCATTTTCTTACTTGGAGTCCGAGTGGGAGGATAACATCATTTAGGCTTTACAGATAACTTCATTTTTTGTAGACTTAATGCTCATGCATGGGAGCTTCCCATATGTTAAGAGGACGTTTGTGTTTAGTTCATTTTATGTACGAGAAAACCGAGGATTTGTATACATAAATGACGACTAAAAATGACGACTAATAGTACATGTTTAATCGTTTGAATAAATAATATTGTTAATATTTGCATAATACACTTATTATTTTTGTGTATGATTGATGATTAGAAATGCTAAAAAGATTGACTTTTATATGCTTTCCACCAAAGATGTTGTACATACTTTATTTATTACAAGTTCAGATAACATCTAGAACTATAAATCTAGTCGTTATTTTTAATTAACATCCTGTTGATTCTTTCCAAATGGTATGAGATTGTTAGTTATTTATGTTACCACTACTAGAAAAATCCTTATTACCGACGGATTTTAGAGACGGATTTTTATCCGTCTCTAATAGAGAACATGCGAAGAAAATGGTTAGTAATTCTTATTGAAAGTGGGACTATTTAATTAAATTTGTGGTAATGTAATGTTTGTTATTCTGTAGAAGGTGGAATTAAATAGGGAGCCAACATTGTACGAGCTTTACGAGCGACTGCATAGGCCGAAGGGGAAACCAAATGAGTGGTTGAACGAAAAACAAGCAAAAATAGCTGTATGTATATTCTATTCTTGAAGTTAAGTTTTTTTTTATTTTAAATATAAATTTACATATAGATTAATAACTCTAATTTCAGGAAATATTTCAAACACAAATGACTGAGAGACAGCCTCAGAGTGGTGAGAGTAGTAGCAATAATTCTACCCAACAGTCTGATAATGATATATACTTGGAAGTTGTTGGAGGCATCAACAAAAAGGGATGCATATTTGGATTAGGATCTCAAGCTGCTACTATCAAAGCATCTATGAAAGATTCTATTTCTACAGATGGAACATCAGCAGAAGAGGTTGCAATATTGAAAGATAAAATTCAAGCATTAACAACTGAACTTCAACAGAAAAATCTTGAACAAGAAGGTATAAAACAAAAGGTAGACCGATATGAGCGGATGTTTGAGAGGCTTATGCTCAATAAAAATTTGAAGGCTTTACTTATTGAACCTGAAGAAGAGGCTGGCAATCGCAATGAGGAGATGGGTGAAGATGAGATGGATGACTCTTTGTTTGATTAGATTTAGTTACATGTTTTTAAATCAAATGTCATTTTTCTTTCTATGTTATGAACGAAGTGTTATTTTGACGTGTACTTGTTATTTTGTGGTGTACTTGTTCAGAACAGTTTGTTTTGTGGTGTACTTGTTATTATGTAAATTACTGTCATTATGTAAATTACAGATTGTTTTGGCGTGTACTTGTTATTATGTAAATTACCTGATACTGCATCAGATTGATTTTAGTTTTGGAAAGAACTAAATTACAGGAAAAATTAAAATTATAGGGAAATTTGGAAAATTTAAAAAATGATTAGAGACGGAATTTTTTCATTTTAGAGACGGATTTTAAAAAATTGTAGAGATTTTGATACTGCACTAGATTCCATTTTAGAGACGGATTTTGAATCGGTCTCTAAATAACATTTTCAATGTATAGAGACGGAATATTTAGGTTGTCTCTGTTAGAGACGGAATTTCTTGGTCGTCTCTGTTAGAGACGGAATTTTTCCGTCTCCATTAGCGACGAAATTTCTTGGTCGTCTCTGTTAGAGACGGAATTTTTCCGTCTCTATTAGAGACGGATTTTCATTGGAGACCAATTGAATGCGAACAAGGATCAACGACGGAATTCTATAATTAGAGACGGATATATTCTGTCTCTAATTAGAGACGGACCTGAATATTCCATCGCTAAATGTTTTGCGACCGCAAATTCTGCCACGGAGCGTGTTCCGTCTCTAATTCCGTCGCTAACACGTTTAGAGACGGATTTTTCCCATTTTAGAGACGGATTTTTTCCGTCTCTATTACTGATTTTTCTAGTAGTGTACGGATGTCATTTGACACTGGAGAGTCATCTGGAGGTTTATAACCAGAAACCACTATGCAAATGGTCAGGATATTGTTAAGTAGGGATGATAAAGTGGGTTGGGCCCGATGGGCACGTTAGACTACGACATGTCGGCCCAGTAACCCATCTAGCCCAGCCTGCCTAGCCCGTCAACTCGTCGGGTCACAAGCGGGACGGGCCAACCCATTGGGTTAACATATATATTTTATTTATTTATTTTCTTATTTTAATTCTACTCACTCAGTCTCATTTTAGTTGTCCTTTTTGAAATATTTCATTGCTTCAAATTACTTGTCTCTTTATAAAATCAAAAAGTATTAATTATTTCTTTTCCAACAATACCCTTGTATTTCAACTAACTATGTTAATGATTTTTTCCTACTTAACTACTCCACTACTCCAATTAATAAATAATATTTTAGTCAAGGAGTGTCATTTTATCATGGAAATTTGTAAACTCAATCATTTTCTTAAGAGGTGTGCATAAACTAATAGGACAACTAAAATGAGACGGAGGGAGTAACAAATTTCCTTTTTTTTTTTTTACATATTTCGGGCAAGGCAGTCCATCATTTTGGTTTGTTTTAGCCTGCAATGTTACCCCTGTTTTAGCCCGAATTTTAGTTTTTATATTTATTTTTTGTTTTTTGATTTTTTAACGGGCTGGCTCCCCAACCTGTCAACCCGTGATGAGTTGGGTTCAACATCTCAACCCACCCAGCCAGCCCATTTTTTAGCGGGCTCATAGCGGGTTGGGCCAGTTTGTTCGTTTTGCCATCCCTATTGTTAAGTGTCCAAAAGTTAACTTCCAAAAGACAACTTACCCCACGACCTGGGTTAATAACTTCTAGAAGTTAACTTCCCGATAGGAGCATTTTGGGGAAAAATGTGAAAAACACTATAGGAGAGTATTAGTAAAAATAGGGTTGTTAATAATATCCCCCTATATTTTTTTGTCATCCCCCTACATTTTGTAATACCACATATCTGAGTAATTTTTAGAAAACTGGTACATACACCCCATTTTTTCATCCATATACCCCTCTAAAACATTTTTCTTTTCCAAAAATACCTCCACCAACCCTCTCCCTTTTCCCTCCCCTCCGGGGGAGGGGGGATGGAGAGACGGGTGGTGGTGGGGGAGGGAGGGGGTCGTAGGGAGAGGGATGGGTAGGGAACTTTTGGGGGAAAAAATATTTTAGGGGTGCGTGTTTGAAAAATGTAGGGTGTATGTAGTACCCACCATTTTTTTTTAAGATTAGCCCATAAATGTATCTCTTGGTCCCATTTTCAATTTGGCCACCACTGCCTTATTACCCTTTACCTTTTGTTTGGGTTCCGATCCCTTACTTTTATTACATGGCAAAAGATTTATATTAGATGTTCCCTCCGATCTTTTTTTACTTGTCGACTTTTAAGAAAAAATTTCTTTTTTATTTGTCATTTTGAAAGTTTAAGGTTTCATAAATTACTTATTTCTCAATTACACCCTTAATTATTTATTGTAGAGAGAAATAAGTGTAATGAATAATAAACAATCAATGGTATTATAAGAAAAAGACTAATAACTTTATTAAAAACAATAAAATTTATTGATTTTTTTGGTTTGTGTAAAACAACCTTAAAAGACGTGTAAAAAGGAACGGAGGTAGTAGTTTTTTTTTTTAAAGCAAGTTTATATTACTATCCCGATCCCTAAATATAAGCCACTTTTTACTAAAACACAAATTAAAAAAAATTAGTTCACACATTTAATTTGTCTAAAATGTGTATTGTTTTTTCAAAATTACCCTTCAATATATTATTGACATCGGAGAGAGAAATAGTCACCCAAGTTTACTAATGACTACAAAAAATAATGTAAATTAATTAGTAGTATTCTTGTAAAAATAAATAATGCATCTAGTAATTTGGAAATGAGCTTATAAAAAAAGGACAATTTTTTTTGTTTCTCCAAAATAAGCTTATATTTATGGACGGAGGTAATAAATGGTAAAAAATATTGTTGTCAACCTCTTAATCTGAAATAGGTAAGATACAAAACAAAAAGGGCGAAAAATAACATATTCCGCACAAACATTAAAAGTTTTAATTTTGCAGCAAAAGCAACTTGACTGCGCACATCTAGAACTAACTGCACGCAATGTTTCTGAATACGTACTAGTACGGTCATGTTTGCTATAACTTAGGCTAATTTCTCGCCAATTTTCCCTCTTTACTCCTCACTGAAAACACCACTCTCTGAAAATTCAACTACGGATTATGAAGTAGCACGTAACCAATCCAATACACGGTGCTTGCTTAATCTCCCGCCGTCAATTCCTTACTTAAGTTTTCGATGGCTTTAATTATACCACATTATAATATCAAAATTACTCTATAATCTATCCCTTCTTGACGTACATATGTTTTGGTACAATTCCAAGTCTGATTAATGTTAAGAAAAGGTAAATTTTTTCTTAAGTTAGTCAAAACCCTTTTAGTTAATCAAAGTAATCGGCTCATCACATGTATGTTCATCTTATTCTATCACCTTATTTTGTGAAAATAATTATTTACGTACGATTTTATTTATCAAAGCAGTTACATACATGAAAACATGCAGATACATTCACCTTTTGACTTTGTTGCTAAGAATTCATAAACAATGTATAGTTGACTTTTATTACATGGAAGCAAACACTATATTAAGCATTTATCAAATACTACATATACATGTAGGATTCTAACGGTTTCATTCAACTACCATCTCAGTTCGGTTTAACTGTCAACAAGCACACAATAACCAAAACCACAACAGTCTTACATTTATACATAGTTAGTATTTTCCAATTTCTATAGTTTTGGGAACATATATACTTAGAAGCTTGAATAATGGCTTGTATTATTGGAACTATAATCTCGTGTATCTTATGCGGTACCTTGCTAGGCTCTTCACATGCAGCAGTAGCACCTACCACTAAATACAATGTGGTTAGATTTGGGGCAAAACCAGATGGAAAAACTGATTCAACTGAACCATATCTAAAGGCTTGGAAATCAGCATGTGGTAGCCTAAAGCCTGCTACTATTTATGTGCCAAAAGGGAGGTACTTGCTGAAGGAGACGAATTTTCGAGGGCCATGCAAGAGTAAGGTCACATTCCTCATAGCTGGGACTCTTGTTGCACCTGAGGATTATAGGGCACTTGGAAATTCGGGATTTTGGATTTTGTTCAGTCATGTGGAGAATCTCGTTGTTTCTGGTGGGAACTTGGATGCTAAAGGGGCTGGATTCTGGAATTGCAGGAGAACTAGGAAGAATTGCCCGGTTGGCGCAAGGGTACGTTAAGTATACTTGCACTTCCATACATTTTGTTACATTAAAATTACATGCATGTATCCTTTTTCGCTATATTGAAAATAGCCAAATTCTAGGGTGGAGTGGTGGGCCTTGGATTGGTGGTCTATGTGGACTGATACTTGAAACGTCATTTAAAACTCTGAGGACGATCGATGCCGGCCGCCCCACAGAAGCAGAAGCTCTCGGTCTTCCTTATTTCTCATGGTTGTGACGATAACCTGATCGATGTGGGTTCGACAAAAACAATGAGAAATAAATATGAGTGTTTCAAAAATCAACTTATATTTGTTTTCTCTTGTTTTTATCGAACCGTCACTATCTCAGCCGTGAAGACAAGAAGGACCGTGAGCTTTTATTTCTTGGGAATAACGTCGGTCGTCGTCATCAAAGTTTCGAACGCTTTTTCATTTACTGCTACATAATCCTTATTTTGTTTTTGTAGGTTTAATTTGAATGATAATGTATATATGTATTTGTTCATATTAAATTATTTTTTAAAAAAAGAAAAATGGTAAATGCCTACATTTAAGAAATGCATGTTTAAATTTTGAATAGCAAATATATAATGTAGATTGTATACGACTGAATACATTTTAATATATAATTGCAGACAATGACATTTCACTGGGTGAATAACCTGGTGGTTAGTGGCATAACATCAATCAATAGCCAGCTAAGTCACCTTGTGATCAACACATGCAACAATGTTGTTGTCAAAAACGTAAGGCTCATTGCACCAGACCAGAGCCCCAACACCGATGGCATTCATGTTGAACGCTCAACTGGGGTTACCATCAACGGCTGTATCATGCAAACAGGAGATGACTGCATATCCATTGGTGATGCCACCTACGATCTCTTCATGTCCAACATCAAATGTGGCCCTGGTCATGGCGTAAGGTTAGCACCAAGATGATTAATTATAATCTATGTTACGTTGAATGGAGAAATAAACATAAAAGTTGCAAAACATGGATTTTACAATGATATCTAATTTCAACTTTAACATTTTATATTATTTCATAATTTTGAGCTGGTTTTGCTACACTGAGCAGAGGTCAAACTAGTCTTTGACCTCAAAAAGCTAGCCAAACCAAAAAGACCCCCAAATTGTCAAGCTTTTTAAAAAATCATTTTTATTGTTAAAATGAAAAGGTGCTTTGATTAGCTTTTGGAAAAAATTATTTCCAATAGAAGAGAGAGAAATACAAAATCACTATTCATAATTGTAAACAAACAAAATAATTTCTGCTTTTTTAAAAAATCTGTAGAAATCCCTAAAAAAAAATTACTAAAAAATAATCTCTAAATTATTAGATGTTAAAATCACTTTTTTTTTAATTTGTAACAAATAGAATCACTTCTGTTTATAATCAGATTTCAGATTTTTTCTAGATTTGATTATTTTCGAAAACTGACATAAAACCTTAAAAAGTAATCTTTAAAATCATAAAATAAACAGACTCTGAATTAGAGGGTCACAGGTTTTATATATAAGTACTGTAAAAAAAAAAATTATATATAAGTGGCTGGGCTAGTCTAATTTTACAAATAACTTGAGTATGGGTAGCTCAATAGCAAACATAAAACTGTATATATAACAATATTTATGTGTTTGACACAGCATTGGAAGCTTGGGCAAAACAATGGACGAAAAAGGAGTAGAAAATGTGACACTAACGAATGCCATATTCTCTGGATCGGACAATGGGGTGAGGATAAAGTCATGGGCCAGGCCTAGTAACGGTTTCGTTAGGAACGTTCTCTTCCAAAACATCATAATGAACAATGTTGAGAATCCTATCATCATTGATCAGAATTACTGTCCCAACAATCAAGGTTGTCCTGGCCAGGTAATAACTAATTATTCATAACTAATCAATCCTAACATAATGATATTTTCTACTCTACTACAATTAAATAATTAAATATGTTATCTATTTAACAAATTTAACTATATGTTACGTGGTAAAAGTAAAACCTCATTCACGGGTCAACAAATTTTTCCCGCCTTTCTCTAGCTCTTAATATATATGTTTTTCTGCTTTAATCACGCATCTATTATCTTATTTATTTAAGAAAATTATTCATTAACTTTAGTTATCCATATTTGTCAAAAAAAAAAAAAAACTTTAGTTATTCACGTTACGCCACGTAGTAGTAGATCTCCATCTTTTATATAGAATATAAGAAAAAATTGTTTATTTTTATGCACACGTGCTGAACATAAGTCCCATCTACGACTAGTTTAACATGAAAAGTTGCTACATGGTAGGTATCTATACAAAATTTTGTTGGATTTACAAACATATATGTTAATTTATTTATTTTTAACAGACTTCGGGAATTAAGATTAGCCAAGTGACTTATAATAACATACATGGAAGTTCAGCAACACCAGAGGCATTAACATTCGATTGCAGCCCAAGCAGTCCATGTGAAGGGATCAAATTGCAAGATATAAACCTGAGTTACAACAACAAAGCTGCAGCGTCATCGTGTAAGAACATTGGTGGAACAAGCAGTGGAACACTAGTGCCAGAAAGTTGTCTATAATATAATAATAGAAGCAATAATAATGTGTTTTCATTACTATACACATATATATTCTTACTTGTATATAAATTTAGATATTGGTCTGTATATGCTTCATTAGAAGCAGAAGCTGCATTAGTACCAAAAAGAAAAAAAAGAAGCAGCAGAAGCTGCATTAGTACCAAAAAGAAAAAAAAGAAGAAGCAGAAGCTGCGTGGGTGCGCACGCAAACCAGATGTGAAGCTGGCATTGTTTACAGTACATGATTGGGTGCAAAAAGCTCTATATTCTTTTTTATTTTATTTTATTTTTTTGCTTAAAATTTTATGAAAATATTAAAGGAGTAAATCCATAATGTACAATGTGAGATATGTATTTCAATAAATGTGTTCTCTTTTGCAGCATTTCAATATTTTCTTCCATATTGTCTTTTGATTTTGGATTTTTTTTTTTTTAGCAATTTCGATTTTGGAGTTGTCGAATAAAAGAAACAGAATTTTGATTTGTGGGGTTAACTATGTGATACAATGGAAATAATAATTTTGTGAAAATATCAAGATAAAAACAAACAATTAAACGATGAATATAATGATTAACATGCTTCCGTATAAACGATTATTAAACTTCAAACGACTAAAAAATATATTTGATAAAATATCAATAATATACTCTTTTATAGTTGTTTTTAATAACTTTTTTTATTATTAGGTAAATTGCATGTAAATCTCACTAAATAAAGAATAAAGCCAAACTATTTATTGAAGCAGATATAATATTTATCCAATAATAAACAGCATATATATTAAAAACTGTCAAATTACGAAAGTATCTTAGTAATTAGTAAGTAGCATCAGCTCTTCCGGGGGGAAAGCCTAAGTAAGGAGTATTCGCGGGCTATCCACAAGCATTAGTTCTCCCCCTGACCAGCCTCCCAACCTCAAGATCATCAGCGGACGACGCCTTCTTCCGAAAGTCCTCCCTCTTTGCCCCAGCGAAAGAGACTGAAAAAGATCCGTATCCGATTTCGTCAACTACCGTAGATAGTATATCACTAACATTAACAATTTTTTTTGTCACAAACCATCTGTCTCTAAAAGTCAGGTTGAGCCCTAATTAATCCTACTTGTGGGGTGGAACCATTTAAAAGAATAAAACTTTCCGGACATCTATTTTTTTAGTTTACAAAACTCGAGACGAAGCTCTTATGATGTGATTAGTTGCGAGAAGAAAATGAGGGGAAAAAGAGAAAGAAAGAGAGATGTGAGAAAGAGTGTGAGAAGAAAGAAATAAATGAGAAATATAGTAGAATTAATGTATGGTTTGTTTTAAGAGAAAGAGAGAAGAAATAGAGAAGTGATAAATGGTATAATTTTTGAATTGACAAAAGCACTATAACACCCCACCAAATCCTTTAGACCAATTCACAATATGTTTTTTTTGTGTGTGTGTATATATATATATAGATCCATTAAAGGGTTGTCACATATTATTTCAATGTTTATAACTCATTTGTCTTAAATTAGCTTCAACCAAGGGAGGTTAGGTATTGTCCAAGACACCATCATATCTTACTACCAATTGATTCCTATTTTATTACTGGAACGGATTAGGACCTGTATCCCACTTCTGTGTTTTTTTTTTTTTTTTTATCAATTTGCAAGTACATATGTCAATCCTCTGTAGGTAACAAAATGTGGTAGACTTGTACTCATTCTACACATTCCCAAAGGCCAAAGCCACTCCCATTCTGATTTGAATCCAGGGGCTGAAGTTGTTAAATATAGATTAAGGAGTAAGGGACGGATCCAGGAAATTCGATAAGTGGGGGCAAAATTATATACTATAAATATTTATATAAAAAATACATCAATACATAAGTGATAAAATAATGATATCTTTATCATTAAGTAAAAAATTAGAGATTACAAAAACAATAGCATTATATACCCAAAAAAATTGAAGACATCTCAAAAAATTGGATATTACAGAACCTATAGCATGATGCAAATGAAACTTGCTCAAGCAACGAGTGTTGTAAATAGAATAAAAAAAGATTAAAAATGAAATGAAGAAGATAGGAAAGGAAATGTACTTGTAATAAAATTTGAAATTGAGTATGGAGAGTGAATGTCGAATAAGGAGAGAAAAGACATAAATTGAGAGACAAGCAGAGAAGGGAGTAACAATGGTTGAGTTAGAGTTGTAGTGAAGTATTTGGGTTAATGGATTTTGACAATGACAGAGGGAGAGTATTTTGAAAAGCAAAAATAGAAAGATATAGATAAAAGAGAGTAAAAAAATATTTCTACATTCTCTTAAAAAGAGAGTAGTCGTGGGACAACACTTAAAAAAAAGTGACTCAATTTCTATTTTTTTGCTCTTTAATAGGGTCAATATTTAATATTTAGTGGGGTCAAAAATAAAATTGTTCAATAATTAGTAACAAAATAAATAAATTAGTAGAATCAAATGCCCCCAATTTCTTATACTTAGATCCATCCCTGTAAGGAGTGAATGCATGTCAAATTTGTGAAGTTTGGAAAGTGTGGTTGAGCAAAGGATGTGTAACTAAGAAATGGTGATTATTTCATTAAATCTTTGTTAGATGGTTAGATTAAGTGTCTTATCTTGCGGTTGACTTCTGTTTGGGTGTTATTTTGAATGAAAATTAGTGATTTAGTTAAAACGATAAAAGGGGTGATGCTGCCTCTCCAAAACTGTTTAAACACTCTTCAGTAATTTGCCCAAAACTCCCTCCCCAGAGACTGTTTCGAGCCCATTTTGTTCCATTGGAAACTAGGCTTATTTCCCTACAAAATGGACACCGGAATTGCTAAATTTCGATAAGAAATGAAGAAGAAGAAAACTGATGTATAAGTCGCATCTTTAAATTTGTTATTGCATTGAAGTTACTGCGATCTTTTGTTAATAATTAATTGTACTCTAATTGGATTGATGTGATTCTTGAACCATTAAAAAGTAGACGAAATTCTCTTCATTTTAGGCCTAGGTTTTGCTAAAATTGGTTTTGTATTAAAGGAAAAACATTGTTTGAACTTAGGTCCAGAATGCTGCCAGCAATGGAATTGTTGAATTGGTACCTTGGCCTTTAATTGTAATTGCTACCTTATGCTTTGCTATTAATTGCATAAATTGCTATGAAATCATTGTTATGTCAGGATCCATGTTTAATTTAATGTAAATGACTTGTCATTGGAAAGGTTTAATGTATTACTTGATTGTCACTGTTACAGGAGCTCGTTACTGTTACCCTTTGGAAACAAAGGTGCGGTGTGGTTAGGCAAGATGGGACGCCACTTGCAGGTTAAAGACGTCTCTAACTGAGCCACACCGTAGATCATGGCGTCGGTCCGGTGTTCGTCAGACCCAACGGTGTAGAATGACGTCGGTCCAGTGTTCGATAAGACCCAGCGACGTAGATTCGTCGTTCAATTACAATTAGACCATAAGGGAATGTTTGTACAGCACTGCTTACAGATATTGTGTTATAAATACATGCTTATAATTACTGAATTGATTCCTTTATTGAATTATGATTAATGTTATGACTTGACGGTTACATCTAATTAGGGGTCCGCTGAGGACTCACTGAGATTTTATCTCACCCCTTTCCTTTGACAGGTATTCATTGGAGATCATAAAGCGTTACCGTGACATTTCATGGTTAGCCAATAGTAGTAGCAGCTGATCAGTGTCGTAGCCCGATCAGTCTCGAGTCTATTTTAGAGCTTATGTATATGTTAAATCTTAGTTTAAGATGTGACTATTTTCTTTTAAGTGTTTTGATTTCAATTATGTATCTTCAAAAGTTGTAATTTTCCTTACCAAAAGTCTTTATTTCTTTCGTTAAAAATTCATTTTCATTGGATATCTTTTGCTGATTGCCTCAAAAGAGTTGTGAATAGTAGCCAGTGGCATCCCGGTAGGAACCGAATGTTACAAACACCCTCATCAACATCACTCTTTTTCCCAACACTAGGGATAACATTGAAAAATAAAAATAAAAATAGCTCATTTCCATTCCATGCCTTCTCATATTTGGAGAGAAGTTAAAAGGGTGTGAGTCTCACTGATTTTTTTCCTCACCTATTTTTCTTCTACACCAATCAAGAGATATTCCATATCTCTCTTCAACTTCTCTCTCAACCCACTCTCTCTTCCTTATTTCTCCTCAACCAATCACACCATTAAAGAAAATACATATTTTTGATAAATTTAAATTCATGAGGAGTTCCAGTATCCTACCCATTGGTGTAAAGTCAACCATTGATCATAGGTGATAGAAATGGAATATTACCATTGTTGAAGAAAGAAAAATTGCAAATTTATGCCTTGTTCTATTTAGTTGTCAGTTTAATGTTTTAAGACTTTTAAAAACCAAAACTAGTTTACATTTTTATGATCTTTTACTTCACAAAATTATTTTGAACTTATAATTTCCCTGAGTGTCGCTATTGCTAACAAACACCTTCCAACACTATCTGACATCCTCTTCTGCTACCAAACACATTTCGCTACCACCGTAGTCACTAGGGGTGGAAAAGAACCGCCCAGGCGAGCCGAATTCAAGATTATTGACGACACAAGCAACCTATTGGGCAGACCACGATTGACTGTAGTCAGAATTGACTACAGTCAGGATTGGCTGTAGTCACTGCATTCATACCAATATGTGCCATTGGACCTGATTTGCTAACACTCCTAACCCTTGATGTGTTTTGTTTAAAACCGGAGAGAAAAAAAATATTTGAAGAGTGAGATAGAGACCCCTGAATACATGGAATCTCAACGGGTTATGAATTTGGATTGACTGCAGTTGTAGAAACATGTCATCAATGCAGTCACGTAGATCTAAATCGTTTCCTTTATCTAATGCTTCTCAAACAGCCACGTCATTTCTTTGACTCATTCTTTCCACTCAACAACTAAATAACTCAACTACCGCAAAATAACCTCCTCCACCCCAACTTCTATTTTCTCATTTCTGCTCCTCCACGGCTCCATTGCCATCCCTGCACAAGAAACTCCATAACCCAAATTGTGACCACTCTCCTCTAAAGTCACCATGGGTCATTTACCTGTCGTGCCAACACTCATTTTCTCCTTCGTACGACCACCTCCATTTGCAGCCCCAACTATCTCCATTGCCAGTCACCTTAAGCACCACTGTGTGGCTCTCCTGCTCACCATCTCTTCCCCTCACTAACAAGCCTGGGAGTGATCTTCCACAATCTCTCCACTAACTCAATTTTGCATTTTGCTGCTTTTTTTGGGGTTGATTATAGTGATGGATTTATGGGTTGTTATATGTTAATGGGGACGATGGGGTAGTGAACAAGAGAAGGTTCCAATGGTGAAATCAGTCAGGTTTGATTGGGGCTAGATCGACACCAGAATCAACCCGCCCATCTAACCCATTACTGACTCAACTCGTCAATTACCCAAACCAAAGGTCCAAACGGACGAAAATGGGTCTAGATTTACAAATATCAGTTTTAATCGGATTGGCGTTTTTCACTACCACTGTCCGGTCTAGATTTACAAACATCAACTTTAATTGGTTTAATGTTTTTCACCACCACTGTCCACTACCACTCGTCAATAAGCACTTTCGACTACCACTATGGCCACTTTCCAATTGCTTTGTATTATGCCACTTCAATGGAGCCTTAACAAATGCATAAACCCAGAGAGAGAAGAAAATGGGGAACAATAAAGAGATACGGAGACGAGAAGAGAAAATTCTTCGACTTTGGCACATCAAATAAAAAGGTTCCCGAGGTACAGATATCATCCACTTGTCTAGTGTCTATAATTTCTGAAAAGAATGATTATCTATTTAGGTCATACAATCCAAATTTCTAGAAGCATAACCCGCCAATAATACAAATGAACAGTTTTTGGTGCTCACTTACAATTTCTTCTTGCAGTTCTACACTTGAAGCAGCTGGAGATCACAGGTCATGTCCTCTTCAATAAGTACCCCAAAATGAAGCCAATCACAGCAACAAGAACAACATACATAAATGGTATTCCACCACTGTTTCTACTGACTTCACGCCTCAAGAGCTCCTGTGTACAAAAGATTCAATGCCCATCCATCATTTTTCATGGGAACCATAAATTTTATAGTTAAATATGATGCAATTACTTACTACTGTATCAAACATTTAGGGTCCGTTTATACTAATGTTATTTAGAAAAAGTAGAAACCTAATATATGCCATTTTACAGCTTTTTCCAACAGGGACAGAAAGCTGTAAAACAAAAGCTGTATTATAATAAGCTTAAACATAAAGGCCCTTCATGAAAAATGAATAATGCAAGTAATGGCTAGTGGCTGCAAACTTATAGTCACTTGACACATGATACTATGAATGAAATTGGGAAGCCAACCAACATTTCATTACATCACGAACAGAATAAAGAAACAATTTCTCCAATATTTACAGTGAAATGTGCAATACACAAGGGATGTAACAGGAAATTTAGATTCGTGATTCATGTGACACTTACATCCAATAAAAATTTGCGATAAAAAATAAATGAGCACATGGGATTGATGAGCAACTTGCAGGTTAGTGAATGAATGAGCTAGAGGAACTTTTTTCTTAATATTGCCCAAAACTTTGGTTTTGCTCTGGACAAATTTGATTTTTCATAAACCAAATGACGTTGTTCAGATCCATATAAATTGACCCCACTAAGAAACTGATAGGGCCGTGGTTGATAGTTTGGGCTAGGATGAAGGGATGGGCTGTGATGACGTTTCAGCAACTAAAAAGGAGAAACCAAAAATATGGAGAGTGTATGAGAGAAGAAATAAGAAACAATGAGTGAGTGCTGAGGTAGCAGAGAGAGATAGGGTGTGATGGGTGTGTTGATTTTCTGTTATAGGGAAAGAGTGTGTGAGGAGTGAGGTATGAGGGGTAATCATTTGTTATTGAGGCAGGGAGAAGATATTCTCTCTGAGTGAGGAGCATTGCTCTGTGGGGTAGTAGGGATATTCATCCCTCTATCAGTTTTATTCAATCAAATACGTAATACACATCTCTTGAATTGTGGTGTTCATATTTTCTGAGTTTATTTCCTTTTGCTCTACTGCTTATTTTTCTGCATTTGAGTTGAGGTACCCATCAATTTGGTCCGACCTGCCTCTGATCCACGTCTAAGGTGTTTCGGATGCCACCAAAGAAAATGGATGCTAAAATCGCCGCCCTAGAACAAGAAATGCATTCCCTCAAATCCAACTTTGATGAGAAATTCGCAGCGCTACAACGGGAAGCCAAAGAAGGCCAAGATCGTCTTGTCTCTCTCATCACTCAGAGCCGAGAGCATGACGGCAGTCCCAAATCCTTGAGGCAGTGTGACTCCGATGCTGAGTCGCGCAAGCTCCTGCAACTGTTGAAAGGAGAAGCGCTTGAGGAGTTTCACCAGTCCGTCAAGAAGGTCGAGTTGCCTCTGTTTTCCGGCGACGATCCGGCGGGCTGGATTGCTCGCGCTGAGGTCTATTTTAGGGTTCAGGTCACGAGTCCCGCGGTGAAGGTGAGTCTCGCGCAACTCTGTATGGAAGGACCGACTATTCATTTCTTTAAGGCGTTAATTGATGAGGATTCCGATCTCACTTGGGAGGGGTTGAAGGATGCCCTTCTGGAACGCTATGGAGGTATTGGGGATGGTAATTTGTTCGAACAGCTTGCTTCCATACGCCAAGATGGTAGCATTGATGAGTATATTTTGGCGTTTGAAAAGCTTGCTTCTCAGGTGGGTCGCCTTCCAGATGCCCAGTACGCTGGGTACTTCCTCCATGGGCTTCGCCATGGCGTTTGAGGACGAGACCGCAGCTTGACGATGATGGGTCCAGTCTCTCGCACGCGTTTACTTAACATAGCACGTGCCGTGGATATTGAGTTGCAGGAGAAACAAGAGGGATGGGCCGGCTCACGCAACTTTGGGCCTAGGGTTCATTCCGGGTCAGCGAACCATACCCGATCCAACTCTGCACATGGTTCCGGGCCTAATTTCATGGGTAAGAGCCAACCCAATGATTGGGTTTTCATCGAAGCGTAAGGATGGGTGGACAAAGAAGCAGTGGAAACAAACCCTCATCGGCCGAACCTAATGGAGAAACGCGCGGCGGACATGGTTATCGTGACAGAGGCATTCGCCATGTCCCTCACCGTCTCTTCTTAGAACGACAACAAAAGGGTCTATGCTACAAGTGTGGTGGTCCTTTTAACTCACGCCATCGTTGCCCTGATCGCCAGTTGAGGGTGATGATCACTGAGGACGATGACGATGCGGAAGCAGGAGAGGCCCAGGCACTTGAGGCCGAGAGTGGGGACGAGACAGAGGGTAAGCTCAGTGTCATGAGTTTGAGGCACTTGAGTAATATACCTACCAAAGCTTCCACTGAATCACGCACTATCAAACTGAAAGGTACTGTTGGGGGTGTTCCTTTGCTGGTTTTAGTTGATAGTGGTGCTACTCATAATTTCATCTCCAAGAAATTGATGAGTGCTTTGGGTTTACCTATTGAGGAATCGGCCCCTCTACGAATCAAGCTGGGGGATGGCTACACGATCAAAGCCCAGGGAGTTTGCAGAGGTCTTGTGTTGAATTTGGGCAGCATGAGAGCTCACATTGATTCTTGGTTATTCGATCTGGATGGTATTGATATAGTTCTTGGCATGTCTTGGTTGACTTCAATTGGGGGAATGTGGATTGATTGGGTGCACCAAGTAATGCAATTTCCTCTTAACAATCAATGGGTGGAGTTACGTGGTGAAGTGAGGAATGGAGTAGGGCAGCAGGCTCTCCAAAGTTTTTTGGGTCGACCTACTTATGAGGTTGAGGGTTGTTTTCTATCATGCTCTATCCAGAGCAAACAGGAGAGTTTGAATGACCACCAGAAGACGGAAATGCAACAGCTCCTCATGAAATACCCTGTAGTTTTCAGAGAACCACATGGACTACCACCCAAGAGGAAGTTGGAGCATTCAATCCACTTGCTCAAGGGTCAAGGGCCAGTCAGTGTGCGTCCTTATCGATTCCCTCATCTCCATAAAAATGAGATTGAGAAACAAGTGGCTGAGTTGTTAAATTCTGGTGTGATTAGGCAGAGTCAAATGCTTTCTCAAGTCCTGCTATCTTGGTCAAGAAGAAAGATGGGTCTTGGCGGATGTGTATAGACTATCGTGCTCTCAACAAGGTTACCATTCCTGATAAATTCCCCATCCCGGTGATTGATGAACTTTTAGATGAACTACATGGCGCCCAATTTTTCTCTAAGTTAGACCTTAAGTCCGGGTACCATCAGGTGCGGGTGAGAGAAGAGGATGTCCACAAGACGGCATTCCGAACTCATGAAGGCCATTATGAGTTTTTGGTCATGCCTTTTGGCCTAATGAATACTCCGTCCACTTTTCAAGCTCTTATGAACGATGTTTTCAAAGCTTTCCTCCGGCGGTTTGTTCTAGTTTTCTTTGACGATATCCTTGTATATAGTCCTTGTTGGGAAAGTCACTTAAAGAATTTGGCAACGGTGTTGCAAGTTTTACAGTGGCATAGCTTGGTGGTGAATGCCAAGAAGTGCTCTTTTGGCCAACACTCTGTGGAGTATTTAGGACATGTGATATCGAAAGATGGTGTGGCAATGGATCCATCTAAAATTACTAGTGTGCTCGACTGGCCTGTGCCTAAGAATGTTAAGGGTGTCCGTGGTTTTCTTGGCCTCACTGGGTATTACTGGAAGTTTATTAAGGATTATGGCAAGCTAGCACGTCCTTTGACTGACCTTACCAAGAAGGATAATTTTAACTGGGGGATTAAGGAGAAACAAGCCTTTGAGCTGCTCAAAGAAAAGGTGACATCAGCACCTGTTCTTGCTCTCCCAGATTTTGGGAGAGAGTTTGTTATCGAGAGTGACGCATCCGGTAATGGTTTGGGAGCTATTCTAATGCAAGAGGGCAGGCCAATTGCTTACTTCAGTAAAGCACTTAGTGACCGCAACTTAACCAAGTCTGCTTATGAGAAGGAGCTTATGGCGATGGCCTTATCCATTCAGCACTGGAGGCCTTATTTAATTGGTAGAAAGTTCACAGTCTGCACTGATCAAAAGAGTTTAAAGCAGCTTCTGATGCAACGCATTACAACTACGAATCAACAGAATTGGGCAGCTAAGCTTTTGGGTTATCAGTTTGACATTTTGTACAAACCGGGTCCTGAAAACAAAGGTGCAGATGCCTTATCTAGACTGCATGACACTGCTGATTTGGCAACCCTGATACATACCCCAGAATGGCTTGGCAGCAAAGAGGTGGTGGAAGAAGTTCATAGAGATGCCGTCTTGCAGAAAATCATCTCGGCCTTGCAGCAGGGCCAACCCACATCCCCTGGTTTTTCTTATGTTCATGGCACCCTCCTCTATAATAATCGGTTAGTGGTCTCTTCTTCATCTCCTTGGATTCCTATCTTACTAAAGGAATTCCATTCCACACCTCAAGGGGGCCATTCGGGTTTTCATCGCACTTATAGAAGAATAGCTGCCAATTTATATTGGATTGGCATGAAGAAATCTGTTCAACAGTATGTACAGGAGTGTGATATTTGTCAACGACAGAAATATGTAGCTGCCGCCCCAGGGGGTTTGCTCCAACCCTTGCCTATTCCAACACAAATTTGGGATGATCTCTCAATGGATTTTATCACTGGCCTTCCAAAATCCAAGGGGTTTGAGGCGATATTGGTAGTGGTGGATCGTTTGTCGAAATATAGCCACTTTGTGCCTCTTAAGCATCCCTACACTGCTCGGTCCCTCGCTGAAATCTTCACTAAAGAGATTGTTCGCTTACATGGTATTCCTTCTTCCATAGTAAGTGATCGTGATCCTATTTTTGTCAGCCATTTTTGGCGCGAGATGTTTAAGTTACAAGGCACTCAGTTGAAGATGAGCACCGCCTACCATCCTCAAACCGATGGTCAGACAGAGGTTGTAAATCGTTGCTTAGAGACTTTCCTTCGATGCTTTATTGCCGACCAGCCCAAGACATGGGTTCTTTGGTTACCGTGGGCGGAGTTTTGGTACAACACGACCTTCCATGTGTCCACCGGTTCAACTCCATTCACTATTGAGGGGGTGGTCTACCCAGCTAAGATCCACCCAGTTTTCCATGTGTCCTTGTTGAAGAAAGCCATTGGACAGTACCGAGTTGAACAGGAGCTTCCCAAAGGTATGGAGTGTGATTCTGATAGTGAATGGCAGCCTGCAGCAGTCCTTGCTGCAAGAGTTAGTCCTAAAGATGGAGCTCAAGTTAGGCAACTCTTGATTCATTGGAAGGGCAAATCGGCTGAAGACGCTACATGGGAAGATGAAGTCACTATCCGACATCAATTCCCACACCTCAGACTTGAGGACAAGTCTAATTTTCAAGGGGGCGGCAGTGATAGGGAAGTGGATGATAGTTTGGGCCAGGATGAAGGAATGGGCTGTGATGACGTTTTAGCAACTGAAAAGGAGAAACCAAAAATATGGAGAGTGTATGAGAGAAGAAATAAGAAACAATGAGTGAGTGCTGAGGTGGCAGAGAGAGATAGGGTGTGATGGGTGTGTTGATTTTCTGTTATAGGGAGAGAGTGTGTGAGGAGTGAGGTATGAGGGGTAATCATTTGTTATTGAGGCAGGGAGAAGATATTCTCTCTGAGTGAGGAGCATTGCTCTGTGGGGTAGTAGGGATATTCATCCCTCTATCAGTTTTATTCAATCAAATACGTAATACACATCTCTTGAATTGTGGTGTTCATATTTTCTGAGTTTATTTCCTTTTGCTCTACTGCTTATTTTTCTGCATTTGAGTTGAGGTACCCATCAGAAACATGCAGTGTGTATTTGGATTCACTTTTGTGGGTGTCAAAAGTGATTCTAGAGACATAAAATTGATTTTGCCATGTTTGGTTGTTTTCGAATAGAATTGATTTTGCCTCTAGAATTGATTCTAATTTGAAGCCAGGATTTAGAGCTTTTGATTCCAAAAGTGATTGTCTTTCAAATTTATTGTTCAACTCACATTTACATGAATGTATCCAAACATAAAAATCACTTCACGTTCAACTAACTTTTAACTAAAATCAATTTTTGTCACTGCATAGGGCTGATCAACATCAAGTGACCCGACCGAAACCCGAAATACCAAGCAGGAAAAGCTTGCATACGGGCGGGCGCAAGCGGGTCAACGAGTCCACGGGCCACACCTTCAGTTATAAATGGTTTTGGTCGGACAGTTTCGGTTTTTCTAAAATTATTTCGGCGAAATCCAAAACCAACCGAGTATAGCTACAATTCAGTGTTTCGCTTGGTATGTTGCGTACCGTTAGATGTCAATGACACGGATCAGTTGTTTAATGAATGGCTAAGATTATAGTATTGTGTGTTTCTTTTTGAAAAGACAAACTCACACATACTCACATAGCCACTGACGTTTCTGCCTCTCTCCTCTCTCAACCCTCTCTCTATTCTCAATCTCTCTCAACCCCTCTCTCTCAGTCACCAACTCGGTGGAAACTTGACCATAGTTTCTTCTGAGAATCTGAAGCTATGTAAGTTCAGTGTGTGAATCCCTTTTGGCGATGGAGACAAACCCATCTGGGAAATGAACTTGACCACTGTCTCTGCATTTCTTCTTGGTGTACAAGGCTTCAAATCGGCACATTGAAAAAACAAGGCGACCTCAGCGTTGCACGAAGGCGGGAGGTGGCTGCATCCTCATCTTCGTGCAAGCACCCCATTCAGTGTGACTGTTGCTTCAGCGAAGAAGTGCAACCTTTGCTTCAGATCTACCCAAGATGCACCAGATCTGCACAAAGTTTCAAACTTTGCTTCAATGAAGAAGAAGACAGATTTTGACAGAGGAGAGGAAACTGTATGTCGCACAAGTTGCTGAAAAGTATTGACCTTTTCTTCAATGTATATCAGTAGCAAATCTGAAAATGGTTATGCTGAATTTCTTTTTTTATTTTTTTTATTTTAGAATCATTGCTTCTTTTTTTTTTATTTTTAAGTATCAGTAACGAGTTTGGTGAACATAATTATAGAAAGATTATGCTTCTTTATTTAGTTTTGTTGAAAGACGATGTTTTTGGGTTCTTTTTCAAGGTTTGCTACTTTTTGTTTTTGGGTTTCTTTATGAATGTTTATGTATTTTTTCTATTCCGTTCTTGAATCGGTGAATAAATTTTCCTTTTCGATGCAAAACCGTGTGAACCTACCCGTAGACCCGCCACCTGCCAAAACCGCCATCCGCCGTAACCGATGGCACAAACAGACAGAAATGGGTCTTATATTCTCCTTTTCAGTTTTGGTAGGATTGGGATTTTTGGGCCCAAATCCGACCGAAACCGACCAGTGTTCAGCCCTAATTTGTTCACTATTGTTAGTGACAACTGACAATAAGTTCTCAAATAAGAAGCTCGGAAATTATTATTCACCACGTATCAGTTTCCATGTAATACCAATCAAGGATCCATGAAGATTTCAACGAATTTTCAAGAAACCATGCTCATTTTGAAGATTGTTGACCTCTAGTAGTTGGAATTTTAAACTAGGACTTGAGACTTATTGCATAAATATACAAGACCTATTCCAAAATTTCAACTTAAAAACTAAGATATAATAAAACTCACTCACGGTTAGGATGTAATGTTCTGAATGGAGAAATTGACTAAACCATAAAGCATAGCAGTAATAATGATAAACAGTAAATGTTACAACAAAAACAGCAACCAACAGTTGTTGATGAAGCACCAATTCATTTGGAGACGTAAATACATGGTGGCCCAATCATTTTGTCATTCATCAACAAGCATTTGCATTGCTTGCTCTGTTCTTTGAGAATGTACAATCAGAAACTACAGGAATGGAGAAAATTCTCAAGCTTGGAATTTACCCGTGTTTATTTTAAAAGCCACGGCTTTAAAGGGTATTTCAACTTAATCTACAAGGCATAGTTATAGGTAACACAGATGAAAGGGGAGAATAGATATTATTATCAAGAGTACATGTCTCATGTATATCATTCATTATTGTAAATTTGTATATAATAATTAATGGTACTGGTTGTCAAGGACTAACTCTCCTAAAGCTTATAATTTTAGGTGAAGTCCAGATCGATTAAAGGCTCTAAGAGGAGCACATATCTTATGTGTATCATTACTATAAATTTGTATAATAAATAATAGCAATAGTTGCAAAGGACAAACACTCCTAAAGGTCAAGATTTTAGGTGAAGGTCCATAATCGACATGAGTCCCTGTGACTTGAAGTATGGACAATGCAGACCCACAGTACCTTTTGCTAAAATTCAATTTTTAATTAAAGTGGCGGCGGCAAAGATCCAACTCCTGGCCACTTAAGTTATAGAGGCTCTAATACCATGTCAAGGATCAAATCTTTAAAAGAAAAGGGGGGAAAAAAAAAAAAAAAAAAAAACTTAAGCTGCTTGGTGAAGGTTTATAATTGGTTTTATACCTCTAACCAAGGTAATTAAAACCGGACCGGGCATTGAACCGGAGATGGCAAGGGATCAAGGTTTTTGGGTCGGAGCGGGGTCGAATAAAATATTATTTTTTAAATATATATATATATACCAAATATATAATATATATACATAATATTTCAATTTATATACAAAATAACATGTCCCGGAACTAATAAAATATTATTTTTTAAATATATTAACGGTGTTCCTAGTCAATCTCGCACGCCCTAGTAAATATCTTACTAAGATGTGAAGTGACGTAGCTGCAGTTAATTGGCTTTATTATGATTAATTTATAATTTATTAATTTAAGTGTATTGGGCTTGTATGACAAGGCCGATTATGGCTTGTAGTCTCTCAAGTAAAAAATCAGATAAAGTGAAACCCTAATTTTAAGTTTGTGCCAAGACACAGAAGCGCCGCATCCGTTTTTACTTTTTGGCTTTTTGCTTCTGCAATTCGACTTTTCAATTTTTAATCTACCTAGAGGCCTTTTTTTCTTCTGTGTTCCTTCTCTTCGCCTTTATATTGGGAGAGGAAGCATGCTGGAGCACTATATCATGCTTTTCTCAGAAGAATCGTTGTGCATGATTGCTTCCTCTACTGCTGGTTTCTTCTCTGATCTTCTTCTTCTTTTCACGCTTTCTCCTCCTTCAGTACAGATGCTTTTCGGCAATAGTGATAGCGGCTGTGTTGAAGCGATTTTCACCAAAAACTCCGACCGGTGCTCAGCCCTTCACATACTTCTTCCTCGTTGCTTCTTTTTTCCTCGTTTTTCCTTTTTTTTTTTAAAAAAAAAAAAAGAGTTTGGGCGTTGGTTTTTCAAATCGCTTGGGTTAAATTTGAAACCGGTTTCTGGGTTTTAGCTTGGTTCGATCCTTTTTCGTAGTTTGCTGCCAAGCGGTTCCGACGGGTGTCTGGGACGGGCCACCGTCAAGCCGATGCAGTCAGGTTTTTGTTATCATGCCTCTAACAATAGTCGTCTACAATTTATTACAATAGGAAAAGTATTACAAAAGAATATTGTGGCTGGCTGATGCTTATTCCTACCTATGGTTATTGTACTTTAGCAAAACAGAAGAACGATAATAATCCCTGTTGAAAATAAGATAGGATCCTTGTATTTATTGTATAGGCAAATCATATTAAATTAGGAATAGGATATCTTGTAATTAATTGTTTTGATTTCTTTTTAAGCCTATATAAAGAACCTCCGTTGTGTAGTTGTAATAGAGTAAATGAGTTAGAATAATAGTTAGTACATATGTTAATAGTTTGTACAGCTGTCAGTTTGTTATATGACAGCTGTCAGTGGATGAGCAAGTTTGTAAAACTATAAATATTGTGTTCTCTGTTTTAGAGAATCAGATTGTGAAATACAAAATTCAGTTACATATTTTCTATTCTCTAGAATTCTCGGAATTATCATATTTCTACATTGTATCTCAGAGCTCCTAACGCCATTGCATGGCTTCCGGTCCTGTTCATTCTTCTCCTCGACCAGATCCAACTGCGTCGATTCGTCCTCCGCTGTTCAATTCTCCTTTTTCGCCGCTGCTACAGCAATCGCACATGGCGCCACCGCCGTTTGGCACTCCACCGCCGTTTGGCGCTCCTTCAGCGTCATCGTTTACGTCTTTTTCTTATATTGTTTCTGAGAAACTCGATTCTGATAATTACCTCGTTTGGCTTCAACAAGTAGATCCGGTCCTTCGCGCTCACAAACTTCATCGATTCTGTGTTGCGCCTGAAATTCCGGTTCAGTATCTCTCAGATTCCGATCGCCTTGCCGGAAATGAGAATCCGACTTATACAGCGTGGGAACTTCAAGATCAGTTACTACTAGCCTGGCTTCAAGCTTCACTTTCGTCGTCGATTCTTCCTAAGATGATCGGTTGCCGTTACTCGTGGCAACTTTGGGAAAAGATACATCATCACTGTAAATCGAAGATCAAGGCTCAAGCACGTCAACTTCGTGCGGATCTTCGTAATACGAAGAAAGGTGACAAATCGGTTGCATAATTTCTGAGTCGCATTAAGTCTATTACGGATACATTAATGTCAATTGGTGAAACGGTTTCAATTCAAGAGCAAATTGATGTAATCTTAGACGGTCTTCCTTCTGAGTTTGAATCTTTGGTTACACTAATTACGAGCAAAACTGATTGGTTTGAGTTCGAAGAAATTGAGTCTCTGTTGTTAGCACATGAGAATCGCATTACTAAACAGAAAGAAATCCTCGATTCTGTTGCTTCGTTGAATCTCACCAAGTCAGGTGTTCCATCGATCAATTCTACTGTAACTGCATCTGTCCCACAAGCTGCACCGCAAGCTCAATATACTGCTCCTACTGCTCCTGTGTCCAATCCTCAGCAATTTGGTCCTGACTCTCGTAATTCTGGTTACAGAGGTGGAGGCCGTGGTGGTAGATTTGGTAGAAGAGGTGGCCGTGGTGGTCGTGGAAATACACAGTGTCAGATCTGTTATAAGTTTGGTCATGAGGCTTCCTACTGTTACCATCGCTTCAATTCCTCTTACATATCTCAGCAGCAACCTGTTTCCATGGCTTCACTACCTCGTTCTGGTTACTCAAATCCTTTTCAGTACATCAAGCCTCCACAGAATTCTTTGCCTGCACACAATGCTATGGTTTGGACTGCACCTAGCTTTCCAATGCAACAGGTGCCACAACCAATGATTTCTTCTTTACAGAATCGTCAAGCATATATTGCTAATACTGGAGCTATGCAACAATCTCAGAACTGGATAGTGGATTTTGGTGCTTCTCACCATGTTACAGCAGATCCAACAAATCTTGCTACTGCCACTCCGCTTGCTAACCAAGAACATGTGTTCTTGGGAAATGGACAAGGTCTTGCTATAACTTCTGTTGGTTCAACCTCTTTCTCCTCTCCTATTCATTCTACTACTTCATTGTATCTTCATAATCTTCTACTTGTACCTACTATTACCAAAAATCTAGTTAGTGTTAGTAGGTTTGCCAAAGATAATCATGTTTATTTTGAATTCCATCCCTCACATTGTCTTGTTAAATCTCAGGTTGATAATCAAATTCTTCTGCGTGGTCAGCTGAACTCTGATGGCTTGTATTCTTTTCCAAGCCTTTTGTCCAACACATCAGCCTCTCCACCAAGTACTACGTTGGTTACTTCTAGTTGTCATTCTACTCCCACTGTGTTTCATACTACCTCATCTCCCAATTTCCCTAACACTGTAATTCCACACACTTCCACCTCCTTTTCCCTATGGCATAATAGGTTAGGACATCCCAATTTACATGTACTTCAAAATGTGCTGAAACTGTGTAATGTTTCCATTTCTTCCAAGAATAAAGAGGATTTTTGTGTAGCTTGTTGTATGGGGAAATCTCATAGATTACCCTCTCAGTTGTCCAATTCCATTTACACTGAGCCTTTAGAACTTATCTTTTGTGATCTGTGGGGTCCAGCACCCATGAATTCCTCCATGGGATATAAATACTATGTCTCTTTTATTGATGCTTTTAGCAGATACACTTGGATCTATTTTCTGCATAATAAATCTGAAACACTCAATGTCTTTAAACAGTTTTAGTCACATGCTGAATTGCAATTAAATAAAAAGATTAAAGCTGTCCAGTCAGATTGGGATGGTGAGTTTAGGCCCTTTAAACAATACTTGAGTAATCTTGGCATTACTCATCGTCTCATTTGTCCCCATACTCATCACCAAAATGGGGTTGTAGAGAGAAAGCATAGACATATAGTTGAAATGGGCCTTACTTTGCTTTCTCAAGCCTCTCTTCCCATGTCTTATTGGGATCATGCTTTTCATACAGCAGTTTACCTTATTAATAGACTACCATCTGTCTATCATCAATCTGCTATTCCTTTACATAAGCTGTTTAATAAGAATCCAGACTATAACTTCTTGAAAGTGTTTGGATGTGCCTGTGAATTCCTCCATGGGATATAAATACTATGTCTCTTTTATTGATGCTTTTAGCAGATACACTTGGATCTATTTTCTGCATAATAAATCTGAAACACTCAATGTCTTTAAACAGTTTTAGTCACATGCTGAATTGCAATTAAATAAAAAGATTAAAGCTGTCCAGTCAGATTGGGATGGTGAGTTTAGGCCCTTTAAACAATACTTGAGTAATCTTGGCATTACTCATCGTCTCATTTGTCCCCATACTCATCACCAAAATGGGGTTGTAGAGAGAAAGCATAGACATATAGTTGAAATGGGCCTTACTTTGCTTTCTCAAGCCTCTCTTCCCATGTCTTATTGGGATCATGCTTTTCATACAGCAGTTTACCTTATTAATAGACTACCATCTGTCTATCATCAATCTGCTATTCCTTTACATAAGCTGTTTAATAAGAATCCAGACTATAACTTCTTGAAAGTGTTTGGATGTGCCTGTTTTCCATTACTCAGGCCTTACAATTCCCATAAACTTCAGTTCAGATCCAAGGAGTGTATCTTTTTGGGCTATTCACCTTCACATAAAGGCTATAAATGCCTTGATCCTACTGGTCGCCTCTTTATTTCCAAAGATGTTGTTTTTAATGAGTATAGGTTCCCTAAATTGGATTCTACAACTTCTTCTTCTTCTTCTTCTTCTTCTTCTTCTGTTTTGTCTTCTAATTTTCCTCTTGGTTTGATGTCTAATTCTTTTCCTTCTTGCACCTCTGTGTCTTCTCTTCCACAGCAAGCTACACCATTGTCCTCTCCTGCATCTTCTCATGATCAGTCTCTTCCTTCTACAACTTCCAGCACTATCAATCCTCAATCTTCTTCTCTGTCCAGTCATTCCAGTTCTGTTTCTGCACCTTCTGTTTCTGTACCTCCTGTGTCTGCATCTTCTGTTACTGTTAGACCTCTTTCTTCTGAAAATGTTCATCCTATGACAACTAGATCCAAGAATGGTATTGTTCAGCCTAGACTTCAGCCCACCTTGTTATGCATTACTGTTGAACCTTCTACTGTTAAGCAGGCCTTGTCTTCTCCTCATTGGAAGCAAGCTATGCAAGTTGAATATGATGCTCTATTGGCAAATAATACCTGGTCTTTAGTTTATCTACCCTCTGGCAGGTGAGTCATTGGCTGCAAATGGGTTTTTCGAGTAAAACAAAATCCTGATGGGTCCATAAATAAATATAAGGCTAGGTTGGTGGCTAAAGGTTTTAACCAGAAATTTGGATGTGATTATTTTGAGACATTTGCTCCAGTTGTAAAACCAATTACTGTTCGGATTATTCTTACTCTTGCACTTACTAATAGATGGCCTATTAAGCAAGTGGATGTTAATAATGATTTTCTGCATGGTATGCTTGAAGAGGATGTGTTTCTGTCTCAACCTCCTGGTTTTGATAATGGTGATAAAAGGATGGTTTGCAAACTTCAAAAGGCCATCTATGGTCTCAAACAAGCTCCTAGGGCTTGGTATGAGAGGCTAAGTAAAACTTTACTCAGTTTTGGTTTTCTGCAGAGTAAATGTGATCCTTCCTTACTAATTTACAATAAAGGTGGAGTCTGTCTTTATATCCTCATCTATGTCGATGATATTATTATTACTGGTTCCTCCTTATCTCTGGTGCAAGGTCTCATCACAAAGTTGAATGATGTGTTTGCTCTTAAACAGCTTGGTGATTTGGATTATTTTTTGGGGATTGAGGTAAAACATACTTCTGCTGGCTGCCTTGTTCTGTCTCAGCAAAAGTACATTCGAGATCTTCTTACAAAATCTGATATGGCTGATGCAAAGGGTATCTCTACTCCCTTACCTGCTAATCTGAAATTAACCAGATTTGGTTTTGATTATATGGAGGATCCTTCTTTGTATCGTTCTATAGTTGGTGCCTTGCAATATGTGACAATCACAAGGCCAGAAATTGGGTATGCTGTCAATAAAGTTTGTCAGTTTATGTCACAGCCTCTGACTTCTCATTGGGTTGCAGTAAAAAGGATTCTAAGGTATCTCAAGGGTACTTTAGATCTTGGCTTAGTTTTGCAGCCTGCTTCTTCTCAGATTCCTCTTCATTTGCAGACCTACTGCGATGCCAATTGGGCTTCTGATGTAGATGACCGAAGGTCTACATCAGGGGCTTGTTTATTCCTTGGTCCAAATTTAATTTCTTGGTGGTCCAAGAAGCAAACATTGGTGGCAAAATCAAGTGTAGAGGCTGAGTACAGGAGTTTAGCCATTGCAGCATCTGAAGTTATTTGGGTTCAGTCTCTTTTACATGAACTTCAGATTCAGATTTCTACTCCTGTTATATTTTGCGATTGCGAAATATAAGAGAATCAGATTGTGAAATACAAAATTCAGTTACATATTTTCTATTCTCTAGAATTCTCTGGAATTATCATATTTCTACAAGTTGAAACACACGGTATTCAACATATGTCTCTCTCTATTCTCTCATTTAATATGGTATCTAGAGCCTAAAGAGAGACAACCCTAAACCGTGTTTGCCCGGTAGACCCACTGTCTATTTGTGTAAAAAAAATTTTCGGAAACCGTGTCTTCTTTCCGGTTTCCACTTCCTATCGCCGTGTCACTGAATTCCGGCGTATTTTCTGCACCCGGTGGCACTGTTCATCCGGCGCGCACTGTTTATCCGTACGATCATTACTGTTCATCCATACGGCGCATACTGTTCATCCGTACGACACGTACTGTTCATCCGTGTGGTCGATTTCTTGCTCCGTTCAGATCGTCTTCCTCTCCCGGTTCAGGATCCGCCCTCATTTTCCAATTTCGGACTACAACTGCCCAAGTTACAGTGCAAACAGCCCCTCTATCTCTCCTCTTTGCTGTATTTTCTCTCTCTTGTGACTGAATCATGGCATCTCTGAGTTCTACTGATGCTTCGAAGTCTATGTTCACCAACTTTGTCACTTCTCCCCTCTCTACAGAGAAGTTGGACGGTTCCAACTATGAAACTTGGGCTTCAGACATTCAGTTATGGCTTATGGTCAGGGGTATAAAGACCATCTCACCAAAAGGCTGAATCTGTGCTTGACCCGGCTGAACGTACGAAATGGGATAAAATTAATGCTCAGTTGTGTAGTCTCATGAAGTCCACACTTCATCCCACTATCAAATCGATTTTCTATCCTCATCTCACGTGTGAATCGGTTTGGAGTCAGGCTAAGGCACTCTACACCAATGATATTCAGCGTCTCTATAGTGTGGTTCATGATGTGGGAACCCTCATTGGACCAAAGAAATTGGATGGCCCTATGTTTGCCTATCTCGGTCGTGTTCATGCTGCACTCCATCAATTTAATAAGCTCCTACCTCCGGCTGCATCTGCCGCAGATGAGAAGAAGAAGGAACTTGAGCAGCGAAGCACATTCTTTATGCTCCTTGGCCTTTATGGCTTACCTCAGGAGTACACTGCCATCCGTGATCAGATTTTGGGATCTACTATTATTCCCACCATGTCTGCCGCTTCTTCTGCCCTTCTTCGGGTCCCTTTGAAGTCCACCTCTGAGCTTCCTGTTGCTCCTGGCATTGGTGACATTGCTGCCCTTGCATCTCAGCACAACAATCAGGGGCGTGCGCGAGGTTCCACATCCAACACTAAGAATCGTCCCAAATGTGATCAATGCAACCGTATGGGACACACTATCGATCGATGCTGGAAGCTACATGGGCGCCCTCCACGTCCGGTAAATTCAGCTCAGACCACTATGCCTGACACACATCAGAACTCGGCTCAGCCTAAGCCAACTCCACTTGACTATGAAGAATTTCTCCAATGGTTTGAGAATCGCCAGAACTCCGGATCCACTGCTTCGGTTGCACACACTGGTAATTCATTTGCTTGCATCTCTCAGCCCAATTCCCTTGGCCCCTGGGTCCTTGACTCTGGTGCATCCGACCACATCACTGGTAATAAAGCTCTTTTATCCTCTCTTTCTACATCCGTTACTTACCTAGTATGACTTGACCGGTGGTCTGAAACCAAATCCCGAGGATTAGTGCGCCAAACTCCTCCGCTTCCCCGTCGATTAATTACGTACTTTACGTTCTGAGTGTCCATTTAATTTGCTTTCAATCGATCGTTTGACCGTTCTCATAAGCGTGATGTTACCTTTACTAATAACAATGTTACCTTGGAGGACCTAAGTACGGGGCGGACGATTGGAAGCGGATGGGAGTCTAATAGCCTCTACTATCTATCCTCAACCAGGTGTGCTCGCCACGCATTCTCCTCTTACTATCCATGCTCAGTTGGGTCATCCAAGTCTTCACAAGCTTCAGAAGCTGGTGCCTAGTCTCTCAAAGTTATCTAGTTTAAATTGTGAGTCGTGTCAGTTAGGGAAACACATTCGTAGTCACTTTCCTGATAGAGTCAATAAACGGGCTTCGTCCCTTTTTGCTTTAGTTCACTCCGATGTTTGGGGTCCGTCTCGCACTAGTACTAATTTTGGGTCCAAATATTTTGTTACTTTCATTAATGATTTCTCACATTGTACTTGGTTATTTTTAATGAAAAACAGGTCTGAGTTGTTCTCTATTTTTGAGCAATTTTATCAAGAAATTAAAACTCAGTTTGGTGTTTCTATTCGCTCTTTGCGTAGTGACAATGCCCGTGAATACTTGTCCCAACCATTTCAAAATTTTATGGCATCTAACGGCATTCTTCATCAAACGTCCTGTGCTCACACACCTCAACAAAATGGGATAGCTGAACGCAAAAATCGGCACCTCATTGAAACCACTCGGACTCTACTTCTTCACAGTAATGTCCCAACTCGTTTTTGGGGGGATGCTGTTCTAACAGCTTGTTATCTCACAAACCGCATGCCCTCTTCTGTGCTTGATGATCGAGTGCCACACTCGGTACTCTTTCCCACATGTTTTGTCCACAATCTCACTCCTGGTCTTGACAAACTCTCACCTCGTTCACTCAAATGTGTCTATCTTGGTTACCATCGGTCCCAAAAAGGTTATCGTTGTTATTCACCTACTCTTCAACGTTACCTTATATCGGCTGATGTTACCTTTTTCGAGTCCGTGCCTTACTTTGAGTCGACTCACTTGTCTCCCGAGCCTCTTTCTACAGTCCTCCCCGTTCCTCCTGCGATTGAGCTTCCTGAGTTTGTCACTCCAGACACCCTATCTGTGGACCCCCCAGTTGTGCGACCACTACAGACTTATCATCGTCGCCAGCGACCTACCGAGGTACATATCCCTGTTCCTGCTCCTGCTCCTGAGGCCATGCCAGACTCACCACTGGCGCCATCTCCTTTACCTGAATCCCACCGCCACCGAAAGTCTGACCTTCCCATTGCCCTTCGTAAAGGTATACGTTGTACTCGTAACTCATCCCCTCATTACATTGCTTTGAGTTATCATCGTCTTTCTCCTCCACATTACACTTGTTTGTCTTCTTTGTCTTCTGTCTCTATTCCTAACACTCCAGGTGAAGCTTTATCCCACCCGGAATGGCGGCAAGCAATGATTGACGAGATGTGTGCTCTTCAAAGCAGTGGTACCTGGGAACTGGTTTCTCTACCTCCTGGAAAGTCTGTGGTTGGTTGTCGTTGGCTTTATACTGTCAAGGTTGGGCCTGATGGTAAGATTGATCGATATAAGGCCCGGTTGGTAGCCAAAGGATACACTCATATATTTGGGCAGGATTACAGTGATACCTTTTCACCTGCGGCTAAAATGGCGTCCGTTAGGCTCCTCCTATCCATTGCCGCCATCCGTCGTTGGCCACTTCACCAACTTGATATTAAAAATGTTTTTCTGCATGGTGATCTCAAAGAGGAAGTCTATATGGAGCAACCACCTGGGTTTGTTACTCAGGGGGAGTCCTCTAACATGGTTTGCAGGCTCCACAGGTCTCTCTATGGTCTTAAACAGTCTCCACGAGCTTGGTTTGGCAGATTCAGTTCTATAATGCAGCAGTTTGGTATGATTCGTTGTAACAATAATCACTCTGTTTTCTATCGCCATTCAAATTTCGAGGATGTGTTTATCTAGTTGTGTATGTGGGCGATATTGTGATAACCGGTAGTGATCGGCAGGTATAATCCGGTTGAAGCGATATCTCTCACAAGTTTCGCACTAAGGACCTTGGTAAACTACGTTATTTTTGGGTATTGAGGTAGCCCAATCCAAGGATGGTCCGTGATTTCACGGAGGAAATATGCTATGGATATTCTTGAGGAAAGCGAGTTTATTGAATGCCAAGCCGTTGATACTCCTATGGCCCCAAATGTCAAACTTACGCTGTCGGGAGAGCCCTCTCAGATCCAGGGAGGTACAGGAGATTGGTTGGTAAATTAAACTACCTCACAGTCACCCGTCCAGATATTTCCTTTGCAGTTAGTGTGGTAAGCCAATTCTTAAATTCTCCTTGCCAGGATCATTGAGATGCTGTAATACGCATCCTGAAGTATATTAAAAGTGCACCAGGAAAAGGTCTTATTTATGAGGATAAAGGTCATACTCGAGTAGTTGGTTACTCAGATGCCGATTGGGCAGGCTCACCCATTGATAGGCGATCCACTACTGGGTATTGTGTACTAGTTGGAGGAAACTTGATATCTTGGAAAAGCAAAAAGCATAATATTGTAGCAAGGTCTAGTGCTGAGGCTGAATACAGAGCCATGGCATTAGTGACTCAAGAGCTCATGTGGTTGCAATCACTTCTCAAAGAACTCAAGTTTGGAGAGAATATGCCAATGACAGTGATATGTGATAATCAAGCGGCATTGCATATTGCCTCCAATTCCGTATTTCATGAGAGGACTAAGCATATTGAGGTGGACTGTCATTATACCAGAGAGAAGATCGAATCGGGGGACATCACCACTAGCTTCGTCAATTCAAATGACCAATTGGCAGATGTCTTCACTAAATCTCTAAGAGGTCCTCGAATCAGTTATATATGTAACAAGCTTGGTGCATACGATTTATATGCTCCAGCTTGAGGGGGAGTGTTGAAAATAAGATAGGATCCTTGTATTTATTGTATAGGCAAATCATATCATGTAATTAGGAATAGGATATCTTGTAATTAATTGTTTTGATTTCTTTTTAAGCCTATATAAAGAACCTCCGTTGTATAGTTGAAACACACGGTATTCAACATATGTCTCTCTCTATTCTCTCATTTAACAATCCCCAATAATTGACAAGAAGCTTTCTAGCTTGAAAATATATCCTGAATCATAAAACAGCAACCATTTTCTAAACCTCATTCAACCAATAAAACTGCTCGACTCTCAAAATCACAGGATATATATTATCAAAAAAAATACTTAAAAGAAAGAAACATCATACTATTTCTATGACATTCCTTATTGACAAACACATGTGGAACATATCAAAACAATCCCATTACTTCAAACATGCAAATTTAAAAGCAATAAATAGTTTTTATCTTTCCTCCGACATTCTCACAAACAAAGATGTATATACCAAGTTTTAAAATTTGGGTAAAATATGTTTTTAGTGCCTGTAGTTCAGTGAGAATCCGTTTTTAATCCCTCAATTTTAAAATTATTTTAGTCCTTCAGTTTTGGAAATATACTGTTTGCAGTCCCTCAACACCTATAAAAGGCCTACATCCTTCCCAAAAAAAAAAAAACTCCTCTTGCAGCAATGTAAAAGCTTCCAAACCATGGTTGTAAGCTCAGAGCAGGCTTCTCAAGTGATATCTTGCAAGTATTTCCTGCATTGGACCTCCTTAATTCTAAGGTCAAGGACTACAAATAGTATATTTCCAAAACTGAAGGACTAAAATAGTACTTTTTAAAATTGAGAGACTAAAAACGGGTTCTCACTAAACTATAGGAAGTAAAAACATGTTTTACCCTTAAAATTTATACATTGGTTTGCCCCAATTGACCGCACTTATTTGAAAATGATGTCAATTTCAGCCAAAATAGTCTTTCTCTAAAAACTGCTACGAAAAATTCAGAGGAGATGCGAGCAGAGTGAGCCAGTCCTAAAATATTTCAATAATTCACGTCACAGCAAATTTCACACAGTTTACTATTACTACGATCAGAAGAACAAAAAAGTTAATGCAAAATCTGGAAACCAAACAGATTTACTTGCTATCAAACCTCGACTTTTCTCATCTTTTATCACTTTTTCTCATCTTTTACCGCTAAAAATGAGAAAAAGTTTTAAGATATTTGTTGGAGTCTCACATTGGATAATGATATGACCTCAACAATGGTTATAAACGGGGGCAACCCTCACCCTATAAGCTAACTTTTGCCTTTTAGAGTTGATTTAGGCTCAAAACCAAATTCTAAGATGGTATCAAAACTTATCAAGATCCGTTGGGCCACCCGCAAATATCCAGTCCTGCAAACTTCACGCTCTAGATATCCAGCCCTGGGCGTGGGAGGGTGTGTTGGAGTTCACATTGGATAGTGATATGACCTCAATAATGATTATAAGTGAGGGGCAACCCTTACCCTATAAGCTAGCTTTTGGGGTTGAGTTAGGCTCAAATCCAAATTTTAAGAATATTCAAACACACTCCATTCATGAACAAATGACAAAGTTTGTGTGAATCTTTTCTGGACTGTACTTCAGACAAAGATTTTAACATTGAATTCAGTCTATCTCAATAACCACACAACATAAAACAATAACATATTACAAACATCGAAAGCATTTATTATTCTACCTTTAACTACTGAATGCAATTGTCTAAAATATTGAAGCAGAAATGCCATAAAGAACACATAACAATATTCTGCATAGGGCGTCTTGGGTTCATATGATAACCATCTAGAACACCAATAGAGATTTTCAGGGTAACTAATGTATAAGCATTGTTGGCAAGCTTCATAGATATATATTTGTATCAACTATCAATGACATACCACTTCTTGCTGAAGTCTTCTCTGTTGGTCCATAGCAGAATTTCTCTCCTCGGTCACCTTTGAAATAAGAGCCGTTGTCTGAAATAATAAAAGGTCAAAATTAGAACCATTTTTTTCTGACTAACACATAAGCAAAGTAATTACAAGATCTTTCCATATGTAGAGACCACAAGTGTAGGCAATAGGGTCTACCAGCCAATTTCTTACAACAACACAAGTATCAAAGTTTAAAAAGTAAAAAATAAAAAATAAAATAAAATGAAACAAATCAATCAAATTCAGCCAGTATCTAAAGTGCATTAATAAATGACATGATAGTAATAGCATCCAGTCATATAAATCAGAATACCATACCTATACAAATTTCAACTCCTAAAAAATGATCTTAGATATCTCTCAGATGATGTGCCAACTTGTTCTTAACCTTACCTAAGGGCATAAACAATGCCATGATTGCAAGCTTGTTTGCGGTATTGTTGACGTAGCTTTTCTCAAATCAATAACTATTTTATAGACTATAGAAATTCCAGTATGAACTACTATTTCCTTTTACAAAAAGAATTTTCTTTAGAAGTAAGAAGGAAAATACAACAAGGGGCAGGATAAAATACCTTCAAAAGTAGGGAAAAAAGGAACATTAAAAAGTCTAGAAGGAAGCAAATCTTGCCAATCTTTTAGCATATGAAGACTATGGAGTACGGAGTAAGAACAACTACTGTTGTTTATCACATGCACAATGAGCATTTGATTCATAAATCATAAGAGGTGAGTAAGCAAACTGATCCGGTATCTAACCCAATTAACATCCCAAGGAACCATAGACATAGCTAATCTGATTAACAACAATACAAATAATCTCAGTCACAATTTGAAAATTCATGCATTTTGCATATAATAACCATTGTAATGCTGCTTTCCTCATCGGATACTCAAAGAAGTCAAAAACATTGATGATAATTAATGTTGAACATATGATAATTAATATGAAAAACAAGTTGGTAATTAACCCACAACTTAACTAGGGTGTATGAAGAGGGTATTGGTATCTTTTCTGATCTGGTTGCAGATAAAGGAGTTAAAGGAATAGGTACAGAATGATCCACCTATTAATCAAAAAAAAATTCTGCTTTGCAAAGAAACCCAAATAGCAGACCAGCATTCAGCTTACATCAGCATGCTCCATTAGATAAGGATGGCTAGTAATTCTGCCAAATTCTGAGTACATCCCATTGCTTTTGGAGGAATTTCACTCACCACCTCCTGGTGGTCATTCAGGATATCCTAGAACACTAGAGATTTTCAGGAATCTGTATTGGGCAGGAATGAAGAAAAGAATACAAGAGTTTGTGCAGGTCTATGATGTTTGTCAAAGACAAAAACACATAGCTACTTCCCCTGCTACAACCTTTGTCAATCCCTTCTCAAATTTGGGACGACAATGCTATTGACCTTGTCAATGGTCTTCCTAGATCCAAGGGTTCCGAGGTTATGTAGTCAATAGCAGCGCTATAGCATGCTATAGCGGTTTAGAGGAGCGGTTGGGCATGCTGGTGCTATGCTAAAGGCAGGGGCGGAGCAGTTCAAGGAAGCGGCTGTAGTGGCCGCTTTTAGCGGCGTTTAGCGGCATGTTTCGCCCCGCTACAGTGTCTGCAAGGGAAATTTCGTCTTTGCCCTTCACTTATGACCTTTTCAGGTGAGTTTTTTAGGTTTTTTTTATCCTACCCCTTCTCATATTTCCCTCCACTTAGGGTTTCACTTACTCATGACCCCCTCGAGCCCTCACTTCTCTGTGGCCTAACTCCTCCTCTCTCTCACGCTTCTCTCTGCGTTTCCGGCGACTAAGCTTTAAGAGTCTGACAAGGTCGCTTTTCCTACGACCGCGACCTCTTCCCTAAGCAAATGATCGCGACATGTTTCTGCGTTGCTCTGTTTCAACGTTTCTTTCTCCCTGTTTCTCTGCGTTGCTCTCTGTTGTTTGGCGTTGCTCTCTATTTTGAATGTTATGTTGGACTTGGTCTTGATTTTGAATTAGTAGTTATGTTATGTTATGTTGGGTGTCGATTGTAGAACTTAAATTAGTTTAAGTTATGTTGGGTGTTGATTTTGAATGTCAGTGACAACTGACAAACATTGAATTATGATTATTGAGAGTTTATGACTACCCCTTTAATTTTGTGTATTTTTTCTATTTTTCAGTATTTATGTATACTGTATAGGATTTATATATATTCCTTTCTAGTCTTCACAATAGCGGATATCCCGCTATCCGCTATCCCGCTATAGCAGTTTTGGGGTCCTCACCGCTATCCGGGATTAACTAATGTGGTTTGCTAGGGATAGTGCGCAAGCTTTCTAAATAAAGACACTCCATAATTCCAAAACATCCCTATATTGCAAGGCGTGTGGCTGAAGTGTTTGCTAGGTGGTTCGTCTTTGTTAGAAAGCATATTTAACATGTGCTCATTATATAATTAATTATATAATTAATACGTGCTAGTAATTAGGGATATAGTTACACAAATCAAGGATTTGATTTGATCCTTTATAATTATTATACGATTGTATCCTATGACTATAAATAGAGACTGTGGTCACATAAGACACACAACATTCCAATATTTTACATGGTATCAGTAGTTTAGGTTTTGTTCCTATTTCCTTTTTTCCCTACCTCAGTCGCTGTTCCATTTTTTTTCTACGTAAACAGTACACGCCGCGACTGAGAAGCCACTTTTCTCCGCAATCGTGATTCATCTCTCCGGTCTGCCACCACCGGTCGAACTGCCGCCCCAAGTCGACCCAACCACCGGAAGCACGTCCTCATCTGCAGCCGCACGCGCCCCCACACGCGGCCAGTCTCCGGCATGTATCCCCCACGCGCACGCACTCAGATCTCGTTTTTCGCCGTTTTCCGACGCGACCCACCATCCGCCGCCACTTCCACCGCATTCCCCACCACCAGGCGCCCCTATCCAGCAGTTTTCCACCTTCAAACACTCATGAGTGATGACTCTGATTCCGACACCGTGACATTCACCAACGATACATCAAGCCCTTCTCCTCCTAAAAATACTCATCCCATGCAAACCCTGTCCAAATTTGGTATTGTAAAACCTAGACTACAGCCTGCTTTACTTCTGACCACAGCTGAACCAAATTCTGTCAAGCAAGCCTTAACCTCCCCTCATTGGAAACATGCTATGAAACCTGAGTATGATGCACTTTTGGCAAACAAAACTTGGTCACTGGTTCCTTTACCTACAAGCAGGTCAGTTATAGGCTGCAAATGGATGTTTCGAGTTAAAGAAAATCCAGATGGAGATGGTTCTATGAATAAATACAAGGCTCGTTTGGTAGCTAAAGGATTTCATCAAAGGTTTGGTTGTGACTATTCTAAAACTTTTTCTCCAATGGTCAAACCAGTCACAATCCGGATCATCTTAACTCTAGCTCTCATTCACAAATGGCCTACTAAACAAATAGATGTCAACAATGCCTTTCTCCATGGTTATCTAGAAGAAGATGTCTACATGTCACAGCCTCCTGGGTTTGAAATTGGTGATAAACCTATGGTTTGCAAGCTGCAAAAGCTATCTATGGGCTGAAACAGGCCCCTAGAGCATGGTACGACAGGCTTACAAAAACTATTCTGAGTTTTGGTTTTATTCAAAGCAAATGTGATCCTTCACTGCTGGTCTATAACAAAAATGTAGCTTGCCTTTTTGTCCTAATCTATGTAGATGACATTATAGTCACTAGAACCTCAGGCACTTTGGTCCAGCAGCTTATTAATCAACTTAATGTTTTATTTTCTCTAAAACAACTTGGGAACATGGAATACTTCTTGGGTATAGAGGTAAAACATTCACCCTCTGGTTCTCTACTACTTTCCCAAGCCAAATATATCAGGGATCTTCTCCAGAAGGCATATATGGTTTCAGCAAAAGGTATATCTACTCCTATGCCTGGTAAACTAAAGCTGTCTAGATATGGGGCAAATTATTTTCAAGATCCTAGCCTGTACAGATCCATAGTTGGTGCCTTACAGTATGTTACAGTGACAAGGCCAGAGATTGGGTATGCAGTGAACAAAGTTTGTCAGGTCATGTCTCAACCATTGGAGACACATTGGGTTGCAGTAAAACGAATTCTAAGGTACTTACAGGGTACTCAAGACCTTGGTCTGGCTATGCAGCCAGCTTCTGTGTTGTCTCCTCTTTGTTTAAATGCTGATTGGACATTAGTTGTTGATGATCGAAGGTCTACATCAGGTGCTTGCTTATTCTTGGGTCCTAATCTAATTTCATGGTGGTCTAAAAAGCAGCCACTTGTTGCAAAGTCAACTGCTGAAGCAGAGTATCGCAACTTGGCCCTTGCTGCAGCTGAAGTAATCAGGATTCAGTCTCTACTGCATGAACTCAAGATTTCAGTCAGCAATCCAGTGATATTTTGTGATAATCAGAGTACTGTGGCCCTCACTCATAATCCAGTACTTCATTCAAGGACCAAACACATGGAGCTTGACCTTTTCTTTGTTAGAGAAAAGGTCCTTAACAAGTCCTTGATAGTCTCTTGTGTCCCTGCTCAGGAACAAGTTGCGGATATCTTCACAAAACCACTTCCTAAATTGTCTTTCACAGCTCTAAGAGACAAACTCAGTGTGCTTAGCTATTCTCAGCTCCCACCCTGAGTTTAAAGGGGAGTAATAGAGTGTATATTAGTTATAATAGTTCCTTGTATAGGATAGTACAGCTGTTAGTTAGTTAAGCTACAGTTGTCACTGAGTTGTCAGTTTCGGTTAGTTTGTTATGCTGACTCAGCAGCAGTTAATTAACTGCATCTTGTAATTGATCATGTATAAATACTGGTCTCAGCTTTGAGATTCAGTAAGAATGAATATACTGAAATCATTCATAGAGATGAATTCTAGGTTTCTCTAAATTCTATACTCATGAATATTTGTCATTTCAGTTTCAATCTTTTATGTCTTCCCAGGGAATTATTCACCAAACATCATGTCCCCACACACCACAACAGAAATAATCTAGTTGAATCGCCATCTAGTTGAAATAGCACGTACCCTTCTCCTTCACCATAATGTTCCTCTTCGTTTTTGGAGTGATGCACTCCTCACGGCCTGTTACCTTATCAACCGCATGCCTTCCTCTGTCCTTCATGATCAAATTCCTTACTCTCTTGTGTACCCACAGCAGGATTTCTATCCCATTCCTCTTCGTGTCTTTGGTTGCACATGTTTTGTCCATGACCTCACTCCAGGTGAAAATAAACTCTCAGCTAAGTCTCTCAAATGTATTTTTCTGGGCTACTTACGTGTACAAAAAGGTTATCATTGTTTTTGCCCTCAACTAAAACGATACATTGTTTTTGCTGATGTCACATTTTTTGAGACTTGCCCATTCTTCTCCTCTTCTGCGGTACTTGATGATAACTTCATTGAGAATTTTCGGGATATCCCACCTGTTGTTCTGGTACCTATTGTAGCTGCTACTCCACCTCCTCTGCGTGTCTACCAGCGGCGAACACAGCCTCCAGCGGTACCTCCTTCCATTGATCCACCAGTCTCATCTCCAGCTCCAATTGCCCCTCCATCTACGTCGCCTGCACCTGAACTTCCTGTAGCATTAAGGAAAGGTATTCGGTCCTCTCGCAACCCTAATCCTAAATATGCTTGTGTTTTAAACTATGACCGTTTGTCTACATCCTATGTTTCCTTTGTTTCTGCTTTGGATTCTGTGTCTATCCTTAAGTCTACAGGTGAAGTCATGACTGATCCGAATTGGCGTCAGGCGATGTTGGAAGAGATGGCAGCATTGCACTCAAATAACACTTGGGAGATTGTTTCGTTACCTCCAGATAAAACTATAGTAGGCTGTCGATGGGTTTATACAGTGAAAGTTGGGCCAAATGGTCAGATTGATCGTTTGAAAGCTCGTTTAGTGGCTAAAGGTTATACACAGATTTTTGGTCTCGATTATGGTGACACCTTTTCTCCGTTGGCCAAAATAACTTATGTTCGTCAATTTCTTGCCATGGCTGCCATTCATCATTGGCCACTTCATCAACTAGACATTAAAAATGCCATTTTGCATGAAGAGTTGCTGGAGGAAGTTTACATGGACCAACCCCCAGGTTTCACTATTCCTGGTGATTCTTGCCTTGTCTGTCGGCTTCGCCGTTCTCTTTATGGATTGAAACAGTCCCCTCGTGCTTGGTTTGGTCGGTTTAGCTCTGCTTTAATACAATTTGGCATGACCAGGTGTGAATCGGATCATTCTGTTTTCTCCATCCATTACCCTACCGGTCGGCGCATCTTTCTAGTAGTATATGTTGACGACATCGTCATTACTGGTGATGACACAGATGGTATCCAGCGGCTCAAAGCCCATCTCTTCAAACAATTTCAAACAAAAGACTAGGGTCCTCTCAAATACTTCTTAGGGATTGAAGTTATCCAGTCCTCTTCAGGCATTGCAATTAACCAACGGAAGTATGCTCTGGATATTCTTACTGAAACTGGTATGCTTGACTGCCGCCCAGCTGATACTCCTATGGATCCCAACGTCAAGCTTCTTCCGGGTCACGGGGAGCCATTGAAAGACCCGGGAAGATACCGACGTCTTATAGGCAGACTCAATTATCTCAAGGTCACCAGACCTAATATCACCTTTGTAGTGAGTATTGTAAGTCAGTTTCTGAATGCTCCTTGTGATAGCCATTGAAATGCGGTCATCCGTATTCTTCGATACATAAAAAATGCACCAGGTAGAGGACTATTATATGAAGATAAAGGCAATGCCAAAATCACTTGTTACTCAGATGCTGTTACTCAGATGCTAATTGGGCAGGATCACCATCAGATAGAAGATCCACTTCTGGATATTATGTTCTCATTGGAAGAAATATGATCTCATGGAGGAGCAAGAAGCAAAACACAGTTGCCCTATCCAGTGCAGAAGCCGAATACCGTGCTATGATGTCAGCTACAAAGGAGCTTGCGTGGCTTAGGAATCTACTCCAACAGCTGAAGTTAGCAGACCTCCTGGATACAAAACTTATCTGTGACAATCAAACTGCACTTCACATTGCATCAAATCCGGTCTTCCATGAATGGACCAAACACAGAGAGGTAGACTGTCACTATGTAAGAGAAAAAGTGCTTTCAAGAGAAATCACCACCGACTTTGTCAAGTCTGAGGACCAATTGGCTGATATGTTTACTAAGTCCCTCAAAGGTTCTCGGGTTGATCATATTTGTAACAAGCTTGGTTCATATAATATATACGATCCAGCTTGAGGGGGAGTGTTAGAAAGCATATTTAACATGTGCTCATTATATAATTAATACCTGCTGGTAATTAGGGATATAGTTACACAAATTAAGGATTTGATTTGATCCTTTGTAATTATTATACGATTGTATCCTATGATTATAAATAGAGACTGGGTGGTCACATAAGACATACAACATTCCAATATTCTTCTTTCTTCTTTACGGTCTTCAAGGCATTCCTCGTTTGATTGTGAGTGATAAGGATCCTTTGTTCATCAATTCATTTTGGAAGGAGCTATTCAGATTGCAAGGTATAATGTTGCAAATGAGCACTTCTTACCATCCGGAAACTGATACATGAGCACTTCTTACCATCCGGAAACTGATGCACAAACAACAGGTGTCTTGAAACTTACCTGAGGTATTTTGCTTTCAAGAAGGTAAGGAACTACACTTATTGGGTTCCTTGAGCTGAATTGTGGTATAACAAATTAACACCACATACCATGTTCCAACAGGTGTAACACCATTTGAAAACAGTGTGGGAGGTGGCCTCTTACTTCGGTTCAATTTTTTCAAGGGGAAACAAAAAAGTAGCCAAGGAGTTAATGGATAGAGACAGGGCTCTTAGACAACTGAAATATCATTTGGTGCTCAGCGACAGATAATCTTGCAGATCGAAAGAGGACCAATCAGATATTTTCTGCGGAAGGAGAAGGATTTGCTGTGGGAGGAGAAGGGATCTTTCTTAAACTTCAGCCAGTGACAGAAAACTATGGCAAAAAGAATTTATTCCAAGTCGGCAGCAAGATACTTTGGACGAAAAAATGGGGGCAGTGGTGTATAAACTTAAATTGCCAGGGTTCTCAACTTCGCCCTGATTTTCATGTTTCTCAAGTAAAGAGAGCTATTGGCAACCACTTTGTAGAAGTTGCTCTGCCACAGGTAATGGAAGTGGAGCAGGATAATAAGGTGGAACTTTACTATGAAATTGTTCATGGGGAAGATACAAAGTTTGGAGAGACATCAAGGCATTGGCTGGTTAAATGGAAAAATCATTCTGTAGAATACACCACTTGGGAAGATGAGTCTGCGCTTAGAAGTCAATTCCCAACTTTCAACCTCGAGGACAAGGCTACTATTTCAAGTGTCAGTAGTGTTGAGAGGTGACAGTGGGCAGCATCAGTTATTGGACCTAAACCAATAAGGCCCAAGACTTGATTATTTTGGGAAGAAGAAAACTGAGAGTGGGGGTAAAACTAACCTCTGAGCTGGCAGGTTGGATAGTGTGTTATGCAACATGCGATGTTAGCTGCGGAGAGGCTATTCTGTTAAGCATGATGGTATATAGGTTGGTTGGCTAGGGTTTATGGGGACGAGGAAAGAGACTTGTATTGTTGGGCAAGAGGGATTGAATCATTGAGGAGCCTTAGGCTTTGTAGTATTTTCTGGGTCACTTGTAAGAGTTATGAGCTCCTTTTTCAATGAATAATACAGACTTAACCAGAATCTATTATGGTGCTCTATCAGTCACCTCCAATGAAGATCCTGTGGCCCTGCTTTCATTGCCTAGTTGCACTCCTCTGACTGAGGTAACTTCCTTTATCCTTACGAAGTAAACATAAGAATTTGAAATGAAAAATATTAAAAAATAAATGTCTACCCAAAGATTAGTTTCATTTCCATTTAAAAAGGGTCGAAACTTAGAGGGTCAATCGAAGGGGGCAGTGGTGAGATTTGAATCTTCTTCTCCTCTAGCATTTTGTTTCAAATAGATTTCATCAAGCTTTGAAGCCTAAACCATACGCATTACAGCAATCAATAATCATTTTAAGCAAGTCAGATTATACCATACCACATAATCATAGAAAGCTAAGGCATGCACAATCACACAATAAAAGCATTTTCTCATAAACAAGTCCAAGAAGATAAAACCTTCATCGACATGTGCTACTTTGCATTCACTAACAGGAACCAAATATCAAAGAGTAAAGATGTAGTTTAAACATGTTACCTCAGATGTAGTACCCTGAGGTTCAACCCGCTCATTGAAATCTCTTGAAGCCTACAATACATTTTTTATTACAACAAACAACTAAAACAACAAGGCATAGAATCATGCGTAGGAAATACAGGCCAATTCACTGATTACTCACAGCCATAAATTCGACATTTGAATGTCCATTTTCTGATACAGAAACCCGGGGCAAAGAGTCCTCATCAGATCCTTCTCGAACCGGAGACGGTGGTCGAGGAGCAACATAAACAACCCTCAATTTGCACTCTTCAACATTGTGGCCTGCCTCTCTATTGAACTACACGCAAAGAAATAACAAAGGTAGGTCATAACTGATAACTGGCACATACTAAGTTCTCAATTCCATTAAGAAACAGTCTCTTCATTTGTTGATTACATACCATTTCTGGATTAATATCTTTCGTGGTAGTTCCAGGACTTGCAACTACGCTTTGAAGGAGAAACTTATCCTTGCATTGCAAGTCAGCAGGTGCCTCCTTTTGCGCTTGCATTGTTACTAAAGGAATGAACATAGTTAAGATGTAAGCAAAAAGTGGTGAAGGGAATGCAGTTAGAAAAGAGTAAGAGAAAGAAACCTGTAACATCACATGTAGACCTCGGTAACACAACCCCGGTGTTAGGCCTAACACAATACTTCTTCGGATTTGTGGTCTTAACCTGCACCACCATCAAGTTCAAATCCAAATCCCAAAAAAAGAAACGAAACCCATATATTAAAATCCCCCATCACCAAAAATAGAAAATAGAAAATAAAACATTGACTTTAAGAAAAAAGAAGTAAAATTGAAACCCAAAAAAGGGTAAAATTTGAACCTTGAAGGCCACATAATTATCGGTCTTGTTAGACAACTGCAGAGAGCAGCAGATCTGCTTCCTCAATTCAACTAATTCACATACACAAAAGCAGAAAACAAGTAATAAAAACTGTTAAAAGGAGAAAATTGGAAAAGAATTTTGCATGTTAAATCAAAGAGCTTGTTTTGAATTCGAAGGGTTGATATGTCTTACAGGTAAACTGTAGCTCCTGAGGTTGGATATCGAGGAGGTCGCCGGAACTCATGCTGGCGGGATCGCCGGAAAGAGAAACAGCAATGTCCGTTTACGGCGAGGAAAATCCGGAGAAAACTTCGGTGGATCGAGGATTCACAGTTCCAGAAAGAGCTGTGCGACGCTTGACCCATTTTGATCTTCGGAATCTGGAAATGCATATAAGACAGGGGTAATGCCGTCCTTTCTCACGCTTATAGAACGGTTGATTGTACTCCCTCTCTCCTATAATATATGTCACAATTGACCAAATCACACAGTTTAAGAAAAAATAATAAATAAAAAAAAAGAGTGATAATTTTTTCAAATTAACCCCATTAACTATTGGTGTATTAACTATTTTCATAAATATAAAGTGCAGTACTTGAGGGTATAATTGACAAGCAAGCATTAAATTTTGTATTGAAAATTGAATGTAACATATATTTTGAGACAATTATTTTTGCCAAATATGATATATATTATGGGACAGAGGGAGTAGTTAGTATCGCTTTCTTTGGTAGTAGCAATAGTGTGGTTCTATCGTGGACAAGAGTATATTTTATGGTAGACAAGTATGATAGGTAGTACTACAGTGCATAAATTTTTCTCACCGTTAGATTAAGTAGCCTTACCAAATCTTACTATGATCCATCCACATCATATATGTCCTCCCACACTCTCTTTCTCTCTCTCTCTCCCTCTCTCTCGGATCTCTCTCTTTCTTTCACTCTCCTTGTCGCGATTTGCACCGTCACCTCCCACCCCCACCAGATCTCCACCAACTCATCTCCTCGTGCCACCACTGCTCATCACTAACCATCTCTGCCAATTACGGCCTGATTGTTTCAACATGGAATGCGACAAGAGAAAAAGGGAGGAGAGAGAACGCCGCAAAAATCACATTTTCTCGTGATTGGCTTGCACTAGAAATAAGAGTTATTTATGCTTTTATGACTATGAATCATGTGAGTTTAAGAGTAATTTAGATCCTTTATTTATTAGATTTATGTAAATAATGTGATTTCCCTTGTTTGGAGCTGTTTAAAGCACTTTGGTGCTTTTGTGAGCATTTTGATGTGTGTTGACATTGTGCAGGATTTTTTTTGAGAATTGCCCAGTGCCAAGTTTGGTGCCATGCCACGGCACTGTGTTGATAACAGCCCCTGGAATTAAAGCAGCAACGTGTGATCTTTCATTGGAGCTAAACAAAGGACTCTGTCCTCATATATGTTGCTGCAGCGTGCTTTTTGGTGGTCCCTCCCTATCATATTACATTTTCTCTCAACTTACTACAGGACAAAAAGCTCTCATTTTTTGGCCCAAAGACAGCATCTTTATGGGGATCAGCATTGGTTAGCCCATTATGAGGAGAGACTATAAAAGTACAATGACCTAATGAAGCAAAAGAGGCTAGTTATGATATTCTTCTCTGCTAGGGTAGCATCTGTCCCTCCTAAAAAAGAAGCAGCCGCATCTCCTTTTTCTCTTTCCAAACATCATTGATTCAAGCTTTCAACTTTGCCCATGGAGAGAAGGAACTTGCTCAGTACAGAGTGAAGCAGAAACAGCAAGACATTGCTACTTAAGGAGTGGTTCTCAAGCTCACAAAGCTGGGAGCAATTCTGTTTTCTATTTTATTCCATAGCTGTAATAGTTTCTAAACTCTTACTCTAGTGCCATGGATTCTGTTTTTGGCACCAGTTTCTGTTGTTTTATTTTTAGGCTCATTATGAGCTAACTTTCTTAAGTTAGGATGAAGTGACTTTGTATTGAAACTTGGTTGGTGAATGTCTATTTGTCTTTGCCTTTGCATCTTTGTCTCATGCGACTTCATTGCTTACATATTTAACTTGAGCCTCATCAACTTTAGTTAGGTACATGTATGTTAGGTGCTGAAAGGTGGTAACATGCTGATTTCATGAGGCAATATAAGGGGTATCAATTTAAAGGACACTTTAGTTGATTTTGATTAAACTAGACATAGGAAATCTGTCTTGTAAGGTATTCTTGGCCACATTAACTAGACAAGGGGGAACATAATGGGGGCTTACACATAAGGAACTCTTTACTTAACCCTGGTGAAAGTGCTGAAAGGCACACACATTAGTGCCCTGCGCCCAGGTGCCAAATGGCACTGACTTATGGCACTGAACCCAACCTGGTGGAAATATGAATGAACTGAATCCTAACTGTCTTTATCCATATTTTACATAAATCACTTGCTTAATTCTGTTTTGTTTAGTTATTAAAATCACAAAAACTTGATGTTTATTTTCTGTTTTTATTATTTACTCAGTATGTCACTTACTATTGGAAAAACTTGTGAATTCAATTAATCAATCCTCGTGGGAACGATCTTGATTTACTCTTTACTACTTGTTGCGATTGTGTATACTTGCACAACTGTGTTATTATTTCACACAACAAGTTTTTTGCACCGTTGTCGGGGATTGAATTGATTAAATTTACATAGTTTTGAATTTAGTAGGTTTGTTAGTTGAGATATTCTAATTCTTTTGGGTGTTGTGTCAGCTGTTAGTGCTCAACTACGCGTGCAGTGAGCACGGCACCAGAATATCAGTTGGATCTTGAGATTGACAGAACTTTCAGAAGGTTGTTAAGGGAGAGACAATCATTTGCTTCATTAGGTCTTCTTTGCCAAATATGGCGAATCGCCCCCATACTGAAGAATCAATTCCTGATGCAAAAGAAGAAGGCAGTGTTCAGTTTCAACACAGTTCACAGTCAGTACCAAGCCTTGGTGTTGAATGCTAATATCATAGGCTTAGCCAATGATAGGGACAGGCCAATGAGGGACTATGCTGTTTTTGATCCTCAAACTATGCACACGGGCATAGTAAGGCCTGACATCACTGCAAATCACTTTGAATTTAAGCCTATGATGTTCCAAATGCTGAAAACTATGGGACAATTTGGTGGCACACCTCAAGAAGACCCTCACTTGCACTTGAAACAATTCCTTGAAGTGTGCAGTAATTTCAAAATTCCTGGAGTTGCAGATGATGCTTTCAGACTCAGGCTATTCCCATATTCCTTGAAGGATAGAGCCAAGGCTTGGCTAAATTCCTTGGAGCCCAACTCTATCACTGATTGGAATGGTATGGCTGAAAAATTCCTAACCAAGTATTTCCCTCCAATCAAGAATGCTAGGATGAGGAATGAAATTACATCTTTCAGGCAAAATGAAGAGGAATCACTGTTTGAGGGTTGGGAGAGATTTAAAAAGCTGCTCAGGAAGTGCCCTCACCATGGCATACCTATTTGCATTCAAATGGAAACATTTTATAATGGTCTTTTAGGAAGAACAAGAGACATGCTTGATGCTTCTTCTGGTGGTGCCCTCTTGGCACAGTCTTACAATGATGCATATGAGAAAATTGAGACCATTGCTGCAAACAGTTATCAGTGGCCCACTGCTAGATTGAGTGCTGCAAAGAAGGTTGCTGGAGTCCATGAAGTGAGGGAAAGGACACTTTATCTCGCACAGTGGCTACAATTGCAAACATGTTGAAAAATCAATATTGTTGGAGCCAACACACGGCACTGTGGTCTGCAGAATCTGCACAGGTGCAGGCCAAAGCTATTTCTTGTGTGTATTGTGGAGGAGGTCATCTATATGAGGAGTGCCCTAGCAACCCTGTATCTGTCAATTATGTAGGGAATTTCAACAAAAACAATAATCCTTACTCCAACACCTACAACCCTGGGTGGAAGAATCACCCAAATTTTTCATGGAGTAACAATAATCCTGCAGCACCTGCTGCTGTGTCTGCAAAGCCTACACATCCCCCTGGTTTCCCTGCTCAACTAGTTCAAAAAGCTGCTGCTCCTATTATTGACAACTCAATGGAGGCTATCTTTGAAGGCTTTCATGAATGAAACCAAAGCCCAAGACAAAAGTCAAGGCGACAATTAAAAACTTGGAGAATCAGTTGGGGCAGATGGCAACAGCTATGAACCAAAGACCAAGTGGTTCACTGCCTGCTACAACTGAACCTGCCAAGCCAACAGGGGGAGAGCAAATAAAAGCCATATATTTGAGGAGTGGTACTGAATTACTAGGTCCTTCTCAAAGGCCCGATGTTACCACTAGCCAGCCCTCAAAAGAAAAAAAAGACGAACCTGAAGTGCCAAAAACTACAGAGCGACTGCGGTGCCATCCCAAAGACTAACTCGATACTGCACTGAGAAAGCTACACCAAAGAACTCAAGCAATAGATTAATTCCTGAATTTTCACCTCCACCATTCCCTCAGAGACTTAAAAAAACCCATCAAGACAAGCAGTTTGACAAGTTTATTGATGTCTTGAAAGCGATTGCACATCAAAGATTCCATTAGTTGATGCCTTGCAGCGGATGCCAAATTACACAAAGTTCATGAAGGATGTTCTAACCAAGAAAAGGAGGTTGGGAGAATTTGAGACGATTGCTATGACCCAGAGTGCAAAGATGTCTTTGATGCAAAGCAAGATCCCCCAAAGTTAAAAGATCCTGGTTGTTTTACCATTCCTTGCACTATTGGTGACACTTATTGTGGGAGAGCTCTATGTGACTTAGGGGCCAAAGATTAATCTAATGCCTAAGTCCATCTTCCAACAACTTGGAATTGGTAAGGCCAGGCCTACAACACCGACTGCGAATCGGCGCAGAACTCTAGCTTATCCGTAAGGAAAAATCGAAGATGTGCTTGTCAAAGTTGACAAATTGGTATTTCTCTTGACTTTATTATCCTTGATTTTGAAGCTGATGCTGAGGTGCCTATTATTTTAGGAAGACCATTCCTTGCCACAGGGAAAACACTGATTGATGTGCAGAAGGGTGAACTCACCATGAGAGTCAATGATCAAGAAATAAAATTTAATGTTTTTAATGCTCTCAAATATCCTGCAGAAAATGTGGAAGAATGTTCCTTTGTTAGAACCATTGATTCATTGGTTCAACATCAATTCTTGAGGGACAAAGATGTACTGAAACAGGAACTGAATGTCCCTGATTATGAACTTGCGCAGGATAAAAACACAGAAGAGAAGGATTCGGTAAATCAATTATGGTTAAGAAAGTATGAGTCATTGGAACTCAGTGATAAGAGCTCCAAATCCAATATTCCCTCTGTTGAAAAACCTCTTGAGCTGGAACTAAAAGTGCTACCTCCACACTTGAAGTATGCTTATTTGGGTGAGAATAACATTCTTCCTGTTATTATTGCTTCTGATTTGAGCTTGCAGCAGGAAAAGGAACTGCTCACTGTTTTGAAGAAACATAAGAAGGCTATAGGGTGGCAAATGGCTGACATAAAAGGCATAAGTCCTACTCTTTGTATGCACAGAATCTTTTTGGAGGAAAATGCCAAGAATAGCATTAAAGCACAACGAAGGCTTAACCCAGTGATGTAGGAGGTAATTAAGAAGGAAATCATTAAATGGTTGGATGCTGGAATTATTTACCCAATCTCAGACAGCTCTTGGGTTAGTCCAGTGCAATGTGTTCCGAAGAAAGGGGGAGTGACTGTTATAGCTAATGACAAGAATTAATTAATTCCCACCAGAACTGTGACTGGTTGAAGAATTTGTATGGATTACAGAAAGCTCAACAAGGCAACAAGGAAAGATCATTTCCCATTGCCCTTCATTGACCAGATGATTGACAAATTGGCAGGGAAGGAGTTTTACTGTTTCCTTGATGGGTATTCAGGCTACAATCAAATTGCCATAGCACCTGAGGATCAAGACAAGACTACTTTCACATGCCCTTATGGCACCTTTGCTTTTAGAAGGATGCCATTTGGGTTGTGCAATGCACCAGCAACTTTCCAAAGGTGCATGATGGCAATATTCTCAGATTTTATTGAGAAATCCATGGAAATTTTCATGGATGACTTTTCTGTTTTTGGAGAATCATTTCAGGCTTGCCTGGATAATTTGGAACAAGTCTTTGTCGGTGTGAGGAGACTAATTTAGTACTGAACTGGGAGAAATGCCACTTCATGGTGCAAGAGGGCATTGTTCTGGGCCACAAAGTCTCCAAGAAAGGCATTGAAGTGGATAAGGCAAAGATTGAGGTCATTGAGAAATTACCTCCACCAACTAGTGTGAAGGGGGTACGAAGTTTTTTAGGGCATGCTGGTTTCTATAGACGGTTCATCAAGGATTTTTCAAAAATCTCAAAGCCCCTTTGCCAACTCTTACAGCATGAGACTGCATTTGATTTTGATGAACACTGCATGATAGCTTTCCAGACACTGAAGAAAGCCTTAACCACAACACCTATCATTGTTGCCCCAGACTGGGATAAGCCATTTGAGTTGATGTGCGATGCAAGTGATTTTGCTATAGGCGCTGTTCTCGGTCAAAGACATGACAAGGTGTTTCATTCAATTTACTATGCAAGCAAGACATTGGTGGATGCTTAGTTGAACTACACCACAACTAAGAAAGAACTACTTGCAGTGGTGTTTGCTTTTAACAAGTTCAGAGCCTATCTGGTTGGCACAAAAGTAGTGGTGTACACTGACCACTCAGCAATCAAGTATTTGATTGCCAAGAAATATGCAAAACCAAGATTGATAAGATGCGTGTTGTTACTTCAAGAGTTTGACTTAGAAATCAGAGATAAAAAAGGAGTGGAGAATCAAGTAGCTGACCACTTGTCCAGAATTGAAAATGACATTGTTGAACGACAGGGAGGTGAAATTAAAGAAAGTTTTCCTGATGACCAAATATTGGTAATAGCAGGTGCCAAGGCTGATGCCATCACAACACCTTGGTATGCTGATATGGTGAACTTCCTGGTTTGCAAAATCCTCCTAGTTGAGATGGATTACCAACAAAAGAGGAGATTCTTCCAGCAAGTGAAGCAATATTACTGGGATGAACCTTTTCTATACAAGAAGGGTGTTGATCAACTATTCAGAAGGTGTGTGGCAGAAGAAGAAGTTGGAAGCATCCTGCAACATTGTCACTCTGCACCTTGTGGAGGACACTTTGGAGGAGCCAGAACAACGGCCAAAGTTTTGCAATCTGGTTATTTCTGGCCCTCTCTATTTAAAGATTCTCATGAATTTGTTAAACATTGTGATAGATGCCAAAGGGTAGGAAATATTTCAAGCAAACAAGAAATGCCTCTCAACAGCATCCTTGAAATTGAACTCTTTGATGTATGGGGCATGGATTTCATGGGCTCTTTTCCTCCTTCCTTTGGAAATCTGTACATTTTAGTGGCTGTGGATTATGTGTCCAAGTGGATCGAAGCAGTAGCTCTGCCTACCAATGATGCCAAGGCAGTGAGCAAGTTTTTGCATAAGAATATTTTCACAAGGTTTGGTGTCCCTAGAGCAATTATCAGTGATGAGGGCACCCATTTTTGTAACAAACTAATAGAAAAGCTCTTGCTGAAGTACGGGGTGAAGCACAAGATAGCTACTGCATATCATCCACAAACAAGTGGCCAAGCTGAGCTATCCAATAGGGAAATTAAGAGGATTCTTGGGAAGGTTATTAATCCTTCTAGGAAAGATTGGTCCTTGCATCTTGATGATGCCCTGTGGGCCTACAAAACAGCATATAAGACACCATTGGGGACATCTCCCTATAGATTGGTGTTTGGTAAGGCTTGCCATTTGCCTATTGAGTTGCAGCACAAAGCTTTCTGGGCTACAAAGAAGCTGAATTTTGATTTGGAGAGTGCTGGTGCAGCAAGGTTGCTGTAACTCCATGAACTAGAAGAACATAGGCTTTTTGCCTATGAGAATGCTGAGCTATACAAAGCCAAAACTAAAGCTTGGCATGATAAGAAAATTCAACCCAGGGAATTAAAAGAAGGATCTCAAGTGCTGCTGTTCAATTCAAGATTGAAATCATTCCCTGGGAAGCTCAAATCAAGGTGGTATGGTCCTTTCAAGCTGATTAAGCTATATCCATATGGGGCAGTGGACTTACTGGATGAGGTCACGGGTGCAACATTTAAAGTCAATGGCCAGATAGTAAAGCAGTATTGGGGTGACCCTGATGAAAGAACAAGGGTCACCACTACACTCAAGGATAGCTGAAGTGAAAAATAAGTCTAGCTGAGGACTTTTATAAACCAAGCGCTACTGGGAGGCAGCCCAGATTTTTTTTAAGTTTTAACTTTGTTTTGCAGGAATAAATTGAATTATGGTGCTGGAAGTATAGTACAGTTGTGGTGGCTGGTATGAAGTTTTGAGTGTTGTGCATTTGGTGCCATGGCACCACGGGGGGGCACCAATTCAGGGGTTGAGTTTTTAAGAAAGAAAGTGTGAAAGGGCAGGTGTGCAGTAAAAGTAAAAAGCAATCCATATGGGCATTAAATGACTTGGCACATCACAAGTGCACTTTTTACTGCGTGTACCAATGGCAGTATGCAACCTAGCATCTTCACACTCCTAATCTCTGATTAAGAAAATCACTCTCTCCCTCCTCAATTAAGCTCCAACGGGAAAGCTCTTTGAAGACCCCAACCTTCACTCCATTTCCCAAACAATTACCATTGCAGCAACACCAACAACCCACGACCCCCATCATCCAACCTTTAGAAACCTCCCAATACCTCCACTCATCTTAACCTCCACCCATTGTAAAAGCCCACCTTTTTAACCCTAACCCCATTCATCAGACTCACTCCCACATTCTCACTCATTTCGAAACCCCCAAATTCTCAAATCTGCGAACCCTAGCTTTCCCTCAGAAATCATTGAGACACAAGCTTTAGAACGTTGGAAGCAATTGTTAACAGCCATGAGAACCAAGCACGCAGCGCAGAGAACAAAATCACGAGTGCCAAATATGGCACCAGAGGATAGATTTCATGATGAGGAGTCGAAGAAGAGGTACAAAGATTGCATGGAGAAAAGGCCTTTGCACCCTGAAAGGGGCTTCGAGTTGCAAATGGCCTCCCCTGACATCATGATGCTGAGTGAACAATACAAATGGGAAAACTTTTTCTCCCACCCTAAGAGCCCTGTCACGGCTATTGTGAGAGAGTTTTATGCCGGAATACCCCCTCAGGAAGAAGGTCAACCTGAAACCAACTACTCTAACATTAGAGGAATCATTGTCCCTTTTTATCCAGAAGGAATCAATGAATATCTTTCCCTGCCGGAGAAAGGAGATGCCTTTGAAAAGAGGATGAAGGCCATGACGGAGAAGCAGATGAACGAGATAATGCATCAACTGACAGTTGAAGGCACCAACTGGGAAATGAGACATGGGGATGACTACCGGATTAAGAGAAACACCTTAATCCCTACAGCTAAAACATGGTACAACTTTATGGTTACTAGCCTACTCCCTACTACACACAATCAAACCATAGATAAGGAGAGGATTGTGCTGCTGCATCACATTCTGGAAGGGAAACAGGTTGATGTGGGTAGGTTGATTCATAGGGAAATTATTGCTTGTGCTAAGAGGACCAAGGGCAGTCTGTTCTTCCCGTGTTTGATCACTGCCCTGTGCAAGCATGAAGGGGTGCCCATTCTTGACAGTGATGCCACATCGCCTGTCCCAAAGCCTTGGAATGCCATAACTGGTGCCCCTAGCCCTGCTGTTTCTGCTCCCCAAAATGAAGAAGGTAGTGAGGAGCTGGCTGAAATTGTGAATCAATTATTGAAGAAACAGCAGGCATACTGGAGGTTTGCTCAGGAGCAATACCTATGGCAAAAGAGAATTTTCAATTTTAATTTCCCAAGAAATTGGGTAATGCACCCCCTGAGTTTCCTGATTGGATCTTAGGAGACAAAGAGGATGCTGCAGCTGATGTTGAGCCTGCCTCCAGTGAATTAACCCCGAAAAATAAGAGGGGTTCCAGAAAAGGGAAGGAGCTTGAAGGAGTTGCAGAAGCTCCTCAAGAGGGCAGTGCCAAATCTGGCACTGATGCTGAAGAAGACTGGCAGCCACCACCTCTTCCTGCTGATACCCCACGAAAGACAGCCTCCCCTGCTGAAGGGAGTCAGAAAAGAAAGAAAAAAGAAGCTGCTAAAGAGGCTGTCATCACCATCACTAGTGATGAGGTGGAGGAGCCAATTGCTAGCCTGATGAGAACACCAAGGAGAAGGAGTTCACGGCTCCAAGCAGGGATGTTCTCACCCTAATCTTTTACTAATAATTTTTTTTAGCAGTAAATATTTTTAGTATGTTTGTTTGTGTTTGCTGAATTTTGTTGTTTGCAGGTTGCATAATTAGCTTGTTTGTGTCATCCCTTTCTCTAACATAAAGTATTTGCAGTGAGGACACTGCAAGGAATTATGTTAGGGGAGGGATATTTTAGGAGTTAAATGTTGCACTTGCAGTAGTGTTCTTCTTTTCTTCTTTACTACATAAAAATAAAAATAAAAAATTTGGTTGACACAATGGCTTAACTTGATGAGGATTCTATGCATGGTGTTGTTGGAACTTTGTGTTGATTGGCAATTGGTTGGAACACTGATTTTTGACATAAACCCTTAGCTTGAGAGGGAAGAATAGGTAGCCTATAAACTAGTTGATGTTGAACCCTTAGAATGGACTGAACCTTGTCGCCAAATTTGACCAATGAAGGAGGATTAGGTAAAAGATAAGTTTGGGGGTATGCTCATTGTAAAGATTTAAAGAATAGGACAATGCACACATTAGTAATCAGAAAAAGCCAAAAATACATAAAAAAAAGAAAAGAAAAAGTCTCTTTGTTGAGTAACCGGGTAACTTCATTACAATTGTTGTTATTCGCGTCAAAAGGCAAAGAGATGAAACACAGAAAAAGGCAAAAAGATTAAAAATTGAATGAGTGTGCATTGATCCCATGTTTCTTAGTTTGTTTGTGCTGTTTTGCCTATCATGTAGCCCCTAGTCCTACAATTGTAAGCCTAGTCCCTTTGTTAGATTAGGAGGTGCAAGTTAGGAAAATTCATGGGGGAAAACTGGGATGAACTTGATGGATCTATACTAGCTTTTTGATTGAGCATAAGGGGTGCACACACACACTTGAAATCAGTGGAACAAATCAAGGAAGCATGAAGCACAAAGGGGTTGCTTGACAAAGTGTTAGTCTGAAAGTGAAGCCATGTGGAACCCACTCAATAAAAATTTTGCTGTTTGAATTCACTTGTTGAGTGCTACTGCATTTGTGACAATTTTTCTGTTTCCTGCTGTTGTTCATGAGTCATTACTTGAGGACAAGCAATGGTTCAAGTTTGGGGGTGTGATAACTCTTAGAAATAAGAGTTATTTATGCTTTTATGACTATGAATCATGTGAGTTTAAGAGTAATTTAGATCCTTTATTTATTAGATTTATGTAAATAATGTGATTTCCCTTGTTTGGAGCTGTTTAAAGCACTTTGGTGCTTTTGTGAGCATTTTGATGTGTGTTGACATTGTGCTGGATTTTTTATGAGAATTGCTCAGTGCCAAGTTTGGTGCCATGCCACGGCACTGTGTTGATAACAGCACCTGGAATTAAAGCAGCAACGTGTGATCTTTCATTGGAGCTAAACAAATGACTCTGTCCTCATATATGTTGCTGCAGCATGCTTTTTGGTGGTCCCTCCCTGTCATATTACATTTTCTCTCAGCTCACTACAGGACAAAAAGCTCTCATTTTTTGGCCCAAAGACAGCATCTTTATGGGGATCAGCATTGGTTAGCCCATTTTGAGGAGTGACTATAAAAGTACAATGACCTAATGAAGCAAAAGAGGCTGGTTCTGATATTCTTCTCTGCTAGGGCAGCATCTGTCCCTCCTAAAAAAGAAGCAGCCGCATTTCCTCTTTCTCTTTCCAAACACCATTGATTCAAGCTTTCAACTTTGTCCATGGAGAGTAGGAACTTGCTCAGTACAGAGTGAAGCAGAAACAACAAGACATTGCTACTTAAGGAGTGGTTCTCAAGCTCACAAAGCTGGGAGCAATTCTGTTTTCTGTTTTATTCCATAGCTGTAATAGTTTCTAAACTCTTACTCTAGTGCCATGGATTACTTTTTGGCACCGTTTACATTGTTTTATTTTTAGGCTCATTATGAGCTAACTTTCTTAAGTTAGGATGAAGTGACTTTGTATTGAAACTTGGTTGGTGAATGTCTATTTGTCTTTGCCTTTGCATCTTTGTCTCATGCGACTTCATTGCTTACATATTTAACTTGAGCCTGATCAACTTTAGTTAGGTACATGTATGTTAGGTGCTGAAACGTGGTAACATGCTGATTTCATGAGGCAATATAAGGGGTATCAATTTAAAGGACACTTTAATTGATTTTGATTAAACTAGACATAGGAAATCTATCTTGTAGGGTGTTCTTGGCCACATTAACTAGACAAGGGGGAACATAATGGGGGCTTAGACATAAGGAACCCTTTACTTAACCCTGGTGAAAGTGTTGAAAGGCACACACATTAGTGCCCTACGCCTAGGTGCCAAATGGCACTGACTTATGGCACTGAACCCAACCTGGTGGAAATATGAATGAACTGAATCCTAACTGTCTTTATCCATATTTTACATAAATCACTTGCTTAATTCTGTTTTGTTAAGTTATTAAAATCACAAAAACTTGATGTTTATTTTCTGTTTTTATTATTTACTCACTAACTCACTTACTATTGGAAAAACTTGTGAATTCAATTAATCAATCCTCGTGGGAACGATCTTGATTTACTCTTTACTACTTGTTGCGATTGTGTATACTTGCACAACTATGTTATTATTTCACACAACAATAAACACGTCAGCGTAAACAGTATGTACAAAATAAAGACAGTGCATAAAGATGTCCCAAAAGAATACACCTATGGTATGAAGACCCTCATGAGAGAAATCATACCCCGGGGGTACTCCGGAGACACCCACGCAGGGGGCTGCTCCAAAAGTACGCCACCAGTCTACCCTGCATTATACAAAAGACAAATCACCAAGCCCGACTGGTCACCAAAACAACTGTACACTATAAACAAAGTACTACAGTCATCCAAAACAATATAAACAGATAGTCAGACAACACGACGACTACAGATAACTATTTGGATCCTCAAATGGATCCTCCTCCTCATCATCGTCCATCAGGTCCTCTCCAGTCAAATCGATAAAAGGTGCCGTCGCAGGCACGTCCTCTCCTACTAGCATATCCTCCACAACACCTACGCCGCTACATCCCACCTCTCCGCACATGCTACACACATGAGGATGGTCCACTGGCGGAGTAGGGGTATTATCAAGCATGGGGGAGGTCGGCTCTGCCGCTGGCTTTGGCTCAGGCTCTGCCAAAGGACTCGGAGTAGCAGCCACCCTGGAGGTAGAAGCTCCTGTAGTCCCTCATCTGATCACGCTCTTACGAGCGGACCATCGAAAACTCGGTCCTCGTCCTCGTCCTCGGGAAACAAGTCGGGAAGCAGTGCGCCTCAGGATCTCGAGAGGTCCCTCTGGCGAGGAAGATGATGCTGTCATAGTCCTCTTTCTCTGAATAGCACGCCAGACATCCACTATCTGTATCGTCCGAATCGGAAAGCTCACTGTGCGCCGCGAAGTCTTCTATTTCACTACTATACCACCCTCTCAGAAGCTCTGTACAACATCCCCATTATAAACAATGCGATGGGAGATGGGGTCGAACTCCATCGTTGCGGGCATCTCTATGTCTGGAAAATCAAAGATGATCTTTGACGATGTCCTCATCGCCGGTATCAGCACGCTCTTCGTCATCGCCTGGGTAACCATCATTAGTTGAAGGCACCACGGGAAAGGGTCAACTTCTCAATAAACGTAGCAATAGTAAAGCATAAAGCAAGGAATGACAAAAGCAGAGGTTTCAGAATGCGACTCAACTCTCTCACTAGACACTTTCGACAATTCCAGAAAGTAACGCCGATCCATCCACTGAATACCAGCCGTAGCTTTGGGCTCCACGACCACCCTAGGACATTCAGCTCCGGTTCCTTAACGCTACAACGTTTAGCTAGGCTGCCGAAAAACAAAGGGGTCATAGCACCCTAAGTTATCCGGATCGAAGCTCAAAAACGTCACGACACGAGACCTCTAACAACAATGAATAAATTGCCACATACGATAATTCAAGAAATAACTCGAATAATTATTCAATCGCGTATCAAATAAATTTTCGTGAAAAGCTTAATACAATGCAACTCAGTTCAACAGTATAAGCAATCCATCATAGTTAATCATATTTCATCAAGCAACGACTTTGACAACTCAGTTCATCCCTCTACAACTCAGTGGAGTTGGCAAAAAGGTAATCAAACAAGTGTGGGGGGTTGAGGACAGCTACCAACCACTTGCAGACAAGCCCACTAAATAATCATAAATAAAGTTTTAAGAACTAAAAAGTCGAAGGGGTACGAGACCCTCACTTCGAACCCTGAGGTTCTCAGACTTCTTCACTTTAAACTTGAAATTAAATAATAAAACTTATCCATGTCTAAGAGTTGCCCTTACTACAGTTGGTTGCTAGCGTGGTACCGCAAGCCTCGCGTCCACGTCGCACGATCTCCGAATTTGTAACTCCTATCACCACGAGTAAACTGAGCACAATTCTATATGCTAAACTAGAAACTTAGGCTCTCAAAACCTAACCCTTTTTCTAACCAAGCACTTTCACTTAGAATTTAATTTGAAATACTAAATTCATACTTGAAATACCTGTTTTAAAAAATCACTTACACTTGAAATAATTCACTACTAATAAACAAAATAACCTTTCAAAACTAAGAATCATTTTCTTGAAACTTAAGGCAAAGAAGATTATCAATTAACCACTTCTTTTCTAACACTTAAGCTAGACTCCACTTGGTTTCTTGGGTCTCAAGGAACCCAATTTTCCTTATGTGCTTCATAACCTCAAAATTCCAAAACAAGTCCAAATTCAATCAAACATTTTCCAAAATTTTCCAAAACTTAATGATACGTCAACACAACCATTATAAACTAGAATGCAAAACAATTTCTCTCCCAAAACTCCTAAGGAGTTCGCGACCTCATCCTTCCTTCTTCAAATTTTTTTTTGCAACTTCCAATTTAATTTAACAACATCATTTCCTATGCCAATTCTTTCACAAATCAACAACCAATTTCACAAAACCAAAGCCTAAACACCACCAATCATATTTTAAACTTCTTTCAAGAATAGGTTTTCAACCAAAAACAACTCAATCAAAGTTCTAGTTTAAAATCAAAAGCTAAAACAACAACAACACCAAATAAGCTAGAATCAACAGCCAATTTAATTGATTCACTCAAGGATCACACCATCCCTCTTTTTCCCCTTAGGTTGCGCCTAGGGTTCCAAGGATTTTGGGGATTTTGGCGCTCACCTCCATCATTGATCATGATCAAGCATTTAATAAAGCACAAAAACAAGAAAAAGCAAGAAAAACCACTACCTCCTCCTCCTATGGGACTCACGGCCAAGGGGCTGTTTTGGGGGAGAAAATTTGTGCTCTCAACTTGCTTGGATGATGAAGAAGATGGTAGTGAAGAGAAGTAGAAGTTATTGCAAGAAGTTTGGAGGATTAGAAGTGAACAAACTCAAGAACTGAGATGGAGGAATGTTGCCATGGAAGCTCCAAGCTTTCTCCCTCAAGAAATGTTGAAGATGAAGTAAAATGAGGGTGGAGAGTGGGAGGGGGCTGCGTGGGGCTGTTTAAGGGAGGAGAGGAGGAATAAAAAATAATATAACTTAAGTGAATACTTGGCTAAAAATGGTTCAAGTAAAGTAATTAAAACTTGTAACACCCCGAAATCCAGGCGCTACTTACGAGACAAAAACCACCGAGTATGAAATAGTTTTGATACTGTTCACTGGAAATCACGGTTAATTTTTTTTTTATAAAACCCTTTCGCAAATAACATGACAGAGTAAATACAACATTGACAGAACATGGCATACAAAGAGAATAAAAGGAAATACGTCTGGAATACATATATAAAATCCTGAGGCAATACATCCTACAAGGTTTTACAAAATACAACATCAAAATAGGAATACATCTGACATATGAATTTCCTATAAGAAATACTCATACCTCTGAGGTACTCCCGGCAGACACCTACGCAGAGAGCTGCTCCAAAAGTAAAGCCTCACTCGACTACTAAACTAGCCATAATCCCAAAATACAACAGACAGACTCCGACATAAGAAACACTAAGCTGATCAACATGCTAACTCAAGCAGCAGGGGCGGCTGTGCAATCTCGATCCGCCTCAAAATGAACTACCAAGGGCAGTGCCTGCCACTCATAGAAACCCTCCTCCTCCTCCTCATCCTCCACCATCGAATCCTCCTCCATATCGTCTACCACGGGCGTAATGACGTCGTCGTCACCAATGGTGTCGACAGTAGGGATATCGAGAGGTGCATCCCCAGTACTATCCTCCTCGTCAGATGAATCTATGATCCAACCTCCGGATCCACACCCTACCTGGCCACAGGGCATACGTATGATCCGCCGAGGGAGTAGTCTCGTGGATAGGAATCGGAGACGAGGAGTATACTCTACTGGTGATACGGATCTAGCAGGGAACCCGACGGTCTACAGCCGGGCGTGAGAAGAGGTGCTCCGACGCCCATCCTCCTGGGTCGCATGCGCCGCATAAATCTAAGGGAGTAGCGCGCGTAACGCTGAATCCGTGAGCCCGAGGCTCGCCACGAAAGTGGTCCGCGTGGAATCTCGGACATGCCCTCTGGCCGAGGTGTCTCCATCGTGGTGTGCGTCATCCAAGCGCCTAATATGCGTGCGAAGGGCATCGAAAACCGCATCACTCGGCGCGTGATCCCTATGTGTGTAGCCTGTCCGTCGGTATGCGTCGTCTCGACCACGTTCCCTGTGTACGTCACCTGGCCTGAGGCGTGGTCTACCTCCTAGGCGAACGGGGCTCCCGAGTCCAGGAACTCAAATGTCGTCATGGACGACATGACTAGCGGGGTCAGCTCGATCGTCGTCATCGTCTGGGTTACATTCATTGATTGAAAGAACCACGGGCAAGGGTCAACTTCTTAACAAGACATAAATAATGACAACATATACGAATAGGCAAGCATAACACAATATCATAACGAATAGTCCACAAAATAAGATGCACCACAAATAATTATTTGTCAGTCTATATGCCAATGCACATGATTCCTGAATATCACCCTCGCAAGGGCCTCAGGAGCTCTGGAGTCCGCTACCAAGCTTTCTCAAACGCTATTCCCCGCAGGGATTTGTGCCCAGAGCAATTGTAACACCCCGATTTCGGAGCGCTACTGTGCAACCCAATCTAATGCTGAAAACATTTAATGCTTGTATGCTTTCGGTTAAAGAGTACTCTTATGTATTTCGCAATGGAAAAACAGGAGTAAATTTTTTTTTTCTTTTTCATATTCTTTCCTTTGAAACCCTTTTCAAAATGAGACATAGAGTACTACAGTTTTCTAAATGATGTCAATTCAAACTTTTGCAATTATCAGAGTATAATGCATCACAAATAATACTTCACATAACATAATCATTTCGCACTAAGGCGAGGTTCTCTGAAAAGAGTAATTACAAAACAACCAATACAAAACCCTAAGCTAAGCTGGCTGACAACTATAACTCTTACTGAGAAACAGCTCAGCAAGATCAAACACGAAGTACTCAGAGGAATCTTCCTCCACTGGCTCAATCTTCAATGCTCCTAAAAGATGAAGCTGCAACAGCTACCGAACTCCATCTGGAAGTGACATCCATAAGGACATCCAATCCAACAACAGTGCAAGGGTAAATCCTTTGTCCACGAGTTTATCATAGGCTATGTCGCATGCAAACAATATATACATATATCATACAACAACACGCTTTTATTTACATATACATACTTAATAGACCGCACACAATCAGCATGGTATATCAAGCATGGCATGTGAGCAAACAAAACAACCAACAGATCAACAATCAAGTCACTACAATATCAACCATTGCATGTGAGCAGGCAAGTCTATCAACAGATAAGTGATCAAGTCATCACAATATCCAATTCATCAACAATTCCTCACATATCATAAATGCGGTTAGCTATGCATGTCAATGCAGTATGGCTAGTTTGTGTATACACCTGCAGCCTTAAACAAGGTCAGCAGAGACGAGGAACTTTATTTCCCAACGTCCAAATCAACTCCCCTACCAAGGGTATTGCCACAAAGGCTTGCCACACATTAGGCTTTCTGCCACACGGGCATGCAGTGACAACTCGTCCTTTTGAAGTCCTGAAGACAATCAAACGCTCCGAGTGTCGATGCTCAATGGTCAGTATACATCCAAACAAATTCAACAACATGGCATGCTCACCGTAGGGAGCGCCCGAGTAATGTTTTAATTAATCAATGCGGATCGACGACACCTTAACTCACTCACTCTACTTAGTGAATTTTCATGCTTCCAATTCTTATATTTCCTAGGTGAGGTTGTACCAAAATAAATCACTCATTTAGCTTTGGGTCATTGGAACCCGAAGTTTCATCAAATTCTTTATCTAGCATGGTTCCTCTTCTACTTATCTATAAGCTTAGGCTAGCCATACTACAACCCTCATGCTTATTTTTAAACCAAAATACCTTTAACAATTACTTAGAGTGCAAACACAGACACAAAGTCCTGGTGCTCAATCATGAACGCTAGTCTTAATCTCAGATCAGAACTCTAGGCACGTAATGCGGAACACTAGGCTCAACTTTTAGGTTAAGGTACTAGGCACGCCATACGGAACACTAGGGCCAATCCTAAACCAAGAAAATGGGCACGCAAACAGACATTAAATCCCAAAGACAGACACATAGTCCATATGCTCAATAGGAACACTAGGTTCCCTATGATTTAATCTTTCAAAAACTCGATCTTTGAACTCTCTTCTCTATTCTTATATCACTCCTATGTATCTGAAAATACTCTTTTAGTTCTAGGTCGTTGAAACCCTAGTTGTGTTAAATAACACCTTTGGAAGAATTCCCAGGAAAGAGAGGTGGTGCGAACACTCTTAATTACCAAGTCTTTCCTAGCCGTAATTTCCCAGCGCATCATTTAACTCAACCGCTGCAAATCGTACTTTTTATTTCAAATTCTTTTCTTTACTATCATTCCATTGAAATTTCCTTGCAAGCTTTGGCTAGTTATACTAAAACCTTCACGCTTACTTTTAAATCAAAATGCCCTTAACAATTTGCTTACGAAATCGAATTCGACTGTGGAATCGCATCGATTTACCGATGTAAATCGTCAACCAATAGCAATCGATCAACGCATTATTAATTAATCCATCATCAACAACAATATTTTCATATTCCAAGTCAATACCAAATTCCATTTAAATCCTACTTGATTCATGGAAAACAACATCAATCATAATGCCTCACAGTACAACGACATGCTATAGCATTTCAACAAAGATATAACAATTCAATAGGCTACAACATGCTCCACGCTTTCATCAACTTCAAGTCTAATCAAATCACTCAAACAAGATTTAAGTCACGCAATACAATTCAATTTGCCACGCAGGCCAAAAGCATGCTACAACATTTCCAACAACACATAAAAGTACTACAAATACTACCACACTATCAAACAATCAAACAAGCAACAAACAAGGCGAAAAGCCCAAACTCATTATATAAGAATTTCCTTACCTCGGCGCTTTAACAATCCAAGCAAGGTAATCCGAAATAATCGTCAAGTCGCACTGCTGCATCTTAAGCACCTAACCTTAACAACACAAACTTAACTAAATTAGAACTAAAACTTAGTCCTAATACCCTAGGGCAGCCACGGCTTAGGCATCCTAAAGCCTAGGAATTACTTGACTTAATCCCTAATTGGTGCTATCTAGCCATATGCCAAGGTACATATTCAAACCATGCAAGTTTTGAAACTTTTTCAAAAGCTAAGCACTTAGAAAATATCAAAACCCAAAACTTACCAATTGGAATAGTGTTTTACCAAATGAATAGTGTTTTTCCAAACTTAAACCACTTTTTAAAACACTAAAACATGTCACAAAATTTTAGAAATAAATTCAATACAAGTTCAAAACAATTCTTAAGACATAAACCAAATCTTTTCCCAAAATCATACTTCTTTGAATTGTTTTGCTAAATCAAATCACTACCCACTTTTCACAACATCTTTTAGGTTGAAATCAAATTAAAATCATACCCTAACTCTTCTCATAGGTCACGGTTTTAAGACCACAAAAACAAACTCAAGGTTTTCAAACTTTTAACTCCTAAATCATTACAACTTTTGTTTAATCAAAACTACCTATCATAACCCAATTTCCATACCACTTTAATACAATTAAAAACAAGTCCAAACTCACTTAAATCATGCCTAAAAGCTACTGTTTTGATGGCCCTAAAACAGCCCCAAAAATCCATTTGTTTCAAACAATTTTTCAAAGTTTCACACATAGAAATCTTTATAGCTTTAAAGTTCTAACCAAAAACCAACTTCTTAAACACTTAACACACTTTAAAACAAAATCAAAACATCATCAAAATCATGACCAAGTGCCACGGTTTTGGTTACTCAAAAACAATTCCAAATTTCAATTTTTTTCATTTCCAAAACAAATCATTCCATCACACTTAAATCTTTACATCTTAAACCAATTTTCCTAACACCTAACATACTTAAAAATCAAATTAAAACATCCCCTACCATCATGTGAGAGCCACGGTTCCAGCCCCTAAAAATCCCCAAATTATTTTCACAAAACTTGTTAAACATGCATATTGGCTAGTTTCCAAACTAATCAAGTATAACCCATCAAAGAACTAACTTTAAATCAACAAAATCAAACCAAAATAACCTTGAACAGCCCCTAATTTCGTTCAGCCCCAAAACCTAGGGTTTCCCAAAATTTCAATTACCAAAAACAAGCTTAATCATTGAAGGAAACAAAGGGCTAAAAGACTAGTCATGCATATCTAGCTAAATCTAACACCTTTTAGCAAAAACAACTCCTAAAACCAACCAAACCCATTCATGGCAGCCAAGAAGAAAAGGAAATGGGTTAGGACTCTTACCAACCAAGATGATGATGATTGATCATGAAGGAAGAAGAAAGGATGGAAGGAATCAAGGATTAAGGACTAAAACTTCAAGTTTCTCCAAGATCTTGAACTTTCTCTCTCAAGAAAAGTTTTTTCTCAAACCTTCAACAATGAAAGAATGGATGGATCTGATCTTGAGCAAGGGAGAAGGCCACGAAATTTTTGAGGGCAAGAATGGAAAGGAAAAGTTCATTTAGTTGGATCATGACTACATAGTTACAAAGTAACCACCTTAACTACCTACCATTTAATCATCATCCAATCCTAAGCTTACACTTGTCAAGGAAGCTTCTAAAGGTCCATGTTCAGCTCCCCTAGCACATGTGCAGCTGCCATACATCCCCCTTGGCCACAGGGTTCGCTTTCGCCACGCTGCTGCTCGCCAACCAAAAGGCGTTACGCGTATAATAGGTTTTTAATAATAAAAACTCCAAAAATATTTCTAATTATAACCCCACACCCAAAATTCACAAATATTCCTCGTGGCATAAGAAAAGTATCTATGTATCTCGTTTTCTCGAAATGCGAACCGAAACGTCGCAATTAGGCAGTCTCTAGCCATAGAAAATACACTAAATATTTTCTGATGCCCAAAAATTCTAGAAAAATTACAATAAATCCTAAATATTGGAAAATGCTAAGATCTCAAATTTTATAAAATTTGGATCACGTTTGGGCATGTTTCAGTTAGAAACACACACAATAGCCTATCTACTGTAATTCAATGTAATTCTCGCAATGTAATAAAAGCGTAAATTAGTGAGGATCACTAATTTCAATTTCTCTTATCATATAGATATTATTCAATCAATAAAATTATCAAAACAAAATCATTAAAATAATAGTCATATTAAATATGACATAAAGCAGACGATTAATACTATAACTAAATAATAAAAATCCAAACTATGACTTAAAAATAACTATTAAGTCCTAAAATTATTTTTCATTCAATAAAATAATTTTCTTTAATCAAACAACAATCTTTCACATTTTTCGATATTAATTCATATTAAAAACGATAATGCCTACACTGTCTCTTAATCTGAATTAATTGTTAAAACAGTAAATTGTTCACAATAAATCTTTGTTGTTCTTCATACTTTTAACAAACCATTGAGGTCATGACTCTCTACGATTTATTTTCAAGTAGTTGGAACTACAAAATAATTTTCATAAAAATTGGGATGTTACAGCAATCCCCCTGATGACACAACGCCCGTTTTTCCTCTTGATTGTCGGTACTTGCTCGCACCTAGGTCTGGGCGACTTTACGACACCTCTCTTCTGGCATCGATGTATGCATGAACAAGCAACTCTATCATCATAGTTAGTTTACCTCGACGGGATCACTCACACGGAGTGTCCAAGATCATCTATTCTTGTACTAACTCCCTTAATTAGAACCCCATATTTTTGGCCCAAGATCTCCCTTTATAGTCCTAAGTCTCTTTTCTTTAGAAAATCTCCTACTAGTTATGAAATGATTTATGTTGGAAATCCACTAATAGTTCAAAATAATTAATTTAATTATTCTAACTCTCACTTAATTCTTTTTAATGAAAAGGTGGTTAGTCCATTACTAATTAGGGTTTTAGAAAGATCTATTTTTAAGTGTCTCTTTGATTTTAATAAAATGCCTCTTAGTTTTTATTTCAAAATCCAGGATTTATTTGACGTTGATGCGACGGTAACCCAACTCACGTGCTCTCGGCACTTCCCCAAATTATCACAGTCATTTAACAATATATTCTCAAATATAGTGAATGATCACAACACAATAATCATAATCACAAGGCATCATTCAAGAAAATCATTCCATCACATTGTTCATCATATTGTCACATACTTAATTTATGCATTCACATATTACTAATATACACGCTTAAAGATGTTCTTACACATAAGCATATGGAACATAAGCATGTAAAATACAAGCATATAAAGCATATGAAACATAAGCATGTAAAATACAAGCATATAAAGCATAATCCTTAACAATATCTAAGAGTTGCCCTTACCGTAGACGCTTTCCTTCCAACGCACGATTTTGCTCTACAAGTTTACTTTCTCACACCTTCAACCAATCAAGTTATTTAGCTAAGTTAGAAACCCAACCTAGTGTCCTAATCCCTACCCTATGGCCACGGTTCTACAAGGAAAGGGCAAGGAGAGTTTGTTTCTTAAAAAAAGTGTAGGATCACTTAACTATAAAAAAAAACATTATTCTTTGTTATCAAGAAAACAAGGAATCAAATGAAGAATTTGTCTCCTTCTCCAAGTGGAGCTCACGGCCTCAAGGCCATAAAATGCCTAGATCATTCTTTCTTATTTTAAATATCCATTCCCTTTATCAACAAATTATGATAAGAGAATGAAAGTAGTAAGAAACTTGTCATGGGTTACATCCTTTCATCAAGTAGATGTTTCACCCATTCAAAGTGAGGCTCTCTTTTAGATCATAGCCCAAACAATGGAGTTTTAAAATATACATATTTTTCTCTACTCATGGTATTCAAGAAGGTAAGGAGGAAATTTTTGATTCTTACCCCCAAAATGGAGAAAGGGGTGGTCAACAAGAAGCAACAAGAAAATATTTTGTTGTTTCAAAAACCTTTTTATTACTATATTACAAATGATGTAGTAGAGTTCTTTTCTTTGAGGTTCTTCAGTCCATAAACTTTTCAACAAGAAAGAGTGAAAAAATGGAGTTCCCTTGCTCTCAACAACTTGGGTCATGACCTTTGGAATGATCAAGCCTCTATGTGTTTCATCAAGCTCATTGGAGTTTATAACTTATCTTAAAATATTGGTAGTAGTATTAACAAAATGAAATCTTCCAAGCAAGTTTTAAACAACAAAACCCAAGTCACAACTTTAAAGAAATGCTCTCAAGCCTCATCATGGACAATCCATGATACATATATATGTATCCATATAATTCTTGGCTTCTCATCAAGCTTGAACTGGAAAGGAACATATGCATAGATAACTAGAAGTATGGAAGAAAAATGGCAACACAAAGTAGCATAAAAATCCTTTTTGTTTTGGAAACACTCTATAGTACATCATAACCCAAACATTAGCAATATGAAGTGAATTAAAAGGAATGAAAGGTGGTGGTTCTTACCACAAGGGCTGCTGTTCGCAGCTTAGAAAGAATAAGGAAGTGCATAATTTTTTTTTGTGTTGCAAACTTACTCTCAACTACCTCACTTCCTCACAAGTTTCACTCCTACCTCTCCACTACTTCTTGGCATTAAAACACATCAAAGTTCAGCTGAAAAGAGTTGCTTCCCTCCCCTTATATAGGTGACGACCCCAGCTGGAAGGAAGGAAGGAAAAAAAAAACAATTGTTTCCCTTGCCAAGTACAACCATGCAAGACCATAAGTTAATAACCTATGTGTTCATCTAATACCTTGTGATAAAAGATCAAAAAATGATTTGGTCAATTAAAGAAGCTGATTTTCAGCCAGCAAATGGGGAGGGTTTGATATCAAAAGAAGGAGATTTGGTGTTGAAGTGATATTAGGAAATGATTGGGAAAAGATAGGAAATCATCATGCATGAAATCAAGATTTTGGTGAATGAGTTAGGAGTGGAATTCTCCTCCAATTCAGCTGCATGATTCGACCAAGATGAGCTAAAAAGGAGAGAAGGAAATCTTGGCCAAATCCAGGGGTGCAAGCTAGCACAAAGACCTTACTAACTCTTACCATAAATAGAACTAAACTTTAACATTTTTGGTAGGTTAATCACATCACTATCTCTTTGTGTCATGACTTAAAATCTACCACAATCTAATCCCTTTTTATCTTCTGATTTTTGCCCCTCCCTCAAGATCCTCTCAGCTTCCAGTTTCGTCGCACATTCGGTTTCACGTGTCTCGCGTCTCCGGCGCGTAGAAAATACATTATTATTAAAAAAATTAAGTAAAATTGCCAAAAAAATTCTAATAAATCAGAAATATTATAAAACATCAAATTCCCAAATATTTAAATATTCGGGTCGAATTAGAGTTTTCAATCGGGCAAAAACTTACCCGGGTAGTTCAAAACACGACCGGAAAACGGTGGAATTTTGAACTGAAAATTTAACTATGACTTAATATAATATATTAAGTCCCAAATATAATTTCATTTTAGTTAAATTCATCCACTTGATTAACAGCACACAAAATATTAATTATGCATATTAATGCGTAATACAGGGAATTACAATACAGTAGCGATAATTAAGCCGTAGTAAAACTACCGGTGTTACAAAACTAATCACACATTAAGTGACACCTCTCATAAAGCAAAGATGCTAATCACATCAATTAGACTAACCCATCTAATCTCTCATCTCTCATGATTACTCTCTAATCCTAGAGTCTTAGGGTTACTAAAGCATGGTGTTGAATAATCGCGTTACCGATTAATTCTCCGCCGATAAAATCGCGAAAATTAATTTAGCGAGAAATTAATTCACCACGTGATATTATTTTATTATAAATAATAAAACACTATCAAACATTCAAAAATAATCATGACAAGTTGCGATTCGATTTTCATCGAAATCAGAGTTCATTTAAAATTTTATTTGCGGCAAAACTGCCCGGTGATGCGAAACGCGACGAAACTTCGTTAGAATTTTTCGACGATATTCGAACCATGAATTAATATAAAATATTAAATCTCAATTATAATTTGATCTTGATTTAATTAATTAACTTACTTAGCGAACAAGAAATTGCTTATTATAGCATAAATACGACAAAACATACTATAATAGCGATAAATAACACGTCACGAAAATACGGGTGTTACATCACTTAAGGCTGCCTATTCCTATCATGTTATCACACAATCAACTAATCAAAAAGACATATAAGTAAACATATAGACAAGAAAATATATCACATATAAATCATGTTATTAAACAAACACACAAGTAAGCAAACAAATCAAACCAAACTGGTTGATAGGTCTACGACGACTATCCATAGACACTGCATCCTGCAACCCCTTCCTAAGGTGTTGCTGACGTCAACCCCTAGTAGGGTTTGAGGAGCCCTATGCCTACTAACTGTTATAATCTTCGAATTGAACGTGAACACAAGAAGGGGATGAATTGTGTTGAAAACGTTTTGGAAACCTTTTAAATAGAAATCAAATTCTTTTTAAAAGTGTTTTACTACTGGACGCAGGAGACACCGGAAGCTAAAAAATGGGTTGTGAAAACTTGTTTTCTCGTAGAATAGAAAGTAAATCAAAGACAGTAGAGAAGAAGTAGACACAGAGTTTTATACTAGTTCATTACCAACTGGTAGCAATGTCTAGTCCCTTCGATCCTAAAGGATTTTTCACTATAATCGCACTGATTACAGATTCTCTCAAGAATATACTACTGTCACAAACTTGACTATACTCTTAACTTCCTAAAACGACTCAGTACATTCGAGCCTTTGAGGAATCAGCCTATTACAAGGCTACACAAGTTTTACAAGAAAGATTTGAATATATGTAAGTAACTCTCAATACGAGAGAATGAAAAGTTTAAACACAAAGTAGATAACTTTCTAAAAGAAAAAATAAGGCGCTAAAAACTTGTTCACAGTCTGGTTCGCAGAGTGCTTGGCACAAAATTATTGATTGTTCACTTGATTTGTAATCTGTAACCTTCTTCAATGTTAGAGTTGGCGTATTTATAGGCATCTTCAATGTTACCGCTATAAATCAGCTCCAATCATTGAGTGAGATAATTGATGCAAAATATTAGTAATTCCCTTTCCATGGGAATATTCGAATAGTACACCTTTATTACCATTTGTACTATTTCATTTTCTGATCATTTACAACCTGACATAATTTGAAAAGTGTACGATCTTTGTGTTTTAGCTAAAGGTGTCATCTTTGATACCTCATACTATCAAATTGAGCGCAAAAGAATATTTGAATTTATTGCAGAGATACGCTGAGACAGAGAGCAAAAACCAAGGTGTGCTTCTCGCATGCTTCACTTAAAAAACCCGATGCTCGCTAAACTAACTAACTATTACTCTTGCCAGTTCAATTTCTTTTGAAAATGGAATACGCTGCTTGCATGGTTTTCAAAAATGTGGACCTATCTTTTTATTTTTATTTTATTATTTTTTTTAAACTTCTTTGAAAAGAGCAGTCAAAGCATTGCAGCATTTTCAAAAAGTGGTGAATAAATAAAACACCACGTTCAACTCACAATAACCATACAAGTAGATTTATTTAAATATACACACATGACAATTCAAGTCTTGAAAACATAATACACTTATTCTAACATTGTAATTAAAACAGTACACACCCTATAGCTGGTCAGCACACTACAACACTTACTAGACCTCTACTAAGTTTCAAGCAACACACAAGGCGGATAGCCAAATAGGATTATCCTCAGCTACGCCTGACAGCAATCTCGAACACTCTGTAGTATTCGTGATCTGGGTTACAATCATTGATTGAAAGAACCACGGGCAAGGGTCAACTTCTTACAAAAAGACAGATACAATTGCAACAGCATATATCACAACCAACCATATTACATAGACATAATATAATATGAAACCACATTCTTCAACGTAGATAAATAATCATGTCATTAACATTAGAAAAACAGCTCAATAAGGATGCACATAATTCCCTATTGATACAACTACATGCCAATGTGTGAATACATGCCTTGACAGGATGATTTTGATGATTGACAAAAGGGAGTCTTGCAAATAGTCAACCGTGCAAAAAGTGGAAAAGAATACCAAGATGCGTATCAAGAATGATTGTTTCTCAAGTCTTTGGGTTACGGTATTTATTTATCTTTATTAAGACAATTTGTAAGTAGTAATAAAAAGCTCTCAATTAAAATTAAATCACACACGCACAAAATATTTTGACATGCATATCTCGTGGTCGGATGTCGAGTTTGAGGAAGCCTGATGTCGAGCTGAGGAGGAAGTCGCGCGGTCGAGATCCGAGGGAAGTCGTATGTCGAAGCTCGAGTAAATCGGATGTCGGCGAGGAGGAAGCTCCGATGTTGAGCTCGAGGAAGTAGTATGTCGAATCGAGGAGGAGGTCGCGTGTCGGCTTATGAGGTCGCTAACCGAGGTCGGCGTGATGAGCTCTTTGTCGCGTCTTCGAAAGCCGATGATCCGTGTCGGTGATGAGGTCGCTCACGAGGTCGCGTGTCTTCTTTGATGAGGTCGGCGTCGAGCTATGAACCGAGTCGATTTGAGGAGGTCGATGCCGGGCGTGGTTCGAGGTCGTGCCGAGGCCTTTGCCGAGCTGTTCGTGAGGTCGTATCTTGGTCGAAATGTCGAGGTCGTCTGTCGAGCGTGTTGGCGAGGTCGTCTCCACGAGCCGCTTTCGTGAGGTCGTATGCCGAGCCGTCTCGATGTTTTCAACGCAACGGACAAATTCCAACGGACAGATCCTGTTCAGCGAGCGCAAATCCTCAACCGGACATTTTTTTAAGTGCGTGAGACGCTCTCGGTCGGTCTATAAATAAACAACGCCGTCTTTCTTAAAACACGAAAATACAACAACGCAGTTGCTTAATTTTTGTGCCAAAAACTCACAAATATTTTTCATCACTCACACTTATTTGAGCACAATTTTCTCGAGAGTCTTTTTATTCTACAAAATTTGAGTTGTATTATTTGAGCTTCAATTTGTTATATCTGCACTATTGAGTGTATCTTTTTCGTCGTTTATTTGTGAAAATCATTTATTTTTGGGTAGGAATCTAAGGTGTTCATAGAGAGGTGATATCTCTTGAGCGTATTGCTCTGATTTAGAGTTGTAAAGGTTTCTAGTGAACTCGATTTAAAAGCTAGTGTCTTAGTGAAAATCCCATAGTGGTTTGCTTTGGGGAGACGGGGCGTGAGCCAGAGGTGTTAGGTGGCTTCGAACCCGATAATTTGTTGTGTGCTTTTTACTCCTTATCTCTCTACTTTTCACCAATTAAATTTCGTACTTTATTTTATTGTTATTTATATCTTACTATTTACTTTATTTTTAACTTGTTTGGTAATTTATTCTTCAAGTGATTTATCTATTTCACATTAATATTTCCGCAACTCATAATTAGCACTTATTTCTCAAAAGTTTTTGAAAGCACGATTCACACACACAATTCACCCCCTCTTGTGTTTGGAGTCACTTGTCAACAAGTGGCATCGAGCTAGACTCTTGTATAAAGGACTTAACCGTCTCAAGAGAATGACTTCAAACAATAATGGGAACCTCCATGAAGCAGACCCCCATTTTTCAATGGTGGGGCTTATAGTTATTGGAAGGATAGAATGCAAATCTTTCTTGAGGGTGTTGATCTTGATATTTGGGATGTCATGGAAAATGGTCCATTTTGTCCCCACTCAATCAATTAATGATGTAGTGGTAGACAAAACCAAGATCACTAGACCTGAAGATGATAAGAAAAAGGTCCAATACAATTTGAAAGCTAAGAACATCATCACTCGCTTTAAGCTACGATGAGTTCTATAGGGTCTCAAATTGCAAGGCGCTAAAGAAATGTGGGACACCCTTCTATTGACCCATGAAAGGTACTACCGAGGCCAACTTATGTCTCATGGCAAAACACGAGGAGGATGAGGTAAATGCTCTTGAACTCTAATCTCCTTTAACTTATGATGAGCTGCTTGTGCTTGTGAAGAATTAAATAATGAAACGATTAAACTTGGAAAAATTGTTCTTTCTTCTAAGAAAACCATCTCTTCTCTTGAATCAAAATTGAAATTTTAAACAAAGAGATAGTGATTCTTAAAGAAAACAAGTTCTTGTGATTGAAACTTCTCCTCCCATATCTTGTGAAAATAAAAAGGATGAAGTTTTAAAATGCAATGAGTGTAGTGTTTTGAAAAATAAGGTTAAGGATTTAAATAACACTCTTGCAAAATTTACGATGGGAAGAGATAATCTAAACATTATGTTAGGAAACCAAAGGTACTTTTGGAAAAAGCGTTTAGGTTATCATCCAAAAATTCATGAAAATCTTTTAAACTCTTCAATCACAACAAACCCTCAAGTAGTCCTTTCATTAAATGCTTTCACTTTGTGGTAGAAATGGTCATAATCGCTTCTATTTGCAATATTAGAAAGAATAAAAATGTAGTTGGCAAAATATGTGGATTCCAAAGGGCACCTTGCCAAGACTAACTCATGGACCCCAAGATGGTTTGGGTACCAAAGGTTAAAATATGATTTGTTGTTGTAGGTGTGCTTGAGCCAAGGACTTAAATTGGTATCTTGATAGCAATGTTCAAAGCACGTGACAGAGACAAAAGCAAGTTCTCCTCATTGGTACCTAAGAATAGTGGTTATGTCCCAGATGGTGACAACAACAAAGGTAAAATTCTTGGGATTGGTTCTATTGGTAAGAGTCCTAATCCCACTATTGAAAATGTTTTGTATGTGGATGGTTTGAAGCATAATTTGCTAAGCATTAGTCAACTTTGTGATAAAGGAAACAAAGTGGTTTTGATTCTTCAAAATGCATGGTCATGGATTCTATAAATGAAAATGTTATTAGTAATTGGACCTAGAATTGGAAATATCTATATGCTTGATTTAGATAAAAATACCTTCAAATGATGCATGTTGTCTTATTAGTAAAGAGGATGAATCTTGGCTATGGCATAGGAGAATGGCTCATATTCACATGGATCATCTTAATAAATTGGTTCAGAAGACTTAGTAATTGGTTTGCCAAAGATTCGTTTTGAAAAAGATAAACTTTGCGATGCATGTCAAAAGGGAAAACAAGTAAAGGCTTCTTTCAAATCTAAAAATATTGTTTCAACAAATCGGCCTTTACAACTTTTTACATATGGATTTATTTTGGCCCTTCTAGAACCAATGAGCTTTGGTGGCAATTACTATGCTCTTGTTATTGTGGACTGACTATTCTCGCTATACATGGACTTTATTTATTTCTCACAAAAATGATGCTTTTAATGCTTTTCGAAAACTTGCAAAAGGTTATACAAAATGAGAAGGGACTTAACATTGCTTCCATTCGTGATCATGGTGGGAATTTGAGAATGAAGCATTTGAAGCATTTTGCACAAAATGGCATCGATCACAACTTTTCTGCTCCAAGGACACCGCAACAAAATGGAGTGGTTGAAAGAAAAAATCGTCTCTTGAAGAGCTAGCGAGGGCGATGCTCAATGAGACTAACCTTCCTAAGTACTTTTTGCAGCGTGAGCACCGCTACATGTGATGAATCGAGTTCTTATAAGGCCGATCCTTAAACAAACAATCGCATGAACTCTCTACAAAGGAAGGAAGCTCAACTTTTCCCACCTTCATGTTTTGGGATGAAAGTGTTTTGTCCTAAACAATGGTAAGAATAACCTTGGTAAATTTGATGCTAAAGCTGATGAAGGTTTATTTCTTGGATATTCCACTTCTAGTAAAGCTTTTGAATTTTTAATAAAGAACTTGGTGTTGAAGAATGTGCATGTTTCTTTTGATGAATCTAACCCCAAATCTTCATAGAAGAAAGTGTTGATGATCTTGCGTGTATTTGGAGATACCTATTTAGAGGAACAAGAGAGATCAAAGTCCAAAAAGGAGGATCAAGAGTCCTGCCTCAACCCTCTAAAGAACTCTCTCACTCAAATCTTCCAAAGGAATGGAGAGTCTCAAAGAACCATCCTCTTGACAACATAATAGGTGATATCTCAAAAGGGGTAACGACTCAAAACTCTCTTAATCATGCATGTCATCATATGGCCTTTGTCTCTCAAATTGAACCAAATGACGTCTATGAAGCCATCTTTGATGAGCATTGGACCTTTGCTATGCAAGAGGAATTAAATCAATTTGAGAGAAATGATGTTTGGGAACTTGTCCCTAGGCCTAAAGATCACTGATCATTGGGACCAAATGGGTCTTTCGCAAAGTTTGATGAAAACGGTATCATTGTTAGAAATAAAGCTAGACTTGTTGCAAAGGCTATAACTGTCAAGAGGGCATAGATTTCGATGAAACCTATGCACCCGTGGCTAGATTAGAAGCTATTCGCATGCTTCTCGCATTTGCATGCATCATGGATTTCAAACTTTTTCAAATGGATGTTAAAAGTGCATTTCTTAATGGCTTTATTCAAGAAGAAGTATATGTTGATCAACCTCCCGGTTTTGAAAATTTTGAATTTCCAAATCATGTTTTCAAATTGAAAAAGGCTTTATATGGTTTAAACAAGCTCAAGCTTGGGTACGAGAGGTTGAGCAAATATTTACTTGAAAAAGGTTTTGAAAGAGGAAAAGTTGATACCACTCTTTTCATTAAACACAAAAAGCATGACATTTTACTTGTTCAAATTTATGTCGATGATATAATATTTGGTGCTACTAATGAATCCTTGTGTAAGGAATTTTTCTGATATCATGCAAAGTGAATTTGAAATGTCAATGATGGGAGAGCTAAATTACTTCCTTGGACTTCAAATCAAACAAACAAAAGAAGGAATTTTTATAAATCAATCCAAATATTGCAAGGAGTTGCTTAAAAGATTTGGAATGAGCAACGCCAAAGAAATCTCAACTCCCATGAGCACATCATGCTATCTTGACAAAGATGAAGGTGGTAAGTCGGTCGAAGTAAGTAAGTATAGAGGTATGATAGGATCTCTTCTCTATCTCACGCTAGTCGTCCGGATATTATGTCTAGTGTTTGTATGTGTGCACGTTTTCAAGCAAATCCTAAGGAATCACATCTCTTGCGGTAAACGCATCATGAGATATCTCACCGCACACAAACCATGGGTTTATGGTACCCCCAAAGGTCTTGTTGCACACTTATCGGGTACTCGGATTCTGATTTTGCGGGTTGCAAAATGGACCGAAAAAGCACTAGTGGGACATGTCACTTACTTGGGAATGCCTTGGTCTCATGGCATAGTAAGAAACAAGCCGTGTGGCTTTGTCCCTTCTTGGCGGAATACGTTCAGTGATTGTTGTGCACAAATTATTTGGATGAAACAACAGTTGAATGATTATGGGATTAATCAAAACTGTTCCAATTAAGTGCGACAATACTAGTGCCATAAACCTCACGAAAAACCCGGTTTATCACTCCGGACCAAACACATAGAAATTAGGCACCATTTTATTAGAGATCATGTTCAAAAAGGAGATTGTGTGATTGAGTTTGTGGAAACATCTAAACAACTTGCGATATTTTTACTAAACCTTTGCCTAAAGAAAGCTTCTTTTTATAAGAACCGAGTTAGGAATTTTAGATCAATCATGCATTGAATGACTGCGTGTGAGTGCATTTTATTATGAATAAGTTCTAACTTGGCGTTGGAGTGTGCTAACATTTTTATGCAGGTTCCAGATTACCAAGACTAAAAGTGGAGAAATGCAACCGTCCTTCCTATAATCGCTAAAATAAAAGTTTGTGCAAAGTTATGTTAACTGCAAACAATTATGCTTCATTGAACCCTTGATACTCTATTATTTTTTGCCATCTAGTTACACGTATATGCATACGTTTACATGCCTTTCCTTTATCTTTTCCGCTTTTTGATGTTGCCAAAAGGGGAGAGTTATATGATTCAGGGGAGTGGTTTATTCCATGCATATTGTGAGGGGGAGTTCTTCACCAAAATGCCAAAATGCGCCTAAACTCGATATCTTTTTTTAATATTGTGAGGGAGTTTTTCTAAAATACGTGCTTAAACTCGATATCTTTATTGAAAAACCTTGCTTATATCTCATTGCTATATCATGATTATATTTTTACTAAAAACCCTCCATGAGATGTTTGTCATCATCAAAAAGGGGAGTCTGTGAATACATGCCTTGACAGATGATTTTGATGATTGACAAAGGAGTCTTGCAAATAGTCAACCGTGCAAAAAGTGGAAAAGAATACCAAGATGCGTATCAAGAATGATTGTTTCTCAAGTCTTTGGGTTCTGGTATTTATTTATCTTTATTAAGACAATTTGTAAGTAGTAATAAAAAGCTCTCAATTAAAATTAAATCACACACGCACAAAATATTTTGACATGCATATCTCGTGGCCGGATGTCGAAATGAGGAAGTCGGATGTCGAGCTGAGGAGGAAGTCGCGTGTCGAGATCTGAGGAAGTCGTATGTCGAGCTCTGAGTAAATCGGATGTCGAGAGGAGGAAGTCGGATGTTGAGCTCGAGGAAGTAGTATGTCGAATCGAGGAGGAGGTCGCGCGTGTCAAGCTTAGGTCGCGAACCGAGGTCGCGTGATGAGCTCTTGTCGCGCGTCGAGCCGATGATCCGTGTCGAGCCGATGAGGTCGCTTACCGAGGTCGCGTGTCTTCTTGATGAGGTCGCGTCCGAGCTATGAGAACCGAAATATGAGGAGGTCGTATGCCGTGGTTCCGAGGTCGTGTGCCGAGGCCTTTGCCGAGCCGCTCGTAGAGGTCGATGCCGAAATGTGTCGAGGTCGCCTGTCGAGCCGTGTTCGAGGTCGTCCGAGCCGCCTTCGTGAGGTCGATGCCGAGCCGCCTCCGTGTTTTCAACGCAACGGACAAATTCCAACGGATGATCCCTGTTCAACGGGCAAATCCTCAACGGACATTTTTTTTAAGTGCGTGAGACGCTCCTCGGTCGGTCTATAAATAAACAACGCTGTGCTCTTTCTTATAACACGAAAATACAACAACGCAGTGCTTAATTTTTGTGCCAAAAACTCTGTCAAATATTTTTCATCACTCACACTTATTTGAGCACAATTTTCTGAGAGTCTTTTTATTCTACAAAATTTGAGTTGTATTATTTGAGCTTCAATTTGTTATATCTGCACTATTGAGTGTATCTTTTTCGTCTCATTTTATTTGTGAAAATCATTTATTTTTGGGTAGGAATCCCAAGGTGTTCATAGAGAGGTGATATCTCTTGACCGTATTGCTCTGGTTTAGAGTTGTAAAGGTTTCTAGTGAACCGATTTAAAAGCTATTGTCTTTGTGAAAATCCCATGGTGTTTTGCTTTGGGGACAGGACGTAGGCCACAGGGGTGTTAGGTGGGCGAACCTGGATAATTTGTTGTGTGCTTTTTTACTCCTTATCTCTCTACTTTTCAGTCAATTAAATTTCTGTACTTTATTTTATTGTTATTTATATCTTACTATTTACTTTATTTTTAACTTGTTTGCAATTTATTCTTCAAGTGATTTATCTATTTCACATTAATATTTCCGCAACTCATAATTATCACTTATTTCTCCAAAAGTTTTTGAAAGCACAGTTCACACACAATTCACCCCCCTCTTGTGTTTGGAGTCACTTGTCAACACAATGCACATGATTCTGGAATATCGCAAAATACCCATATTAATGGGCTGTCGACTGGTCCACGCATAGGATACAACAGACCGACAATGTCCCCGCATAGGACTAACGACAACACTAAACTCCCCGCATAGGATTATCCATTTTAGGACTTTGATTCAGGTCGAAGTCTCTATGAATGCATGTCAAAATATATTCACATTTCCAACAGAACATGTCAACGCATATGATATTTTCAATAGGGCATAATTAAACAAATAGTTAATTATCCACCACAATATTTCACCGCGTATATCTCAAGCACAATAAAGCTTACAAATAAGTACATCACATTAACAATTTCAGAACCACACATAAGCTGACAATATCAAACATTCATCTCTAGGTAATATCTAGAAGTAGCCCTTACATAAATAGAGTTCCACATCCACGCTAACATCAGGACACGTCCCAAACTCTCGCACGCACGTACTCACGACCTTAACAACCCTAAAACAAAGACACTAAATCTTAAAAAAAACTCTAAATCGCTCGAAAATAACCCCTAGGTTATGGTTTGCAAACAAACCCCTAGAGCACACAGCCCAAGAATTCTTTTTAGTAATACTCACACTTAAAAACACTAAAACCATGTTAAAAATAATATTTTAAATACTTACAACTTATTCAAATCTTTATAACTTGCTCATAACTTTCTAACTAAACTTGAAATTTTAAAAATACTAGAAAATCATTTTCTTCCAAATCTCAAAACCATAAAATCAATACTAAAATAAAATATTCTTCACACTAATATTTTCAAGACTCCATCTTGTTCAAGAAATACAAAGATCTCTTTAAACTTTAGGTGTTTCATAGTCTTATTCAACTCAAACAACACTTAAAAAAAACAACTTTAAATCAAATATAATTTTTCTAAAAATTACTAAACTATAACAATAACTAAACTATGGAAGAAACAAGTTTTAAATCACAAAAATTTCTTCTTTCCTCCTTTGAAGCTCACGGCTTCAATAACAAAAATTAGAGGAAAAATAATTAATTTCCTTCCACAAAACTTCAATAACAAATATATCAAAACCAACTACTAAAATCCTAATAATCAAAACAAGACTTTAAGTAACAACTTTTTCTAAAAACTCTCCCCTAAGTCATTGCTTGAATCAAGCTCCAGGAGTACCAAAAACTAATTTTTTTAAAAATAGCAACAGTACAACAATTTTCAAAGCTTCTAAAATTAAACCAAGGGTTTCAAATATAATTAACTTTCCAGCGCGGTGGTGGGATTTTTTGACACGGTGGTCACCGGCAGAAGGTTCTCTAATCGTAAAATTTCTTTGTGCGTTCTGTTGCCAACGAGGAGAGGATTCCAAATATCCACTTAGTTTCTTGAACGGAGGCCCGTGGCGGCCAGAATCTCGCCAAAAAAGTGGCGGTTTGGGTTTTCGGATCCGTGTGTTTTCATAAAAAGATGGGATCTTTTGGTAGAGAATGATGAGCACATCACAGTGGTGGTCGTCGTTTGTTGAGACACAGCAGGAGATGGCCGGAAAACGAGCTCCAAGGAGAGACCTATTTTTCGATTTGCTCCAATCAAAATTCTAACCGGATAGATAGAAGGAAGATGAAGAGAGAAGTAACAATATGGTCTTAGTTTTCTGGTTTGAGCCTCATGGTGGCCGAAAATTTAGAGAGAAGGTGGTGGTTGTAGAGAGAGACGGTGGTGGTGGCCTCTTGTGTTTCTGGAAAAAGAAAAAAAAATAAAATAAAAGAGAAGATGAAGCTGAAAAAGTAGGTCCACGTCGCTGATGAAGGAAATAAAAGAAAGTGGTCATCTGGGTAATGATCCAATGGGTTTAAGTGAATGAGGGTGCACGGTGGTCTAAGAGAAAAATAGATAATGTCACGCTGGAGCATAAATGAGAGGAAAAGGGATTTTGAGTGAGAATTTGGTGGTTTTAAGTGATTGATAGTGTATCATAGGTCATGATTTAAAGGATCTGATTAAAAAAAGAAATGGTGTAAGAAATCATAGAATAAGAATATCATTCTACTCTAAATAAAAATAACAATATATATATATATATATATAACTATATAATACCGTTTCTTAAAAAAATAAATTTCTTACAAACACGCAAACAATATTACAACAAGTTACGATTCGGTTCTCATCGAAATTTGAATTCGTTTTTAATTTTTTATTTCGGATAAAAATTACCCGAAAATTCAAAATATGGCGAAAATCTATTAGAATTAATCGACGAATTTTGAACCATGAATTAATATAAAATATTAATTATTAAATTAAATTTCATCTTGACTTAATTCAATCACTTTCTTAGTCAACAAAAATTACGCGTTACCGCGTCAAACAGAAAACCTATAATAAGTTTAATTGATTAATTCACTTTAAAAGCAGCATACGTCTATGCTGTCTATTAATTTGAATTGACATCATAAATAATAATTATTTATAATAAATAAATTATTTAAAATGAATCAAAATAATTTCTCGTACTTTCAGTAAATCATTGAGGTGATCAGTCTCCACGACTTACATTCAAGTAACTGGGATATTATTGCTAAAACAATTTTTCTTAAAAATTAGGGTGTTACACTACCACCCCCTTTAAAATAGTTTCATCTTCAAAACTACACAGGTATTAAAATATGAAAATTACTTTACTCAAATCCATAAAAATAATTTGCAACTCATAAATGTTCACAATACATATTAATATAAGTATTACTATAATATTTATAGCTACATAATTAATATTACAATCACATCACATCATGCAGCAATACAATTAACTCTATAATACTAGGTATATATATCACACAGAATTACACAAGTAATATAATAGACGAAAAAGTACTTACGATCTACTGACGCTTTATTACGGAGCCACGACCTCTACTTATTCACGATTACGATTACGAACACGAACAAAACACGAATACGGCTAAATACTATCACCACAATAATACTACACAACCCCATACCTAAACATGGTCACACATATCAAAATACAAAACAACTTTAAAATTTTAAGAAAATTAAACCCCTTTCTCAAAGCAAATAGTTTGACAATAAAATAATTCCAAATCTTCTAAGAACATCATCAAAACAAAGGACTAATAAAAGCACGATCTTTCTCTTAAGAGTCAACCATTCTCATGGACATTAGAGATCCTTTGAGATTAGATTCTCATTATCTCAAAATTATTACAGATGCTTTAACTCAAAGCTTAAAACTAACTCTAAAATTTAAGGTCAATAAAATCGCTCCTCTTTAAAAAAAATTTAAATCAAAACTTTCTTAAAAAAAAATATTTATACACCAACAACAACAAAATTATTACTCACTAAGTTGTTGAAAATTGAAAATCATTTTTCTCTTTTCAAGGAACCCTACGGATTACGCATCCATTCCCAAAATTTTATTGTTTTCAAAATCATTCTAACCCCCACCTAAACTTTTTAACAAAAGGATTAACAATAAAACTGAACGTGAACACAAGAAGGGGGGTTGAATTGTGTTAAAAAACTTTTCGCAAACTACATAAAAACTTCAACACAAGTTCAAAACAGTTTTGTTTATCGGATGCAGAGAATTACTCAGGGCCGGATGCAGAAATTTAAACAGTTTATAAAAACTTGTTTTACTAAGCAAGGTAAAGATAAATAATGTAAAGCAGTAAAGAATGAGACTCAGAGATTTATACTAGTTCACCACCAACTGGTAGCTACGCCTAGTCCCTTCGTTCCTGAAGGATTTTCCACTATAATTGTGACACCCTCTACCCCGACATGGCATTTTAGCAATGTAAGAAGAAAAGAACAAGAAATAAAATTTTGATCCAAGTAAAAGCTTTTCATTTCAAATAAGGTAGGGCTGTCACTCTCAACTTGCGGAAATCAAACATAGTACAAGAGGGAAAACATCAAAAGGAGATAAACCCAAGGTTCTCCGATGTCACATTAATTCAGAGCTTCTCCCTAATTATTACATCAAAAAAATACAATAAATTGTTCAAAACAAAAATAAGTCTTCTATCTATTCCAACGAGCCATCACGATCACTCATCGGCATTAACATCCTCAACACCTGCAGTCACATCATCTATACATACCCAATGGGATATGCATAGCCACAAAAGTGGTTAGAAATCATGCACTCAAGTAGCACTTTAAGGTAAAGGAACTAAATGAACAATGCGCATAAACTGAACAACTCCTAACATCAACATTGTACCTACAACAACAACACATAATAACAACAACCATCTAAACACCACAGGCTACAACATCAACCACGACATTAGAATAACATCACGACATATGCACAACCAGGTATATTATCATCATAATGATGCATCTCTAGGACCATAACTATATGCATGTGGATCCATTTATAACGAGGCCGGGATACCTTGCCCGTTTCGGAATGCCATGTCCGTCATGCCCCAATAACAACAGGACCGGGATACCACGCCCGTCACGGGATACCTTGCCCGATTCACCCCATTAATCGTAGGGACCGGAAACCTCGCGATCACGGGATACCTTGCCCGATTCGCCCTTTTTAACCGTAGGACCGGGAAACCTCGCCCGTCACGGGATACCTTGCCCGATACGCCCTACTAGCAACAACAACAATGCCGACACCAGGATGCATGAACATGACCAAATGCGGTGTCTAACAATAACAACTTCTATCGCAATATCCTCTATAGAATAATAATAACGGCATCAATGAGACACTCATGATACAAGAACAATCAGCCAAGTGTCAACAAAATACATACAACAGCAGCAAAACTAACCAGTCAGTACGTTGACGAACCCCTTTTAACCAGCAACATAATAACAATCATCCTACTTAGCTAACTAAGTTTCAAACGCACAATACTTAACTCAATCATTTAATTAAATAATTATCTCATCCAAGTCTTATCATGCTAACCATTCTCTAGTTACCATTGGCAAGTTTTGGACATCTAATATAGTTCATAGGATATAGACTAACACGTGAGAAATGGCAGGATATTAAAGATACACGCGGCGGCCAGTGCCCAGAGGGCGCCTGGCGCCTGACAGAGTGGGGCGCCTGGCGCCCAGCTTCTGTCCAAAACCTTCCGTCGTGTGATTTCCACGCTTTTGGGGATCGTTTGGGGTACTGTTATGTCCTATAATTCATACTTGACACTAATCCAGAGTCCTTAGAACCACAACTATCTTTTATGGAATTATAGAATTCAAAACATGAGACCTTAAACCCAATCAACCCAACACTTAGCATTTTTACAGAGAATTCTGCATAATAGATTTTATATCCTTCCTACTATTCTTTTATTAAACACTTAAGGCTATAATAACAACATCAAGAAATCACCAAAATTGCCTATCATTTATTTAGTACATTTTATCTAGATTTTAACCTTTAAACCTATTACCCTTATTCCAATTTTCTGCATAATTTATTAGAACCAACACCACTACTTCAAACAATATTTTGCACTAACTAGCAAATCAATCATGCACAAATACTCAATCTCAAGACATGAAGTAGCAAATTCTAAAGAGCATGTTCATCACTTAGACACCAATCTCTCAACAAGGAAGTCACAGCATGTTGCAAACATCAACAGATAACATATGATCATAGGTGTTAATAACAAGGAATTTGCATCACGTTTCAAACACCAAAAGAAGCATAAAATCATGCACAAATACACAATCTCAAGACAGCATGTTCATCACTTAGACACCAATCTCTCAACAAGGAAATCATAGCATGTTGCAAACATCAACAGATAACATAAGATCATAGGTGTTAACAACAAGGAATTTGCATCATGTTTCAAACACCAAAAGAAGCATAAAATCATGCACTTCAACCACCAAACATCAATGAGTCAACCATCAACCGCAACCACAGCATCCAACCACAATATAATATCATAAAATCAATAAGGAACATATTTAAACATCAATTTACTGGTTTTAGATTGATTTTCTCGTCACCATGGTGACGGTACTCTCTCATGGCAACCGCGCGAGGCTTAGGGATCTTGGGACATCCCTATTGTTCATTCGCATTCCGTAAACCCACTACATGAGCATCAAACTACCCCCTTACCTCTTAGAATTTCGTGCTCTGGATAGGGTATATGAACTCCAAGCTTTTCCTCTCCCTTCGTGGCTTTCTCCATAAAAGCACAAGGATAGGTGATGAGAAGTGAGAAAACTAATGTTTGGAACCCTAACGGTGATCATAAACTGAAACTTAGATTAGAGGCATTACCTTAAACCCAAGCCCTCCAAGAATGATGAAGGATGTTGGTAGAGCAAAGCCCCAACAACGGTTCTTCAGTCCCAAGAGTAAGGTTGAAACTCACCAAGTGCAGAAAAATAGAGAGAATGGAGAAGTGAGATTTGATTTTTGGTGAGAGTTTTCCAAACGTGATTAGGGTTCAAAGCTGAGGCTTAGTGGTTGGTTTGTAACCCTAACATGTAATCTTAGTGAATTGGGTCGAGTTTGGGTCCAATGGGTCGAATTACATGTCCAAAAACGCAAGAAAACACGCAAAAACGTGCAGAAATCACCTGTCAGCAGGCGCCTGGCGCCTGGAATGGGCGCCTGGCACAGGCTCTCGGTGATCCCCGGGCGCCTGCGCTTGAGTCTGGGCGCTCAGCGCTACTGCATCACTGTTTTGGTTGTATCTGGAGCTACAGATATCCGATTGAGGCATTCTTGGTGGCGTTGGAAAGCTAAGAGAATTTCCTACAATATTCTCTCTAATAGGCTTATCCAACTTCGGGCTCTAACAGGATCAAAAATGCAATTGAAATATACTATAATATTCCTAAGTGTTACACTTGCATTGTATTGACTCCAGAGAGCATATCTAGAGTTGTAGGTATCGAAATCGAGTCGAACTAAAGCCAACTAAAAGATAAGAGATAACGCTATAACTTTATTGAAGGGACTTAAATCCAATTGAGTTGTTAAGGGGTTCGAAAATGGGGAATACGAAGACTGAAATAACTAAACATACGAATAAAGGTACATCTAGATACTCAATCGGCTGAAGGAATGGTAAAACATATGAAACCCATCCCAAGCAACTATAAGCATGTTCTAATACCCTAAGACATATCCTAATCTTGAAGGATGAAAAAATTTGGGCTGTTACAATAATTAACTGATTACAATTTCCTCAAGAGTATTCTTCTGCCACAAACTTGACAATACTCTCAACTTCTCAAAACGACTCAGTATAGTCGAGCCTTTGAGGAACAAACCCTTAACTAGGCCAAATACAGTTTACAAAAGATATTATGATTTTGATAACAATCAAAATAACTCTCACAGAGAGGATGAAAAGATTAAGCTCAAAACAGAATAGCTTTCTAAAAGAAAGTATAAGGCCGAGTTGATTCAATGTAGACCAGAAACTTGGCACGAAGCTTGATTGCACACTTGAGTAATATTGCTTTCACAATGAAGTTTCTTCACGTTTCTCTAACTCTTCTTCAATGAATACCTTGGGGTATTTATAGGAGTCTTCAAGGGTATTACCGTTGCAGTAAAAATATCTCCTTGCTATTGAGTGAGGTAATTTGAAATGTAGTCCTTTTCATCCTTTCCAGAGAATATCAGAATAGTACACATTACCGTTTTCGTACTATCAGCAATTTGCAATTGCCTTGTACGATTTTTTGTCTTATGCTAAAGGTGTCACCTTTGCTTCCTCGTACATCAAAATGAGCGCACAAAATCAAATTCGAATTAGTTCGAGCAGTCGGTGAGAGCAAAACGTGATCATCACGTGCTTCATTAAAGAGATCGACGCCGCTCGAATGCAGGACGGACGCTCGTAGCAATTGAGTGTTCCACGTGTCAAGAAGTTGCCTTCTTTGGGCGCTTCTTTGTTAGCAAGACGCTGAAGTGAGTTCGGATGCTGACACTAGTGGATTGTATTCAATTCTTTTGTATATTTCTTCTTCTTCCTTGAGTGATTTGTACATATATAAATGAAGCTTTTGATACCTGTACACTCAAAGATATGTCAGAAGATAAATTGTTCTCTTGAGAAATATTTTGTTATCATCAAAATCAATGAGGGTCTAAACTTCTCAATCGTTTAGGTTCCAACAATCTCCCCCTTTTTGATGATGACAAATATCTAAGGTTGATGAACAATTTAGTTTCAAAATGACATCAAGGGTCTCCCCCTGAATTTAACAATTTTGATATATAAGACAATTCTAATATTAAGGCGATAGTTGATAAACAAATTCAATTAAGTGATCACAAAAATACGTAGATGTATCAGAGCATATTTTTAACAAATTGAGATCGGATGCTGATTTTCATTATATCAAAAAGATTGATTTTCATTTTATCAAATTTATTTCATTGTACCAAATTTATTGATCATTATTAGAGCACTGGATCAATGAATATTATCGCATTAATAAATAACCACACAAATGCTATGTATGAAATGCTATGCATGATACTTCAGTTCCGGAGTATGAACATCGGACGGTGAATTGGTCAAATCAGATTTTCATGTGTTCATCATACCTTTCTTTTACTTCCCCTTTTGTCATCAGACAAAAAGAGTGTAAAACACATCATAGTCAAAATAAGACTTAGAAAAATTTGAATATAAGTCAGATGTAGGTATATATAAACAGATAATCAGAGCAAAATTAATGTATATATATAAGTGTACCAACAAAACAAAACAAAATTTATATCACACAAAGATAAATAAATTCAAGGGTTTGGAAGAGGTGGTGGAGGGACGTTGAGACGTTCATATAGTAATTTCAGAGCAGTCTCCAGCTGAGTGACTTTCATGTTTGTGGCCTTCATTTCTTCAAACTCTGCTTTGGGAATGGTGACCATCTCAACTGCAGGAGTAGAAGTAGAAGGTCCAGCTTCTGGTACTGTTGTAGGTTTCATCTTCTGATGCTCTGCTAGCACCCAGTTGGATAGCGTCAGTCTCAATTCCTTCTTCCGTTGAGCTCTTAGAAAGAATGCATCATTTGGTATAAACCATTTGATGAGATTTCCATGTTTTCTGAGCTCAGATTCTGCTTGAATTTTCCTTTTATACTTCACATCTTCTGGATACAGCAAATCCATGAAGATGATTTCTCTGTGTAGAACTACATCAGCAGTGAAAGCATCAAACCTATTTCTAGCTTCTTCTCCCCTTATTCTTCTGATAAAGACACTCAATGCTTCAAAAGTGAAAGAGAGTGCTTCATTTTCTACCAGGTATACTCTTCGCATATTTTTTCTGTCATCTTCTTCTAGTACTAGGGGGACAAGGCATGGTAACATGGCTTTGTCTTTCCAAGACTCAGACCATTGACTCCAAGTAAATCCAATGTCAAAGTGCTTGGTCACAGCAGCCCATTGGACATATACCTTCATGCAGTCAAGAGGCCTGATTACTGAACACCTGAACATATCATCGAAGTAGACTGTTCCAAGATTGATGTCAGTAATTCTGCTGATTGTGCCAACTGTTGGAATAGTGGCCTTCTCGGCATTGCAGCAGTTTGAGGAGCCAGTTCTCCATTCATCTTCCTTCAGAGAAGTCAGGTAAAACCTTCTGGCATGATCCTCAGAGATCTTGGCAATCGGAAGCTTAGAGAATTCCTTAAGGTTGTACTTTTTGGGAGCCTTCTCATACTCCGTGAGCCCGATCTTGCTGAATGGCTGCTTGCCAGGAGCAGGTTCTTTCCTTTTCCCAGGGATAGACCAAGGTAGCCACCTTTGTCTGTCTGATACAATCTTCACTGTTACAGATGAAGGATCCCTGTACTGTCTAATTACTTCAATCTTCTTCATCTCAAGACAGTGTGCCATGAAGGCAACTTCTTCATCTGTGATCCACCTTCGGCATTCTTCCAATGTGAGCGGTTCAGATTGTGGTAGGGATCTAGGAAGGTCAACAGATAAGGGAGTTGCTCTGCTACCAGATGCTGGTCTCAATTTTCCTTTAAATGACATCTGAAATTGGTCTTCTCCATCTTTGAAGGTAGCACTCATCGGAGGCAATCTCGATCTGGCGACTCGGAGGTGAAGGTTTTCAAATGCCATGTGGAGGGACGATTGTAGATGCTATGATATATCTCATACTTAACAAACCGTGGTTTGTATGAGACATTCTTCCTTCCACCAGCGTCTGTAGGTTTATGGGTAATGGTGAGTAAGGTAGGAGTGGTTTTGGTGATTTTGTAGGTTTTAGGTGTGTAGGGTTTGAAGGGATTAACGGGAGGTACTTTGAATAATAGGTTAAAGGGATGAGAGTGAAGTTTGGAAATATATGTGGTAAGTGAAGTATTTGAGGAATTTTGTAGTAGGTCAAGGTTGAGTGTAGTGGATGATGGTTGGGTAGGTTTAGGAAGGTAGAGGTTTGTCGGAGGCTCATTCTGGTTTTCTTGGTTTGTGTTTGTGTTTGTGGTTGTGAAACAGACAATGGTGGTGCAGGAATAACATCATGAGCATCAAACACAGATACTGATTCATCAGCAGTAAAATCAAGTACCTTTGGGTTAATCTCTGAAGACTTGACCAACCTTCTTTTCGATCCTCTCGTGACAACAACAGCCAGAGGAGGAGGAGGGATCTGCTTCCCTTGACCGGACGCTGAAGCATCCTTTTCAGCTGCTGGTCTAAACTATTTCTCCAAGACCTTTCTGATGGGAATTCTATGCTCATCTTCTGGTTCTTTAACAGTAGGTGCAGGAGCCACCTTCTGCTTTGTTCTTCTGGTCTCCCTTGAAGGAGACTCAGCAGGTCTTTTCACACCAGTCATTGAGCTTCTGGTGGTTTTCTTTTCAGCTTCTCCTTCCTGTTGCTCTATTTTCACTTTCTTGATCATAGAGCCAGTAATTAGCTGCATCCTGATCAAACTGTTGACTCCAAAAACTTCTGGACGAACAACAGCACCAACACCAAAGTATTTTTCTTTTTCCTCTGTGTTGATGGAGTCAGTCAGCTTCCTTACAATGCCGTATTTGATCATCATAATGGAGAGAAGGACTCCATAAGGGATTATCTTGACGATATTCTTCTTATCAACACTCTTCCTTGAGAAGACAAGGGCGTTTATCAGATTGTTGATAATCATCCTTGGCAGATTGATTTTTTTCCCTTCCATGTAGTTCCTCATAATGAACTTTTGCTCGTAGTTCACTATGTCGCTTAAACCAGCCTTCAGAATCACGCTCTTGGCGATGATTTTGTGCAGTACTCGGTAGTGGCTTTTCAAGTCTTTGGCCATGGGAGTGATGTTCTTCTTCTTCAGTTCACGGTAGTTCTCAAACAGAGCTTCGTTGACGTTTTCAAGTCCTCTGTAAGCATCAGCCCAGTTTGAATGGTAACTGATTCCTTCACACGGACACTTGATCATCTGAGCAATAGAGTTGATGGTGAAGCGTAGTTTGAAGCCTCTGATGTGTCCTTCTATGACTTCCAGGAGTAAGTCGCATTCCCGTAACTCCTTAATAGCGTAGCTCAGTACATCAACAGGTTCCCAGATGAAGTAGTTTTTCCAGCCCAGTTTCTCAATACCTTCTTCAAAATCAAACCCGTACAGCTTGAAGTTCTAAAAATCAACCCGGTTCTCATTCAGAAGTTTTGCCTCAGAGAAGACGTCGAAGGTAGCAGTATATTGTCCAATCTTTCTGTCGGCCATTGCAGCAGTTGAAGAGAAGGTGATGAAGGTTTTAGGGTTTGCAAACACACACACACACACAGAGAAAGAGAGACAGAGAGAAAGAGAACGGTTTTGCAAAAAACGCAGAGTGAAATGATAGAGCGAAAAATGTGGAGTAGTGGGAAAGTTGATAGAAAATGGTACAGTCCTTTTTCAAAAAATCGCTTCACATTTCCACATAAAAATTAAATAAAAAAGAAAAGAGAATAAAGATTCGCCTTTTCATTAAATGCAGACGCCAAAAGAAAAGTAAGATCAAGAAAAAGATTTTATTGATAAACATAAATAATTATGACTCAGTAGATGTGATGAGACGCTTAAGTCCTTAACACGTGTGACACGTGTGGGTGTGCTCGGACGCACGCAACCGATTCACCAGACGATGAGTTATGATGCATATGACAAATAAAATGCTTATTCATATATATGCTTATGTCATACCAGATGCTGAGATAGTGCATATTATCTGACGCTGAGATTAATCATTCTTCTATAAGATGAAAGTTTAAATTTCTTCTTATAAAATTGAATCTATCTTCAGCAAGGGGTTTTGTAAATATGTCAGCCCACTGATGATCAGTGTCTACAAATTTTATTTCGAGAATACCCTTCTGAACATAGTCTCTTATAAAATGATGCTTAATCTCAATGTGCTTGGCTCGTGAATGCAATATGGGATTTTTAGTAAGACAGATTGCAGAAGTATTATCACAAAAGATAGGAATGTTACTCTCTTTTATCAGATAGTCTTCAAGTTGATATTTCATCCACAGAAGTTGAGAGCTGCAACTTCTTTCTTTGAAATATACTCAAACCTGCTTTGTTGAGAGTGCAATCGTGCTTTGCCTTTTGCTTGACCAAGATACAAGATTTGCTCCAAGGAATTGGCAGCTTCCACTTGTGCTTTTTCTTTCAATTCGGTCTCCAAAGAAAGTCGACATCACGAAACCTACTAACTTGTAATCTTTTGATTTCTTATAAAGCAAACCAAGATTAGTAGATCCTTGCAAATATCTAAAGATTCTTTTAACAGCACTCAAGTGTGATTCTCTAGGATCTGATTGAAACCTAGCACACAGACAGACGCTGAACATAATATCAGGTCTTGAAGCTGTAAGATAAAGTAGAGATCCAATCATACCTCTGTACATCTTCTGATCTACCTTTTTACCAGTTTCATCTTTATCAAGAATACGTGTGGGATGCATAGGAGTACACATAGGTTTGCAATCCACCATTTTGAATTTCTTTAGCAATTCCTTGATATATTTGCTTTGATGTATATATATACCATCATTGCATTGTTTGATTTGAATTCCAAGGAAAAACTCCAGTTCACCCATCATGTTCATCTCGAATTCATCCTGCATTAGCTTAGAAAATTCTTTGCAAAGGCTTTCATTAGTAGCTCCAAAAATAATGTCATCAACATATATTTGAACAATTATAAAGTGCTTGTTTGATGTTTTTCTAAAAAGAGTTGTGTCTACTAGACCTCTGGAAAATCCATTTTTCATAAAAAATGTACTCAGTCTTTCATACCAAGCTCTGGGAGCTTACTTAAGACCATAAAGGGCCTTTTTGAGTTTGAAGACATGTTCTGGAAATTCAATGTCTTCGAATCCAGGAGGTTGTTTTACAAAGACTTCCTCAGTTATAAAACCATTCAAGAAAGCACTTTTGACATCCATTTGATAAAGAATTATATCATGATGTGCAGCAAAAGAAAGCAAAATGGGTATAGCTTCTAACCTTGCAACAGGTGCAAATGTTTCTGTAAAATCAATACCTTTTTCCTGTGAGTACCCTTGAGCAACGAATCTTGCCTTGTTTCTCACAACCTTTCCATCTTCATCAAGCTTGTTTCTAAATACCCATTTAGTGCTAATAGCTTGCTTATCTTCTGGTAAGGTAACCTGCTTCCATACATCGTTTCTTTACTGATTCAACTCTTCTTGCATGGCCAGAATTCAGCCTTCATCTTTCAATGCTTGATCAATCGTTTTAGGTTCCATTTCTGAGAGTAGTTCCATATCTGCATGCTCTTTAAAAGAGGATCTGGTTCTTACTTTATCTCCAGGTTTTCCTAAGATCTGATCTTTAGGATGATTGGCTTTGTATTTCCAAACTCTTTTCTCAATTCACGAAGATTCTTGTGTCTGGTCACCATCGGCGATGAAGATGTAGGTTCACTATTTGTAGTATTACCTATATTTAATTTCAAAACAATTCATCTAGCTCGACATGGCGTGTCAGGCTTCTTGTCATCAAATTTGACATGAATGGATTCTTCTCTTGTCATAGTTTCTTTATTGTATATTCTAAAATCTTTAGATCTTTCGAATATCCCAAAAGATTCCTTTGTCGACTTTTCAATCAAACTTACCAAGCTGATCCTTAGTATTTAAAATGTAACACGTGCAACCAAATGAATGAAAATATGATATGTTTGGTTTCCTTCCTTTCCACAGTTCATATGGAGTCTTCTTCAAAATAGGTCTAATAGAAATTCTATTTTGAATGTAACAAGCTGTGTTTACTGCTTCTGCCCAAAAATGTTTTGCAATATTAGCCTCATTGATCATGGTCCTGGCCATTTCTTGGAGGGACCTATTTTTCCTTTCTACAACACCATTTTGTTGAGGTGTCCTAGGAGAGGAGAAATTGTGGGAGATGCCGTTGTCATCGCAAAATTTTTGAAAGCTTTCATTTTCAAATTCTCCCCCATGATCACTTCTAATAGAAGATATGCAAATTCCTTTTTCATTTTGAACTATTTTGCAGAATACAGTAAATACATTGAATGACTCATCTTTGTGAGCAAGGAATCTAACCCATGTCCATCTAGTGAAATCATCAACAATGACTAACCCATATTTCTTTCCAGTTAAAGAGGCTGTCCTTGTTGGACCAAAAAGATCAAGATGCAAAAGCTCAAGTGGTCTAAAGGTTGAAACAACATTTTTTGAATGAAAAGAAGTTGTAACTTGTTTTCCTCTTTGACATGCCTCACAGAGAGCATCGGATTGATACTTGAGATTTGGTAAGCCTCTGACAAGACTGTGCTTGTTTAGTTTTGAGATTAATCTCAAATTGGCATGACCCAATCTCTTGTGCCAAATCCATTGTTCTTTGTCAACAGACATGAGACACTTGGCATCTTGTTTTGCAAGTTCAGAGAGATCAATTTTGTAAATATTTTGTTTCCTCTTAGCAGTAAAGAAAGTAGAGCCGTCTTTCTTGCTTTTTACTAGACATCCAGTTTTTGTAAAGATGACTTCATAACCATTGTCACATAATTGACTTATGCTCAATAAGTTATGTTTAAGTCCTTCAACATATAGTACATTATCAATAGAGGGAAGAGACCGTTTACCAATGCGACCAATTCTAACTATTTTACCTTTCTGGTTTCCTCCGAAACCAACGAATCCAGTTTCTTTAGGCCTTAGTTCTTGGAACATATGCTTTTCTTCCGTCATGTGACGCGAGCATCCACTGTCTAAGTACCAAGATAGGTGTGTTGACTTTGTTACTAAGCATGTCTGCAACATAAACTATTTTATCTTTAGGTACCCATATCTTTTTGGGTCCTTTCTTGTTAGTTCTTGAAGGAGGCTTATCCTTCACAGTTTTAAAAATAGTACATGCACTTTTCAAATGACCAGGTTTATTGCAGTAAGTATAGTGCAAGCATTTACTATGATTATTGGATTTATCAGATGCTGAATCATTTTCTAAAAGAGGTTCATCTGATATATAACCAAGACCATGAGTTGTCGTTTTACTGACACCCCAAATCATTGAAGCTTGCTTGCTACGAGTTACACTTTCTGCAAGAAATTTTTGAAAAGCATATTCATAATCATTTGATTTGCATTTAGGATTACTTGTAACTTTAGAGCTTTCAGCTTGAGAGCTCTCGGCAGAGCTCTCGACAGTTGCTTATTAGCGATCGAGCTGGTTATCCATCGATGTTGATTTTCGCTTTTTAAACGATTTTCTTTATTAGTCTGATTTTTCTTTGTTTAAAGTTTAAAAATCTTGTGATAATTTTGAAAATTTCTTTTTCAAATTCTTATACTCAACGAGAGAGAGTGGCGAGTCCTTAAGCGGATCATCAAATGCAAGTTGAAGTTGAGTAGGAATCATATACTATTACCTCTTCAACTTCTTCTTACGAATCAAGGTCGATTATGCGCCATGAGAGCGAGATTTGCTTCTTCTTCATTATCTTCCTCAGATGAGGATGAATCTAGATCTTCCCATGTAGCCATGAGGCTCTTCTTCTTTTTCTTGAAAGAACTTCTTGTGGACTTCTCCTTAAGATTAGGACATTCGGACTTGGAATGTCCAGGCTTTTTATATTCATAGCAAATGACTTGAGCCTTGTCCTTGCTCTCTTTCTTGCCCTTAGTATCTTTCTTATGAAACTTCCTCCTGAAGTTTCTCTTCTTCCACGTTCTTTGTATCTTCCTGGATATAAACACGAGCTCATCTTCAGATGTGTCAGCATCTCCTTCTAAAGCTTCATCTTCTGATTCCTCTTCTACAACCTGAAGGGCTTTGGAAGAAGCTGACTTTATGTTGAGAGACTTTTAAGGCAATAGACTTGCCCTTTTTGACCAGGTTCTTCTTCATTTAGCTCAAGTTCATGAGCTTTCAACGAACTCATAAGATCTTCAAGTCGTAAGACATTTAGATCTTTTGCTTCTGAATAGCATTGACCTTGGGTCTCCCTTTGCTTAGTCAAGCTTCTTAAGATCTTTCTAATATGGTCGTGTAGTGTAACTTTTTCCAAGGGCACGTAACCCATGAACAAGTGTTTGAAATCTTCCAAACATAGTTTCAATGTTTTCACCATCTTCCATTTTGAATAACTCATATTGGCGAACCAACATGCTAGCTTTGGTTTCTCTTACTTGGCGAGCCTTCGTAAGATAAAACAAGTGAGTCCCAATTTCTTTAGCGATGCTCGAATTTGCCACATTTATCATATTCTTTTTCTATCATAGCACAGATAAGAATGAATCTAGCCTTTTGATTGATTTGATATCTCTTTTTCTGTTCATCGTTCCAATCTTCTCTGGCTATCGCAACACCACGAGGGTTAGTGGGAGGAATATAACCACTTTGAACTATATCCCACAACTCAAGTTGTTGTGTCTCAAAGAAAAATTTTATCTTATCTTTCCAGTAATCAAATTTTTCTCCGTTGAATAGAGGAGGACGGTTCATATGACCACCTTCAGTAGACATGTTCACAGTATATGATCTTTTCTCTTAACACTGTTAAGTGCTCAACCAAGAGGGCGAGCTCTGGTACCAATTGAACGTGAACACAAGAAGGGGGGTTGAATTGTGTTAAAAAACTTTTCGCAAACTACGTAAAAACTTCAACACAAGTTGTTCAAAATAGTTTTGTTTATCGGATGTAGAGAATTAATCAAGACCGGATGCAGAAATTTAAGCAGTTTATAAAAACTTATTTTACTGAGCAAGGTAAAGATAAATAATGTAAAGCAATAAAGAATGACACTCAGAGATTTATACTAGTTCACCACCAACTGGTAGCTACATCTAGTCCCTTCGTTCCTGAAGGATTTTCCACTATAATCAACTGATTACAATTTCCTCAAAAGTATTCTTCTGTCACAAACTTGACAATACTCTCAACTTCTCAAAACGACTCAGTACAGTCGAGCCTTTGAGGAACAAACCCTTAACTAGGCCAAATACAGTTTACAAAAGAGATTATGATTTTGATAACAATCAAAATAACTCTCACAGAGAGGATGAAAAGATTAAGCTCAAAACAGAATAGCTTTCTAAAAGAAAGTATAAGACGCTGAGTTCAGTTCAATGTAGACCAGAAACTTGGCACGAAGCTTGATTGCACACTTGAGTAATATTGCTTTCACAATGAAGTTTCTTCACGTTTCTCTAACTCTTCTTCAATGAATACCTTGGGGTATTTATAGGAGTCTTCAAGGGTATTACCGTTGCAGTAAAAATATCTCCTTGCTATTGAGTGAGGTAATTTGAAATGTAGTCCTTTTCATCATTTCCAGAGAATATCAGAATAGTACACATTATCGTTTTCGTACTATCTGCAATTTGCAATTGCCTTGTACAATTTTTGTCTTATGCTAAAGGTGTCACCTTTGCTTCCTAGTACACCAAAATGAGCGCACAAAATCAAATTCGAATTCCGTTCCAGAACAGTCTGAGGCTGAGAGCAAAAATGTGATCATCACGTGCTTCATTAAAGAGATCAGGCCTTCGCTCGAGCAGGACTGGCGCTCGTAGCAATTGAGTGTTCCACGTGTCAAGAAGTTGCACTCTTTGGGCGCTTCTTTGTTAGCAAGACGAAGTGAGTTCGGATCTTTGACACTAGTGGATTGTATTCAATTCTTTTGTATATTTCTTCTTCTTCCTTGAGTGATTTGTACATATATAAATGAAGCTTTTGATACCTGTACACTCAAAGATATGTCAGAAGATAAATTGTTCTCTTGAGAAATATTTTGTTATCATCAAAATCAATGAGGGTCTAAACTTCTCAATCGTTTAGGTTCCAACAAAAACATTTCTCTACAAATTCTAAATTACAACTAACCATAAAATCATTGGAAACTTAAGTTAGAAAAAAATTTGGAATCAAACCTCACACATAAATATATGGGTCACATGTTATACTCCCAATTTAACAACAACTTCCAAAATTTCCTTCAACACTACTTACGCATGAAACTTAGTTTTCCAACCTACAACATGATGAAAATATTTTTCAGCATCAACTCTCTCAACAATAACAAATCAAAACATTTTCAAGGAAACATTGAAATCATAAAAAAGAAATTATATGAGAGGAGGAACAAAAACATTTCAAATCTTAGCTACCAAATTATAATCAACAAGATCATTAATAAACAATACAAAAATTGAAAATAAAGAATTAAAATGCTCACCTAGAGCTCCTCCAAGAACTCGCGGTGTTAAGGCATCAACAGAAACAGCACATCAAAACTCTCAAAATTATTAACATTAACAATAGCACCCACATCAACAAATAACAAGAAAAGAAAAGGGAATCTTCCTCCAAAATCATCCTAAGGCTCGCGGTTTCTCAAGAAGGAAGTAGAAGAGAATGCAATTCTCTCACACATAATTCACTATCACACGGTTTTGGATTACCTAAGGGAGGAATTTGAAAGAAAATGGGGTCTGTGGAGTTGGACTCGCCGCAGCGTACAAGAAGAAGAAAAGGGGAGGAAACCGGTTCTCTCTCTCTCCACTAACACTACACAAATAATGCAACTTATCTCCACTCCCTTTTCTTTTAAGCGTGATCGACAGAATAGTAAAAGAATCAATTAAAATCTTCTTTTTTTTAAAAAAAAAAGTAGCCGGTCACATATCCCAAAAGAAGGAAAAAGAATCTAAATTTTTCACCACTCACACTAATACCCAACAACACACTATTCCCCACTTTTCTTTTTAATCGTGGCCGACCAAAATAATAAGAGAATCATTAAAAATCTTTTTTTTCCTCAAGTGGCCGGATAGAGAATAAAAGAATGGAAGGGATAGTCTCACAAAATATTGGTCCTAGTCCTCATCACCTATTAATACTAACACTAAAATGGAATATTTTCTTTTGCACCCTTTTACGAGTGAATGATCGACCAAGTGAGAAAGGAAAAGGTAAAAGAAATGAGTTATTCAACTATACTTGGCTCTTCTTCAAAGAAAATCTTCCATGACTCAAGAAATAAGGATAAGGTTTAGTAAAAATTTAGGTACTACCCAACACTAGCTAGACAACTAGTCACGCACTAACCCCACTACCAGCAACTCTCACTAACCCTCTAGATTCCATTTAACTGAGTCAAATGGGTTTCACACAAATTAAATTGTCACAAGACATTTAATTAACACTTTCTAGAAAATAATTACGTATAATATTTTCAATAAAAAATATTAATAGGTTCATAATAATTAAACAATCAAACAATCAACTACATATAATCACAGCAGTACAAGAATACACCACTGCGAAAACATAAATGTTAGTAGCAAACATGTCACACTCTGAAAATCATGAAATATTTTTTTTTTCAAATCTAGTATGTATTAAAATAATTCAAACATCCAACATTGTGGTTTATATCTAGAAACACTAATATTTCAAAGATCATGCTAAATAATAATAGTAATAATAACAGCGTCTCCTACAACTAATCCCGAAATCTCATCTCTTGAACTATCAACTTTAACAGAAAAGATAGTTCGTCTCTGAGGTACTGGATTCTCACAAGGATTTACAGCCTCATTAGAACCCCACAACAATTTTGTGTCTCATCACACATTGTTTCAATTAAGAAACAATTTCAAACAATTTCAAGTAGAGTTACTCCACTTGAGGAACAAGCAAAACACAAAAACACAATTGGACCCCTCACAGTCTGTTCTCTATAAAACCCGACACTTGACCAACTATAGTTTCCCAACTTACAGTCCGGTTAGAACCGAACCGCTCTGATACCACATTTGTAACACCCCGTTCCTAGAGCGCTACTAAACTAACTATTACTCTTGCCAGTTTGAAAATGGAATACGCTGCTTGCATGGTTTTAAAAAATGTGGACCTATCTTTTTATTTTTATTTTATTATTAGTTATTTTTTAAACTTCTTTGAAAAGAGCAGTCAAAGCATTGCAGCATTTTCGAAAAGTGGTGAATAAATAAAACACCATGTTCAACTCACAATAACCATACAAGTAGATTTATTTAAATATACACACATGACAATTCAAGTCTTGAAAACATAATACACTTATTCCAACATTGTAATTAAAACAGTACACACCCTATAGCTGGTCGGCACACTACAACACTTACTAGACCTCTAGTATGTTTCAAGCAACACACAAGGCAGATAGCCAGATAGGATTATCCTCAGCTACGCTTGATAGCAATCTCGAACACTCTGTAGTTTTCGAGATCTGGGTTACAATCATTGATCGAAAGAACCACGGGCAAGAGTCAACTTCTTACAAAAAGATAGATACAATTGCAACAGCATATATCACAATTAACCATATTACATAGACATAATATAATATGAAACCACATTCTTCAACATAGATAAATAATCATGTCATTAACATTAGAAAACAGCTCAATAAGGATGCACATAATTCCTTATTGATGCAACTACATGCCAATGCACATGATTCCGGAATATCGCAAAATACCCATATTAATGGGCTGTCGGCTGGTCCACGCATAGGATACAACTGACCGACAATGTCCCCGCATAGGACTAACGACGACACTGAACTCCCCGCATAGGATTATCCATTTTAGGACTTTGATTCAGGTCGAAGTCTCTATGAATGCATGTCAAAACATATTCACATTTCCAACAGAACATGTCAACGCATATGATATTTTCAATAGGGCATAATTAAACAAATAGTTAATTATCCACCACAATATTTCACCGCCTATATCTCAAGCACAATAAAGCTTACAAATAAGTACATCACATTAACAATTTCAGAACCACACATAAGCAGACAATATCAAACATTCATCTCTAGGTAATATCTAGAAGTAGCCCTTACATAAATAGAGTTCCACGTCCACGCTAACATCAGGACACATCCCAAACTCTCGCACGCACGTACTCACGATCTCAACAACCCTAAGACAAAGACACTAAATCTTAAAAAAAACTTTAAATCGCTCGAAAATAACCCCTAGGTTATGTTTGCAAACAAACCCCTAGAGTACACAGCCCAAGAATTCTTTTTAGTAATACTCACACTTAAAAACACTAAAACCATGTTAAAAATAATATTTTAAATACTTACAACTTATTCAAATCTTTATAACTTGCTCATAACTTTCTAACTAAACTTGAAATTTTAAAAATACTAGAAAATCATTTTCTTCCAAATCTCAAAACCATAAAATCAATGCTAAAATAAAATATTCTTCACACTAATATTTTCAAGACTCCACCTTGTTCAAGAAATACAAAGATCTCTTTAAACTTTAAGTGTTTCATAGTCTTATTCAACTCAAAAAACACTTAAAAAAAACAACTTTAAATCAAATATAATTTTTCTAAAAATTACTAAACTATAACAACAACTAAACTATGGAAGAAACAAGTTTTAAATCACAAAAATTTCTTCTTTCCTCCTTTGAAGCTCACGGCTTCAATAACAAAAATTAGGGGAAAAATATTTAATTTCCTTCCACAAAACTTCAATAACAAATATATCAAAAACAACTACTAAAATCCTAACAATTAAAACAAGACTTTAAGTAACAACTTTTTCTAAAAACTCTCCCCTAAGTCATTGCTTGAATGGTTTCAAATAAATTAACTTTCCGGCGCGGTGGTGGGATTTTTCGGCGCGGTGGTCACCGGTGGAAGGTTCTCTGATCGTAAAATTTCTTTGTGCGTTCTGTTGCTAACGAGGAAAGGATTCCAAATATCCACTTAATTTCTTGAATGGAGGCCCGTGGCGGCCGGAATCTAGCTGGAAAAGTGGCAGTTTGGGTTTTCGGATCCGTGTGTTTTTCCTAAAAAAGATGGGATCTTTTGGTAGAGAATGATGAGCACATCACAGTGGTGGTCGTCGTTTGTTGAGACACGGCCGGAGATGGTCGGAAAACGAGCTCTAAGGAGAGACCTATTTTTTGATTTGCTCCAATCAAAATTCTAACCTGATAGATAGAAAGAAGATGAAGAGAGGAGTAAGAATATGGTCTTAGTTTTCTGGTTTGAGCCTCATGATGGCCGAAAATTTAGAGAGAAGGTGGTGGTTGTAGAGAGAGACGGTGGAGGTGGCCTCTTGTGTTTCTGGAAAAAGAAAAAAAAATAAAAGAGAAGATGAAGCTGGAAAAAGCAGGTCCACGTCGCTGATGAAGGAAATAAAAGGAAGTGGTCATCTGGGTAATGATCCAATGGGTTTAAGTGAGTGAGGGTGCACGGTGGTCTAAGAGAAAAGTAGATAATGTCACGCTGGAACATAAATGAGAGGAAAAGGGATTTTGAGTGAGAATTTGGTGGTTTTAAGTGATTGATGGTGTATCATAGGTCATGATTTAAAGGATCTGATTAAAAGAAGAAGTGCTGTAAGAAATCATAGAATAAGAATACCATTCTACTCTAAATAAAAATAACAATATATATATAACTATATAATACAGTTTCTTAAAAAAATAAATTTCTTACAAACACGCAAACAATATTACAACAAGTTACGATTCGATTCTTATCAAATCAGAATTCGTTTTTAATTTTTTATTTCGGATAAAAATTACCCGAAAATTCAAAATATGACAAAAATCCATTAGAATTAATCGACGAATTTTGAACCTTGAATTAATATAAAATATTAATTCTTAAATTAAATTTCATCTTCACTTAATTCAATCACTTTTTTAGTCAACAAAAATTACGCGTTACCACGTCAAACAAAAAACCTATAATAAGTTTTATTGATGAATTCACTTTAAAAGCAGTATATATCTATGCTGTTTATTAATTTGAATTGACATCATAAATAATAATTATTTATAATAAACAAATTATTTAAAATGAATCAAAATAATTTCTTGTACTCTCAGTAAATCATTGAGGTGATCAGTCTCCACGAATTACATTCAAGTAATTGAGATTTTATTGCTAAAATAATTTTTCTTAAAAATTGGGGTGTTGCATCAATCACTTTGTGGAAGCCACTCGCAGAGTTGAGCATCTTGAAAATGTTGTTCAAACCCTTTTAGAGCATCTTAACCAAGCCCGTACCACCTCCTTAGTTTTCTTTTCTTTTCTTTTGAGCCACTTATGTTCTTTTGTTTGGCTTTGAATCTTTAATTTATATATATAGGAATCAGTTGATTTTGACCTCAAATTTTTCTCACTTATTTCTTTTGTTTTGACTATGATGTCTTACACTCTTTTTGTCTGATGACAAAAAGAGGAGTAAAAGATAAGGATTGATGAACACCAAAGCAACGCGTATCATGCATTACATATCATCATTTAACTACGCTCTGTTAGGCATCTGATACTTTTTAAGCATCCGATAAATTCTACTATGCTCTGATATATACTATGTGTTATTAAGCATCTTATCTATGATGCTTACCTATTATATTGATGCTTTGATACATGAAAATGCTCTGATACATGGATATATTTTTTGAAATACATCTTTATACTTGGTTGTTGAACTCAAGGGGGGACCCTTGTAGTTATTTTTGAAAATAAATTGTTCATCAACTTTGGATATTTGTCATCATAAAAAAGGAGGAGATTGTTGGTGTAACACCCCATTTCCGGAGCGCTACTAAACTACATATTAATCTCGACAGTCCAAAGTACTTCCGAAAATGGAATACGCTGTTGCATGGTTTCTAAAAATGTGAGTCTATTTTTTTTCCTGTTCAAACTCCCTTAAGTAATTCGCAACCAGAGTATTACAGTATTTTCGAAGGCGGTGGAAAGTACATTATCATGTCTAACTCTCCAAACCATGCAAAGGAATTTAATTAAGACGTACACATAAAATAATTCAAGTCTTGAAACATAAAGCATCTATTACCACATTGTGATTAAAGCATTTGACACCCTATAGCTGGCCGGAGCACTACTACACTTACTACGCCCCTTGGTAAATTCACCATGCGACTATGCAAGGCAAATAGCCATGTAGGACTATCCTCGGCTACGCTCGGCAGTAGTCTCGAACAATCCGCAATCTCCATCATCTGTGTTACATTCATTGATTGAAAGAACAACGGGCAAGGGTCATCTTCTTAACAAAACATATAACGCTAACAACATGTATACTAATCACATCATACCAATGAATTATACATGAACACAGTATAGCATAGCATAAGAAACATAACACTTCAACATGTAGTTCAACAACATCATAAATGCATCTAGTCAGTATGCGGATGTAGTCAGCGTGAATTATTACGGCTTAATTCCTATACCAATAGGATAAAAGGCAACCTACCACAACAACTTTTGTATACCCATACCAATGGGAGATGTGACACCGGGCCGACCAACGCCTCCCAGTATACACTGCCCTCTACAACAGACCTTAAGTTCATAATCGTCCTTTAGGCCAGGGCCAACGCGCGAATACCATGACACTAGGAAACAACCATCTAGTAACACTAGGAAACAACCATCTAGTTTAGGGTAAACAATATCTTATGATCGTATGCTTACACAAAATCCAACTATCCTCGGATGCACTTGCAAGAAGTGTCCGTGATTTAATGCCACAATTTATATGATCGTAATTGATGTATTGACAACCACTTCCTCCCTAATCTCATTTTCTTTAAAACTCTCCGCGTGATTACTTGAAACACCCCCCTTTCTTTTTCTTTTTACTAGAAACCACCCTTGCTAAGAATCTAGTGTCATCTTTTTATTTTGTTGATTTTATTGGAACTTAGCTATTCATTCATTTAGTTATTTATTTTGAAAACCCCTTTTATTCTTTAGAAGAGCTCGAATTCCTTTTCTTTTTATCCCCTTTTTCTTTCTTGAAAATTCTTTGAGTTGAAAACATAATTCCTTTTTTTATTGAAAATCTCAACCTTGCTACAAGGCTCCGTTGGAGAGCCCTTTTTAATTACCGCATTCAAAACCTACATACTCTAGTTTATAAATCGTATTTGTTTCCAAGAAAATGCATCGGAGTAGCGTGTCATCTGTACATCAATTACATCGTTCAAATTGTGCATCATCACTACATGCATACATACAACTTAATCACAACAATACAATTAGCCAAAACCATCCAATACAACAACATATAACTCAAAGATGCTTACACTCATTGGAAGGAATTTCCTTACTAAGGGTTATACAAATCATAAACAAAAATCACATGTACAAATCAAACAAGATATCAAGAAGAAGCACTTTCATAAGCATACAATGGCAATTATACATCACCTAAACAATATCTAGAAGATGCCCTTACCTAAAGGCTTTCCTTCCACGTCGAAATCGCATACTCGAACTCTACCGCGAATCCGATCACGATCTCACATCCACGATCCTAACCAAACAATTTACTTAGGGATTAGTATGTTGGTGTAAGCCCTAGAGGCCAATGTTTTTCCTTTGGACTTATATTTTGTATCATGTCATTTATTTTTTATATGAGGCATTTTCAGTTATTATGTTTGTTTCAACGTAATAAAGTCCTTGAGTAAAAGTTTGTTTTCAATAGAACATCGAGTAGACGACTCGGTTGTGAGATACTAAAGAACTTATTCTAAATATCCGTAGTCGAGTATTATTATTATTAAGGACAATAATAATGCATCAAGACTATTATGTGGGTGGACTGATAACCTCATCTCACAGGTTATAGATATGAGATATCAAGTCACCACATAGGTACACGTTAGGGTAATTGTGTACTGGATTGACCCGCCATGAGAATACTACATAGTGTGTTATGTAAGTGTCATGAGTTATTCTCATAGTGATAGTGGTGTATGCCACCCTCAGACCTGAAACCACTATGGTCCCTACATGAGGAGTTGGGTGTTTTATTGCCGTCAAACATTGTCTGTAACAGGACAATTATAAATTCGATTAATCAGGCACTCAACGAGTCATGCAAAGAGACATGAGTGACCTAGATGGGATTTGCCCTCCTACATAACAGAGTAATATCTGTGGGCCCCTTGATAGAGTATGATCAGAAATGCATGGCCATGCTGAAATAAGTCAATATGAGATATTGATCTTATTTGTTGTTACTAAGTCTACTCGGGCATCAAGGAATATAATATTGAACTATACAAGGGTGACACATACTATGCCTTGTGTTCAATATAGATATAAGGGCAAAAGGGTAATTATACACATGATCATTATCACGGAAAGGTTACGTCACAACACTGACATTCTCGTTACTTGGGTAGCAGTGATGTGTTGCTAGACACCGCTCTCTGTTTATAATATTAAATAGTGATTTAATAGTATTGCCAACGCATGAACCTGCTGTGGTCACACACACACGAGAACGGCTAATGGGAGATTAAATAAATGAGTGAGACTCATTTTATTCGGTGGTGCATTCTTACGATGCACCAGCGCGAGTCAAGAAAGACGCAGAACACGATAAGTTACGGTGCGCTGAGAGCACACGGTAAGCTACGGTGCGCTAGGTCAGTCTTAAGTGAAGTCTATAAATAGACTCGTTAAGACTGAAGTCAAAACATGGAATTAAAACCCTAGCCGTTTCAAAGATCGTGACTTGCATCGTGACTGGTTCCGTACGTCAGCTAGCACTGTGACGGAGACCGCTCCCATTCGAAGGCTGTTCGTGTGGACTACGTAGAGGCGTTGTTTTCTGTGCGACGCTCGTGCTCGATTCCAATTTTAGATGCACGCAAGCGATCTGCGCTACAAGAGGTAATTCATATAACCCTGAGTCATGACCATTCGCAAGGATCCATGGAAGGGAAAGTTTAAATTTCCGCTGCGTTTTTAATCTCTGTTATTGCGCTATTTCCCTACATAGTAAACAAACTAAAACCTTAAACCCCTAGAAACAGCCATGGTTTCCACATCCTACCCCTAAGCAAAATACTTCAAGTCCTAACTCATTACCCACACTCAACAAGGTAGAACAGGGTTTGAAGGTACCAAACACTTTTTAGAAAACTTTAAATATTTAAACACCAAATGTTTATGAAAGAAACTTCATCTATCTTTCTAAGGATTCAAGCCTTATACTTGTTCCTTATCATTAAGATCCAAAATGAAAACAATTTTATCAAAAACCTTAGCATAAACTCAAATACATGCAAACGCCAAATCTGTCCCCTAACTTCGTCGATTTTATTGATATAGCAAACGGCGTCGGATTTGAGCAAATGACCACTCCCTGGAAAGCTTGGAGTGTCTAGTTATTGGAAATGAATTTTAATTTAACATTCCATTAGCCATTTGATACAGTTTATTAAAAAGATTTTCGGGTGTACAGAAAAGGACAGCTTCTGTTTGCCAAATTGTAACATATTTTAAATTATCAATACTCAACCAAATGCGGTAAAGTTTGTGTGAAAAATGTAGAAAAATGAGTCTAGTTTCCAGAACATCAAGAATCAACGAAAAAGGATATTTGAGGAAAACTTTATGACCAAAATACTAAACATATGTCAGTGCTGTTTTTGTTTTTCAACAAGATTAAAACCAACACCCTTTTCTTGACTCAATCTTTTCTTGGAAACACTTAGGTTTTCTCAAGTTGAAGATTCTCATTGTCAAGGGGTTTTAAATAACATTTTCTAGGGAAAAATCTTCTTCCAATCATGGCATAAATCAAGCTCATGTATGAGAGATCATGACATGCAAATCACTAAAACTTAAGATAACAACAAAATACCCACATGCAAGACTACATTTTTTTTCCTTTACCACAAAAATCACTTAGAGCTTGGCTTGTGATCTTTTCATCAAGTATATCCACACCAAAAACAAGGCTCACATATTATTCATAGCCTAAAATATATTTTTTTGAAGGAGAGAAGAAATCTTTATGTTTCATAGAAGGAAAGAATATCATTTTTTTTTTGAAACAACTATATCATGCCATTAACACTTAGGTGACAAAATAGATCATTCCTTTTTGTGGTTCTTGAGTCCATCACCTCTTCAACAAGGAAGAGGGGAGTATGGAGGCTTTCCCTCCACCTCTTGAATGTCTCAAAACACTTACCAAAAAGAAAGATCAAGGAAGAAACTACTAGGAAAACAAGTTAAGAAAAATGTAGTAGAATGAAAGTTTTCAACTTGTTTCAAAGGAACACCAAATGACATGCATAACCATGATAAGAATCAAGAAGAGATGATCATATTACCCTCACTAAGGTGCTAAAAAGTGGCAAAAATGCAAGGGAAGAAAAGAGATGAAAATGTCTTGTACATTTGCTTGCAAGGTGTGCTAGTTTCCTTCTAGTTCTCTCCTCACTTCTCTCTAATTCTTTTCCCCCTTTTCTCTCTACTTTGCCACAACACACAAGATGAGAAATGACCTGAATGAAGCTCCCTTCCAGTCCTAAATTTCGACCCACACATGCACTAAGGGAAGAGAAAAGGTAGCTTGCTCACCCATTGGCCAAAAACAAGTCTTATAAACTATACTAGTCTTTGAAATCATTCCACCTACTTTGCCCCTTAGCCTATGCATGTACAACCCTCAACACTTGTCCAATTGCATGTTAAGACACATGACCTTGTTTGCATGAAATGCAAGTGTCCAAATGCATGCAAGTCTCATGACAAGTGGTACTTAACTTGTTGCATGTGAGGCACATGGCAAATTGCATGCAATCCACACAACAAGTGGCACTAGACTTGTTGCATGCCAAACACTTGTCTTATTGCATGCACTTCCCTTAGGTGGTGCCTAGGGTCTCTGCCCCCAAGGGTCTCGCGCTCGCTCGTTCACGCATTCGGTTCTACGCGTCTCGCGTCTTAACCGAGTAGAAAATACGGTATTATAAAATTTCGTCCAAAAATTACCAAACCACTCTCAATAAATCTAAAATAATATAAAACACTCAAATTCCAAATATAAAAAATATTTGGGTCGAATTAAAGTCTTCTGTCGGGTAAAATCTTACCCGGGTAGTCCAAAACTCGACCGAAAAACAGTGGAATTTTAAACTGAAAATTTTACTGTGACTTAATAAAATATATTGAGTCCCAAATATAATTTTATCTTGATTTTATTCAATCACTTTCTTAGTCAATAAAATTACGCGTCGCCGCGTCAAACTGAAAACTTATATAAGTTTAAATTGATGAATTCACATTAACGCAGCATACGTCTACGCCGTCCATTAATTTGAATTTACATCATGAATAATAATTATTTATAATAAATAAATTATTTCAAAATAACTCGAATAATTTCCCGTACTCTTAATAAATCATCGAGGTGATCAATCTCTCTGATTTATTTTTCAAGTAATCAGGGTTTTATCGCTAAAATCTCTTTTCATAAAAATTGGGATGTCACATTACCACCCTCCTTAAAATAGTCTCGTCCTCGAAACTACGCAGATATTAAAATACGGAGAAATTACTTTATTCAAATCCATAAAACAATTTGCACAGGTAAGTATTCATAATACATAACATTATATGTAGTACTTTTGTATTTATAGCTACAGAGTATAGCATGCAATAATAACAATCTCACTCAAAGACACTAAGCATATACATATGCACACCGAAAGTGAGCATAGTTAGTGGACGAAGGATTCCTCACGATTGACTGGTGCCTTATCCCAGAGTCACGTGTCTCACCTATTCACGAACACGAACACGAGTACGAACACGAACACGAATACGAGCACGAACACGGATATGAACACGAACACAAACTCGACTACTGCTACGCGCCATTACGAAGGAAATACTACTAACCTATTCACGAGCAACCACAGTTACCCCATCAAGAATACAAAATAAGCTAAATTTCAAAAAGGTTAAAGCTCCTTTCTCAAAAAAAGTTTCCATATCTCTGGAGAAATCACTAAAATAGAGAACTAACGAAACAAAATTTTACTTAAGACTCAACCATTCTCATAGACAGCAATGTTCCTTTGAGATTTGGTTCTCATTGTCTCAAAAACGTTAAACGCACTTTAGTTGAAGGGTTAAAACAAAATTAATATCTCTTTCTTAAAAACTTTTTAAATCAAAGCCTTTCCCAAAAATTTTCCACACACCAACAACTAAGCACTCAAAACTCGAATCATTCTCTTTCAAACTTAGCACAAATATTAAGGTTCTAAAATAACGAATTATCAAGCATTAACATATTAACCGAGTAAAACAAAGATTAACAATTAAATTTACTATGCACCCTCGCGGTTTAGAGAATGTAATTATACAATAATAAGTTTCCCACCCAATTTTTCAAATCTTTTCTAGTAGCAAAACTCACACCAAAGTTAAAAGGTTTTCAACATTAAAATCCTTTTCAAGGCTCCACCTTGTTTAAGGACCACAAGGATTCCTTTAACATTAGGTGTTTCATGGCCTCAAAATATTAAACAAAACTTAGCAATAAATTATGCTAAAGCCTTTTCTTGCAAGTGTAAATAAATCACCCAAAATGTAAAATCGAAGATTATTTCCTTATCATAACTCGGTTCAAGTTTGAGGATTTCAAAACCCGTTCTTATTATTCAAACACAAAATCTAATACTAAATAAAATACTTAATAATTCAACTAGTCAAGACTCCACTCTGGATGAGGAATACTAGGATTCCCTTCAACCTTAGTGTTTCATCGCCCCAAGGTGCTAAAACAACATTTTACAAAATCCTAACTAAATCAAATTTTCAAAAACTCTAGACTATAACACTAGCTAAATTATGGGAGAAGCAAGTTTGATATCACATAAATTTCTTCTTCTCTCCCTTGAAGCTCACGGCTTCAAAAATTAGGGCAAACGAAAAATGTTTAATTTTCTTTCGACAAAACCTTAATAACAATATACTAAAACCAAATCTCTAAGAATCAAGTAAAAGATTCAAATAAAATTGTTTCAAAAAAAAACTACTCTCCAAATCATAGCTTGAATTAGCTCAAGGAGAACGAAACTAAATACGTTTCTTGATGAAGACAAAAACCATTACTAATTACACATAAGCTTTTAACGAAAGGACTAACAACAAAACTTTTCTCTACCATTCCTATATTACGAGTAAACACAAAACCACCAAGAATTTAGTTAGAAGAATTTGAAATCAAATCTTACACATAATATATGTGGTCACGGGTTCCTGCTTCCAATTTAATAACGTAACCTTACCAAAAATTTGTTCAAACACCACACTAAAACTTAGTTTTCCAAAGAAGGACAAGGTTAAAACACTCTTGAACCCCTGTTTGCCTAGAAAATCATGAAATAATATTTTTACAACAAAAGGAAACAAAACCGTTTTCAAACTCTTACTATTAAGTCACGATTAAACAAAAATCATTTGAAAACATAAAAAAAATCGTCAATGAGACTATTAACAACCAATACAGAAGTTGGAAACAAAAGAATTAAAGTGTCACAAGACATTTAATTGGCACTTGCTAGAAAATAATCGCGTTTACCATCTTCGTTCGAAGATATGAATACGCTCACACCAATATTAATCACACACATTCACAGCAGCACAAGCATAAGCTACTGCGAAAACACAAATGTTAGTGGCAACCATGTCACATTCAGAAAATCATGAAATATCTTTGGTTTTCAAATCTAGTACGTATCAAAATAATTTCAAACATCGAACATTGTGGGTTATATCTAAAGCCACTAATATCTCAAAGTCACACCAAGGAATAATATGAATAACGATAGTAGCGTCTCCTACAGACGGTCCCTATCCGAGTCTCTGTCCATGCATAACTCCTTATTGTCACGTTCCTCGAGATGGATTCTTCAGCTGTTGAGCTTTCTCCTCTGCTCAATAGATAGACACGTCCCTCTTTGGTTGAATGTGTAACCCCCACAGTATTTGAAGTTGCTTCCACCTTTGACGCTTGACAATCTTTGACATCATGACCAGGTCTGTTGTAGTTGAACACACTCCATCCAATGTAGAACAATTGTTGACAATACGCCCCAATTTTCTACAACAATCGCAACTAGGTCTCCTCTGTTCTGATTCCCTTTGCCTGGACTCTGGGTCATCGCCATCTGCGACATTATCTATTCTGATGGAAGAAACCACTCGTTTCTGAGATGTTGGATTCCCACAAGGTCTCACGACCTAGTTAGAAACCCACAACAATTTTGTGTCTCAGGACACATTGTTCCAATTAAGAAACAATTTCACACAATTACAAGTAGAGTTACTCTACTTGAGGAACAAGCAAATCACAAAAGCACAATTTGACCCCTCACAATCTGTTCACTACACAACCCGACACTTGACCAGCTATAGTTTCTCAACTCACAGTCCGGTTAGAACCGAACCGCTCTGATACCACTAACGTAACACCCCATTTCCGGAGCGCTACTAGACTACATATTAATCTCGACAGTCCAAAGTACTTCCGAAAATGGAATACGCTGTTGCATGGTTTCTAAAAATGTGAGTCTATTTTTTTTTCATGTTCAAACTCCCTTAAGAAATTCGCAACCATAGTATTACAGCATTTTCGAAGGCGGTGGAAAGTACATTATCATGTCTAACTCTCCAAACCATGCAAAGGAATTTAATTAAGACGTACACATAAAATAATTCAAGTCTTGAAACATAAAGCATCTATTACAACATTGTGATTAAAGCATTTGACACCCTATAGCTGGCCGGAGCACTACTACACTTACTAGGCCCCTTGGTAAATTCACCATGCGACTACGCAAGGCAAATAGCCATGTAGGACTATCCTCACTACGCTCGGCAGTAGTCTCGAACAATCTGCAGTCTCCATCATCTGGGTTACATTCATTGATTGAAAGAACCACGGGCAAGGGTCATCTTCTTAACAAAACATATAATGCTAACATCATGTATACTAATCACATCATACCAATGAATTATACATGAACACAGTATAGCATAGCATAAGAAACATAACACTTCAACATGTAGTTCAACAACATCATAAATGCATCTAGTCAGTATGCGGATGTAGTCAGCGTGAATTATTACGGCTTAATTCCTATACCAATAGGATAAAAGGCAACCTGCCACAACAACTTTTGTATACCCATACCAATGGGAGATGTGACACCGGGCCGACCAACGCCTCCCAGTATACACTGCCCTCTATAACAGACCTTAAGTTCGTAATCGTCCTTTAGGCCAAGGCCAACGCGCGAATACCCTGACACTAGGAAACAATCATCTAGTGACACTAGGAAACAACCATCTAGTTTAGGGTAAACGATATCTTATGATCGTATGCTTACACAAAATCCAACTATCCTCGGATGCACTTGCAAGAAGTGTCCGTGATTTAATGCCACAATTTATATGATCGTAATTGATGTATTGACAACCACTTCCTCCCTAATCTCATTTTCTTTAAAACTCTCCGCGTGATTACTTGAAACACCCCCCTTTCTTTTTCTTTTTACTAGAAACCACCCTTGCTAAGAATCTAGTGTCATCTTTTTATTTTGTTGATTTTATTGGAACATAGCTATTCATTCATTTAGTTATTTATTTTGAAAACCCCTTTTATTCTTTAGAAGAGCTCGAATTCCTTTTCTTTTTATCCCCTTTTTCTTTCTTGAAAATTCTTTGAGTTGAAAACATAATTCCTTTTTTTATTGAAAATCTCAACCTTGCTACGAGGCTCCATTGGGGAGCCCTTTTTAATTACCGCATTCAAAACCTACATACTCTAGTTTCGCAAATCATATTTGTTTCCAAGAAAATGCATCGGAGTAGCGTGTCATCTGTACATCAATTACATCGTTCAAATTGTGCATCATCACTACATGCATACATACAACTTAATCACAACAATACAATTAGCCAAAACCATCCAATACAACAACATATAACTCAAAGATGCTTACACTCATTGGAGGGAATTTCCTTACTAAGGGTTATACAAATCATAAACAAAAATCACATGTACAAATCAAACAAGATATCAAGAAGAAGCACTTTCATAAGCATACAATGGCAATTATACATCACCTAAACAATATCTAGAAGATGCCCTTACCTAAAGGCTTTCCTTCCACGTCGAAATCGCATACTCGAACTCTACCGCGAATCCGATCACGATCTCACATCCACGATCCTAACCAAACAATTTACTTAGGGCTTAGTAAACAAACTAAAACCTTAAACCCCTAGAAACAGCCATGGTTTCCACATGCTACCCCTAAGCAAAATACTTCAAGTCCTAACTCATTACCCACACTCAACAAGGTAGAACAGGGTTTGAAGGTACCAAACACTTTTTAGAAAACTTTAAATATTTAAACACCAAATGTTTATGAAAGAAACTTCATCTATCTTTCTAAGGATTCAAGCCTTATACTTGTTCCTTATCATTAAGATCCAAAATGAAAACAATTTTATCAAAAACCTTAGCATAAACTCAAATACCTGCAAACGCCAAATCTGTCCCCTAACTTCGTCGATTTTATTGATATAGAAAACGGCGTCGGATTTGAGCAAATGACCACTCCCTGGAAAGCTTGGAGTGTCTAGTTTTTGGAAATGAATTTTAATTTAACATTCCATTAGCCATTTGATACAGTTTAATAAAAAGATTTTCGGGTGTACAGAAAAGGACAGCTTCTGTTTGCCACTATGTAACGTATTTTAAATTATCAATACTCAACCAAATGCGGTAAAGTTTGTGTGCAAAATGTAGAAAAATGAGTCTAGTTTCCAGAACATCAAGAATCAACGAAAAATGATATTTGAGGAAAACTGTATGACCAAAATACTAAACATATGTCAGTGCTGTTTTTCTTTTTCAACAAGATTAAAACCAACACCCGTTTCTTGACTCAATCTTTTCTTGGAAACACTTAGGTTTTCTCAAGTTGAAGATTCTCATTGTCAAGGGGTTTTAAATAACATTTTCTAGGGAAAAATCTTCTTCCAATCATGGCATAAATCAAGCTCATGTAGGAGAGATCATGACATGCAAATCACTAAAACTTAAGATAACAACAAAATACCCACATGCAAGACTACATTTTTTTTCCTTTACCACAAAAATCACTTAGAGCTTGGCTTGTGATCTTTTCATCAAGTATATCCACACCAAAAACAAGGCTCACATATTATTCATAGCCTAAAATATATTTTTTTGAAGGAGAGAAGAAATCTTTATGTTTCATAGAAGGAAAGAATATAATTTTTTTTTTGAAACAACTATATCATGCCATTAACACTTAGGTGACAAAATAGATCATTCCTTTTGTGGTTCTTGAGTCCATCACCTCTTCAACAAGGAAGAGGGGAGTATAGAGGCTTTCCCTCCACCTCTTGAATGTCTCAAAACACTTACCAAAAAGAAAGATCAAGGAAGAAACTACTAGGAAAACAAGTTAAGAAAAATGTAGTAGAATGAAAGTTTTCAACTTGTTTCAAAGGAACACCAAATGACATGCATAACCATGATAAGAATCAAGAAGAGATGAGCATATTACCCTCACTAAGGTGCTAAAAAGTGGCAAAAATGCAAGGGAAGAAAAGAGATGAAAATGTCTTGTACATTTGCTTGCAAGGTGTGCTAGTTTCCTTCTAGTTCTCTCCTCACTTCTCTCTAATTCTTTTCCCCCTTTTCTGTCTACTTTGCCACAACAAACAAGATGAGAAATGACCTGAATGATGCTCCCTTCTAGTCCTAAATTTCGACCCACACATGCACTAAGGGAAGAGAAAAGGTAGCTTGCTCACCCATTGGCCAAAAACAAGTCTTATAAACTATACTAGTCTTTGAAATCATTCCACCTACTTTGCCCCTTAGCCTATGCATGTACAACCCTCAACACTTGTCCAATTGCATGTTAAGACACATGACCTTGTTTGCATGAAATGCAAGTGTCCAAATGCATGCAAGTCTCATGACAAGTGGCACTTAACTTGTTGCATGTGAGGCACATGGCAAATTGCATGCAATCCACACAACAAGTGGCACTAGACTTGTTGCATGCCAAACACTTGTCTTATTGCATGCACTTCCCTTAGGTGGCACCTAGGGTCTCGAGCTCGCTCGTTCGCGCATTCGGTTCTACGCGTCTCGCGTCTTAACCGAGTAGAAAATATGGTATTATAAAATTTCGTCCAAAAATTACCAAACCACTCTCAATAAATCTAAAATAATATAAAACACTCAAATTCCAAATATAAAAAATATTTGGGTCGAATTAAAGTCTTCTGTCGGGTAAAATCTTACCCGGGTAGTCCAAAACTCGACCGAAAAACGGTGGAATTTTAAACTGAAAATTTTACTGTGACTTAATAAAATATATTGAGTCCCAAATATAATTTTATCTTGATTTAATTCAATCACTTTCTTAGTCAACAAAATTACGCGTCGCCGCGTCAAACTGAAAACTTATATAAGTTTAAATTGATGAATTCACATTAACGCAGCATACATCTACGCTGTCCATTAATTTGAATTTACATCATGAATAATAATTATTTATAATAAATAAATTATTTCAAAATAACTCGAATAATTTCCCGTACTCTTAATAAATCATCGATGTGATCAATCTCTCTGATTTATTTTTCAAGTAATCAGGGTTTTGTCGCTAAAATCTCTTTTCATAAAAATTGGGATGTCACAGTTGGAACCTAAACGATTGATAAGTTTAGACCCTCAATAATTTTGATGTTAACAAAGTATCTGTGTGAGAACAATTTAACTTCTGATCAGTCTTGTAGTGTGTAGGAAATAAAATCATTCATATTCTATAAAATCACTCAAGCAAAAAGAAGAAGTTTACAAGAAGATGAATACTTATATGTTGTATCTACATCTGCGAGCGTCTTATGCATTCGAGCGGACATATGGTCCTTTAATGAATCACGTGCAGGTCACGTGTACCTTATTTGCTCAATACTTCAGCATATTCAGAAATAAATTCAAATTTGTTTTATGCGCTCAATTTTATGTACGAGAAATCAAAGGTGACACCTTTGAGATAAGACAAAATTCGTACACTGTGTGCCAGGCTTCAAATGATTGAAAAGCAAATAGTACAAACGTTCATAAAGTGTACTATTCTTATATTCTCTGAAAAATGCATAAAGGATATTTTCAAATTACCTCACTCAATGATTTGGGGCTGATTATTTCTGCAACGGTAATACTTGAAGAAGTCTATAAATACTCTAAGCTCTCCAGTGAAGAAGGTTACAGGATTCACTATAAGTGATCAACCTACAACTCTATGCCAAGAACTCTGAGAACCAGAACCTGAACTTCGGCATCTTATTCGTTCTTTTAGAAAGTTATTTACTTTGTGCTTAAAGTTTTTCATCTTCTCTTGTTGAGAGTTACTTGATTGTATTCAAATCTTTCTGTAAAACTTGTATTGCCTTGTTATAGGCTATTTCCTCAAAGGCTCGACTGTACTGAATTGTTTTGTGAAGTTAAGAGTATTATTGTAACGACCCGTTTCCGGACCGCTACTAAGCTAGAACAACTCTAAATGCAAGTAGGTTTTCAAAATAGTACTCTTCGTGTCTTTTGGAAAATGCGGTAATTTTTTTTTTTATAAACAAGAGTCTTTCGTAAAACACAATCGAGTACCAACAACGTTTTCGAAACATGATGGATTCTTACCATACTAGAGACTAAAGCAACTGAACATACATACATATTTTACAATTTCCAAAAGAGAGGACAGTAAAGTTTTACACAATGAAAACAGTGAATAAATACGCACCAGAAGGAATACGCCTAGAGTAGGAGACCCTACAAGAGTAATTATACATACTGAGGTACCCTCGGCAGTTACCCACGCAGGGGGCTGCTCCAACAGAAAAACCTCGACACCTAAACAACAACTGTCACAAAGTCAAACAAATTGACAGACTGGTCACTAACCCAAAGCTATATACAAAACAGTTAAACACCGTCAGCTACCAACTACTCAAATCTTTTGCATCAAGTTATCTGCATCCTCATCGGTTCCTCCACGTGAAGGTCTCTAACATGCCTACCATACATACATCTCAGCCGAGAGTGGGGCTTAACTCCTAGCCGAGGGAATCTTCATGCTCGGGAAGTCAGAAGCCATCTTCAATGATGTCGTCGTCCCTGGAATCTCCATCACGTCCGTCAATGCCTGGGTTACCATCATTAATTGAAGGAACCACTGGCAAGGGTCAACTTCTTATCGCAACAAGATATAACAAGTCAATAAGCAATAACAAACAACAATATATACATATTACGAGACGCAACTCAAGACTCTCTCACGACTCATCTCACAACTCATCTCTCTCGACACCTCGACAATTTTCCGGAATAACCCACGCAGTGGACAATCACTTAGTATACTCCAACCCGATAATGTTCCACGCGATAAATCTCAGATTATCCTGATGACACTGAACTTCCTTGTGACATTCTTCACCCTAGGGCAATCAGGTTCAGGAATAACGTCGACACTGAACTTCCTTGTGATACTTCACTCTAGGGCAATCAGGTACACTGAACTTCCTTGTGACAATTCACTCTGGGCAATCAGGTACACTGAACTTCCTTGTGATAATTCACTCTGGGCAATCAGGTCTAGTTCCTTAACGCTACAACGCTTAGAAGCCCCCGTAGACCAAGAGGACCTAGCACCCTTAGTTGTCCGGGTCGCAGCTCCTAAATGTCTTGACGACTCGCCTAACTCTCTCACTCGATGAACAGCTCGCCGCATACGATAGTCAAAGAGTGGTACGCAAGATTATTCGACCGCATATCAAATAATAAGAGCATGCTTAATATGAAGAAACACAATTCGACAATTTAAGCAATAAAAGCAGATTGCATGGAGAAACGCCATTCAACAAGCAATACACAATTCGCAGCATATATTCAATCTCATATTAAATAGATGCATAACTCAATCATATCAACAGATATCACATGCTCGACACGCAAATCAAGAAATCCATCCCTCTGCAACTCGATGGAATTAACAGAGAGGAACATACAAGTGTGGGGGGTTAGATTCAGGAGACTAACCACAATGACTCATCACCCACGAAGACTCGGAAAAATGGCGACCGCACGACAATAAAATAAACGAAGGGGTTCGAAAACCCTAACTTTGAACTCGGGGAGTTCTCAGACTTCTTCGTATTTAATAAAACAATTAAATAACGGAAGCCTAATTTTTTTTAAAATTTGCCTTTACACAAGGACTTATAAAAATAAAGCCTTAATAATGTATAAGAGTTGCCCTTACCAACAATAGTCGCTAACGTCGCTCCGCAATCCTCAAGTCTGCGTCCACGTATTCCTCGGTTTCCGCACCGTGCGATCTCGGATCACTCGAGCCTAACATCACAGTAAACTTAGCACAATCTATAATTCTAACTAAACTTAAGCTCTCAACGTAACCCTTTTTCTAACCAAATTCAAAACTTTCCAAAAATCTTACACATATTAATTTAGAACATTAGCTTGTAAACCTTAAGCATAAAGCATAAGCTATTAGCCATTTTCATAAATAATTTTCCAAAATAATTTTGCAAAATACGCATTTCCATCACTACAAGCATTTTAAACAAGCTAACAAACAAAATTCCCTTTTAAAAACCACCTATGGCCTCATGGCCTTTATTGCCTTCTTTCCAAAAATATTAGCAAAATCTCCCTTCCATAGTTACAACAATTCCCAATCATTTTCAAATTATTTTCAATTTCACTCCAAGGCAACAAAACATCAAGTTATGACCAAGCATAGTTTCAAGCATATTTCAAGACTAGTTCTAAAACATTTCCCGAATCACCTTTTTCTAACAAAACTTTGCAAAACTTAAATACACTTGAACACAACTAATAGAGCTAAAAGAATACAACCACAATTTCTCCCAACCTATAGGGCTCTTGGCCACCACACCAAATTAGGGGACAATTTGCAAAGCTCCCAAAATAAATTAAAATCAATATATACCCAAAAGGTGCAGAATTTGACAATTTTTACGCTACTTAAAATAACCATTTTCCTACCACATCAAACGAATTCCGTTTCTTACGAAACTTTTTATACACGTCCTTGACATACTTATACTCATCAACATATTTTTATTTGAGTAAAAATCATTACCAATAAGTGCAGAAAATTCATTAAATTTTCGGATTTAGGACATAAATTCTTTAGTAAAACTGTTTTGGGTTCATAATGTCCTAGAGGTCTCAAAGCTTATCCAAAAATTACAAAATTTAATATGGAAGATCCCAATACCCATATGAATCATCTCCAAGTGGTCCCATGCCAAAATCATAATTCAATAATTCCCAATAATTCAAACAAAACAGGTTTGTTTTCTAAAACTTCAAGAACCAATTTTCCAAAACCTTTCAAGTTTTTCCTTTGATTCAACCCACAATCAAAACTAAGTTTCAACTAATTAAATCATGGTCAAAACAACACTAATTACTAGAAAACAACCAATCAAATTTTACATGCCAATTTAGTCCTTCAAGAACCATTTTCTTACAAGTAACATACACTAATTTCTTTCTAATTCATGCATAACAATTCCAATAACCTTAAAATTATTCTAAATTTGCTATCCAATACTTAAACACATAATCTAGCATCAAAACCACATATTTCCTATGATTCAAGGATAGGGAAAATTCAAAAATCACAAGTAAAGCATGCTTATTAAAACTATAACACTAACAAACATCTAACAACTTCCAACAATGACAACAACAATTATATCTACTAAGAAACAAGAATAATCAATCAATTAAAAGTTTCACAAGATGACCACCATAAGTCCCTCTTTCAAGAATAGATTTTTTTTTAAAACCATACCCAACAATGTGCTAGTTCCAAACCTATCACCAAATATATCAACCATAACAACAAATAAGCTCAATCAACTAATCAATTATCAAAACATAGACACTCATCAAGCTCAAACTCAATTTTCATGCTCTTCAAGAATGGGATTCCTCAACAACACAACAATCCTTTGATTCAAGTTAAATTCTAACAAGTACAATAGCATTATCAACCACTAGGAAGCAAGAAACACAATCAAATTTAAAGGATTCACAAGGAGATCACCCAAATCCCTTTCCCTTAGGTTTTTGCACCTAGGGTTCCATAAAAATTTTGGGGGAATGAATTCATGTCTCCATGATCATGATCAATCACACATAAGGCATAAAAATAAGAAAAGGAAGCAAGAAAAATTTCTACTACAAAAATGGGGAGGGGAGGCGTGACTTTTATGCAGAAAAAGGGGGGAGAAAATTCTGTTTTCTCCTTACTTACAAGGTTTGGAAGAAGTAATCAAGAGGAAGAAGAAGTTAGAAGCAAGCAAGGTTGAAGGATGGAAGCAAAATCAAGCCAAGAAGATGAAGGATGGTGGAGCCATGGGAGGACCACAAGCTTTTCTCTCCAAGACAAGAAAGAAAATGAAAGTGAAGTGAGAATGGGGGGTGGGGGTTTACGACCAGGTCTTCTAAATAAAGGGAAGGAAATTAAAATTTTTAATAAAACCAATATTACTCACTTGGAAACCAATTAAGTAAAGAATGTAAGTAATAAATAAAAGTGAGAGTAAAAAGGGGTGGGGGTCACGCTGGTGAAAGGAAAAAAGAGGGGAAAAAATTAAATAATCAATTGTTTACTTGGTTAAGAATGAACTAGGATAAGGATAAAATAATTAGTCACCAAAAGTGTGACACCTAAACACTAAAAAGCTAGATGCTAAACAAATCAACTAGTCTAAAACATCTAATCTCTCTTGTCTCATGATTACCCTCTAATCTAGAGTCTTAAGATTTAAAAACACGGCGACGAGAAACCGAAAAACCGATTTATTTCTTGCCGGAAAAATCCCGAAAAATTAATTCGCGAGGAATTAATTCTTCGCGTGATAATATTATTTCATAAATAATAAAAATAACAACAAATACTCAAAAATAGTCTCAACAAGTTACGATTCGATTTTCATTGAAATCGGAGTTCATTTAAAATTTTATTAGCGGCGAAACTGCCCGGCGATTCGAAACGCGACGAAACTTCGTTAGAATTTTTCGACGATATTCAAACTGTGAATTAATATAAAATATTAACTCTCAAATATAATTTGATCTTGATTTAATTAATACACTTTCTTAGAGGACAAGAAATTGCTTTATTATAGCCTAGATACGATAAAATACACTAAAATAATGCTAAGTAACGTAACGTAAAAATACGGGTGTTATAATTATCAAGTTTGTGACAGTATAATACTCTTAAAGAAAATTGTAATCAGTGTGATTATAGTGGAAAATCATTCAGGAACGAACGGACTAGACTTAGCTACCAGGTTAGTGGTGAGCTGGTATAAATCTCTGTATGTCTTTCTCTATTGATTTATCTTTACTTCTGTCTTGCAAAGAAAAACAAGTTTTCACAGTTTTCATTTTAGCATCTAGTATACCTTTCAACATCTGGTAATCAAAGTTTTCAAAAGAACTTGTTTTCAAGTTGCTTTTAACTTAAAGTTTGCAAAACGTTTTCAACACAATTCAACCCCCTTCTTGTGTTCACGTTCACATTGATTCTTCAACAATTAGAGTTTCTTTATTGTATACTCTGTAAACTTTAGAGCGTTCTGAGTATCCCAAAAAAATACCTTTCTGAGCTTTAGAATCAAATTTTCCTAGACTATCCTTTGTATTAAGAACAAAGCAGTCACATCCAAATTAATGAAAGTATGAAATGTTGGGTTTTCTTCCTTTTCACAATTCATAAGGAGTCTTATTCAAAATAGGTCTAATATAGATTCTATTTTGAATGTAACATGCAGTGTTTGCTGCTTTTGCCCAAAAGTGTTTAGCAATCTTTGTTTCGTGAATCATGGTTCTGGCCATCTCTTGAAAAGATCTATTTTTCCCTTCTATAACACCATTTTATTACGGTGTTCTAGGAGAAGAAAAATTGTGTGAAATGCCATGTTCTTCGCAAAAGTTTTGAAAGGGTTCATTTTCAAATTCACCACCATGATCACTTCTTGTTGTTGTAATAGAAAATCCTTTTTCGTTTTGCACATGTTTGCAAAAGATAGAAAACATTTTGAAAGACTCATCCTTCTATTCAAGGAATTTTATCCATGTCCATCTGGTATAGTCATCGACAATGACAAGTCCATATTTCTTACCAGACAGAGAGACTGTTCTAGTTAGATCAAATAAATCTAGATGTAAAAGTTCAAGTGGTCTTTTAGTCGAAACAAAATTTTTAGATTGAAAATAGGTTTTTGTTTGTTTCCCTTTTTGACAAGCTTCACAAAGAGCATCAGACTGATACTTGAGATTTGGTAAGCCTCTAAAAGTTCCTTCTTGTTAAGCTTTGAGATTAATCTCAAGCATTTTATTTATTATCAGAGTACGCAAAGCATGGCACATACACACATATAGATATATATACCCTACACCCACAAGGGATGACAAAAGGACACACTGGTCGTGATATAACTGTCTGAACGCTGCCTCTAGGCAATTTTCCCATAGCGGTCACCTCCACTAGATCCCGTTCCCTAGGCTCCAAGTACAGGTTGTTATTGTCTATCTGATATTCATCATGATAACATAGAAATACATAACAAATGAAAGGCGTAAGAAACCTGTCAATCGCCAATAAGCAGGAAAATAGCGTAGCAGAGTACCTGTCACCATGCCTAACACAACTAACAACAGAGATAATAATCACTATCATGACTGATACCATGTTACCATATTCTGACACACGATCACAGACCACATCATACTCACAGACCACTGAATATTGCAGGCTGATCACCGACCTTACTCCCTAGACCGATCACCAGTCTTAGGGCACAAGAGGAATGGAACATAAGTTATTTTATCCTGGAGACATATCCTGATACACTACCATATTTGATCACCGGAGTAAGGCACCGTCCACACGCACAATGGACGGCATTCCCCATATCGGGAATGGCCAAGATTGTCCCCCCGTCAGAAGTGGAGTCTTGAAGCCTCATTGGAATGATCGAGTCCATACCTTCGGTCCGATCGCCAGTCCTCAGGTCCCTCAAGGTTAACGACTAGCTCCATACTACTCCGTACCTTCGGTCCGATCACCAGTCCTCAGGTACACAACCTCAGGTGCACCGACCTGGCTATCAACCCCTAGTAGGGTCTGAGGTCCCCGACGCATGCTAACAATACTACTCTACTACCTATTTTTCCTAGTGATTAAGGTATCTTTCCCCTCACCTAGCACTCCTAGCTAAGCTCCTATGCTTTGACCCTCGACCGCTATCAACGCTCCTGCCTTGTGTTACTCTCCTAAGCCTTACCCATCTCTCAGGCTTAAGGATTTCCACTAAAAGTTTTCTGATGCACAAGATCCTCACACGAGGCAACTGCAGTGCATACTTACTCCTTAGAGGAAGTTACAAGAGAGAGAAGAGTTTGGGGCGAGAGAAATCCGGGGTGGAAAGGGGTATTTATAAGTGAGCTTCGGCCTCCATCGTGTCGCGATAGTGCCATCGCATCGCGGTTTGAACATTCTGGGTCCTTCTAAATGCACATGTGTCGAAATTCTAAAGGTTTAATCATTCATAGCATCGTGTCGCGACCAGATTTGTACTAATGTCCTCGTGTCGTGACTAAGTACGATTGTCAAGGTTTGATTGGCTTTGATCATCGCGTCGCATGAGTTTATTCACAAATTCCATCGCGTCGCAATGGTCTTCATAGAGAAATGCCTTGTTTCCTTCATTCTAGAAGATTCTAGGGGATTTCATGCCTTCCTAGGGTATTCTTAGGTCATTCCTAAAGTTCCTATATCTTTCCTAGGTTCATAGGTCCCACTTAAGACCATTTTATCCCTAATTAAGGTTTTTAAACACTCGTATATCACTTAATTACGGATTCAATTTATACTTCTAATATTATTCTAGATTATTTCGAAAAACAGGATGTTACAGCTGTCATTATGATCATTGGTCTCATCAGACTTTAAATTTGAATTTTGAAAAGTGGGTTCATTTGATTTGTAATCTAGACTTTTCTTGCCATTTTGACTAACACCTCAGATCATAGAGGCTTGTTCGTTGCATGTCACACGTTCAGTAAGGAATCTTTGAAATCACTCTTTATACTTAGAGGAGTTATATTCAAGATTTTCTTCTTTCTTAGAGCTTTCATTCACCAGACAGTGATTTTCAGCTTTTAGCTTCTTATTCTCCTCATTGCGCATTAAAAACTCTTTTGATAGCTTTAAAAATTTCTTTTTAATGCTTTGTACTCAATGGAGAGTTTGGAAGACTCATCTAAGAGTTCACCAAAAACTTTTTGTAAATTAGAGGATGAGTTAGTGTTTATACATCGTCTTCCTCTTCTTCAGTGTCTTGTCCGATAAAAGCCATCAGAGCCATGTTTGCATGTTCCTCATCATCATCAGAAGATGATGAATCAGAGTCATCCCATGTGTCCATGAGACTCTTCTTCTTGCTCTTGAAACCACTCATCCTTAGTTTCTTTCTATTGAGTTGTGGACATTCTGACTTGAAATGTCCTGGCTTTTTGCACTTGTGGCAGATTATTTGGCTCTTGTCTTTGATCTCCTTCTTTTCTCTTGTATCCTTCTTCTGGAGTTGCTGCCTGAACCTTCCTTTCTTCTTCAATATACGTTGAATCTTTCTTGAGATAAAAGAAAGTTCATCGTCTGTTTCCTCACTGATTCTTCTTCTGCTTGCGGGGCCTTTGAGGAGGAAGATTGTTATTTGATTTCAAAGCTATAGTCTAGATTTCTTGGGAGGTTCTTCTTCATTTAGCTCCAGCTCATGAGCTCTTAAAGAGCTGACCAAATCTTCCAGACGCGAGGCATTGAGATCCTTGACTTCTTATATAGTCGTGACCTTAAGTCTCCATTGTTTGGGTAGGCTTCTCAATATTTTCTTTACGTGATCAACAGTTGTGTAGCTCTTATTGAGAACTTTTAAACCATGAACCAATTTTTGGAATCTCCCAAACATTATTTCAATGTCTTCTCCGTCTTCCATCTTGAAAAGTTCATATTGTCTAACAAGAATGTTAGCTTTTCTTTCTCTCACTTGGGTAGTACCCTTATAGGCTAGAGCCAATGAGTCCCAAATGTCTTTAGTGGTAGCATTCTTCCCACACTTCTCATATTCCTTTTCATAAATAGCACAGATAATGAAATATCTTGCTTTCTGATTTAGTTTATATTCTTTCTTTTGATCAGCATTCCACTTATCCCTAGGTATGTGAACATCCTTATCATCAACAGGTTCAGTATATGATGTCTCAATCATATCCCATGGTTCAATTTATTGTGATTCAAAAAAGGTTTTAACTTTATCTTTCCCGTAGTCATAATTTGTTCCAGTGAACAAAGGAGGATGGTTAACATGACCACCAGCTTCATTGATTGCCATGGATAAAGTATAGGATATTTTCCTCTCACACTAGTAAGTGCTCAACCAAGAGGCCGAGCTCTAATGCCCTATCCTTCCAGCGGTTAAAAAATTAGATCCGCTTTTAGTGGCTTTTTGTGTGACCTGTCGTCCTTATCTTTCCATTTTGTACACTGTCACAGCTATAAATGATAATTCTGTCCTTTTGTGATCCTTTTTGAAAACGAGATCCTTTCAGGGCAAGACAGAGTGAATAAATATCTGTTGACATTCTATTCAGCTATTGATTCCTCGTACATTAAAGAACCTTAAATGAGGATCCTTAAAATGCTTGAAATAGACTTTGAGGACTTCGTTCTGTCTGGTGAGATACCTGAGGCATACATGCACCAGAGGCACTTTGACAACAGTGACACTATGTTTATTAGATGCACAGTTGAAGTAATAGAGGCAAGGTTCTACTAGAGGCAAGGTTCTACTGGAGGCATGGTTCTACCAGAGGCAAGACATTTGATGTTGACGTCATCTTGTTCTTACCAAAGGATGTACAACAGATACAGCTTGATCATACTAGAGGGTATGTAGCGCACTGATCCATATCTCTCTAAGATTGATCCTTCTAATGAATAATAGTGAATTCTCACTAGATTCTACACATTAGAGGAGACATCAGAGGATAAATTGTTCTTTTACATTATTTGTTATCATCAAAACAATTAAGGGTCATTGTTTCTGAATCAACTTGGTTCTAACAAGGTACACCTTTACCTCTCACTGCATCTTTTATTTTCTGCCTCTGGACACGGGGTACGGTCGTACCTGGTTATATATGCAGTTGTACCGCCCCCTTTCTCTGTGTTTTTCAAGCTGAGGTCGTTAGGTACGGCCGTGCCTAATGGTATGTACGTCCGTACATACTGATTTTTAAGAAAAACTTTTGTTTTCGACATTTTTCAATTTTTGTATTTTTAATAAAAATAAAAAATAATAAATCCAAAATAAAATAAATAAAAATAATCAAAAACAATAGAAAAGGTTAGAAAACACAGGTTGCCTCCTAGTTAGCGCTTGTTTAACGTCCTGAGCCTGACGGTTCAGAGGACTTGAAATTAGTCATCAGTAGACACTGACCCTTTTTTGAAGCTCTTCTCCAGGAACTCCGCTAGACCATAATATGGACAAATAGAAGTGGGTTCCTTTGTAACTGTTGAAAAGGTCCTTATGAACTTCCTTATTGCGCTGTTCCAATTTTCTGTCTCCTCATTTGGCAATAGGTAGAACCAAATTTTGCTTCTTCATTGAGTGAGTAAGGGAAAAGTTTTAGTTTTGTAGAGTTTGGTGAGATGTTCGTGTATTGAGCACTCCTCATTATTTTGCAAAATTTTCTCAGATGCTCAATTGGGTCTTCTCTTGAGGTTCCATTGAAGACTAATGATGTCACTTCTTAAATAAGGTGAGGATCTATTTCAAGCATCTCATGTGGTTCAATAATACCTCAAGAATTGTCCACTTCAGGGGATGCACATTCTATTTTTCTTTAGCCTCGGGGATGACAATGTCCTGCAAAAAACAACAAGATGCACTAGAGGAAGAATTTTTGTTAGCACTATATATTTTAAATATCTCATCTTCATCTTCAATCCTCAGAGTTAAGGTCCTTTTCTTTACTTAGATAGTAGCATCTCCTGTGGCCAAGAATGGTCGTCCCAATATAATAGGAATGTTTCTGTCTTCATCCATATCAAGAACCACAAAATCCACTGGGAAAATAAATTTTTCCACTTTAACTAGCAAGTCCTCTATTATTTTTCTTGGGTAAACAAGAGTTCTATCGACTAACTACAAAGAAATTTTAGAGGGTTGTGGTTCCTGCATATTCAGCTTTCTAAAAATGGATAAAGGCGTTAAATTCACATTTGTGCCCAAATCACATAATGCTTCAAAAGTCATATTACTAATTGAACAAGGAACGACAAAAGTTCCCGGATCCTTAAGTTCAGGTGGTAATTTATTCATAAGCATCACAGAGCATTCTTCATTCAGTTTAACTGTCTCTACTTCCTATAATTTATTTTTATTAAAAATTATTTCCCTTAAGAACTTAATATAATTAGGAATTTCAGAGACAATTTCAATAAAAGGGATATTCACTTGCAATTTTCTAAGTTTTTCTAAGAGCTTAATTGCTTGCCTATCATTATAAGAATTTTTAGAACATTGAGGGGAAGAATTACTTACTGTTGGGGCTCAATTTTTGCCTTCTTTTCTTCACTTCCCTCAGAATAGTCCTAAATTATAAGGATTGGTCCTCCTTTGCGGTAAAGATAGCATTGCACTTCTCATTTGGGTTTGGCTCTACTTGACTTGTCATCAAATTTACCAAGGTTGAGACTTGCTCTTTCAGGGAGTTCTAGTTCTCTGCAGTAGTGCTCACTACTTTTTCTATGGCCTTGAACTTTCATCCACTTGTCCCAAGAAATTGTTCATCTCATTCCAGCTGAGTCTCCTCTCTCCTTGGCCTTGATTTTGTAAGTGCAATGATTTGTAGACATTTTGGTTCTAGCCTTGTGATTTCTGTTGACCTCCCCATGAGAAATTGGGGTGGTTTCTCCATCTAGGATTGTTGGTGTTGGAGTACGGGTCATTCTGTGACTTATTTCCCACAGAGTTGACTTCTTCAGTGTAGTCCTTAGAATCTTATCCTGTTACTCTGCAGAAGTTACAGGAAGCTCTAGTTGATCTGGTTTTAATGGCCTTAAGCCTTTCATCATTCTTTTCCATGAAGCTAGCCAGAACTCCTATACAAGGATGTTTGTGTCTCTGCATATATTTTAGCATAGCTTCTTGCATTCCGACTTTTGGATCTAAGTCCCTTTGGCCTACAACATTTGTAAAATCTCATTTCCAGAGCGCTACGATGAAAACCCAATCTTATGCTGAAAACATTTAATGCTCATTTGCTTTCAATAAACTGTACTCTTCAGTTGTTCAGAGTGGAAAATATTTTCTTTTTCTTTCCTTTGAAAACCCTTTTGAAAAATGAGACATGAAGAGTACTACAAATTCAAATGATGGGTAATCAACCTTTTATCAAATATCAGAGTAATATTGAATGCTTCACATAAAGCATAACATAATTATTTTGCACTGAGGCAAGGTTTTCTGAAAAGTGTAATTACAAGATAATAGTCAATAAAGTCATGCTCCACCAACAGGTCAAGAGCCAAGACAATACCCTAAGCTAAGCTGGCCAGCAACTATGACTCTTATTGAGAAACCGTTCAGCAAGATCGGAACATAGAGCACTATGAGGAATCTTCCTCCACTGGCTCATTCTTCAACGCTCCTGGAAAGACGGAACTGTAGCAACAATGTGAACTCCATCTGGTAACATTCATGAGAATGCCTAATCCAATAACAGTGCAAAGGTAAATTCTTTGTCCACGAGTTTATCATAGGCTATGTCGCATGCAAACAAGGTATATATATATATATAATACAACAACATGCCTTTATATACATATACATACTTAATAGACTGCATGCATTATCATGGTATATCAAAAAATTTGCATGTGAACAAACAATTCGATCAGCAAATCAACAGTACAGTCATCACATGTTACAATAGGGTTAATTATGCATGCCAATGCATTATAAACAAGTTTGTGTATACACTTACAGCCTTAAATAAGAACAGCAATAGGACAAGGAAAGCCTTTTCCAGGTCCAGACAAATTCTCCTGCCAAGGGTAAAATGGCACTAGGAACAGCCTCCAGGCCGGGCACTAGGAATAGCCTCCAGGCCCAAAAGTTCTAGGACAATGGGAACTGCCTCTAGGTCAGAAGGTCTAGGACATTGGAACTACCTCCAGATTTGAATGCTTCAAGATTGGTATGCATCAATCCACTTCTTTGGTGTGGCCCACTCACCAAGGAGTGTACGAGATATCTTTTTAATTAACTAATGTCGATTGACGAGTCCTCAACTGTAACACCCTAATTTTTATGGAAAGAGATTTTAGCGTTGAAATCCCGATTACTTGAAAAATAAGTCAGAGAGATTGATCACCTCGATGATTTACTGAGAGTACGGGAAATTATTTGAGTTATTTTGAATAATTTATTTATTATAAATAATTATTATTTATGATGACAATTCAAATTAATAGACAGCGTAGACGTATGCTGCGTTAACGTGAATTCATCAATTTAAACTTATATAAGTTTTCTGTTTGACGCGGCGACGAGTAATTTTGTTGACTAAGAAAGTGATTGAATTAAATCAAGATAGAATTATATTTGGGACTAAATATATTTTATTAAGTCACAGTAAAGTTTTCAGTTTAAAATTCCACCGTTTTTCGGTTGAGTTTTGGACTACCTGGGTAAGATTTTACCCGACAGAAGACTTTAATTCGACCCAAATATTTTTATATTTGGAATTTGAGTGTTTTATATTATTTTAGATTTATTGAGAGTGGTTTGGTAATTTTCGGATGAAATTTTATAATACCGTATTTTCTACTCGGTTAAGACGCGAGACGCGTAAAACCGAACGCGCGACGAAACGGGAACGAATACCCCATTGATTCGTGAGATGAAATCTGATGTGGTCAGGGGGTGATTTATTCTTTTGGGTATAAATGAGGTGGGAAGGATTTAGTTCCATAATGATTAGATTTTGGATGCATTTTTGGCTAAAATGTGTAGTCTTTTGCTAGGCTATAGTCATAGGACCCATGTGAGATCTTCTCCCTTTCCATAACCTGACCTTGGCAGCCCCAATCAACCAATGGAATGGCTTGCTTAATTCAGAAAAATTGTGTGCAAGAATGGGTTAAGTGATGGTCAAGATTAGAAGCTAAGTTTAGGGCTTTTTGGGGGTTTGTGTGGCCAATGGTTGTGCAAGCTTCTTTTCCTTTTCTTTAGTTCATGGGCTGGTCGAAACTCCTAAGGGGAGGAAGTGTCTCATTCAGCTCATTCTTTCATTGTGTGTGGTGTGGAGTAGTGGAGAGAAAACTAGAGAGAAGTTGAGAGAAAAATAGAAAGAGAAGTAGTGAGAAAACTAGCACATCTTGCAAACTAAAGAACAAGGCTTTGCACTTTCCTTTCCCCTTGCTAATCTCGCCACTGAACAGCCCCATGGTGAGGGTAATATGCTTATCTTTTCTTAGTTCTTGTCATGGTTATGCATGTTACATGGTTTTCCTTTGAAACAAGTTAAATCTTCTATGTTTTCTTAACTTGTCTTCCTATAGTTCTTCCTCTTCATCTTCCTTTTTGGTAAGTGTTTTGAGCCATCCAAAAGGTGGGGGAAAAACCTCCATACTTCATTCTTCCTTGTTGAAGAGGTGATGGACTCAAGAACCACAAAAATTAAGGATCTATTTTGTCACCTAAGTGTTATAGTTGTTTCAAAAAAAAAGTGATATTCTTTCTTTCTATGAAATATAAAGATTTCTTCTTTTCCTTTAAAAATATATTTTAGGCTATGAACAATATGTGAGCCTTGTTTGTTGGTGTGGATCTACTTGATGAAAAGATCACAAGCCAAGCTCTAAGTGATTTTTGTGGTAAAGGAAAAATATGTAGTCTTGCATGTGGGTATTTTGTTGTTATCTTAAGTTTTAGTGATTTGCATGTCATGATCTCTCCTATGTAACACCCTAACTCTAATTAGGGCATTACTAACTAATACAACCTGAATTAGAGTATAAATAGACTAGGAAAATTCCATATTTTCAAAAAAACTTTGCTTGAACAAAACCGGTAAATACATAAAGACTTATAACCAAATTTGGCATGAAAGCCGTTTTAAAAAAAAACATACTAGAGCACTAAGTTGTAACGTGTACATTAGAGTTTCAAGCGGAATATCACTTAGCTATTACAATATCTTTTTCAAAAGAATAGCCAATTAAAATAATTACATTTATACATAAATTCTTAATTACACAGAAACGCAACTTAGGAACTAAGACTCCGACTCGTGATCCAGTGACTCAATATCTCGTCGAAGAGCAAGACCGAACACGCTTGTGCTCTGAACCTCTTCCATCATTTGTATCTGAAAACAACGCCCCAAATGTGAGTTTATAAACTCAATAACATAGACTTAGAATAAAAATGCTTTTACCGTTGTTCCAGCCATACGTGGTGTGCGACGTATGGGAAAAATCCTCCCCTTAATGCATATGTATATTTAATCATTCTAAATACCTTAGCCAATCCTCAAACATAATAATGCAACTGAAAGTTCAGACATCGATCACATATCAAACACATAATCTAATCATATACACTTGGTCACTTAGTATATTGCCAGGCGATTCAGATAATACAAACCTCAAATCATATCTATGCAAACAACTATTTATCCAATGTTGTTTACAAAGCAATTCACAAATCATAATTACAATCACTATGGATGTACCCACTTGGTGCCACTCAATAACCTAAGAAAAGAGTGAGAGCTATTCTGTTATATACCGCTCCACCAATGGATGTTTAGAAAGCAAATCACAAATCATAATTACAATCACTATGGATGTACTCACTTGGTGCCACTCAATAACCCAAGAAAAGAGTGAGAGCTATTCTGTTATATACCGCTCCACCAAGGGATCCCCGTCAGTGGAAAAGCCCTCAAGTAACAAAAGACGAGTTTGCATTATTAACGCAAACACCCTCAAACACAATCAAACTTATTCACAATACATTAACAAATAATGCATTGCTATTTCACATTCCAAACCAATCCTAAACACAATTGGAGTAGATCCAAGACAAGTTTACACATATACATACTAGGCATCAAAGGCACATCAAGAATCAAACCAATAGAAATCTTAACATGCTTATTCACAGGATTATAGATCAACACTTCTAATTTCAACAACAACATTTATATTAGTCCATTACAAAGAACAACAAGTACATGGTTAGAATTAGTAAATGTCGTTCGATACACTTAGCCCAAGCTCAATTACCTCACACATTCCAATTCAATCCAAGATTACTTCAACAAGGATTTCAAGGCTAATATATACATACATCACTAGGAATTCAAAGACATGTCAAGGAGCCAAGATAAACAGGGAACTTAACATGCATAATCCACAACCACACCAAGTGAACACATATATATCCTAGTGCATACAATTTCAAACTCATGTAACTTATAGCCCAAAATTCATACAAACGGGCTAGCTCAATTGCTGAGCCAATTCAAATCTGAAATCATACATATGTGCACATATAACAACAATTCGAATAATTCCGATTGGAGCTCAATGGAACTCGCAATGGCCACAAACAACACACATTGGTTTAGGGGGGTTGAGGGCAGCATCCAACCCTATTTCAGCCAAACCCCATACAAGACCATTTCAGATTAATCAATAAACTAATTATTGAACTAACATATTTAATATTAAAAACCTAGCACACCCTAAGGGAGGTTTCGGGGGAAGTCTATAGCACACCCTAAGAGAGGTTTTGGGGGAAGTCTATGTTACCTTAATAATCCCAAATTAGGGATTTGAGCTCCAAAAATCCTCTTTCCTCTTCTTCCATCGTTCTGAGCTCAGATTGATCTTCTCCACCCATTAAGTCCACATACAAATAAAAACATTCATTCATAAATAATCTAAGCTCATTTGCATTACAATCTAACTAGGATTGAATCCCTATAGGTTAAGGACCAAAACCATAACCTAAACCTACCAAAACAAGGTAGAAATTAGTGAAGAAACAACATGAAACACGGCCTGGCCGTGCTGTGCAAAACGGCCGTGTCAGGCCTCTGCAAAATTTCTGCAGACGAGCGTCAACTTTGCAGATTTTATTAACATATCAAACGGAGTCGGAATTGGGCAAACGACCACTCATTGGAAAGCTTAAGATGTCTAGTTTGTGAATATAATTTTTATTTTGGAAGATATCCATCAGATTAGTGCAGTTTTAACAAACAATCCACTGATGTCAGAAAACAGGACAACATTCATACCTGAACTTGTAAATTCTATATCTAATTCAATTCTTAACATTTTCCAGTGATTCTTGTGTCTAAAATGAAGCTCCTCATGTCTAGTTTACTCAAAAATAAGAAGCATTTCAATCCAAGGTCTATAGAGAGAGTTATAATCGAAATACCAGAGGCAGTTTTAACATGCAAGTTCACTAGGTTGTAACCCAAACTTCTACTAAGTCCAACATCAAATTCCCACTCCACAATCTGAACCTTAGACTAACTAAACCCATGCAAAAGGAAATAAAAACCCTAATGGGGGTCTTATTGGTTGCCCACCACCTAAAGGAGAAGAACTCACCTCAAAAAGAAGAAATGGAGTTGAATAGCTTGAGTTCTCATTCCTTCTCCCTCTTATAATTTCGAGCTCCTCCTTCTAGCTTCCTTGAACCAACTCTTGAAGCTTCAACAATGGAGGATGTTCAGCCCAAACTCCTCCTTTGACAAGGATTGAATGGAGTCTTCAAAGCTTCACCCTCTTCTAGCCCCAAAACCCTAGCTTTCTTCTTCTTCTTTTCCCCTTTTTCCTCTTCTTCCTTCTCTCTACATTTCTAATTTTCTGATTTTGGGGCTGAGAGTCACGATGGGAGGGGGTGTTAGGGCTTGTGAGAGTGTTCTAAGGTGAATTTAAGTGAAACATGGTGTATGGTGGTCACTTGGGCTTTTCAGTTAATTAAAAACTTGCTAATAAACCCTTATTAATCCTCTTGATTAAATCTTAGGTTCCTAATAATAACTCAAGTAATTTTAATCAATTAAAACTACTCCTAATTTATCAGTCCCACAAATCCTAAATCATTGGGTAAAATTACTATTTTACCCTTTGATTCTAAATTGGTTTTAAACTACCAAATTAAGGCTGTGTACTATATTTAATCCTCAGGGATTAAATCTCTTTTTCACTTAGGTTTTCTAATAATTAGGCTTAAGGGTTTTGGGATGTTACATTACTCCCCACCTTTTAGGAATTTTGTCCCCAAAATTCACCTTATCTCCTAATCTTATCCTTACATAGGATTTGTTCTCTGTGCTTCCGCTGCATACTCAAATTCTAGGCCACTTCAAAAAGGTAAGTTCTCTTCTCGATCATTCTAAACCCTTGAAAATCCAAGAGGAATTAATAACGATAGTAGATCAACTATCCGATGAATTTGGTGATTCAGCTAACCGGTCACAAACCAAGTCTAATTCCCAACAAAGTTTTTATTAAGTTAAGACAAGGTATGTAATTGGTCAACAGGATCACTTCATACGCCGGCGAATGAATCTAGCGTCGACATTAATTCCTTAGAATTCTCACCGATTTAGCTGTAACTAAGACTCTTGTAGTCCAACGACTAGGGTCTACCACTCTTCCTCAGGCTAATTATTCACACACGGTCACTAGGTCTAGGAGACTTAAAGTTTTCTAGCGAATCAAGGTTCGACCACCGTCAAGGTCCTCTAGTTACAACTGAGGCATTAAGAAATCTAGCTCATCACTACCCTTTTTAACTTCAGAAATTGCTAAGGCATTTCGAATCAAAAGTACTATAGGTTTCGTAGATGGCTTTGTGATTATCAATCAATTTGGAATCCATTCACAATAGTTAGGTCAAGCAAGCTTGTTTAGTCAATAAGTGCCGAGAACCTAAACAATTATGAATGCCCATCCTAAATTGATTAAAACCGCCATGCTAAGAATCCTTACTTTCCAATTCTAGATGTGCTAGGGCTGAACGGATGGGAGAAGGGTCCAAGAGGGCTATAGACTACCCCCGGTATATCCCGAATGACCTTCCCAAGATTAATAGTTGGAAATTGGTCATGTTTACTTATACTGTTAACAGTGAGGTCACCATTAGGAGCACTTACCTATTGAGGCACAACTATGGAATCATCGGTCACAAAACAAGCATATAGCATAATCCTCAATTATAATTAATGCAAACAAATTTTCAACATTGTTTACACATGACAATCACATTTCACATACCTCAAATCATGTACGCAAAGTATCAAACACATACACCAGGCTTATATAGACATTTATCACGATAGCATAGAGGTACATATTTAGCAGCAACTTTAACGAATTTATAAAAACATCTCCAAGGCTAGAGAAATCATGAATAAATTACAGGCCATTAAAATACATGTCAAGACTCTAGAACTTATTTTACTAACTCAAAAACCACATTTCCAGCCCCCAATAAAAATTAAAATCCACATATACTCAAAAGGTGCAGAATTTGACAATTTTTACGCTATTTAAAATAATCATTTTCCTACCATATCAAACGAACTCCGTTTCTTAAGAAACTTTTTATACAAGTCCTTGACATACATGTATTCATCAACATATTTTTATTTGGGTAAAAATCATTATCAATAAATGTAGAAAAATCATTTAATTTTCGGATTTAGGACAAAAATTCTTCATCAGGACTGTTTTGGGTTCATAATATGCTAGAAGTCTCAAAAATTATCCAAAAATTACAAAATTTAATATGGAAGGTCCTAACACACATATAAATCATCTCCAAGTGGTCCCATGCCAAAATCGCAATTCAATAATTCCCAGTAATTCTAAATAGAAACAGACTTTTCATGGAAGATATCTAATCACCCAATCCTTCATCTTTTAACAATTTAACCCAACATACATTTATCAAATCATCTAACAAACTCCAAATCAACCAAGCAAGGGAACTCACAACATCCTGATTATGTGTCTTTCATGTAATAGCCACTCAAGATTCCAAAATTTTATGGACATATAATGTCACTAGACTTGCAAAGACTTAGAATTAAAATGTTGAAAGTAAGTGTGTCCTCCACAATGGGAGCAAGCCAATCAAAAATTTGCACACACAATTAGGTTAATGCAGTACTTAACAAGCAATCAATTTCCCCTCATGCAACAAGAAGGTTGAAACTTCAAGGAAAGTCAAATTCTCACATGCGTTTATAAAACCAACACATCCAAATTGAACATAGAGGAGATGCGAATCTTAACTCAAGTCATCAATACCTCAAGTTTTAAATCTAACCAATATTCATGCTTGGACTCAAAACACAAACACAACACATAAGTCCCTCAGTCACACAAGTAGAAGGCACTTACCAACACTTTACTGACCAAGGTATATGGATTATACCGATCAGTCTCAAACACATCGAAGCTTACTTCGTTCCTATAACAATTAATTATCATAAGTAGTAAGTGATGAGAAACTTACAACTTCACATGAAACTTATCATTTATATCACTCACCACCAAAATTAAGTATCATATTAAACATTAGGCGGCTGCTTCTAAATTTTTCAATTCCCAAACGATCATATAATTAATTCATGCAAGAAAGTGGAAATAGCAAAGTGGAAATCATTACGAAAGAAATTAATTCACAATTACTAATTTATAACTTCCGCAATAGTTTTCTAGCTTTCAAACTTTGTGTTTTCAAAACCAACACTTTTATATTATAAGAAAAGACTTTCCAATTCTTGAATCATTATTGTTTATCAAATACCAAAATATCTAATATATCATAAAGGTTGCGGTTTCTCCGAGAATATCCCATAATACTCTCATAGTCCCGTAACTACTTTGATCATCAAATTCGTTCTTCCAGAACTTTCGTAATGAGCTTCCAGCTGTAGCAGAGTTTAACGTGGCCACTATACTCAACTGCGTTCAGGTATGCACTCCGTGGACATAGGCAGGCTAGAGTGGCTTCGAAGGCGACTAACTCCCCTCACTGCGGCCAGGTATATATATATATATACACACATACCGTGGACTTAGGCGGAGGGAGTGGCTCCCAATCTCACGACCTGAACTATCATTGGACTATCAGTACAGAATCTGGCAATGTACTTAGGAATAGATACGTATATGAGGATGTCTCGCGAAAAGAGTACATGCCTCTAATATTTCCTGCAATTCTTCCTCCTCCTCGTTCCTTAGATGAATCCTTGAGGTGGCCTACCTCAATAATTCACCAAAAGAACTTAGAAAACTTAGACTTACAGACATAACATATTCTTTTCTAAACCGGATCACCTATAGACTCAATTGATTCACAGTCCGAGAGGGTCGAACTGCTCTGATACCATAATGTAACACCCTAACGCTAATTAGGGCATTACTAACTAATACAACCTGAATTAGAGTATAAATAGACTAGGAAAATTCCATATTTTCAAAAAAACTTTGCTTGAACAAAACCGGTAAATACATAAAGACTTATAACCAAATTTGGCATGAAAGCCGTTTCAAAAAAAAAACATACTAGAGCACTAAGTTGTAACGTGTACATTAGAGTTTCAAGCGGAATATCACTTAGCTATTACAATCTCTTTTTCAAAAGAATAGCCAATTAAAATAATTACATTTATACATAAATTCTTAATTACACAGAAACGCAACTTAGGAACTAAGACTCCGACTCGTGATCCAGTGACTCAATATCTCGTCGAAGAGCAAGACCGAACACGCTTGTGCTCTGAACCTCTTCCATCATTTGTATCTGAAAACAACGCCCCAAATGTGAGTTTATAAAACTCAATAACATAGACTTAGAATAAAAATGCTTTTACCGTTATTCCAGCCATACGTGGTGTGTGACGTATGGGAAAAATCCTCCCCTTAATGCATATGTATATTTAATCATTCTAAATACCTTAGCCAATCCTCAAACATAATAATGCAACTAAAAGTTCAGACATCGATCACATATCAAACACATAATCTAATCATATACGCTTGGTCACTTAGTATATTGCCAGGCGATTCAGATAATACAAACCTCAAATCATATCTATGCAAACAACTATTTATCCAATGTTGTTTACAAAGCAAATCACAAATCATAATTACAATCACTATGGATGTACCCACTTGGTGCCACTCAATAACCCAAGAAAAGAGTGAGAGCTATTCTGTTATATACCGCTCCACCAAGGGATGTTTACAAAGCAAATCACAAATCATAATTACAATCACTATGGATGTACCCACTTGGTGCCACTCAATAACCCAAGAAAAGAGTGAGAGCTATTCTGTTATATACCGCTCCACCAAGGGATCCCCGTCAGTGGAAAAGCCCTCAAGTAACCAAAGACGAGTTTGCATTATTAACGCAAACACCCTCAAACACAATCAAACTTATTCACAATACATTAACAAATAATGCATTGCTATTTCACATTCCAAACCAATCCTAAACACAATTGGAGTAGATCCAAGACAAGTTTACACATATACATACTAGGCATCAAAGGCACATCAAGAATCAAACCAATAGAAATCTTAACATGCTTATTCACAGGATTATAGATCAACACTTCTAATTTCAACAACAACATTTATATTAGTCCATTACAAAGAACAACAAGTACATGGTTAGAATTAGTAAATGTCGTTCGATACACTTAGCCCAAGCTCAATTACCTCACACATTCCAATTCAATCCAAGATTACTTCAACAAGGATTTCAAGGCTAATATATACATACATCACTAGGAATTCAAAGACATTTCAAGGAGCCAAGATAAACAGGGAACTTAACATGCATAATCCACAACCACAACAAGTGAACACATATATATCCTAGTGCATACAATTTCAAACTCATGTAACTTATAGCCCAAAATTCATACAAACGGGCTAGCTCAATTGCTGAGCCAATTCAAATCTGAAATCATACATATGTGCACATATAACAACAATTCGAATAATTCCGATTGGAGCTCAATGGAACTCGCAATGGCCACAAACAACACACATTGGTTTAGGGGGGTTGAGGGCAGCATCCAACCCTATTTCAGCCAAACCCCATACAAGACCATTTCAGATTAATCAATAAACTAATTATTGAACTAACATATTTAATATTAAAAACCTAGCACACCCTAAGGGAGGTTTTGGGGGAAGTCTATAGCACACCCTAAGGGAGGTTTTGGGGGAAGTCTATGTTACCTTAATAATCCCAAATTAGGGATTTGAGCTCCAAAAATCCCCTTTCCTCTTCTTCCATCGTTCTGAGCTCAGATTGATCTTCTCCACCAATTAAGTCCACATACAAATAAAAACATTCATTCATAAATAATCTAAGCTCATTTGCATTACAATCTAACTAGGATTGAAACCCTATAGGTTAAGGACCAAAACCATAACCCAAACCTACCAAAACAAGGTAGAAATTAGTGAAGAAACAGCATGAAACACGGCCTGGCCGTGCTGTGCAAAACGGCCGTGTCAGGCCTCTGCAGAATTTCTGCAGACGAGCGTCAACTTTGCAGATTTTATTAACATATCAAACGGAGTCGGAATTGGGCAAACGACCACTCATTGGAAAGCTTAAGATGTCTAGTTTGTGAATATAATTTTTATTTTGGAAGATATCCATCAGATTAGTGCAGTTTTAACAAAAAATCCACTGATGTCAGAAAACAGGACAGCATTCATACTTGAACTTGTAAATTCTATATCTAATTCAATTCTTAACATTTTCTAGTGATTCTTGTGTCTAAAATGAAGCTCCTCATGTCTAGTTTACTCAAAAATAAGAAGCATTTCAATCCAAGGTCTATAGAGAGAGTTATACTCGAAATACCAGAGGCAGTTTTAACATGCAAGTTCACTAGGTTGTAACCCAAACTTCTACTAAGTCCAATATCAAATTCCCACTCCACAATCTGAACCTTAGACTAACTAAACCCATGCAAAAGGAAATAAAAACCCTAATGGGGGTCTTATTGGTTGCCCACCACCTAAAGGAGAAGAACTCACCTCAAAAAGAAGAAATGGAGTTGAATAGCTTGAGTTCTCATTCCTTCTCCCTCTTATAATTTCGAGCTCCTCCTTCTAGCTTCCTTGAACCAACTCTTGAAGCTTCAACAATGGAGGATGTTCAGCCCAAACTCCTCCTTTGACAAGGATTGAATGGAGTCTTCAAAGCTTCACCCTCTTCTAGCCCTAAAACCCTAGCTTTCTTCTTCTTTTCCCCTTTTTCCTCTTCTTCCTTCTCTCTACATTTCTAATTTTCTGATTTTGGGGCTGAGAGTCACGATGGGAGGGGGTGTTAGGGCTTGTGAGAGTGTTCTAAGGTGAACTTAAGTGAAACATGGTGTATGGTGGTCACTTTGGCTTTTAAGTTAATTAAAAACTTGCTAATAAACCCTTATTAATCCTCTTGATTAAATCTTAGGTTCCTAATAATAACTCAAGTAATTTTAATCAAATAAAACTACTCCTAATTAATCAGTCCCACAAATCCTAAATTATTGGGTAAAATTACTATTTTACCCTTTGATTCCAAATTGGTTTTAAACTACCAAATTAAGGCTGTGTACTATATTTAATCCTCAGGGATTAAATCTCTTTTTCACTTAGGTTTTCTAATAATTAGGCTTAAGGGTTTTGGGATGTTACATCCTACATGAGCTTGATTTATGCCATGATTGGAAGAAGATTTTTCCCTAGAAAATGTTATTTAAAACCCCTTGACAATGAGAATCTTCAACTTGAGAAAACCTAAGTGTTTCCAAGAAAAGATTGAGTCAAGAAAAGGGTGTTGGTTTTAATCTTGTTGAAAAACAAAAACAGCACTGACATATGTTTAGTATTTTGGTCATAAAGTTTTCCTCAAATACCCTTTTTCGTTGATTCTTGATGTTCTGGAAACTAGACTCATTTCGCTACATTTTGCACACAAACTTTACTGAATTTGGTTGAGTATTGATAATTTAAAATACGTTACAATTTGGCAAACAGAAGCTGTCCTTTTCTGTACACCCGAAAATCTTTTTATTAAACTGTATCAAATGGCTAATGGAATGTTAAATTAAAATTCATTTCCAAAAACTAGACACTCCAAGCTTTCCAAGGAGTGGTCATTTGCTCAAATCCGACGCCGTTTGCTATATCAATAAAATCGACGAAGTTAGGGGACATATTTGGCGTTTGCATGTATTTGAGTTTATGCTAAGGTTTTAGATAAAATTGTTTTCATTTCGGATCTTAAAGATAAGGAACAAGTATAAGGCTCAAATCCTTATAAAGATAGATGAAGTTTCTTTCATAAACATTTGGTGTTTAAATATTTAAAGTTTTCTAAAAAGTGTTTGGTACCTTCAAACCCTGTTCTACCTTGTTGAATGTGTGTAATGAGTTAGGACTTGAAGTATTTTGCTTAGGGGTAGGATGTGGAAACCATGGCTGTTTCTAGGGGTTTAAGGTTTTAGTTTGTTTACTAAGCCCTAAGTAAATTGTTTGGTTAGTATCGTGGATGTGAGATCGTGATCGGATTCGCAGTAGAGTTCGAGTATGCGATTTCGAAGTGGAAGGAAAGCCTTTAGGTAAGGGCATCTTCTAGATATTGTTTAGGTGATGTATAATTGCCATTGTATGCTTATGAAAGTGCTTCTTCTTGATATCTTGTTTGATTAGTACATGTGATTTGTGTTTATGATTTGTATAACCCTTAGTAAGAAAATTCCCTCCAATGAGTGTAAGCATCTTTGAGCTATATGTTATTGTATTGGATGGATTTGGCTAATTGTATTGTTGTGATTAAGTTGTATGTATGCATGTAGTGATGATGCACAATTTGAACGATGTAATTGATGTACAGATGACACGCTACTCCGATGCATTTTCTTGGAAACAAATACGATTTGCGAAACTAGAGTATGTAGGTTTTGAATGCGGTAATTAAAAAGGGCTCTCCAACGGAGCCTCGTGGCAAGGTTGAGATTTTCAATAAAAAAAGGAATTATGTTTTCAACTCAAAGAATTTTCAAGAAAGAAAAAGGGGATAAAAAGAAAAGTTATTCGAGCTCTTCTAAAGAATAAAAGGGGTTTTCAAAATAAATAACTAAATGAATGAATAGCCAAGTTCCAATAAAATCAACAAAATAAAAAGATGACACTAGATTCTTAGCAAGGGTGGTTTCTAGTAAAAAGAAAAAGAAAGGGGGTGTTTCAAGTAATCTCGCGGAGAGTTTTAAAGAAAATGAGATTAGGGAGGAAGTGGTTGTCAATACATCAATTACGATCATATAAATTGTGGCATTAAATCACGGACACTTCTTGCAAGTGCATCCGAGGATAGTTGGATTTTGTGTAAGCATACGATCATAAGATATCGTTTACCCTAAACTAGATGGTTGTTTCCTAGTGTCACTAGATGGTTGTTTCCTAGTGTCAGGGTATTCGCGCGTTGGCCCTGGCCTAAAGGGCGATTACGAACTTAAGGTCTGTTGTAGAGGGCAGTGTATACTGGGAGGCGTTGGTCGGCCCGGTGTCACATCTCTCATTGGTATGGGTATACAAAATTTGTTGTGGCAGGTTGCCTTTTATCCTATTGGTATAGGAATTAAGCCGTAATGATTCACGCTGACTACATACGCATACTGACTAGATGCATTTATGATGTTGTTGAACTACATGTTGAAGTGTTATGTTTCTTATGCTATGATATACTGTGTTCATGTATAATTCATTGGTATGATGTGATTAGTATACATGTTGTTAGCGTTATATGTTTTGTTAAGAAGATGACCCTTGCCCGTGGTTCGAGACTACTGCCGAGCGTAGCCAAGGATAGTCCTACATGGCTATTTGCCTTGCGTAGTCGCATGGTGAATTTACCAAGGGGGCCTAGTAAGTGTTGTAGTGCTCCGACCAGCTATAGGGTGTCAAATGCTTTAATCACAATTGTTGTAATAGATGCTTTATGTTTCAAGACTTGAATCATTTTATGTGAATGTCTTAATTAAATTCCTTCGCATGGTTTTGTGAGTTAAACCTGATAATGTACTTTCCACCGCCTTGAAAATCTTTGTAATACTGCAGTTTGCGAATTACTTAAGGGAGTTTGAACAGGAAAAAAAAATAGACTCACATTTTTAGAAACCATGCAACAGCGTATTCCATTTTCGGAAGTACTTTGGACTGTCGAGATTAATATGTAGTTTAGTAGCGCTCCGGAAATGGGGTGTTACATTAGTGGTATCAGAGCGGTTCGGTTCTAACCGGACTGTGAGCTGGGAAACTATAGCTGGCCAAGTGTCGGGTTGTGTAGTGAACAGATTGTGAGGGGTCAAATTGTGCTTTTGTGATTTGCTTGTTCCTCAAGTAGAGTAACTCTACTTGTAATTGTGTGAAATTGTTTTTTAATTGGAACAATGTGTCCTGAGACACAAAATTGTTGTGGGTTTCTAACTAGGTCGTGAGACCTTGTGCGAATCCAACATCTCAGAAACGAGTAGTTTCTTCCATCAGAACAGATAATGTCGCAGATGGCGTGGGGGACTCAGATGACCCAGAGTCCAGGCAAAGGGAATCAGAACAGAGGAGACCTAGTTGCGTGCGTTGTAGCAAATTGGGGCGTATTGTCAGCAATTGTTCTACATTGGATGGAGTGTGTTCAACTGCAACAGACCTGGTCATGATGCCAAAGATTGTCAAGCGTCAAAGGTAGAAGCAACTCCAAATACTGTGGGGGTTACACATTCAACCAAAGAGGGACGTGTCTATCTATTGAGCAGAGGAGAAAGCTCAACAGCTGAAGAATCCATCTTGGGGAACGCGACAATAAGGAGTTATGCATGGTCAGAGACTCAGATAGGGACCGTATGTAGGAGACGCTACTATCGTTATTAATATTATTCCTTGGTGTGATCTTTGAGATATTAGTGGCTTTAGATATAACCCACAATGTTCGATGTTTGAAATTATTTTGATACATACTAGATTTGAAAACCAAAGATATTTCATGATTTTCTGAATGTGACATGGTTGCCATTAACATTTGTGTTTTCGCAGTAGCTTATGCTTGCGCTACTCTAAATGTGGGTGATTGATATTGGTGTGAGCGTATTCTTATCTTCCAACAAAGATGGTAAACGCGATTATTTTCTAGCAAGCGCCAATTAAATGTCTTGTGACACTTTAATTCACGCGGAAACCATTTGACTCAGTTGAATGGAAGCTGGAAAGTTAGTGAGTGATGTTATTTGTGATTGTGTGGTTGTGATTGTGCAGATCTTTCTTTTCTCTTGATGTATTAACACCGTGGGTTCTTGGAGGAGCCCTCGATGAATAGTTTAATTCTTTTGTTTTCGATTTCTGTATTAATTGTTAGTAGTTTCATTGACGATATTTTTATGTTTTCAAATGATTGACTTAGTAGTAAAAGTTTGAAAATGGTTTTGTTTCCTTTTGTTGAAAAAGATGATTTCATGATTTTCTAGTCAACATGGGTTCGAGAGTGTTTTTTTTTAACCTTGTCTTTCTTTGGAAAACTAAGTTTAGTGTGGTGTTTGAACAAATTTTTGGTAAGGTTACGTTATTAAATTGGAAGCAGGAACCCGTGACCACATATATTATGTGTAAGATTTGATTTCAAATTCTTCTAACTAAATTCTTGGTGGTTTTGTGTTTACTCATAATATAGGAATGGTAGAGAAAAGTTTTGTTGTTAGTCCTTTCGTTAAAAGCTTATGTGTAATTTAGTAGTGGTTTTTGTCTTCATCAAGAAACGTATTTAGTTTCGTTCTCCTTGAGCTAATTCAAGCTATGATTTGGAGAGTAGTTTTTTTGAAACAATTTTATTTGAATCTTTTACTTGATTCTTAGAGATTTGGTTTTAGTAGATTGTTATTAAGGTTTTGTCGAAAGAAAATTAAACATTTTTCGTTTGCCCTAATTTTTGAAGCCGTGAGCTTCAAGGGAGAGAAGAAGAAATTTATGTGATATCAAACTTGCTTCTCCCATAATTTAGCTAGTGTTATAGTCTAAGAGTTTTTGAAAATTTGATTTAGTTAGGATTTTGTAAAATGTTGTTTTAGCACCTTGGGGCGATGAAACACTAAGGTTGAAGGGAATCCTAGTATTCCTCAACCAGAGTGGAGTCTTGACTAGTTTTGAATTAATGAGTATTTGATTTAGTATTAGCTTTTGGTGTTTGAATAATAATAAGAACTGGTTTTGAAATCTTTCAACTTGAATCAAGTTATGATAGGAAAATATATAATCTTGGGCTTTGCATTCTGGGTTGATTTATTTACACTTACAAGAAAATGGCTTTAACATAACTGTTGCTAAGTTTTATCTGGTATTTCGAGGCGATGAAACACCTAATGTTAAAGGAATCCATGTGATTCTTAAACAAGGTGGAGCCTTTAAAAGGATTTTAGCGTTGAAAACCTTTTAACTTTAGCGTGAGTTTTGTTGCTAGAAAAAAATTTGAAAATTGGGTGCGAAACTTTTTATTGTAAAACTAAATTCATTAAACCCATGAGAGTGTATAGTAATTTTAATTGTTTATCTAAGTTTACTCGGTTAATATGTTAATGCTTGATAATCCGTTATTTTAGAGGCCTAATATTGGTGCTAAGTTTGAAAAAGAATGATTCGAGTTTTGAATATTTAGTTGTTGGTGTGTGGAATTTTTGGGAAAGGCTTTGATTTAAAAAGTTTTGAAAGAGTTATTAACTTTGTTTCGATTCTTTTAGTGAAGTGTGTTTAACGATTTTGATGAGAACCTAATCTCAAAGGAACCTTGTTGTCCATGAGAATAGTTGAGTCTTAAGCAAAATTTTCTCTCGTCAGTACTCGGTTTTAGTGATTCTCCAGAGATAAAGAAATTTTTTTTTTTGGAAAAACATTCGATGTGTGAAAAGAATTTTAACCTTCTTGAAGTTTTAAGTGATTTTGAATTCTTGATGTGTGTAACCGTGGTTGCTCGTGAATAGGTTAGTAGTACTTTCTTCATAATGGCGCGTAGCAGTAGTCGAGTTTGTGTTCGTGTTCGTGCTCGTATTCGTGTTCGTGCTCGTGTTCGTGTTCGTGAATAAGTGGGACGTGTGACTCTGGGATAAGGCACCAGTCAATCGTGAGGAATCCTTCGTCCACTAACTACGCTCACTTTCAGTGTGCTATATGTATATGTTTAGTGTCGTCAGGTGTAACTGCTATTATTGCATGCTATATTATGTAGCTATGAATATTATAGTACTACGTATAATATTATGTATTATGAATACTTATCTGTGCAAATTCTTTTATGGATTTGAGTAAAGTAATTTCTCCGTATTTTAATATCCGCGTAGTTTCGAGGACGAAACTATTTTAAGGAGGGTGGTAATGTAACACCCCAATTTTTATGGAAAGAGATTTTAGCGTTAAAATCCCGATTACTTGAAAAATAAGTCAGAGAGATTGATCACCTCGATGATTTACTGAGAGTACGGGAAATTATTTGAGTTATTTTGAATAATTTATTTATTATAAATAATTATTATTTATGATGACAATTCAAATTAATAGACAAATGAGACGATGTCTTTGCGTTAACGTGAATTCATCAATTTAAACTTATATAAGTTTTCTGTTTGACGCGGCGACGCGTAATTTTGTTGACTAAGAAAGTGATTGAATTAAATCAAGATAGAATTATATTTGGGACTTAATATATTTTATTAAGTCATAGTAAAATTTTCAGTTTAAAATTCCCCCGTTTTTCGGTTGAGTTTTGGACTACCCGGGTAAGATTTTACCCGACAGAAGACTTTAATTCGACCCAAATATTTTTATATTTGGAATTTGAGTGTTTTATATTATTTTAGATTTATTGAGAGTGGTTTGGTAATTTTCGGACGAAATTTTATAATACCGTATTTTCTACTCGGTTAAGACACGAGACGCGTAAAACCGAACGCACGACGAAACGGGAACGAATACCCCATTGATTCATGAGATGAAATCTGATGTGGTTAGGGGGTGATTTATTCTATTGGGCATAAATGAGGTGGGAAGGATTTAGTTCCATAATGATTAGATTTTGGATGCATTTTTGGCTAAAATGTGTAGTCTTTTGCTAGGCTATATTCATAGGACCCATGTGAGATCTTCTCCGTTTCCATAACCTGACCTTGGCAGCCCCATTCAACCAATGGAATGGCTTGCTTAATTCAGAAAAATTATGTGCAAGAATGGGTTAAGTGATGGTCAAGATTAGTAGCTAAGTTTAGGGCGTTTTGGGGTTTGTGTGGCCAATGGTTGTGCAAGCTTCTTTTCCTTTCCTTTAGTGCATGGGCTGGTCGAAATTCTTAAGGGGAGGAAGTGTCTCATTCAGCTCATTCTTTCATTGTGTGTGGTGTGGAGTAGTGGAGAGAAAACTAGAGAGAAGTTGAGAGAAAAATAGAGAGAGAGAAGTAGTGAGAAAACTAGCACATCTTGCAAACTAAAGAACAAGGCTTTGCACTTTCCTTTCCCCTTGCTAATCTCGCCACTGAACAGCCCCATGGTGAGGGTAATATGCTTATCTCTTCTTAGTTCTTGTCATGGTTATGCATGTTACACGGTTTTCCTTTGAAACAAGTTAAATCTTCTATGTTTTCTTAACTTGTCTTCCTATAGTTCTTCCTCTTCATCTTCCTTTTTGGTAAGTGTTTTGAGCCATCCAAAAGGTGGGGGAAAAACCTCCATACTTCATTCTTCCTTGTTGAAGAGGTGATGGACTCAAGAACCACAAAAAGTAAGGATCTATTTTGTCACCTAAGTGTTATAGTTGTTTCAAAAAAAAAGTGATATTCTTTCTTTCTATGAAACATAAAGATTTCTTCTTTTCCTTTAAAAATATATTTTAGGCTATGAACAATATGTGAGCCTTGTTTGTTGGTGTGGATCTACTTGATGAAAAGATCACAAGCCAAGCTCTAAGTGATTTTTGTGGTAAAGGAAAAATATGTAGTCTTGCATGTGGGTATTTTGTTGTTATCTTAAGTTTTAGTGATTTGCATGTCATGGTCTCTCCTACATGAGCTTGATTTATGCCATGATTGGAAGAAGATTTTTCCCTAGAAAATGTTATTTAAAACCCCTTGACAATGAGAATCTTCAACTTGAGAATACCTAAGTGTTTCCAAGAAAAGATTGAGTCAAGAAAAGGGTGTTGGTTTTAATCTTGTTGAAAAACAAAAACAGCACTGACATATGTTTAGTATTTTGGTCATAGAGTTTTCCTCAAATACCCTTTTTCGTTGATTCTTGATTTTCTGGAAACTAGACTCATTTCTATACATTTTGAACGCAAACTTTACTTAATTTGGTTGAGTGTTGATAATTTAAAATACGTTACAATTTGGCAAACAGAAGCTGTCCTTTTCTGTACACCAGAAAATATTTTTATTAAACTGTATCAAATGGCTAATGGAATGTTAAATTAAAATTCATTTCTGAAAACTAGACACTCCAAGCTTTCCAGAGAGTGGTCATTTGCTCAAATCCGACGCCGTTTGCTATATCAATAAAATCGACGAAGTTAGGGGACAGATTTGGCATTTGCATGTATTTGAGTTTATGCTAAGGTTTTTGATAAAACTGTTTTCATTTTGGATCTTAATGATAAGGAACAAGTATAAGGCTTGAATCCTTATAAATATAGATGAAGTTTCTTCCATAAACATTTGGTGTTTAAATATTTAAAGTTTTCTAAAAAGTGTTTGGTACCTTCAAACCCTGTTCTACCTTGTTGAATGTGGGTAATGAGTTAGGACTTGAAGTATTTTGCTTAGGGGTAGGATGTGGAAACCATGGCTGTTTCTAGGGGTTTAAGGTTTTAGTTTGTTTACTAAGCCCTAAGTAAATTGTTTGGTTAGGATCGTGGATGTGAGATCGTGATCGGATTCGCGGTAGAGTTTGAGTATGCGATTTCGACGTGGAAGGAAAGCCTTTAGGTAAGGGCATCTTCTAGATATTGTTTAGGTGATGTATAATTGCCATTGTATGCTTATGAAAGTGCTTCTTCTTGATATCTTGTTTGATTAGTACATGTGATTTGTGTTTATGATTTGTATAACCCTTAGTAAGGAAATTCCCTCCAATGAGTGTAAGCATCTTTGAGCTATATGTTGTTGTATTGGATGGATTTGGCTAATTGTATTGTTGTGAATAAGTTGTATGTATGCATGTAGTGATGATGCACAATTTGAACGATGTAATTGATGTACAGATGACACGCTACTCCGATGCATTTTCTTGGAAACAAATACGATTTGCGAAACTAGAGTATATAGGTTTTGAATGCGGTAATTAAAAAGGGCTCTCCAACGGAGCCTCGTGGCAAGGTTGAGATTTTCAATAAAAAAAAGGAATTATGTTTTCAACTCAAAGAATTTTCAAGAAAGAAAAAGGGGATAAAAAGAAAAGGAATTCGAGCTCTTCTAAAGAATAAAAGGGGTTTTCAAAATAAATAACTAAATGAATGAATAGCTAAGTTCCAATAAAATCAACAAAATAAAAAGATGACACTAGATTCTTAGCAAGGGTGGTTTCTAGTAAAAAGAAAAAGAAAGGGGGTGTTTCAAGTAATCACGCGGAGAGTTTTAAAGAAAATGAGATTAGGCAGGAAGTGGTTGTCAATACATCAATTACGATCATATAAATTGTGGCATTAAATCACGGACACTTCTTGCAAGTGCATCCGAGGATAGTTGGATTTTGTGTAAGCATACGATCATAAGATATCGTTTACCCTAAACTAGATGGTTGTTTCCTAGTGTCACTAGATGGTTGTTTCCTAGTGTCAGGGTATTCGCGCGTTGGCCCTGGCCTAAAGGGCGATTACGAACTTAAGGTCTGTTGTAGAGGGCAGTGTATACTGGGAGGCGTTGGTCGGCCCGGTGTCACATCTCCCATTGGTATGGGTATACAAAAGTTGTTATGGCAGGTTGCCTTTTATCCTATTGGTATAGGAATTAAGCCGTAATGATTCACGCTGACTACATCCGCATACTGACTAGATGCATTTATAATGTTGTTGAACTACATGTTGAAGTGTTATGTTTCTTATGCTATGCTATACTATGTTCATGTATAATTGGTATGATGTGATTAGTATACATGTTGTTAGCGTTATATGTTTTGTTAAGAAGATGACCCTTGCACGTGGTTCTTTCAATTCAATGAATGTAACCCAGATGATGGAGACTGCGAATTGTTCGAGACTATCACGAAATGTAGCCGAGGATAGTCCTACATGGCTATTTGCCTTGCGTAGTCGCATGGTGAATTTACCAAGGGGGCCTAGTAAGTGTAGTAGTGCTCTGACCAGCTATAGGGTGTCAAATGTTTTAATCACAATTGTTGTAATAGATGCTTTATATTTCAAGACTTGAATCATTTTATGTGAATGTCTTAATTAAATTCCTTCGCATGGTTTTGTGAGTTAAACCTGATAATGTACTTTCCACCGCCTTTGAAAATGTTGTAATACTCTGGTTGCGAATTACTTAAGGGAGTTTGAACAAGAAAAAAAAATAGACTCACATTTTTAGAAACCATGCAACAGCGTATTCCATTTTCGGAAGTACTTTGGACTGTCGAGATTAATATGTAGTTTAGTAGCGCTCCGGAAATGGGGTGTTACATCAACTCTCTCAACTTAGTCAATTTCAAATCTCAATTTTTGTATCTCGTTTAAGTGATATAGTACCAGAAATAGCTCTTTAGCTTTAGGTCGTTGGAACCCTAGTTATGCTAAATAATGCATTAGGGGAATTCCAAGGAAAGAAAGGCTGTGCAAACACTCTTAATTACCAAGTCTTTTCTAGCCATAATTTTTCCCAGACACACTATTTAACTCAACTATTTTCGCCAATTTCATTTTTTACTCAAGTTCTTTTTCTAATGTGGTTCCATTAAGAAAATATCTTTGCAAGCTTTGGCTAGTTGTACTAAAATCCTTATGCTTACTTTTAAGTCAAAATGCCCTTAATATTTCATTTATTAAATCTTTACTTGGCTTGGGGAGTCGCAACGGATTTACCGTTGTAAATCATCAAACCAGTAATAGTCGATCGTCGCATTATTAGTTAATCCATCATCAATAACATTATTATGCATACTTCAATCAATTTCAAGTTCAAATCACAATAGTCATACTTGATTTAAGACACACAATGCAAATCATTGTTGCCATGCAGGGCCAAAAGTATGCTACAACATCTTTACAACACATAGTAATACTACATGTACTATCACACAATTAACAGCCAATCAAACCACACAACATACAAGGCGAAAAGCCCAAACTCATTATGTAAGAATTTCCTTTACCTCGAATGCATTCCAAAGAGGTAATTCCCAAGTTGTCATCAAGTCGTACCTCACACGAACCTTAACAACGCAAGTTTAATTCAACTAGAACCAAAAACTCAAGTCTATTGCCCCTAGGAAAGCCATGGGTTTAGGGTTTCCTAAGGCTAGGAATTACTCAATTTAATCCCTGTTTCATCACATCTAGTCATATGTCATGAAGCAAGTTCAAATCATGCAAGTTTTGAAGTTTTTACAAAACTATCACACTTAGAGAATACTAAAACCAAACTTACCACTTTGAATAGTATTTTCCCAACTTTGAACAACTTTTTAAAGCATTTAAACATGTCATAAAACTTTGTAAACAATTTCCTTATAAGTTTAAAACAAATCTTAAGACATATATATACCAAAACTTTTTCCCAAAATCAAATCTCTTTTAAAGCTTTTGTTAAATCAAATCTTTAACCATTCTTTTATAACTATTTTAGGCATAAAAACAAGTCATTATTACTTTACAAAAATTCTTATGGGGTCACGGTTTTGAGCCTTCAAAAACAAACCCAAAGTTTCAAATCTTTAACTTCTAAATCATGACAACTTTGTTAGATCCAAAACTCCTTACCATAAACCAACTTCTTTATCACTTTGATACACTTAAAAACAAGTTAAAACTCATTCTAAAACTTAGTCATTCCCACGGTTTTGAAGAACAAAAACCAACCAAATTGAATTTCATAAACCATGCTTAACATACATATATGACTAGATCTAAGTATATAAGCTAAAACCCTTCCAAGATCTAACTCCAAAACAACTAAATCAAGTCAAAAATAGCCCCTTAGAACAACCATGAGATTTGGCCTGTCCAAGATCTAAGGGTTTCCAAATTTTTAATTACACAAAACTCATTTAATCATGAAGGTAATGGTAGATCTAGGAAGTATTATGCTTAAACATCAAGATCTAAATAATTTCTAAGCAAAACAACACTAAAACCATGAAGGACTCATCCATCGTGCCCAAGAGGAATATAAGATGGGTTAGGAGGCTTACCATGAAGTTTGATGATGATTGATCAAGGATTAAGAACAAGGGAAGAAAGATTGCACTCAAAAACACTAAGTTCTTCAAGATTTCTCACACTTTCTCTCTCCAGATTTTTCTCCACCAAAGCACTCATGGAAAAAAAAATGAAGATGGTGATCTCCTATTTATAGAGGCCAAAAGAGACAAGGAGGGAACAAAAATTGTTCATTTAGTTGGATCTTAACCATTTAGTTACAAACTAAATTACTAAACTAACTACCAATTACACTTAAGCAAACCACATGCTTCCACATGTCATTGGTGGGTCCCAAGCACATTTCTTGGCTCCCATTGGTCCAAAATGATCGACCTCCCCTCCAAAATAACAAAAGGTTTCGCTTTGGCGCATTATCAATTAACCGGGTGCACGGCTTTTCATGTATATTAGGATTTTTCACCCATCGCTCTAATTTTTTTTATTTCATCAGCCCACACCTAAAATATATTGTTCAGTAAAAATGTTCCTCATGACATGAGAAATGCACCCACATATCTCGTTTTCTCAAATTACGAGCCAAAACGTTGCAATTAGGCAGTTCCTAGGCGGGGAAAATAGACTAAATATTTTATGTTGCCCAAACATTTCAATAAACCATAAATATTGGAAAATGCTTAAATATCAAAATTTTGTAAAATTTGGATCACATTTGGGTATGTTTCAGTTAGAAACTCACCTGATAGCCTCATAACGGCAGAATTACCATGGTGTAGTAAAACTGTAAATTAGTGATAATTACTAATTCCAATTTTTTCTATCATCAAGAATAATTTCAAACAATAAAATTATCCATAGAAAATTATTAACAGATAAGTCGTGTTAAATACGACAGAAAACAGTCAATTAATAATTAACTAAACTTCAAACAAACTGTGACTTAAAAATATTAATTAAGTCCTAAAAATTATTCTGCCTTCAATAAAATAATTCCTTTAATCAAACAACAAGTTTACATGATTTTCATGATTAATTCATATTAAAAACAGTATAAGTCTACACTGTCTATTAATCTGAATTAATTACAAAAACAGCGAATTGTTTACGACAAATCTTTGCAGTTCTTTGTACTTTTCACAAACCATCGAGGTTATCAATCTCTTTGATTTATTTTCAAGTAGTCAAAAACTGTAAAATAATTTCATAAAAATTGGGGTGTTACAACATTGACTTCTTCCAATAGGCTCTTAATGGCCTTGCACCCCCGGTCATTACTACTACTGGATTAGATTGAGTCTGCGTTGCCATTAGAGTCTTTATATTTTTTATCATTGCTTCCAACTTAGCTTTGAGAGGTGTGTTAGTGTCTACTTTGTAAATTCCTACTTGCTGAGCTTTTCTTCCAGTTTGTCTTTCTCCTGCTGACCATTAAGCATTGTTTTGAGCTATCTCTATCATTATGTAATAGGCTTCAGTGGGTGTTTTCTTCTGTAAAGATCCTCTATAAGCAGCATCTATAGCACTTCTAGTTTGCATAGTGAAACCATTGTATAATATTTGCACTAGCTGCCACTTGGTAAACCCATGATAAGGACAACTCCTAAGAAGATCTTGAAATCGCTCTCAAGCCTCATGCATTGATTCACCTTCGTTTTGCGCAAATCCAGATATGTCAGCTCTCAGCTTTACAGATTTTACGGGAGGGAAATACTTATTGAGAAACTTAGTCTTTAATTCCTCCCAAGTGGTAATAGAGTTTGGAGCTAATGAGTCCAACCACAATTGAGCTTTCCCTTGTAGTGAGAATGAGAATATTCTCAATTCGATAGCCTTCGGTGTCACACCATGACACTTGATAGTATTTGCAATATTCTAAAACCACTTGAGATGAGCATTTGGGTCTTCAGTGTGCTGAAAAACTTTTCATAAACTTTAAGATAAAAAGCACTTTGTTTTGAAAACTGTTTGTTATCGGATGCTGAAGTATAACCGGACGCTGGAAATAAGTTTATGAAAACTTGTTTTTCTTTGCAAGACAAAAGTAAATGTAAAGCAGTAAAGCAAGAGACACAGAGTTTTATATTAGTTCACCACCAAACTGGTAGCTACGTCTAGTCCCTTCGCTCCTAAAGGATTTTCACTATAATCAACAGATTACTAATTCTTTAAGAGTATTCTACTGTCACAAACTTCACAATACTCTTAACTTCTCAAAACGACTCAGTACGTTCGAGCCTTTGAGGAACCAAGCCTGTAACTAGGCAATAAAACTTTCACAAAGATGTTTGGAATACACTCAAATAACTTCCACAGAGAGGATACAAACTTAAGCTCAAAACAATAGCTTTCTAAAAGAAAAAATATAAGACGCTAAAGTTTAGTTCTTAGTTTCCAGAAACTTGGCACGAAACTTGATTGCTCACCTGAGTGATAGCTCTTTCAGAATGTAGTTTCTAGCCACCTTCATCAATGAAGACCTTGAGGTATTTATAGGAGTCTTGATGATGACACCGTTGCAGATATTTCAGCTCCAAATCATTGGGTGAGGTATTTTGAAAAAGAACGCCCTTATCTTCCTTTTCAGAGAATATCAGAATAGTACATATTTTTGTTATTGTACTATTTGCTTTTCACACATCGTACAAAAAATTGAGCGCATAAAATCAAATTCGAATTTCATTCCAGGAAAGCTGAGGGTAGAGAGAATAAACGTGACCATCACGTCATTCAAATAAAAGACCAGATGCTCACTCAGAAATCAAACGGACGCTCGCAGTAATTGAGTAACCACGTGTCATAAGATCACACTACCGAACGCTCGCTAAGAGTGCATATAACAAGATGCTTGAGTGAACCGGATGTAGACACATAGGAATGTATTCATCTTCTTGTGAAAATTCTTCTTCTTGCTTGAGTGAGTCATAAAGCATGAATGATTTTAATACCTACACACTTCAAGATTTTATTAGAAGTTGAATTGTTCACTTGCAAATACTTTGTTATCATCAAAATTAATGAGGGTCTAAATTTCTCAATCATTTAAGTTCCAACAATCTCCCCCTTTTTTATGATGACAAATATCCAAGGTTGATGAACAATTTAGTTTCAAAAATAATTTCAAGGGTCTCTCCCTGAGTTTAACATACTCAGATATAGTCAGATATTTCTATGTAACAGAGTATACATGTATTAGAGCATATAATTAAATAACCATTGAGGACCAAATGTTGGGATCGTTGTACCAATAATAGATATAATTGTAGCAATGAACATCAATGAATATCAAAGCAACTAAAAATATGCTATTGTAGCAATGAACATCAATGAATATCAAAGCAGCTAAAAATATGCTATGAATGATGAATGATGCATGTTATGTGATACTTAAGCACGTTCATTAGACTTTACTTTTACTCCTCCTTTTGTCATCAGACAAAAAAAAGTGTAAAACACATCATTGTCAAAACAATAAGAGAAAAATCTGAGGTTAAAAATCATATAATTCAAAAGATAATTGTATCAAGTGCGAAAATAATACAGACATTTGAAACATAGAAAAAAAAGGTTTTAAGGTGGAGGAGGAAGGATTTAGCTAAGTCTTTCCATGAGCATGTTCACAGTACTCTCCAACTGAGTCACCTTCTGAGTTGTAGCAATTAAATTCTCATATTGTGCTCTGGACATGATGACAGGTTCATTATCTGCACCAAGAGAAGCAGGTTCTGGAACCTTTTCAGCATGCTCAATAATGGCCTATTGCCATCTTCTTGTAGTCAGCTTCTAATGCTCCATTAAAAATCTTCGAGACAAACTTTGTCTCCATTCTTTTTTTCTCCTTGTTCTGTAGAAAAAAATCATCATTTGGTACACTCCATTTGATGAGTCTTCCTAGCTCCTGTTTCTCAAACTCTAGATTTTCTTTCCATCTCTGTACTAACTCCTCTGGGTTAACCATATTCAGAAATACAGTTTCCCTATGCTTGAACAACTCATCAACATATGCATCAAATCTGGCAATCTCAGCTTCTGCAAAATCTCTTCTCAGAATTTCTTCTGTTTGAGCAAGACAAGTGTTGAGAACATCATTTTCAGACAGATAAATCCTTCTCAGGTTCTCTTTATCGTCTTCATCTTGAGTAACAGGCTTCAGATGAGGCAGAATAGCCTTGTCTTTCTAATGCATTCCCATCTAACACCAATTGAATCCAATATCAAGATGTTTACTAATATCTCCCCATTGTTGTTGCAGTTTGGTAAAACTAGGAGGCCTAATGACAAAGCACTGTATCATATCATCAATATGCAAAATGGCAAGATTTGTGTCAGAGACTCTGCTGATAGAACCAACAGTTGGAATATTGGCTTTCTCTGCATTACAACAACCAGAAGATCCAGTGCATCTAGAATCTCTCTTGATCTTGGTCAGGTAGACTTGCATAGCGTGGTTCTCAGATAACTTTCTAACATGTTTCTTAGAGAAAGCTTTTGTGTTGTATATTCTGGGAGCTTCCTTAAACTCTTTGAGAGTCATTATTTTGAAAGTCTTTGAGGTGGTTTATTCTTCCTCTTCTCAGGAATTAACCAAGGAAGCCACCTTTGCCTTTCTAAAGTGGGTTCATCTGATATGTAACCAAGACCTTAAGTTGTCATTTTACTAACACCCCAAATCATTGAAGCTTGCTTGCTTCGATCTGCAAGAAACTTTTGAAAGACATATTCATAATCATTTGATTTACATTTAGGATTAACATTAACTTCAGAGCTTTCAGCTTGAGAGTTCTCAGCTTCTAGTTGCTTGCTAGCAGCCAGACGCTGGTGATCCACCAGAAGTTGATTTTCAATTTTCAGCTTCTGTTCTCTTCATTGAGCTTTGAGTTTTCATTGTTCAAAACTTGAATTCTTGTGATAATTTTGAAAATTTCTTTTTCAAAGCTTTATACTCGATGGAGAGAGCGGCAGAGTCCTTAAGGAGATTATCAAATGCAAGTTGAAGTTCAGAATAGGGGTCATATATTATTATATTACCTCTTCAACTTGTTCTTCAGAATCTAAGTCAGTGTTTGCCATGAGGGCAAGATTGGCTTCTTCTTCATTATCTTCCTTAGAGGATGATAGGTTCAGGTCTTCCCATGTAGCCATGAGACTCTTCTTCTTTCCTTTGAAAGAACTCTTTGTAGGCTTTTCCTTAAGATTAGGACATTCTGACTTAAAGTGTCTTGGCTTTTTGCATTCATAGCAAATGACTTGACTCGTCTTTTTTTTCCTTCTTATCCTTGACATCTTTCTTCTGGAATTCTCTTTTGAAGTTTCTTTTCTTCCATATTCTTTGGATCTTCCTAGATATGAATGCGAGCTCATCATCTGTTCCATCATCATCGTCTCCAGAAGCTTCATCTTCTGATTCTTCTTCAGCCTAAAGGGCTTTAGAAGAACTGGCTTTATGCTTGTTGACCTTTAAAGCAATAGACTTGCTTTTCTTCATAGGTTCTTCCTCATTCAGCTCAAGTTCATGAGCTTTCAGAGAACTCAAAAGATCTTCAAGTCGTAAAACATTTAAATCTTTTGCTTCTTGTATAGCAGTGACTTTGGGTCTCCACTGCATAGTCAAACTTCTCAAGAGCTTTCTCACATGGTCAGGAGTGGTGTAGCTTTTTCCAAGGGCTTGTAACCCGTGAACAAGAGTTTGGAACCTTCTAAACATAGATTCAATGTTTTCACCATCTTCTATTTTAAACAGCTCATATTGGCAAACCAGCATGCTAGCCTTAGTTTCTCTTACTTGGGCAGAGCCCTCATAAAACAAAACGAGAGAATCCCAAATTTCTTTGGCAGTGTCAAATTCACCACATTTATCATATTCTTTTTCTGACATCGCACAAATAAGAATGAATCTAGCTTTTTGATTGATTTGATATCTCGTTTTCTGCTTATCATTCCAAATTTCTCTAGCTATAGCAACACCTGCACATTAGTGGGAATAAGGTAACCACGTTCAACTATATCCCACAACTCAAGTTGTTGTGTCTCAAAGAAAGCTTTTATCTTGTCTTTCCTGTCATCTAATTTTTCTCCAGTAAATAGAGGATGACGGTTCATGTGACCACTTTCTATAAACATGTTCACAATATAGGATCTTTTCTTTTAACACTGTTAAGTGCTCAACTAAGAGGCCGAGCTCTGGTACCAACTGAACATGAACACAAGAAGGAGGGTTAAATTGTGTTGAAAACTTTTCGTAAACTTTAAGATAAAAACACTTTGTTTTGGAAACTATTTGTTATCGGATGTTGAAGTATAACCGGACACTAGAAATAAGTTTATGAAAACTTGTTTTTTTTGCAAGACAAAAGTAAATGTAAAGCAGTAAAGCTTTTTTTGCAAGACAAAAGTAAATGTAAAGCAGTAAAGCAAGAGATACAGAGATTTATACTAGTTTACCACCAAACTGGTAGCTACATCTAGTCCCTTTGTTCCTGAAAGATTTTCACTATAATCAACAGATTACAAATTCCTTAACAGTATTCTACTGTCACAAACTTGACAATACTCTTAACTTCTCAAAACGACTCAGTACGTTTGAGCCTTTGAGGAACCAAGCCTATAACTAGGCAATACAACTTTCACAAAGATGTTTGGAATACACTCAAATAACTCTCACAGAGAGGATAAAAACATAAGCTCAAAATAATAGCTTTCTAAAAGAAAGAATATAAGACGCTGAAGTTCAGTTCTTGGTTTCCAGAAACTTGGCACGAAACTTGATTGCTCACTCGAGTAATTGCTCTTTCAGAATGTAGTTTTTAGCCACCTTCTTTAATGAAGACCTTGACGTATTTATAGGAGTCTTGAGGATAATACCGTTATAGATATTTCAGCTCCAAATTATTGGGTGAGGTATTTTGAAAAAGCACTTCCTTATCATCCTTTTTAGAGAATATCAGAATATTACATATTTCCGTTATTGTCCTATCTACTTTTCACACAATCGCTTTGTACGGATTTGTCTTATTCTAAATGTGTCACCTTTGATACCTCATACAACAAATTGAGCGCATAAAATCAAATTCAAATTTCGTTCCAGGAAAGCTGAGGACAGAGAGAATAGACGTAACCATCACGTGATTCAAATAAAAGACCAGATGCTCGCTCAGGAATCAAATGGACGCTCGTAGCAATTGAGTAACCACGTGTCATAAGATCACATTACCGGACACTCGCTAAGAGTGCATATAACAAGATGCTTAAGTGAACCGGATGCAGACACATATGAATGTATTGATCTTTTGTGAAAATTCTTCTTCTTGTGAAAATTCTTCTTCTTGCTTGAGTGAGTCATAAAACATGAATGATTTTAATACCTACACACTTCAAGACTTTATTAGTAGTTGAATTGTTCACTTGAAAATGCTTTGTTATCATCAAAATTAATGAGGGTCTAAACTTCTCAATCGTTTAGGTTCCAACATAAACATGAGAGTTGCACCGAGGATACCATTGGTATCAGTGTTGGTTTCAATTCAAAGTTTGTAGCTTCGATTACCGGATAGTTGATGCTGTCTGCCACATTCATAGTTGGAGTGAAGTAGTCGTTCAACGTTAGCTCACTTTTCATTTCTTTGTGTTGTCTTCTCAAAGAACGGAACATTCTTTCAATTTCTGGATCAAACTTCAATTCAGGATGTTGAGAACGTGTCTGCATACAACAGCGAGAACCAAATTAGAATGACTCTTATAATACACAAAATTCAAACAAAATAAAAGAAATAGAAAGACAGGTAAATTAAATGTCTAAAGTAACTAGAATCTCATTATTTTAATATCGCTAGATACTCCCCATCAACGGTGCGAAAAACTTGTTGCTGCTCAGGCAAGTGCACCTGATCATAACTCGTAATAAAGTGGAGTATATTTAAGAATCCGAATGTCAAACCCATAGGGAACGCGCGGGTACTAACGTAGTAAAGATCCTATGTTGTTTAGATGAACGATGGTTGCGGTTTAAACGTTGGAACAATTAAACTCAAACAAAATAAAGATCAAAATATGCGCAAGAACGAGATAATAACAATTATGGGAAGTCTACGGGAACTGGGATCACCAATACTTTGTTCCTAAATTTATTAATGAATAACTATGAGCTATATTTTCTAATTGAAAGCAAATCTCCCACTCTAAAGATATTAATACCCAATGATCATGCCATACTAACAGTCTTCTCCCTAACTAATACCCCAAATGATCATGCAAGATAAAGAAAAGGAAGAGCATTAAGCAATAGTGAAATTGTTAATTTAATAACCGATTAGAAACAAGCAATTATCCTTGATCCGGTATAACATGCTAGTTCAATTATTTCTAGAGTTTTGTTAACTAATTGTGGTACGATCGCCTCTAATTAAATTAACTTGTTAAAGGGTGATCAAGCCTTATAGGATTAAGCATGTCAAGAACAATACAATCAATAGGATAATAGGAAACTCATAGAATTAGCTAGATAAATATCAAAAAACATAATACAAGATCCTCCATCACCCCTAGTGATGGATATAGCTACCCATGGTAAGTGTAAATAGCATACAATCATTTAGAAAGCAATAAAAACCCATAATAGATAGAATTATTCTAAACCGGGACACCTTTTCGGTATGAAGACAGTCCTTAAGCACGTTCTTCGCATTCCTCAGGAGCTCCGGTGGCAAAAGAGGTATGGGCAAGAGGCTCTAAGGTTCCAGCATCAAAAGTCTTGACTAGAGGGCTAAGAATGCATATTTATAGGTTTGGCAGTGAATTAGGTCAAATTGGCTTCAAATCTGGGCGATCTGGGACTAGGTATGGTCGTAATGCCGTGTAACGCCCGCACCTCAACGTAAATAGAAATACACGACAATTACATTAAAGTACAGGAATTACTAAAAATTTAAAAATTGTTTACAGTCATCCAAGTAGTAAATTTCGAACTTAAGTCATATACCTAATCATTTAGATTACAACTTTTACCAAATTGTGCATAACTTGAAAAATCAAAATACAATTTAGTCTTCTAAGTCCAAGGGATTGTAGACATAACTACAACTCCAAAACAAAATCCTAAACTACTAGTATTACGCCTTCGGATGTTGGAATCAAGTGGATTCAGAAACAATGACCCTTAATTGTTTTGATGATAATAAATGATTAAGAGAACAATTTATTCTCTAATGTGTTTGTTAGTGTGCAGAAATCACTATTCATTAGAAGAAGATATCTCAGAAGACTTAGTGAAATCTTGAATTTCACACATCTAAGTCTGGCTTTGATCCTCTGTTTTGATATGAAAGCCTTGCTCTAAAGTTGGTCAACTCTGTTGGTAGTCAATGCTCTGGTGAGACCAAACATGACTTAGTCAACTCTGTTGGTAAACCAAACTCTGACAAGACTAGCTCTTGACTTGGTTAACTCTGTTGGTAAACCAAGCTCTGGTAAGACTAGATCTTGACTTGGTTAACTCTATTTACTCAGTCAACGTTCTGGTAGACAACACTCTATTGAGACCACATTCTAATTGGTCAACGCTCTGGTCTTCAGTCAACACATACAACAGACTATGGTTAGACCACTCTACGGAAGCCCTCACGTAATTCTACAAGACTCTCCGTTATATGAAAGACAAATGAATTCTACACTGAAAAAGTTGCCTCTGTTTCAAGCTCACTCTGATGAATAGTGCAGCTCTGATAGGAAACAAACTGAAGCTTATTTAAGGCTACCTCACATATTTAAGAGACCTCATTGATGAAGCATTTTAATGTAGGAGGTATCAAAGGCCAAAGGGAATGTCAACGAATATAATCATCAGGAAACTTGCTCTCGAAGGGTCTAATATTCAAAAAGCTCATAAGAGACAAACACTCTGATTCTGTCTGCTGTGTCAGTATGCTTTGTGTAACACGCGTATTTTTACGATACGTTAAATAGCGTTATTTAGTATATTTTGTCGTATTTACGCTATAATAAAGCATTTTCTTGTTCGTTAAGTAAGTGATTTAATTAAATCAAGAGCTAATAAAATTGAGAATTAATATTTTTATATTGATTCGTGGTTTGAATATCGTTGAAAAATTCTTACGAAGTTTCGACGCATTTCAAATCGCCGGGCAGTTTCTGCCGCAGATAAAATTTAAAATGAGCCCCGATTTCGATGAAAATCGAATCGTATCTTGTTCTAAGTGTTTTTTAATGATTATGGTTATTTTTACTATTTATGAAATAATAATATCACGCGGAGAATTAATTCCTTGCGAATTAATTTTTTCGGGATCTTTTCGGCGAGAAATTAATCGGTTTTTCGGTTTCTCGTCGCCGTGTTTTTATACTCTAGGACTCTAGAACTAGAGGGTACTCATGAGTGATGTGAGATTAGATGGATAGATTAGTTGATGGGATTAGCATCTCATAAAGTTGATTAGGTGTCACACTTTGGGTGATTAGTTTTAATATTTCTTTATTTGAACTAGTTTTTAACCAAGTGTTTATTTTGAGCAAAATAAAATGCATCCTCCCTTTTTCCTTTTGTGTTGGCCGAATCCACCTCCCTTCTTTGGTATCTTTTTGTGATATATATTACATTTGCTTTAGTGTTGATAATAAGAGGCATGGATGAGAAATAAAATTTTTAAAACCTCTCCCATTTGTTTAGCACAGGACGTGACCCCCCACCCCATCCTCATTTCCATTTTTTATTGTTTTTCTCTCCTTTCCCTTGTAAGCAAACACCAGCGTGACCCTCCCCTTTTCATCAACTGTTCTTTTGTTTTTTTTTTTTTACTTGGTCTTTTACTTATGTGTATGTGTCTTCTTTTGTGGTATTAAATAAATTCTAATCCCTCCCCTTTTCTTTTGCTCTGGCCGAACACCCCCCACTCTCTAAACCCCATCATCTTCATCTTCTTCATGCCTAGAGAGAGAAGCTCCCATGCCCTCCATAGTTCCAAGCTCCATTAAGGTTTCTAGCTTCATTTCATCTCCAAATTGCAACACTTCTTGCTCCTAGTTCTTCTTCTACTTCATCATCTTCATCCAACCATCTAAGTAAGTTGGAAAATCAATTTCTCCTTCCTTGAAACAGCCCCAACACCGTGGCCCCTTCCCTTAGTTTCTAGAGATGTTTTCTTGCTTTGTGTCTTGTTTTATGCTTGACTTAAGTGTTTGATCATGATCAAATGGAAGACATGAACACATAAACCCCCAATCTTGAAACCCTAAGTGAAAACTAAAGGGAAAAGAGGGGTAGTGGGATCTTGTGGTTCAATCTTGCTATTAGTTGTTTGTTTGAGTTGCATTTGTGTTGTTGTTGTTATTTTGAGCAATAGTTTTGGAACTAGCATGTTTAATTAATTGTTTAGGGTTTGAACTCATTCTTAAAGTGGTGAAAATGTTGGTTTTGGTGGTCAAGACATGTAATCAATTGCTGTTTCTAATTTGCTAAGTGATATTCCTTATGTTGTAGTTGATAGTTTAGTGATTGAAGCAAGATTAGGTAATTTTTATGAAGAACACCTATTCTTGAAGTGATAAAAACGTGAGTTTTAATTATTGGATCATGTTCCTAGTTGTTGAATAACATGTTTGGGTTAATTTAATTGCTATTGGAAGTTGTATGATGCCTACTAGAGTTATAGTTTTAATGAGCATGTGTAACTTGTGATTTTTGGAATTTTTCCTATTCTTGAACTATAAGAAACATGAGGTTTTGATGTTATATTATGTGTTTAAGTATTAGATAATATGTTTAGATTAATTTTAAAGTTGTTAAATAGATATGCATGAAGTAGCATAGGCATAGTTTATGTTTATGCAAAAATTTGATTCTTGGAGGATAGAATGGTGTGTAGGAATGGATCAATCGGTTCTTTAAATTCTTGGCATGATGATGGCAATGTTGTAAGTGTCTTAGGATTCTTGAAATTGGGATTGGTTGGATTGAAATAAATTTTGGGGAAAAACTTACTCTTGAAAGGTTTAGAATTTTGGGTGATTAGATAGATATCATCCATGAAAACAACCTGTTACTCTTTGAATTACTGGGAATTAATGAATTATGATTTTGACATGGGACCACTTGGAGATGATTAATATGTGTGTTGAGATCTCCCATATTAAATTTTGTAATTTTTGGATAAGTTTTGAGACCTCTAGGACATTATGAACCCAAAACAGTTTTATTGAAGAATTTGTGTCCTAAATCCGAAAATCAAATGATTTTTCTGCACTTATTGGTAATGATTTTTACCCAAATAAAAATATGTTGATGAGTATATGTATGTGAAGGACTTGCATAAAAAGTTTCATAAGAAACGGAGTTCGTTTGATGTAGTGGGAAAATTGCTATTTTAAATAGCGTAAAAATTGCCAAATTCTGCACCTTTTGAGTAAGTTGAATAGGAAATAGTTTAATGCTTGATTTAAGTATATGCATGGCAATTGGAGTTTGGGATTTGTTTTAGAATGTGTCTTGAAATGTGTTTGATAATTTGATATCTTGGAGTAAGTCAATGACTAGAAATGGTTATTGACTTTGGTGAAATGATTTTTAATTTGATGAAATTAATTAGTGGTGATTCTTTTAAATTTTGGAAAAGAATGTTGGCAAAGATTTTTAGAAACCTTTGTTTTGATTGGCTTTTATTTTATGACTTAATTATGTAAGATTTTGGGTGATTGCCTAGTTGTCTTGAAGATGCTTTGAAAACTAATTATGAAAACTTAGTTAATTTAGAGTTGTGAGTTGTGATTGGTGGGTTGTAGTAGAAATGCTAGGTGTATGAATGTTTGTAACATGATTAAAATGGTTTTGGATTTGTTTAGTTGTAGAAAGAAGATTTTACCAAACATTTTGGAAAATAAAGGAGATGGCCGCAAGGCCTAAAGGATTTTGGGTAGGAAGATGCTTTTGTTAACATGTATAAATGCTTGTGTGATTATGTATTAGGTTTTGAAAATTTATGCAAGTGGTTTATTGATACGTGTTAAACTTTAGGTTTCAAGAAAAAAGGATTTCTTTAGAAGTTAGCATCTTCTTATGTTAAGTGTTAGGTGTTAGTTAATTTTCAAGAAAGGCTTTTAGTTCAAAAACTTTATTTCTTTCAAGTAAGTTAAGGTTTATAAGTTGTTATGTGATAAGTTATCTTTCAAGAAGTATTTTGATTTTAAAAACCATATTTATTTTTAAGTAGCTAATTATTTAAAATCCTTGAATGAATTTGGCTAGAATAAGGGCTAAGTTGAGAGCTTAAGTTTAGTTAGAATTATAGATTTTGCTAAGTTCGTTGTGATGTTAGGCTCGAGTGACCCGAGATCGCAAGGGTGCGGAAACCGAGGAATCTAAGCGACGCAGACTTAAGGACGTTGGAGCGACGTTAGTGACGACAAGTGGTAAGGGCAACTTTAGATATTTTTAGGCTTCCGTTATTTAATTGCTTTATTAAATGCGAAGAAGTCTGAGAATTCTCCGAGTTCAAGGTTAGTGGTCTTCAACCCCTTCGCTTATTTGATTGTTGTGCGGTCGAACATTTTCCGAGTCATCGTGGGTGAACCCTTTGCGGTTGGTCTCTGAACCCAACCCCCACACTTGTTTGTACCTCTCCGCAACTCCATCGAGTTGCGGAGGGATGGATTCCTTGATTTGCATGTCGAGCTTGAGATATCTCGTTGTTATGTTTGAGTTATGCATTGATTTAATATGAGGTTGAATTTATGCAATAATTGTGTATTGCTGTTGAATTGCGTTTCTTCATGCGAATTGCTTTATTGCTTAAATTTTCGAATTGCGTTTCTTCATATTAAGCATGCTCTCTTTATTTTATAAGCGGTCGAATAAGTTTGCATACCACTCTTTGACTATCGTAAGCGGCGAACTGTTCATCGAGTGTGAGAGCTAGTCGTGTCGTTTTCGAACTTCGACTTGAATATCCTAGAGTAATGGAATAGCTCAAGGCTTCGGCTGGATGTTCAAGGCGTTGTCCATTGTCGTAGTGGCTGACTTCGACTTGAATATCCTAGAGTAGTGGAATAGCTCAAGGCTTCTACCGATGTTCAAGGCGCCGTCCATTGGCGTAGTGGGAGACTTCTACTAATATCCTAGAGTAGTGGAAGAGCTCAACGCTTGGACTGGGTGTTCAGGGGCGCGGTCTATTATCGTGGCGTTGGGTAACTTCGACTTGAATCTCCTAGAGTAGTGGAAGAGCTCAAGGCTAAGGCCGGAATTCAAGGGCGTTGTTCGTTATTTCGGAATTTGTCGGCCGCCGAGAGAATGAGTCGTGAAATGAGTCGCGAGAGTTTTGAGTTGCGCCTTGAAACATGTGTATATCGTTGTTTGTTTATCGCCAGTGATTTGCTATATCTTGTTGCGATAAGAAGTTGACCTCGCCGCTGGTTCCTTCAATTAATGATGGTAACCCAGGCGATGACGGACGTGGTGTAGATTCGGCGACGCACGACATCGCCGAAGGTGGCTTCGACTTCTCGAGCACGGAGATTCCTCGGCTTGGAGTTAAACCCCACTCGGCCGAGATGTTTGTATAGAAGGCATGTTAGAGACCTTCGCGTGGAGGAACCGACGAGGACGCAGCATTTACTTGGTGCGTAAGACTTGAGTAGTTGGGTAGCGTATGGTGTTTAACTGCTTTGTATATAGTTTCGTGTTGGTGACCAGACCGTCATTTTGTTGACTTTGTGACAGCTTGTTGTTTAGGTGTCAAGGTTTTACTTTTGGAGCAGCCCTGCGCGTGGGTAATCGCTAGAGTACCTCGAGATAGTAATATTGTAGGGTTTTCATACTTCGGGTATATTTTGCTTATGCATATTCATTTACTACTTCCGCGTGTAAAACTCTTCAACTGATTATCTTTCTGATGCATGTGCGTATGTCCGTCTTTAGTTGTAATAGTCTATTGCATTTAGAATTCCATCATGTTTCAAAATGTTGCTCGTGACTGATTGTGTGTTACAAAAGACGCTCGTCTATAAAAAGAAAAAAAATTTACAGCATTTTCCAAAAGACACGAAGAGTACTATTTCGAAAACCTACTTGCATTTAGAGTTGTTCTAGCTTAATAGCGGTCCGAAAACGGGTCGTTACAATAGTGGTATCAGAGCAGTTCGGTTCTAACCGGACTGTGAGTTGGGTATTTTAGCTGGTCACCGTGTCGGGTTTTGTTTTGTCGGGTTCTGTAGAGGTAGAGGTCTAACTGTGTCTAGTTGGGAGTCAAACCATGCTTGCTTGATTGCTCCTCAAGTAGGGTAACTCTACTTGCAATTGTTCGAATTGTTTTCTTAATTAAAGCAATGTGTGATAACACAACATAGAGTGTGAGATTCTGACAGGTTTTGAACCTTGTAGGAATCTAATGCCACCTCGTAGAGACCGCACGTTTGGACCTGATAACCCCAATACCGGAGGAGAGAACTCAACTATGGAGAGGGCAATTCAAGTGATAACCAGAGATGGAATAGCTGTGGATCTAGCTAAGATTGAAGCTGTTTTAGCATGGGAACACCAAGACGGCCATCGATGTCGGTTTTGTTGGCTTAGCAAAGTTACCATCGGGATTTACCGAAGGTTTTCGAAGATTGTCGTGCCGCTTACACGACTTACGAGGAAGGATCAACCTTTTGGCGTGGATTGAAGAGTGTGAGTCCGGGGCCAGAGATCAAGGAGCTTCTAACGACAACACTGCGGCCGATTTCGCCTCAACCTAAGGACCTTACGAGGTTTATCGCGATGCGTCACACCAAGGATTAGGATGCGTCGATGTAACGTCGTAAAGTTGTGATCGATACTTGAGACAACTTAAGAATCCGCGAGGAATCATTCCGCACATGATTTGGAACTTGTCATGGTGATTTTTGCATTGGAGATTTGTAAGCATTACCTGTATGGACGTAAGCGTCAGACACCTCTAGGTTGGTGTTGGGACGGTGAGAGCTCTATTGTCAATTGGATGCGGTTCAGTGAAGAGATGATTTGTCTATTGGAGTATTCCTTGCGAAGGTTGTCAATGGAAAGATTAAGCAACCGTAGATGAGGGGGATCCAACTAGTGAAAGTCGTCGTAACCAGGAGGCAGGCGATGCAACTTGGGAGTTAGCAGAGGAGATGCGAGAGCAGTACCTAGTTACGTTTTCTAAACTCGTACCTGACCTGTAGTTTCGAGGACGAAACTATTTTTAGAGGGGGAGTATTGTAACACGCGTATTTTTACGATACGTTAAATAGCGTTATTTAGTATATTTTGTCGTATTTACGCTATAATAAAGCATTTTCTTGTTCGTTAAGTAAGTGATTTAATTAAATCAAGAGCTAATAAAATTGAGAATTAATATTTTTATATTGATTCGTGGTTTGAATATCGTTGAAAAATTCTTACGAAGTTTCGACGCATTTCAAATCGCCGGGCAGTTTCTGCCGCAGATAAAATTTAAAATGAGCCCCGATTTCGATGAAAATCGAATCGTATCTTGTTCTAAGTGTTTTTTAATGATTATGGTTATTTTTACTATTTATGAAATAATAATATCACGCGGAGAATTAATTCCTTGCGAATTAATTTTTTCGGGATCTTTTCGGCGAGAAATTAATTGGTTTTTCGGTTTCTCGTCGCCGTGTTTTTATACTCTAGGACTCTAGAACTAGAGGGTACTCATGAGTGATGTGAGATTAGATGGATAGATTAGTTGATGAGATTAGCATCTCATAAAGTTGATTAGGTGTCACACTTTGGGTGATTAGTTTTAATATTTCTTTATTTGAACTAGTTTTTAACCAAGTGTTTATTTTGAGCAAAATAAAATGCATCCTCCCTTTTTCCTTTTGTGTTGGCCGAATCCACCTCCCTTCTTTGGTATCTTTTTGTGATATATATTACATTTGCTTTAGTGTTGGTAATAAGAGGCATGGATGAGAAATAAAATTTTTAAAACCTCTCCCATTTGTTTAGCACAGGACGTGACCCCCCACCCCATCCTCATTTCCATTTTTTATTGTTTTTCTCTCCTTTCCCTTGTAAGCAAACACCAGCGTGACCCTCCCCTTTTCATCAACTGTTCTTTTGTTTTTTTTTTTTTTACTTGGTCATTAACTTATGTGTATGTGTCTTCTTTTTGTGGTATTAAATAAATTCTAATCCCTCCCCTTTTTCTTTTGCTCTGGCCGAACACCCCCCACTCTCTAAACCCCATCATCTTCATCTTCTTCATGCCTAGAGAGAGAAGCTCCCATGCCCTCCATAGTTCCAAGCTCCATTAAGGTTTCTAGCTTCATTTCATCTCCAAATTGCAACACTTCTTGCTCCTAGTTCTTCTTCTACTTCATCATCTTCATCCAACCATCTAAGTAAGTTGGAAAATCAATTTCTCCTTCCTTGAAACAGCCCCAACACCGTGGCCCCTTCCCTTAGTTTCTAGAGATGTTTTCTTGCTTTGTGTCTTGTTTTATGCTTGACTTAAGTGTTTGATCATGATCAAATGGAAGACATGAACACATAAACCCCCAATCTTGAAACCCTAAGTGAAAACTAAAGGGGAAAAGAGGGGTAGTGGGATCTTGTGGTTCAATCTTGCTATTAGTTGTTTGTTTGAGTTGCATTTGTGTTGTTGTTGTTATTTTGAGCAATAGTTTTGGAACTAGCATGTTTAATTAATTGTTTAGGGTTTGAACTCATTCTTAAAGTGGTGAAAATGTTGGTTTTGGTGGTCAAGACATGTAATCAATTGTTGTTTCTAATTTGCTAAGTGATATTCCTTATGTTGTAGTTGATAGTTTAGTGATTGAAGCAAGATTAGGTAATTTTTATGAAGAACACCTATTCTTGAAGTGATAAAAACGTGAGTTTTAATTATTGGATCATGTTCCTAGTTGTTGAATAACATGTTTGGGTTAATTTAATTGCTATTGGAAGTTGTATGATGCCTACTAGAGTTATAGTTTTAATGAGCATGTGTAACTTGTGATTTTTGGAATTTTTCCTATTCTTGAACTATAAGAAACATGAGGTTTTGATGTTATATTATGTGTTTAAGTATTAGATAATATGTTTAGATTAATTTTAAAGTTGTTAAATAGATATGCATGAAGTAGCATAGGCATAGTTTATGTTTATGCAAAAATTTGATTCTTGGAGGATAGAATGGTGTGTAGGAATGGATCAATCGGTTCTTTAAATTCTTGGCATGATGATGGCAATGTTGTAAGTGTCTTAGGATTCTTGAAATTGGGATTGGTTGGATTGAAATAAATTTTGGGGAAAAACTTACTCTTGAAAGGTTTAGAATTTTGGGTGATTAGATAGATATCATCCATGAAAACAACCTGTTACTCTTTGAATTACTGGGAATTAACGAATTATGATTTTGACATGGGACCACTTGGGGATGATTAATATGTGTGTTGAGATCTCCCATATTAAATTTTGTAATTTTTGGATAAGTTTTGAGACCTCTAGGACATTATGAACCCAAAACAGTTTTATTGAAGAATTTGTGTCCTAAATCCGAAAATCAAATGATTTTTCTGCACTTATTGGTAATGATTTTTACCCAAATAAAAATATGTTGATGAGTATATGTATGTCAAGGACTTGCATAAAAAGTTTCATAAGAAACGGAGTTCGTTTGATGTAGTGGGAAAATTGCTATTTTAAATAGCATAAAAATTGCCAAATTCTGCACCTTTTGAGTAAGTTGAATAGGAAATAGTTTAATGCTTGATTTAAGTATATGCATGGCAATTGGAGTTTGGGATTTGTTTTAGAATGTGTCTTGAAATGTGTTTGATAATTTGATATCTTGGAGTAAGTCAATGACTAGAAATGGTTATTGACTTTGGTGAAATGATTTTTAATTTGATGAAATTAATTAGTGGTGATTCTTTTAAATTTTGGAAAAGAATGTTGGCAAAGATTTTTAGAAACCTTTGTTTTGATTGGCTTTTATTTTATGACTTAATTATGTAAGATTTTGGGTGATTGCCTAGTTGTCTTGAAGATGCTTTGAAAACTAATTATGAAAACTTAGTTAATTTAGAGTTGTGAGTTGTGATTGGTGGGTTGTAGTAGAAATGCTAGGTGTATGAATGTTTGTAACATGATTAAAATGGTTTTGGATTTGTTTAGTTGTAGAAAGAAGATTTTACCAAACATTTTGGAAAAATAGAGGAGATGGCCGCAAGGCCTAGAGGATTTTGGGTAGGAAGATGCTTTTGTTAACATGTATAAATGCTTGTGTGATTATGTATTAGGTTTTGAAAATTTATGCAAGTGGTTTATTGATACGTGTTAAACTTTAGGTTTCAAGAAAAAAGGATTTCTTTAGAAGTTAGCATCTTCTTATGTTAAGTGTTAGGTGTTAGTTAATTTTCAAGAAAGGCTTTTAGTTCAAAACTTTATTTCTTTCAAGTAAGTTAAGGTTTATAAGTTGTTATGTGATAAGTTATCTTTCAAGAAGTATTTTGATTTTAAAAACCATATTTATTTTTAAGTAGCTAATTATTTAAAATCCTTGAATGAATTTGGCTAGAATAAGGGCTAAGTTGAGAGCTTAAGTTTAGTTAGAATTATAGATTTTGCTAAGATCGGTGTGGTGGTAGGCTCGAGTGACCCGAGATCGCAAGTGCGGAAACCGAGGAATATGAGCGACGCAGACTTAAGGACGTTGGAGCGACGTTAGTGACGACAAGTGGTAAGGGCAACTTTAGATATTTTTAGGCTTCCGTTATTTAATTGCTTTATTAAATGCGAAGAAGTCTGAGAACTCTCCGAGTTCAAGGTTAGGGTCTTCGAACCCCTTCGTTTATTTGATTGTTGTGCGGTCGAACATTTTCCGAGTCATTGTGGGTGAACCCTTTGCGGTTGGTCTCCTGAACCCAACCCCCCACACTTGTTTGTACCTCTCTGGCAACTCCATCGAGTTGCAGAGGGATGGATTCCTTGATTTGCATGTCGAGCTTGAGATATCTGTTGTTATGTTTGAGTTATGCATTGATTTAATATGAGGTTGAATTTATGCAGCGAATTGTGTATTGCTGTTGAATTGCGTTTCTTCATGCGAATTGCTTTATTGCTTAAATTTTCGAATTGCGTTTCTTCATATTAAGCATGCTCTCTTTATTTTATAAGCGGTCGAATAAGTTTGCATACCACTCTTTGACTATCGTAAGCGGCGAACTGTTCATCGAGTGTGAGAGCTAGTCGTGTCGTTTTCGAACTTCGACTTGAATATCCTAGAGTAATGGAATAGCTCAAGGCTTCGGCTGGATGTTCAAGGCGTTGTCCATTGTCGTAGTGGCTGACTTCGACTTGAATATCCTAGAGTAGTGGAATAGCTCAAGGCTTCGGCTGGATGTTCAAGGCGTCGTCCATTGGCGTAGTGGGAGACTTCTACTCGAATATCCTAGAGTAGTGGAAGAGCTCAAAGCTTCGACTGGGTGTTCAGGGGCGCGGTCTATTATCGTGGCGTTGGGTAACTTCGACTTGAATCTCCTAGAGTAGTGGAAGAGCTCAAGGCTAAGGCCGGAATTCAAGGGCGTTGTTCGTTATTTCGGAATTTGTCGAAGCGTCGAGAGAGAATGAGTCGTGAAATGAGTCGCGAGAGAGTTTTGAGTTGCGCCTTGAAACATGTGTATACTGTTGTTTGTTTATCGCTTGTGATTTGCTATATCTTGTTGCGATAAGAAGTTGACCCTTGCCAGTGGTTCCTTCAATTAATGATGGTAACCCAGGCGATGACGGACGTGGTGTAGATTCGGCGACGCAGCGACATCGTCGAAGGTGGCTTCGACTTCTCGAGCACGGAGATTCCCTCGGCTTGGAGTTAAACCCCACTCTCGGCCGAGATGTTTGTATAGAAGGCATGTTAGAGACCTTCGCGTGGAGGAACTGACGAGGACGCAGACGACTTGGTGCAGAAGACTTGAGTAGTTGGGTAGCAGATGGTGTTTAACTGTTTTGTATATAGTTTCGTGTTGGTGACCAGACTGTCATTTTGTTGACTTTGTGATGCTTGTTGTTTAGGTGTCAAGGTTTTACTTTTGGAGCAGCCCCCTGCGTGGGTAACTGCCGAGAGTACCTCAGATAGTAATATTGTAGGGTTTTCATACTTCGGGTATATTTTGCTTATGCATATTCATTTACTACTTCCGGCGTGTAAAACTCTTCAACTGATTATCTTTCGGATGCATGTGCGTATGTCTGTCTTTAGTTGTAATAGTCTATTGCATTTAGAATTCCATCATGTTTCGAAAATGTTGCTCGTACTCTGATTGTGTGTTACAAAAGACGCTCGTCTATAAAAAGAAAAAAAAATTTACAGCATTTTCCAAAAGACACGAAGAGTACTATTTCGAAAACCTACTTGCATTTAGAGTTGTTCTAGCTTAATAGCGGTCCGAAAATGGGGCGTTACAATAGTGGTATCAGAGCAGTTCGGTTCTAACCGGACTGTGAGTTGGGTATTTTAGCTGGTCACCGTGTCGGGTTTTGTTTTGTCGGGTTCTGTAGAGGTAGAGGTCTAACTGTGTCTAGTTGGGAGTCAAACCATGCTTGCTTGATTGCTCCTCAAGTAGGGTAACTCTACTTGCAATTGTTCGAATTGTTTTCTTAATTAAAGCAATGTGTGATAACACAACATAGAGTGTGAGATTCGGCAGTTTTGAACCTTGTAGGAATCTAATGCCACCTCGTAGAGACCGCACGTTTGGACCTGATAACCCCAATACCGGAGGAGAGAACTCAACTATGGAGAGGGCAATTCAAGTGATAACCAGAGATGGAATAGCTGTGGATCTAGCTAAGATTGAAGCTGTTTTAGCATGGGAACAGCCGAAGACGGTCACTGATGTCAGAAGTTTTGTTGGCTTAGCAGGCTACTACTGGGGATTTACCGAAGGTTTTCGAAGATTGTCGTGCCGCTTACACGACTTACGAGGAAGGATCAACCTTTTGGCGTGGACTGAAGAGTGTGAGTCCAGTTTTCAGAGACTGAAGGAGCTTCTAACGACAACACCTGTGCTGATTTCGCCTCAACCGGAAGGACCTTACGAGGTTTACTGCGATGCGTCACACCAAGGATTAGGATGCGTGCTGATGTAACGTCAGAAAGTTGTGGCTGATACTTCGAGACAGCTTAAGAATCCGCGAGAGGAATCATTCCGCGCATGATTTGGAACTTGCTGCGGTGATTTTTGCATTGGAGATTTGTAAGCATTACCTGTATGGACGTAAGCGTCAGACACCTCTAGGTTGGTGTTGGGACGGTGAGAGCTCTATTGTCAATTGGATGCGGTTCAGTGAAGAGATGATTTGTCTATTGGAGTATTCCTTGCGAAGGTTGTCAATGGAAAGATTAAGCAACCGTAGATGAGGGGGATCCAACTAGTGAAAGTCGTCGTAACCAGGAGGCAGGCGATGCAACTTGGGAGTTAGCAGAGGAGATGCGAGAGCAGTACCTAGTTACCTTTTCTAAACTCGTACCTGACCTGTAGTTTCGAGGACGAAACTATTTTTAGAGGGAGAGTATTGTAACACGCGTATTTTTACGATACGTTAAATAGCGTTATTTAGTATATTTTGTCGTATTTACGCTATAATAAAGCATTTTCTTGTTCGTTAAGTAAGTGATTTAATTAAATCAAGAGCTAATAAAATTGAGAATTAATATTTTTATATTGATTCGTGGTTTGAATATTATTGAAAAATTCTTATGGAGTTTCGACGCATTTCAAATCGCCGGGCAATTTCTGCCGCAGATAAAATTTAAAATGAGCCCCGATTTCGATGAAAATCGAATCGTATCTTGTTCTAAGTGTTTTTTAATGATTATGGTTATTTTTACTATTTATGAAATAATAATATCACGCGGAGAATTAATTCCTTGCGAATTAATTTTTTCGGGATCTTTTCGGCGAGAAATTAATCGGTTTTTCGGTTTCTCGTCGCCGTGTTTTTATACTCTAGGACTCTAGAACTAGAGGGTACTCATGAGTGATGTGAGATTAGATGGATAGATTAGTTGATGAGATTAGCATCTCATAAAGTTGATTAGGTGTCACACTTTGGGTGATTAGTTTTAATATTTCTTTATTTGGACTAGTTTTTAACCAAGTGTTTATTTTGAGCAAAATAAAATTCATCCTCCCTTTTTCCTTTTGTGTTGGCCGAATCCACCTCCCTTCTTTGGTATCTTTTTGTGATATATATTACATTTGCTTTAGTGTTGGTAATAAGAGGCATGGATGAGAAATAAAATTTTTAAAACCTCTCCCATTTGTTTAGCACAGGACGTGATCCCCCACCCCATCCTCATTTCAATTTTTTATTGTTTTTCTCTCCTTTCCCTTGTAAGCAAACACCAGCGTGACCCTCCCCTTTTCATCAACTATTCTTTTGTTTTTTTTTTTTTTTACTTGGTCATTAACTTATGTGTATGTGTCTTCTTTTTGTGGTATTAAATAAATTCTAATCCCTCCCCTTTTTCTTTTGCTCTGGCCGAACACCCCCCACTCTCTAAACCCCATCATCTTCATCTTCTTCATGCCTAGAGAGAGAAGCTCCCATGCCCTCCATAGTTCCAAGCTCCATTAAGGTTTCTAGCTTCATTTCATCTCCAAATTGCAACACTTTTTGCTCCTAGTTCTTCTTCTACTTCATCATCTTCATCCAACCATCTAAGTAAGTTGGAAAATCAATTTCTCCTTCCTTGAAACAGCCCCAACACCGTGGCCCCTTCCCTTAGTTTCTAGAGATGTTTTCTTGCTTTGTGTCTTGTTTTATGCTTGACTTAAGTGTTTGATCATGATCAAATGGAAGACATGAACACATAAACCCCCAATCTTGAAACCCTAAGTGAAAACTAAAGGGGAAAAGAGGGGTAGTGGGATCTTGTGGTTCAATCTTGCTATTAGTTGTTTGTTTGAGTTGCATTTGTGTTGTTGTTGTTATTTTGAGCAATAGTTTTGGAACTAGCATGTTTAATTAATTGTTTAGGGTTTGAACTCATTCTTAAAGTGGTGAAAATGTTGGTTTTGGTGGTCAAGATATGTAATCAATTGTTGTTTCTAATTTGCTAAGTGATATTCCTTATGTTGTAGTTGATAGTTTAGTGATTGAAGCAAGATTAGGTAATTTTTATGAAGAACACCTATTCTTGAAGTGATAAAAACGTGAGTTTTAATTATTGGATCATGTTCCTAGTTGTTGAATAACATGTTTGGGTTAATTTAATTGCTATTGGAAGTTGTATGATGCCTACTAGAGTTATAGTTTTAATGAGCATGTGTAACTTGTGATTTTTGGAATTTTTCCTATTCTTGAACTATAAGAAACATGAGGTTTTGATGTTATATTATGTGTTTAAGTATTAGATAATATGTTTAGATTAATTTTAAAGTTGTTAAATAGATATGCATGAAGTAGCATAGGCATAGTTTATGTTTATGCAAAAATTTGATTCTTGGAGGATAGAATGGTGTGTAGGAATGGATCAATCGGTTCTTTAAATTCTTGGCATGATGATGGCAATGTTGTAAGTGTCTTAGGATTCTTGAAATTGGGATTGGTTGGATTGAAATAAATTTTGGGGAAAAACTTACTCTTGAAAGGTTTAGAATTTTGGGTGATTAGATAGATATCATCCATGAAAACAACCTGTTACTCTTTGAATTACTGGGAATTAACGAATTATGATTTTGACATGGGACCACTTGGGGATGATTAATATGTGTGTTGAGATCTCCCATATTAAATTTTGTAATTTTTGGATAAGTTTTGAGACCTCTAGGACATTATGAACCCAAAACAGTTTTATTGAAGAATTTGTGTCCTAAATCCGAAAATCAAATGATTTTTCTGCACTTATTGGTAATGATTTTTACCCAAATAAAAATATGTTGATGAGTATATGTATGTGAAGGACTTGCATAAAAAGTTTCATAAGAAACGGAGTTCGTTTGATGTAGTGGGAAAATTGCTATTTTAAATAGCGTAAAAATTGCCAAATTCTGCACCTTTTGAGTAAGTTGAATAGGAAATAGTTTAATGCTTGATTTAAGTATATGCATGGCAATTGGAGTTTGGGATTTGTTTTAGAATGTGTCTTGAAATGTGTTTGATAATTTGATATCTTGGAGTAAGTCAGTGACTAGAAATGGTTATTGACTTTGGTGAAATGATTTTTAATTTGATGAAATTAATTAGTGGTGATTCTTTTAAATTTTGGAAAAGAATGTTGGCAAAGATTTTTAGAAACCTTTGTTTTGATTGGCTTTTATTTTATGACTTAATTATGTAAGATTTTGGGTGATTGCCTAGTTGTCTTGAAGATGCTTTGAAAACTAATTATGAAAACTTAGTTAATTTAGAGTTGTGAGTTGTGATTGGTGGGTTGTAGTAGAAATGCTAGGTGTATGAATGTTTGTAACATGATTAAAATGGTTTTGGATTTGTTTAGTTGTAGAAAGAAGATTTTACCAAACATTTTGGAAAAATAGAGGAGATGGCCGCAAGGCCTAGAGGATTTTGGGTAGGAAGATGCTTTTGTTAACATGTATAAATGCTTGTGTGATTATGTATTAGGTTTTGAAAATTTATGCAAGTGGTTTATTGATACGTGTTAAACTTTAGGTTTCAAGAAAAAAGGATTTCTTTAGAAGTTAGCATCTTCTTATGTTAAGTGTTAGGTGTTAGTTAATTTTCAAGAAAGGCTTTTAGTTCAAAAACTTTATTTCTTTCAAGTAAGTTAAGGTTTATAAGTTGTTATGTGATAAGTTATCTTTCAAGAAGTATTTTGATTTTAAAAACCATATTTATTTTTAAGTAGCTAATTATTTAAAATCCTTGAATGAATTTAGCTAGAATAAGGGCTAAGTTGAGAGCTTAAGTTTAGTTAGAATTATAGATTTTGCTAAGTTCGTTGTGATGTTAGGCTCGAGTGACCCGAGATCGTGCGGTGCAGAAACCGAGGAATTTGAGCGACGCAGACTTAAGGACGTTGGAGCGACGTTAGTGACGACAAGTGGTAAGGGCAACTTTAGATATTTTTAGGATTCCGTTATTTAATTGCTTTATTAAATGCGAAGAAGTCTGAGAACTCTCCGAGTTCAAGGTTAGTGTCTTCGAACCCCTTCGTTTATTTGATTGTTGTGCGGTCGAACATTTTTCGAGTCATCGTGGGTGAACCCTTTGCGGTTGGTCTCCTGAACCCAACCCCCCACACTTGTTTGTACCTCTCTGGCAACTCCATCGAGTTGCAGAGGGATGGATTCCTTGATTTGCGTGTCGAGCTTGAGATATCTGTTGTTATGTTTGAGTTATGCATTGATTTAATATGAGGTTGAATTTATGCAGCGAATTGTGTATTGCTGTTGAATTGCGTTTCTTCATGCGAATTGCTTTATTGCTTAAATTGTCGAATTGCGTTTCTTCATATTAAGCATGCTCTCTTTATTTTATAAGCGGTCGAATAAGTTTGCGTACCACTCTTTGACTATCGTAAGCGGCGAACTGTTCATCGAGTGTGAGAGCTAGTCGTGTCGTTTTCGAACTTCGACTTGAATATCCAAGAGTAGTGGAATAGCTCAAGGCTTCGGCTGGATGCTCAAGGCGTTGTCCATTGTCGTAGTGGCTGACTTCGACTTGAATATCCTAGAGTAGTGGAATAGCTCAAGGCTTCGGCTGGATGTTCAAGGCGTCGTCCATTGGCATAGTGGGAGACTTCTACTCGAATATCCTAGAGTAGTGGAAGAGCTCAAAGCTTCGACTGGGTGTTCAGGGGCGCGGTCTATTATCGTGGCGTTGGGTAACTTCGACTTGAATCTCCTAGAGTAGTGGAAGAGCTCAAGGCTAAGGCCGGAATTCAAGGGCGTTGTTCGTTATTCCGGAATTTGTCGAAGCGTCGAGAGAGAATGAGTCGTGAAATGAGTCGCGAGAGAGTTTTGAGTTGCGCCTTGAAACATGTGTATACTGTTGTTTGTTTATCGCTTGTGATTTGCTATATCTTGTTGCGATAAGAAGTTGACCCTTGCCAGTGGTTCCTTCAATTAATGATGGTAACCCAGGCGATGACGGACGTGGTGTAGATTCGGGCGACGACGACATCGTCGAAGGTGGCTTCTGACTTCTCGAGCACGGAGATTCCCTCGGCTTGGAGTTAAACCCCACTCTCGGCCGAGATGTTTGTATAGAAGGCATGTTAGAGACCTTCGCGTGGAGGAACTGACGAGGACGCAGACGACTTGGTGCAGAAGACTTGAGTAGTTGGGTAGCAGATGGTGTTTAACTGTTTTGTATATAGTTTCGTGTTGGTGACCAGACTGTCATTTTGTTGACTTTGTGACAGTTGTTGTTTAGGTGTCAAGGTTTTACTTTTGGAGCAGCCCCCTGCGTGGGTAACTGCCGAGAGTACCTCAGATAGTAATATTGTAGGGTTTTCATACTTCGGGTATATTTTGCTTATACATATTCATTTACTACTTCCGGCGTGTAAAACTCTTCAACTGATTATCTTTCGGATGCATGTGCATATGTCTGTCTTTAGTTGTAATAGTCTATTGCATTTAGAATTCCATCATGTTTCGAAAATGTTGCTCGTACTCTAATTGTGTGTTACAAAAGACGCTCGTCTATAAAAAGAAAAAAAAATTTACAGCATTTTCCAAAAGACACGAAGAGTACTATTTCGAAAACCTACTTGCATTTAGAGTTGTTCTAGCTTAATAGCGGTCCGAAAACGGGTCGTTACACTTTGAGCAGAGTGGAAAATGATGTGACTTGCTAAAGCCACAAAAAGGGAATCTGAAGTCTTTTGACCTAAGTGAAAAGAGCTGTTAGGTCTCAACGACACTATTCACAACCCTAGCTATATATACCTTACTTCATTCACTGGACTGGGTTAATGCTGTGATACAAAGTGAGCAACCAAGAATCATTCCAAGTATCTGAGATCACATTGAACAAGGCACTTAATCGTTTTTATTCTTTCAGTTTGAAAGTTATTCATTGTGCAAAAGTTTTTTTTTGTTGTATATCTTCTCTATGAGAGTTATTTGATATTGCTTCAAAACATTTTTGAACATTGTATTTAGCCCAGTAGTGGTTGTATTCCTTAGAGGCTTGACTGCACTAAGTCGTTCTAAGAAGTTGTGAGTGTAGCCAGTTTGGCAGTATTATACTCTCAAGTGTAATCAGGATGATTATAGTGGAGAAATCCTTCAAGTGTGTGAAGGGACTAGACGTAGCTATCAGGTGATAGTGAACTAGTATAAATCATTGTGTCACCCTCTTCTCTCTTCTTTTTTACTTAAGCACTGCCTTATTTCATTAACTAGTTGTTTTGAAAAAGGTTTTCATAAACACACAAGTTTTACGAAAAGTTTCTAAAACCCAATTCAAACCCCCCTTTCTTGTATTTTTGCCACGTTCATCGGAGTCACCTAACTTTCCCTTGGTACCTGCTTATCTGAAATAAAAGAAGAAAGATTGATATAAAATCTCAGTGAGCCCTTCACGGACTCCTCACTATCTCTCATCGAATCATACTATTATAATAAGAATAATTGAGGCATTTAAAGCCAAAACACTTTTCACATACAAAACATAAACTCTTTCTTTTTGAAAACATAACATGCGTTAGGCACCCTAAGTGTAAACGACCAAGGATGCACTAACTTGAGTCTAAATTGCTATATTGTCGAGCGTGTTTATTCAGGTCCAATATATAATTTAGAAACACTTAGTATATTGTCGGGCGTGTTAAATCCGGTCCAATATACACTTAGAAACACTTACTATATTGCCGAGCGTGTTTATTCCGGTCCAATATACTATTTATAACATTTGTGATAAAACTAGACATGGAAATGCATAGCAATCACACATATAAACATATAATCATTCTTTCTTTTACTGTTAAGCACGGCTGAACTATTCCCATAGGTCAAATCGTTATTCGATCGGGAATCTGCGTTACTGGGTTGTGTCACAGGCTTAGGTCTCTAGACCCCAATCAACATAGCTTACGGTATGGTAGTCATACGTCTATAACCCCCAAGTGGCGTCCCACGAGTACATAGCCATACCGTTCTCTCCTCCTATTAGAAATCTTCCATTAAGTCTTTTAAGTATCTTAATCATAACTTATGCATTATTAATGCAATTACATAATGAAATGAATATACAAGTACAATTCACTCATTCACAAGCAACATTAGTCGTATACTTGTGCTATGACATAAAGTATGCAACTACAATATCCATTCATATATCGTTTATATGCTTAAAACATTGCAAGAACTCAATCATAAACAACATTTACTTATCCAACCATAATTCCTTCTCAATCCAAACTAACTTGAATATAGTTAAAACTAAATTCAATGCATGACACACAAGGAGATGAGTATATAATATCATACCCATCCATAAGCAACATTTATGTCATGAAAACTTTACACTAGGTTGAAGAAGGAATTGAATTGAAAGGTAGAAGCATAAGTGTCTTTAATTAATAATACTCTTTATTGGGTACAAAAGATGCGTAAAATGTGGTTATGAAAACCCTAGAACATAGCTTTTATAATGTTTCGAAAACTAGTTTCAGAAAACTCAAAATTCTGCGGAAAACAGGGTGCGAATCGGTTCACAGTGTTGTGAATCGATTCACCCACTAAGACAGAATTCGGGTTCTGTGAGTCGAATGCAGAGTTGGTGAATTGATATACAGTGTTGTGAATCGATTCACTCACTAAGACTGAATTCGATTCACCAAACTGTGAATTGTAACACGCATATTTTTTCGATGCGTTAACTAAGCGTTATTTAGTGTATTTTGTCGTATTTATGCTATAATAAAGCAATTTCTTGTTCCCTAATTAAGTGAATTAATTAAATCAAGATCAAACTATATTTGAGAGTTAATATTTTATATTAATTCACGGTTCGAATATCATCAAAAAATTCTAACGAAGTTTCGTCACGTTTCGAATCGCCGGGCAGTTTCGCCGCAGATAAAATTCTAAATGAACTCCGATTTCGATGAAAATCGAATCTTAACTTGTTGAGACTATTTTTGAGTGTTTGACATGATTTTTATTATTTATAATTAAATATTATCACGCGATGAATTAATTTCTCGTTAAATTAATTTTTGCGAGTTTATCGGTAACGCGGGTATTTCGTCGCCGTGTTTTAGTAACCCCTAGACTCTAAGATTAGTGGGTAATCATGAGAGATGTGAGATTAGATGGGTAGGACTAGATGAGGTGATTAGCATCTCTTAAAGGTGATAGGTGTCACATAGTGTGTGATTTATTTCAAAAAAATTTACTTTTTACTTATTGTAAATTATTATTAATGATGTGTTTATATTTTTTTTAAGTGAATAAAAGAGGGAGACCCCCCATTTTCAGCCTCACTTTGACGCCACCCTCACCCTCTCCAACCTTCATCTTCTTCTTTTCTTCCCTTGAAAGTCTCCAAGCTTCCATAGCCATTTCCTCCACTTCCTTTGAGTTTTTCAACTTGCAACCTTCATCGAAGTTTTTCTAAATCTTCATCTACCTCTAGTTCTTCACTTCCTAACCATCTAAGTAAGTGGAAAACAATTTTTCTCTTCCTTAAACAGCCCCAAAAATAGCGCCCCCTCCCCTTAGTGTAGTTTTGATTTTTCTTGTTTCCAATCTTGCTTTCTTGGTTGTTTGATGGGTTGATGATGATCAAGAGGAAATGAGACACCTTTAATCCTTTCCTTGAGCTCTAGGGTGAAAGCCTTAAGAGGATAAAAGGGGAAAAATGGTGTGATCCTCATTGAATCACCTAATTGTTGGTTTAATTGAGTTATTGGAAGTTGTTTGATGCTTGTATGAGTAGTACTTTTTGATGAGCATGTGTAAATTGTTATTTCAAGGATTTTGTCAATTCTTGAACTATAGGAAATGTATGTTTTAATTGTTGAACCATGTGTTTAATTGATGAATAACATGCCTTGAGTGATTTAATTGTTATTGGATTGATTATGCATGATTTAGTAGAGAGTTAGTTTAGGTTTTGTGAAAAAATGGGTTCTTGAAGGACTAATATGGCATGTAAAATTTGATTAGTTGTATTTATGTTGTAATTCATGTAATTAATTGATGAGGGTTATGTTTTGAGTAGTTTAATTGTTATTGGATTGTTGTGTATGTTTATGTAGAATAGTTAGTAAGTTACATGTGGGAATTTATGCTTGAGGGACTTAAAAGGCATGATAGAATTTAATTGGGGATGTTCTCTAACTATTGGCATTATCATGATCATAGTTAAATGGTTTGGATCAAAGGATTGGAAAGATTTCTTGGAAAACCTCACTTTTGAAAATGTTTTGGGAATAAGTTTTGAAACTTAGTTGAAGATAGTCTTGAATTGTGACTTGTTGTCTTGAAGAAAAATGCTATGTTGAATGGTAATAAATTGTGGTTTGGAAAGCTGGAAATTAGTCACTAATTTAGGGCCTTTAGCCGCGAGCTCTTGGGTGTAGGACAAAGGAGAATTTCTTGCAAAACATGTCTTGACATAGATATGCATGTTTAATTGGAACTTGGTTACTAGATTTTGTGAAAACCCTTGCATTCTTGAAAGAGGTTTGAGTTAGGATGGGTTTTGACTAAGTTTTTGCTTTATGAAATTAGTCATTAATTTGTAAGAGAATTAATAAATAGAAAAAAATTGTTTTGCATTTTTCTCTTAGCTTATGATTAGTAGTAATTACTTTGTGAATCATGTACTTGGTTGATGGCTCTTGCTCCTTAGTTAGTATATTTGTTATTAACATTGTTGAAATTGTTGAATAAAAAGAGTTAGTGGATTTTTATTGAAAACCTTTGTCCTTGAGGGACTTGAAAAATGATTTTTGGGTCTTGATTAAGCTTTCTCTTGTGTAATAGTTCGTTGTTTTGTGAAAGTAATTTCATATGAAATGGTGTGGTTATAATAGTTTAAGAGATTTGCAGTTACTCCCTTTTTTTTATGAAGGCCGCGAGTTCCCTAGGGTTTGAGGGAGAAATAAATTGTGTTTTAAGCACTATATGGTTGTATGGGATTGTGTTTAAGCTTTGGAAAATTATAGAAAAGGTTTGATTTCATTTAGAATTTGTTTTGAGAATTTGGGGCAATGAAGCACATTAGGTAAATTAGGTTCCTTGAGACCCAAGGAAAAACCAAGTGGAGCCTTGATGTAAGGTTTGAGAAAAGAAGTGGTTAATTGATTTTGTTTCTTGCCATAAGCTTTCAAGAAAATAATGATGTGTTATGTGTTAGTTTTTTTCAAGAAAAGGTTCTAGTCTTGGAATTTTACTCTTTTAATTAGTTAGTAAAATATTTTCAATGAGTACGTAATTTATTAAAAACTAGTATTTTAAATTATGTTTCTGAGTGAAAGTGTTTTGGTTAGGATGAAGGGTTTTAGATTTTGAGAGCCTAAGGTTATAGAATTAAGTCTTTAGATTGTGCTAAGTCCGTTTGTTGTGTTAGGCCTTGAGTAGATCCGAGATCGTGTGGCGTAGGATCGAGAAATACGTGGACGCGTGGCGTGGAGTTCGGTAAGGGCGCTTCACATTTATACTTGTTATAGTATGCTAGTGTAAGGGCACTTCTAGACATTTGTAGGCTTTTACTATTGTATGTCCTTGTGTAAGGACAATCTTTAGATACAACAGGAATTTAATTTCAAGAGTTTATGCGAAGAAGTCTGAGAACCTCAGGGTTCAAAGTGAGGGTTAGTGGGCTTGTCTACAAGTGGTTGGTAGCTGTCCCCAACCCCCCACACTTGTTTGTTTCTCTCTGTGAACTCCATCGAGTTGCAGAGGGTTAGATTCTATGATTTGATTGTCGACTGTTGTTGTTGAGCTGTGCAATTATTTAAAATACGGTTGAATAATGCTGTGAATTGCTTATGCTGTTTGTGTTTTTGAATTGCGTTTCTCCATGCAAACTGCTTTTATTGCTTAAGTTGTTGAATTGCGTTTCTTCATATTAAGCATGCTCTTATTATGTGATATGCGGTCGAATAATCTTGCGTACAACTCTTTGAATATCGTATGCGGTGAATTGTTCATCGAGTCTGAGAGCATTATCGAGTCGTCGAGACGTTTTTGAGCTGTGAGCCGGACAACTGAGGGTGCTAGGTCCCCTTCGTTCATGGTGGATTAGTTAGGCGTCGCAGCGTTAAGGAATCGGAGCTGAATGTCCTAGGGAGAGTGAGGATCCCAAAGATACGGCTGGTATTCAGTGGATGGATCGGCGTCTGCTTTCCGGAAAAATTGTCGAGTCGAGAGAAAATGGGTCGTGAGATGTGTCGTGAGTCGAGTCTTGAGCGAGCGTTTTGAATTAAACCTTGTGAACTGTATACATTGTTGTTTGCTTATTGTTTTGTGAATTGTTATAATTGAATTGTTGAGAAGTTGACCCTTTCCCGTGGTACCTTCGATCCATGATGGCTACCCAGGTGATGGAGAAGAGTATACCGATCCCGGTGATGTGGACTTCCTCAGAGATTATCTTTGACTTTCCCGATATAGAGCTACCCACGGCGATGGAGTTTGATCCCATCGCCCGCCGTGTTGTATACACGGGGGATGTTGTACAAACCTTCAGGGAGGGAGGTATGGTTATGAGGCAGGAGGTGACGAGACGTACAGTGAGCTTCCCGATTCGGACTACGCAGGTGATTGAGGCTTGGAGGGCTACACAGAGGGAGGAGGCTATGCCAGACTCTTCCTCGTCTCCAGAGGGACCGACTGAGGTTCCTAGAGCGACGGTTTCCAGGATTATGGCACGCGGACGTGGTCGGGGACCGCGGGTGAGATGGACCGCTCGTAAGAGCGTGATTAGGCAAGGATCTGCAGGAGCATCGACCTCGAGGGCAGCTGCTACTCTGAGTTTTCCAGTGGGACCGAGTTCCCCTCCTGTGGATAGGGTTCCCACCCCACCAGTGGATCGACCCCCAGTTTGTGCGGTGTGTGGAGAGGCAGATTGTTTAGGTGCATGGCCTGACGACGATGTGACTGTAGGAGAGTACGTGCCGAGTGATGTGCCAGAGGATGTACCAGCTACGGCACCCTTCATCGACTTGACAGGCGAGGACCCGATGGAGGACGAGGAGGAGGAGGATCCATCGGAGGATCGGGGCAGTGATTTGTAGATGCGGTGTTCTCTGACTGTTGTTGTGTTTCATTTTTTTGGATGACTGTAGTCTATATGCATCTTTTGTGTACAGTGGGTTGGTGACTGGTCGGACTAGTGATGTTTTGCCAAAACTGGGTAGACTGGTGGTTCTACTTTTGGAGCAGCCCCCTGCGTGGGTGTCTGTCGGGAGTACCCCCAGGGTATGATTACTCTCGCGAGGGTTTTCATATCATAGGTGTATTCTCTCATACATTTCGACAACTGCTTTATTTTGTACGCACTGTGTATATTGACTATGTATGTTTATGCGTGTATGCATTTTCAGTACGTAACTTGTGTCCTAGTTGCACCATGTTTCGAAACGCTGTAAGTACTCTGTGTGTGCTTTACGGGAACTATTGTCTTAAAAAAAATATGTCGTATTTCCTGAAGGACACAAGAGTACCATTTTTTTAAAAAAATTTCATCACATACAGGTTTAGTTTTAGTTCAGTAGCGGTCCGAAAACGGGTCGTTACATGAATCAATTCACCAACTCTGCATTCGACTCACAGAACCAAAATAATGGCCTGGGAGCCTTATGTGAATCAATTCGTGCACAGCAAAATGCAGGACAACATGTTTTTGACAGCACAACTAGCATTTTAACACCCAAAGTACCTCATTCAACTCATACTTATCACTTCCAAACACTTCCAATTCAAGCATTACACATGATACAAAGTGAGCAACTAAGAATCTTTCCAAGTATATGAGATCACATTGAACAAAGCACTTAATTGTTTCTATTCTTTCAGTTTGAAAGTTATTCATTGTGTTAAAGTTTTTTTTTTATTGTATATCCTCTCTGTGAGAGTTATTTGATATCGCTTCAAAACATTTTTGAATTGTATTTAGCCCTGTTGTGGCTGTATTCCTTAGAGGCTTGACTGTACTAAGTCGTTCTAAGAAGTTGTGAGTATAGCCAGTTTGGCAGTATTATACTCTCAAGTGTAATATGGTTGATTATAGTGGAGAAAACCTTCAAGTGTGTGAAAGGACTAGACGTAGCTATCAGGTGATAGTGAACTAATATAAATTATTGTGTCACCCTCTTCTCTCTTCTTTTTTACTTACGCACTGCCTTTTTTCATTAACTAGTTATTTTGAAAAAGGTTTTCATAAACACACAAGTTTTATGAAAGGTTTCTAAAACCCAATTCAAACCCCATTTTCTTGTGTTTTTACCACGTTCAATTGGTACCAGAGCTCTGCCTCTTGGTTGAGCACTTAACAGTATAAGAGGAAAAGATCTTATTCTCTGTTCATGGCAAGCGAACCCGGCAAGCAAGATATTTCCTTATCTGTGCTATCTCTGAGAAGGAATACGAGAAATGCGAAAAAAATGATACCGCTAAGGAAATTTGGGACTCATTGGCCTTGGCTTATGAGGGTACTTCCCAAGTGCAAGAAACCAAAGCTAATATCTTGGTTAGACAATATGAACTCTTCAAAATGGAGTGAACACATTGAAACTATGTTTGGATGATTCCAAATACTAGTTCATGGTCTAAAGGTTTTTAAGAAAAGCTATACCACTGCTGATCACGTTAAGAAAATCTTAAGAAGTCTGCCAAAGAAATGGAGACCTAAGGTCACTGCTATTTAGGAAGCAAAGGACCTGAATGCCTTGCGACTTGAAGATCTTCTGAGTTCTTTGAGAGCTCATAAGCTTGAGCTAGATGAAGAAGAACCTCCTAAGAAATCAAAGTCTATTGCTTTGAAATCTACAAACAAAGCATCTTCCTCCAAAGCTCTACAAGCTGAACTTGAAATAGATGAAGCGTCGTCTGATGAGAGCGATGGAGACACAGACGAAGAAATTTCCTTAATATCAAGGAAAATTCAAGGCATGTGGAAAAACAAAGGAAGATTCAGAAAGCAGTTCCACAAAAAGGACTCAAGGGAAAGGCAAGACCCAAGGGATAAGAAGGACTACAAGGACAAAATCCAAGTTACTTGCTACGAGTGCAAAAAGCCAGGACATTTCAAGTCTGAATGTCCACAACTTGAGAAACTAAGGAAAAGTGGTTTTAAAAGCAAGAAGAAGAAAGGTCTCATGGAAACATGGGATGATTCTGATTCATCTTCATCTGATGATGATGAGGAACATGCAAACATGGCTCTAATGGCCACCATAGGGTCAGACAGTGAAGAAGAAGTTGAAGAGGTAGATTCTAATCCATCTTCTGATATTGAAATAGCTTTTGATGAACTATTAGATGAGTCTTCTAAACTCCACACTGAGTATAAAGCTTTGAAAAAGAAATTCTCAAAACTTTCAAAGGAATTTCAAATACTCAATGAGGAGAATGAGAAGCTCAAAGCTGAAAATCACCATTTGGTGAATGACAGCTCTAAGACTGAGGAAAAGGCTGAATGCAACTCTTCAAAATATGAAGAGGGATTTCAAAGATTCCTTGTGAACGTGTTACGTGAAGCAAACAAGCATCTATGATTTGGGGCGTAAGCCAAAACGGTAAAAAAGGTCTTGGTTATAAACCAGAAGAACCCACTTTTCAAAATACAAATTTGAAAACCAAAGATACCAACAATCATAGTGACTGTCTGCTTTGTACCTTTTGCAATGAGAAATGACACATTAGAGGTACTTGTCATAAATTGAAAAATAAGAAACACAAGTTTCCTTCTAGAACTAACAAAACAGGACCCAAAAAGATTTGGCTACTTAAGGACAAAATTGTATATGTTGCAGATCTGCTTAGCAACAGAGTTACAACACCAGTTCTTGTACTTGGACAGTAGATGCTCACGTCACATGACGGGAGAAAGGCGTATGTTCCAAGAACTCCAACTTAAAAGAAAGTGGAACAGTAGGTTTCGGAGAAAACCAAAAAGGTAAAATTATTGGAAGTGGAAAAGTTGGTGAGAAATTCCTACCTTTTATTGATAATGTCTTATCGGTTGATGGCCTGAAGCATAACCTACTAAGTGTAAGTCAATTATGCGATAGTGGTTATGATGTTGGCTTTAGTGATAATTCCTGTATAGTCAAAAGCAAAAAAGATGGATCCATTTTCTTTAAAGCAAAGAGAAAGAACAATATTTATAAAATAAAACTTTCTCAGTTGGCAAATCAAATTGTAAAATGCTTTTTGTAAGTTGATGAAGAGCAATGGACTTGGCACAAAAGATTGAGGCATGCCAGCTTGAGATTAATCTCAAAGCTTAACAAGAAAGAACTTGTTAGAGGCCTACCAAATCTTAGGTATCAATCTGATGCTCTTTGTGAAGCATGCCAAAAAGAGAAACAAACAAAATCTTCTTTTGAATCCAAAAATATTGTTTCCACCTCAAGGCCACTTGAGATGTTGCATTTAGATTTATTTGGTCCAACAAGAACCGTATCTTTGTCCGAAAAGAAATATGAGCTTGTTATTGTTGATGACTATACTAGATGGACATGGGTAAAATTCCTACCTCATAAGGATGAGTCATTTGCAATATTTTCTGTGTTTTACAAACAAGTATAAAATGAAAAAGGTTTTTATATTACAACTATTAGAAGTGATCATGGTGGAGAATTTGAAAATGAATCATTTCAAAACTTTTGTGAAGAGCATGGCATCTCTCACAATTTTTCATCCCCTAGAACACCACAGCAAAATCGTGTTGTAGAAAGGAAAAATAGATCTTCACAAGAAATGGCCAGAACTATGATTCATGAAACTAATATTGCAAAACACTATTGGGCTGAAGCAGTAAAAACTGCATGCTATATTCAAAATAGAATCTATATCAGACCTATCTTAAATAAGACTCCTTATGAATTATGGAATGGAAGAAAACCCAACATTTCATACTTTCACCAATTTGGATGTGACTGCTTTGTTCTTAATACAGAGGACAGTCTTGGAAAATTTGATTCAAAATCGCACAAAGCTATCTTTTTAGGATATTCTGAAAGCTCTAAAGCTTACAGAGTATTCAACAAAGAAATATTAATTGTTAATGAATCTATGCATGTGAGATTTGATGACAAGAAGCCTGACAATGGAACGTCAGAGCTAGATGAAGTCTTTGTAGACCTACAGATAAGCAAAGAAACAGATGAAGGTGTCACAGGTGCTGACTCTGATTCTGGGTCTGGTTCTGCGTCTGGTGATAAGACCCAAGAAGAACCGATAACAAACTGGAAGTTCAAACCTTATCACCCAAAGGATTGGATTATTGGCGAACCAAGTGATAGAGTTAGAATAAGACCATCTCTCAGGGAACACTCTGACTTTGCTTTGTTGTCAGAAATAGAACCCAAAACAATTAATGAAGCATTAACAGACGATGGATGGATACTTGCTATGCAAGAAGAGCTCAATCAATTTCAGAGGAATGATGTTTGGAAGCTTGTGCCTCCTCCAGAGGATAAGCAAGCCATTGGAACCAAGTGGGTTTTCAGAAACAAACTTGATGAAGATGGCAAAGTGGTAAGAAACAAGGCAAGACTTGTTGCTCAAGGGTACTCACAAGAAGAAGGTATTGATTATACTGAAACCTTTGCTCCTGTAGCTAGACTTGAAGCAATTAAAATCTTATTATCTTTTGTTGCACATCATGGTATTACTTTATATCAAATGGATGTCAAGAGTGCATTTTTAAATGGTTTTATAAGTGAGGAAGTTTTTGTAAAACAACCACCTGGATTTGAAGATATTACTTATCCAGAACATGTTTTCAAACTTAAAAAGGCTCTTTATGGTTTTAAACAAGCTCCAAGAGCTTGGTATGACAGATTAAGTTCCTTTTTAATGTCAAACGGTTTTGAAAGAGGACAGGTGGACACTACACTATTTAGAAAATCATCTAAAAAGCATTTTATTATAGTTCAAATATATGTTGATGATATTATCTTTGGTGCTACTAATGAGTCTCTTTGTGAGGAATTCTCTAAGCTTATGCAGAATGAGTTTGAAATGAGTATGATGGGAGAATTAAAATTCTTCCTTGGTATTCAAATCAAGCAATATCAAGATGGAACCTATATCCATCCAACTAAATATGTGAGAGAAATCCTAAATAAGTTCAAGCTTGAGGAAACCAAACCTATGAGCACACCAATGCATCCAACATGTGCTCTCGGCAAAGATGAATCGAGTAAAAAGGTAGATCAAAAGGTGTATAGAGGTATGATCGGTTCACTCCTTTATCTAACTGCCTCAAGGCCTGATATTATGTTTAATGTCTGCTTATGTGCAAGATTTCAATCTGATCCTAGAGAATCTCACTTAACTGCTGTTAAGAGAATTTTTAGGTATCCCAAAGGAACTACTAACATTGGTTTGCTTTATAAGAACTCAGAAAATTACAAGCTAGTAGGTTTCTGTGATGCTGATTTTGCTGGAGATAGAATTGAAAGAAAGAGCACAAGTGGTGGCTGCCAATTTCTTGAAGCAAACCATATCTCTTGGTCCAGCAAAAGGCAAAGCACAATTGCACTATTAACTACAGAAGTTGAATATATATCTAATGCAAGCAGTAGCTCACAATTACTATGGATGAAGTATCAGTTTGAGGACTATCAGATTAAAGAGAGTAACATTCCTATACACTGTGATAATACCTCTGTAATATGTTTGACTAAAAATCCTATTTTGCATTTGCGTGCTAAACATATTAAAATTAAACATCACTTCATCAGAGACTATGTTCAGAAAGGGATACTTGAAATTAAATTTATTGTCATTGACCATCAATGGGTAGATATCTTTATAAAACCTCTTGTTGAAGATAGATTCAACTTTATAAGAAAGAATTTGAATTTTCATCTTATAAAGGATTAAATTTTTAATTTGAAAATGGTTGCCTCTGTTGTGTGTGCCTCTGAAATGTCTGCGTCTGATTGATTTGCCTCTGTTTTGTTGCTGCTTCTGATGTTGCATATGTGCCTCTGTTGGTCACACGTGCCTCTGTTTATAAGTTAGCTCTGATTATAGCTTAATTATTAATCATTTGTTTATAGTTTATTATTTTATTATTTAATTTTCGTATCATCTGTTCTGATGACTGTTCATATGAGTCTGTTGCATTTATCACAAAGATGCCTTTGGGAATCTTTGTGTACACGTGTCTGTATGAGACTGGTTGATGCGTTAGTGGCTGAGAATTACTCTCACTGAGTCATTATTATCTTTTACTACCCGAGAACAGTTTTACTGTGCCTCGTTTACTCAGTGTATGGCATGTTTCAGTTCTGAAACGACACATTATTTATTTCATTTATTTTGAACATTGAAAAGGGTGGTTTGCCTTCTTCAACACGTTTTATTACCCACTCACTCGCTACACCCACTACTCACACTATCTCTCTGAGAAGCCTCACTGTTTGTAATCCTAAACCCCTTTCGTCTTCTATCTGCAACTCTCTGTACTTGCAATGGCCGCTCCACAACTGTTTGCTTATGGTCCTAAGGAAGAACCTCAACTTACCTTGGTGAACGTTGTGCTTTAGTAGGATCTGCTCCACCTTTGAAAGAGGGAGGACTATTCTTCCGAAATTCGGTGAATGAGTGGTTAGGGTTCTCCGGTTGTGCTGGATTGTTGGCAGGCCCGAATCCTCCTTGGAGAATTTGATTAAGTAATGCATTCGTTGCCTAGGCTTGGTCTCTCATAGCATTTGAAGCATGAGCTTGCTCCCGTAATGCATCCACCATTACATTCCAGGGAACATCCTCGGGTCGCGGCTGTCTAGGCTGCCTTCCTCTTCCTCGGCCTTGGAATCCACTAGCCATAATTCTGCATACAATGTACAAAACATTGAGTTGATCAGGCTCAATATTCTATAACAACATATTTAGAAAGTCTAGCAAGCCAATCTCAAGGGCCCTAATCTACTAATCTACCTAATGACAGTCCAAAGGATGGAACTGCTCTGATACCATAATGTAATGTCCGCACCTCAACATAAATTGAAATACATGACAATTACATTAAAGTATAAGAATTACTAAAAATTTAAAACTTGTTTACAGTCATCCTAGTTTTAAATTTCGAACTAAGTGATATATCTAATCATTTAGATTACAACTTTTACCAAATTTTGCATAACTTGTAAAATCAAAATACAATTTAGTCTTCTAAGTCCAAGGGGTTGTAGACATAACTACAAGTTCAAAACAAAATCCTAAACTACTGGTATTAGGCCTTCGGAGTCGCCTTACATTTCCTTGGTACCTGCTTATCCGAAGTAAGAAGAGAAAGAGTGAGATAAAATCTTAATGAGCCCTTCACGGACTCCTCACTATCTCTCATCGAATCATACTATTATAATAAGCATAATTGAGGCATTTAAAGCCAAAACACTTTTCACATACAAAACATAAACTCTTTCTTTTTTAAAACATAACATGCGTTAGGCACCCTATGTGCGAACGACCAAGGATGCACTAACCTGAGTCTAAATTGCTATATTGTCGAGCGTGTTTATTCTGGTCTAATATACACTTAGAAACACTTAGTATGAGCGTGTTTATTCCAGTCCAATATACTATTTATTATATTTGTGATAAAACCAGACATGGAAATGCATAACAATCACACATAAAAACATATAGTCATTCTTTCTTTTACTGTTAAGCACGACTGAACTATTCATATAGGTCAAATCGTTATTCGACCGAGAATCTGCGTTATCGGGTTGTGTCGTAGGCTTAGGTCTCTAGACCCCAATCAACATAGCTTACGGTATGGCAGTCATACATCTATAATCCCCAAGTGGCGTCCCACGAGTACATAGCCATACTGTTCTCTCCTCTTATTAGAAATCTTCCATTAAGTCTTTTAAGTATCTTAATCATAACTTATGCATTATTAATGCAATTACATAATGAAATGAATATACAAGTACAATTCACTCATTCACAAGCAACATTAGTCGTATACTTGTGCTATGACATAAAGTATGCAACTACAATATCCATTCATATATCGTTTATATGCTTAAAACATTGCAATAACTCAATCATAAACAACATTTACTTATCCAACCATAATTCCTTCTCAATCCAAACTAACTTGAATATAGTTAAAACTAAATTCAATGCATGACACACAAGGAGATGAGTATATAATATCATACCCATCCATAAGCAACATTTATGTCATGAAAACTTTACATTAGGCTGAAGAAGGAATTGAATTGAAAGGTAGAAGCATAAGTGTCTTTAATTAATAATACTCTTTATTGGGTACAAAAGATGCGTAAAATGTGGTTATGAAAACCCTAGAACATAGCTTTTATAAGGTTTCGAAAACTAGTTTCAGAAAACTCAAAATTTTGTATAAAACAGGGTGCGAATCGGTTCACAGTGCTGTGAATCGATTCACCCACTAAGACAGAATTCGGGTTCTGTGAGTCGAATGCAAAGTTGGTGAATTGATTTATAGTGTTGTGAATCGATTCGCTCACTAAGACTGAATTCGATTCACCAAACTGTGAATCAATTCAGCAACTCTGCATTCGACTCACAGAACCAAAATAATGGCCTGGGAGCCTTATGTGAATCATTCAAGGCTCTGTGAATCGATTCGTGCAGTGAAAAATGCAGGAAAACATGTTTTTGACAACACAACTAGCATTTTAACACCCAAAGTACCTCATTCAACTCATACTTATCACTTCCAAACACTTCCAATTCAAGCATTACACATGATAAATTGAAAATTAACTCATTTCATATATCAATCATAAACAAATACATACTTTAAATGTCACCAAAATCATCACATTTGAGAACATTTCATACCAAATCACTTCCCATCATATAACTCCTTTCAATCATCAAACCAACACCATTTACACTAAAACATAGACATCAAATCGAGCATCAACATAATAACATTGAAACATCAATTCATTTAACGTCAAAAATCATGAACTAGCATACTTCACATATCATGAAACTCAATCAAGTCATGCATAACTCATTCAAAACCCTTTCCCATCCCATGACTTCTCATAGATCCTCAAACCAACATCATGTCAGACCCAAAATGAAGGGAAAGAAAAACCTAATGGGGGTCTTGTGGGTGCCCACCACCTAAAAGGAAGAAGAACTCACAAATCAACTCCAAGAACTTGAGCTAGGTGATGAATCTTTGGTCCTCTTCTTCTCCTTTTCTTCAATTTCATTTTTCCTATTCTCTTCAACTTAGGGCTTCACCAAATCTTCTTCAAAATGCCAAATCCAACTTTAATATCCTCTTCCAAGCAAGGATTGGAAGAAATCTCACTTAAATCTCTCTAGTTTCTCTCAAAATCCCAAACCCTAACATGTCTCCTCTTTTCTCTCTTGTTCCATGAAACAAGGAAGAGGGGATGATCGTGATGGAGAAGGGGAAAGAAAGGAGAAAGTTTTGAACCCTAAGTCCTCTTCCTCCTTCTCTTCTTCCATTCTTCTTCTTCTTCCTTACTCTTTTTATGCTTCTTTCTTCTCTTCTTCTGAACAAAACGAGAGGAAGGGGGAGAAATTAAAGGAAGTTGGGCGTCAGAAGAGGAAAAGGGAGGAAAGCAAAAGAGAATTTCCCATGTTGGATCCTTTTGCCTTTATTTAGTAATGGTTAAGTACCTAAATACCTTCCTTTTACTCAAAACTCTCATATGCCATTACTAAATACACACCCTTAATTAATTAATAACACCCAATTTAATTACTCAACCTTTAATTTAAAACTTATTAATGCTTAAATTAATAAAGCTAAATAATTAAATTAGGCGATGTGTTACATACCACACTTTAATTGCAACGCTGGCCCATACTTGTGCACTCTGCACCACTTGACAGCAATTGTGTATGGCCGTACTGCCTTTGGTACGGCCGTACTGGTCTTTTTCTTCAATATCAGGCTGTATTGATCATGAGGTACGTCCCTACTGCTATGTTTGAATAGGTACGACCGTACTTACTGGATGTCAGGCCGTACTACAAGTTCAGAATTGCAAAAATCTCCAAAACTTTCCAGTTTATGTCCGTTTTCGCATCTTTTGCTCATAATGCTATCTTTGTGATATTTCTGCAAAATAGGACACAGGTGAGTACTTTTATACTTTAAATGGAGCAAAATAACATGTTTTAGCACTAAAAATACCCCATAAAAATAGACAAATTGGAGTGTCAACAATATGTAGCTAATTTAAAATTTAAAAGAGTTGAGAAATACATTATTTCTCACCTGGTGAAACTATTTTCCTTTGTGAAACTGCAAATTCTTTTCCAAACATACCAGCACCAGCTTTATATATTTTCAAGAATCTTTTGTCTACCTTCTGCATTAGGCACCAACCTCTCAATGCATAAGCAAAACCCATTTTCACCTCAAAATCAAATTCCATTGAGGGATTGCTGTAAAAGAGTTATGGGTGTAGAAAGTGGCCAGCTGCATGTAATGGGCGATGAATGTGACATCCCAAGGAAATAAAATAGGTAAAGAAATATTTAGAAAAGTCCTAATATGATGAAAGTAGACTACAAAGGATTTAAAAGGACAAAAATGCCCTTAGAAAAACCACTATCGTGAAGCGAGGGGCCCAAGAGAGAAGGGCATCGCTGAAGCGAGACACCATCTGCCAACATCACTATTGGTCCGCTGACACGTGTAAAGGAAGAAGGAGAAGCCCGTCACGACGCGATGGATCAATTTTTGTCTACAAATAGCGCCCTTCCCCTCCCCTCAAACTACCTTTCTCCCAAGCTTCATTTGGAGGAGTGGGAAGTAGCACCGGAGGCTAGGCAGGGGTATGGGCGACGGCAGTCTTTTATTCAGGTATGGGGAGATCTGGGCCCTATATACTAGGGATAGTAGGAATAGTATAGGTGTAGAATAAGGGAGTAGGGTGACCCAAGTCCTACTAGAGGTTGATGCCCCAACACCCTAGGAGGGTGTTGAGACTATGATTGCTAAGGAAAGTAGTCATTAGTCCACCAACAATAGGAATAACTTGCTGATATGTGAAAACCCTAGGATAGACGACTTTTGATTGTTTTATGATTATGTGTGTTAATTGATAATATGTCAGTAATAGGTCACCTGAGCGACGCTAGGTTTAACTCATATGTTGATAGCTGATGATTGTTGTAGACTGTTTAACTGTTTAACATTTGTTGATTGATTATATGTTTATGCTAAAATTATGATGTGGGATGTCTTCATAAAAGTTGAAGCTATGGATCTTAGCTTTCCAATGGCACTAGTTTCATCTCATTTGGACACCTAAAACTCCAGATATGATTAAAAACATTGAACAGGTGTCAGGCTGGGATAGCATCACCTTATCAACGTGTAGCACAAATTACCCCAACTTAGAGATTGATTTAGCTCTCGATTTCTTCATCAAAGTTGTAGATAATTCTTCTATCTTTCCAACAAGACCAAGATCATCTCATTCGGATTAGTATGGCTCAAGATATAGCTTTTGGAATTTTCTTTGTCAGGAAATAGTGCTTCCAGGTGCACTTCCAGGCCAATCCTTTGGCTATACTCCCATTCCTGTGCACTTAGAGATAAAAAATCATAGAAAACACTAATGCATAAACGTTAGAACGAATCCAAGTGAATACACTAAATCACCCAATTTAAGCAAATAATCACTTTGAATTCTCTTCAATCACAACAAAAATATCCAATTAAGCACTATAAATCTACATGTGATGAAGACTTATCACAACTCCAAACTTAGCTTTTTGCTTGTCGTCAAGCAAACTCAATCAAAAACATGGGTTAGAATTCAAATAATTCCAATTCATCTAGGTGAACTTTTCATAAATTGTTTTGACAATCCATGCACAATCAATTAACCTACTCTTTTGAATTCATGATTTCTAATTATCACAACTCAAGTAACCAAAATGAATTTATTTACTCAGAGCCACAAATCAATTCCCATTACACCTTTTCAGATAATGCGTTTCACTCCACTCAAGTGTCTAAAGGGTACTGTATACACTCAATTCACACCAAATGCAATCATTTACCATAGGCTTGACAAAATTCTAGGAAAGCAAATACACACAAATGCCACACACATTATGAGATCTTTTCAAGGTTGAAATGGGGCTTAAGTAAGGGAGGACATTTTTTGGATCTAGGCTAACTTAATTGTAGTCAAAAGATGCCTCTATTATTTCTTATCCGTTCCTTGTATCAATTCACAAACTTCTCCCAAATTACCATCAACTTTGTATACTAACAAGCTAAAAGAGAACTTTTTCTTTGCTTTCTCACTTTAATTTTTTTTTTCTTTTCTTTTTTTTTTTGACAAATAATTTGGATCTTTTTATTGTTGTTCTCCACTGGCCTGTACATGCACATGCTTTGTGTAGCCACCCCAAACTTAAGATTGTTGTTTGCCCTCAAGCAACCCCAAACTTAATTTACAACTAAATAACCAATTTTATAGAACACAATCTCTTAACTCCAATTTAAAGGGACAATTGGTTTTTTCGGTTATTGGCTTGTATTGTGCTTAAGATTCAACAAAAAGGCTTCAGGCTTAAAAGGGATAGCAAAGGATAAATTCACAAGGGCAGGAAATCAAAGGCTCTAGTTGTTCAAACAAAAATAAAGATCTCAATCATTTGTGTGTGTGTTCACGTGCAATGCAAAAGCAATCAAGAACAGAGTCAAGTTCTGAAGAATTCATACAAATGGTGGAGCACTCAAGAATAATAAAATTCTGTTTAGGCTCAAACACTCACAGATTTTGCTTTTGTAATGGGAAAGATTCATGACCACTGAAATTCTCAAAACTTATGGTTACAAGAAGCTAATTAAAAAGGTTTATGTCAACAAAAGTTTCAGCTCCTTGATCATATATTTCATGCACACAATAAGATGACAGTTCAAAGACTAATTCTCAAATGAAAAGGAATGTCATAGAGGAACAAAAGGCTCAGTCATAGGGTGCATGGTAACAACTTCACATACAAAAGAAAACAAATTCAACAATAAAATAAATAGCAAAAGAAAAGAAAGAAAGATAGAACCTTTGCAGTGAGCCACTTGACTCAACCACCAACTGTAATGTGAAAGGTGGGCCGCCAGACGCCACCGCCAATGGGTTACCTCCCATGAAGCTCTTCTTTAACGTCACTAGCTTGACGTTTGAAGGAGTCGATCAAGGCTCCTTAAAGGAAGAAAAGAATATTGAAGCACTTCCTTCCTTGAGAAGAGGCACACCCAAAGTCTTGAGTGCTTGCATGGAAATCAGTTCCCTTTTTCTTGTTGGTCTCCTTTTTCTCCTCTTGAATTTATGTGGGTGGACATTGTCATCCGTCACCTGCTTGGTGCACTTTTCATAGGACTGAGTAGGTTTTGCATGTGCCTTCTTGGAATTTTGCAATTTGGGAATTGTTTCCTATGGCCCATATACAGACTAGTCTTTCCTTTTCTTCCTTTTTTCTACACTGACAATTTTTCCATCCCATCATCCAGCTCTTCAGACATCTCCTCAATGGAATCCACTGTTACCTTCTCTAAGGGTTTGGTATGTCGGTCTTGATTAAGAATTTCTCCAATTGGCTCCCCAGTCACATCAATTCTAGAGCACTTTTCGGTGTCATCGAGATGCCTCATAGCCTCAAATACATTGAAAGTCTCTTTCTCATCTTGGAACCTCAAAATTAATTTACCTTGTTGGACATCAATCAAGGCTCTTCCGGTAGCTAGGAAAGGTCATCCAAGAAGAAGAGGGACCTCATTGTCTTCCTCCATGTCAAGGATCACAAAATCTACCGAAAAAAGGAATTTGCCAACCCTCACCAATACATCTTCCATAATCTCGTAAGGGTATTTGATGGACCTATCTGCCAGCTGCAATGTCATTTTTGTAGGCTTGACTTCACCTCCTCCCAACCTTTTCAGCATAGATAACGGTATCAAATTGATGCTGGCTCCCAAATCATACAGGGCTTTGTCAATTTTTAAATCCCGATGGTGCAAGGAATTGTGAAGCTACCAGGATCCTTCATTTTAGGAGGAAGCTTTCTTTGAATGATAGCATTGCACTATTCTATCAAAGCCACAGTCTCACCTTCTTTAAACTTCCTCTTCTTGGTCAACAATTCCTTCATGAATTTGGCATATATGGGCGTTTGCTCAAGAGTTTCTGCTAAAGAAATGTTAATCTGTAGGCTTTTGAAAATGTCCATGAACTTAGCAAACTGTTCATCCTTCTCCTTTTTCTTGTTCAAAGGAGGATATGGCAGCCTCATATATGGAGGAACCACTTTGGGCTTATTTCCCACCTGCAGCTGTTCAGTAATAACAATGCGTCCCTCTTCTGAGTTGGATTTCTTCTCAACCTATTTTTTCTCTTCTTTTTCTTTATTTATACTTCTCTCATTTTCAACTCCATCCACCTCACTTTTTTCACTCTTTTTCTTCCCTTCAACTTCATACATCATCTTTCCACTTCTCAGAGTAATAGCACTACAATTCTCACTCTTAGGATTATCTACTGTGCTAGTAGAAAACTTACATTTGGATTGCTTCGCGAGTTGCTTTGAGATTTGCCCGATTTGATTCTCCAGATTTTTTGATAGAGGCTTCTTGATTCTTGAAATGAGACTTATGAGTCTGAAAGTTGGAGTGGATGTTCTGGAAGTTGGATTGAATCATCTTCATGAATTGAGTGAGAGCTTCCTCTAATGCGTTTGGCTTTTCTTGCTTTTGAGGTTGTGGAGGGTTGCTTGATGATGGGTTATCTTGTTGTTTCCAAGAGAAGTTGAGATGATTCTTCCACCCAGGATTATAGGTGTTAGAATAAGGATTCCCTCCTTGCTTTTGAAAATTACCCATGTAGTTGGCTTGCTCATTAGAAATTCCCTTAGCATCACAACCTCCATTCTCATGAGGCCCTTGACAAAAATCACATCTCAAGTTCCTGTTCAACTGGTTCACCTGAGCGGGAATAGAGGCTCCCGTTTTTAGCACTTTAAGCTCCTTGGTGATAGCTTCCAATTGTTGAGAGACCAATTTATTTTGAGCCAAGAGTGCATCTTGTGTTTCTAGCTCTAGGAATCCTCTTCTACCCTGTGTTCCTCTATCATTTTGACACAACTGCTCATTGGAAGCCATTTGCTCCACTAAAGTTCTTGCTTCTTTAGCTGTTTTGCTGTTAATTATGCCTCCAGCTAAGGCATCCAACATCATTCTTGTATTTGGTCTCAACCCCATTGTAAAACATCTGCATCTGATTAAACTCATCATACCCATGGCCAGGACATCTTTTCAGAAGAAGCTTGAATCTCTCCCAAGTCTCATACAAATTTTCAATCTGGTCCTGCTGGAACCCATGAATTTCACCTCTTCTTTTGATGAACTTAGAGGGTGGAAAAAATTTGTTCATAAATTTATCCTCCAAACCATCCTAAGTAGTGATGCTTCCTGTAGGCAAGGTGTGCAGCCAATCTCTTGCTCTATCTCGCAGGGTAAAAGGAAAAAGCCTTAGTTTCTTGGCCCCCTCTGTCACTCCACCCAGCATGAAGGTGCCACAAATTTTATAGAAATTCACCAAGTGCTGATTTAGGTATTCAATTTCATCCCCAACGAATTGGTTTTGCTTGAGAGTGTTCAACAGAGATAGTCTGATCTCAAAAGCATTTGCCTCCACCTGTTGGAAGGCCATGACGGCCTTGGATGATTGTTCCTTCTCGCAAAATCGCCCAAGGTGCGCGGTGGTGGTGGTATGTCCCCCATTACTACTTGAGTTGTAACGAGAGAAGTAGAAGCTGAGGCTTGATTTTGTTGTTGTCTTGCTTCCCTTGCCTTCTTTCTGTTAGCCTTTGCTATCTTTTCTATTTCTGGGTCAAACAACAGCTCACCTGTTTGTTTACCTTGCATGCACAACACTAAAGGAAAAGGTAAGTAGCACCGCAACAATTATAACAATAATTTTTTTTAATAAACAGAAAATAAAAACAATAAAAAATAAATTGTTCAAAAAGTACTCGTTTGCCTTGTTAAAAATCAATTCAACAATCCCCGGCAACGGCACCAAAAACTTGTTAAAATTTCGGCAAGTGTACCGAACCGTACAAGTAATAAAGTGACAAGTGAGTTATCGTTCCCACGAGAATTGACAGCAGTAACACCCTATTTTCGGAGCGCTACTGTGCAACCCAATCTAATGCTGAAAACATTTAATGCTTGTATGCTTTCAGTTAAAGAGTACTCTTATGTATTTCGCAATGGAAAAATAGGAGTAAATTTTTTTTTTTCCTTTGAAACCCTTTTCAAAATGAGACATAGAGTACTACAGTTTTCTTAAATGATGCCAATTCAGACTTTTGCAAATATCAGAGTATAATGCATCACAAAATAATACTTCACTTAACATAATCATTTCGCACTAAGGCGAGGTTTTCTGAAAAGAGTAATTACAAAACAACAAATGTAAAACCCTAAGCTAAGCTGGCCAACAACTACAAACCTTACTAAGAAACAACTCAGCAAGATCAAACATGAGGTACTCAGAGGAATCTTCCTCCACTGGCTCAATCTTCAATGCTCCTGAAAGACGGTCGCGACTCCATGAACTCCACCTGGAAGTGACATCCATAAGAACATCCAATCCAACAACAGTGCGAGGGTAAATCCTTTGTCCATGAGTTTATCATAGGCTATGTCGCATGCAAATAATATATACATATATAATACAACAACATGCTTTTATATACATATACATACTTAATAGACCGCACACATCATCATGATATATTAAGCATTGCATGTGAGCAAACAAAACAACCAACAGATCAACAATCAAGTCACTACAACATCAAACTATTGCATGTGAGCAGGCAATCTATCAACAGATTAGTGATCAAGTCATCACAATATCCAATTCATCCAACAATTCATCATATATCATAAATGTGGTTAGCTATGCATGTCAATGTAGTATGACAAGTTGTGTATACACCTGCAGCCTTAATAGGTCTGCAGTATGATGGGGACTACTTCCCCAATGTTCGAACAAAATAGCCTCTGCATAGGCTTGCCACTGCTTTGGCTGGCCACTACTTTGGCATGCCTCTACTTAGGCAATGCAGTGTCAACTCGCCTTTTGAAGTCTGTACGATCAATCAAACGCTACGAGTGACATGACAACTCGTCTTTTGAAGTCTTTAAGACCAATCAAACGCTCCGAGTGTCAATGCTCAATGATTAGTATGCATCCAAACAAATTCAACAACATGGCATGCTCACTGTAATGAACGCCCGAATGATATCCAACAAATTCAACAATATGGCATGTTCATCGGAGTGAACGCCCGAGTGATATCCAACAAATTCAACAATATGGCATGTTCCCCGTAGTGAACGCCCAAGTGATATCCAAACAAATTCTACAATGTGGCGTGCTCACCGTAGTTAGTGCCTGAGTAATGCTTTAATTAATCAATGCGGATCGACGAACCCTCACTCACTCAACTTAGTGGGTGTCCAAATCTCAATTAACTAAGAGTTCAACATAGGATACAAGGTCTGCGTGTTCAATTACAGAATGCTAGTCCCAATCTCAGATCAGAACTCTAGGCACGTAATGCGGAACACTATGCTCAACTTTTAGGTTAAGATACTAGGCACGCCATATGGAACACTAGGTCCAATCCTTAATCAAGAAAATGCGCACGCAAGCAGGACATTAAGTCCCAGCACAGGACACATGGCCCATATGCTCAATAGGAACACTAGGCTCCCTATGTTTTATTCTTTCAAAAACTCGCTCTTTGAAATCTCTTTCTCAGTTCTTGTATCACTCCTATGTATCTGAAAATGCTTTTTAGTTCCAGGTCATTGAAACCCTAGTTGTGCTAAATAACACACTGGAAGAATTCCCAGGAAAGAGAGGTGGTGCGAACACTCTTAATTACCAAGCCTTTCCTAGCCAGAATTTTTCCAAGCGCATCATTTAACTCAACTGTTTTCGCAAATTGTACTATTTATTTCAAGTTCTTTTCTCTACTATTATTCCATTGAAATTTCCTTGCAAGCTTTGGCTAGTTGAACTAAAACCCTCACGCTTACTTTAAATCAAAATGCCCTTAACAATTTGTTTACGAAATCAGAATTCGGCTTGTGGAATCGCATCAGATTTACCGATGTAAATCATCAACCAATAGCAGTCGATCAACGCATTGTTAATTAATCCATTATCAACAACAATATTTTCATAATCCAATGAAATCCAAGGTGATTCAAGGAAAACAATACAACTCCTAATGCCACGCAGGGCCAAGAACATGCTACATAATATCATCAATTTCAAGTCCAATTAAATCAATCAAGTATGATTTAAGTCACACAATACAATTCAGTCTTTCCACACAGGGCCAAAACAATACACAACATTTCATGCTACAACATCTCAACAGCACATAGTAATACTACAAGTACTACCACACAAACAATCAACAATCAAGCAAATAACACACAAGGCAAAAATCCCAAACTCATTATGTAAGAATTTCCCTTACCTTGGGTGCTTTAACAATCCAGGCAAGGTAAATTCGAACTATCGTCAAGTCGTACCTCGCGCGTATCCTAACAACACAAGTTTCAATCAATTAAAACCAAAACTCAAGCCTTAATACCCCTAGGGCAGCCACGGCTCTAAGGTTCCTAAGGCCTAAGCTTAATCCCATTTGGTTCACACCTAGTCACATGTGATGGAACAATTTCAAACCATGCAAGTTTTCAACTTTTTCAAAAGCTACACACTTAGAAAATACCAAAACCCAAAACTTACCAATTGGAATAGTATTTTACCAAACGAATAGTGTTTTGCCAACTTTGAACCATTTTTCAAAGCACTAAAACATGTCACAAAATTTTAGAAACAATTCTATTACAAGTTCAAAACAATTCTTGAAACATAAACTAAAACTTTTTCCAAAATCATGCTTCTTTGAATTGTTTTGCTAAATCAAATCATCAACCACTTTTACAACTATTTTTAAGCATAAATGCAAGTCAAGAACAAATCACAAAATCCTTTTGAAGGCCACGGTTTCAAGGCTTCAATTACAACTCCAAGTTTTCAAACATTTTAACATCAAAATCTTACAAACTTTGCTTAATCAAAACTTCTTATCAAAACCAAACTTATTTACCACTTTAATACACTTAAAAACAAGTTAGAACTCCCTCAAATCATGCTCATAAATCACTGTTTTTAAGCATCACAAACAGCCCCAAATTATTTTGTTTTCAAACAATTTTTTCAAAGTTCCACACATACAAATTCACTACATTCAATTCCTTTAACAAGAAACCAACTTCTTCAACACTTACAACACTTGAAAACACTTTGAAATAAATTTAAAACATCATCAAAACTATATTAATGGCCACGGTTTCCACCCCCCATTTACAAGCAAATTCATTTTTCCAAAACCTTGTAAACATGCTTATATGATTAGTATCCGACATACAACTTATAAACCTTCAAGAACTAACTCCAAAACCACAAAATGAAGCCAAGAATGAACCCCCTAACAACCCCTAGCATTCGGCCAGACCTCAAGGTTAGGGTTCCCAAATTTTAAAAATCAAGAACAATGCTAATCATGGAAGAAAACATAGGGCTTTAAGACTAATGATGCATATCTAGCAAAATCTAACACTTTTGCCCAAAAATAATTCCCAAAACCAACCAAACACATATCATGAAACTCAAGAGAGAAAAGAATGGGTATGAAGCTTACCAAGAAGTTTGGAGGTGATGGATCAATGATTAAGAAGAAAGGATGGAAGATTGAAGCTTAAACATCACTTTCCTTCAAGAATCAAAACTAAAATCATGGGAAACAATACAAATAGCATAAAAACTCATCCATGGCAGCCATGGAGAAAGGAAAAGGGATTAGAATCCTTACCAAGAAGATTAGAGTTGATAGAGCAAGGATTGAGAAGGAAGGAAGCAAAGGTGAAGGCTTAATCTCCAAAATACTTCAAAACCAACACTTTTTCTTTCAAGAATTTTTTCTCTCCAAGTCATGAATGGAAGAACTGAAATGGGGCAGCTAAGGGAAGGAGAAGCCACAAAATTTTAGGGACAAGGATGGAAGAAATTTGGTCATTTAGTTGGAAACTAACCAAACTAGTTACAAACTAACTAAACTAACTTAACAAACTAACTACCCATTACTTCCTAAACCAATCGAAATGCTTCCTTCAAAATTGTAGGCTACAAGCACATGGCTGCCTCCCATTGGTCCATGTGTGGCAGCCACTTGCTCAAAATATCTCAGGGTTTCGCTACGACGCGTATATTAGGTTTTAATACTAAAAATTCCCAAAAATAATTCTAATTATAACCCCACACGCAAAAATTACAAATGTTCCTCGCGACATGAGAAAAGTGCCCATGTTTCTCGTTTTCTCGAAATGCGAACTGAAACGTTGCGATTAGACAGTTTCTGGCCATAGAAAATGCACTAAATATTTTATGATGCCCAAAAATTCTAGAAAAAGTAAAATAAATCCTAAATATTGGAAAATACTAAGCTCTCAAATTTTATAAAATTTGGATCATGTTTGGGCATGTTTCAGTTAGAAACACACACAATAGCCTAGTTACGGCAGAATTCGATAGAATTCTCGCAGCGTAATAAAACTGTAAATTAGTGAGGATCACTAATTTCAATTTCTTTTATCAACTAGATATTATTCAATCAATAAAATTATCAAGACAAAATCTTTAAAATAATAGTCACATTAAATATGACATAAACAGACAATTAATACAATGACTAGACAATAAAAAAATCCACACTACGACTTAAAAATATTTATTAAATCCTGAAAATTATTTCTCTTTCAATAAAATAATTTTCTTTAGTCAAACAACAATCTTTCACATTTTTCGGGATTAATTCATATTAAAAATAGTATACGTCTACACTATCTGTTAATCTGAATTAATTACTAAAACAGTAAATTATTTACAATAAATCTTGGTAATTCTTCGTACTTTTAACAAACCATTGAGGTGATCAATCTCTATGATTTATTTCTAAGTAGTTGAAAACTATAAAATAATTTTCATAAAAATTGGGATGTTATATTACCACCCTCCTAAAAAAAAATTTCGTCCCCGAAAATTAACTTATAAACCGAAACAAAATCAAAATTATGAAAAGTCATAACTTAATACTAAAAACATATCAAAATTTTGAACTTTGAAATTTAATACAACATAATAATTATTACACTCAAACAATCAAACACAAAGCATATATTTTATTCATATATCCTTACAAAAAAGTAAGGCACTACATCATCAACTTAAATGTCTACAAAACACAGTACTACACGTCCATGTTGAAGAAGTCCTCGCGAATGATGCCTTATTTCAAATCCAGATCACGAACACGGTCACGAATACGTACAGTCACGAACACGGTTACGAACGCGTACAGTCACGAACACGATTACGAAGGCCGTTGGCCACATGCTAACCCCAACAAGACATCGCCAACATAAAAACACTCACGGAACCTAAAATCTTCTATGAACCCACGGTCTGTAGACAAAACAAGAAAGAAGAATTTGCACGATCACCAAACACAAAATCACTGACAACATCAACCAGCATAAACGCCAAGGAATTACAAAAGGATCTTCCCCCAAAGTCATCCTAAAGCTCACGGTTTGCAAGAAAAACAAGAAGGAGAAGATGAAAGCTTGGTTTCTAGCACTTCTCACCACCACGCGATTGGGCACAAGTTAGAATATGGATGAAGGGAAAATGGAGATTTTGTAGCAAAATGGTTTAGCATTCACAAGGGAATAAAAAGGAAGAAAGCCAAGGTTCTCCCCACCAACACCAAAACACTAAAGGAAACTTTCTCCCCTCAATTATTTAGAAGGAACCGACGAAAGGAAGGAAGAAAAATGAACCCCTACCTAAAGTTCCACTTAGCTATCCATGTGTGGGAAGACAAAGAAAAAGGTGGGATAGAATTTTGCAACAAAGTCTAACCGATAATCATCACGCACTATATTCCTTCCACTAACTCTCATATACTCCAAATTGCTCTCTTAACTTAGCCCCACGGTCTCGGCTTCGCTCGAATTCGCTGTGTCAAGGTAGTCGCGTAATCGGTTGCTCGATTGGTGACAAATCACGTAAATAATTTCATGAATAATCACGATAACATATATCATAATACCAAAAGATAATAAAAATTTGGATTTTGGAATTTAGTATAATAGTAAAATACATCACAGAGTTAAAACACTTATATGGTCTATATTTAGAACCACGCACACACAATAATATATATAATAAGATAATTATAGCGTCACCTATGAATAATATCTCTCATAAATCTCGGCCCGCTCAGTTCCATTGTGTCGCATTTCCTACGATGAAGTCTTCAGATGATGAGTTCTCTGCTCTACTTGGGGTGTAGACACGTCCCTTAGTGGTTGGTCTTGTAGTTTCAACATTGTTGACAGTACACTCAGCTCGTGGTACTTTGCAGTCTATGGATAGATATCCCAATTCCTTACAGTTAAAGCATAATCTTTCCTTGGTTGGTTACCGTTAACATTGTGCTCCTCATCTTCACCGTGGAAGTAGTGCGTCTTCGGCTATCGATGCTTGTGATTCCCTCTTTGCCTATCATGTAGACATATCCTTCAGTAGCTGGGCACGCAACCTTCGTAGCATCTGTAATTGATCCACATCTGGCAATTGATAGTCCTTAGAAAAACGTCCTGGCTTCTTGCAGTTACAGCATAGTCGGTCCTTCGATGAGCATTCTTCAGCTAACGGTTCCTTGCTTCCACATTGATGACAGTTCCACTTCAACTCCTAGCCATTCCCAATAGCTAACGCCACAGAACAATTCTGATTGTGTGATTTCCCTGAGGATAGAAATAAGGTGCTCCTTGTTGATGTCTTCATCTTTGTCCTTTGCCCTAACAATCTGGCTTAACTGGACCTCTAATAGCTTGCTCCTTCGTTTGCTGTCTCGGCCAATCGTGTTGATTCTCCACGGCGATCAGTTGTGCGACAGTAGTTGCTATCCAAACTATCACCCGAATTACGTGATTCACGTCTAAGTTACTAGTACTAGCAAAAAGACCCGTTTGCCCCGAAGGCATCGAATTTCTACAAATTAAACAAACTAGAAGCCCACAACAAAATCAATCATCTAGGATGATTGCAAACAATTTCACACAATGTCACACCTGTTTCAACTAGGAAACATTGCAGACAATCACAAACAAAGTTCACAAAACCTAGGCAAAACAAACTTATACCCAACAATTCCCAATAATCTAGGCCAGCTTAACCCAAAGCGATCCGGTTAGAACTGAACTGCTCTGATACCACCTTTTGTAACACCCTGTTTTCGGAGCGCTACTGTGCAATCCAATCTAATGCTGAAAACATTTAACGCTTGTATGCTTTCAGTTAAAGAGTACTCTTATGTATTTTGCAATGGAAAAATAGGAATAATTTTTTTCTCCTTTGAAACCCTTTTCAAAATGAGACATAGAGTACTACAGTTTTCTTAAATGATGCCAATTCAGACTTTTGCAATTATCAGAGTATAATGCATCACATAACATAATCATTTTGCACTATGGCGAGGTTTTCTGAAAAGAGTAATTACAAAACAACAAATGCAAAACCCTAAGCTAAGCTGGCCAACAACTACAACCCTTACTGAGAAACAGCTCAGCAAGATCAAACATGAGGTACTCAGAGGAATCTTCCTCCACTGGCTCAATCTTCAATGCTCCTGAAAGACGAAGCTGCGACAGCTACCGAACTCCATCTGGAAGCGACATCCATAAGAACATCCAATCCAACAACAGTGCAAGGGTAAATCCTTTGTCCACGAGTTTATCATAGGCTATGTCGTATGCAAACAATATATACATATATAATACATCAACATGCTTTTATATACATAAACATACTTAATAGACTGCACGCATCATCATGGTATATTAAGCATTGCATGTGAGCAAACAAAACAACCAACAGATCAATAATCAAGTCACTACAACATCAAACTATTGCATGTGAGCAGACAATCTATCAACAGATTACTGATCAAGTCATCACAATATCCAATTCATCCCACAATTCATCACATATCATAAATGTGGTTAGCTATGCATGTCAATGCAGTATGGCAAGTTGTGTATACACCTGCAGCCGTAATAGGTCTGCAGTATGACGGGGACTACTTTCCCAACGTCCGAACAAAATAGCCTCTGCTTAGGCTTGCCACTACTTTGGCTGGCCACTACTTTGGCGTGCCTCTACTTAGGCAATGCAGTGTCAACTCACCTTTTGAAGTCTGTACGACCAATCAAACGCTACGAATGGCATGACAACTCGTCTTTTGAAGTCTTTAAGACCAATCAAATGCTCCGAGTGTCGATGCTCAATGGTTAGTATGCGTCCAAACAAATTCAACAATATGGCATGTTCACCGTAGTGAATGCCCGAGTGATATCCAACAAATTCAACAATATGGCATGTTCACCGTAGTAAACACCCAAGTGATATCCAAACAAATTCTACAATATGGCGTGCTCACCGTAGTGAGTGCCCGAGTAATACTTTAATTAATCAATGCGGATCGACGAACCCTCACTCACTCAACTTAGTGGGTGTAACGACCCTCATTTTTTTTATTATAATTTTCGTGGCAGTTATTTTAATTGATTTCATTATATGTTTGTGCATGAAAAGAGACTTTTAATTTAATTAAATGATTTTTTTTGAGAGTTGTTAATAAAAAGAAAGGGGAGGCCGTATAATGCCTTGGGCTAGCATCTTATATGCATAGTTATTTTCCTTTCCACCTACCTAGTGGGCCAACACCCATGGACTCTCTCCAACCCAACCCAAATAATAGAACCTAGGGCGTATGAAGGCATGTGACGCCTCAAGCCAAGCCCTAGCGCCTCCAAGCCTCTCTCTCTCAAGTTGATTCACTTGTTCCTTCTCCTTTCTAGCTCCAAACCCTAGCACCACACAAGCTTGAAGGAGGCATTCCACGTTTTTCTTCTCTTGCATGATTCGATCACCAAGGTTAGGAGCAACTCCATCTTTGTTCTTCATCTGAAATTGGGTAAGTCATGACTCTTCTCCTTCCTATGTTGCGCCTCCTAGAAAATTGTGAGTCTTGGGGATTTCCAACGTTTCTTATAGTTTTCTTTTCTGTCAGAGCAAACTCACCGTAGGATTGATTCGAGTCATCATCATCCCTCTTTCACTAAGGAATTTCGCAAGGACCAAAGGTAAGGGGAGATTATTGAAATTGGGGATATTCGAGGAATAGGTGAAGGGGTTGTCCTTGAAACCCGTTGTGTGTTAATTAATTGAAAAAATTCTATTTTTCATGTGTATACATTTATGCTTGTTGCTTGAAAAATCGATGTGGCTGCCATGGTTGTTCATACATGTTATAGGTGTTAGAAGAATTTCTGTTTTGATGCCTAGGAAGTGATTGAATTATTAGAACACCAAATTGATATGTTCGTTAAATTTTAGTGATGAATTTCAATGTTAAATTGTGCCTGAGACCTTATAAATGATTAAAATGGACGCTATTTTATGGATTTTGTCAATGGAAAATTTTAGAATAATTTTAACGTACTTCGTTCATATTGTAATTTATATTTTTCTTTGTGGAAATGTTACCGTAACTATTTTGGAATTAGAGAACCGGATTAGAACCTTAAGAATTACTCCTAATTAGTAATAAAGATTTTTCTCCAAGTGTTAGTCTTGATTGTGATGTTCCTAAATATTTAGAAGCGAAGAAAAATAGGTGAAAACGTATGTGAAACAATATGTAGAGCTGCTGTTGTTGTTCTGCTGCTGTTGTTATTTTTGTTGCTGTAACGCTGTTGTTGTTGTTCTGCTGCAGTTCTGTTTTGCTGCTGTTGCTGTTTCTGTTGCAGTTTCTGTTTTCGCTGCAGTTCTGTTTCGCTGCTGTTGCTGTTTCTGTTGCAGTTTCTGTTTTTCGCTGCAGTTCTGTTTTTGTTGCTGTTGCAGTTTTTGTTGTTGTTTTTGTTGCTGTTGCTATCTAAAGTACTGCGAAAATTCTATTTTAGGTTGCTGTTTTTGTCTCTGTTATGTACTCTGCAGATTTTTAACTACATGATTAAGAAATAATTATGCTTAAGACAAGTCATGGATTTCCTATAATTATTCCTTGATCCGTTTATTATTTTGTGACGATGGTTGTGAAAAGTCCACACTTGTGGCAATGACCTTGAAAGGATAAATGACATTTTGTGCAAGTCACCTAGCTATTAGTAGCCATAATGGGACTTGAGTCATTCCTTGTGAGATGATCCTAGCCATATGGGCCATGATGGATTGTCGATGAAACATTGAACTATGACGTTCGGAGGAAACCCGACCTTGTGTGTTTGTTTGTCATACAACCCTTGTGACAGGATGGGGAAGCACCATTGAAATGAAAGGTGGAGGCCATTATGAGTGAGCTGCGTGGCAATACCTTGGCCTAGAGGGTGAGAAGCCGAGTTTGTGATCCCTAATAGTTTGAGTGTCGCGCCTTGGGTGGGGACCACTTATCGACTTAGCTACCTGGCCGATCACCGGACATTATCATCCCTAGTTGAGAGTATGCGGTAATAGAGTAAAACACCCGCGAGGTGATCTCTAATAAACCAAATATGTACTCCTAGGAGACTTCCTGAGTAGTAGATGGTACCACATGCATAAGAAGTAGTGATGTTAGCATCTGCATTATTTTCTTTTGATAATTATGTGGCTATGAGAAATGATGAAATTTGTCTGCGTGCATTTGTAGATGATATGAGATGTTGTTACTACCTTATGTGAATAATGTTGTTACTACTTTATGTGAATTGATTGTTATAGTGTGGTGTGTGTATATATATATATATATATAAATATATTATTTATTTATTCACCTTTTTCTCTCCAAATATCACTTTAACTCGATTTCAACGTACTCACCCTCTATGGTTGTTTGTCTCTTGTCCTCCTATTTTCAATTGCAGACACTACTAATACCAGGACACGTAGCTAGTGGTGAAGGCCTCTTCTGCAGAATTATTTTATAGTTTTAATTCAGACATTTTACGATTGAGACGTTGAGTCATTTATGTATTTTGTTCTTTGTAGTGTAAGTTGGGCTAAGTCAAGCTCTGAGGCTATGTGACACAGGTTTTCTTTTATTTGGGGGTTCGTATATCGCTTGGTTTTTTTTTTATTTCACAAGTTCAAATAAGATTTCTTAGAGAAGTACTTACTATGCTTGTTGTTACTAAATATTTGCAAACTGAATGATGTCTGAAATTGAATTACTCATCGAGTTATCCGTTGATCCTTTTTATATTTTATTTTCTTATTTATTTTTATTTAACGATTTTCGAAACGGGGATTAGAGTGTCACATTTAGTGGTATTAGAGCAGTCCGGTCTTACCGGACTGTGTATGTGTCTATTATGTTTCTCTGTGTGAACTCTGTGTTTTGTGCGTCAATGTTTGATTGATTGATTTATTTATTTATTTATTGATTTAGTTATGGGTTGACGTTGCTTGTTGCATCCAATTTGGTTCTGATTGGTGCAGGGAGTAATGGCGGGTAGGAACGATAGAGCTTTAGCGGATGCACTCGTTGCCATGGCTCAGGCTGTACAAGGAATTCAGAATAGGAATGCTAATGCCGGAGCCGCTGAATTTAGAGGATTGGAGCAATTCCAAAAGAATGACCCACCTACCTTTAGGGGTGGACATGATCCCGATGGTGCCCAGACCTGGATACGAGAGATGGAGAAGATCTTCCATGCTATGGCGTGTCCGGATGCTCAAAAGGTGACTTTTGGTACCTTTAAGCTTCTTTGAAGACGCAGAATCTTGGTGGGAGAGTAACACCACGTGTGGAAGCTGCACCGGAGGAGTCACTTGGGAAGCCTTCAAAGAGATTTTCTTGGAGAAGTACTTTCCTGAGGATATCCGTAAACGGAAGGAAGCTGAATTTCTAGAATTGAAGCAGGGTAATATGTCAGTAGCTGAGTATATCACCGAGTTTGAAGAGTTGTCCAGTACTATCACCCATATGTGGGAGAAGCGGGTGAACGTTGAAGTGTGTGAAATTCATCAATGGATCACGACCTGAAGTCAAGCTAGCCATTACCTCCCAGAGAATTCGACAGTTCCCTGAATTGATCCACAGCTATAGAATGTGGGATGAGGACAACAAAGCTAAGGTAGCACACTACAAGTCGGTTGGCTCCCAGAAGGATAAGAAGAAAGACAAGAGAGACTTCCAGAATCGGGAAAGCCATACCCAACTCCGAATGGGACGGTTTGGACATAACCGTAATGGTAACCGCAATCAATCTTTCCACAAACTGCGGCACAAATGTTTGGCGGAGGTGGAGGAGGCCCTTCAACCCTGCGTTGCATGAAGTGTGGCAAATGCGGACATGCCTACCGAGATTGTTCTCGAAAAGCAAATGATCTGTTTCAACCGTGGAAGGCCAGGACATATCGGAAGGAGTGCGAATCAAGAAAGAACCAAACGGGAATGGAGGCGAAATTCCCAACCCAACCGACCTAAGCCAACAGACGAGTCTTTGCTCTCAACGTGGCTGAAGCCGGCGTCGGACAACCTTATCCAAGGTACATGCTTCATACATGGATCTCCTTTAGTGGTACTTTTCGACTCGGGTGCTACGCACTCCTTTGTGTCCATGAATGTGTGAAAAATTTGAATTTGCCTGTTTCACCCCTACCTGTGAACTTGAGGTTGAGACTCCAAAATGGTAAAGTCCGAACTTCTTTTGCTTGTCTAGAATGCCCTTTGTCCATAGGTGATAAGGAATTTGTGGTTGATTTGGTTTGTTTGCCTTTGAGTCAACTTGATGTAATTCTTGGCATGAATTGGTTAGCTACTAATCAAGTCATCTTAAATTGTTTTGAAAAGACTGCTTGTATTCCTGATACTGATTGAACCCAGAGATCATCGACTCTTGCGGCCAACCAATGCATGCATGTTTGAAACAAAATGCCCAAGTTTACATGATGATAGCCTCTCTAAAAGTCGAAGACCAAGTCGGGATAGATGGTATGCCTATAGTGAGTGAGTATTAGATGTGTTTGAAGAAGTACAAGGATTGCCTCCAGAGAGAGGCCGAATTTACCATAGACTTAGTGCAGTGCGGGACCCATATCTATAGCTCCTTATAGGATGTCTCCGCAGAACTAGTTGAGCTTAAGAAACAGTTGGAGGAACTGCTAGAGAAACAATTCGTGAGGTGAGTGTATCCCCTTGGGGTGCACCAGTTGTTAGTCAAGAAAAAGGATGGGAGTATGAGGTTGTGCGTAGATTACCGCCAATTGAACAAGGTAACTATTAAGAACAAGTATCCCTTGCCTAGGATAGATGATTTGATGGACCAGCTAATTGGAGCCTGTGTGTTTTCTAAGATAGACCTTAGGTCAGGTTATCACCAAATCCGAGTGAAGTCTGAGGACATCCCAAAGACTGCATTCAGAACCCGTTATGGGCACTACGAGTACCTAGTTATGCCATTCGGTGTAACCAATGCTCTGCCGTGTTCATGGACTACATGAACCGAGTCTTCCACCCATACCTTGATAAGTTTGTAGTGGTCTTCATAGATGATATCTTAGTGTACTCTAAGAGTAGGGAAGAACATGTGGAACACTTGAGGATAGTATTACAGACCCTTAGGGAGAAGCGACTTTATGCCAAGCTTTCTAAGTGTGAGTTTTGGTTGGAGGAAGTGAGTTTCTTAGGACATGTGATCTCAAAGGGGAATAGCGATGGGCAGTCTAAGGTAGAAAGCGGTCTTTGAAGTGGGAATCACCTAAATCGATGGATCGAGATTAGGAGTTTCTTAGGCCTGGCAGGATACTACCGTAGATTCATAGAGGGATTCTCTAAGTTAGCCTTGCCTTTGACAATGTTGACCAGGAAAGGAAAAGCTTTTGTGTGGGACGCTCAGTGTGAAAATGGATTTCAAGAGTTAAAGAGGAGATTGACTTCTGCCCCAGTTTTAGTACTACCTAATCCAAGTGAACCTTTTGAAGTGTATTGTGATGCATCTAAGTTAGGACTCGGAGGTGTGCTTATGCAGATTAGACAGGTAGTGGCCTATGCCTCTAGGCAGTTGAAAACCCATGAAAGGAATTACCCCACTCATGATTTAGAGTTATCCGCTGTGGTGTTTGTGTTGAAAATATGGAGACATTACTTGTATGGTTCTAGGTTTGAAGTGTTTAGTGACCATAAGAGCCTTAAGTATCTTTTTGACCAGAAAGAATTGAATATGAGACAAATGAAGGTGGATAGAGTTTCTTAAGGATTATGATTTTGGGCTTAACTATCACCCCGGCAAAGCCAATGTAGTGGCTGATGCTTTGAGTAGGAAACCCCTACATCTTTCCGCTATGATGGTTAGAGAGATGAGTTTGATCGAAGAGTTTAGGGATCTGAGCTTAGTTTGTGAGGTCACTTCTAAGAGTGTGCGACTAGGAATGTTGAAAGTCACTAGTGGATTACTGGAGCGGATTAGGGAAGGTCAGAAGACCGATCAACATCTTTCGGACCAGAAGGAGCTTATCGCTCAAGGTAGGGATATAGGTTTTAGTGAAGGGAATGATGGGATTTTGAGGTTTCGAGGTAGGGTTTGTGTACCTAATGTTCCTGAGCTTAAGAGAATGATTTTAGAGGAAGGGCACAAGAGTAGTCTAAGTGTTCACCCCGGAGCAACTAAGATGTACCAAGACCTTAAGAAAATTTTCTGGTGGCCTGGAATGAAAAAGGAGGTAGCAGAATTTGTCTACGCCTGCCTGACTTGTCAGAAGGCCAAGATAGAGCACCAAAAACCATCTGGATTCTTACAACCCTTGAGTATTCCTGTATGGAAATGGGACAGTATAGCAATGGACTTCGTATCAGGACTCCCGCAGGAGTAGATGCCATCTGGGTTGTTGTGGACAGATTGACAAAGTCTGCACATTTCATCCCTGTGAATATGGAATACCCTTTAGAGAAGCTGACCAGGTTGTACATTAGGGAGATAGTGAGGTTGCATAGCGTACCTTCTAGTATTGTGTCCTGACAGAGACCCAGTTTACCTCTAGATTTTGGGGAAGCTTACATGAGGCTTTAGGAACCAAGCTCAAGATGAGCTCTGCTTATCACCCTCAGACTGATGGTCAGTCTGAGCGAACCATCCAATCATTAGAGGACTTGTTAAGAGCTTGTGTCTTAGAACAAACCGGTAGTTGGGATACCTTCTTACCTCTTGTTGAGTTTACCTACAACAATAGCTATCATTCCAGTATTGGGATGGCACCCTATGAAGCCTTGTATGGCAGGAAGTGTAGGACTCCCTTGTGTTGGTATGAGACCGGTGAGAACCTTGTGTTGGGCCCTGAAATAGTTCAGCAAACCACTGAAAAGGTCAAAATGATTCAGGACAAGATGAGGGCCACTTAGAGTAGGCAGAAGAGCTATCATGACAAACGAAGAAAGGATTTGAGATTTGAAGAGGGCGATCATGTATTCTTGAGAGTCACTCCCAAGACTGGGGTTGGCCGGGTAATGAAGTTGAAGAAACTTACTCCTCGTTTTATTGGCCCCTACCAAATTTTGAAAAAGGTTGGGGAAGTTGCCTACCAGATTGCCTTACCACCTTTCCTTTCAAACCTTCATAATGTCTACCATGTGTCGCAACTCCGTAAATATGTCCATGATCCTACTCATATAATTGAACTTGATGAAGTACCATTGAAAGAGAATCTTACCTATGAGGTACTACCAAGGAGGATTGAGGACCAAACAGTCAAGCAGTTGAGAGGGAAGGAGGTTCCGTTGGTCAAGGTTATTTGGGGAGGAGGCAATGAGGAGAGTGCTACTTGGGAACTCGAAAGTCTGATGCAAGCCTCTTATCCACACTTGTTTGACCACGGTAAGTTTCGGGGACGAAACTTTTTGTAAGGAGGGGAGGATGTAACGACCCTCATTTTTTTATTATAATTTTCGTGGCAGTTATTTTAATTGATTTCATTATATGTTTGTACATGAAAAGAGACTTTTAATTTAATTAAATGATTTTTTTGAGAGTTGTTAATAAAAAGAAAGGGAGGCGTATAATGCCTTGGGCTAGCATCTTATATGCATAGTTATTTTCCTTTCCACCTACCTAGTGGGCCAACACCCATGGACTCTCTCCAACCCAACCCAAATAATAGAACCTAGAGGCGTATGAAGGCATGTGACGCCTCAAGCCAAGCCCTAGCGCCTCAAGCCTCTCTCTCTCAAGTTGATTCACTTGTTCCTTCTCCTTTCTAGCTCCAAACCCTAGCGCCACACAAGCTTGAAGGAGGCATTCCACGTTTTCTTCTCTTGCATGATTCGATCACCAAGGTTAGGAGCAACTCCATCTTTGTTCTTCATCTGAAATTGGGTAAGTCATGACTCTTCTCCTTCCTATGTTGCGCCTCCTAGAAAATTGTGAGTCTTGGGGATTTCCAACGTTTCTTATAGTTTTCTTTTACATCGTAGCAAACTCACCGTAGGATTGATTCGAGTCATCATCATCCCTCTTTCACTAAGGAATTTCGCAAGGACCAAAGGTAAGGGGGGAGATTATTGAAATTGGGGATATTCGAGGGAATAGGTGAAGGGGTTGTCCTTGAACCCCGTTGTGTGTTAATTAATTGAAAAAAAAAAAATTCTATTTTTCATGTGTATACACGCCAGAATCAAGTTGCTTGAAAAATCGATGTGGCTGCCATGGTTGTTCATACATGTTATAGGTGTTAGAAGAATTTCTGTTTTGATGCCTAGGAAGTGATTGAATTATTAGAACACCAAATTGATATGTTCGTTAAATTTTAGTGATGAATTTCAATGTTAAATTGTGCCTGAGACCTTATAAATGATTAAAATGGACGCTATTTTATGGATTTTGTCAATGGAAAATTTTAGAATAATTTTAACGTACTTCGTTCATATTGTAATTTATATTTTTCTTTGTGGAAATGTTACCGTAACTATTTTGGAATTAGAGAACCGGATTAGAACCTTAAGAATTACTCCTAATTAGTAGTAAAGATTTTTCTCCAAGTGTTAGTCTTGATTGTGATGTTCCTAAATATTTAGAAGCGAAGAAAAATAGGTGAAAACGTATGTGAAACAATATGTAGCGCTGCTGTTGTTGTTCTGCTGCTGTTGTTATTTTTGTTGCTGTAGCGCTGCTGTTGTTGTTCTGCTGCAGTTCTGTTTCGCTGCTGTTGCTGTTTCTGTTGCAGTTTCTGTTTTCGCTGCAGTTCTGTTTCGCTGCTGTTGCTGTTTCTGTTGCAGTTTCTGTTTTTCGCTGCAGTTCTGTTTTTGTTGCTGTTGCAGTTTTTGTTGTTGTTTTTGTTGCTGTTGCTATCTAAAAATCTGCGAAAATTCTGTTTTAGGTTGCTGTTTTTGTCTCTGTTATGTACTCTGCAGATTTTTAACTACATGATTAAGAAATAATTATGCTTAAGACAAGTCATGGATTTCCTATAATTATTCCTTGATCCGTTTATTATTTTGTGACGATGGTTGTGAAAAGTCCACACTTGTGGCAATGACCTTGAAAGGATAAATGACATTTTGTGCAAGTCACCTAGCTATTAGTAGCCATAATGGGACGTGAGTCATTCCTTGTGAGATGATCCTAGCCATATGGGCCATGATGGATTGTCGATGAAACATTGAACTATGACGTTCGGAGGAAACCCGACCTTGTGTGTTTGTTTGTCATACAACCCTTGTGACGGGATGGGGAAGCACCATTGAAATGAAAGGTGGAGGCCATTATGAGTGAGCTGCGTGGCAATACCTCGGCCTAGAGGGTGAGAAGCCGAGTTTGTGATCCCTAATAGTTTGAGTGTCGCGCCTTGGGTGGGGACCACTTATCGACTTAGCTACCCCGACCGCCACCGGACATTATCATCCCTAGTTGAGAGTATGCGGTAATAGAGTAAAACACCCGCGAGGTGATCTCTAATAAACCAAATATGTACTCCTAGGAGACTTCCCAGAGTAGTAGATGGTACCACATGCATAAGAAGTAGTGATGTTAGCATCTGCATTATTTTCTTTTGATAATTATGTGGCTATGAGAAATGATGAAATTTGTCTGCGTGCATTTGTAGATGATATGAGATGTTGTTACTACTTTATGTGAATAATGTTGTTACTACTTTATGTGAATTGATTGTTATAGTGTGGTGTGTGTATATATATATATATATATATATATATATATAAATATATTATTTATTTATTCACCTTTTTCTCTCCAAATATCACTTTAACTCGATTTCAACGTACTCACCCCTCTATGGTTGTTTGTCTCTTGTCCTCCTATTTTCAATTGCGCACACTAGTAATACGAGGGCATGTAGCTAGTGGTTAAGGCCTCTTCTGCATAATTATTTTATAGTTTTAATTCGAACATTTTCTGATTGAGACGTTGAGTCATTTATGTATTTTGTTCTTTGTAGTGTAAGTTGGGCAAAGTCAAGCTCGAGGCTATGTGACACAGGTTTTTCTTTTATTTGGGGGTTCGTATATCGCTTGGTTTTATTTTTATTTCACAAGTTCAAATAAGATTTCTTAGAGAAGTACTTACTATGCTTGTTGTTACTAAATATTTGCAAACTGAATGATGTCTGAAATTGAATTACTCATCGAGTTATCCGTTGATCCTTTTTATATTTTATTTTCTTATTTATTTTTATTTAACGATTTTCGAAACGGGGATTAGAGTGTCACAGTGGGTGTCCAAATCTCAATTAACTAAATGTTCAACATAGGACACAAGGTCCGGGTCTTCAATTGCGGAACGCTAGTCCCAATCTCAGATCAGAACTCTAGGCACGCCATACGGAACACTAGGTCCAATCCTTAATCCAGAAAATGCGTACGCAAGTAGGACATTAAGTCCCAGCACAGGACACATGGCCCATATGCTTAATAGGAACACTAGGCTCCCTATGTTTTATTCTTTCAAAAACTCGCTCTTTGAAATCTCTTTCTCAGTTCTTGTATCACTCCTATGTATCTGAAAATGCTTTTTAGTAATAGGTCGTTGAAACCCTAGTTGTGCTAACACTCTTAATTACCAAGTCTTTCCTAGCCAGAATTTTCCCAAGCGCATCATTTAACTCAACTGTTTTCGCAAATTGTACTATTTATTTCAAGTTCTTTTCTCTACTATTATTCCATTGAAATTTCCTTGCAAGCTTTGGCTAGTTGAACTAAAACCCTCACGCTTACTTTTAAATCAAAATGCCCTTAACAATTTGTTTACGAAATCAGAATTCGGCTTGTGGAATCGCATCAGATTTATCGATGTAAATCGTCAACCAATAGCAGTCGATCAACGCTTTGTTAATTAATCCATTATCAACAATAATATTTTTCATATTCCAATGAAATCCAAGGTGATTCAAGAAAAACAATACAACTCATAATTCCACGCAGGGCCAAGAACATGCTACATATTATCATCAATTTCAAGTCTAATTAAATCAATCAAGTATGATTTACGTCACACAATACAATTCAGTCTTGCCACAGAGGGCCAAATCAATACACAGCATTTCATGCTACAACATCTCAACAGTACATAGTAATACTACAAGTACTACCACAAAATCAATCAACAATCAAGCAAACAACACACAAGGCGAAAAACCCAAACTCATTATGTAAGAATTTCCCTTACCTTGGGCGCTTTAACAATCCAAGCAAGGTAAATTCGAACTATCGTCAAGTCGTACCTCGCGCGTATCCTAACCACACAAGTTTCAATCAATTATAACCAAAACTCAAGCCCTAATACCCCTAGGGCAGCCACGGCTCTAAGGTTCCTAAGGCCTAAACTTAATCCCATTTGGTTCACACCTAGTCACATGTGATGGAACAATTTCAAACCATGCAAGTTTTCAACTTTTTCAAAAGCTACACACTTAGAAAATACCAAAACCCAAAACTTACCAATTGAAATAGTGTTTTACCAAATGAATAGTGTTTTGCCAACTTTGAAACATTTTTCAAAGCACTAAAACATGTCACAAAATTTTAGAAACAATTCTATTACAAGTTCAAAACAATTCTTGAAACATAAACTAAAACTTTTTCCAAAATCATGCTTCTTTGAATTGTTTTGCTAAATCAAATCATCAAGCACTTTTACAACTATTTTTAAGCATAAATACAAGTCAAGAACAAATCACAAAATCCTTTTGAAGGCCACGGTTTCAAGGCTTCATTTACAACTCCAAGTTTTCAAACAATTTAACATCAAAATCTTACAAACTTTGCTTAATTAAAACTTCTTATCAAAACCAAACTTATTTACCACTTTAATACACTTAAAAACAAGTTAGAACTCACTCAAATCATGCTCATAAATCAATGTTTTTAAGCATCACAAAAAGCCCCAAATTATTTTGTTTTCAAACAATTTTTTCAAAGTCCACACATACAGATTCACTACATTCAATTCCTTTAACAAGAAACCAACTTCTTCAACACTTACAACACTTGAAAACACTTTGAAATCAATTTAAAACATCATCAAAACTATATTAATGGCCACGGTTTCCACCCCCCATTTACAAGCAAATTCATTTTTCCAAAACCTTGTAAACATGCTTATATGATTAGTATCCAACATACAACTTATAAACCTTCAAGAACTAACTGCAAAACCACAAAATGAAGCCAAGAATGAACCCCCTAACAACCCCTAGCATTCGGCCAGACCTCAAGGTTAGGGTTCCCAAATTTTAAAAATCAAGAACAATGCTAATCATGGAAGAAAACAAAGGGCTTTAAGACTAATCATGCATATCTAGCAAAATCTAACACTTTTGCCCAAAAATAATTCTTAAAACCAACCAAACCCATATCATGAAACTCAAGAGAGAAAATAATGGGTATGAAGCTTACCAAGAAGTTTGGAGGTGATTGATCAATGATTAAGAAGAAAGGATGGAAGATTGAAGCTTAAACATCACTTTCCTTCAAGAATCAAAACTAAAATCATGAGAAACAACACAAATACCCTGAAAACTCATCCATGGCAGCCATGGAGAAAGGAAAAGGGATTAGGATCCTTACCAAGAAGATTAGAGTTGATAGAACATGGATTTAGGAAGGAAGCAAAGGTGAAGGCTTTATCTCCAAAATCCTTCAAAACCAACACTTTCTCTTTCAAGATTTTTTTTCTCTCCAAGTCATGAATGGAAGAACTGAAATGGGGCAGCCAAGGGAAGGAGAAGCCACGAAATTTTAGGGACAAGGATGGAAGAAATTTGGTCATTTAGTTGGAAACTAACCAAACTAGTTACTAACTAACTAAACTAACTTAACAAACTAACTACCCATTACTTCCTAAACCAATCAAAATGCTTCCTTCAAAATTGTAGGCTACAAGCACATGGCTGGCCTCCCATTGGTCCATGTGTGGCAGCCATTTGCTCAAAATATCTCAGGGTTTCGCTACAACGCATTTTCGCTTAACCGGATGCGCGGCGTTACGCGTATATTAGGTTTTAATACTAAAAATTCCCAAAAATAATTCTAATTATAACCCCACACCCAAAAATTACAAATGTTCCTCGCGACATGAGAAAAGTGCCCATGTTTCTCGTTTTCTCGAAATGCGAACTGAAACGTTGCGATTAGACAGTTTCTGGCCATAGAAAATGCACTAAATATTTTATGATGCCCAAAAATTCTAGAAATATTACAATAAATCCTAAATATTGGAAAATGCGCTCTCAAATTTTATAAAATTTGGATCATGTTTGGGTATGTTTCAGTTAGAAACACACACAATAGCCTAGTTACGGCAGAATTCGGTAGAATTCTCGCAGCGTAATAAAACTGTAAATTAGTGAGGATCACTAATTTCAATTTCTTTTATCAACTAGATATTATTCAATCAATAAAATTATCAAGACAAAATTTTTAAAATAATAGTCACATTAAATATGACATAAACAGACAATTAATACAATGACTAGACAATAAAAAAATCCACACTACGACTTAAAAATATTTATTAAATCCTGAAAATTATTTCTCTTTCAATAAAATAATTTTCTTTAATCAAACAACAGTCTTTCACATTTTTCGGGATTAATTCATATTAAAAATAGTATACGTCTACACTATCCGTTAATCTGAATTAATTACTAAAACAGTAAATTATTTACAATAAATCTTGGTAATTCTTCGTACTTTTAACAAACCATTGAGGTGATCAATCTCTATGATTTATTTCTAAGTAGTCAGAAACTATAAAACAATTTTCATAAAAATTGGGATGTTACAACAGTTTTGATAATTAATGTAAACAAACTTGTTACTAATTGAACTATTGAACCAATATGGATGAGTTTGAAATATTTGAGACTTGTGTAAAAAATAGAAACAGTAACAACAAAACTAGTATTTGGATTTTAAGGATAAATAAAAATGACTACGGATAGAATCCTTTTTGTTTCAACCTTTATGTTTTTGAATTCAAGTCCAATGCAAGTAACTTATGAAATATTTGAAGTTTAAATCCACAAGTTTTGATAAATGAAAATTCCTTTCCTATTAATCCCTTTGATTGAATAAACAAGTCCTAATTCCTTAGGTTCAAATTAATTAAATCAAGCACAAAGATTAAGGATTCATGCAAACTCATACCACAAGAATTATATTCCTGTAACCCTGTTAAGCATGTCTAATGATCCCAAAGCAAGTCTAAAACCCCAATTTTCCAATTGAAGTCAAGTCCCTAGTTCAATTCAATAATGATCAATTATGAAAAAGCATTAAGAGAAGAGATAAATGATCAAATACATAAATTAAACTTGTATTGAAATTCTGAATCCGGTTACATAAAGATATCCACAAAATTCATCATACCCTAGTCAAAGGGAGTTTAGCTACTCATAGAGAACAAAGTAGCAAACCAGAAATTTGAAATAATGATAGAGAACCACTCCATTGATGACTCAAATCCTTGTTCCCAAGCTTGAATCCTCTTTGGAGATAGTAAAGAATGAAACCCCAACACCCCTTGACAGGCCTCCAGCGTTTTTAAGTCTTTGGAATGGTAAAAAATGAGCCAAAACAGCAAAAATACGATATTTAAACACTAAAGCGCTCCAAGCGCGCTCCAAGCGCGCTCCACGCACACTCTGCGTGCACAGGGATAGAAAGGCTACAGATCAGTGCTCCAGACGCGGTCCAAACGCGCTCCGCGCGCACGCGATCATTTTTGCACCTGTTTTTTTCCTGTTGTGTTACATTTTTCACCCCTGTAAGGTCTGAATTAGCTCAAGGTGTCTTCCTGAAAGTTGAAGCTATGGATCTTAGCTTTCAAATGGCACTGGTTTCATCTCATTTGGACACCTAAAACTCTAGATATGATTAAAACATCGAACAGTCATCAAGCTGGGACAACATCACCTTATCAACGTAGCACAAATTACCCCAACTTAGAGATTGATTTAGCTCTGGATTTCTTCATCAAAGTTGTAGATAATTCTTCTATCTTTTCCAACATGACCAAGATCATCTCATTCGGATTAGCGTGGCTCAAGATATAGCTTTTGGAATCTTCTTTGTCAGGAAACAGTGCTTCCAGGCACGCTTCCAGGCCAAACCTTTGGCTATGCTCCCATTCCTGTGCACTTAGAGATAAAAAATCATAGAAAACACTAATGCACAAACGTTAGAATGAATCCAAGTGAATACACTAAATCACCCAATTTAAGCAAATAATCACTTTGAATTCTCTTCAATCACAACACAAATATCCAATTAAGCACTATAAATCTACATGTGATGAAGACTTATCAGCGGGGTTATGGGCGATGACAGTCTTTTAGTCAGGTATGGGGAGATATGGATCGTATATACTAGAGATAGTAGGAATAGGATATGTGTAGAATAGGGGAGTAGGGTGGCCCAAGCCCTACTAGGGGTTGATGCCTCAACACCCTAGGAGGGTGTTGAGACTACGATTGCTAAGGAAAGTAGTCGTTAGTCCATCAACCATAGGAATAACTTGCTGATATGTGAAAACCCTAGGATAGATGACTTATGATTGTTTTATGATTATGTGTGCCGATTGATAATATGTCAATAACAGGTCGCCTGAGCGACGCTAGGTTTAACTCATATGGTGATAGCTGATGAATGTTTAACTGTTTAACTTTTGTTGATTTATTATATGTTTACGCTGAAATTATGATGTGGGGAGGATAATGAATAAATTCTAAATGCTGGCTGAGATGATGAGTAATGATGAGCCGATAGGTGCTGAGTAATAAATAATCAAATGCATAGTTGTGCTGTAATCCACCACCGTGCAATAGGCTGTGTGTGAGGTCAGGTACCAGAGTGCGGGTACGATGCAGTCAGTATAGGATACACTGGTCACTTAAGGATAGTCAGGGTTCGACAAAAGTCCACAGGTGACTAATGGTTTGGCTGCCATTGCGTCGGGACGTTGGGTAGCTTGGTCATCCTGACGGGATACTATTGTATCACTGTCCATAGTGCCGATCCTGAGTGCCGCCCCGACACCTGTTCCTATCAGCCAAAATTGGGGAGTAGGGATGCACTCTTAGGGGTACGATGAGCGGGATATGGGGATGGGCAACTGACTTAACCTGCCCATCACAAGCTATGGGAGGTAGCATGTTAACTCTAAAGGCTAAGATGGGGCCACTTCTGTCGTACTAGCTTGTGGCCACGTAGGCATATAGTTGTAGGTTGCATAAATCAGGGAAGCTAGGTGATGATCCCAACCGTTGTTCGATGATGAATGTGCCTATTTCTTCACATATTCTATTCTCCTGCTTTCCCATTGGTGTGGTGTATTGTGTGTTCTCATCTCCCATGTTTTGTTTATTTCCTTTCTTTGCTACCCTTTATATGATTAGATTATGAAGATTTGCAAGATAGTGAAGATGTTGCACTACTTCCACCCGTCGATGCTGGAGGAGCCGAGCATCCCAGTCTTAGGTGACTCGAGGTTTATTATCACGACATGGATGGGGACTACTGGGAGATCGATTATAGCTTCCATGTCGTGATGTACACTAGTTTAGTTAGCATTTTCTTTCATCTGTTAGGGTCACCGAGAGCCTCCTTCATAAGTGACTTTAGAATAGCACAGCGGTTACCCTTTAACTGCATGTGGCAGAAGCCTAGGACTAGACACTGTTACTCTGCTACTCCTTCTTCTTCCAGTTCTTATAGTATGGCTTGGGATAGCGTAGAAGATTGGGAAGTGCATCTTAGGTCAGAGATGACTGTCTCTTCATCTCCCATAGGACCCTTGGTAGAGCCTTTGACGGCCTACTCTTCTAAGCTTCAGGGACGTCCTTCTGTTGGGGACTCTCGTTTAGCGCCACGACCGCGCGTTAGGTTCCATAGGACGGGCCAGTTGTAGGAGGACTCTCGTTAGGAGTGTGTTGCTCTTTTGACTGATGATGATTTTTGTATACCCTCATGGGTTCTTGTATGTTTGTACATTATTCTTTTGGTGGTTCCTAGAAGGGAACCCTATTTGTACTAAAACTTTTTATATGATAATGTATATATGTTTTCTTCCACTGTACTTTGATATATTCGATTTTATATGCGTAATTAATTGGTAATACTGTAAATGGGACATGGGGTGTCTCAATGAAGTTGGCAAGTCGATCTATAACCAATAATATCAAAAACCTCCTTATAATTGCTTTTATTCATGTCGAAAGATTTCATAATAGCTTCTTTAGACTTCTCCATTGCCTCGTAAATATCGAATTAATATGAATTAATATCGAAAAATGTGAAAGATTATTGTTTGACTAAAGAAAATTATTTTATTGAAAGAGAAATAATTTTCAGGATTTGATAAATATTCTTAAGTCATAGTTTGAATTTTCATGGTTTAGTTATTGTATTAATTGTCTGTTTTATGTCATATTTAATATGACTATTATTTTAAAGATTTTGTTTTGATAATTTTATTGTTTGAATAATATCTAGTCAATAAGAGAAATTGAAATTAGTGATCCTCACTAATTTATAGTTTTTATTACGTTGCGAGAATTCTATCGAATTCTGCCGTAACTAGGCTATTGTGTGTGTTTCTAACTGAAACATGCCTAAATGTGATCCAAATTTTATAAAATTTGAGATCTTAGCATTTTCCAATATTTATGATTTATTGAAAATTTTTCTGGAATTTTTAGGCATAAGAATAATATAGGGTGTTTTTTACGCCCAGAACTGCATTACGGTAGCGTTTTAGCACGCAAATCGAGAAAGCGACATTCATAGAAATACTTCAAATATTTTTAGGGAAATTTTGGTTGATTAATAATTTTTGATTATAGAATAATTTATTAGATTTATATTTAGAGTTTTTGATACAAAAACCCTAATATACACGTAACGTCGCGCACCCTATTGAGCGAGAACGCGAAGAAACGAAATATCTAAATATTTTGTGCTAAGGGGAGATGCATCCAGAGACTAGGGGAGCTGAACCTCATCCTTAGAACCTTCCATGACAAGTGTTAGCTTATGATTGGTTAGTTGGTAAATGGTAGGAAGTTAGTTTAGTTAGTTTGTGACTAGTTGGTTAGTTTCCAACTAGATGAACATTTTCTTCCACCATTGCCCCTCAAAATTTCGTGGCTTCTCCTTCCCTTGGCTGCCGCATTTCAGTTCTTCCATTCATGATTTGGAGAGAAAAAAATTCTTGAGAGAGAAAGTGGTGTTCTTGAAGAAAGTTTGTGATTTAACCTTTGATCTTGATCCTTTCTTCTTCCTCCTTGATTCGATCACCACCATCCTTGTGGGTAAGACTCCTAATTCCTTTTCCTTTCTCCATGGCTGCCATGGATGAGCTTTCATGGTTCTAGAGTTGTTTCTCATAATTTTAGTTTTATTCTTGAAGGAATTTGATGTTTAAGCTTCAAGCTTCCATCCTTTCTTCTTAATCTTTGATCAGCCATCATCAATCTTGTTGGTAAGTGTTCTTGATCACTTTCCTCTTCTCATGGCTGCCATGATTGTGTTCTTCATGGTTTTAGTGTTGTTTTCTTTAAGAAATGTTAGATCTTTATGTCCTAGCTTGTCTATTTCATAGATCTATCAATTTCTTCCATGTTTAAGCTTGATTAGAATTTTTAAAATTGGGAACCCTAACCCTTGATCTATGGCCGAGCCTAGGGGCTGTTATGAGAGCTTGATCTTGACTTAATTTTGTGGTTTTGGAGTTAGATTTTTGAGGGTTCTAGCTTAGTACACTTAAATCTAGTCAATATGCATGTTTTAGAAAAGTTTTGAGAAGTAAAATTGTTTGATTAAGGGGCTGGAACCGTGGCCTAAATTATGATTTTGGGGGATGTTTTAAATTGATTTCAAAGTGTTTTAAGTGTTTAAGAAGTTGGCTTTTGGTTAAGGTTTTAGAACTATAAAGATTGCTAGGTTTAAACTTCGAAAAATTGTTTGAAATAAATCAAATTTGGGGCTGTTTTGGAGTTCTCAAAACAGTAGCTTAACAACATGATTTGGGTGAGTTTCAACTTGTTTTTAATTGTATTAAAGTGGTAAAGAAGTTTGGTTTTGATAAGAAGTTTTGATTAAGCAAAGTTTGTAAGATTTTGATGCTAAAAGGTTTGAAAACTTGGAGTTGTATTTGAAGCCTTGAAACCGTGGCCTTCAAAGGGATTTTGTGACTTGTTGTTGAAAACTTGCATGGTTTGAATTTGTTTCATAGCATATGATTAGGTGTGATCCAAATAGGTTAAGTTAGAAAGATTTCAGGCCCTTTTTAGGACTAAAACCGTGGCTGCCCTAGAGTCTTAGGACTTGGGTTTTTGGTTCTAATTGGATTAAGTTTGCTCTGTTAAGGTTCGTGCATAAGGCTTGTGCGGGGAACGACTTGACGATAGTTCGAATTTACCTTGTTTGGATTGTTAAAGCACCCAAGGTAAGGGAAATTCTTACATAATGAGTTTAGGCTTTTCGCCTTGTGTGTTGTTTGATTGATTGTTGATTGATTGCGCGGTAGTACTTTTAGTATTACTATGTGCTGTTGAGATGTTGTAGCATGAACTGCTGTGTATTGATTTGGCCCTGTGTGGCAAGACTGAATTGTATTGTGTGACTTAAATCATACTTGATTGATTTAATTGGACTTGAAATTGATGATAATATGTAGCAAGTTCTTGGCCCTGCGTGGCATTATGAGTTGTATTGTTTTCCTTGAATCACCTTAGATTTCAATGGAACTTGGTATTGAATTGGAATATGAAAAATATTATTGTTGATAATGGATTAATTAACAATGCGCTGCTATTGGTTGACGATCTACATTGGTAAATCTGATACGATTCCACAAGGCGAATTTTGATTTCGTAAACAAATTGTTAAGGGCATTTTGATTTAAAAGTAAGCGCGAGGGTTTTAGTACAACTAGCCAAAGCTTGCAAGGAAATTTCAATGGAATAATATTAGAGAAAAGAACTTGAAATAAATAGTACAATTTGCGAAAACGGTTGAGTTAAATGATGCGCTTGAGAAAATTCTGGCTAGGAAATACTTGGTAATTAAGAGTGTTCGCACCACCTGTCTTTCCTGGGAATTCTTCCAGTGTGTTATTTAGCACAACTAGGGTTTCAACGACCTAGAACTAAAAAGCATTTTCAGATACATAGGAGTGATACTAGAACTGAGAAGGAGATTTCAAAGATCGAGTTTTGGAAAGAATAAAACATAGGGAACCTAGTGTTCCTATTGGGCATATGGGCCATGTGTCCTGTGCTGGGACTTAATGTCCTGCTTGCGTGCGCATTTTCTTGATTCAGGATTGGACCTAGTGTTTCATATGGCGTGCCTAGTATGTCAACCTAAAAATTGAGCCTAGTGTTCCGCATTACGTGCCTAGAGTTCTGATCTAAGATTGGGACTAGCGTTCCGCAATTGAACACCCGAACTTTGTGTCCTGTGTTGAACTCTTAGTTAATTGAGATTTGGAAACCCACTAAGTTAAGTGAGTGAGGGTTCGTCGATCCGCATTGATTAATTAAAACATTACTCGGGCGTTCACCACGGTGAGCATGCCATATTGTAGAATTGGTTAGATATCACTCGGGCGTTCACTACGGTGAGCATGCCATATTATAGAATTTGTTTGGATGCGTACTAACCATTGAGCGTCGACACTCGGAGCGTTTGATTGGTCTTAAAGACTTCAAAAGATGAGTTGTCATGTCACTCGGGGCGTTTGATTGGTCTTATAGACTTCAAAAGACGAGTTGACACTGCATTGCCTAAGTAGAGGCAAGCCAAAGTAGTGGCAAGCCTAAGTAGAGGCTATCTTGTTCAGACGTTGGGAAAGTAGTCCCCGTCGTACTGCTGACCTATTAAGGCTGCAGGTGTATACACAACTTGTCATACTACATTGACATGCATAGCTAACCACATTTATTATATGTGATGAATTTGATATTGTGATGACTTGATCACTGGTCTGTTGATAGATTTGCCTGCTCACCTGCAATAGTTTGATATTATGGTGACTTGATTTTTGATCTGTTGATTGTTTTGTTTGCTCACATGCAATGCTTGATATACCATAATGATGCGTGTGGTCTATTAAGTATGTATATGTATATAAAAGCATGTTGTTGTATTATATATCTATATATTGTTTGCATGCGACATAGCCTATGATAAACTCGTGGACAAAGGATTTACCCTTGCACTGTTGTTGGATTGGATGTCCTTATGGATGTCACTTCCAGATAGAGTTCGGTAGCTGTTGCAGTTTCGTCTTTCAGGAGCATTGAAGATCGAGCCAATGGAGGAAGATTCCTCTGAGTGCTTCGTGTTATGGTCTTGCAGAGCTGTTTCTCAGTAAGAGTTATAGTTGTTGGCCAGTTTAGCTTAGGGTAATGTCGTTGTTATTTGTGTAATTATTCTTTTCAGAAAACCTCGCCTTAGCACTAAATGATTATGTTATGTGAAGTATTATTTTGTGATGCATTATACTTAGATAATTGCAAAAGTCTGAATTGGCATCATTTAGAAAACTGTAGTACTCTATGTCTCATTTTGAAAAGGGCTTCAAAAGAAAGAAAATGAAAAAAAAATTACTCCTATTTTTCCACTGCGAAATACGTAAGAGTACTCTTTAACTGAAAGCATACAAGCATTACATGTTTTCAGCATTAGATTGGCTTGCACAGTAGCGCTCCGGAATCGGGGTGTTACATGAAGCTTGTTCAAGGTAAGGGCGCTTCACATTCTAAGTGTTACTGTTTTATGTATTTATGCGTAAGGGCAACTCTTAGATATTGCTTAGGTACTTAACTTTTATGTTTTAAAGCGAAGAAGTCTGAGAACCTCAGGGTTCGAAGTGAAGATCTCGTACCCCTTTGATTTTATTGCCTAATGCAGGCTCCGAGTCATCCGTGGGCTTGCCTAAAGTGGTTGGTCTCCTAACCCCAACCTCGCACACTTGTATGAATTACCTCTTTGCTAACTCCACTGAGTTGCAGAGGGATTAATTATGTTGTCGATGTCGTTGCTTGATGAGTTGTGATTCGATTGCGTTGATTGCTTATATTGTTTAACTGAGTTGCACTGTATTAAGCTTTTCATGAATTTTTTTTATATGCGGTTGGTTAAGTATTCGAGTTTCTTCTTGAATGTTCGTATGCAGCGATTTATTCATTCCTGTGAGGGAGTCGTGTCGCGACGTTTTTGAGCTTCGACCTGGATAACTTAGGGTGGTAGGACCCCCTTGTTTTTCGGCAGCCTAGCTAGACGTCGTAGTGTTAAGGAACCGGAGCTGAATGTCCTAGGGTGGTCGTGGAGCCCAAAGATATGGCTGGTATTCAGTGGATGGATTGGTGTTACATTCCGGAATTGTCGAAAGTGTCTCGAGAGAAGTTTGAGTCGCGCTTTGAGAACTGTGTTTTTTGTTGCCTCTTGCTTTATGATTTGCTATTTCTATGTTTATTTGAGAAGTTGACTCTTTCCTGTGGTTCCTTCAATCAATAATGGCAACCCAGACAATGGCGAGGACACGGAGAACCCGATGGCGGATGAAGACAAAGAGGACCCCTCCGAGGATCCGGGCAACGACTTTTAGCTATTGTGACTGACTGTTTGCATGATCGTATTTTGGATGATTGTAGGATTTGTTTATAGTGTACAGTTGTTGTGGTGACCAGTCGGACTTTTGGTGTTGTCCTTTGTGTACTGTGGGGTAGACTGGTGGCATACTTTTGGAGCAGCCCCCTGCGTGGGTGTCTGCCAGGAGTACCCCCGGGGTATGATTGTCCTCACGAGGATTCTCATGCTTTAGTTGTATTCTCTTATATATATTTCTGCACTACTTTTATTTTGTACGCACTGCTTATGATGACTTGCTTATATATGTGTATGTATTTCTAGTGCAAGTGTCTTGTGTCCTAGATTGCACAATGTTTCGAAATGCTGTGGCCACTCTGTGTGTGCTTGGCTGATACTGTAGTTGTTTTTTTTATTTAAAAAAATGTACCGCATTTTCTGAAGGACACAAGATTACTATTTTAAAAGTGCGTCGCATATAGGTTTGGGCCTAGTTTAGTAGCGGTCCGGAAACGGGTCGTTACAATAGTGGTATCAGAGCAGTTCGGTTCTAATCGGACTGTGCATAGGGCGTATTAAGCTAGTCACCGTGTCGGGTTATGTTGTCGGGTGCTTATTTGTGAAATTGTGGTTATTGTTTGTTGTGTGAAGCAATTTTGCTTAACAATTGTTTGAATTGTTTCTTGACTGAAGCAATATGTGTTAGCACATCACTTGATTGTATGGTTTTGACAGGTTTAGGACTCTGTAGGAATCTAATGCCACCACGCATAGATACTACAGCCGGACTTGATAACTCCAACATGGATCGAGCAATTCAAGCAATGACGGAGATGGCGGCCGCTATGGCACAACAATCGGCTACTGCGACTCAATAATCAAATGCTATGGCTCAGCAGACTGCGGCCTTAACCCAGCATAATCTGCAACAACAGTAGAGGGCGGAAAAGAATGAAGGGGCTAGAGGACTAGCTGATTTTCATAAGCACGACCTATCAAAGTTCTACGGTGAGCCAAATCCGGATAAGGCGGACCTTTGGATGCAGGAGATAGAGAAGATCTTCGAGGCGCTTCACTGTCCGGAGAATGTCATAGTGGACTATGCAACCTACTTGTTGCTGGGAGATGCCGAGTACAGGTGGAAAGGGGGGAAGCAGACTTTGATGGCGCGGCGTCATGAGATCACTTGGGAAGTTTTCCACAGGAGATTCTTGGACAAGTATTTCCCCGATACTGCACGAGCTGAGAAAGAGCAAGAGTTCCTCCGACTACAACAAGGTAGCATGATGGTGTCAAAATATGCTGCTAAGTTCGAATCACTTGCAAGGTACTTTACTCCTTTTCGTGACCGGACTAACCAGGGCTAGTTGAGCGAGAGATTCCAGCGAGGCCTGAGGTTTGACATCCATAAGTCAGTGGTGTCACTGCGAATTAGGAATCTTCAAGAGTTGATTGACCGGTGTGTTGAAGTGGAAGGAGTGAGAAACATCAAGAAGAAGAATGGCACAGGTAGACCTGTGAGACCCCAGAACGCAGGACAGAGGTTTGCTCAGAATGGAAAGCAGCAGAAGAAGCCATATAATCGACCTCAAGGGAATGACAGCAAGGGACAATACCATCTGATGGCTCAGAATGCGAGGGGTGGGAGTCAGACTAGCGCCGACATGACTTGTTACCATTGCAGTAGGCCATGGCACTATTCGAGCAGCTGCATTGAGAAGGGTAACGTGTGCTTCAACTGCAGGAAGCCGGGGCACATCGCCAAGGACTATCCAGAACGCAAGGCCGAACCAGTAGTGAATGCGGCGAGAGCAAAAGGGAAGCTTCAGATGGCTAAAGGTAGAGTCTTCTACATGAGCGGTGAAGAGGCGGAGCAGACTGATGATCTTATCCAGGGAGACTGTGAGATTGAGGGTAAATCCCTATCTGTTCTCTTTGATTCTGGTGCAACCCATTCCTTTATTTCTTTGGATTGCGTAGATCGTTTGAAATTGTCTGTGACTACCTTACCATTCAAATTATTAGTTATCACCCCAGCTGCTAAAACCTTAGTTAGCAACACTGCATGCCTTAATTGTGTAGTGGTCATTTAGGGTAGAAAATTTGTTGCTAATTTGGTCTGTTTACCGTTAAAGGGTCTAGATATTACTCTCGGGATGGATTTGTTGTCTTACCACCATATCCTCTTGGACTGTGCACGAAAAGTAGTAATTTTTCCAGATCTTAGAGTCTCCAATTATCTTTCTGCTGAGCATATCAGAGTTTCCTTGAAAAGGGGACTAGGGAATACATGTATCTGGCTAGTTTAGGAGTTTCTCAAGAGATCGAGTTAGAGAATGTTCCAGTGGTGTGTGACTTCTTAGATGTTTTTCCTAAAGACGTACCAGGGCTACCACCGGCAAGGGAGATCGAGTTTTCCATCGATTTACTCCCAGGAACAGGACCGATTTTGAACACGCTATATCGGATGTCACCAGCGGAGATGAAAGAGCTGAAGTCTCAGATTAAGCACTTGGAGCCGAAGCAGTTCATACGACCGAGTGTATCACCATGGGGAGCTCCAGTGTTACTGGTGAAGAAGAAGGATGGACGATCAAGATTGTGCATAGATTATCGTCAACTCAACAAGGTTACTATCAAGAATCGGTATCCGTTACCACGTATCGATGACTTGATGGATCAACTACGAGGAGCCACGATATTTTTTAAGATTGACTTGAAGTCTGGCTACCATCAGATTCGAGTGAAGGAAGTGGATATCCCTAAGACAACATTCAGGATGAGGTATGGTCACTACGAGTACCTAGTGATGTCATTCAGAGTGACGAACGCGCCAGCAGTGTTTATGGACTACATGAACAGAATCTTGCAACCATTCTTGGACTGGTTTGTGGTGGTGTTCATAGACGATATCCTGATATATTCGAGGAGTAGAGAAGAGCACGAAGAGCACCTTTGCCTAGTATTGTAGATACTGAGGGAAAAGCGACTCTACGCTAACCTTTCCAAGTGTGAGTTCTGGCTTGAAGAGGTGAATTTTCTCGGACATGTGATAACCAAGGACGGGATAGCTGTGGATCCAGCCAAGATTGAAGCTATGATAGCATGGGAACAGCCGAAGACCGTAACAGATATCAGAAGCTTTGTTGGCTTAGCAGGCTACTACCGAAGATTTATTGAAGGTTTCTCGAAGATCATAGCACTGCTTACATGACTTACGAGGTTTATTGCAACGCTTCACACTAGGGTTTAGGATGCGTGCTGATGCAACATAGGAAAGTCGTGGTTTATGCATCGAGACAACTTAAGATTCGCGAGAGGAACTATCCTACGCATGATTTGGAACTTGCTACGGTAGTTTTTGAATTAAATATTTGGAGGCACTACCTGTAGTTGAGTATGTATTCCTCCGAGTTACACCTACTACTAGAGTTGGTCGAGCGATCAAATCCAAAAAGCTTAGTCCTATGTTCATTGGACCCTACCAAATTCTTCGTTGTATTGGTCCAGTGGCATATCAGATTGTTTTGCCACCTTTCTTGTCAAACATTCACGACATCTCTCATGTCTCATAGTTGCGGAAATATGCTTCCGACCCTTCTCATGTTATCGAACCGAATGTAATTCAACTGAAGGATGACTTATCATTTGAAGTATCCCCTGCAAGGATTGTTGATCGGAAGACTAAGCAGTTATGGAACAAAGAGATTCAACTTTTCAAGGTTGTGTGGGATCAGAAGACTGGAGATGCGACATGGGAATTGGAAGAGAAGATGAAGAACCAGTATCCAGAACTTTTTTGCAATACGTATCTTACCAGTAGTTTCGAGGACGAAACTATTTTTAGAGGAGGAGTATTGTAACACCCGTATTTTTACGATATGTTAATTAGCGTTATTATAGTGTATGAGTATTGTAACACTCGTATTTTTACGATACATTAATTAGCGTTATTATAGTGTATTTCTGTCGTATTTATGCTATAATAAGCAATTTATTGTTCTCTAGGGAAGTGATTTAAATAAATCAAGAGCAAATTATAATTGAGAGTTAATACTTTATATTAATTCATGGTTCGAATATCGTCGGAAAATTCTAACGAAGTTTCGTCACGTTTCGAATCATCGGGCAGTTTTGCCGCAGATAAAATTTTAAATGAACATCAAATTCGATGAAAATCGAATCGTAACTTGTCGTGATTATTTTTGAGTATTTGATATGAGATATAGGGAGTAATAGTTATTATTAATTTAGGGTCTTTCTCTCAATGTTTAAATTCTGTTTTAAAACGCTGAATTTGAACTATAAGGCGAGTTTTGACTAAATCCTGCCCAAACTTGATCCAAATTTTATGAAATTTAAGATCTAAGCATTTTCCAATATTTATGATTTATGGGAATTTTTCTGGAATTTTTGGGCATCAGAAAAATGTAAGGCATTTTCTATGCCCAAAACTGCATTACAGTAGCGTTTTAGCTCGTAAATCGAGAAAGTGACATTCGCAGAAATACTTCTAATATTTTTGTGGATATTTTGATTGATTAATAATTTTTTATTATAAAACAATTTATTAGATTTATTTTTGGAGATTTGGTTATTAAAACCCTAACATACGCGTAATGCCGTGCACCCGATTGATCGATAACGCGACGAAACGAAACCACGAGCTGGGGGGATGTATAGCGGCTGCAGCTGGACCAATAGGATGTAAGCGACACGATTGTAGCACACCATTTGGAATGAAGCCTTTTGATTGGCTAAGGGAGTAATGGGTAATTAGTTTTATTGGTTAGTTTGTAATTAACTAGTTAAATCCCAACTAATTAAACAAATTTCCTTCCCCTCCTATCCCCATCTATTTCGTGGTCCCTTAGCTGATTTAGACTTCATCTTGATCATTTCTCCATTGTTGGTGAAGTTAGAAAAAAATCTTGAGAGATAAAGTGTGTGTTTTTTAGGGAAACTTGGTGATTTAGTTTGAAAGCTTGATCCTTTCTTCTTCCTCCTTGATCCAATCACCATCATCCTTGTCGGTAAGCTTCCTAACTTATTTTCCTTTCTCATGGCTGCCACGGATGAAGTTCTTCATGGTTTAGAGTTGTTTTGCTCAGAAATTGTTAGATCATGATAGATTAGCTTGCTTACCTTGTAGATCTAACAATTTCCTCCATGACTAAGCTTGTTTAATGTATTTAAAAATTCTAAAATCCGTAGATCTGGAAGTGGCTGAACCTATGGGGCTGTTATAAGCCTTGTTTTTGAATTATTTTGTTGTTTAGGAGTTAGATCTTGAAGGGTTATAGGTGATGTGTTTGGAAACTAGTCATATGTGTATGTTTTACAAGTTTTGGAAAAATAAATTTTATTGTTTTGGGGGCTGAAAGCCGTGGCCTCTAAGAGGGTTTTAAGGGATGTTTTAACTTGATTTTAAAGTATGTTAAGTGTTAGGAAAGTTGGTTTGAGATGTAAAGATTTAAGGGTAAGGAAATGATATGTTTTGGAAATAAAAAGTTGAAAATTTTGGGAATTTTTTTAGGGTACCAAGCCGTGGCCCTTATGCTATTGTTAGACATTGTTTTAAGTTGTTTTATGCCTTAAAAATGTTGTTAAAAGTTGATCAAGAATTTGGTTTAGCAAATCAATTCAAAGATGTTTGATTTTTGGAAAAGGTTTAGCCTATGTTTCAAATATTGTCTTGAATTTGTAACTAACTTACTTCTATAATTTTCATAGCATGTTTTATGGTTTTAAAAATAGTTCAAAGTTGGCAAAACACTATTTATTTGGTAAAAATATTATTTCAATTGGTAAGAATTGATTTAAGCTTTTCTAAGTATGTAGAGTTAATAAAAGTTTTTGCTTGGCTTGAACTTGTAACATGGTACAAGATTAGGTGTAATCTAAATAGGATAAAGTTAGCAAGATTTTAGGCCTTTTAGGACCTAAAACCATGGCTGCCCTAGAGTCATAGGACTTGGGTTTTTGGTTCTAATTTTGTTAAGGTTGTATTGTTAAGGTTTGAGCAAGGTACGTTTCAGAGATGCGTTGGAAATTCCTTATCTGAAGCTTGTTCAAGGTAAGGGCGCTTCACATTCTAAGTTTTACTGTTTTATATACTTATACGTAAGGGCAACTCTTAGATATTGCTTAGGTACTTGACTTTTATGTTTTAAAGCGAAGAAGTCTGAGAACCTCAGGGTTCGAAGTGAAGGTCTCGTACCCCTTCGATTTTATTGCCTGTTGCATGCTTCGAGTCACCTGTGGGCTTGCCTAAAGTGGTTGGTCTCCTGACCCCAATCCCCCACACTTGTATGAATTACCTCTTTGCTAACTCCACTAAGTTGCAGAGGGATGAATTATGTTGTCGATGTCGTTGCTTGATGAGTTGTGATTTGATTGCGTTGATTGCTTATAATATTGAACTGATTTGCACAGTATTGAGCTTTTCATGAATATTTTTTTATACGCGGTTGAATAAGTATTCGAGTTGCTTCTTGAATGATCGTATGCGGCGATTTATTCATTCCTGTGAGGGAGTCATGTCGCGACGTTTTTGAGCTTCGACCCGGATAACTTAGGGTGCTAGGACCCCCTTGTTTTTTGGCAGCCTAGCTAGACGTCGTAGCGTTAAGGAACTGGTGCTGAATATCCTAGGGTTTTCGTGGAGCCTAAAGCTAAAGCTGGTATTCAGTGGATGGATCGACATTACATTCCGAAATTATCAAAAGTGTCTCGAGAGAGAGTTTGAGTCGCGCTTTGAGAACTGTGTATTTTGTTGCCTCTTGCTTTATGGTTTACTATTTCTATGTTTATTTGAGAAGTTGACCCTTTCCCGTGATTCCTTCAATCAATGATGGCAACCCAGACGATGGCGAGGACGCGTAGAACCCGATGGCGGATGAAGACAAAGAGGACCCCTCAGAGGATCCGGGCAACGACTTTTAGCTGTTGTGACTGACTATTTGCATGATCGTATTTTGGATGACTGTAGGATTTGTTTATAGTGTACAATTGTTGTGGTGACCAGTCGGACTTTTGGTGTTGTCCTATGTGTACTGCGGGGTAGACTGGTGGCATACTTTTGGAGCAGCCCCCTGCGTGGGTGTCTGCCGGGAGTACCCCTGGGGTATGATTGTCCTCACGAGGATTCTCATGCTTTAGGTGTATTCTCTTATATATATTTCTACACTGCTTTTATTTGTACGCACTGCTTATGATGACTTGCTTATATGTGTGTATGTATTTCCAGTGCATGTGTCTTGTGTCCTAGATTGCACCATGTTTCGAAATGTTGTGGCTACTCTGTGTGTGCTTGGCGGATACTGTAGTTGTTTTAAAAAAAAAGTGTACTGCATTTTCTGAAGGACACAAGAATACCGTTTTAAAAGTGCGTCGTATATAGGTTTAGTGCTAGTTTAGTAGTGGTCCAAAAACGAATCGTTACAGATATCCAGTAGGCTCATCCACTACCTCCCCAGAAACTCCCTAATGATCTCGGGATATTCGCAAGCATAAACACCATATCGCTAAAAATATCGTGAGACTCAAAATGGGATTGGTACACCCTCTGATGCTCCAAGGATCTAAAGCGGAGTTCATCAAGCCTCTCATCAGATGACTGCCCTGTGCAAATTCTCTTCGAACCACGAGCAGGCATCCTGCAAGAATATAAATTCGGTAAGATTAAGAACTCAATATTGATCATAAAACTGAACATGACAAAAACACAAGAAATGGGGTTTGAATTGGGTTTTATAAATCTTTTTGAAATACTTGTGTATTTTTTAAAACCTTTTCAAAATAACTCTTGAACAAAATAGTAATGCAAATAAGTAAAGAGAAGAGAAGAGTAGGACACAGTGAATTATACTAGTTCACTATCACCTGATAGCTACATCTAGTCCCTTCACCACACTTGAAGGATTTCTATACTGTAATCAAACGATTACACTTGAGAGTATACTATTGCCAAACTGGCTATACTCACAATTTCTTAGAACGACTTAGTGCAGTCAAGCCTCTAAGTGTTAGTATAAGCCCTAGAGGCCAATGTAGTTCCTTTTGAACTTATAATTTGTATCATGTTATTTATCTATTATATGAGGCATTTTAGTTATTATGTTTATTTCAACGTAATAAAGTCCTTGAGTAAAAGTTCAATTTTAATAGAACTTCGAGTAGACACTAGTGCAAATTGAGGATTTAAAATCGGTTATTTGGGGATATAAAATCGGTTGGACAACCGATTTAAATGCTCCGGATTTAGTAAGTTTAGAGATTTTAAATCGGTTATTTAACCGATTTAAAAGGTGACTTTTTAAATCGGTTGTTTCAAACACCCAATTTAAAAGGTCTTCTGTTATAGAGAACAGACCTTTTAAATCGGGTGTTTGTAAACAACCGATTTAAAAGGTCACCTTTTAAATCGGTTTTTTGTAAACAACCGATTTAAAATGTTTGTTCTGTTAAAAAGAGTAGACCTTTTAAATTGGGTGTTTGAAACAACCGATTTAAAAGGTCACCTTTTAAATCGGTTGTCTGTAAACAACCGATTTAAAATGTCAGACCTTTTAAATCGGGTGTTTGAAACAACCGATTTAAAAAGTCACCTTTTAAATCGGTTGTTTGTAAACAACGATTTAAAACGTAATTTTTTTAATTTTATATTTTTTTACAGCAACCATATATACTTGTAAAAACTAGAACTAAAACCATAATTTTTTCAATAAGCCAATAATTCAAATGTATATATGCAAATTACTAATACACATAAACATATCATGATCGATAAGCCAGCATCACCAATTGTCAAGCCCTTGGTGGTTCTGCTTGTTCCATCATGGCGAGGCGACCTCTGCTGCAACCTCGTTTCTTCCACCTTAGCTTCAAGCTGTACAACAAGAAGTCAATAACAACAACAATAATAAATCAAACCTTATCCCACCAGATATTTGAAGAAGAGGGGGGGACTACACACACAGATCAAATAAACCATTATGCTTTATAAAAAAGCAAGCAAGCAAAGCAAAATTTATAAAGGACCAGCCTGAAAAGCCAATTGCTACTGTCTTTTACATCTTTATGACTAGCCTTACCAGTCAAGAAAGTGCTGCATTTAAAGTAAAAATTCCAACTCAAAAAATTTTTCAAATCGAATCCAGTAACTAATAGAATCATACAATTAGAGATAGGGGATAAAAACACAGTTAACATACATTGCCTATACATTTGCAAAAAAAAGAAATTACCTGTACATTTGCAGCCAGTGGCTGGAAACATCTAAGGTGAGCAATGAGAAGAAGATCAAGCCAGGCCTTCACACAAGAAGAAAACACATCCTCCAAATTAAATAAACATATAAAAACTCAATATTTCTATCAACCACGAGGATATGTTGACTATCAAGAAGCCAAGAAAACAGTGATATGAAGATATCATGAATCAAAATGCAAAACTAACTATTTTAAGAGCATTGGTAATGTAACTTTGATTTGTTCAAGAAGAAATCATGATATTTTACACTATTTGTGTAGTTATCATACTTTCTAACAACAGTAAATCAAATCGCAACTCAATGGCTAACAAAATCCTGTCCAGAACCTGCAAGCACAAGGTAGGATCAAATAACAAGGTCATCATGAGAGTAAGGATCAAGATCACGCTTTGGCAGGGAAATGGCAATGTACTTTTGTTATATATGGCAAAGCAGAGTGATGATTAAAGAAAAATCATGTAGACCAGAAACAAATGACCATAACTCAGACCATATGGCATTATAGGAGCTAACCTTATAGTAAAATCCCTTAATAAAGGATCCTTGTTTATCCCTCAGCAGTCTACCACAAGCTGCACTTCCCCCTTTATAATAATAGAAGCCTTCAACATTGAGTTTAATGCATCCTGGTGGTGCCTTTTGCCACTTATCCAAACTGTTAGAGCTACCTGAATCATGAGATACCAGAAGTTGTAGTAAATCATTCTCAATAAGATGGAAATAACTGTGAATTGAATTCCATAAGATGTCACCTAATCAATTAGTTTTATTTTGTTTGAAAATCACACAATTGGTTACTGTCCCTTAACTGAATAGATGAATTTAACATACTATTATTATATGCCAAAACAAATTATGCATTATAGAATTTACTTTGTCACCGCTAAAGTCCAAACATATGGTGCAAAAGAAAACAAGCAGGATAGAGATCAATACCATCCTTCCATCTATCAAGCACAAGAGAATATAAAGACATAAAGATTAATAGCATTACCATAGAGATCAATACCATCCTTCGCTATCTGATTCTTTCTTCTTACATAATATTGAAGCTTGAAACATTATCAAAATCAATAGCATTACCATAGAACAAAAGCTTAAATATATTTAAGGAGAATATAAAAACATAAAGAAATCTTAAACAACCTAAATCCTCAAATACAGACATTATGTTATTTCTATCGGTTACATTTGTGTAGTTTTTCTTTGAACCATAAGTTTAACAGTCAGAAACATACATAAGAAGTTGTAAAACAACAACAAAATGTATGTGAACAGGTAGAGAAAACCTAACCAAGATCATCATGCACCAATATAATATAAGATCTTGAACTTTGATTTTCCAGTTTAAACTATTTCACTTGTAAGAGTAACCTCTAACACACAGCCAACTGTTTGTCTTTGTCATACAAGAAAAGGTGCAGAAAAGCACCAGTGTCATGCGAATCAAACCAAGAGTAATTTGAAGACCATATAAAACTCAAAGAAGACCCTTTTGGGGACCTCAGTGGTAGAGTAGAAACGGTTCAGATTGAGATCCAAATCAAAGGCAGCAGTGGTTAACTTAATTACAATAAGGCAATATGGGGTAAAGGTATGGGGTATAACCAAATTACGAAAAACTAGAGTACAAGTACAGTATGATATATTAGATAGAAATATAAAAACATAAATAAAAGAGTAATTAAGATATTTTATAGCCCAATAATGAGATTTGAGTCATAACGGTAAAAATTAACTTAAAAAGTAAACCAGAGTAGTCATCGCCCAGAAAAAAACGTGATATATGTTGGCAATGCAACACGTAAGCTCATAAAGCAATTTACATGACAAACTACACTTAAAGGTCTAGAATTGCATACAGACCTCTATGGCAATCAAGTAGTAGCGAATTGCAAGGTCAATGTTGCCTTTTACCTGCATAAAGGAAAGCTCTATTAATTCTAGAAAAAAGTATGTGATTTGCCAATTACACACAGAAATAGTATAACAAGTCCCATGACAATCAAGGCAGATTAGCAGCAGTCACTTTACCTTCCATGCATTTGCCATATTCCCGTAACACTCAGCAAAGTGTGGCTCAATCCTAAGTGCTTCTTCATTTTTTGCCACACACATGTCAAAATCATGCAACTGCACGGACAAATAGTTCCATATGTTCCGAATGCATTACATGAGCAATGAATCAGCGCTAAGCATTATAATTTATAAGCAAAATCAATAGTTTAGTTCAAGAAAGTGATAGTTAAACACAGACAACCAACAGCAAAGTTCAGAGCACACATAGAGCATGTTTTTTATTAATATCATGTAAAAATTTAGGAGTTAGTGTGCTACTATAACAAAACTATCAGTGGCATCACAACATAATTTAGGAACAATTATATATACTACAGAATTTAAACCAATACCAATATCATGGAAGAATAGCAATTATCTATCCTTAACTTCCAAAGAACAATAGCTACTAATAATCAAAACAGAAATTTTAGAACCCAAAATCATTATAGAACTCACTTGAGCCAAAGTAGTGAGCCAAAGTCTTTCTACATATGTTCAATGTAAATCTTGTTGATCACAGATTCACATATGAAATAATCAAATAGAAGATAATTTTCTAGTCAACCATCAAGGAATTCAAGCTAGGTTATTGGAACACACAATCACACACATCAATATCATGTTGAGGAATAACAAGAACCCAGATAAAGATGGCTATTGGATTAAATCAAACATTTCTCAACAAATCAACATAATAAGGATTACCTTACAAATTATATTTGAACTATGAACACGTACACCTCTGTATACTTAATACAATTAAACACCTACACAGAAAAGTAGAAAAAATAATAAAAATGGAATGAAATTATGAAAATTGAAAAGGGCGAGATGAAGCACACAACGTAGAAAGCAGGCTTATTACCTGGCGTTACTGCACACTATGAAGAAGAAACAGACTGATTGGATGATTACCTTCAAAATCAAAGAGAAACAAAACCAAAAAATTAAAAATAAAATGAGAGAGTAAGAGAGAAAAGGAAGAGGTGGAGGTTCTTAGTCTCCCTGTCGACCTGATTGTTGCCGCCACCGCTTTGCTGAACCCTACAGCGGTGTCGCGACGACAACCTTCTTCCTCGAGCTGAAGAAAGATCTAGAATTGCATCTTCTTCCTCTTCGCGATGACAACCTCCTCGAGCTTGACGAAGGGAGTGACTTGAGCTCCGGTCTCCTCGTCAGCGCCGGCGACAGGTGCGTCCTACTCTTCCTGGTGCTCTGGATCTTCTAGAGTGAAGATGAGAAAGAAAGCGAAGAGGCAGGTGCCTGCCTCCTTTGTGTGTAGTGCCGCTAGGGTTTAGAAAGTGTGGGGAGGTAGTGAAGAAGAGGCACGAAGGAGATTAGGGAAACTTTTTAAATCGGTTGCGTATAACAACCAATTTTAAATGCCACCGCGTCTACATTTGAAATCAGTTGTTTAACACAACTAATTTAAAATCTTTTTTCATAAAAGCTTTTAAATCGGTTGTGATAAACAACCGATTTAAAATGTGTAGCAGAATGTTAAAACTTCAATTTAATTTAAAAATGTCACCGCATTTCTTTTTAAATCGGTTGTTTAAAACAACCGATTTAAAATCCTTGTTCCGAAAGGTAGTTTTGCACTAGTGCGTTATGTAAGTGTCATAAGTTGTTCTCATAGTGATAGTGGTGTATTCTACCCTTTGACCTGAAACCACTATGGTCCCTACATGAGGAGTTAAGTGTTTTGTTGCCGTCAAACATTGTCTATAACAAGACAATTATAAAGTCGGTTATCTGGGCACTCCACGAGTCATGCAGAGGGACATGAGTGACCTGGATGGGATTTGCCCCTACTACATAGCAGGAGTAAAATCTGTGGGCTCCTTGACAGAGTATGACTGTAAAATGCATGGCTATGCTGAAATAAGTCAACATGAGATATTGATCTTATTTGTTGTTACTTAGTCTACTTGGGTATCAAGGAATATAATGTTGAACTATACAAGGGTGACCTACACTAAGCCTTGTGTTCAATATAGATATAAGGGCAAAAGGGTAATTATACATATGATCATTATCACGGAAAGGTTACGTCATAACACTGACATTCTCGTTACTTGGGTAGCAGTGATGTGTTGCTAGACACCGCTCTCTATTTATAATATTAAATAGTGATTTAATATTATTGCCAACATTACGGGAACCTACAGGGTCACAGATATAAGAACAGATTAATGAGAGATTAAATATAAATGAGTAAGACTCGTTTTATTCAGTGGTGCATTCTTATGACGCACCATCGTAAGTCAAGAGCAATGCAGCACATGGTAAGCTACGGTGTGCCACTAGGTCAGTCTTAAGTGGTTCTATAAATAGAACACTTGAGCTGAAAGTTCATTCAAGGAATTAACCCTAGCCGTATTGAGAGACCTTGTGTGCGTTCGTGACTGCCGGCTCCGTTCGTCAGCTAGCACAGTAGACGGTGACCGCTCCCATTCAAAGTTTATTCGTGTGGACTACGTAGAGGTGTTGTCATCAGTACGACGCTCGTGCTCGACTCTAGTTCTCATCTGCAATGGTCTGCGCTACAAGAGGTAACCAACGTAATCCCTGAGTCATGACCATTCGCAAGGATCTATGGAAGGAAATTTTTTTTTCACTGTGTTTTATCTCTGTTTGTTGCACGATTTCCCTACACTAAGGAATACAACCACTATTGGGCTTAATACAGGAGTTCAAAAATACTTTGAAACAATAACAATAACTCTCAACAAAGATGATTTACAATGAAATGCTTAAGCACAAAGATTAACTTTCTAATAGAAAGAGTGAAAATGATTAAGTGCTTGTTCGCTTGGTCTCAGAGACTTAAAAAGATTTCTTGGTTGCTCACTGTCTTAGCTTATTGTGATAAAATCATTAACCTACTTCAGTGAATGAAGTAAGATATATGTAGCTAGGGTTCCAAATAGTGTCGTTGTGACCCAACAGCACTTTCACCAATGGACAAAACTTCAGAACCGCTTTTGGTGGCTTTTAGCGAGTCCTGCCACTTTCAACTCTGCTCCTGTACATTGACACAGTAAACAGTTGCAGGATCTTGTCCCTTGTGATCTTTTTGAATATGAGACACTTCCAGAGCAAGTTATTTCTGATGATTATATCCGTTGACATTCTCTTTGGCCTTTGATCCCTCGTACATTAAAATACTCATCAATGAGGTCTCTTTAATACTTGAAGTAGCCTTTAATGTTTCACTCAGTCTGATTTCCAATCAGAGGCATCTTCCTATCAGACGATGCTTATTACTGAGATACTCTATACATCAAAGTGAGCTTGAACCAGAGGCGAGTTCTTCAGTACAAAATTTTTTGGCCTTTCATATAACAGAGTCTATGTAGTACCAGACGAAGGGTTTAAACAGAGTAGTCTTATCAGAGCATGGTGTTACCAGAGCATGGTCTATCAGAGCGTTGACTACCAGAGCATGATCATAGGAGTGAGGCTATAAGATGATGACGTCATCAACACTTTCCGGACGATCAATGCCAGAATTAAAGGAATGGATCGGAGGGTAAAATGCACACATAGGCGTAGTCTTCTGAGACATTTCCATACTCACTGAGTTCTGCACACTAACACACACATCAGAGGATAATTTGTTCTATTCATTATTTGTTATCATAAAAATAATTAAGGGTCAATTTTGCTGAATCCACTTGATTCCAAAAATCTCCCCCTTTTTGATGATGACAAACACATAGATTGATGAACAATTTTCCATTAGAAAAATGTTTACTTAAAAGAATTTCAAAGGCTCCCACCTGAGTTAAGCACATATAAATATTTTCTAACTACAATGTCACATTAGCTGAATGTATTATATTAGAGTATTTCATGAAATTTATGCTTATAAAATATTAGAACATACGTTTAACAGGTGATGCATCAGAACATATTGTATCAGACCATATACTGAGGCAGTATCAGAGCATACTATTATCAGAGTTTATATTCCAATTCAATGTATCAAAGCAAATAACAACTATAATGCAATGCATTGTAACACTTGATTGATACATTAGGTTCATCAATTACTCTATACTTCTCTATTTTCTTCTCCCCTGTTTGTCATAAAAAAAAAGGTTAAGATAATAAAGAACATCATTCTCAAAACAGAGTTAATAGAAAAATAAAGTTCAAAACTGTAACGACCCATTTCCAGATCGCTACGAAACCAAAAGAAACCTATATGTGACGTGTTTTAAAAACGGTACTCTTGTGCCCTTTAGAAAAATGCGGTATATATATTTTTTTTAAAACAATAGTGCCCGTCAAGCACACACAAAGTACATTACAGCGTTTCGAAACATGGTGTAACTAGGACACAAGACTCAAATGCTGATAAAGCAGACATGCATAAATACATAAGCTATATACATATAATGTATGTGCAAAATAACAGAGTAGAAAATGTGCAAAGGAATACACCTATGGTATGAAGACCCTCGAGAGAGAAATCATACCCTGGGGGTACTCCCGACAGATACCCACGCAGGGGGCTGCTCCAAAAGTGAACCCACCAGTCTACCCTGTGACAATAGAACATCACCCGGCCCAACTGGTCACCAACTCACTGTACACAAAAAGATGCATATACATACTACAGTCATCCACAAAAGAAACACAACAGAAATCAGAGAACACAACAACTACAAAGCACTGTCCCGATCCTCTGAGGGATCCTCCTCCGCCTCATCCTCCATCGGATCCTCGCCCGTCAAATCGATGACGGGTGCCGTCGCTGGAACATCCTCGGGCACATCACTCAGCATGTACTCTCCCCCAGCCACATCATAATCAGCCCGTGCACCTAAGCAGTCTGCCTCCCCACATACCGAACAAACAGGGGGCTGCTCCACTGGTGGGGTGGGAACTCGGTCCACAAGAGGGGAACTCGGAATAGCAACCGCCCTCGAAGACGATGCTCCTGCGGACCCTCATCTAATCACGCTCTTACGAGCGGTCCACCTTACTCGTGGTCCTCGACCACGTCCATGGGATGAAAGCCTGGGAACCGTCGCTCTGGGGACGTCAGTCGATCCCTCGGGAGATGAGGAAGAGTCGGGCATGGCCTCCTTTCCCTAAGAAGCCCTCCAAGCATCGATGATCTGCGTCGTCCTAATCGGGAAGCTAACGGTGCGTCTAGTCATCTCCCGCCTCACAACCATACCATCCTCTCTAAAGGTCTGCACAACATCCCCCGTGTAGACCACGCGGCCGGTGATAAGATCAAACTCCATAGCCGTAGGTAGCTCAATGTCAGGAAAGTCGAAGATAATCTCCGATGAAGTCTGCATCTCGGGTATCAGAATACTCTTCTCCATCACCTGGGTAACCATCATGAGTTGAAGGCACCACGGGAAAGGGTCAACTTCTCAAATAATCACAATAAACCAAAGCATAAAGCAGTAGGCAAACAACAGTGTATACAATTCACAAGCGCGACTCAAGACCCAAATCAAAACTCATTCTCTCAACACTTTCGCCACATACCGGAAGTAACGCGGATCCATCCACTGAATACTAGCCGTAGCCTTGGGCTCTCCCCTCACCCTAGGACATTCAGCTCAGGTTCCATTAGCATTACGACGCCTAGCTATTCCCTATCGAACACCAGCCGTAGCCTTTTAGGGGATTCTAGCACCCTAGGTGAATCGACGCAAGCTCAAAAACGTCCCGAAAAAACCAACATCTAGCCATTCCCTACCGAACACCAGCCGTAGCCTTTTAGGAGATTCCAACCCCCTAGGTGAATCGGCTCAGGCTCAAACACGTCCTACGACTCAACGACTCAACCAACTCTCGCACTCCGATGAACAATTCGCATAATTATAACAATATAATTCAGCTCAACAGCATAAACAACATAGCAAAATGACTCAATTCATCAGATCTAAATAACATAAGCATCTCATCTCAAATAATCGTACTGAGCAACAACAGTCAACAATCAATATGAAATCCATCCCTCTGCTATTCGATGGAATTGTCAGAGAGGTACAAACAAGTGTGGGGGGTTGGGGACAGCTACCAACCACTTGCAGACAAGTCCACTAAAATAATCAGCATATAAAAATAAATAAGCGAAGGGGTACAAGACCCTCACTTCGAACCCTTAGGTTCTCAGACTTCTTCGCGTAAATGCTTGGAATTAAATTCACGTCAAAATTTGTCCCTTACACAAGGACGTATAACAATAATTATAAATATGAAGCGCCCTTACCGAACTCCAGGCTACGTGTCCACGTGCTCCTCGATCTCCGCACCGCACTGTCTCGGGTTACTCGAGCCTAACACATAAAACAACTTAGCAAAATTCTAAACTTAGTTCTACAATCTTAGGCACTCAACTTAACCCTTTTTCTAACCAAGCATCCACAACAATTTATTTCTAACTACTAGTAAACATTTAAGAAATTTGAATCAAAAACCACTTTTCTTGAAAAATCAACTACTACGTAACACTTTTACTGAAAAGAATGTTAACTCTTTAAAGAAACCTTTTTCTTAAAGTTTCTAAACCTAACACATAATCAATTATTCACTTCAACATGTTACAAATATTAAGACGACAACCCATATTTAAAACATACTCATGCTCTTTCAAAGCTTGTTTCTAAAACAACTACTACAACAATGAAATACCATTTCCTTAGCCTTTCTTTTAAAACAATTTATTTTCAAAACTAGTTCATAAAGCTTTATAGGCCACTTACAAAAATTAGTTCCAAAAACAAGAATTCAATCAATTTGTCAAATTCTAAAAATCCTTTAACAATTAAACCATGACATCATCATGTCAATAATTACAAGAATCAAATGATCCATGCCTACATGTTATTCTAGTCCTTAAGAAACCAAATTTTTCTCAAAACACAAACTAACTCTTGAGCTAATCCATGCATATCTATTTCAACAACTTTAAAATTACCTTAAACATGTTACAAACATTCATACTCCTAGAATTTCTACTACAACCCATCAATCACAAATCACAACTCCAAGTTAACTAAGTTTCCATAATTAGTTTTCAAAGCATTTTCAAAACAACTAGGCAATCACCCAAAATCTTACATAGTTAAGTCATAAACTAAAAGCTAATCAAAACAAGGGTTTTTCTAAAATTTCTTTTCCAAAAATTTAAAGACTCAAGGCTAACTCATTTTTATCAATATAAAAGTCATTTCATCAAAATCAATAACCATGTCTAGTCCTCCATAACCCAAGTTTTCATAAACCATAAGCTAGTTTTCATACTAATTCATGCAAAAAATTTCTAACAACCTTAAAAATACTTCTAAACCCTTGATAAACCATCCATTACATAACCAAGCATCATAGCTACAAATTAACATGGTTCAAGAATTAAAAATATAACTAAACTACCATGTTACAACTATTTAATTTAAACTACAACTTAAAACATTAACACACCCAAACCAATAACACCTATAAACCATTAATTACAAGATTTGAAAAGGATCACAACATAACCCTCTTCCTTATACCTAGGGTTTTCACCCTTATGTACCAAAGAGAGATTAAATGTGTTCATCTCCTCATATTCATCATCAATAACATCAAACAACCACGTAATCATCAATTAATTATCATTAAAAACAACAACTAGATCAACTTAATAATGGGGCTGTTGGCGCTGATTTTAGGGCTCAAAAGGGTTGGAAAAATTCTGATTTCAAGCTCATTTGCATGGTTAGAAATATAGGTAATATAGTAGAGAACATAACCTAGCAATATGGCAAGATTTGGAAGCAAAATCAAAGTAGAAAATGGGGGGTGAACATCACGATTTTCAGCAGCCAAAACAGAAGAAAAAATTTAGTTTTCTTACTTGGATGATGATCAAAATGGAGGTCTAAGTAGAGGAGATGATTTGAAAGAACTTTGATGAAGGAAGTTAACTCAAAAACTCAAGGAATTGGAAGCTAGGAGCTATGGAAGCTTGGAACCCATGGAACTCTTGAAGAAGAAAAAAAAGATGAAGATGAAGGGGGATGGTGGGGGAGGCATGAAGGGTGTTGAAAAAAATGGGGGTGGTTTACCTTATATACACTTAAATAAATGATTCATCAATAATAATAATAATAATAATAATTCACATTAGGTAAAAAGTAACTTTTAATTTTTTTTTTGGAAATAAATCACACATAAAATGACACCTATCACCTAACCATAACCTCTAGTCTTACCCACCTAATTTCACATCTCTCATGGTTACCCACTAATTCTAGAGTCTAGGGGTTGTTTAAAACACGGCGACGAAATACCGCGTTACCGATAAACTCGCAAAAATTAATTTAACGAGAAATTAATTCATCGCGTGAAAATATTTAATTATAAATAATGAAAATCACAATAATCACTCAAGAATAGTCACAAGCAGTTACGATTCGATTTTCATCGAAATCGGAGTTCATTTAGAATTTTATCTGCGGCGAAACCGCCCGGCGATTCGAAACGCGTCGAAACTTCGTTAGAATGTTTCGACGATTTTCCAATCGTGGATTAATATAAAATATTAACTCTCAAATTTAATTTGATCTTGATTTAATTCATACACTTCCTTAAAGAACAAGAAGCTGCTTTATTATAGCGTAAATACGACAAAATATAATAGATAACGCTAATTAACGCATAAAAAAAACGCGCGTTACAAAAACAGAGTAGTACCAAAAAGATATTGATTTCTTTAATCAAAGAAAGTACCAAATTAAAAAAGGTTTGAGTAAAACAATACAAGGCTAGAAATAACAAAAAAAGTGAAAATCCTAAAGGCTATCTAAGGTTTCTTTAGCTGTTCCAGAATTGACTTCAGTATATCAGCAACAACATCGTGTTTCTGATTTGAAGTGGCCATGAATTCCTTATAAGCAGCCATGAAGTCCTTGAACTCTCTATTGTCTTCCACCAATTTGTCCAAGACAGCCCCTAGAACAACAACATTCTCAGAGGGTCTGAAAAAGGTAGAGGCAGAGGCAAGAGCAACCACAGTAGTTGAAGCAGGATCAGATTCTGGTTCCCAAACTGCCAGAATTGTTTCCATTAGGGGTTCTTTCCAAGCAGGTGCAGCCAGACGTCGCCAATTTCTCTTGAGTTATTCCTCCTTGTGACTCTCAAACCAATAAGTCACAAAATACCTGTTTGCGTAGAAATCTTGATAAGCTAGCCACGTTCCAACATCATTCATATGATTTTCTTCAATGAATTTCTCAATCACAAGATCATATTGGACTTGAGCGGCAAACATCTCATAGGTAGACAAAAGGTGTGGGTTTGGTTGTGGCAAGATGTTAGGGCCACGGTAGATAGGGATAATCTCTGGTTCGCTTGAAGAGGCAAGGATTTTTGTTGCAAGAGGTGAAGAAATGATGACTAAATCATCACCTAGTTCAAGGTGTTGAATAACCTAAGAGGTAATAGTAGCAGCAATGATAATGTCATCATCTACAATTGGATCTGTTGTATGTTCAAGTTCAGTGTGGGTTGATGAAGATGGTGGAGATATAATTTGTTGTGGTGAAGGTGATGAAATAGTAAGTTGAATGGATGGAGATGAAATAGGTTTGAAGGTAGTAAGGGGTTGAACCTCAAGAACTGTATCAGAGCTAGTGTAGAAGTTTGGGCTTCCTGGGTGACATATTTTGTTTCTATTTCAGGTTGTTTTGGGTGGTTAAGGTCAGGTTGAACCTGTGGTGGTGATTTAGGTCTAGGTGGAGTGGTAGTTTTAGGTTATGGTGGAGAGGTAGATATAGTTTGTGGTTGTGGTAGTCGAATGGGTTCAGAAGAATTTAGGGGAACAACAGCAAGGGGTTGAATGTAAGGAATTGAGACTTTTGGTCTAGGTCTATGTCTCTGTCTCATTGGGACATGATCTTCTTCATCATCATCAAATGATGAGTCAGAGGGTAATGGGGCTAGGTTAGAAGAAATTGGTTTAGAAGATTTGGGAGGAGGAATAGGATTAGAAGGTAATGATTGAAAAGACTGAGAGGTTTGGGTTGTAGTAGAACCAGTACCATAAACAGAATCATACAATTTAACAACATCATCCAGTACCTTGGTTTTCTTGGCAGGCATGTCACCAAGTTTTGTGATCCTCTTCTTCTTAGGAGCAGTTTCAACAATAGCAATGTCGGAGGCAATAGCAGAGGGAGCAGTAGAGGGAACAGAGGCACCTTGAAGCCTTTTGATTCTCAACTCAGCATGAAACTGAGTTGTTTCTTCCCGAGTCTTGTCCAAGAAAGCTTGAAGGTCAACTTTCTTTTCTTCATGCCCTTCTGGTAGCAAAGATGGCATGAAAGAAGGTATTACTGGAGGAGCCATGAGAGAAGGCTCAGAAGCAATGGAAATTCCAGCACTTCGAGTAATTCTCCTTGTAGGCTGAGAGGGGCCATCACCAGCAATCTTAATCCTTTTTCCCTTCCTGTCAGGTTTGACCACAGCTTCATTTTCCTTTTGAATCTCAGCAATTACCTCAAAAGACAGAAGCATCATCTTCTTCAGATTGTCATTGTTGAAGTTGGGGGCAGAAGCTATTTGAAGCGCAAATCCAGCTTCCTCAGTGTCCAGAGCTTGTAGGTGCTTGATCACACCTTGTTGTTCCAATAATGCTGAAATGACCCTTCCATAGGGTATATTCTTGTTCTGTCCTTTCCTAGAGAAGCTGATAGCTCTTCTCATGAATGCGAAAATAATGCTTGGCAGGTTGATTTTTGACTTGAGATCGTATCGCCACATTACAAATTTGTGGTCTGTGCTCACAGAATCCACAAAGCCCATCTTGGGCATGATATTGCTCTTAATAATCTTGAAGAGCACCGAAAAGCGATTCTTCATGCCCACTGCCTTCGTGGTATTGGGCTTATCATAGATGTACTCGTTAATTACATCAATTCCTCCAAACTCGTTTTCCTTGATTTCGCTTCCAGTGTTAGGGCACTTGATAACTTCAGCGATTAAGTCATGTGTAATCACTATATGTCTCCCTTGAACATAGATGTTGATGGTGTTGCTTTCAGGCTGTGCAAACCTCCAAAATTCTTTGACAAGTTCAGGGTAAATGGGTTTGTTCTCTGTAATACCCTAATTTTCAATGTATAACTACTTAGTAATTATCTGTTTTCTGTCGTTCCTAATGACTTTTTGTTAATAAAATTATGTTGATACTTATATTATTGAGATTTATTGTATTTGATAGGAATAATAGAGATTATTAATTATTACTAATTTAGGATTTTCTTGCGATGTTCGAATTCTGCCGTAAAACACTGAAATTGAACTATAGGGCTAGTTTTGACTGAAACCTGCCCAAATATGATCCAAATTTTATAAAATTTGAGATCTAAGCATTTTCGAATATTTATGATTTATTGGAATTGTTTGGGAATTTTTGGGTATCAGAAAATATATTGGGTATTTCCTATTGCCCAAGAACCACTTAACGGTGACACTGAGCTCGTAAATCGAGAAAACGACATTCATAGTAAAAATTCTAATATTTTTGTGGATATTTTGAGTGATTAATAATTTTTAATTATATAGTAATTTATTAGTATTATTTTTGAAGTTTTTAGTACAAAAACCCTAACATACGCGAAACACCGCGCACCCGGTTGAGCGATAACGCGACGAATTGAAAATATCTTGATATTAGGGCTGAGGGGCGGCTCAACAGCCACTAGGGGAGCTGAACATGTGTTTAAATGATTGAGTTTACAAGTGTCAAGTTGTGGTTGGTAATTAAGTAAATGGTGGTTAGTTAGTTTAGGACTTAATTAGTTAGTTTCTAACTAAATGAGCTTTTCCTTCCATTTTAGCCCCTGAAATCTCGTGGCCCTCTCCCTCATTAGACACCAGCTCCATTCATTCCACCATTATTGAAGAACTTGAGAAAAAAACTAGAGAAAGAAAGTTGTGATTTTGGAAGTTTTTGGAGATCAAAGTGTGCATCCTTGCTTCCTTTCATCTCCACCCTTGTTCAATCATCATCTATACTCTTGGTAAGCTCCATAAACCTTTCCTCATCTCTCTTGGGTTCCATGATATGGGTTTTGAGGGTTTTAGGAGCTATTTTTGAATTATCGTGCTTGTTTTGGCTAGTATTGCATGTATAGCTTCATAACCCCTTATTTCCTTCCATGATTCACTTTGTTTTTGGTGTTTTAAGTTTGGAGAAACCCTAACCCTATGCTGGCCAAAATTTAAGGACTATTATAAGCCTCGTTCTTGACTTATTTTTGTGGTTTTAGAGTTGGTTTTGATGAGTTATGCAAGATAGGTTTGGATACTAGTCATATATGCATATTAAGATGTTTGAAAAATAATTTTTTTTGTGAAAGGGGGGTTGAAAACCGTGGCCTTAATGATGATTTAAGGGGATGTTTTAAATTGTTTTCAAAGTGATTTAAGTGTTGAGGAAGTTAGTTTAAGGTTCAAGGACCTAAGGGTGGTGTAATGCATGTTTTTGGAAATGAAAAAAAAAATTGAAATTTTGGGTTGTTTTTGAAGCATTGAAAACCGTGGCCCTTATGCCATGTTCAAGCACTGTTTTAAGTTGTCTTAAGCTTATAAAATGTTGTAAAAGTTGATTTAGGATTTGATTTAACAAAACAATTCAAGGAAGTTTGATTTAAGTTTGATTTTGGAAAAAAACTTAGCTTATGTTTTAAGGATTGTCTTAAACTTATATCTAACTTGTTTCTAAAATTCTTATGGCATGATCTATAGTTTTTAAATGTGGTTTAAAGTTGACAAAATACTATTCATTTGGTAAAACACTATTCCAATTGGTAAGATTTGGTTTTGAGTTTTTCTAAGTATGTAGATTTAAGGAAAGTTTCAAAATTTGCATGACTTGAACTTGTAATGTAATATATGATTAGGTGTGATCCAAATAGGTTAAGTTATTAAGATTTTTAGGTCTTTTTAGGACCAAAGCCGTGGCTTCCCTAGAGCCATAGGGCTTGAGTTGTTGGTTCTAGTTTTGTTAAGTTGTATTGTTAAGGTTCGAGTGAGGTACGTGCCGTCAACGAGTTGGAAATTCCTTATTTGGAGCTTGTTCGAGGTAAGGGAAATTTCTATATAACGAGTTTAGGCTCTTTGCTTTGTTTGTTGTGTGGTTTGACTGAATGAATATTAGTGGTAGTAATTGTAGTATCACTAAGTGTTAGGGTGATGCTGTAACATGCAGTAATATGTTGAAATGTTTGATGATATGTGAAATGTAGTGGCGTGCCCTATTTGATCTTGAGTGACAACTATGAATGTTGTTGAATACCTTAAATCATGCTTGATTTATTGTTGAATTGATACTGATTGAAGTATGCAAAAGCAAAGAAGGATTGTTATTGTGATATAAGCTAATTAATAGTGCGATGATCGATTATTGATTGGTTGACGATTTACATCGGTAAATCTGATGCGATTCCACAAACCGAAAATATGAGTCCATAAATAAATTATTGGGCATAACCTTACACAGGTAATACAATATTTGGAAGCATGAAAATTTACTAAATAGAGTGAGTGAGGGTTTGTCAATCAGCATTGATTAATTGACTTGTATTCTAACCATTGAGCATCGACACTCGGAGCATTTGATTGGTCTCACAGACTTCAAAAGACGGGTTGTCCCTGCATTGCCAAAGTAGTGGCAAGCCTAAGTAGAGGCTATATTGTTCGGACGTTGGGAAAGTAGTCCCCGTCATACTGCTGACCTATCAAGGCTGCAGGTGTATACACAAACTGGTCATACTGCATTGGCGTAAATGACTAACCACATTTTGATATGTGATGATTGATCATTGAATTGTTGTTGATTTGCCTGCTCACATGAAAATATTTGGTATACTATGATACTGTATGCGATCTATATGTATGTATATGTATATGATGTCATACTGATGTACTAGTTATATGTATATCTTGTTTGTTTGCAACTAGCCTGTGATGAACTCGTGGACAAGAAATTTACCTTGCATTCCTTTTGTTTTATGTTTATGTTTGAAACCGATACTTAGATGTTGTCGATCCCGATAAGGCACATGGGGAATACGACGTATGAGTTCCCTCAGGGGAAGACTCCTTCGGCGTGGGTCGTCAATCCTATTTCTGGGCGTTTAACACACGGGATTAGTTTTGGAGACCGACGACGACGGGGAGTATTCTACTGCTGTACGCTTCAGCAGTAAGACGATTAACATCTTCATACCACCTAGTTTACTTACTACACTACCGACGACTGCGACTGTTGTGACCCATCTATTCTTGGACCCTTCACATCCATCCATGATACTGAGTTCGAGTGCACATTCACCTTCGACTGGAGTCCTTGGAACTCCTCCCATCTTCACTGCTACTACTTCTGCTATACCGATAGCTTCATTGGAGACACCTGTTGCACCTGTGGGTAGTCCTCTCCCATCTTGGATTCACTGTCCTCACTGCTCTTATCCCTTGCCTCCAATCCTTACTGCCGGAGACCCAATCAATGGGTGTAGGACCACTAGGGAATGGATAGCGAGAGATAGAGTAGTGATTGATAGCGAGGACGATGAGGAGAAGGAGGATCCTTCAGAGGCATCGGGGCCAATTAGCTCGGAGTCGAGGACCTATCGTGCGGGGTTTCTCCTTGTAAGCGTCTCAAGTTACGTATGGGCCAGCATAGTTAGATAGAGTCAGTTGGTTAGACTCTAGTTATTATATTGTACAGTATGACTTTTGGGCCTAAGTCCTTTGACAAGAGCTGCCAGGATGCATCACGGATATGAGTCAACTCTAGGTTTTAGGGTTTTCATATGACTGATGTATTTTATTTTAAGTATGTACTGGTGTATATTTTGGAATTCGCCTGCGTGCGAAATACCCTGATCCTTGACACTGCTATAATGCATATATATATGATGTTGGCTATGTTTTATTTTAGAAGTGGGTATTGGTTGTCATTTTAAAGTATTACACTCGGAAAAAAAAACACTGCTAGTTTCAAGGAAAACCTTTTGCGAAAATGGGATGTTACATTAGTGGTATCAGAGCAGTTCGGTTCTAGCCGGATTGTTTAGTGTATGCTGGCCTAGGATGTTGGGAAGTGATGGGTTAGAGTCTGATGTGCCTAGGATTTTGTGAACTCTGTGTTGATTATCTGAAATGTTTCCAAGTTGAAACAGGTGTGACATTGTGTGTAATTGTGTGCAGTCTGTAACACCCGATATTTAATTATTTATTAAATTAAATATTTTCGAATATTTTTCCGATTAAGCTTTCGAAGTTGTGAAATATTGATTTAAGTGGTGTTGGTTTTAGTTGGATTAATTTAGTTGAATTAAGTTGTAGAATGATATTAGATTAATACTATTATTTGTTATGGGCTTATTTGAATGTTAGAAGTAGTAGAAAGGGGGGTGTGGGAATTTAAGCCCAATAAGACATAATAAGGATAATAATGTTATTATATTAGTTATTTAAAAAAAAAAAAAAAAAGAGAGGTATGCGTAGAAGGAAAGAAGAAAATAAGGGTTTGGGAGGAGATACAAAAAGTTGCCAGCAAGGAGAAATCTAGGAGTCAATCGGAGAGTTAGAGCAACCTTCAATCCAAGGTAAGGGTGGGGTTCCGACTTCTAATGGGTTGTATGATAAGTAGTAAGGGGAAGATTATTGTGGTTGGGGATATTTGAGGGGATGGGTGAAGGGGTGTCCTTAGACCCCGTTGTTTGATAAATGGTTGAAATGCACGTAACACCAATGATTTATAAACAATTATGCTTGCTGTTTTTAGTTAATTAAAAAAATGGTAAAGGGCTGTATGATTGTAAAAAAAAAAATGTAATAGATTGTTTTATCTCATGTATTTTTTTAAAATGAAGTTCTTTTTGTGCGAAAAGAATAAAGTTAGTTGCTGTTTGATTTTTCTTCTGTTATGCAGAATTTTATTGTGCAGAATTTTACTGTTTAATTGTGTTGCGAAAATTCTGTTTGCTGTTGCTGTTGCTGTTTAATTATGCTGCGAAAATTCTGTTTGCTGTTGCTGTTGCTGTTTAATTGTGCTGCAAATTTTGCTGTTGCTGTTGCTGCTTATTTGTGCTCAAATTTTTCTGTTACTGTTTTATGCAGAATTTTCACTAAGTTACTGTTGATATTTAATAGTGTTTCTGTTTCTGTTATGGAGAATTCTGTTGTGCAGATTTCTGTTTTCTGGAGAATTTCTATAGTTGTTGTTTCTGTTTCTGTGTGCTGTTTATTGCTGCGAAAATTGCTGTCTTTTCTGCAGAATTTCTATAGTTGTTATTTCTGTTTCTGTGTGCTGTTTATTGCTGCGAAAATTGCTGTCTTTTCTGCAGAATTTGCGTAGTTGTTGTTCTATTCTTTATGCAGATTTTTGGTTGCAAGTAATTCTGTTTGCGGTTCTTTGTTGTTGTGTAGTTGACCTTCATAATTATTGATGCATACAAAGCATGTCACGGTGGGGGGTTACGCTCTGTTAAGTTGGCGTGATTGGGAATTTTTACGTTGTGAGTTTTGCTCCTTAAATGTTTACGCTGGGAGTTTTGCTCAGTATTTTTTTTACGCTGGGAGTTTTGCTCAGTATATTTTAAGTTGGGAGTTCTGCTCCAATGGTACCACATGCATGTGCATTGTAACGAGTCGCACTCCGGTTGCATATTTAAGTTGTTGTGTTGATCAATTGTGGTGATGGGTGTTGTTTGAAAGTTGTGAAGTGGTGATTTTATATAATCTGATTCTAATATAATATTTATCATACACTCGATTATATAGTTCGATATCTCACCCTTCGCTTGAATGTTACCCTCTGTTGGTAACGCGGTGTAATCAAAAATGAAGGTCGCTTACCTTCGTTAGTTCGAGCCTGTCGCCGCCTCGATACGTAGCACTCGGGGATGAACGCATGATTTCTTTATTGTTGAATTTTATTATGTTGCTGAATTTTCAAGTTATTTTCATTAAAAGACTTGATGTCTTAAAGTTGTTTTGAATTGGACAAGATGTTATGGTATTTTCAGTTGAATTTATGGATCCGCGGCATAATAATGAAAGTTGTTTGAGTTTTAAAGACTAAACAGGTTGTTATCGGTTCATCCGAATTTTACGTGTTATGTATCTGAACTACAGGTGAGTGAATGTCGTTGTTCTAAGTTGAAAGTGTAACATTCCATATGTTTGATGGGAATTTTGCAACTCTGATTTTTATATTATTCGTTGGGTAGAAATGGGGTGTTACACGGTCACCTCAGGTGATTGATTTTGTTGTGGGGTTCTGACTGGTTTTAACCTTGTAGGAACCCATAATGCTGCCAAGACGCGAAAACCCAGTTCCTAAAGCTGTAAATCCAGAAATGGCCCAGATGGCCCAAGCAATGGCCAACATGGCTGCTGCTGTTACTCAACAGTTATCTGCCGCCGCCAGGTCACGACAATGCTGAACGTGATCAACAGAGGCAGCTGAGGGAAGAGCGAAATGTAGAGATGAAGGGACTGTCAGAATTCCATCGTCATGAACCTCCAAAGTTCCATGGAGACTCTAATCCAGAGAAAGCTGATCGGTGGCTCCAAGAAGTGGAGAAGTTTTTCGAGGTACTTCACACTACTGAGAACGTGAAGGTAACCTATGCAACCTACTTGCTGTTAGGCGACGCTGAGTACTGGTGGAAAGGAACCAAGCTGATGATGGAGGCTAACCATCAGGAAGTAACTTGGGAAGCATTTCAGGGAAAATTTCTTGATAAGTATTTCCCTCAAAGTGCCAGAGACCATATGGAGGAAGAATTCCTGAGGATTCGCCAGGGAAACATGAACGTGGGAGAGTATGCGGCAAGATTTGAGTCTCTTGCAAAGTATTTCCGATTTTTCCAACACAATGTTGACGAGGCATACATGTGTGCAAGGTTTACCAAGGGATTACGATATGAGATCATGGAACTAGTGAAACCACAAGGCATCCGTGAGTTCCAAAACCTCGTGGAGAAGAGTCGGGAGGTTGAGGAGATAAAGAACAGTCGCTAAAACAAGAACAACTCGGGAGGACCCTCCAGGAACAACCAGAATAACCAAGGTCGAGGGAACAAAGGGAAGATCATCAGGACAAGCCATATTCACGCCCCCAGGGGAATAATCACAATCAGTACCGCCAGTGACACAGGGCATTAGGAATAGCCAGAAGGGTGAACTACGTTGCTATAACTGGCTATAACTGTGGAAGTAAGGACCATTTGGCCGACAAGTGTTCAAAACAGAAGGTGTGTTACAACTGCAAGAAGCCGGGACACATGGTCAAGGACTGTAATCTGCCGAAAGCTGAACCATCTGCGAATGCTATGAAAGCGGCACGACCTTCGGTAAGAGGATGCATGTTTTCAATAACCGGCAAAAATTTGATATTAACCTCAAGCTGGCATGACCCAATCTTTTGTGCCAAGTCCATTGCTCTTCATCAAGTGACAAAAAGCACTTGACATTTTGATTTGCCAACTCAGAAAGTTTTATTTTATAAATATTGTTCTTTCTCTTTGCTGTAAAGAAAATGGAGCCATTTTTCTTGCTTTTAACTATACAGGCATTGTCACTGAAGCCAACATCATAACCACTATCACATAATCAACTTACACTTAGTAGGTTATGCTTAAGACTATCAACAAGTAACGCATTATCAATAGAAGGTAGAAATTTCTCACCAACTCTTCACTGCCAATGATTTTTACCTTTCTGGCTTCCTCCAAAACCAATTGTTCCACTCTCTTTAAGTTGAAGCTCTTGGAACATACGTCTTTCTCCCGTCATGTGACGTGAGCACCCACTGTCCAAGTACACGGACTGGTGTTTCAACACTGTTGCTAAGCATATCTGCAGCATAGACGATCTCGTCCTTAGGTACCCAAATCTTTTTGGGTCCTCTTTTGTTAGTCCTAGAAGGAAACTTGTCCTTCTTATTTTACAATTCATAACAGGTACCTCTTATGTGACATTTCTTATTACAGAAAGTACATAGCAGACAGTCACTATGATCATCGGTATCTTTGGGTTTCAAATTTATGTTTTGAAAAGTGGGTTCCTCTAGTTTGTAACCAAGACCTTTTTTGCCATTTTGATTGACACCCCAAATCATAGATGCTTGTTTGCCTTGTGTCACACACTCAGCAAGAAATCTTTTAAATCCCTCTTCATATTTTGAAGAGTTGCATTCAATCTTTTCTTAAGTCTTAGAGCTATCATTCACCAGACGGTGATTCTCAGCTTTGAGTTTCTCATTCTCCTCATTGGGTGTTAAAAATTCTTTTAAAAGTTATGAGAATTTCTTTTTCAAAGCTTTATACTCAATGGAGAGCTTAGAGGACTCATCTAAGAGTTCATCGAATGCTTTTTGAACATCAGAGGATGGGTTAGAATTTACCTCTTCTTCCTCATCTTCACTGTCTGATCCTATGGTAGCCATCAGAGTCATGTTTGCTTATTCCTCATCATCATCAGACGATGATGAATCAGAGTCATCCTATGTTGCCATGAGACCCTTCTTCTTCTTGGCTTTAAAACCACTTCTCTTTGGTTTCTTCTTCTCGAGTTATGGACATTCAGACTTGAAATGTTCTGGCTTCTTGCACTCATAGCAAACCACTTGGCTCTTGTCTTTGTAGTCTTTCTTTCCCTTGAGTCCTTCACCAGACGATTCTTCATCTGTTTCTTGTTCAGCTTGTAGAGCCTTGGAAGTGGAAGCCTTGCTAGTAGACTTCAAAGCAATAGATTTTGACTTCTTTGGAGGTTCTTCATTCAGCACAAGCTCATGAGCTCTCAAGAAACATAGAAGATCTTCAAGACGCAGTCTGTTTAGGTCCTTGGCTTCTTGAATAGCCGCGACCTTAGGTCTCCATTGCCTGGGCAGGCTTCTTAGTATCTTCATCATGTGATCAGCAGTGGTGTAGCTCTTTTCAAGAACATTTAGACCGTGAACCAATGTTTGAAATCTTCCAATCATGGTTTTAATATCTTCTCCCTCTTCCATCTTGAAGAGTTCATATTGTCTAACAAGAATGTTAGCCTTAGTTTATCTCACTTAGGCAGTACCCTTATAGGCCAAGGCCAATGAGTCCCAAATTTCTTTTACAGTACCATTTTTCCAACATTTCTCGTACTCTTTCTCAGAAATAGCACAGATAAGAAAGTATCTTGCTTTCTTTCTGATTTAGTTGATAAACTTTCTTTTGCTCATCATCCCACTTATCTCTGGAATGGGATTTTTCTTGGAATCAACTGGTTCGGTATATTGTCTTTGAACTATATCCCAGAGTTCAAGTTGTTGTGACTCAGAAAAGGTTTTGACTTTATCTTTCCAACAGTCATAGTTTGTTCCAACGAACAAAGGAGGATGATTAACAAGACCACCAGCTTCCTTACTTGCCATAGGTAAAGTATATGATTTTTTCCTCTCACACGGTTAAGTTCTCAACCAAGAGGTCGAGCTCTGATACCAATTGAACGTGACAAAAACACAAGAAAAGTGGTTTTGAATTGGGTTTTATAAATCTTTTCGAAATATTTGTGTGTTTTTAAAAACATTTTCAAAACAACTCTTGAACAAAATTGTAATACAAATAAGTAAAGAAAAGAGAAGAGTAGGACACAGTGAATTATCCTAGTTCACTATCACCTGATAGCTACATCTAGTCCTTTCACCACACTTGAAGGATTTCTCCACTATAATCAAATGATTACACTGATGAGTACACTACTGCCAAACTGCCTATACTCACAACTTTTTAGAAAGACTTAGTGCAGTCAAGCCTCTAAGGAATACAGCCACTACTGGGCTTAATACAAGAGTTCAAAAATACATTGAAACAATAACAATAACTCTCAATAGAGAGGATTTACAATGAAATGCTTAAGCACAAAGACTAACTTTCTAACAAAAAGAGTGAAAACGATTAAGTGCTTGTTCGCTTGGTCTCAGAGACTTGGAATAATTTTTTGGTTGCTCACTGCTCAGTTTGTTGTGATAGAATCGTTAACCTACTTCAATGAATAAAGTAACGTATATATAGCTAGGGTTGCAAATAGTGTCGTTGTGACCCAACAACTCTTTCACCAATGGACAAAACTTCAGATCCACTTTTGGTGGCTTTTAGCGAGTCCTGTCACTTTCAACTCTGCTCATGTACACTGACATAGCAGACAATTGTAGGGGATCTTGTCCCTTGTGATCTTTTTGAATATGAGACACTTCCATAGCAAGTTATTTCTGATGATTATATCCGTTGACATTCTCTTTGGCCTTTGATTCCTCGTATATTAAAATACTCATCAATGAGGTCTCTTTAATACTTGAAGTAGCCTTTAATGTTTTACCCAGTCTGATTTCCAATCAAAGGCATCATCCTATCAAACGGTGCTTCTTACTGAGATACTCTGTACATCAGAGTGAGCTTGAACCAGAGGCGAATTCTTCAGTACATAATTTCTTGGCTTTTCATAGTCTATGTAGTACCAGGCGAAGGGTTTCAACAGAGTAGTCTTATCAGAGCATGGTCTTACCAGAGCATCGTCTATCAGAGTGTTGACTACCACCAGAGCGTTGACTACCAGAGCATGATCTTAGGATTGAGGCTTTAAGATGATGACATCATCAGCACTTTTCGGACGATCAATTCCAGACTCAGAGGAACGGATCGGAGGATGAAATACACATATATGCATAGTCTTCTGAGACATTTCCATCTGATGCACTCACTGAGTTTTACACACTAACACACACATTAGAGGATAAATTGTTCTATTCATTACTTGTTATCATCAAAACAATTGAGGGTCATTGTTTTTTAGTCCACTTGATTCCAACAAAAACTCTATACCCAAATAAATTGAATTGGAAACAATAAGAGTAATAATAGAAACCCTTATGCATTAAAATTTAATTCTTTCAATATTCTCAAAATTTTTACATATGCTTAACATTCACTAAACCATAAGAAAAATTTAACTTATTCCTAACAATAAAATAAAATATTTTATATGTAGGATTTTAACTTTGTACAAGAACACTTTAAAATATCTATTTCTTAATTTTACGACCTGAATTTAAGATTTAAAGAGAAAACAATATTTCTGGAAATTCTTCAATATTTTAAAAATATGAAATCCATTAAAGTTAAAACTGGAAATTTTTAAGTCTTATTAAACCTATATATTGAAACTTAAACATTTTTTGTAAGAACTTTGAAAGGAATTACGAAAACTCTATAACCATACATGCAATCCTCTCCACTACAAATCTCTCAAATCATAAAATTCAACAATTAGGACAATAATTCCAAAAGAATCGTATTCTAAACGAATAGAACAAGATATTAATATTCCATTTTCTTCTCTCAAAACCATCAAAGAAAAATTTAAAGATAAATTCTAAAGTATCAACAACTAATAATAAAATTTCAGTTAAACTTCATCCCTAGGACATGTATTAGGACAAAAGAAGATTTGAGCAAATAGGTTATAAGAGTACAAACTTGAAATTTAACTCTAGAGACAAACAATTGGACCTCATTCAGGATTTTTAGCAAGCACCTTCAAGGCACTAACCAAACACTAACATAACCATTTCAATCACAAATCCAAATCAACCCAAAAATCAACAATAGTTCAAACCTAACAACTATAGGAAATCTATGATCAAGAATAAGTATCAAAAGATCGAAAAGAATACTCTAATTTCCGGACCCCCTTATGAAAACTCAAAAACTTGAACAAAATGTGATTTAGGCTTACCTTAATGCAAGAGAAATGAAAAGGAAGTGAAATAAGATGAATCCTTAGCCTCCTTATGCAAAATAACACTCAAAACGAGGAGAAGAAAAGCTTGGGACCACCAACAATGGCGCAACCCGACCCTGGAGGCGTTTAAAAACGATTCTGGAAAAAAGACCATCGCGACGTGACAGAATTACACTAGGGTACCTTGCGACGCGATGGTACCAGATTTTAGAAAAATAAATAAATCAATTTTAAATTATTAAAAAAATTAAAAACTCATGAGCCTAAAACTCCCTAAGATAACCTAACAGCTAAGCACAATTATCAATGAGAAAAAAACACCTTTAGACATATTTCCCCATCTAGTATAACTACGTACCTGGAAATACATGTTATTCGAAATTAATCATCAAAAAATATTAGGGTTAATAAATCAAATAAAAAGAGAAAAAAATACTTAAAAAAAGAGGTGACGGAAATAATCAAGAGAGTAAAGAAGAAAGGATCCACACCAACCACCAACCCTTCAATTTTCGAGGATGAAAATTATTATAAGGGGGATGGTAACGAACATCCCAAGAATTTTTATATACTCTCAAAATATTGTAAATTCTTAAAATAAATGGATAATAATTTAAAACCATAAATTTTGATAAGAATAAATAAATATATATATATATATATACAAGAAAATATAATAGCTCTAATAAAAGAAAATTAAAAGGATAATGAATGATAAAGAAAATAAATAAATAAATTATGTATTATATAAATAAACTTGATTTCTTTTTAGAAATAATAATAAAATATATGAGTCTAGAAATCCTTAGAGGAATCTAGAACCCAAATTAAAAATTAAATTAAATTTACTACCGCCACGACGCGACGGGATATAAATAGGGGAGCTCGCGACGCGAGCATACCCTGACAACACTTCCACGTGCGCATTGACACATGTAAAGGAAGACAGAGCATCGTGACGCAATGCTACCTATCGAGACTTGACGAGCCTCTTACCCACACTATAAATAGGTGGTTTTACCGCCCAATTTCACCAACCAAAAACCTCAAAATCCTTTCTCTACCCTAGCACTAGCCTTGTAGGGTTGCGAATAGCGGGACGTCCGAGGAGCATAAAGGAAGAAGTGGTCCTCTAATCAGGTAAGGGAGAAAAAACCTTATCCACTAGGAAATATATAGTATTAGAATGAATGTAGAATAGGTGTAGGGTGCAGTTAGCCCTACTAGAGGGCTGATAAATACAACACCTCAGGAGAAGGGTTGTGACCCACGATGATCGATGGGGATCACCACTAGTCTATCAACCCATAGGCTAAATATTAAGTTGATAATTGGTAGTAAGTCGCTTTAACGACGCTAGGTAAATAAAATAAATAAGGAGATGATATCAGTGATATTATTCTGATATGTTTGTGTATTGTGGATATTAATAGTTGATGTTCTTCTAATATGTTTATGTGTTATGGGTGTTCTAAATAAGTACTATTTTGATATTCTTGGTGTTTGTGTGAATACAATCAATATGATGAAACATATAACAATTAAGAAAGGATATGATAACATGACCACAATAGGAGAAGGTGGAAAAGAAATAAGTAGTAAGAATTATGTGCATAGGTGTAACCCACCGCCGTACGTATAGGCTATCGTTCGAGGTCAGGTACCAGAGTGCAGGTACGATGTAGTCAGTATAGGACATGCCAGTCCCTTGAGATAGTCTGGGTCTGACGGGGTACTATTGTATCACTGTCCATAGTGACGATCCCGAGTGTCTCCCCGACACTTGTTCCTATCGTTGAAGTTGGGGAATAGGGATGCACTCTTAGGGGTACGACGAGCGGGATATGTGGATGGACAACTAACTTAACCTACCCATCACAAGCTAGTGGGAGGTGGCTGATAACTATAAAGGCTAAGGTGGGGTCGTTATTACTAGTTGTGGCCACATAGGCATATAGAGCTCTAGGAGCATTTCATAAAGGACATAATAGAAAAAATATGATTTTTCAACCTATTCATACATGAGTTCTAATTACTATTATTTCTGATTATTGGTGTGAATAGTGTGTTCTGATCTCCTGTTTTGTTTTTGCACAATCACATTATCACTTTTACCAGGAAAAGCAAGATCAGAAGCAGGAGTCAGCCGATAGTTACTTTCACAATCACGCACTGCGCATTCTCTCAAGTTTTATAAAGAAATTGTACATATTTGTTGACTTATGAAAAGCATGCATATAAAAATAAGATAAATACTTAATGGGACGGGGTCATCTCATTTGGGTACATAATGGGACGGGGTCGTCTCAGGATCTACCTTTTCTATCCGTCCATCCATCAGACATAATGGAGCATCCAAATCTCTCCCCAATTGCTCCTTTTGGCTTTTTAATAATTCTTCAGTATATGTAGGAGTGGAAATCTTACATCATCGTAAGATGGAGGCTTCAAATGTGGTTCAAACTTTCCAACTTTAATAAGCATGTCTTGAAAGCCTTGCAACTTAATCATGTTGAAAGACAAACCCGGTACTAAAAGCGAGCTATGTATTGATGAACTCATGCAATAGCCTCCTTGTCACATGCGTCCCTTATGCTTGATTGCCCTAGTTTCTCTATTTTCTTTTTCTGGATTGTAGTTTCAGATTTATGTAAAAAAGATCAATAGGACCCTTTGAGCTTCCTTCCTTCCACCAGCATGAGGTGCAATTTCTCTAAATCCTTCATCAAGAGCACAATCTTCATCACCATCATCATAGTCATCAAGAAGATCCTGTTGCACCCTTTGAAATCTTCACTATCTTGTAACCTTTTGTTCTTAACATATTGATTCAATTCTTCTCTGACCTCACTTGGCCATTCAGTACAAGGTTTGTAATTGCCTTTCTTTCCTTTCAAGTGCTCTTTCATTCTAGTAATTCCTCCACATGTGATCTTCCCACAAAAATTGAAAACATAGCCACTGGTATTATTTTCTTGTGTTGGATTATAGAATTTCCATCCAAGGTTAGCCCTATTCGCAACTGTTGAAGGATCTAATGGTTCTTCACTTGCCATATTATTAAAATAATTTGCAAACAGTATAAATAGATGTACAAATATTGATAGAACAATAAAAATAGAGGAACAGAAGGATAAGAAAGAAATCAAATAGGGGAAGAAAAGGGAAACAAAATAATCTACAAAAAAAAGAGGAAGAGACTAGCGAGTTGAGAGAACAAAAAAAACAGAGAACAGGTCAAAGAGATAAACTAAAAATAGAGATGAAAGAATAAAAAAAGAGATGAAAATAGAGGAGGAAAGAGATAAACTGAAAAAAGAGAATAGAGGAAGGAGGAAAGAAACCATTAACCAAGGCAAGAGATGGAGAGGAGAAGCTGAATAAAAACAAAGGAAGAGAAGGGAGAGGAAAATACAGAGGAAGGAGATGAAGTTACCTGAATAAATGTTGCGAATGCGGAGCACTTTGCTCAGTTGAAGGGTTTGAGTATTGGAGTGGAGAGAAAATACTAAAACCCTCAACCGTTTTCGCAATTTTCATTTTTTACTCAAGTTCTTTTTCTAATGTGGTTCCATTAAGAAAATATATTTGCAAGCTTTGACTAGTTGTACTAAAACCCTCACGCTTACTTTTAAGTCAAAATGCCCTTAATATTTCATTTATGAAATCTTTACTCGTCTTGTGGAATCGCATCAGATTTACCGTTGTAAATCGTCAAACCAGTAACAGTCGATCGTCGCATTATTAGTTAATCCATCATCAATAACATTATTATGCATACTTCAATCAATTTCAAGGTCAAATCACAATAGTCATTCTTGATTTAAGACACACAATGCAAATCATTGTTGTCATGCATGGCCAAAAGGATGCTACAACATCTCTACAACACATAGTAATATTACAAGTACTATCACACAATTAACAACCAATCAAATCACACAACATACAAGGCGAAAAGCCCAAACTCATTATGTAAGAATTTCCTTTACCTCGAATGCATTCCAAAGAGGTAATTCCCAAGTTGTCGTCAAGTCGTACCTCGCACGAATCTTAACAACGCAAGTTTAATTCAACTAGAACCAAAAACTCAAGTCTATTGCCCCTAGGGAAGCCACGGGTTTAGGGTTCCCTAAGGCTTGGAATTACTCAACTTAATCCCTATTTCATCACATCTAGTCAAATGTCATGAAGCAAGTTCAAATCACGCAAGTTTTGAAGTATTTACAAAACTATCACACTTACAGAATACTAAAACCAAAACTTACCACTTTGAATAGTATTTTACCAATTGGAATAGTGTTTTACCACTTTGAATAGTATTTTCCCAACTTTGAACAACTTTTTAAAGCACTTAAACATGTCATAAAACTTTGGAAACAATTTTCTTATAAGTTTAGAACAAATCTGAAGACATATATATACCAAAACTTTTTCCCAAAATGAAATCTCTTTGAAAGCTTTTGTTAAATCAAATCTTTAACCATTTTTTTACAACTATTTTAGGCATAAAAACAAGTCATTATTACTTTACAAAAACTCTTATGGGAACGGTTTTGAGCCTTCAAAAACAAACCCAAAGTTTCAAATCTTTAACTTCTAAATCATGACATCTTTGATAGATCCAAAACTCCTTATAACAACTTCTTTATCACTTTGATACACTTAAAAACAAGTTAAAACACATTCTAAAACTTAGTCATTCCCACGGTTTTGAAGAACAAAAACCAACCAAATTGAATTTCACAAACCATGCTTAACAAGCATATATGACTAGATCTAAGTATATAAGCTAAAACCCTTCCAAGATCTAACTTCAAAACAACTAAATCAAGTTAAAAGCAGCCCCTTAGAACAGCCATGAGATTTGGCCTGTCCAAGATCTAAGGGTTTCCAAATTTTTAATTACACAAAACTCATTTAATCATGAAGGTAATGGTAGATCTAGGAAGTATTAAGCTTAAATATCAAGATCTAAACAATTTCTAAGCAAAACAACACTAAAACCATGAAGGACTCATCCATGGTAGCCAAGAGGAATATAAGATGGGTTAGGAGGCTTACCATGAAGTTTGATGATGATTGATCAAGGATTAAGAACAAGGGAAGAAAGATTGCACTTAAAAACACTAAGTTCTTCAAGATTTCTCACACTTTCTCTCTCTAGATTTTTCTCCACCAAAGCATTCAAGAAAAAAAATGAAGATGGTGATCTCCTATTTATAGAGGCCACAAGGGACAAGGAGGGAACAAAAATTGTTCATTTAATTGGATCTTAACCATTTAGTTACAAACTAAATTACTAAACTAACTACCAACTACACCTAAGCAAACCACATGCTTCCACATGTCATTGGTGGGTCCCAAGCACATTTCTTGGCTCCCATTGGTCCAAAGTGGTCGACCTCTCCTCCAAAATAACAAAGGGTTTCCCTTCGGCGCGTTATCAATCAACCGGGTGCACGATGTTTCATGTATATTAGGGTTTTTCACCCGTCGCTCAAATTTTTTTTCTATTTTACCAGCCCACACCTAAAATTTATTGTTTAGTAGAAATGTTCCTCATGCATGAGAAATGCACCTACATATCTTTTTTTCTCAAATTACGACACAAAACGTTGCAAATAGGCAGTTCCTAGGCGGGAAAAATAGACTAAATATTTTCTGTTGCCCTAACATTTCAATAAACCATAAATATTGGAAAATGCTTAAATCTCAAAATTTTGTAAAATTTGGATCACATTTGGGTATGTTTCAGTTAGAAACTCACCTGATAGCCTCATAATGGCAGAATTACTATGGCGTAGTAAAACAGTAAATTAGTAATAATTACTAATTCCAATTTTTTCTATCATCAAGAATAATTTCAAACAATAAAATTATCCATAGAAAATTATTAACAGATAAGTCGTGTTAAATACGACAGAAAACAGTCAATTAATAATTAACTAAACTTCAAACAAACTGTGACTTAAAAATATTTATTAAGTCCTAAAAAACAAGTTGTGACTTTAATCAAACAACAAGTTTACATGATTTTCAGGATTAATTCAGATTAAAAACAGTATGCGTCTACACTGTCTATTAATCTGAATTAATTACAAAAACAACGAATTGTTTACAACAAATCTTTGCAGTTCTTTGTACTTTTCACAAACCATCGAGCTGATCAATCTCTTTGATTTATTTTCAAGTAGTCAAAAACTGTAAAATAATTTCATAAAAATTGGGGTGTTACCACATTGACTTCTTCCAATGGGCTCTTAATGGCCATGCACCCCCGGTCATTACTACTACTGGACTAGACTGAGTCTGCATTGCCAATGCTTCCAACTTAGCTTTGAGAGGTGTGTTAATGTCTACTTTGTAAATTCCTGCTTGCTGAGCTTTTCTTCCGGTTTGATTTTCTCCTGTTGACCACTAAGCATTGTTTTGAGCCATCTCTGTCATTATGTAATAGGCTTCAGTGGGTGTTTTCTTCTGTAAAGATCCTCCAGAAGCAGCATCTATAGCACCTCTGGTTTGCATAGTGAAACCATTGTATAATATTTGCATAGCTGCCACTTGGTAAACCCATGATGAGGACAACTCCTAAGAAGATCTTCAAAATCGCTCTAAAGCCTCATGTATTGATTCACCTTTGTTTTGCGCAAATCCAGATATGTCTGCTCTCAGCTTTGCAGATTTTACGGGAGGGAAGTACTTATTAAGAAACTTGTACTTTAAATCCTCCCAAGTGCTAATAGAGTTTGGAGCTAATGAGTCCAACCACAATTGAGCTTTCCCTTGTAGTGAGAATGAGAATATTCTCAATTTGATAGCCTCTGGTGTCACACCATGACACTTGATAGCATTTGCAATATTCTGAAACCAGTTGAGATGAGCATTTGGGTCTTCAGAAGGTAAACTGAACGTAAACACAAGAAGGGGGTTGAATTGTGTTCAAAAACTTTTCGCAAACTTTAGAATAAAAACATTTTGTTTTGAAAACTGTTTGTTGTCGGATGCTGAAGTATAACCGGACGCTGGAAATAAGTTTATGAAAACTTGTTTTTCTTTGCAAGACAAAAGTAAATGTAAAGTAGTAAAGCAAGAGACACAGAGATTTATACTCGTTCACCACCAAACTGGTAGCTACGTCTAGTCCCTTCGTTCCTGAAGGATTTTCACTATAATCAACAGATTACAAATTCCTTAAGAGTATTCTACAGTCACAAACTTCACAATACTCTTAACTTCTCAAAATGACTCAGTACGTTCGAGCCTTTGAGGAACCAAACCTATAACTAGGCATTAAAACTTTCACAAAGATGTTGGGAATACACTCAAATAACTCTCATAGAGAGGATAAAAACTTAAGCTCAAAACAATAGCTTTCTAAAAGAAAGAATATAAGACGCTGAAGTTCAGTTCTTGGTTTCCAGAAACTTGGCACGAAACTTGATTGCTCACTTGAGTAATAGCTCTTTCAGAATGTAGTTTCTAGTCACCTTCTTCAATGAAGACCTTGAGGTATTTATAGGAGTCTCGAGGATAATACTGTTGAAGATATTTCACCTCCAAATCATTGGGTGAGGTATTTTTAAAAAGCACGTCCTTATCTTCCTTTTCAGAGAATATCAGAATAATACATATTTCTGTTATTGTACTATCTGCTTTTCACACAATCTCCTTGTACGAATTTTTCTTATTCTAAAGGTGTCATCTTTGATACATCGTACAAAAATTTGAGCGCATAAAATCAAATTCGAATTTCATTCTAGGAAAGTTGAGGGCAGAGAGAATAAACGTGACCATCACATCATTCAAATAAAGACCAGATGCTCGCTCAGAAATCAAACGGACGCTCGAAGTAATTGAGTAACCATGTGTCATAAGATCACACTACCGAACGCTCGCTAAGAGTGCATATAAAAAGATGCTTGAGTGAACTGGATGTAGACACATAGGAATGTATTCATCTTCTTGTGAAAATTCTTCTTCTTGCTTGAGTGAGTCATAAAACATGAATGATTTTAATACCTACACACTTCAAAACTTTATTAGAAGTTGAATTGTTCACTTGCAAGTACTTTGTTATCATCAAAATTAATAAGGGTCTGAACTTCTAAATCGTTTAAGTTCCAACAATCTCCCCCTTTTTTTGATGACAAATATCTAAGGTTGATGAACAATTTAGTTTCAAAAATAATTTCAAGGGTCTCCCCCTAAGTTTAACATACTCAGATACAGTCAGATATTTCTACGTAACAGAGTATACATGTATTAGAACATTTAATTAAATAACCATTGAGGACCAGATGTTGGGATCGTTGTACCAATAACAGATATAATTGTAGCAATGAACACCAATGAATATCAAAGCAACTAAAAATATGCTATGTATGATGAATGATGCATGTTATGTGATACTTAAACGCGTTCATTAGACCTTACTTTTACTCCCCCTTTTGTCATCAGACTAAAAAGAGTGTAAAACACATCATTGTCAAAACAATAAGAGAAAAAATAGAGGTTAAAAATCATATAATTCAAAAGATAATTGTACCAAGTGCGAAAATAATATAGACATTTGAAACACAGAAAAAAAAAGGTTTTAAGGTGGAGGAGGAAGGATTTAGCTAAGTCTTTCCATGAGCATGTTCACAGTACTCTCCAACTGAGTCACCTTCTGAGTTGTAGCAATTAAATTTTCATATCATCTGCAGTAGGAGGAGTAGGTTCTGGAACCCTTTCAGCATGCTCAATAATGGCCTATTGCCATCTTTTGGTAGTCAGCTTCTAATGCTCCATTAAAACTCTTTGAGACAAACTTTGTCTCCTTTCTTTTTTCTCCTTGTTCTGTAGAAAGAAATCATAATTTGGTACACTCCATTTGATGAGTCTTCATAGCTTCTGTTTCTCAAAGTCCAGATTTTCTTTCCATCTCTATACTAACTCCTCTGGGTAAACCATATTCAGAAATACAGTTTTCCTATACTTGAACAGCTTATCAACATATGCATCAAATTTGGCAAGCTCAGCTTCGGCAAAACCTCTTCTCATAATTTCTTCTGTTTCAGCAAGACAAGTGTTGAGAACATCATTTTCAGACAGATAAATCCTTCTCAGGTTCTCTTTATCGTCTTCATCTTGAGTAACAGGCTTCAGATGAGGCAGAATAACATTGTCTTTCTAATGCATTCCCATTTGACACCAATTGAATCCAATATCAAGATGTTTACTAATATCTCCCCATTGTTGTTGCAGTTTGGTAAAAGTAGAAGGCCTAATGACAAAGCACTGTATCATATCATCAATATGCAAAATGTCAAGATTTATGTCAGAGACTCTGCTGATAGAACCAACAGTTGGAATAGTGGCTTTCTCTGCATTACAACAACCAGAAGATCCAGTGTATCTAGAATCTCTCTTGATCTTGGTCAGGTAGACTTGCATAGCATGGTTCTCAGATAGCTTTCTAACACGTTTCTTAGAGAAAGCTTTTGTGTTGTATATTCTGGGAGCTTCCTTAAACTCTTTGAGAGTCATTATCTTTGGAAGTCTTTGAGGTGGTTTATTCTTCTTCTTCTCAGGAATTAAGCATGGAAGCCACCTTGCCTATCAGGCACAATCTTTACAACAGCCAGAGAGGGATCTTTGTTCATAAAAACTAACTCATGCCTCTTCATTTCCAGGCAGTGATTCATGAAGGCCTTTTCTTCATCAGAGATCCACCTTCCGCGCTTTTCCAGAGTAAGAGGTTCATGTTATGGCAGATTCTGAAGGAGTTCAATAGAGAATGGAATAATTTCTCAGTTTGGAGGTCTCAACCTTCCACCAAATGTAGTCTTCAGCATGTGATTGTAACTAAAAGGGGCAATTTCCAGTCTTGCAACCCCGAAAGTAAAGGTTTTCAAATGCCAGAGAGAAGGATGATCATATATAGAATGATACTCTTCTTCTCTTGTGAGCCTTGCTCTATTATCAACATTCAACATAGACCTTGATGCACCAAAAGAAGTGGTTTCTTATGTAGGAGTGGTAGTGTTGGATGAGGATGTGAGAGTGGGAGTTGAAGTCATTTTGACTTTGTAAGTTTTGGGTTTGTTGGGAGTGATTTTGAAAAGCTAATTAAAGGGGTGAGAGTGAGATGAGGAAATGTATGATGTGAGAGAAATGTTTGAGGAGGTAGAGGTTTGTGGTGAGGGAAATGTAAGTGTTTTGGGTTTTATGGTTTTCTTGGAGGGTTGTGGTTTGGTGGATGGAGGTTGTGTGGAGTGTATTTGTGGTGATGAAAAAGAGAGTGCTGGTGCAGTAACAACATCATCAGAACCAAAAGCTGTAATGGAATCATTAACAGTAAAATCCAGTACCTTTAGAGTAAGCTTCTCAGATAGCCTAACCAATTTCTTTCTCTTGCCTTGAGGGGCATTAGCAAGAGGAGGAGGTGGAGGAACTTGCTTCCTAGGGTCAGATGCTGAAATGGGCTTTTCAGCTTCTACCTTTATCTTCTTCTCCATTATGCTTCTGATGGGGACTCGGTCCTCATCATCTTCTGGTTCATCTCTCCTTTCTGGTGTAGGAGGCACTTTCTGGTTCTTGCTTCTTGTCTCCCTGGCTGGAGATTGACCAGTTCTTTTTACACCAGATATTGAGTTTCTATTGGGTTTCTTCACAACTTCACCAACAGTAGCACCAGCTACTTCTCCTTACTCCAATTTCACTTCTTATTCACATTACCAGTGATCAAATGCATTCTAACCAGACTGTTTACTCCAAATGCATTAGGATGAACAATAGCACCAAGTCCAAAATATTTTTCCTTTTCTTCTCCTTTCAAGGCTCCAAGCCTTCTCGCAATTTTGTCTTTAATCATCATTGCAGTAAGAAGAATACCATAAGGAATGCTCTTGTTAATGTTTTTCCTGTCAGCAGAACCCTTCGTCAAATTGACAAGTGCATTGACCAAATTGTTGAAGATCAATCTAGGCAAGTTTATCTTGTGACCAGCCATATAGTTTCTCACTATGAACTTTTGCTCATAGTTCACAATATCACTGGACCCAGTCTTTAGAATAACACTTTTGGCGATGATTTTGTGTAGCACCCTGTAGTGACTTTTCAGATGCTTGGCAATAGGAGTTTCTTCAGATTCCTTCAACTGGCGATAATTTTCAAACAGAGCATCGTTGACATTATCCATTCCTCTAAAGGCGTCTTCCGAATCAACATAGAAGCTAATTCCTTCACAACGACATTTTATAGTATCAGCAATAATGTTTATAGTGAATTCCAATTTGAAACCTTTATCATGGCTTTGATGATGTCACCCGAAAGCATATGAATGTTTCCCCAAACTTCTTTGATAGCAGTGACCAGAACTTCAACAGGATCCCAAAAGCAGTAGTTTTTCCAACCCAGAGCCTTCAAACCTTTATCGAATTTAAAACCATAGAGCTTGAAGTTTTCCAAATCAATCCTATTCTCAATCAGGACTCTTCCTTCAGTCATGGTGTTGTAGATAGCATAGTTTTGTTCGACCTTAACGTTAGTCATGATTGCAGTAGAGGAAATGGTGATGGAGATTTAGGGTTTTCAGAGAGGACCCACAAGGAGAGTGAGAGAAAATAATTTTTTGTAGAGAAGACAGAGAAAACAGAGGGTACAAAGTGGTGTGAAAGAGGTAGAGTAGTGAGAAAGTTTTAAAACAAAAGGTACAGTTACTTTTTCAAAACCGCTTTGTATTTCTCTTGATAAAAATTAAATCGAAAAAATAAAAATAAAGATTCTCTTTGCATTAAATGCAGTTGCCAAAATAAAGTAAATCAAGAAAAAGATTTTATTGAAAACAAAAATTTAATCATGACTCAGTAGGTGTGATGAGACGCCTCAGTCCCACAAGCGTGTGACACGTGTGTGCTCGGATGCACGCAATGAATTCATTGGATGCTGAGTTATGCAATGTGAATGACATATCATATGTTAACACGTGTTAATGCTTATGTCATACCAGATGCTGAATGATACATTTCACAAGACGTTGAGATTAGTCATTCTTTTATAAGATGAAAATTTAAATTTCTTCTTATAAAATTGAATCTATTTTCAGCAAGGGGTTTTGTGAAAATGTCAGCCCACTGATGATCAGTATCTACAAATTTAATTTCAAGTACACCCTTCTGAACATAGTCTCTTATGAAGTGATGCTTAATCTCAATGTGCTTTACTCTAAAATGCAATATTAGATTTTTAGTAAGATAAATTACAGATGTATTATCACAAAAGATAGGAATGTTACTCTCTTTTATTAAGTAGTCTTCAAGTTGATATTTCATCCACAGAAGTTGAGAACTACAACTTGTTGCTGAGATGTATTCAGCTTCTGCTGTTGATAGTGCAATGGTGCTTTGTCTTTTGCTTGACTAAGACACAAGATTTGCTTCAAGGAATTGGCAGCCTTCACTTGTGCTCTTTCTTTCAATTCGGTCTCCAGCAAAGTTAGCATCACAGAATCCTACTAACTCGTAATCTTTTGATTTCTTATAAAGCAAACCAAGATTAGTAGATCCTTGTAAATATTTAAATATTCTTTTAACAACACTCAAGTGTGATTCTCTAGGATCAGATTGAAATCTAGCACACAGGCAGATGCTGAACATAATATCAGGTCTTGAAGTAGTAAGATAAAGTAGAGATCCAATCATACCTCTATACATTTTCTGATCTACCTTCTTACCAGTTTCTTCTTTACTAAGAATACAAGTAGGATGCATAGGTGTGCACATTGGCTTGCAATCAACCATCTTGAACTTCTTGAGCAATTCCTTTATGTATTTGCTTTGATGTATATAAATACCATCATTGCATTGCTTGATTTGAATTCCAAAGAAGAACTTCAATTCTCCCATCATGCTCATTTAAAATTTAGCCTGCATTAACTTAGAAAATTCTTTGCAAAGGCTTTCACTAGCAGCTCCAAAAATGATATCATCAACATAAATTTGAACAAGTATAAAATGCTTGTTTGATGTTTTTCTAAAAAGAGTGGTGTCTACTTGACCTTTGGTAAAGCCATTTTCCATTAAAAAGGAACTTAGTCTATCATACCAAGCTCTATGAGCTTGCTTAAGAACATACAGAGCCATTTTAAGCTTAAAGACATGTTCAGAAAATTCAATGTCTTCAAATCCAGGAGGTTATTTCACATAGACTTCCTCAGTTATAAAACCATTCAAGAAAGCACTTTTCACATCCATTTGATAAAGAATTATCTCATAGTGTGCAGCAAATGAAAGTAAAATGTGAATAGCTTTTAACCTAGCAACTGGTGCAAAGGTTTCAGTAAAATCTATACATTCTTCCTGTGAGTGACCTTAAGCAACTAACCTTGCTTTGTTTCTCACTACCTTACCATCTTCATCAAGCTTGTTTCTAAATATCTATTTAGTACCAATAGCTTGTTTATATTTTGGTTGAGTGACTAACTTCCAAACATCATTTCTTTGGAACTGATTCTACTCTTCTTGCATAGCTAGAATGCAACCTTCATCTTCCAATGCTTGATTAATTATTTTAGGTTCCATCTCAGAGAGAAGTGCAAGATCTGCATACTCTTTGAAGGAGGATCTTGTTCTCACATTGTCTCTAGGTTCTCCTACGATTTGATCCCTGCGATAATTAGTTTTGTATCTCCAACTCTTTCTGAATGTGAACACAAGAAGGGGGTTGAATTGTGTTAAAAACTTTTCGCAAACTATACGTAAAAACTTCAACACAGGTTTTTCAAAACTGTTTGTATATCAGATGCAGAGAATTAAACCGGATACAGAAATTAAACAGTTTATAAAAACTTGTTTTACTGAGCAAGGTAAAGATAAATGTAAAGCAGTAAAGGATGAGACGCGGAGATTTATACTAGTTCACCACCAACTGGTAGCTACGTCTAGTCCCTTCGTTCTTGAAGAATTTTTCACTATAATCAACTGATTATAATTTTCCTCAAGAGTATTCTTCTGTCACAAACTTGACAATAGTCTCAACTTCTCAAAACGACTCAGTACAGTCGAGCCTTTGAGGAACAAAGCCTTCACAAGGCCAAAACCAGTTTACAAAAGAGATTATACTTTTGAATACAGTTAAAATAACTCTCACAAAGAGGATGAAAAGATTAAGCTCAAAACAGAATGGCTTTCTAAAAGAAAGTATAAGATGCTGAGTTCAGTTCTATGTAGACCAGAAGCTTGGCACTAAACTTGATTGCTCACTTGAGTAATATTGCTTTCAGAATGAAGTTTCTTCACAGTTTTTCCAACAAGTCTTCAATGAATACCTTGGGGTATTTATAGGAGTCTTCAAGGGTATTATCGTTGCAGTAAAAAAATATCTCCTTTCCATGAGTGAGGTAATTTGAAATGTAGTCCTTTTCTTCCTTTCCAGAGAATATCAGAATAGTACACATTACCGTTTTCGTACTATCTGCTATTTGTAATTGCTTTGTACGATTTTTGTCTTATGCTAAAGGTGTCACCTTTGCTTCCTCGTACATCAAAATGAGCGCATAAAATCAAATTCGAATTCCATTCCAGAACAGTCCGAGGCTAAGAGCAAAAACGTGATCATCACGTGCTTCATTGAAGTGATCAGATGCTCGCTCAGAATAGAGGACGGACGCTCGTAGCAATTGAGTATTCCACGTGTCAAGGAGTAACGCTATTGGACGCTTACTGTTAGCAAGACGCTGGAGTGAGTTCGGATGCTGACACTAGTGGATTGTATTCAATTATTTTGTAAATTTTTTCTTCTTCCTTGAGTGTTTTGTACATATATATGAAGCTTTGATACCTGTACACTCAAAGATATGTTAGAAGATAAATTGTTCTCTTGAGAATTACTTTGTTATCATCAAAATTAATGAGGGTCTAAACTTCTCAATCGTTTAGGTTCCAACACTTTCTGGTTTCAGCTTCTACTTGAGTAGAATCCTGTATTTGGTTGTCATCATCGGACGCTGAAGATGCAGGCTCACTGTTTGTTGTACCACCAATATCTAAACCTGAAAATAACTCATCTAGCTCTAACATGGCAGTGTCATGCTTCTTGTCATTAAACTTGACATGAATGGATTCTTCCACTATCAAAGTCTCTTTATTGTATATTCTAAAAGCTTTAGATCTTTTAGAGTATCCCAAATAGATATCTTTGTCAGCTTTGGAATCAAACTTACCAAGTTGATCCTTAGTATTCTGAATATAACATATGCAACCAAAGGGATGAAAATAAGAAATGTTGGGTTTTCTACCCTTCCACAGTTCATATGGAGTCTTCTTAAAAATAGGTCTAATAAATACTCTGTTTTGAATATAGCAAGTTGTGTTTACTGCTTCTGCCAAAAAATGTTTTGCAATATCAGCTTCATTGATCATGGTTCTGGCCATTTCTTGGAGGGACCTATTTCTCCTTTCTATAACACCATTTTGTTGTGGTTTTCTAGGAGAGGAGAAATTATGGAAGATGCCATTTTCTTCACAAAATTTTTGAAAGCTTTCATTTTCAAATTCTCCCTCATGATCACTTCTAATCGAAGAAATACAAATTCCTTTTTCATTTTGAACTGATTTACAGAAAACAGTGAACACCTTGTATGACTCATCTTTGTGAGCAAGGAATCTAACCCATGTCCATCTAGTAAAATCATCAACAATGACTAACCCATATTTCATTATAGTTAAAGAGGCTGTCCTTGTTGGACCAGAAAGATCAAGATGTAAAAGCTCAAGTGGTCTAGAGCTTGAAACAACATTTTTAGAATGAAAAGAAGTTTTAACTTGTTTTCCTCTTTGACATGCCTCACAGAGAGCATCAGATTGGAATTTAAGATTTGTTAAGCCTCTAACAAGACTATGCGTGTTTATCTTTGAGATCAATCTCAAGCTGGCATGACCCAATCTTTTATGCCAAGTCCATTTCTGATCTTTAACAAACATGAGACACTTGACATCTTGTTTTGCAAGTTCAGAAAAATCAATTTTATAAATATTTTGTTTCCTCTTTGCAGTAAAGAAAATAGAGCCGTCTTTCTTACTTTTTACTGAACATCCAGTTTCTGGAAAAGTGACATTCGTTCATTTGAAAAAAAGGAAACCGGATGACTATGATACTTCCCAAAAATCGAAATCATTGATCAATGGAGGAAGAATATCACCATTTTTGTTCAATAAGATACAAAAGATGATGATTGACTCATTCCATACTAGCAAGAATCGCTGGAAATCTTTTTATAACACGGATTCCTATTTCTCAATGATATCCCACGATCAAGACAATTGGTTGAATCCCGATAGAAGTTCATTGATATCCTCTTTTTATAAAGCAAATCGACTTCGATTCTTGAATAATCGATATTTCTCCTCCTTCTATTGTAACAAAATATTCTCTTTTTATGTGGAAAGGGTCTGTATCAATAACCATGATTTTACGTATGGACAATTCCTCAATATCTTGTTCAGTCACAACAAGATATTTTCTTTGTGCGGCTTCCATCCCTTGGATAGATAGGGATGGGGGACAGAGCTTTTGGTTTTTTCATGTTGTCAAAGAGTTGAACAATGAGAATAGATAATATTCTTTACATTTCAAGGCATAACTTGTATCCATGCGTTTCATATTCGCCCGTAGTTGCCTCCCAGAAATATTATATAGCCCTATCCCCCCTCGTGTCAACCCCACTAGCCTATTTTCCATTCTCCATTCGATCCCGTCATCAAGAAGTTTAATCTAGGGGAGTTCAGAGGTGGGAATAGTCAAAATTCATCTCAGATACATTACAAATAAACAAAAATTGCATTTTCATTATGGTCTTACAGAACGACAATTGCTTAAATACGTTCGTATCGCTGGAAAAGCGAAAGGGTCAACCGGTCAAGTTTTACTTCAGTTCCAATCCAAGACATAAACAAAGACAAGGATAATACTATTGTCACATAATTGACTTATGCTCAATAGGTTATGCTTTAGTCCTTCAACATAAAGAACATTATCAATAGAAGGAAGAGAGCTTTTACCAATGCGACTAATTCCAACTATTTTACCTTTATGGTTTCATTCGAAACCAACAAATCCTTCTTTTCTAGGTCTTAGCTCTTGGAACATATGTTTTTCTCCCGTCATGTGACGCGACCATCCACTGTCTAAGTACCAAGATAGGTGTGTTGACCTTGTTGCTAAGCATGTCTGCAACATAGACTATTTTATCTTTAGGTACCCATATCTTTTTGGGTCCTTTCTTGTTAGTTCTTGAAGGATACTTGTCCTTCTTAATCTTAAAAGCAGTACAAGCACTTTTCAAATGACCAGGTTTATTGCAATAAGTACAATGCAAGCATTCACTTTGATCATTGGGTTTATTAGATGCTAAATTTTCAATTTGTAAAGTGGGTTCATCTGATATGTAACCAAGACCTTGAGTTGTCATTTTACTGACACCCCAAATCATTGAAGTTTGCTTGCTTTGAGTTACACTTTCTACAAGAAACTTTTGAAAGACATTTTCATAATCATTTGATTTACATTTAGGATTGCCATTAACTTCAGAGCTTTCAGCTTGAGAGCTCTTAGCTTCTGGGTGCTTGCTAGCAGCCAGACGCTGGTGATCCACTAGACACAGATTTTCAATTTTCAACTTCTGGTTCTCTTCATTGAGCGTTGAGTTTTCATTGTTCAAAACTTGAATTCTTGTGATAATTTTGAAAATTTCTTTTTCAAAGCTTTATACTCAATGGAGAGAGTGGCAGAGTCCTTAAGGAGATCATCAAATGCAAGTTAAAGTTCAAAATAGGGGTCATATATTATTACCTCTTCAACTTGTTCTTCGGAGTCTAAGTCAGTGTATGCCATAAGGGCGAGATTGGCTTCTTCTTCATTATCATCCTCAGAGGATGATAGGTCCAGGTCTTCTCATGTAGCCATGAGACTCTTCTTCTTTCCCTTGAAAGAACTCTTTGTGGGATTATCCTTAAGATTAGGACATTCTGACTTAAAGTGTCCTGGCTTTTTGCATTCATAGCAAATGACTTGACTCTTGTCTTTGCTTTCCTTCTTATCCTTGACATCTTTCTTCTGGAATTCTCTTTTGAAGTTTCTTTTCTTCCATATTCTTTGGATCTTTCTAGATATGAATGCGAGCTCATCATCTGTTCAATCGTCATTGTCTCCAAAAGCTTCATCTTCTGATTCTTCTTCAGCCTGAAGGGCTTTAGAAGAACTGGCTTTATGCTTGTTGACCTTTAAAGCAATAGACTTGCTTTTTTTCACAGGTTCTTCCTCATTCAGCTCAAGTTCATGACCTTTCAGAGAACTCAAAAGATCTTCAAGTCGCAAAACAATTAAATCTTTTGCTTCTTGTATAGCAGTGACTTTAGGTCTCCACAGCTTAGTCAAACTTCTCAAGAGCTTTCTCACATGGTCAGGAGTGGTGTAGTTTTTTCCAACGGCTTATAACCCCTGAACAAGAGTTTGGAACCTTCTAAACATAGATTCAATGTTTTCACCATCTTCTATTTTAAACAGCTCATATTGGCGAACCAACATGCTAGCCTTAGTTTCTCTTACTTGGGCAGAGCCCTCATAAAACAAAACAAGAGAATCCCAAATTTCTTTGGCAGTGTCAAATTTACCACATTTATCATATTCTTTTTCTGACATAGCACAAATAAGAATGAATCTAGCTTTTTGATTGATTTGATATCTCGTTTTCTGCTCATCATTCCAATTTTCTCTAGCTATAGCAACACCATCACATTAGTGGGAATAAGGTAACCACGTTCAACTATATCCAACAACTCAAGTTGTTGTGTCTCAAAGAAAGCTTTTATCTTGTCTTTCCTGTAATCAAATTTTTCTTCAGTAAATAGAGGAGGACGGTTCATGTGACCACCTTCTGCAGACATGTTCACAATATAGGATCTTTTCTCTTAACATTGTTAAGTGCTCAACTAAGAGGCCGAGCTCTGGTACCAACTGAACGTGAACACAAGAAGGAGGGTTAAATTGTGTTGAAAAACTTTTCGCAAACTTTAAGATAAAAATACTTTGTTTTGAAAACTTTTTGTTATCGGATGCTGAAGTATAACCAGACGCTAGAAATAAGTTTATGAAAACTTGTTTTTCTTTGCAAGACAAAAGTAAATGTAAAGCAGTAAAGCAAGAGATGCAGAGATTTATACTAGTTCACCACCAAACTGGTAGCTATGTCTAGTCCCTTTGTTCCTAAAGGATTTTCACTATAATCAACATATTACAAATTCCTTAATAGTATTCTACTGTCACAAACTTGACAATACTCTTAACTTCTCAAAACGACTCAGTACGTTCGAGCTTTTGAGGAACCAAGCCTCTAACTAGGTATAACGACCCGTTTTCAGACCGCTACTAGAACTAAAACCAACCGTATATGTGACACACTTTTTAAAATAGTACTCTTGTGTGCTTTGGAAAATGTGGTCTTTTTTTTTTAAAACAATTACATCTGCAAGCATACACAGAGTTGTCACAGCTTTTAGAAACATGGTGCAGTCTAAGACATAAGACGCATGCTCTGGAAATATATACATATATATAAGCAAGTAGCCACAGGCAGTGCGTACTAAATAGAAAGTGCATAAACATGTACAAGAAAATACACCTATGGTATGAAGACCATCGTGAGAGCAATCATACCTTGGGGGTACTCCTGGCGACACCCACGCAGGGGGCTGCTCCAAAAGTATGCCACCAGTCTACCTTGCAGTACATAAAAGACATCCATCAAGCACGACTGGTCACCAAAACAAACTGTACAATATAAACGAAATACTACAGTCATCCAATATACAAAACAAGCAGCCAGACAATCACATCAACTACAGATAGTTATTTGAATCGTCAGACGGATCCTCCTCGTCATCATCCTCCATCGAGTCCGCCGCATCCTCTTCAGTCAAGTCTATGAAAGGAACCGTAGCAGGTATACCCTCTAACATGTCCTCCTCTACCAGCACCTCCTCAATGAATCCTGTGCCACTACATCCTGCCTCACCGCACTCTCGACATACCGGTGAAAGATGTCCCAGTGGAGTAGGTGTCCTGACAATCATGGGGCAACCGCTCGCTCGTGCTCGAGCTCGCCAAAGAATCCTGGGAAGCTACCGCTCGAGATGTAGAAGCTCCAACAGTCCCACGCCTGATCACGCTCTTTCGAGCGGTCATCCGAAATCTCGCTCCCTAGGCAGAGGTGCATAACGAGTAGTAATACGCCTCGAAATCTCCAAAGATCCCTCCGGCGAAGAAGATGATACAGGCATCGCCTGCTCTCTCTGAATGCTGCGCCAAGCATCCACCACATGCATGGTCCTGATTGGAAAACTAACTGTACGCATAGATGTCTTCTATCTCAGTACTAGTCCATCAACTCGAAAAGTCTGTACAACGTCCCCTGTATATACAACACGATGGGAGATGAGGTTGAACTCCATCGCCGCTGGCATCTCAATATCTGGAACGATCTCCGGCGATGTCGTCGTCGCCGATATCACCAGGGTCTTTGTCATCGCCTGGGTTACCATCATGGGTTGAAGGAACTACGGGAAAGGGTCAACTTCTCGAATAAACATAGAAACAACAAACATAAAGCAAGAGACAATAAGATGCACAAATGCCCATAATGCAACTCTCAACACACTCTCTCAAGACAATTTCGACAAATTTCAGGAAGTAACACCGAACAAGCTGCTGAAATCCAGCCATAGGCTTTAGGCTCCACGACCACCCTAGGATATTCAGGACAAGTTCCTTCACATTAAGACATCTAACAAAGCTGCCGAAAAAGAAGGGGGTCCTAGCACCCTAAGTTTATTCGGGATATAGTTCAAAAACGCCACGACAACACTTTCTCCACCCCAATGAATAAATCGACGCATATGATGATTCAAAGAAGCATGATGAATGAATCAACTCATATGATAATTCGAGAAAGCAACTCGAATAATTATTCAATCATATATTAAATAAATATTCACACAAAGCTCAATACAAGACAACTCAATTCAACAGTATCAAGCAATCAAGTCATATCACAACAATTGGAATAGAATTCATCCCTCTGCAGCTTAATGGAGTTGATAGAGAGGAAATCAAACAAGTGTGGGGGGTTGGGGACAACAGCCAACCACTTGCAGACAAGCCCACTAAATAATCATAATGAAAATTTTAAGAACTAAAAATCGAAGGGGTACGAGACCCTCACTTCGAACCCTGAGGTTCTCAGACTTCTTTGCTTTATAACAGAAATTTAAAATCTATCCATATCTATAAGTTTCCCTTACCAAAGTCGTCCGCTAGCGTGGTACCGCTCGCCTCGATCCCGCGTCGCACGAATTCAGAATCTACAAGTCCTATCATCACAAGGTAAGCTTAGCACAATTCTAAGACTCAATTTAAAAACCTTAGGCTCTCAATACCTAAACCTTTTCCTAGCCAAACACCATCACATAGAACTTAATCATACATCAACACAACAATTATAAACTAGAATGCAAAACAATTTCTCTCCCAAAACTCCTAAGGTACTCGTGGCCAACACCAAGGAAATAGGAACAAATTTCAAAACATATTGCAAGTCATATACCACTTTCCAAAATCATGCTTTCAAGTGTGTGTTTTTCACAAAATCTATCTTATTCAAGGCTTCAATTAAGCATGCATATATTAATACAAGTCTTTGCAAGAAATTTCCCTTTTTTCTATGCTTATAGGGCTCACGGCTAAGGGTCTAAAATGAGTAACCAATATGCAAATTTTCCAACCATAAATTAGTACCATTTCACATGGCATTTCCTTTTCAAGACAACAAGTCACAATTCAAGACCAATATTCAACTAAGTGCCAAAACTACTTTCAAAACATTTCAAGAGTAAGAGTTTCAAAGAATCCTTCCAATTCTTTTGATCCCAAAACATTTTAACTATGGCAATCACAAAGTTATTAACTAGAGAACAAACTCAATCAAGTTCCAACATGCTTTTTAAGTCCTCAAGAACAAATTTTCACAATTAGCTTACTAACTCTTCCACTTAAACATACCCAACATATCCAATAACAATCTTATCAACCAAAACATGTTATTCATTAACCAATTTCATTCTTCATCAATCAATTTCTATCATTTCCCTCTTTTTAAGAATAGGTTCAAGCCATAAAAATAACTTAATCAACAAGCTAATCCTAAACTATGAACAAATACAACAACAACAACATCAAAGAAGCTTATGTAACCCATTAATCACTTGATTCACCAAGGATCACACAAAGCCCCTCTTCTTATCCCTTAGGTCACGCCTAGGGTTCCAAGGAATAGAGGTTGAAGTGTTCATCTCCTCTTATGATCACAATCAAGCAAAAATCAACACAACACAAAGCACGAAAACAAGAACAAAATGAAAAAAGAACCACCACCTCCTCCTCCTATGTGGTCGCGGCCTAGGGGCTGTTTGTGGGGGAGAAAATGGTGCTCTCCACTTGCTTGGTGATGAGCTATGTAATGATGGAAGGTAGAAGAAGGAACTAGCAAGAAAATGAAGCAAGAGATGAAGTAACTCAAGACTTGATGAAGGTAGCTTCCATGGAGGTTTTGGAGCTTCTCTCTCTAAAGGATGAAGATGATGAACAAATGAGGGTAGAGAGAAGGCGGGGGGAGCGGTTTGGGCTGATTAGAGGGAGGGGAGGATTATTTTTTTCACTTAAAAAAATTCTTGGATGGAAATGAATGTAATAAAGTGTTAAAAAAACTAGTCACACACTAAGTGACACCTAACCATAAAGCAAAAATGCTAAACACATCAACTAATCTATCCCATTTAATCTCACATCTCTCATGATTACCCTATAATTCTAGAGTCTAAGAGTTGCTAAAACACGGCGTAGAGTAATCACGTTACCGGTAAATCTCCCGCCGATAAATTCGCAAAAATTAATTTGACGAGAAATTAATTCACCACGTGAAAATTGTAACATCCCAATTTTTATAAAAGTTATTTTATAGTTTCCGACTACTTGGAAATAAATCATAGAGATTGATCACCTTGATGATTTATGAAAAGTACAAAGAGCTGCTATATTTGTTGTAAACAATTTACTGTTTAGTAATTAATTCAGATTAAGAGACAGTGTAGACGTATACTGTTTTTAATATGAATTAACCTTGAAAAAATGTGAAATTTTTTTTTTGATTAAAGAAAATAATTTTATTGAATGAAAAATAATTTTAGGACTTAATAGACATTTTTAATTCACATTTGAATTTTCATTGTTTAATTATTGTATTAATTGTCTGTTTTATGTCATATTTAATATGACTTTAATTTTTAATGATTTTATCTTGATAATTTTATTGTTTGAATAATATCTAGGTGATCAGAGAAATTGGAATTAGTGATCCTCATTAATTTACAGTTTTTATCACGCTGTGAGAATTCTGTTGAATTCTGCCGTAACTAGGCTATTGAGTGAGTTTCTAGCTGAAACCTACCCAAAAGTGATCCAAATTTCATAAAATTTGAGATCTTAGCATTTTTCAATATTTAGAATTTATTAAAAAAATTTCTGGAATTTTTGGGCATCATAAAATATTTAGTGCATTATTTGTGCCCAGAAAATGCCTAATTGCAACGTTTCGGTTCGTATTTCCAGAAAACGAGATACGTGGGTACTTTTCTCATGCCGTGAGGAACATTTTGGCTAAATGGTAATTTTTGGATGTGGACTTGTTTTTAGAATTATTTTTAGAGTTTTTGGTACAAAAACCCTAATGTACGCGTAATGCTGTGCACCCAATTGGGCGAGAACGCGACGAAAAAAAATATCTTAATATTTTGGGCTGAGGGGCGATGAATCCAGCAACTAGGGGAGCTGAACTTGATGCTTGGAAGCTTCCATGACATGTGTCATGTGGTGATTAGGGTTTAGGTAAATGGTGGGTAGTTACCTTGTTTAAGTTGTAACTAATTAGTTAAGTTTCAACTTAAATGAACAAATTTTTTCCCTCCTTGTCCCACCTGATTTCGTGGCCTTCTTCCGTACCCAAGATCAGCCCATTCATTCCTCCATCAGATAGAAAAACTGGAGAAAAAAAATTAGAAAGAGAAAGGGTGGGTTTTTGAGGGATTAAGTGTTTATGCTTGCATCTTTGCTTCCTTCCTTCTCAATCCTTGTTCAATCATCAACTAATCTGTTGGTAAGCTCCATGATCCTTCCCTCATCTCTCTTGAGTTCCATGATTTGGGTTTTGAAGGATTTAGGAGCTGTTTTTGGGTAAAAGTGTTATTTTTTCCTAGAATAGTGTGAATACATGCCTTGACAGGATGGTTTTGATGATTGACAAAAGGGAGTTTTGCAAATAGTCAACCGTGCAAAAAATGGAAAAGAATACCAAGACGCGTATCAAGAATGATAGTTTCTCAAGTCTTTGGGTTTTGGGTATTTATTTATTTTTATTAAGACTATTTGTAAGTAGTAATAAAAAGCTCTCAATTAAAATAAAATCACACACTCACAAAATGATTTTTATTCTAAAATTGATTTTATGATAATTTTTTCTAAATTATTTTTAGGCACAAAGTATTTTGAAAAATTCTTAAGTTGTACTCAAAATATTGTTTGGAAAATATTTCAAGTTTTCTTTGGAAAATATTCTCCGTGCCGAGCTGTGGGGAAGTCGTGTGCCGAGCTGAGGTCGCGTGCCGAGCTGTGGGGAAGTCGCGTGCCGAGCTGTGGAGAAGTCGTATGCCGAGCTGTGGGGAAGTCGTGTGCCGAGCTGAGGTCGCGTGCCGAGCTGTGGGGAAGTCGCGTGCCGAGCTGTGTGGAGAGGTCGTATGTCGAGCTGTGTGGAGAGGTCGTATGCCGAGCTGGGGAGAATGTATGCTGAGCTGGGAGATCGTATGCCGAGCTGGGGAGAGGTCGTTTGGAAATACGATGTCGGACACCAAGTGTGTCCGAGAATCATTTCCGTATCCGTGTTTCAATTTTTTAACGCTGCAACGGACAAATCCCTTTCATGCTGCAACGGACAAATCCTCTTAAATGTGACGCTCCTCTCAGTGCCTATAAAAGCACTGCACCATGAGCGTTGTTTTAGAAACACAACACTAGTGCTTAATTTTTATGCTGAAACTATGTCAAAATATTTTCCATCACTCACACTTATTTGAGCACAATTTTTTGAGAGCTTTTTTATTCTACATAATTTGAGTTGTATTATTTGAGTTTCAATTTATTATATCTGCACTATTGAGTGTATCTTTCTCATCTCATTTTATTTGTAAAAATCATTTCTTTTTGGGTAGGAATCCCAAGGTGTTCATAGAGAGGTGATATCTCTTGAACGTATTGCTCTGGTATAGAGTTGTAAAGGTTTCTAGCTGAACCTGATTTAAAAGCTAGTGATTTAGTGAAAATCCCATAGTGCTTTGCTTTGGGGACAGGACGTAGGCCACAGGGGTGTTTGGTGGCCGAACCTGTATAATTTGCTGCGTGCTCTTCTTTGCTCTCTGTCTCTTTATCATTCAAGCACTTTATTTATTTTTGTTCTTTATTTATTTTTCGGTCATTTATTTTCTGTCATTTATTTATTGCAATTTAATTCCTGCAATTTATTCTTCAAGTTATTTATCGTTTCGCAATTTATTTCTTTCAAGTTTTTTTTTAATTCAGTAATTTATCTGTAATTTTTTATATAAGCACCGCTATCACAATTCACCCCCCTCTTGTGTTTGAAGTCACTTGGTAACAAGTGGTATCAGAGCTAGACTCTTGTATAAAGGACTTAACCGTCTCAAGAGAATGACTTCAAACAATAACGAGGGAACTTCCATGAATGCACTCCCATTTTTCAATGGTGAGGGTATGGTTATTGGAAGGATAGAATGCAAATCTTTCTTGAGGGTGTTGATCTTGATATTTGGGATGTGTGGAAAATGGTCCATTTGTCCCCACTCAATCAATTAATGATGCAGTGGTAGACAAACCAAGATCACTTTGGACCGAAGATGATAAGAAAAGGTCCAATACAATTTGAAAGCTAAGAACATCATCACTTCGCTTTAAGCTACGATGAGTTCTATAGGGTCTCAAATTGCAAGATCAAGCTAAAGAAATGTGGGACACCCTTCTATTGACCCATGAAGGTACTACCGAGGTCAAGAGGGCTCGAATGAACACATTAACCCATGAGTATGAGTTATTTAGGATGAAACCAAGTGAAAACATACAAGATATGCAAAAAAGGTTCATCCATATAATAAACCATCTCAGAGCTCTTGGGAAAGTGTTCAGTAATGAAGATTTAATTAATAAAGTTCTTAGATGTTTAAATAAAAACTGGCAACCCAAGGTTACTGCTATATCTCAATCTAGAGATTTATCACCTATATCATTCGCACTCATGTTTGGAAAATTGCAGGAAGATGAACTTGAACTAAATCTACTCACTGAGAGTGAAGAAAGTGATAAGAAAAAGAAAGGAATTGCTCTCAAAGCAATCGTAAATGAAAAAGAGGAATCGACAACAATGATAGTCCTGGATGAGAATGAGGAAGACATAAGTCCGATGGTTCAAGGTTCAAAAGGTTCATGAGGCAAAAAGGGGAGAACAGACAAGGTACAAAATCCTCAAAAGAAAAATGAGGAAGGAACTTCTTTTAATCCAACTTGCTACAAGTGTGGTCAAAAGGGACATATAAAACCCGATTGCCCTCATGGTCAGAAGAAAAACGAAAAATTTGATAGAAGACCACAAAAGGAATCAAAAGGAAGAAGAGCCTACATTGCCTGGGATGACAATGATATGGACTCGTCTGATGAATCAGAAAATGAGGAGGCCAACTTATGTCTCATGGCAAAACACGAGGAGGATGAGGTAAATGCTCTTGAACTCGAATCTCCCTTAACTTATGATGAGCTGCTTATTGCTTGTGAAGAATTAAATAATGAAACGACTAGACTTCGAAAAATTATTTCTTCTTCTAAGAAAACCATCTCTTCTCTTGAATCTAAAATTATTTTCTTAAACCAAGAGATGGAAGTTTTTAAGGAAAAACAAGTTGTTGTGACTGAAGTTTCTACTTGCACCTTTGTGAAAACCAAAAGATTGATACTTTCAAGTGTGATGAATGCAATGTTTTGAAAAACAAGATTGAAGATTTGGAAAACACCCTTGCCAAATTTACCATGGGAAGGGATAACTTAAACATTCTATTGGGAAAACAAAAGGGTACTTTTGGAAAAGCCGGTTTGGGTTATAATCCACAAACGCATGAAAAATCCTTTAAATTTGTCAATCACAACAACACTTCAAGCAGCCCTTTCATTAAATGCTTTCACTGTGGTAGAAATGGTCACACTGCCTCCATTTGCAATATTAGAAAGAACAAGAATGTGGTTGGCAAAAAGATATGGATTCCAAAGGGTACTTTGCCAAAAACTAACTCATCTGGACCCAACTTAGTTTGGGTACCAAAGGTTAAAAATTAATCTGTTGTTGTAGGTGTGCTTGAAAGCCAAGGACTTAAATTGGTATCTTGATAGCGGCTGTTCAAAGCACATGACAGGAGACAAAAGCAAGTTCTCCTCATTGGTACCTAAGAATAGTGGTTATGTCCGGTATGGTGACAACAACAAAGGTAAAATTCTTGGGATTGGTTCCATTGGTAAGAGTCCTAATCCCACTATTGAAAATGTTTTGTATGTGGATGGCTTGAAGCACAATTTGCTAAGTATTAGTCAACTTTGTGATAAAGGGAACAAAGTGGTTTTTGATTCTTCAAAATGCATGGTTATGAACTCAGAATCGAAAATGTTGTTCTTATTGGACCTAGAATTGGAAATATCTACATGGTTGATTTAGATAGAATACCTTCAAATGATGCATGTTGTCTTATTAGTAAAGAGGATGAATCTTGGCTATGGCATAGGAGAATGGCTCATATTCACATGGATCATCTTAATAAGTTGGTTCAAAAGGACTTAGTAATTGGCTTACCAAAGCTTCGCTTTGAAAAAGATAAATTATGTGATGCCTGTCAAAAAGGAAAACAAGTAAAGGCCTCTTTCAAATCAAAAATATTGTTTCCACAAACCTACCTTTACAACTTTTACACATGGACTTATTTGGACCATCTAGAACTAAAAGCTTTGGTGGAAATTACTATTCCCTTGTTATTGTGGATGACTATTCTCGCTATACATGGACTCTATTTCTTTCTCATAAAAATAGCGCTTTTCTGCCTTTAAGTAAACTTGCTAAAGTTATCCAAAATGAAAAAGGAATGAACATAGTATCCATCCGAAGTGATCACGGTGGGAATTCCAAAATGAGGCATTTGAGGCCTTTTGTACTGAAAATGGAATTGAGCATAATTTTTCCGCACCTAGAACACCACACAGTATGGAGTGGTGGAAAGGAAAAATTGGTGTCTTGAAGAGCTTGCGAGGACGATGCTCAATGAGACCAACCTTCCTAAGTATTTTCGCAGACGCAGTAAGCACCGTGATGTTATGTAATGAATAGAGTCCTCATAAGACCTATTCTAAAACAAACGCCCTATGAAATTTACAAGGGAAGGAAGCCCAACATTTCCCACCTTCATGTATTTGGATGTAAGTGCTTTGTTCTAAATAACGGTAAAGATAACCTTGGTAAATTTGATGCTAAAGGCGATGAAGGTTTATTTCTTGGATATTCCACTTCTAGTAAAGCCTTTCAATTTTTAATAAACATACTTTAACTGTTGAAGAATCTGTGCATGTTTCTTTTGATGAATCTAACCCCAAATCTTCAGAGAAGAAAGTGTTGATGATCTTGCGAAGTGTTAGGAGATACCTATTTAGAGGAACAAGAGAGATCAAAGTTCAAAAGGAGGATCAAGAGTCCTTGCCTCAACCCTCTCAAGAACTCTCTCACTCAAATCTTCCAAAGGAATGGAGAGTCTCAAAGAACCATCCTCTTGACAACATAATAGGTGATATCTCAAAAGGGGTAACGACTGAAACTCTCTTAATCATGCATGTCATCATATGGCCTTTGTCTCTCAAATTGAACCAAATGACGTCAATGAAGCCATCTTTGATGAGCATTGGACCCTTGCTATGCAAGAGGAATTAAATCAATTTGAGAGAAATGATGTTTGGGAACTTGCTCCTAGGCCTAAAGATCACCTAGTCATTGGGACCAAATGGGTCTTTCGCAACAAGCTTGATGAAAACGGTATCATTGTTAGAAATAAAGCTAGACTTGTTGCAAAAGGCTATAACCAACAAGAGGGCATAGATTTCGATGAAACCTATGCACCCGTGGCTAGATTAGAAGCTATTCGCATGCTTCTTGCATTTGCATGCATCATGGATTTCAAACTTTTTCAAATGGATGTTAAAAGTGCATTTCTTAATGGCTTTATTCAAGAAGAAGTATATGTTGATCAACCTCCCGGTTTTGAAAATTTTGAATTTCCAAATCATGTTTTCAAATTGAAAAAGGCTTTATATGGTTTAAAACAAGCTCCGAGAGCTTGGTACGAGAGTTGAGCAAATATTTACTTGAAAAAGGTTTTGAAAGAGGAAAAGTTGATACCACTCTTTTCATTAAACACAAAAATCATGACATTTTACTTGTTCAAATTTATGTTGACGATATCATCTTTGGTGCTACTAATGAGTCCTTGTGTGAAGATTTTTCCAAAATCATGCAAAGTGAGTTTGAAATGTCCATGATGGGAGAGCTCAACTACTTCCTTGGTCTTCAAATCAAACAAACAATGTAAGGAATTTTTATAAATCAATCCAAATATTGCAAGGAGTTGCTTAAAAGATTTGGAATGAGCAACGCCAAAGAAATCTCAACTCCAATGAGCACATCATGCTCTCTTGACAAAGATGAAGGTGGTAAGTCGGTCGAAGTAAGTAAGTATCGAGGTATGATAGGATCTCTTCTCTATCTCACTGCAAGTCGTCCGGATATTATGTCTAGTGTTTGTATGTGTGCACGTTTTCAAGCAAATCCTAAGGAATCACATCTCTTAGCGGTAAACGCATCATGAGATATCTCACCGCACACAAACTATGGGTTTATGGTACCCCAAAGGTCTTGTTGCACACTTATTGGGTACTGATTCGATTTTGCGGGTTGCAAAATGGACCGAAAAAGCACTAGTGGGACATGTCACTTACTTGGGAATGCCTTGGTTTCATGGCATAGTAAGAAACAAGCCAGTGTGGCTTTGTCCCTTCTTTGAAGCGGAATCACGTTGTAGCGGGTAGTTGTTGTGCAGATCATTTGGATGAAACAATAGTTGAATGATTATGGAATCAATCAAACTGCTCCAATTAAGTGCGACAATACTAGTGCCATAAACCTCACGAAAAATCCGGTTTATCACTCCTGACCAAACACATAGAAATTAGGCACCATTTTATTAGAGATCATGTTCAAAAAGGAGATTATGTGATTGAGTTTGTGGAAACATCTAAATAACTCGCAGATATTTTTACTAAACCTTTGCCTAAAGAAAACTTCTTTTTATAAGAACCGAGTTAGGAATTTTAGATCAATCATGCATTGAATGACTGCGTGTGAGTGCATTTTATTATGAATAAGTTCTAACTTGGGCGTTGGAGTGTGCTAACATTTTTATGCAGGTTCCGATTACCAAGACTAAAAGTGGAGAAATGCAACCGCCCTTCCTGTAATCGTTAAAATAAAAGTTTGTGCAAAGTTATGTTAACTGCAAACAATTATGCGCTTAATATCAGTGAAGATGAGGAAACAATTGATGATGAGAATGAGTTGAACGAGGACTAGTAACTGTTAGCCTAGTGCTTTAGTTTTGCTATCTCCTGAATATTTTTTACCAAGGATTTCTTATGCTTCATTGAACCCTTGATACTCTATTTTAATTATTTTTCGCCATCTAGTTACACGTATATGCATACGTTTTACATGCCTTTCCTTTTATCTTTTCCGCTTTTTGATGTTGCCAAAAGGGGGAGAGTTATATGATTCAGGGGGAGTGGTTTATTTTATGCATATTGTGAGGGGGAGTTTTTCTGATATCTTTTTTTCTAAATATTGTGAGGGGGAGTTTTTCTAAATATTGTGCTTAAACTCTGATATCTTTTATTGAAAAACCATGCTTATATCTCATTGCCATATCATGATTATATTTTACTAAATTCTCTCCATGAGATGTTTGTCATCATCAAAAAGGGGGAGTCTGTGAATACATGCCTTGACAGGATGGTTTTGATGATTGACAAAAGGGAGTTTTGCAAATAGTCAACCGTGCAAAAAGTGGAAAAGAATACCAAGACGCGTATCAAGAATGATAGTTTCTCAAGTCTTTGGGTTTTGGGTATTTATTTATTTTTATTAAGACTATTTGTAAGTAGTAATAAAAAGCTCTCAATTAAAATAAAATCACACACTCACAAAATGATTTTTATTCTAAAATTGATTTTATGATAATTTTTTCTAAATTATTTTTAGGCACAAAGTATTTTGAAAAATTCTTAAGTTGTACTCAAAATATTGTTTGGAAAATATTTCAAGTTTTCTTTGGAAAATATTCTCCGTCGAAATTTGTGGGGAAGTCGCGTCGAAATGAGGTCGCGTGTCGAGCGGTGGGGAGGTCGCGTACCGAGCTGAGGTCGCGTGCCGAGCTGTGGAGAGGTCGTATGCCGAGCTGTGGAGAGGTCGTATGTCGAGTTGTGGAGAGGTCGTATGCCGAGCTGTGTGGAGAGGTCGTATGCCGAAATGGGAGATTGTATCTTGAAATGGGAGATCGTATCTTAGTGGGAGAGGTCGTTTGGAAATACGATGTCGGACACCAAGTGTGTCCGAGAATCATTTCCGTATCCGTGTTTCAATTTTTAATGCTTTGCAACGGACAAATTCCTTTAATCTTTGAACGGACAAATCCTCTTAAATGTGACGCTCCTCTCGGTGCCTATAAAAGCACTTTGCACCATGAGCATTGTTTTAGAAACACAACGCTAGTGATTAATTTTTATCTTTGAAACTCATCAAAATATTCTCCATCACTCACACTTATTTGAGCACAATTTTTGAGAGCTTTTTATTCTACATAATTTGAGTTGTATTATTTGAGTTTCAATTTGTTATATCTGCACTATTGAGTGTATCTTTCTCATCTCATTTTATTTGTAAAAATCATTTCTTTTTGGGTAGAAATCCCAAGGTGTTCATAGAGAGGTGATATCTCTTGAGCGTATTGCTCTGAGTATAGAGTTGTAAAGGTTTCTAAGTGAACTCGATTTAAAAGCTAGTGATTTAGTGAAAATCCCATAGTGCTTTGCTTTGGGGACAGGACGTAGGGCACAGGGGTGTTTGGTGGCCGAACCTGTATAATTTGCTGCGTGCTCTTCTTTGCTCTCTGTCTCTTTATCATTCAAGCACTTTATTTATTTTTGTTCTTTATTTATTTTTCGGTCATTTATTTTCTGTCATTTATTTATTACAATTTAATTCCTGCAATTTATTCTTCAAGTTATTTATCGTTTCGCAATTTATTTCTTTCAAGTTTTTTTTAATTCAGTAATTTATCTGTAATTTTTTATATAAGCACCACTATCACAATTCACCCCCCTCTTGTGTTTGAAGTCACTTGGTAACAAATAGTATGATTAATCTTTAGATCCATCAATTTTCTACTTGATTAAGCTTGTTTGATCAATTTAAAAATTAGGGAACCCTAACTTCTTGTTAAGGCCGAATCCATTGGTCTGTTAGGGGGCTTGATCTTGACTTTATTTTGGTGGTTTTGGAGTTAGATATTTGGGGGTTTTGCCTTATACACTTAAATCTAGTCATATATGCATGTTTAACAAGTTTTGAAAAATTAATTTGGTTGAATTTTGGGGCCGGAAACCGTGGCGTATATACATGATTTTGATGATGTTTTAAATTGTTCTAAAGTGTATTAAGAAGTTGGTTTTTTGGTTAGGACTTTAGATCTATAAAGACTGGTATGTTTAAAGCTTTGAAAATGGTTTAAAATCAAATAAATGTGGGGCTGTTTTGGGGCTTTCAAAATAGTAATTTATGAGCATTGTTTGAGTGAATTTTAACTTGTATTTGGAGAAAAGATATGACTTGTTTTAGTACAAAGTGGTTGTGAAAACTTGATTAAAATATAGATGGTTAAATCTTGTTGTTTATGTTAAAAAAAAGTTGCTTTATATAATTAAAAAATTATTTGATGGGGCTGTTTTAAAACAGAATTTTCAGCATGTTTTAGGATGAGTTTTGACTTGTTTTTAAGTGTATTAAAATGGTAAAGAAATTAGTTTATGATAGGAAGTTTTGGATCTAACAAAGTTGTAAGATTTAGAAGTTAATGGTTTGAAAATCTTGAAATTGTTTTAAAGTTTGAAACCGTGGCCTCCAAAGAGTTTTTGAAAAATGATATTGACTTGTTTCTATGCCTAAAATAGTTGTAAAAAGTGGTTGATAATTTGGTTTAGCAAAACTTTTCAAAGAAGCATGATTTTGGGAAAAGAATTGGTTTATGTTTCGAGAATTGTTTTGGACTTATAATAAAATTGTTTCTAAAATTTTGTGACATGTTTTAGTGTTTTAAAGAGTGATTCAAAGTTGGCAAAACACTATTTATTTGGTAAAAATACTATTCCAATTGGTAAAATTTGATTTAAGTTTTTTCTAAGTGTGTAAAGTTAGTAAAAGTTTGAACACTTGCATGACTTAGACTTGTTGCATGACATATGATTAGGTGTGTTCCAAATGGGATTAAGGGAGTAATTCTTAGGTCTTTTAAGGACCTAAACCCGTGGCTTCCCTAGGGGCATTAGATTGAGTTTTTAGTTCTAATTGATTGAAACTTGCGTTGTTAGGGTACGCGCGAGGTACCACTTGACGATAGTTTCGAATTACCCTGCTTGAATTGTTAAAGCGCCCAAGGTAAGGGAAATTCTTATATAATGAGTTTGGGATTTTCGTCTTGTGTGTTGTTTGATTGTTTGATTAACTGTGTGATAGTACTTGTAGTATGACTATGTGTTGTTTGGAATGTTGTAGCATGTTTTTGGCCCCACATGGCAAGACTGAATTGTATTGTGTGACTTAAATCATGTTTGATTGATTTGATTGGACTTGAAATTGATGAATGTATGTAGCAGGTTGTAGCTTACTGAATTATTATGTGCTATATGAAATGTTGTAGCACGCTCTTGGCCCTGTGTGCCATTACGATTTCTATTGCTTGCCTTAAATCATGTTTGATTTAATTGGAATTTGGAATTGATTGGAATTTGGAAAATATTGTTAATAATAATGGATTAATTAATAATGTGTTGATCGATTGTTATTGGTTTGACGATTTACTACGGTAAATCCGATGCGATTTCACAAGCCGAATTCTGATTTCGTAAACAAGTTATTAAGGGCATTTTGATTTAAAAGTAAGCGTGAGGGTTTTTGTATAACTAGCCAAAGCTTGCAAAGAATTTACAAGGAATCAATAGTAGGAAAAAGAACTTGAGTAAACAATGTGATTTGTGAAATTGGTTGACTTAAATGATGCGTCTGGAAAATTCTGGCTAGGAAAGACCTGGTTATTAAGAGTGTTCGCACCGCCTCTCTTTCTTGGGAATTTTTCCTAATGCATTATTTAGCACAACTAGGGTTTCAACGACCTAAAGCCAAAAAGTATTTTCAGATACATAGGAGTGATACAAGGACTGAGAAAGATATTTCAAAGATCGAGATTTTTAAGGAATAAAATGTAGGGAACCTAGTGTTCCTATTGACCATATGGGCCATGTGTCCTGTGCTGGGACTTAATGTCCTACTTGCGTGTGTATTTTCTTGATTAAGGATTGGACCTAGTGTTCTGTGTGGCGTGCCTAGTATCTCAACCTAAAAATTGAGCCTATTGTCCCGCATTACGTGCCTAAGTTTTGATCTAAGATTGAGATTAGCGTTCCGCAGTTGAACACCTGGACCTAGTGTCCTGTGTTTGAACTCTAAGGGGTATTTCTCATCATCTCAGTTCAATGCGTGATGAAGAATACCTGAGTATTACTTGAGTAGTATGGGATACTCATTGTAGTGCTTGAACTTTGAGTTCCCTCCAGCTTTTCAAAAATGAACGTAGTTGAGGTTTGTCGATCCGCATTGATTAATTAAAACATTATTCGGGCGCTCTCTACGGTGAGCATGCCATATTGAAGAATTTGTTTGGATGCATACTGACCATTGAGCATCGACACTTGGAGCGTTTGATTGTCTTAAGGACTTCAAAAGGATGAATTGTCACTTCATGCCCGTGTGGCAGTAATGCCTAATGCGTGGCAAGCCAAATGTGTGGCTATACCCTTGGTAGGAGAACTTGATTCGGACGTTGGGAAATAAAGTTCCTCGTCACTGCTGACCTTGTTTAAGGCTGCAGGTGTATACACAAACTTGTTCATAATACATTGGCATGCATGGCTAACCACATTTATGATATGTGATGATTTGTTTGATGAAATTGATATTGTGATGACTTGATCGTTGATTTTTTGGTAGAATTATTGTTCACATGCAATTGTTTGATATCATGGTGACTTGATTTTTGATCTGTTGATAGAATTGTCTGCTCACATGCAATTGTTTGATATTGTTATGCCTTGATTGTTGATCAGTTAGTTGATTTGTCTATTCACATGCAAATGCTTGATATACCATGATGATGCATGTGGTCTATTAAGTATGTATATGTATATAAAAGCATGCCATTGTATTATGTATGTATATATCGTTTGCATGCGACATAGCCTATGATAAACTCGTGGACAAAGAATTTACCCTTGCACTATTGTTAGATTGGACATTCTTGTGAATGTGACTTCCAGATGGAGCTCCATAGTTGCTGCTGTTTCGTCTTTCCAGGAGCGTTGAAGATTGGGCCAATAGAGGAAGATTCCTCTGAGTGCTTCGTGTTTTGATCTTGCTGGACTGTTTCTCAGTAAGAGTTATAGTTGTTGGCCAGCTTAGCTTAGGGTATTGTCGTTGTTATTTGCGTGATTACCCATTGTTTTGTAATTACTCTTTTCATAAAACTTCGCCTCAGTGCGAAACGATTATGTTATGTTTTATATTATGTGAAGTATTATTTTTTGATGCGTTATACACTGATATTTGCAAAAGAATGATTTTGCATTATTTAGAAAATTGTAGTACTTTTTATGTCTCATTTTTGAAAAGCGTTTTTTAAAGGGGAGAAAAAGAAAAAGAAAATTAAATTGCGAAATACAAAAGAGTACTTTCTAACTGAAGGCATACAAGCATCAAATATTTTCAGCATTAGATTTGGTTGCATAGTAGCGCTCTGGAAACGGGGTGTTACAAAAATAAATTATCATAAATAATAAAAACAGTCTAAAACAATCACAAATAATCACAACAAGTCACAATTCGATTTTCATCGAAATTGTGATTCATTTAAAATTTTATCTGCTGCAAAACTGCCCGGCGATTCGAAACGCGACAAAACTTCGTTAGAATTTTTCAACGATATTCGTACCATGAATTAATATGAAATATTAATTCTCAAATTCAATTTGATCTTGATTTATTTAAATCACTTATTTAGAGAACAAGAAATTGCTTATTATAGCATAATTACGACAAACATTACACTACAATAACGCTAAATGACGTATCGTAAAAGTACGGGTGTTACACTAGGCAATACAACTTTCACTAAGATGTTTGGAATACACTCAAATAACTCTTACAGAGAGGATAAAAACTTAAGCTCAAGACAATAGCTTTCTAAAAGAAGAATATAAGATGTTGAAGTTCAGTTCTTGGTTTCCAGAAACTTGGCACGAAACTTGATTGCTCACTCAAGTAATTGCTCTTTCAAAATGTAGTTTCTAGCCACCTTCTTCAATGAAGACCTTGAGGTATTTATAAGAATCTTGAGGATAATACCGTTGTAGATATTTCAGCTCCAAATCATTGGGTGAGGTATTTTTGAAAAACACGTCCTTAACTTCCTTTTCAGAGAATATCAGAATAGTACATATTTCCGTTATTGTACTATCTGCTTTTCACATAATCGCTTTGTACGAATTTGTCTTATTCTAAATGTGTCACCTTTGATACCTCGTACAACAAATTGAGCGCATAAAATCAAATTCAAATTTCATTCCAGGAAAGCTGGGGACAGAGAGAATAAACGTGACTATCATGTGATACAAATAAAAGACCAGATGCTTGCTCAGAAATCAAATGGACGCTCGTAGCAATTGAGTAACCACGTGTCATAAGATCACACTATCGGACACTCGCTAAGAGTGCATATAACAAGATGCTTAAGTGAACCGGATGCAGACACATAGGAATGTATTCATCTTTTGTGAAAATTATTCTTCTTGCTTGGGTGAGTCAAAAAACATGAATGATTTTAATACCTACACACTTCAAGACTTTATTAGTAGTTGAATTGTTCACTTGTAAATGCTTTGTTATCATCAAAATTAATGACGATCTAAACTTCTCAATCGTTTAGGTTCCAACATAAACCTGAGAATTGCACCGAGGATACCATTGATATCAGTGTTGGCTTCAATTCAAAGTTAGTGGCTTTGATTACCGGATAGTTGATTCTGTTTGCCACATCCATAGTTGGAGTGAAGTACTCGTTCAATGTCAGCTCGCTTTTCATTGCTTTGTGTTGTCTTCTCAACGAACGGAACGTTCTTTTAATTTCTGGATCAAACTTCAATTTAGGATGTTGAGAACGTGTCTGCATACAATAGCGAGAACCAAATTAGAATGACTCTTAGAATAAACAAAATTCAAACAAAATAAAAGAAATAGAAAGACAGGTAAATTAAATGCCTAAAGTAACTAGAATCTCGTTATTTTAATATCGCTGGATACTCCCCAGCAACGGCGCCAAAAACTTGTTGCAGCTCAGGCAAGTGTACCTGATCATAACTCGTAATAAAGTGGAGTATATTTAGGGAATGTGCGAGTACTAACGTAGTAAAGATCCTATGTTATTTAGATGAACGATGGTTGCGGTTTAAATGTTGGAACAATTAAACTCAAACAAAATAAAGATCAAACAATGCGCAAGAACGAGATAAGAACAATTATGGGAAGTCTACGGGAACTGGGTTCACCAATGCTTAGTTCCTGAATATATTAATGAATAACTATGAGCTATATTTTCTAATTGAAAGCAAATCTCCCACTCTAAAGATATTAATACCCAATGATCTTGCAATATTAACAATCTTCTCCCTAACTAATACCCCAAATGATCATGCAACATAAATAAAAGGAAGAGCATTAAGCAATAGTGAAATTGTTAATTTAATAACTGATTAGAAACAAGCGATTATCCTTGATCCGATATAACACGCAAGTTCAATTATTTCTAGAGTTTCGTTAACTAATTGTGGTACGATCGCCTTTAATTAAATTAACTTGTTAAAGGGTGATCAAACCTTAAAGGATTAAGCATGCTAAGAACAATACAATCAACAGGATAATAGGAAACTCATAGAATTAGCTAGATAAATATCAAAAAACATAATACAAGATCCTCCATAACCCCTAGTGATGGATATAGCTACTCATGGTAAGTGTAAATAGCATACAATCATTTAGAAAAAAATAAAAACACATAATAGATAGAATTAGTCTAAACCGGGACACCTTTTCGGTATGAAGACGGCCCTTAAGCACGTTCTTCGTGTTCCTCACGAGCTCCAGTGGCAAAAGAGGTATGGGCAAGAGGTTCTAAGGTTCCAGCATCAAAAGTCTTGAATAGAGGGCTAAGAATGCATATTTATAGGTTTTGCAGTGAATTAGGTCAAATTGGCATCAAATCTGGGCGATCTGGGACTAGATATGGTCGTACTGTATTTATAAACGGTTGTACAGTGTAACGCCCGCACCTCAACGTAAATTGAAATACACGACAATTACATTAAAGTACAAGAATTACTAAAAATTTAAAACTTGTTTACAGTCATCCAAGTAGTAAACTTCGAACTTAAGTCATATACCTAATCATTTAGATTACAACTTTTACAAATTGTGCACAACTTGAAAAATCAAAATACAATTTAGTCTTCTAAGTCCAAGGGATTGTAGACATAACTACAACTTCAAAACAAAATCCTAAACTACTAGTATTAGGCCTTCAGAGTCGCCTAACATTCCCTTGGTACCTGCTTATCTGAAATAAAAAGAGAAAGAGTGATATAAAATCTCAATGAGCCATTCACGGACTCCTTACTATCTCTCATCAAATCATACTATTATAATAAGAATAATTGAGTCATTTAAAGCCAAAACACTTTTCACATACAAAACATAAACTCTTTCTTTTTGAAAACATAACATGCGTTAGGCACCCTAAGTGTGAACGACCAATGATGCACTAACCTGAGTCTAAATTGATATATTGTCGAGCGTGTTTATTCCGGTCCAATGTATAATTTAGAAACACTTAATATATTGTCGGGCGAGTTTATTCCAGTCCAAATACCATTTATAACTTTTGTGATAAAACCAGACATAGAAATACATAGCAATCACACATAAAAACATATAGTCATTCTTTCTTTTGTTGTTAAGCACGGCTGAACTATTCCCATAAGTCAAATCGTTATTCGACCGAGAATCTATGTTACCGGGTTGTGTCGTAGACTTAGGTCCCTAGAACCCGATCAACATAGCTTATGGTATGGTAGTCATACGTCTATAACCCACAAGTGGCGTCCCACGAGTACATAGCCATACCGTTTTCTCCTCTTATGAGGAATCTTGCATTAATCTTTTACGTGTCTTAATCATAACTTATGCATTACCAATGCAATCACATAATGAAATGAATATGCAAGTACAATTCACTCATTCACAAGTAACGTTAGTCGAATACTTGTGCTATGACATAAAGTATGCAACTACAATATCCATTCATATATCATGTATATCCTTAAAACACTGCAAGAACTCAATCATAAGCAACATTTACTTATCCAACCATAATTCCTTCTCAATCCAAACTAACTTCAATAAAGTTAAAACTAAAATCAATGCATGACACACAAGGACATGAGTATATAATATCATACCCATCCATAAGCAACATTAATCCTAGACCATTTATGTCATGAAAACTTTACACTAGGTTCAAGAAGGAATTGAATTGAAAGGTAGAAGCATAAGTGTCTTTAATTAATAATATTCTTTATTGGGCTCAAAAGATGCGTAAAATGTGGTTATGAAAACCCTAGAACAAAGCTTTTATAAGGTTTCGAAAACTAGTTTCAGAAAACTCAAAGTTCTGTAGAAAACAGGGTGTGAATCGATTCACAGTGCTGTGAACCGATTCACCAACTCTGCATTCGATTCACAGAACCAAAATAATAGCCTGGGAGCCTTATGTGAATCGATTCATGGACCTGTGAATCGATTCATCAGTGAAAAATGCAGAAAAACATGTTTTTGACAGCACAACTAGTATTTTAACACCCAAAATACCTCACTCAACTCATACTTATCACTTCCAATTCAAGCATTACATATGATACATTGAAAATCAACTCATTTCACATATCAATCATATACAAATACATACTTTAAATGTCACCAAAATAATCAAATTAGAGAACATTTCATACCAAATCACTTCCCATCATATAACTCCCTTCAATCATTAAACCAACACCATTTACACTAAAACTTAGACATCAAATCAAGCATCAACATAATAACATTGAAACATCAAGTCATTTAACGTGAAACATCATGAACTAGCATACTTCACATATCATGAAACTCAATCAAGTAATGCATAACTCATACAAAACCCTTTCCCATCCTATGACTTCTCATAGATCCTCAAACCAACATCATGCAAGACCTAAAAAAAGGGAAAGAAAAACCTAATGGGGGTGTTATGCGTGCTGTAACACCTGAGGACGAGATCGACATCGTATTAGGACGACGTATCGAGACCTCGACCAAGACCTTGTGTCGAGATCCCGTGCCAAGATCGTTTGCCGAGGTCATTTGCCGAGCTGAGGAGACTGCGTGCACTAGCTGCTGAGCTGAGGAAGTCGGGTGTCGAGCTGAGGAGACTCTCGTCGCGTGTCTAGACCGTTGACCGACAGAGTAGAGGGTAATTATGAGAGGAACGATTAGACGGGTAGATTGATTGATGGGATTGGCATCTTATAGCTGGAGTTACGATTATGCCCCTTCTCTCACCAGCTGTATACCACGACCGATTCCCTCAGATACTCATTTCTCTTTTCTTCTTTCTTCTTCCTTCCTTCTACTCTGAGTTTCGTTGTTTTTCTCCAAAAACTTCCATCGAAGAAACCTTGAGTTCCATCGAGCTTCTGCATAAGCTTTCTTCATCAACCTTGTTCCTCATTATCTTCTCGACATATCTCACCATCTCGACCATCACCATTGAGGTATGAAGAACAGATTTTTCTTTTCCTCTGTGCTACTGTTTAGCGCTATTTCTTCTTTCCATTTTTAGCTAGTTTTTATGCTTCCAAATCATGTCAAACTGATGGGTTTTCTTCTTCACGATATTACCTATCTTTCTAACCGATTAATTGGGCTTGTAAAACAAATTTTCTTCCTCTGTTTTTCTGCAATCGGCAGTGCCCAGAAACCCTTCATTTTTGGTCTATTTCGATTTCTTGTTTTTCGTTTGTTGCTTCTGGTTGTTGTTGTTGTCGATCTATCTGTTAAAGCATCAGATAACCTTTTTCATGAACTTTTGATCGAAAACCCTAACTTTGTGTTAGAGGAAAAATATATTTAAGTTCTTGAGTTTTTATATTTCTGGGTTGTGGTTAAGTTTGGGATGAGAGCTAAGTGTATTAGAACTCATAGATCGAACTGAGTTGTGTTTGTTTTAGGAAGTCTGATTCCCGAGATCGAGTGATTTCCGAATCAAGGTGTACGGGAGAGCGAATCCGAGGACGTGGAAGCAGCGGAAATCCAGATCAAGAACTGTACGTGTCGAGGTCGACTGAGAAGTGTACGTGTCGAGGTCGATTGAGGACGGTACGTGTCGAAGTCGTTGTCGAGCTCGTTGAAGACAGCCGTGTCGAGATCGAGTAAGAGAAGTCATTGTCGAGCAGCATTAACTTGGAGTTCGGTAAGGGCGCTTCACATTAATACTTTCATAGTATGCTAGCGTAAGGGCAACTCTTAGACATTATTAAGACTTTATTTTTATTGTTATATTTATGTATGGACTCCTTGATTGGTGTCGAGATTGGAATGTTGTGATATGATTGGGTTTTTGCATGTATTTGATATGTGATTGAATATATGTTGTGAATGGTGTATTCTTTGTCAATCATGCTTCTTCATGCAGAATGTTTTATTGCTTAAATGTCGAATTGCGTTTTCTTCATGTTAAGCATGCTCTCTTTATTTGATATGTGATCAATTAAGTTGTGTTACTCTTTGACATGCGGCGAGCTAATCATCGAGTGAGAGAGCTAGGGAGTCGTATGACGTTTTTGAGCCGGACCCAGATAACTGAGGGTGCTAGGTCCCCTTTTTGTTTATGGTGGATTGGCTAGGCGTTGTAGCATTATCAGTTTGGGGATGGACCTGCTGATTAATGTATGGAATTCGGTTTGGGGATGGACCTGCTGACGATATTCCGGAATAAGAGTCGAGTCGAGTCTAGAGTGAGATGGTCGAGTCACGTGTGGTGATTGAGATACATTATTGTGTTGCTTATTTCTTTATGTCGAGCTTATCTTGAATTGTTGAGAAGTTGACCCTTTCCCGTGGTGCCTTCAATCCATGACGGTTACCCAGGCGATGTCGAGGGCGCAGGGAACTCGACAGTAGATGATGCCGAGGAGGAGCTCGACGAGGACCCGAGTGACGACCTCTACTTGTCGTGATTGATTATGTTGTTGGATGTTTGTTTTTCTGATGACTGTACTTTGTTTTTCTTCGTGTTCGAGGTCGTGACCAGTTTGGGCAGTGTTGTTTTGTTGTTTTAGGGTAGACTGGTGGTCTTACTTTTGGAGCAGCCCCCTGCGTGGGAGTCTGCCGGAAGTACCCCCAGGGTATGACTGCTCTTTTGAAGTCGTCATACCTTAGGTGTATTTTCTTTATACATTTGCTACTCTGTATTTTGTATACATTATTATTTCGAGTGATATATATATATGTATGTTATGCATGTATGTTTTATTAGAATTTAAGTCTTGTGTCTTAGTTGCACCATGTTTCGAAAAGCTGTAATTACTCTGATGTGCACGAGCTAGTTTTATAAAAAAAAAAATATACCGTACTTTTCAAAAGGCACAAGAGTTTCGTTTTAAAACACATCTCATACAGGTTTAGTTGAGCTCGGTGTGTTGAGCTCGGTAACTCGAGCTCGGTATATTGAGCTCGGTAGCGGTCCGGAAACGGGTCGTTACACGTGCCCACCACCTTAAAGGATGAATAAGTCACAAATCAACTCCAAGAATGTAACACCCCATTTTCGGAGCGCTACTGTGCAACCGAATCTAATGCTGAAAACATTTAATGCTTGTATGCTTTCAGTTAAAGAGTACTCTTATGTATTTCGCAATGGAAAAATAGGAGTAATTTTTTTTCATTTTCTTTCCTTTGAAAACCTTTTCAAAATGAGACATAGAGTACTACAGTTTTCTAAATGATGCCAGTTCAGACTTTTGCAATTATCAGAGTATAATGCGTCACAAAATAATACTTCACATAACATAATCATTTCACACTAAGGCGAGGTTTTCTGAAAAGAGTAATTACACAAATAACAACGACATTATCCTAAGCTAAGCTGGCCAACAACTATAACTCTTACTAAGAAACAGCTCAGTAGGACCAAACACGAAGTACTCAGAGGAATCTTCCTCCACTGGCTCAATCTTCAATGCTCCTGGAAGACGAAACTAAAGCAGCTACCGAACTCCATCTGGAAGTGACATCCATAAGGATATCCAATCCAACAACAGTGCAAGGGTAAAGCCTTTGTCCACGAGTTTATCATAGGCTATGTCGCATGCAAACAATATATACATATATAATACAACAACATGCTTTTATATACATATACATACTTAATAGACCGCACGCATCATCATGGTATATCAAGCATTGCATGTGAGCAAACAAATCAACCAACAGATCCACAATCAAGTCTACAATATCAAACTATTACATGTGAGCAGGCAAATCTATCAACAGATCAGTGATCAAGTCATCACAATATCAAATTCATCAAACCCTTCATCACATATCATAAATGTGGTCAGCTATGCATGTCAATGCAGTATGATAAGTTGTGTATACATCTGCAGCCTTAATAGGTCAGCAGTATGATGGGGACTACTTTCCCAACGTCTGAACAAGATTGCCTCAGCTTAGGCTTGCCAATACTTTGGCTGGCCACTACTTTGGCTTGCCTCTACTTAGGCAATGCAGTGTCAACTCGCCTTTTGAAGTCTGTATGACCAATCAAACGCTACGAGTGACATGACAACTCGTCTTTCGAAGTCTTTAAGACCAATCAAATGCTCTGAGGGTCGATGCTCAATGGTTAGTACATATCCAAACAAATTCAACAATATGGCATGCTCATCGTAGTGAACGCCTAAGTGATACCCAACAAATTCTACAATATGGCATGCTCACCGTAGTAAATGCCCGAGTGATGTTTTAATTAATCAATGCGGATCGACGAACCCTCACTCACTCAACTTAGTGGGTTACCAAATCTCAATTAACTAAGAGTTCAACACAGGACACAAAGTCCGGGTGTTCAATTGCGGAACGCTAGTCCCAATCTTAGATCAGAACTCTAGGCACGTAATACGGAACACTAGGCTCAATTTTTAGGTTGACATACTAGGCACGCCATACGAAACACTAGGTCCAATCCTTAATCAAGAAAATGTGCACGCAAGCAGGACATTAAGTTCTAGCATAGGACCTATGGCCCATATGCTCAATAGGAACACTAGGTTCCCTATGTTTTATTCTTTCGAAAACTCGATCTTTGAAATCTCCTTCTCAGTTCTTGTATCACTCCTATGTATCTGAAAATGCTTTTTAACACTAGGTCGTTGAAACCCTAGTTGTGCTAAATAACACACTGGAAAAATTCCCAGAAAAGAGAGGTGGTGCGAACACTCTTAATTACCAAGTCTTTCCTAGCCAGAATTTTTCCAGGCGCATCATTTAACTCAACCGTTTTCGCAAATTGTACTATTTATTTCAAGTTCTTTTCTCCACTATTATTCCATTGAAATTTCCTTGCAAGCTTTGCTAGTTGTACTAAAACCCTCAAGCTTACTTTTAAATCAAAATGCCCTTAACAATTTGTTTACGAAATCAAAATTCGGCTTGTGGAATCGAATCAGATTTACTGATGTAAATCGTCAACCAATAGCAGTCGATCAACGCATTGTTAATTAATCCATTATCAGCAATAATATTTTTCATATTCCAATTCAATGCCAAGTTCCAATGAAATCCAAGGTGATTCAAGGAGAACAATACAACTCATAATGCCACGCAGGGCCAAGAACATGCTACATATTATCATCAATTTCAAGTCCAATTAAATCAATCAAGTATGATTTAAGTCACACAATACAATTCAGTCTTACCACACAGGGCAAAATCAATACACAGCAGTTCATGCTACAACATCTCAACAGCACATAGTAATACTACAAGTACTACCACGCAATCAATCAACAATCAAGCAAACAACACACAAGGCGAAAAGCCCAAACTCATTATGTAAGAATTTCCCATACCTTGGGCGCTTTAAAAATCCAAGCAAGGTAAATTCGAACTATCGTCAAGTCGTTCCCCGCACGAGCCTTAAGCACGAACCTTAACAACGCAAACTTAATCCAATTAGAACCAAAAACCCAAGTCCTAAGACTCTAGGGCAGCCACGGTTTTAAGTCCTAAAAGGCCTAAAAATTACTCACTTACTCCCATTTGGTTCACACCTAGTCATATGTGATGGAACAATTTCAAACCATGCAAGTTTTCAAACTTTTTCAAAAGCTACACACTTAGAAAATGCCAAAACCCAAAACTTACCAATTGGAATAGTGTTTTACCAAATGAATAGTGTTTTCCAAACTTTGGACATATTTTTAAGGTATCAAAACAAAGCAACAATTTGAGAAACAAAAGCCTTTTGGTTTTAATTATAAACCTTAAACTATACTCCAAATTTTATCCCAAAATCAAACCTCCTTGTATAGTTTTACCAAATCCATTTTCTATACCCTTTTATAACACACTTAAGGCTTGAAATCAACTAAAATTTTATCTTAAAAATCTTTATCAATTTCGGCCAAATAAAGATCAAAACATAACCAAGTTTTTCAATCCTATTTAAAACACTTAACATACTAAACTTTATGGACTCAAGCCATAAACAAAAACCAATTTCTTGACCACTTTAATACAACTGAAGACAAGTTAAAACTCACCCAAATCTTGTTCATAAATCACTATTTTTACTACTCCAAAACAGCCCCAAAATTTATTTTATTTCAACCTATTTTTCAAAGCTTTAAACTTACAAATCTTTATAGATTTAAAGTCCTAATCAAAAACCAACTTCCAAATCACTTTGATACACTTAAGAACAAATAAAAACATCATCAAAACTATATTAATGGCCACGGTTCCAGCCCCCATTTATATGCAAATTCATTTTTTCAAAACCTTGTAAACATGCTTATATGATTAGTATCCAACATACAACTTATAAACCTTCAAGAACTAACTCCAAAACCACAAAATCAAGCCAAGAATGAACTCCGTAACAACCTCTAGCATTCGGTCAGACCTCAAGGTTAGGGTTCCCAAATTTTTAAATACTCTAATCATGCTTAATCATGGAGGAAAACAAAGGGTTATAAGACTAATCATGCTAACCTAGCAAAGTCGAATACTTTAACTCAAAAACAACTCTTAAATCAATGAGATCCCATCCATGGCAGCCATGAGAAGAGGAAAAAGGAATTAGGAATATAACCCACAAGGATGGTGGTGATCGAGTCAAGGGGGAAGAAGAAAGGATCAAGATCAAAGGTTAAATCATAAACTTTCTTCAAGAACACCACTTTCTCTCTCAAGATTTTTTTTCTCTCCAAGTCATGAATGGAAGAACTGAAATGGGGCAGCCAAGGGAAGGAGAAGCCACGAAATTTTGAGAGGCAATGGTGGAAGAAAATGTTCATTTAGTTGGAAACCAACCAAACTAGTCACAAAATAACTAAACTAACTAACTACAATTACATAATCACCACTCTTAAGCCAACACTTGTCCAAGAAGCTTCTAAGGATGAGGTTAAGCTCCCCTAGTGGCTGGATGCATCTCCCCTTAGCCCAAAATATCTAGATATTTTATTTCGTCGCGTTCTTGCTCAATCGGGTGCGCGGCGTTACGCGTATATTAGGGTTTTTATATCAAAAACTCCAAATATAAATCTAATAAGTTATTCTATAAACAAAATTTATTAATCAACCAAAATCTCCCTAAAAATATTAGAAGTATTTCTATGAATGTCGCTTTCTTGATTTACGAGCTAAAACGCTGCCGTAATGCAGTTCTGGGCGTAGAAAACACCCTATATTATTCTGACGCCCAAAAATTTCAGAAAAATTTCCAATAAATCATAAATATTGGAAAATGCAAAGATCTGAAATTTTATAAAATTTGATCACGTTTAGGCATGTTTCAGTTAGAAACACACGCAATAGCCTAGTTACGGTAGAATTCGATAGAATTCTCGCAGCGTAATAAAAACTGTAAATTAGTGAGGATCACTAATTTCGATTTCTCTTATCAACTAGATATTATACAAACAATAATATTATCAAGACAAAATCTTTAAAATAATAGTCATATTAAATATGACATAAAACAGACAATTAATACAATAACTAAACCATGAAAATTCAAACTATGACTTAAGAATATTTATTAAATCCTAAAAATTATTTCTCTTTCAATAAAATAATTTTCTTTAATCAAACAACAACCTTTCACATTTTTCGGGATTAATTCATATTAAAAACAGTATACGTCTACACTGTCTGTTAATCTGAATTAATTACTAAAATAGTAAATTTTTTACAATAAATCTTTGTTGTTCTTCGTAGTTTTAACAAACCATTGAGGTGATCAATCTCTATGATTTATTTTCAAGTAGTCCGAAACTATAAAATAATTTTCATAAAAATTGGGATGTTACATTACCACCCTCCTTAAAAAATTTTCGTCCCCGAAAATTAACTTATAAAACGAAACAAAATCAAAATTATGAAAAGTCGTAACTTAATACTAAAAACATATCATAAATTTTGAACTTTGAAATTTAATACAATATAATAATTATTACACTCAAACAATCAAACATAAAGCATACATTTTATTCATATATCCTTACTAAAGTAAGGCACTACATCATCAACTTAAATGTCTACAAAACACAGTACTTCGCGCCCATGTTGAAGAAGTCCTTGCGAATGATGCCTTATTTCAAATCCACGATCACGAACACGGTCACGAACACGTACAGTCACCAACACGGTTACGAACACGTACAGTCACGAACACGGTTACGAACACGTACAGTCACGAACACGGTTACGAAGGCCGTTGGCCACATGCTAACCCCAACACGACATTGCCAACATAAAAACACTCACGGAACCTAAAATCTTCTATGAACCCATGGTCTGTAGACAAAACAAGAAAGAAGAATTTGCACGATCACCAAACACAAAATCACTGACAACATCAACCAGCATAAACGCCAAGGAATTGCAAAAGGATCTTCCCCCAAAGTCATCCTAAAGTTCACGGTTTGCAAGAAGAACAAGAAGATGAATGTTTGGTTTTTCTCACACTAGAACTCACGACATTTCACACTAAAATGAAAACAAACTCCTCTCCCACTTATATATAAGTGTGGATGGCCAATGGTCAAAGGAAATAAGATAACTCGCAAGAAAGGAGAAGAAAGGAATCTTAGATGTTTACCAATATCAACATCAATAATGGACTCACATCCCCCCTGTTAATGAGACGAAACTAGCAAGAAAGAAAGAAAGAAAGAAAAAGTGGTCCATACCCAAAATTCTATTAAGCCATCAATGTGTCTAAAGACAAGATAAAGTGGAATAGGATTTTACAAAATTGTCTAACCAATGATCATGACACCATACTCCCACTAACAATTCTCACCTACTCAAAAATGCTCTCTTGAATTAGCCTCACGGTCTCGGCGTCGCTCTAATTTGCTGTGTCAGGGTAGTCGCGTAATCAGTTGCTCGATTGGTGATAAATCATGTAATTTAAATTATCAAGATAAATTTAATTCAACGCGCTCTAAAATATTCGCATATAAGAAATACGCTCACAAAATAATCACATAAATAATTGTTTTCATACAACAAAAGAAAAGAAATTTCTTCCCAAAGCCATCAATAAAACAATTTAAAACAACCCAAAATTAATAGCTTAAGTAATTTGAAATACTCACCCACAAGTTCTTCAAAAACCCACGATTTTATGACATTAAAAGAAAGGAAAAATTCTAAAAATCATTAACCACAAAATCAACAACATCACTTACAAATAATTATACACAATCACAATAACATCTATCGTAATACCAAAAGTATAATAAAAATTTGGATTTTGGAATTTAGTATAATAATAAAATACGTCACAGAGTTAAAACACTTATATGGTCTATATTTAGAACCACGTGCACATCATAATACATATAATACGATAATTATAGCGTCACCTACGGATAATCTCTCTTGTAACTCTCGGCCCGCTCAGCTCCATTGTATCGCATTTCCTGCGATGAAATCTTCAGATGATGAGTTCTCTGCTCTACTTGGGGTGTAGACACGTCCCTTAGTGGTTGGTCTTGTAGTTTCAACATTGTTGACAATAGACTCAGCTCGTGGTACTTTGCAGTCTCTGGACAGATATCCCAATTCCTTGCAGTTAAAGCATAATCTTTCCTTGGTTGGTTACTGTTAATGTTGTGCTCCTCATCTTCACCGTTGAAGTAGTGCGTCTTCGGCTATCGATGCTTGTGATTCCCTCTTCTGTCTATCATGTAGACAAATCCTCCAGTAGCTGGGCACACAACCTTCGCATCATCTGTAGTTGATCCACATCTGGCAATTTATAGTCCTTAGAAAAACATTCTGGCTTCTTGCAGTTACAGCATAGTCGGTCCTTCGATGAGCATTCTCCAGCTAACTGTTCCTTGCTTCCACATAGATGACAGTGCCACTTCAACTCCTAGTCATTTCCAATAGTCTACGCCACAAGATGATCCTGACTGCGGTCATTTCCCTGAGGATAGAAATAAGGTGCTCCTTGTTGATGTCTTCTTCTTTGTCCTTTGCCCTGACAATCTGGCTTAACTGGATCTCTAATAACTTGCTCCTTCGTTTGTTGTCTTAGCCAATCGTGTTGATTCTCCGCGACAATCTGTTGTGCGACAGTAATTGCTATCCAGAGTATCACTCGAATTACGTGATTCATGTCTGACTTACTAGCTCTAGCAGAAAGACTCGTTCGCCCCGAAAGCATTGAATTTCTACAAAGTAAACTAACCAAATCCCCACAACAAATTCAATCATCTGAGATAATCGCACACAATTTCACACAATGTCACGCCTGTTTCAACTAGGAAAAATTACAAACAATCACGAACAAAGTTCACATAACCTAGGCATAACAAACTTATACCCGACAATTCCCAACAATCCAGGCCAGCTTAGACAAAGCGATCCGGTTAGAACCAAACTACTCTGATACCACATTTGTAACACCCCGTTTTCGGAGCACTACTGTGCAACCCAATCTAATGCTGAAAATATTTAATGCTTGTATGCTTTCAGTTAAAGAGTACTCTTATGTATTTCGCAACGGAAAAATAGGACTAATTTTTTTTTTCATTTTCTTTCCTTTGAATCCCTTTTCAAAATGAGACATAGAGTACTACAGTTTTCTAAATGATGCTAATTCAGACTTTTGCAATTATCAGAGTATAATGCATCACAAAATAATACTTCACATAACATAATCATTTCGCACTAAGGCGAGGTTTTCTGAAAAGAGTAATTACACAAATAACAACGACATTACCCTAAGCTAAGCTGGCCAACAACTATAATTCTTACTGAGAAACAGCTCAGTAGGACCAAACACGAAGTACTCAGAGGAACCTTCCTCCACTGGCTCAATCTTCAATGCTTCTGGAAGACGAAACTGAAGCAGCTACCGAACTCCATCTGGAAGTGACATCCATAAGATTATCCAATCCAACAACAGTGCAAGGGTAAATCCTTTGTCCACGAGTTTATCATAGGCTATGTCGCATGCAAACAATACATACATATATAATACAACAACATGCTTTTATATACATATACATACTTAATAGACCGCACGCATCATCATGGTATATCAAGCATTGCATGTGAGCAAACAAATCAACCAACAGATCCACAATCAAGTCACTACAATATCAAACTATTGCATGTGAGCAGGCAAATCTATCAACAGATCAGTGATCAAGTCATCACAATATCAAATTCATTAAACCCTTCATCACATATCATAAATGTGGTCAGCTATGCATGTCAATACAGTATGGCAAGTTGTGTATACACCTGCAGCCTTAATAGGTCAGCAGTATGTCGGGGACTACTTTCCCAATGTCCGAACAAGATTGCCTCTGCTTAGGCTTGCCACTACTTTGGCTTGCCTCTACTTAGGTAATGCAGTGTCAACTCGCCTTTTGAAGTCTGTACTACCAATCAAATGCTACGAGTGACACGACAACTCGTCTTTTGAAGTCTTTAAGACCAATCAAACGCTCCGACTGTCGATGCTCAATGGTTAGTACGCATCCAAACAAATTCAACAATATCGAATGCTCACCGTAGTGAATGCCCAAATGATATCCAACAAATTCTACAATATAGCATGCTCACCGTAGTGAACACCCGAGTGATATCCATCAAATTCTACAATATGGTATGCTCACTGCAGTGAACGCCCGAGTGATGTTTTAATTAATCAATGCGGATAGACGAACCCTCACTCACTCAACTTAGTGGGTTTGCAAATCTCAATTAACTAAGAGTTCAACACAGGACACAAAGTCCGGTTGTTTAATTGCGGAAAGCTAGGCCTAATCTTAAATTAGAAGTCTAGGCACGTAATGCGGAACACTAGGCTCAATTTTTAGGTTGAGATACTAGGCACGCCATATGGAACACTAGGTCCAATCCTTAATCAAGAAAATGCGCACGCAAGCAGGACATTAAGTCCCAGCACAGGACACATGGCCCATATACTCAATAGGAACACTAGGTTTCCTATGTTTTATTCTTTCGAAAACTCGATCTTTGAAATCTCCTTCTCAGTTCTTGTATCACTCCTATGTATCTGAAAATGCTTTTTAACACTAGGTCGTTGAAACCCTAGTTGTGCTAAATAACACACTGGAAGAATTCCCAGAAAAGAGAGGTGGTGCGAACACTCTTAATTACCAAGTCTTTCCTAGCCAGAATTTTTCCAGGCGCATCATTTAACTCAACCGTTTTCGCAAATTGTACTATTTATTTCAAGTTCTTTTCTCCACTATTATTCCATTGAAATTTCCTTGCAAGCTTTGGCTAGTTGTACTAAAACCCTCAAGCTTACTTTTAAATCAAAATGCCCTTAACAATTTGTTTACGAAATCAAAATTCGGCTTGTGGAATCGAATCAGATTTACTGATGTAAATCGTCAACCAATAGCAGTCGATCAACGCATTGTTAATTAATCCATTATTAGCAATAATATTTTTCATATTCCAATTCAATGCCAAGTTCCAATGAAATCTAAGGTGATTCAAGGAGAACAATACAACTCATAATGCCACGCAGGGCCAAGAACATGCTACATATTATCATCAATTTCAAGTCCAATTAAATCAATCAAGTATGATTTAAGTCACACAATACAATTCAGTCTTGCCACACAGGGCAAAATCAATACACAGCAGTTCATGCTACAACATCTCAACAGCACATAGTAATACTACAAGTACTACCACGCAATCAATCAACAATCAAGCTAACAACACACAAGGCGAAAAGCCCAAACTCACTATGTAAGAATTTCCCATACCTTGGGCGCCTTAAAAATCCAAGCAAGGTAAATTCGAACTATCGTCAAGTCGTTCCCCGCACGAGCCTTAAGCACAAACCTTAACAACGCAAACTTAATCCAATTAGAACCAAAAACCCAAGTCCTAAGACTCTAGGGCAGCCACGGTTTTAAGTCCTAAAAGGCCTAAAAATTACTCACTTACTCCCATTTGGTTCACACCTAGTCATATGTGATGGAACAATTTCAAACCATGCAAGTTTTCAAACTTTTTCAAAAGCTACACACTTAGAAAATACCAAAACCCAAAACTTACCAATTGGAATAGTGTTTTACCAAATGAATAGTGTTTTCCAAACTTTGGACATATTTTTAAGGTATCAAAACAAAGCAACAATTTGAGAAACAAAAGCCTTTTGGTTTTAATTATAAACCTTTAACTAAACTCCAAAATTTATCCCAAAATCAAACCTCCTTGTATAGTTTTACCAAATCCATTTTCTATACCCTTTTATAACACACTTAAGGCTTGAAATCAACTAAAATTTTACCTTAAAATTTTTTATCAATTTCGGCCAAATAAAGATCAAAACATAACCAAGTTTTTCAATCCTATTTAAAACACTTAACATACTAAACTTTATGGATTCAAGCCATAACCAAAAACCAATTTCTTTACCACTTTAATACAACTGAAGACAAGTTAAAACTCACCCAAATCTTGTTCATAAATCACTATTTTTACTACTCCAAAACAGCCCGAAAGTTTATTTTATTTCAACCTATTTTTCAAATCTTTAAACTTACAAATCTTTATAGATTTAAGGTCCTAATCAAAAACCAACTTCCAAATCACTTTGATACACTTAAGAACAAATAAAAACATCATCAAAACTATATTAATGGCCATGGTTCCAGCCCCCATTTACAAGCAAATTCATTTTTTCAAAACCTTGTAAACATGCTTATGTGATTAGTATCCAACATACAACTTATAAACCTTCAAGAACTAACTCCAAAACCACAAAATCAAGCCAAGAATGAACTCCCTAACAACCCCTAGCATTCGGCCAGACCTCAAGGTTAGGGTTCCCAAATTCTTAAATACTCTAATCATGCTTATTCATGGAGGAAAACAGAGGGTCATAAGACTAATCATGTTAAACCTAGCAAAGTCTAACACTTCAACTCAAAAACAACTCTTAAATCAATGAGATCTCATCCATGGCAGCCATGAGAAGAGGAAAAAGGAATTAGGAATCTTACCCACAAGGATGGTGGTGATCGAATCAAGGAGGAAGAAGAAAGGATCAAGATCAAAGGTTAAATCATAAACTTTCTTCAAGAACACCACTTTCTCTCTCAAGAATTTTTTTCTCTCCAACTCATGAATGGAAGAACTGAAATGGGGCAGCCAAGGGAAGGAGAAGCCACGAAATTTTGAGGGGCAATGGTGGAAGAAAATGTTCATTTAGTTGGAAACCAACCAAACTAGTCACAAAATAACTAAACTAACTAACTACAATTACATAATCACCACTCTTAAGCCAACACTTGTCCAAGAAGCTTCTAAGGATGAGGTTCAGCTCCCCTAGTGGCTGGATGCATCTTCCCTTAGCCCAAAATATCTAGATATTTTATTTCGTCGCGTTCTCGCCCGATCGGGTGCGCGGCGTTACGCGTATATTAGAGTTTTTATATCAAAAACTCCAAATTTAAATCTAATAAATTATTCTATAATCAAAAATTATTAATCAACCAAAATCTCCCTAAAAATATTAGAAGTATTTCTATGAATGTCGCTTTCTCGATTTACTAGCTAAAACGCTACCGTAATGCAGTTCTGGGCGTAGAAAACATCCTATATTATTCTGACGCCCAAAAATTTCAGAAAAATTTCCAATAAATCATAAATATTGGAAAATTCTAAGATCTCTAATTTTATAAAATTTGGATCACGTTTAGGTATGTTTCAGTTAGAAACACACGCAATAACCTAGTTACGATAGAATTCGATAGAATTCTCGCAGCGTAATAAAAACTGTAAATTAGTGAGGATCACTAATTTCGATTTCTCCTATCAACTAGATATTATTCAAACAATAATATTATCAAGACAAAATCTTTAAAATAATAGTCATATTAAATATGACATAAAACAGACAATTAATACAATAACTAAACCATGAAAATTCAAACTATGACTTAAGAATATTTATTAAATCCTCAAAATTATTTCTCTTTCAATAAAATAATTTTCTTTAATCAAACAATAATCTTTCACATTTTTCTGGATTAATTCATATTAAAAACAGTATACGCCTACACTGTCTGTTAATCTGAATTAATTACTAAAACAGTAAATTGTTTACAATAAATCTTTGTTGTTCTTTGTACTTTTAACAAACCATTGAGGTGATCAATCTCTATGATTTATTTTCAAGTAGTCGGAAACTATAAAATAATTTTCATAAAAATTGGGATGTTACATTACCACCCTCCTTAAAAAATTTTCGCCCCCGAAAATTAACTTATAAACCGAAACAAAATCAAAATTATGAAAAGTCGTAACTTAATACTAAAAACATATCATAAATTTTGAACTCTGAAATTTAATACAGCATAATAATTATTACACTCAAACAATCAAACACAAAGCATACATTTTATTCATATATCCTTACCAAAGTAAGGCACTATATCATCAACTTAAATGTCTACAAAACACAGTACTACGCGCCCATGTTGAATAAGTCCTTACGAATGATGCCTTATTTCAAATCCACGATCACGAACACGGTCACGAACACGTACAGTCACGAACACGGTTACGAACACGTATAGTCACGAACACGGTTACGAACACGTACAGTCACAAACACGCTTACGAAGGCCGTTGGTCACATGCTAACCCCAACAAGACATTGCCAATATAAAAACACTCACGGAACCTAAAATCTTCTATGAACCCATGGTCTGTAGACAAAACAAGAAAGAAGAATTTGCACGATCACCAAACACAAAATCACTAACAACATCAACCAGCATAAACGCCAAGGAATTGCAAAAGGATCTTCCCCCAAAGTCATCCTAAAGCTCACGGTTTGCAAGAAGAACAAGAAGATGAATGTTTGGTTTTTCTCACACTAGAACTCACGACATTTCACACTAAAATGAAAACAAACTCCTTTCCCACTTATATATAAGTGTAGTTGGCCAATGGTCAAAGGAAATAAGATAACTCACAAGAAAGGAGAAGAAAGGAACTTAGATGTTTACCAATATCAACATCAATAATGGACTCACATCCCCCCTGTTAATGAGACGGAACTAGCAAGAAAGAAAGAAAGAAAGAAAGAAAAGTGGTCCATACCCAAAATTCTATTAAGCCATCAATGTGTCTAAAGACAAGATAAAGTGGAATAGGATTTTACAAAATTGTCTAACCAATGATCATGACACCATATGTAACGACCCATTTCCGGACCGCTACGAAACCGAAAGAAACCTATATGTGACGCGTTTTAAAAACGGTACTCTTGTGCCCTTTAGAAAAATGCGGTATTTTTTTTTTTAAAACATCAATAGTTCCCGCAGACACACTCAGAGTAAATACAGCGTTTCGAAATATGGTGCAACTAGGGTACAAGACTTAAATACTGATAAAACATACATGCATAAATACATAAGCCATATACATAGTATGTGCAAAATAACAGAGTAGAAAATGTGCAAAGAAATACACCTATGGTATGATGACCCTCAAGAAAGCAATCATACCCTGGGGTACTCCCGGCAGACACCCACGCAGCGGGCTGCTCCAAAAGTGAAACCACCAGTCTACCCTGTAATAACAAAACATCACCCGGCCCAACTGGTCACAACCACTGTACACAAAAGACATACTACAGCCATCCCCAGAAAACATATAACAGACATAGTTAATCACGACAAATAAAGGTCGTCGTCCGGATCCTCGAAGAGGTCCTCCTCACCATCATCCGTTATCGGGTTCCCTGCGCCCTCGCTATCACCTGGGTAACCACCATTTGTTGAAGGCACCACGGGAAAGGGTCAACTTCACAAACAATCAAAATAAACCAAAGCATAAAGCAGTAGGCAATCAACAGTGTATACAATTCACAAGCGCGACTCAAGACCCAAATCAAGACTCATTCTCTCAACACTTTCGCCATATACCGGAAGTAACGCGGATCCATCCACTGAATGCCAGTCGTAGCCTTGGGCTCTTTCCTCACCCTAGGACATTCAGCTCAAGTTCCATTAGCATTACGACGCCTAGCTATTCCCTTGCGAAACATAGATGTTAGTAGCAAACATGTAGCATTCAGAAAATCATGAAACAGTTTTCATTTTCAAATTTAGTACGTATCAAAATAATTCAAACGACAAACATTGTGGCTTATACTTAGAACCATTAATACTTCAAGGATCACATATATGCAATAATGCTAATAACGTCTCCTATGAACTATCTCTATTCCAAATCTCCGCCTGTGCATAACACCTCATTGATGTGTTCCCTGAGATAAATTCTTCAGCTGCTAAGCTCTTTCCTTTGCTTAATGGGAAGACACGTCCCTGCGTCTGGAATCTGAGCCATCCAATTCCTCTGATCCATCTCTGACTTATCTACCAAAACAGAACAACCGATTCGTTTTGGAGGTATTGGATTTCCACGAGATTTCTCAACCTAATAAAAATCCCACAATAGGTTTGGTGCGTCTCAGCACACGTTGTTTCAATTAAGGAACAATGTCAAACAATTACAAGTAGAGTTAATCCACTTGAGGAACAATCACACAAGCATAGTTTGACTCCCAACAAAACACATGGTGACTCCCAACAGCCTAACTTCTATCCTCCCCACACTTGACCAGCTATAGTTTGCCCGGCTCACGGTCAGGTTAGAACCGAATCGCTCGATACCACTATTGTAACGACCCGATTTCCAGGGCGCTACTAAGTCAGTATCTTGACAATTGTTTACGTATTTCTGAAAGGTGAAATACTCTGCCTTGCACGTTTTCCAAAAATGTGGTTCTATATTTTATTTTTTTTTAAACTTCTTTTTCAAAAGTGACTGTCAGAGTATTGCAGCGACTTTAGAAACATGGCGGAATTATTTAAAAACACTACCTAACCACATTCAATTATTTCATCAATTCACGTCTAACAATACATGTCCTGAAACATAACAGATATTTATTACAATATTGAACAACGATGATTATTCTATAGCTGGCCGGCACAATACGTTCCCTACTAGACTACCAGTAGACTCTACATACAATTAAGCTAGTTAACCATCTACAGCTGTTTCTTCCTGCAGCCTAATCCTCTGCTTCTTCCGCCCTCTGGGTTACAATCATTAATTGACAGAATCACTGGCAACGGTCAACTTCTCAACAGATCATGATAAACCAAAGCATAAAGCAATAACCAACCACATTTTATACAATTCACAGGTATTAAGCAAACAACAATGCATATCATTCACGAGCGTGACTCGACTCTCTCACTCTAGACTCGACTCGACTCACTACTCATTTTCTCTCGACTCGACAATTATTCCTGATAGCGTGACGCAGATCCATCAAGTGACATACCAGGTAGTAGCCTTGGGATCTTTCGCTTCTCCCTAGATATGCAAAGATGCAGGTTCCTCTGCGACGCCTAGTCAATCTCCCGTAAACAAAAGGGGACCTAGCACCTTAGTTATCCGGGTCACGGCTCAAAAACGTCATAACGACTCGCCTAGCTCTCTCACTCGATGAACAGCTCTCCGCTTACAATATTCAAAGAGTGACGCATAAAATTTCTTGACCGCATATCAAATAAAGAGAGCATGCTTAACATGAAGAAAACGCACTGACATTTTAAGCAATAAAAACACCTGCATGCGTAAACGCAATTCAACAAAGAACACGCACTTCGTGGCATATATTCAATCTCATATCAAATAATGCATAACTCAATCATATCACAACATTACATGCTTGACACGCAAACCAAGGAATCCATCCCTCTGTAACTCAATGGAATTAACAGAGAGGTACAAACAAGTGGGGGTTGGGTTCAGCGGACCAACCACAAAGTTTTCACCCACGAATGACGCCAATATGTTCGACCGCACGACAACAATAAACGAAGGGTTCGAGACCCTAACTTCGAACTCGTAGAGTTCTCAGACTTCTTCGTATTTAAATAAAGCAATTTAAATAACAAACAATAGCTTAAGCATATCCAAAGTTATCCTTACACAGGGACATAAAAAAATAAAGCTTCAATAATGTCTAAGAGTTGCCCTTACCGAACTCCAAGATGCGCCAGATTCACGTATTCCTCGATTTCAGACTGCATGCGATCCGGGATTACTCGAGCCTAACACCACAACAACTTAGTAAAATTCTATAATTTCTAAACTAGCTTAAGCTCTCAAGCCTAACCCTTTTTCTAACCAAAAGCAAGCATTTAAACTACTAGATAATTGAAAAGGATAAGATCTTTGATAATAAAGAGTTTTCTTGCATTTTAAGTAACATCAAACCATTTTCATAAGTTTTCAAAACCTTAGCACATAATTTAACATAAGACCTCATGCTTCTCATGTTTTAAGAATAGGAAAAATTCTAAAACAACATGTTACACATACTTACACAAAACTATAACCTAAATCATGTCATAATCATGTTAGAAATTTACATAACCTCTTGATCAATTCCTACATGTCATTCTAGTCCTCAAGAACCATATCTTGCATAAACATCAACTAACACCCATGCTACTACATGCATATTCATTCCAACAACCTTAAAATTAACCAAAAACATATCATTTAACAATTGAATATATGATTCTACAACATAAACCCTTATTTCCACAATTTAAAGAAGAGATTTAAACCATAAAACAACTAGATAACAAAGTTGATTCCAAATTACTACCCCAAATTAAAGAATAGGGCTAAACCCTTAAACAACAAGTTTAGCATGCCAAATTAAAAACTATTTCTTAAACAAGCATCAAACAACTTCAAATAGCTCAAATAAACAATGACAATTTCACAACCCAAGCCTAATCAAGTCTAAAAATACCCTACAACATTTCAAGAGTCCACAATCTTCAAATAAATTACCTAATCATGCTTCTAATCCAAAATTATCCATTACAACAACAAGAACAACACCTAGCAAGATAAAAACAACACATAATTGCAAGATTGTTCATCATGTGTCATTCTTTACACCTAAAATAAGTGTCTTAGAGCCCAAACTCATACCAATAGGCTAGCTCGGGTGTCGAGCCAATTCAGAATCCAATTCATACATTTTAGCAAACATAATAATCACATAAATAATCCGAGTGAGGCTCGATGGAGCTCACAATGTAACAAACATCAAACATTGGTTTAGGGGTTGGGGGCAGCCGTCCAACCCTATTTCAATCAATCCCCATACAAGACCATTCAAGATGACTAATAAGCTGATTATCGAACTAATAAAATTAATAATAAAACCTAGTACACTCTAAGGGAGGTTTTGGAGGAATTCTATGGTACCGAGTAATCCCAAGTTAGGGATTTCAATTCCAAAATCCCCAAATCCTAGACATCCTCCATTGAAGCTCCATCCAAGTTCTTCACATCCATCTTCTTCTTCTTCAATCTCTCGATTTCTCTCTCGATTCGCCCCCTTCCTTCTCTTTCTCTCTCAAGTCAGTATCTCTCCTTTCTCGCCTCTCGGCTTCAACCTTCTCGGCCGTGTTCTCGCTTCTTCCGCTTCCTCTTCGCTGATGGTGCGCCGTCCCCACGCCCAGGCCATGGTGGCGTCTCCCCTTTCTTCCCTTCTTCCTCCTTTCTGCCTCTCACTCCATCTCTCTCGATCCTTGTCCATCTCCCTCTCTCGGCCGTTCGCTTCGGCGCCACCACCACGAGCTTCCTCTTTCTCTTCCTCCACCGTCGCGATCATCTCCTCTCCTCTTCCTTCTTCTTCTTTCTTTCTTCTTCTCCCCTGCTCCTCGTTTTCCTTTTCTTTTCTTCTTTCGTTTCCCTGTTCTTCATTCTCCCTTTTTTTTTTTTTTCCTTCCAGCTATTGCTTACTTCTCACGCTGGGGGGAGTAAATAGAGGGTGTAGGAGGGTGCTATGGTGGGGAAGATATAAGTGTAGTGTACGGTAGGACAACATACATATATTTAATAAAATAACCTAGTAACCCCTATTTACATATCATAAATAATAAAAACCATATAATACACTCAAAAATATTCACAAGCAGTTATGATTCGATTTTCATCGAAATCGGAGTTCATTTTAAATTTTAATGCGGATAAAAATAACCCGTCAAATTCAAAACGCGGTGAAACTTTGTTAGAGTTTTCCGACGATTTTCGAATCATGAATTAATATTAAATATTAATTCTTAAATTTAATTTCATCTTGATTTAATTCAATCAATTTCTTAATCAACAAAAATACGCTGCGTTACGCAACATAATCAAAACTTATAATAAATATAATTGATGAATTCTCTTTAAAAGCAAAGATAATGCCTACGCCACAATTAATTGAATTGACATCATGAATAATAATTATTTATAATAAATAAATTATTTAAAATGAGTCAAAATAATTCCACGTACTCTCAGTAAATCATTGAGGTGATCAATCTCTATGACTTATCTTCAAGTATTCAGGATTTTACCGTTAAAATTACTTTTCTTAAAAATTGGGATGTTATAATACCATCCCCCTTAAAATAGTTTCGTCCTCGAAACTACACTGATAATAAAATAAATAAAAAAATTACTATACCCAAATCCATAAAATAATTTGCACACAAGGACACTCTAGTACGTATTAATATATGCAATATTATAATAATTATAGCTACATAACATAGCATGCAATAGTAGCAATCACAAGGCATAAACATGTAGCACACCACAAAGTAAGCGTAGCTAGTGGACGGAAAAATTCCTTGCGGCTGACTGATGCTTCATTCCAGAGCCATGTTCTTTGCTTAATCTCGAACGCGAATACTAACACGAACACGGACACGAGAACGACTATGGCTTCACACCATTACTACGGAAATAATGCTACCCTATTCGCAGTATCCACGCTACACATATCAGAATATCAAAAATTCACTTAAAACTTACGTAAAGGTTAAAATTCTTTTCTCAAATCATTCATTTTTCATAAAAACAACATCAAAGCTCTTAAGAATCATATTAAATGAAGAACTGGTAAAACAAACTTTCTCAAGACTCAACCATTCTCTTGGACTTTAAAGTCCCTTTGAGATTAGGTTTTCATTGTCTCAAAATCATTACACATACTTTAATTAAAGTCTAAAAGTAACTCTAAATTTTAAATTCGCTCAGCTTGGTTTCAAAATAATAAGATAGTACCTCACAATTTTCGCCTCTCAAGAGCTTTTGTAATTATAGGACTCATGCTAAAACAAATTGAAAATTTTAAATGTCTAAGTCCCTAAGACTCCACCTCGTTTAGGAATACTAGGATTCCCTTGACGTTAGGTGTTTCATTGTCTCAAAATACTACAATAACATTTTACAAAATTCTTAGCTTAACCAAACTTGTTCCATTAACTTATGATTTAATAGAATTCTTTTAAAACTTGAAACTATTTTCAACAAAAACCATTTTTTTAAATAGACTAAATCACTTATAAGTTTCAAGGAAGTAAACAAGAACCAAATGAAATTAAAGTTTCTAGTACTCTACTCCAAAAGTCTTTTCAAAACCATACTTACCCATATATGGACTTATAGTAAAAGGTTTAATCATCAAAACTACTATCTTTTTCACAAAAGAGAACAAAATCATATTCAAGCTTCATTACAAAAATCGAGGATTTAACAAGAATCATAAAGAAAACTTAAGACTATTGTCAACTAGATCATTAACAAAGGTGCGGCATTGAAACAAAAGGACTAAGACACTCACCTAGAATCTTCCAGGAACTCGCTTTGGGAGGGACAGGAGGATTGCTATGATCACCAACCATAAAATTGCCCACAACATCACCCAAGGGTACAGAGGATATAAGGAATAGTCCTCACTTGACATTTTGGCTCTACTAAGGACTGGAAGGAAATGATTTCTAAGTTTCTCACACACTTCAAATGCCACAAGGTCTAGCACTACTTAAGGGAAGGATCGAATAGCATAGGGGTCCCTTAATAGAATTTATCCAAAACGCATAAAAGGAAAAGAAGGAAGGAATCGAGGGTTGTCACCTTCTAATTTTTTTTTTTTTTTATTTTTTTTTTTTCACGGTTCCTCCCACTTCTCACCATTACACGGCTTATTTAGGAAAAGGATTGGACAAGAATGAGGATCCCTTGTGTAAAAAAAAACACACTGTACATAAGGGAAGGAAAAGAAAGAGAACTAGGTTCCCTCTATCTTTCTAGGCCCACAATAGAACTCATAATACAACTAATTATTCTCTCCCACTTTTCTAAACTTAGTGTCACCTAAGGAAGGAATTGAAGAATAGTGGGGGTCCTTTAAGTAGGATTTGTTCGTGATATACCCTAGAAGGAAAAGAAAGGAATCCAAATCCAACACTAGGACCAATAATGCAAAATGAATTATTCTCCCCTTTTTTTTTAAACCGTCAACGCAAATTTAAAGGAGGGGAAAAATTCACAAACTTTTGGTCCAAGGTCTTCATCACCTACTAGCACTAATTCTAAAACAGAATATTTCCTTTTGCACTCTTTACAAGCGTGTGGTCAGCCAAGTAAATACAATGAAAGATGAAAATAAATTATTCCGCTTTGCTTGGCTCTCTTCTTAAAAGGAAAATTCTGTGATCTAAAATTCGGGAGAAGGTTTAGTAAAAGAATTTTGGTTACTACCCACTACTAGCTAGGCAACCTGTCACGTACTAAAACCATTACCCGCAACTCTCACAAATTTTCTAGCTCCCATTCAACTGAGTCAAATGGTTCCCACATAAATTAAGTTGTCACAAGACAATTAATCTGCGCTTGCTAGAAAGTAGTCGCGTTTAATATTTCCTTTGGAAAATATTAATGCGCTAACACAAATATCAAACATACCATCAATTATATACATTCACAGCAGTGCTAAGGTAGACTACTGCGAAACATAGATGTTAGTAGCAAACATGTAGCATTCAGAAAATCATGAAACAGTTTTCATTTTCAAATTTAGTACGTATCAAAATAATTCAAACGACAAACATTGTGGCTTATACTTAGAACCACTAATACTTCAAGGATCACATATATGCAATAATGCTAATAACGTCTCCTATGAACTATCTCTATTCCAAATCTCCGCCTGTGCATAACACCTCATTGATGTGTTCCCTGAGATAAATTCTTCAGCTGCTAAGCTCTTTCCTTTGCTTAATGGGAAGACACGTCCCTGCGTCTGGAATCTGAGGCATCCAATTCCTCTGATCCATCTCTGACTTATCTACCAAAACAGGAACAACCATTCGTTTTGGAGGTATTGGATTTCCACGAGATTTCTCAACCTAATAAAAATCCCACAATAGGTTTGGTGCGTCTCAGCACACGTTGTTTCAATTAAGGAACAATGTCAAACAATTACAAGTAGAGTTAATCCACTTGAGGAACAATCACACAAGCATAGTTTGACTCCCAACAAAACACATGTTGACTCCCAACAGGCTAACTTCTATCCTCCCGACACTTGACCAGCTATAGTTTGCCCAGCTCACAGTCCGGTTAGAACCGAACTGCTCTGATACCACTATTGTAACGACCCGATTTCCAGGGCGCTACTAAGTCAGTATCTTGACAATTGTTTACGTATTTCTGAAAGGTGAAATACTCTGCCTTGCACGTTTTCCAAAAATGTGGTTCTATATTTTATTTTTTTTAAACTTCTTTTTCAAAAGTGATCACGAGTATTGCAAATGACTTTAGAAACATGGCGGAATTATTTAAAAACACTACCTAACCACATTCAATTATTTCATCAATTCACGCCTAACAATACATGTCCTGAAACATAATGTATATTTATTACAATATTGAACAACGATGATTATTCTATAGCCGGCCGCAAGACAATACGTTCCCTACTAGACTACCAAGTAGACTCTACATACAATCAAGCTAGTTAACCATCTACAATTGTTTCTTCCTGCAGCTCCAATCCTCCGCTTGTTCCGCCATCCGGGTTACAATCATTAATTGACGTAACCACCGGCAAGTGGTCAACTTCTCAACGGATCATGATAAACCAAAGCATAAAGCAATAAGCAACCACATTTTATACAATTCACGTGTATTAAGCAAACAACAATGCATATCATTCACGTAACGTGACTCGACTCTCTCACTCTAGACTCGACTCGACTCACTACTCATTTTCTCTCGACTCGACAATTATTCCCAGCGACGCAGATCCATCAATCTGACATACCGGTAGTAGCCTTGGGATCTTTCGCTTCTCCCTAGATATGCACGATGCGGTTCCTCTACGCCGCGACGCCTAGTCAATCTCCCGTAAACAAAAGGGGACCTAGCACCTTAGTTATCCGGTCACGGCTCAAAACGTCATAACGACTACTTTAGCTCTCTCACTCGATGAACAACTCTCCGCTACAATATTCAAAGAGTGACGCATAAAATTACTTGACCGCATATCAAATAAAGAGAGCATGCTTAACATGAAGAAAACGCACCGACATTTTAAGCAATAAAAACACTGCATGCGTAAACGCAATTCAACAAAGAACACGCAATTCGTGGCATATATTCAATCTCATATCAAATAATGCATAACTCAATCATATCACAACATTACATGCTTGACACGCAAATCAAGGAATCCATCCCTCTGCAACTCAATGGAATAAACAGAGAGGGACAAACAAGTGGGGGTTGGGTTCAGCAGACCAACCACAAAGTTTTCACCCACGAATGACTCCGAACAAGTTCGACCGCACGACAACAATAAACGAAGGGTTCGAGATTCTAACTTCGAACTCGTAGAGTTCTCAGACTTCTTCGTATTTAAATAAAGCAATTTAAATAACAAACAATAGCTTAAGCATATCCAAAGTTGTCCTTACACAGGGACATAAAAAAAAATAAAGCTTCAATAATGTCTAAGAGTTGCCCTTACCGAACTCCAAGATGCGCGTATTCACGTATTCCTCGATTTTCGCACTGTACGATCCAGGATTACTCGAGCCTAACACCACAACAACTTAGTAAAATTCTATAATTTCTAAACTAGCTTAAGCTCTCAAGCCTAACCCTTTTTCTAACCAAAAGCAAGCATTTAAACTACTAGATAATTGAAAAGGATAAGATCTTTGATAATAAAGAGTTTTCTTGCATTTTAAGTAACATCAAACCATTTTCATAAGTTTTCAAAACCTTAGCACATAATTTAACATAAGACCTCATGCTTCTCATGTTTTAAGAATAGGAAAAATTCTAAAACAACATGTTACACATACTTACACAAAACTATAACCTAAATCATGTCATAATCATGTTAGAAATTTACATAACCTCTTGATCAATTCCTACATGTCATTCTAGTCCCTCAAGAACCAAATCTTGCATAAACATCAACTAACACCCATGCTACTACATGCATATTCATTCCAACAACCTTAAAATTAACCAAAAACATATCATTTAACAATTGAATATATGATTCTACAACATAAACCCTTATTTCCACAATTTAAAGAAGAGATTTAAACCATAAAACAACTAGTTAACAAGTTGATTCCAAATTACTACCCCAAATTAAAGAATAGGGCTAAACCCTTAAACAACAAGTTTAGCATGCCAAATTAAAAACTATTTCTTAAACAAGCATCAAACAACTTCAAATAGCTCAAATAAACAATGACAATTTCACAACCCAAGCCTAATCAAGTCTAAAAATACCCTACAACATTTCAAGAGTCCACAATCTTCAAATAAATTACCTAATCATGCTTCTAATCCAAAATTATCCATTACAACAACAAGAACAACACCTAGCAAGATAAAAACAACACATAATTGCAAGATTGTTCATCATGTGTCATTCTTTACACCTAAAATAAGTGTCTTAGAGCCCAAACTCATACCAATAGGCTAGCTCGGGTGTCGAGCCAATTCAGAATCCAATTCATACATTTTAGCAAACATAATAATCACATAAATAATCCGAGTGAGGCTCGATGGAGCTCACAATGTAACAAACATCAAACATTGGTTTAGGGGTTTGGGGCACTGGCCCAACCCTATTTCAATCAATCCCCATACAAGACCATTCAGTATGACTAATAAGCTGATTATCGAACTAATAAAATTAATAATAAAACCTAGTACACTCTAAGGGAGGTTTTGGAGGAATTCTATGGTACCTGAGTAATCCCAAGTTAGGGATTTCAATTCCAAAAATCCCCAAATCCTAGACATCCTCCATTGAAGCTCCATCCAAGTTCTTCACATCCATCTTCTTCTTCTTCAATCTCTCGATTTCTCTCTGATTCGGCCCCCTTCCTTCTCTTTCTCTCTCTCAAGTCAGATCTCTCCTTTCTCGCTCTCGCTTCAACCTTCTCAGTGTTCGCTTCTTCCCCGCTCCTCTCGCGCGATGGTGCGCCGCCCCACGCCCAGGCCATGGTGGCGTCTCCCCTTTCTTCCCTTCTTCCTCCTCTTTCTCGGTCTCTCACTCCATCTCTCTCGATCCACTGTCCATCTCCCTCTCTCGTCCTCTCGCTTCTCGGCGCCACCACCACGAGCTTCCTCTTTCTCTTCCTCCACCGTCGCGATCATCTCCTCTCCTCTTCCTTCTTCTTCTTTCTTTCTTCTTCTCCCCGCTCCTCGCTTTCCTTTTCTTTTCTTCTTTCGCTTCCCCTGTTCTTCATTCTCCTTCTTTTTTTTTTTCTTCCAGCTATTGCTTACTTCTCACGCTGGGGGGAGTAAATAGAGGGTGTAGGAGGGTGCTATGGTGGGGAAGATATAAGTGTAGTGTACGGTAGGACAACATACATATATTTAATAAAATAACCTAGTAACCCCTATTTACATATCATAAATAATAAAAACCATATAATACACTCAAAAATATTCACAAGCAGTTATGATTCGATTTTCATCGAAATCGGAGTTCATTTTAAATTTTAATGCGGATAAAAATAACCCGTCAAATTCAAAACGCGGTGAAACTTTGTTAGAGTTTTCCGACGATTTTCGAATCATGAATTAATATTAAATATTAATTCTTAAATTTAATTTCATCTTGATTTAATTCAATCAATTTCTTAATCAACAAAAATACGCGTTACCGCGTTACACCGAAAACTTATAATAAATATAATTGATGAATTCTCTTTAAAAGCAGCATACGTCTACGCTGTCAATTAATTCGAATTGACATCATGAATAATAATTATTTATAATAAATAAATTATTTAAAATGAGTCAAAATAATTCCACGTACTCTCAGTAAATCATTGAGGTGATCAATCTCTATGACTTATCTTCAAGTATTCAGGATTTTACCGTTAAAATTACTTTTCTTAAAAATTGGGATGTTATAATACCATCCCCCTTAAAATAGTTTCGTCCTCGAAACTACACTGATAATAAAATAAATAAAAAAATTACTATACCCAAATCCATAAAATAATTTGCACACAAGGACACTCTAGTACGTATTAATATATGCAATATTATAATAATTATAGCTACATAACATAGCATGCAATAGTAGCAATCACAAGGCATAAACATGTAGCACACCACAAAGTAAGCGTAGCTAGTGGATGGAAAAATTCCTTGCGGCTGACTGATGCTTCATTCCAGAGCCATGTTCTTTGCTTAATCTCGAACGCGAATACTAACACGAACACGGACACGAGAACGACTATGGCTTCACACCATTACTACGGAAATAATGCTAACCTATTCGCAGGTATCCACGTTTACACATATCAGGAATATCAAAAATTCACTTAAAACTTACAGAAAGGTTAAAATTCTTTTCTCAAATCATTCATTTTTCGTAAAACAACATCAAAGCTCTTAAGAATCATATTAAATGAAGAACTGGTAAAACAAACTTTCTCAAGACTCAACCATTCTCTTGGACTTTAAAGTCCCTTTGAGATTAGGTTTTCATTGTCTCAAAATCATTACACATACTTTAATTAAAGTCTAAAAGTAACTCTAAATTTTAAATCGCCGCTCAGTTGGTTTCAAAATAATAAGATAGTACCTACGAATTTTCGTCTCTCAAGAGCTTTTGTAATTATAGGACTCATGCTAAAACAAATTGAAAATTTTAAATGTCTAAGTCCCTAAGACTCCACCTCGTTTAGGAATACTAGGATTCCCTTGACGTTAGGTGTTTCATTGTCTCAAAATACTACAATAACATTTTACAAAATTCTTAGCTTAACCAAACTTGTTCCATTAACTTATGATTTAATAGAATTCTTTTAAAACTTGAAACTATTTTCAACAAAAACCATTTTTTTAAATAGGCTGACATCCCTTTTAAGTTCTCAAGGAAGTAAACAAGAACCAAATGAAATTAAAGTTTCTAGTACTCTACTCCAAAAGTCTTTTCAAAACCATACTTACCCATATATGGACTTATAGTAAAAGGTTTAATCATCAAAACTACTATCTTTTTCACAAAAGAGAACAAAATCATTTTCAAGCTTCATTACAAAAATCAGGATTTAACAAGAATCATAAAGAAAACTTAAGACTATTGTCAACTAGATCATTAACAAAGGTACGGCATTGAAACAAAAGGACTAAGACACTCACCTAGAATCTTCCAGGAACACGCGTTTTGGGGAGGGACAGGAGGATTGCTATGATCACCAACCATAAAATTGCCCACAACATCACCCAAGGGTACAGAGGATATAAGGAATAGTCCTCACTTGACATTTTGGCTCTACTAAGGACTGGAAGGAAATGATTTCTAAGTTTCTCACACACTTCAAATGCCACAAGGTCTAGCACTACTTAAGGGAAGGATCGAATAGCATAGGGGTCCCTTAATAGAATTTATCCAAAACGCATAAAAGGAAAAGAAGGAAGGAATCGAGGGTTGTCACCTTCTAATTTTTTTTTATTTTTTATTTTTTATTTTTTTTTTTCACGGTTCCTCCCACTTCTCACCATTACACGGCTTATTTAGGAAAAGGATTGGACAAGAATGAGGATCCCTTGTGTAAAAAAAAACGCACTGTACATAAGGGAAGGAAAAGAAAGAGAACTAGGTTCCCTCTATCTTTCTAGGCCCACAATAGAACTCATAATACAACTAATTATTCTCTCCCACTTTTCTAAACTTAGTGTCACCTAAGGAAGGAATTGAAGAATAGTGGGGGTCCTTTAAGTAGGATTTGTTCGTGATATACCCTAGAAGGAAAAGAAAGGAATCCAAATCCAACACTAGGACCAATAATGCAAAATGAATTATTCTCCCCTTTTTTTTTTTTAAACCGTCAACGCAAATTTAAAGGAGGGGAAAAATTCACAAACTTTTGGTCCAAGGTCTTCATCACCTACTAGCACTAATTCTAAAACAGAATATTTCCTTTTGCACTCTTTACAAGCGTGTGGTCGGCCAAGTAAATACAATGAAAGATGAAAATAAATTATTCCGCTTTGCTTGGCTCTCTTCTTAAAAGGAAAATTCTGTGATCTAAAATTCGGGAGAAGGTTTAGTAAAAGAATTTTGGTTACTACCCACTACTAGCTAGGCAACCTGTCACGTACTAAAACCATTACCCGCAACTCTCACAAATTTTCTAGCTCCCATTCAACTGAGTCAAATGGTTCCCACATAAATTAAGTTGTCACAAGACAATTAATCTGCGCTTGCTAGAAAGTAGTCGCGTTTAATATTTCCTTTGGAAAATATTAATGCGCTAACACAAATATCAAACATACCATCAATTATATACATTCACAGCAGTGCTAAGGTAGACTACTACGAAACATAGATGTTAGTAGCAAACATGTAGCATTCAGAAAATCATGAAAGCGATTTTCATTTTCAAATTTAGTACGTATCAAAATAATTCAAACGACAAACATTGTGGCTTATACTTAGAACCACTAATACTTCAAGGATCACATATATGCAATAATGCTAATAACGTCTCCTATGAACTATCTCTATTCCAAATCTCACTTTGTGCATAACACCTCATTGATGTGTTCCCTGAGATAAATTCTTCACCGCTAAGCTCTTTCCTTTGCTTAATGGGAAGACACGTCCTCTGCCTGGAATCTGAGGCATCCAATTCCTCTGATCCATCTCGACTTATCTACCAAAACAGAACAACCATTCGTTTTGGAGGTATTGGATTTCCACGAGATTTCTCAACCTAATAAAATCCCACAATAGGTTTGGTGCGTCTCGACACGTTGTTTCAATTAAGGAACAATGTCAAACAATTACAAGTAGAGTTAATCCACTTGAGGAACAATCACACAAGCATAGTTTGACTCCCAACAAAACACATGTTGACTCCCAACAAAGCTAACTTCTATCCTCCAGGCACTTGACCAGCTATAGTTTGCCCGGCTCACGGTCAGGTTAGAACCAATCGCTCTGATACCACTATTGTAACGACCCGATTTCGAGCGCTACTAAGTCGATATCTTGACAATTGTTTACGTATTTACGAAAGGTGAAATACTACGCCTTGCACGTTTTCCAAAAATGTGGTTCTATATTTTATTTTTTTAAACTTCTTTTCAAAAGTGACTGGTCCGAGTATTGCATGACTTTAGAAACATGGCGGAATTATTTAAAAACACTACCTAACCACATTCAATTATTTCATCAATTCACGCCTAACAATACATGTCTGAAACATAACGTATATTTATTACAATACTGAACAACGATGATTATTCTATAGCTGGCCGGCACAATACGTTCCCTACTAGACTACCAAAGACTCTACATACAATCAAGCTAGTTAACCATCTACAAATGTTTCTTCCTGCAGCCTAATCCTTCTGCTTGTTCCGCCATCCGGGTTACAATCATTAATTGAGAACCACCGGCAAGGGTCAACTTCTCAGCGGATCATGATAAACCAAAGCATAAAGCAATAAGCAACCACATTTTATACAATTCCACAGTATTAAGCAAACAACAATGCATATCATTCACGTAACGTGACTCAACTCTCACTCTAGACTCGACTCGACTCACTACTCATTTTCTCGACTCGACAATTATTCCAGGAAGCGACGCAGATCCATCAACCGACATACCGGTAGTAGCCTTGGGATCTTTCGCTTCTCCCTAGATATGCACGATCTGGTTCCTATTGCGACGCCTAGTCAATCTCCCGTAAACAAAAGGGGACCTAGCACCCTTAGTTATCCGGGTCACGGCTCAAAAACGTCATAACGACTCGCCTAGCTCTCTCACTCGATGAACAACTCTCCGCTTACAATATTCAAAGAGTGACGCATAAAATTACTTGACCGCATATCAAATAAAGAGAGCATGCTTAACATGAAGAAAACGCAATTCGACATTTTAAGCAATAAAAACACCCTGCATGCAGAAACGCAATTCAACAAAGAACACGCAATTAAATGGCATATATTCAATCTCATATCAAATAATGCATAACTCAATCATATCACAACATTACATGCTTGACACGCAAATCAAGGAATCCATCCCTCTGCAACTCAATGGAATTAACAGAGAGGTACAAACAAGTGGGGGGTTGGGTTCAGCAGACCAACCACAAAGTTTTCACCCACGAATGACGCGGAATATGTTCGACCACACGACAACAATAAACGAAGGGGTTCGAGACCCTAACTTCGAACTCGTAGAGTTCTCAGACTTCTTCGTATTTAAATAAAGCAATTTAAATAACAAACAATAGCTTAAGCATATCCAAAGTTGTCCTTACACAGGGACATAAAAAAATAAAGCTTCAATAATGTCTAAGAGTTGCCCTTACCGAACTCCAAGATGCGCCAGATTCACGTATTCCTCGATTTTACGCCTTTATGCGATCCGGGATTACTCGAGCCTAACACCACAACAACTTAGTAAAATTCTATAATTTCTAAACTAGCTTAAGCTCTCAAGCCTAACCCTTTTTCTAACCAAAAGCAAGCATTTAAACTACTAGATAATTGAAAAGGATAAGATCTTTGATAATAAAGAGTTTTCTTGCATTTTAAGTAACATCAAACCATTTTCATAAGTTTTCAAAACCTTAGCACATAATTTAACATAAGACCTCATGCTTCTCATGTTTTAAGAATAGGAAAAATTCTAAAACAACATGTTACACATACTTACACAAAACTATAACCTAAATCATGTCATAATCATGTTAGAAATTTACATAACCTCTTGATCAATTCCTACATGTCATTCTAGTCCCTCAAGAACCAAATCTTGCATAAACATCAACTAACACCCATGCTACTACATGCATATTCATTCCAACAACCTTAAAATTAACCAAAAACATATCATTTAACAATTGAATATATGATTCTACAACATAAACCCTTATTTCCACAATTTAAAGAAGAGATTTAAACCATAAAACAACTAGTTAACAAAGTTGACTCCAACTTACTCCCCCAAATTAAAGAATAGGGCTAAACCCTTAAACAACAAGTTTAGCATGCCAAATTAAAAACTATTTCTTAAACAAGCATCAAACAACTTCAAATAGCTCAAATAAACAATGACAATTTCACAACCCAAGCCTAATCAAGTCTAAAAATACCCTACAACATTTCAAGAGTCCACAATCTTCAAATAAATTACCTAATCATGCTTCTAATCCAAAATTATCCATTACAACAACAAGAACAACACCTAGCAAGATAAAAACAACACATAATTGCAAGATTGTTCATCATGTGTCATTCTTTACACCTAAAATAAGTGTCTTAGAGCCCAAACTCATACCAATAGGCTAGCTCGTGTCGAGCCAATTCGAGAATCCAATTCATACATTTTAGCAAACATAATAATCACATAAATAATCCGAGTGAGGCTCGATGGAGCTCACAATGTAACAAACATCAAACATTGGTTTAGGGGTTGGGGCAGCCGCCCAACCCTATTTCAATCAATCCCCATACAAGACCATTCAAGATGACTAATAAGTCGATTATCGAACTAATAAAATTAATAATAAAACCTAGTACACTCTAAGGGAGGTTTTGGAGGAATTCTATGGTACCTGAGTAATCCCAAGTTAGGGATTTCAATTCCAAAAATCCCCAAATCCTAGACATCCTCCATTGAAGCTCCATCCAAGTTCTTCACATCCATCTTCTTCTTCTTCAATCTCTCGATTTCTCTCTGATTCGGCCCCTTTCCTTCTCTTTCTCTCTCTCAAGCTGTATCTCTCCCTTTCTCGCTCTCGGCTTCAACCTTCTCGGCCGTGTTCTGCTTCTTCCTGCTCCTCCGGCGCGATGGTGCGCCGTCCCACGTCCAGGCCATGGTGGCGTCTCCCCCTTTCTTCCCTTCTTCCTCCTCTTTCTCGGTCATCTCCTCTCCTCTTCCTTCTTCTTCTTTCTTTCTTCTTCTCCCCTGCTCCTCGTTTTCCTTTTCTTTTCTTCTTTCGTTTCCCTGTTCTTCATTCTCCCTTCTTTTTTTTTTTCTTCCAGCTATTGCTTACTTCTCACGCTGGGGGAGTAAATAGAGGGTGTAGGAGGGTGCTATGGTGGGGAAGATATAAGTGTAGTGTACGGTAGGACAACAGACATATATTTAATAAAATAACCTAGTAACCCCTATTTACATATCATAAATAATAAAAACCATATAATACACTCAAAAATATTCACAAGCAGTTATGATTCGATTTTCATCGAAATCGGAGTTCATTTTAAATTTTAATGCGGATAAAAATAACCCGGCAATTCAAAACGCGGTGAAACTTCGTTAGAGTTTTCCGACGATTTTCGAATCATGAATTAATATTAAATATTAATTCTTAAATTTAATTTCATCTTGATTTAATTCAATCAATTTCTTAGTCAACAAAAATACGCGTTACACGCGTCTGCCAAAACTTATAATAAATATAATTGATGAATTCTCTTTAAAAGCAAAGATCGTCTACGTCAATTAATTCGAATTGACATCATGAATAATAATTATTTATAATAAATAAATTATTTAAAATGAGTCAAAATAATTCCACGTACTCTCAGTAAATCATTGAGGTGATCAATCTCTATGACTTATCTTCAAGTATTCAGGATTTTACCGTTAAAATTACTTTTCTTAAAAATTGGGATGTTATAACTAACATATGCCTGAAAGGCATGTTTCAAAGAATAGTTTACCCATATAACTTAATTCGAAACAATAAATTACAAACTTGAAAAGTAACACATTAAACACAACTTAAGCACTTTCAAGTTCCAAAATCTTAACACCTATTCGTCAAGAATTCAAGCAAGTTAATAACTAAATTTCTTTTCAAAAATATCACTAGGCCTCATGGCCTCTACCTTTTTCTTTTCCAAAATATTAGCAAAACTTTTCTTTCCATAACAATAGCCATTCCAAATCCACTTCAACATGTTACAGGTATTAAAACAACAACCCATATCTAAGACATACTCATGCTCTTTCAAAGCTTTGTTTCTAAAACAATTACTACAACAATGAAATACCATTTCCATAGCCTTTTCTTTCAAAAACAATTTATTTTCAAGACTAGTTCATAAAGCTTTATAGGCCACTTACTCAAAATTAGTTCCAAGAATAAGAGTTCAATCAATTTGTCCAATTCCAAAAATCCTTTTAGTCATACCATAGGAATGCTAAAAATTAAAGAACACTTAATTCATGCCATCACCATGTCAAGAATTTAAAGAACAAGGGATCATTTCCTTACATGTTATTCTAACCTCCAAAAACCAAATTATGCATAAAACACAAACTAACACTTAAGCTAATTCATGCAAATCTATTCCAACAACTTTAAAATCAACTTTAACATGTTATTCAACACTTATACACAAAATCAAACATCACATCCTCATGTTCTTCATGGTTCAAGAATAGGCAAGGTTCTAAAACTTTCATGTTACATATGCTTAATTTAAACTATAACTTAAATCAACATCAAACCACTTCCAATAACACACTTTGGAAATCAATTAGTTGATTCCACAAGGATCACATCATTTCCCCCCTTTCTCACCACTTAGGGTTTCGCCCTAAGGCTTTAAAGAAAGGATGGATGATGTCTCATCTCCTATTAATCATCAACCAACATCAAACAACCACACAAATCATCAATTAATTACAACTAAAACAACAATTCAACAAACACAAGGGGGGTTGTTTGGGGTGCTGTTTTAGGGCTTGAATGGGGTGGAAAAATTCTATTTTCATGCCCAAATAAATGCTAAGAGTGATAGCTAACACAAAGAAGAACATAACCTAGCAAGGAATCAAGTATTGGAAGCAAAATCAAGATGGAAAAAGGGGGAGAAAATCGCGACCAAAACAGAAAAATGGGGGAAAGAAAAACTGATTTTCCTTACTTTAGATGATGATGAGGATGAGGAACTAGATAGAGGAGAAGATTTGGAGCAACTTTGATGAAGAAAGTAAGACCAAAATCTCAAGGGTTTGGAAGTTGTTGGTTATGGAAACTTGAAACCCATTCTTTCTCTAGAGGTGGAAGAAGAAGGAGATGAATAGAGAAATGAGGGAGGGAGTCACGAGATTTGGGAGCTGAATGGGGGTCTTCCATTCTTTTATTCACTTAGCAATAAATAAACAATTAATTAGTACTAATAAAAATAAGTAAAAGTGATAGTTTTTGAATTAAACCACACACTTAGTGACACCTGACTCACTTTATTAGATGCTAATCCCATCACTCACACTACTCATCTAATCTCACCTCTCTCAAGGTTACCCTCTAATCTAGAGTCTTAAAATCTAAAAGCACGGCGATGAGAAATCGAAAAGCCGATTAATTTCTCGCCAGAGAAAGCCCAGAAATTAATTCGCGAGAAATTAATTCTCCGCGTGATAATATTATTTCATAAATAATAAAAATAATATCAAACATACAAAAATAGTCACAACAAGTTACGATTCGATTTTCATCGAAATCGGGGCTCATTTTAAATTTTATTTATGGCAGAAACTGCCCGGCGATTTGAAACGCGCCGAAACTTCGTTAGAATTTTTCGACGATCTTCAAACCGTGAGTCAATATAAAAATATTAATTCTTAATTATATTAGCTCTTGATTTAATTAAATTACTTACTTAGGGAACAAGCAACTACTTTATTAAAGCATAATTACGACAAAAATACAATATTACCGCTAATTAACGTATCGTAAAAATACGCGTGTTACAGTACTCCCCCTCTAAAAAAAGTTTCGTCCTCGAAACTGCAGATAAGTTACTTACCGTGAAAAAGTTCTGGATACTGATTCTTCATCTTCTCTTCCAGCTCCCACGTTGCATCTCCAGTCTTCTGATCCCACACGACCTTGACAAGCTGGATCTCTTTGTTCCGTAGCTGCTTAGCTTTCCGATCAACGATCCTTGCTGGTGATGCTTCAAAAGATAGATCGTCCTTCAGTTGAATCATATCCGGTTCGATAACATGAGAAGGGTCGGAAATATATTTCCGCAACTGTGAGACGTGAAAGACGTCATGAATGTTTGACAAAAAGGGTGGCAAAGCAATCTGGTATGCCACGGGGCCAATACGACGAAGAATCTGGTAAGGTCCAATAAATTTGGGAGTAAGTTTCTTGGATTTGATCGCTCGACCAACTCCGGTGGTAGGGGTAATTCGAAGAAATACATGTTCTCCTTCTTCGAACTCTAACAGTCGGCGACCTCGATATGCATAACTCTTCTGTTGGCTCTGAGACGCTCGCATCCTATCCCTGATCAAATGGATCTTCTCAGTAGTCTGCTGGATCATGTCTGGTCCCACAACAGAACTCTCGCCATCCTGGTACAAACAAAGAGGCGTCTGACACTTACGTCCATACAGTGCTTCATAAGGTGCCGTCCCAATGCTCGCATGAAAACTGTTGTTGTAGGTGAGCTCCACCAGTGGTAAGACATCATCCCAACTTCCTCGATGATCTAACATACATGCTCGTAGCAAATTTTCAAGCGATTGAATCGTTCTCTCAATCTGACCGTCGGTTTGGGGGTGATATGCTGAGCTAAGCTTGAGTTTGGTTCCCATCGCTTCTTGCAGTTCTCTCTAAAAGTGAGACGTGAACTTCGGATCTCGGTCTAAAACAATGGAAGAAGGCACGCCGTGAAGTCGTACAATCTCTGTGATGTAGATCTCCGTTAGCTTCTCCATGTTGTATGTCGATCTTACTGGCAAGAAATGTGCGGATTTGGTCAATCGATCGACGATTACCCAAATCGAATCATTCTTCTTCCGCGTCTTCGGCAATCCTACAACGAAATCCATGGAAATGCTGTCCCACTTCCATACTGGTACGTCGAGCGGTTGTAACATCCCGGCCGGTCGCTGGTGTTCTACCTTCGCTTTTTGACAAGTCAAACATGAAGCTACATACTCAGCCACTTGTTTCTTCATTCCGGGCCACCAAAAGTGCTTCTTCAAGTCTTGATACATCTTCGTAACTCCCGGATGAATACTCAATCTGCTCTTATGTGCTTTGTCAAGAATCAGCTTCTTCAGCTCCGCTACGTTCGGTACACACACTCGCCCATTACACCTCAAGATGTTGTCTGCCCCGATCTTGAACTCTGTTGCCTTCCCTTGCGCTATCAGCTCTACCTTCTCCTGTAGTAGCTTGTCATGGGCCTGTTGGTCTCTGATCTCGTCCAACAATCCGTTAGAAATGGTGAGCATACCAAACTTTAGCTTCCCCGGTGAAACTTCCACACTCAACTTCAAATCTCGAAACCTCTCGAGCATCTCCAACTCCTTGATCATCATTACTGAAGCTAAAACGCTCTTTCTACTCAACGCATCTGCTACCACGTTCGCCTTCCCTGGATGATACTCCAACATGAAGTCGTAATCTTTCAAAAATTCTGTCCATCTTCGCTGTCGCATGTTGAGATCTTTCTGATCGAACAGGTACTTCAAGCTCTTGTGATCGAAAAGCTGAGCGTGCTCCGTAAAGGTAGTGCCTCCAAATCTTTAGCGCCAAAAACCATCGCGGCAAGCTCCAAATCGTGAGTAGGGTAGTTCCTCTCGTGAATCTTGAGTGTCTTGAAGCATACGCTACAACCTTCTGATGTTGCATTAGCACGCATCCCAAGCCTTGATCTGACTCATCACAATAAACCTCGTAAGGCTCTTCAGGTTCAGGCAGAATCAATACCGTGCCGTTGTCAAAAGCTCCTTCAACCTCTGAAAACTGGATTCGCACTCTTCAGTCCAAGCAAAAGGCTGGTCCTTCCTCGTAAGTCGTGTAAGTGGCGCGACAATCTTCGAGAATCCCTCGATAAATCTTCGGTAATAGCCTGCTAAGCCTACAAAACTTCTGATATCAGTGACAGTCTTCGGCTGTTCCCAAGCTAACACAGCTTCAATCTTCGCTGGATCCTTCCTTCTTTAGTTATCACATGCCCGAGAAAGTTCACCTTTTCAAGCCAGAATTCACACTTGGATAAGTTCACATAAAGCCGTTTTTCATGCAATATCTACAGTACTCGGCGTAGGTGCTCTTCGTGCTCTTCTCTGCTCTTTGAGTAGATCAAGATGTCGTCGATGAACACTACTACAAACTGGTCCAGAAACGAGTGGAAAATCCGGTTCATGTAATCCATAAACACTGCGGCGCATTCGTCACTCCAAACGGCATCACCAAGTACTTGTAATGACCGTATTTGGTCCTGAAAGCGGTCTTGGGAATATCCTCTTCCCTCACTCGTATCTGATGGTAGCCTGACTTCAAGTCAATCTTGGAAAATATCGCAGCTCCGCGAATTTGATCCATCAAGTCGTCGATACGCGGTAAAGGATATCGGTTCTTCATAGTAGCCTTGTTTAGTTGACGATAGTCCACGCACAATCTGGATCGTCCATCCTTCTTCTTGACCAATAACACTGGTGCTCCCCATGGCGACACGCTCGGTCGTATGAACTGTTTCGACTCCAAATGATCAATCTGAGATTTCAGCTCCTTCATCTCGGCTGGAGACATCCTGTAGGGTGCTATTGAAATAGGTCCTGTCCCTGGAATCAAGTCGATGGAAAACTCAATCTCTCTCACCGGCGGTAACCCTGGTACGTCTTCTGGAAAAATGTCAATGAAGTCACGCACCACAGGAATATTCTTCACTTCGATCTCCTGGGAAACTTCTGTACTAGCCAGATACATGTATTCTCTAGCTCCCTCTTTCAAGGAAACTCTGATATGTTCGGTAGAAAGATAATTAGAAACTCCAAGGTCTGGAAGAATTATAGTTTTACGGGCACAGTCCAAGAGGACATGGTGGTGTGACAACCAATCCATCCCGAGAATGACATCTAAACCCTTAAGAGGTAAACAGACCAAATTGACCACAAAACTTCTACTTTGAATAACCACTACACAATTAAGGCATGCAGTGTTGGTGACTAAGGTTTTAGCAGCTGGAGTAGTAACTACTAATTTGAACGGTAAAGCAGTCACAGACAATTTTAAGCGGTCCACACAATCAGAGGAAATAAATGAATGGGTTGCGCCCGAATCGAAAAGAACGGTTAGGGGTTTACCCTCAATCTCACATTCACCCTGGATCAGATCATCAGATTGCTCCGCTTCTTCTCCTGTAACACCTGAGGACGAGATCGACATCGTATTAGGACGACGTATCGAGACCTCGACCAAGACCTTGTGTCGAGATCCCGTGCCAAGATCGTTTGCCGAGATCATTTGTCGAGCTGATGAGACCACGTGCACTAGCTGCTGAGCTGAGGAGGTCGGGTGTCGAGTTGATGAAGTGGCGTACCGAGTTGAGGAGGCCGTGTTTACGAACTCGTGTTAGAGCCTCGTGCGTTTGCACGAGCACCCTTGTCGACATCGTGTCGAGATGACACCTCGTATTCTTTCGAACGTTATTCAGCGTTATTATTATATTGTTTGTAATTATTACATTGTCGGCTTGCCGTTGACCGACAGAGTAGAAGGTAATTATGAGAGGAACGATTAAACGGGTAGATGATTGATGGGATTGGCATCTTATAGCTGGAGTTACGATTATGCCCTTCCAAATTGTATTCACGATCGGTTTTCTCTCAAACACTCATTTCTCTTTTCTTCTTTCTTCTTCCTTCCTTCTGCTCTGTGTTTCGTTGTTTTCTTCAAAAACTTCCATCGACGAAACCGTGAGTTCCATCGAGATTCTGCACAAGCTTTCTTCATCAATCTTGTTCATCATCATCTTCTCGACATATCTCGCCTGCTCGATCACCATTGAGGTATGAAGAACAGATTTTTCTTTTTCTCTGTGCTACTGTTTAGCGCTATTTCTTCTTCCATTTTTAGCCAGTTTTATGCTTCCAAATCATGTCAAACTGGTGGGTTTTCTTCTTCACAATATTACCTATCTTTCTAACCGATTAATTGGGCTTGTAAAACAAATTTCTTTCTCTGATTTCTGCAATCGGCAGTGCCCAGAAACCCCCATTTTTGGTTCGTTTTGATTTTTTTTGTTTTTCATTCGTTGCTTCTGGTTATTGTTGTTGTCGATCTATCTGTTGAAGCATCAGATAACTTTTTCATGAACTTTGATCGAAATCCCTAACTTTGAGTTAGAGGAAAAATATATTTCAAGTTCTTGAGTTTTATATTTTCTGGGTTGTGGTTAAGTTTGGGATGAGAGCTAGATGTATTAGAACCCATGGATCGATCTGAGTTATATTTGTTTTAGGAAGTCTGATTCCCGAGATCGAGTGATTTCCGAATCGAGGTGTACGGGAAAGCGAATCCAAGGACGCCAGGCAATGAATCCGTGATCGAGGATCAGACGTGTCGAGGTCGACTGAGAAGTGTACGTGTCGAGGTCGATTGAGGACGGTACGTGTCGAAGTCGTTGTCGAGCTCGTTGAAGACAGCCGTGTCGAGATCGAGTAAGAGAAGTCGTTGTCGAGTTCATTTGAAGACAGCTGTGTCGAAGTCGTTGTCGAGCAGCATTAACTTGGAGTTCGGTAAGGGCAACTTCTAGATATCGCTAAGACTTTATTTTTATTGTTATATTTATGTATGGACTCCTTAATTGATGTCGAGATTGGAATGTTGTGATATGATTGAGTTTTTGCATGTATTTGATATGTGATTGAATATATGTTGTGAATGGTGTATTCTTTGTCGAAGCGCGTTTCTTCATGCGAGAATGTTTTATTGCTTAAATGTCGAATTGTGTTTTCTTCATGTTAAGCATGCTCTCTTTATTTGATATGTGATCAAGTAAGTTGTGTTACTCTTTGACATGCGGCGAGCTAATCATCGAAAGTGAGAGAGAGCTAGGAGTCGTATGGCGTTTTGAGCCTGACCCGGATAATCGAGGGTGCTAGGTCCCCTTTTTGTTTATGGTGGATTGGCTGGCGTCGCATTATCGGTTTGGGGTTGGACCTGCCGATTAATGCATGGTATCGGTTTGGGGTTGGACTGCCAGTTTACCTATTACGTCGGTTTGGGGATGGACCCGCCGATATATTCTAATAAGAGTTGTGTCGAGTCTAGAGTGAGATGGTCGAGTCACGTGTGGTGATTGAGATATATTATTGTGTTGCTTAATTCTTTATGTCGAGCTTATCTTGAATTGTCGAGAAGTTGACCTTTCCGTGGTGCCTTCAATCCATGACGGTTACCCAGGCGATGTCGAGCGCGCAGGAACTCGGCGATAGATGATGCCGAGGAGGAGCTCGACGAGGACCCAGTGGCGACCTCTATCTGTCGTGATTGTTTGTTTGTTGGATGTTTGTTTTTTTGAGGACCGTTTTCTTTTGTGTTCGAGGTCGTGACCAGTTTAGGCGATGTTGTTTTGTTGCTTACTGAGGTAGACTGGTGGTCTTACTTTTGGAGCAAACCTGCGGGAGTTCCGCTAAGTACCCCAGGTATGATTGCTCTTTTGAAGTCGTCGTACCTTAGGTGTATTTTCTTTGCACATTTGCTACTCAGTATTTTGTATACATTATTATTTCGAGTGATATATATATGTATGTTATGCATGTATGTTTTATTAGAATTTAAGTCTTGTGTCTTAGTTGCACCATGTTTCAAAAGTCAAATTACTCGATGTGCAATGCAGTTGGTTTTATAAAAAAATAAAAAAATATATCGTATTTTTAAAAGGCACAAGAGTTTTGTTTTTAAAACACATCTCATATAGGTTTATGTTGAGCTTGGTGTGTTGAGCTCGGGAACTCGGGCTCGGTATATTGAGCTTCTCAGAGCGGTCCTAAAGCAGTCGTTACATTGTTGGTATCGAGCGATTCGGTTCGACCGAGCCGTGCATAGGAATTTGACCGTCACCGTGTCGGGTTATGTGTTGGGTACCTAGTTGTATTATGTTGATTCTTTGTTTGATTAAGTGAAGCACTTATTGCTTGAAAATTGTTTGAACTGTTTCTTGATTGAAGCGGTGTGTTTTAACACATCCTTGTTGTGAGATTCGGCGGGGTTTTGAACTTTGTGGAATCTAATGCCATCTCAGAGGAATACGACATCTGCAACCGAGGACGGCGACATGGAACGAGCAATTCAAGCTATGACCGAGATGGCGGGAGCCATGGCTCAACAATCAGGCGCTGCAACGCAACAGGCGAACGCGATGGCTCAGCCAGACGGCGGCGTTAACTCAGCCAGAACTTGCGACAGCGACAGAACGAGCGAATCTTTGAAGCGAGAGGATTAGCAGACTTCAGGAAGCATGATCCACCGAAGTTCTACGGTGAGCCAAATCCGGATAAAGCTGATCTTTGGATGCAAGAGATCGAGAAGATCTTTGAGGCACTTCATTGCCCGGACAACGTGAAGGTCGACTATGCCACCTACTTACTGCTAGGAGACGCGAGTATTGGTGGAGAGGAGTAAGCAAACATTTATAGCGTAACATCGCGAGATGACCCGGGAGCTTTTTCGTGAAAGGTTCTTGGACAAGTACTTCCGGATCTTGCACGAGCCGAGAAGGAGCAGGAATTTCTTCAATCAGCAAGGCAACTCGGCGGTGTCCGATTATGCGCCAAGTTCGAGTCGTTGGCGAGGTATTTCAGTCCATTTCGTGATCGAGTTGACTGAGATGGTTAAGTGAGAGATTCCAACGGGATTGAGATTCGACATTCAAGTCGATGAGTGTCGTTGAGGATCGAAATCTCCAAGAGTCGATTGATCGATGTGTCGAGGTAGAAGGAGTAAGGAGCCACAAGAAGAAGACTGCTGTGGGCGGACGGTGAGACCCCGAGTGCGGGGCGAGATTTGCACGCAAAGGAAACAACCGCAGAAGAAGCCGTCTGACCGACCTCGAGGGAACGACAACAGGGACGATGTCGTCCGATGACCCAGTACCGAGAAGCGGAGGCAGACCGATGTCGAGGTGACTTGTTTCCGCTGTGGAAAGAGCGGGACATTACGCCAATAATCGTACTCGTAAGGAGGGGTGTGCTACAACCGCAAGAAGCCAGGGCATTTTGCCAAGGATTGTCCTACACCTAAAGTCGAACCGACTATGCTTGCGGTAGAGCCAAAGGAAGCGTCAAGTGGCTAAAGGCAAAGTTTTCTGCATGAGTGGCGAGGAAGCGGTCGAGTGATGATCTTATCCAAGGTGAATGTGAGATCGAGGGTAAATCCTTATCCGTTCTTTTTATTCGGTGCAACCCATTCCTTTATTTCTTCGATTGTGTGAACCATTTGAACTTGATCGTGATCGCTTTACCGTTTAAATTAGTAGTTACAACCCCAACCGCTAAAACCTTAGTCACAAACACCGCATGTCTTAATTGTGTAGTGATTATTGAGTAGAAAGTTTGTGGTCAATTTGGTTTGTTTGCCTCTTAAGAGGCTTAGATGTCATTCTCGGGATGGATTGGTTGTCATACCACCATGTCCTTTGGACTGTGTGCCCGTAAAGCGTAATTTTTCCGGACCTTGGAGTCTCGATTATCTTTCTGCCGAACGTATTGGAGTTTCTTTGAAAGAAGGAACTAGGGAATACATGTATCTAGCTAGTTCGGAAGTTTTCCAGATCGGCGTGAAGAATGTTCCGGTGGTGTGTGACTTTGAGGACGTTTTTGAAGACGTGCGGGGTTACCACCGACGAGAGGTCGAAGTTCTCCATCGACTGATTCCAGGAGCAGACCGATTTCCAAAGCGCCATACAGGATGTCTCCTACCAAGATGAAAGAATCAAGTCCCGGATCGAACACTTGGAGTCGAAGCAATTCATACGACCGAGCGTGTCACCGTGGGGAGCTCCAAAGGTTGTTGGTTAAGAAGAAGGATGGACGATCAAGACTGTCCGGGGATTATCGTGAGCTCAACAAGGTTACCGTGAAGAACCGTTATCCGTTACCACGTATTGATGACTTGATGGATCAACTTCGTGCAGCGGCGATCTTTTCCAAGATAGAGTTGATGTCGGGCTACCATCGATTCGCGTGAAGGAGGAAGATGTCGCCAAAACGACTTTCAGACTAGATACGGTCACTACGAGTACTTGGTGATGCCGCTTGGAGTGACGAATCGCCACCGTGTTTATGGACTACATGAACAAGATTTTCCATTCGCTTTGGATCAGTTCGTTGTAGTGTTCATGGACGACATACTGATTTACTCGAGGAACCGAGAAGAACACGCAGAACACCTATGTCGAGTACTACAGATATTACGAGATAAGCAACTCTATGCCAACCTGTCGAAGTGTGAATTTTGGCTTGAAGAGGTGAATTTTCTTGGTCACGTGATTTCCAAAGAAGGGATAGTGTGGATCCAACTAAGATTGAAGTCGTGCTAGCGTGGGAACAAATGAAGGCGATTCTGAGATCAGAGTTTTGTCGGCTTGAAGCGTGCTATTACCGAAGATTCATTGAAGGTTTCGAAGATTGTCGCGCCTCTTACACGATCGACGAGGAAGGATCAACCTTTGCTTGACCGAGGAGTGTGAAGCTAGTTTTCAACGATCAAGGAGCTTTTGACGGCAATACCAGGCCGATTTTTCCTCAACCCGAAAAGCCTTTCGAGGTGTATTGTGATCGTCACACCAGGGATTGGGATGCGTCTTTGATGCAACATCGGAAGGTGGTCGCGTATGCTTCAAGACGACTTAAGATTCACGAGAGGAACTACCCTACTCACGACTTGGAGTCGGCGTGATGGTTTTTGGTGAAGATATGGAGGCACTACCTTTACGGAGCACTTCATCGCTTTCAGCGATCACAAGAGCTTGAAGTACCTGTTCGACCGTAAAGAGCTCAACATGCGTCGGCGTAGATGGACGTAATTTCAAGGACTACGACTTTATGTTGGAATACCATCCCTAAGGCTAACGTAGTAGCGGATGCGTTGAGCAGAAGAGCGTTTAACCTCGGTAATGATGATCAAGGAGTTGGAGATGCTCGAAGTTCCGAGATTTGAAGTTGAGTGTCGAAGTTTCACCGGGAAGCTGAGATTTGGTATGCTTACCATCTCTAACAGTTGTTGGGCGAGATCCGAGACCAGCAAGTTCATGACGAGCTTCGCAAGAGAAGATTCGATTGATAAGCGCAAGTGGAAGCGCGATGCACTTCAGGTCGGGGCGGGCGACATCTTGAGGTGCAATGGCCGAGTGTGCGTACTAACGTATCCGAGCAGAAAGTTGATTCTCGACGAAGCGCATAAGGGCAACTTTAGTATTCATCCCAGAGTTACGAAGATGTATCAAGACTTGAAGAAGCATTTTTGGTGGTCGGAATGAAGAAGCAAGTGGCCGAGCACGTAACCGTGTTTGGCGTGTCGAAGCGAAGGTGGAGCACCAACGACCTGCGGGAATGCTACAATCGCTGACGTGCGGTATGGAAATGGGACAAGATTTCCATGGACTTTGTTGTAGGTTTGCGAAGACGCAGAAGAAGAATGATTCGATTTGGGTGATCGTCGACCGATTGACCAAATCTGCTCATTTCTTGCCGGTGGTCGACATACAACGTGGAAAAGCTGACCGAGATCTACATCGCGAGATAATGCGACTTCATGGAATACCCTCTTGATCGTGTCGGACCGAGATCCGGTTCACGTCTCATTTTTGAGGGAATTGCAAGGAGCGATGGGAACCGAGCTCGAGGCTTAGCTCGGCATATCATCCACAGATCGACGGCCGATCGAGAGAACGATCCAATCGCTTGAAGATTTGTTGCGAGCTTATGCGTTAGATCACCGAGGAAGTTGGGACGACGCCTTACCATTGGTGGAGTTCACCTACAATAACGCTTTCCATGCGAGTATTGGAATGGCACCTTTTGAAGCGCCAGATGGGCCGGAAATGTCGACGCCTCTTTGTTGGTACCAGGATCGGCGAGCGAATCGTAGGACCAGATATGATCCAGCGGACTACCGAGAAGATCCGTTTGATCGAGAGATCGGATGCGAACATCTCAAAGTCGACGTAAGAGTTATGCGGACCAACGGCGTCGACCACTCGAGTTCGAGGAAGGAGAACATGTATTTCTTAGAGTCACCCCCACTCACCGAGTTGGTCGGCGATCAAATCCAAGAAACTTACCCTAAATTCATTGGACCTTACCGATTCTTCGTCGTATTGGTCGATGGCATATCGATTGCCTTACCACCATTCTTGTCGAACATCCACGACGTCTTCCACGTCTCACAATTGCGGAAGTATGTTTCGACCCTTCTCATGTCATCGAACCGGATGTGATTCAAGCGAAGGGCGACCTATCTTTTGAAGCGTTACCAGCGAGGATCGTTGATCGGAAAGCCAAGCGATTCGCGGAACAAAGAGATCCAACTTGTCAAAGTTGTGTGGGATCGAAGGACGGGAGATGCGACTTAGGGAGCTGGAGGAGAAGATGAAGACTCGATTACCACTGAACTTTTCTCGGAGGTAAGAATCTTATTTGCAATTTCGAGGACGAAATTTTTTAGAGGAGAGATTGTAACACCTGAGGACGAGATCGACATCGTATTAGGGCGGCGTATCGAGACCTCGACCAAGACCTTGTGTCGAGATCCCGTGCCAAGATCGTTCTTGAGATCATTTGTCGGTGATGAGACCACGTGCACTAGCTGCTGAGCTGAGGAGGTCGGGTGTCGAGTTGATGAAGTCGCGTACCGAGCTGAGGAGGCCGTGTTTACGAACTCGTGTTAGAGCCTCGTGCGTTTGCACGAGCACCCTTGTCGACATCGTGTCGAGATGACACCTCGTATTCTTTCGAACGTTATTCAGCGTTATTATTATATTGTTTGTAATTATTACATTGTCGGCTTGCCGTTGACCGACAGAGTAGAAGGTAATTATGAGAGGAACGATTAAACGGGTAGATGATTGATGGGATTGGCATCTTATAGCTGGAGTTACGATTATGCCCTTCCAGCTGTATTCACGATCGGTTTTCCCTCAAACACTCATTTCTCTTTTCTTCTTTCTTCTTCCTTCCTTCTGCTCTGTGTTTCGTTGTTTTCTTCAAAAACTTCCATCGACGAAACCGTGAGTTCCATCGAGATTCTGCACAAGCTTTCTTCATCAATCTTGTTCATCATCATCTTCTCGACATATCTCGCCTGCTCGATCACCATTGAGGTATGAAGAACAGATTTTTCTTTTTCTACGTACTCTTGTTTAGCGTTATTTCTTCTTCCATTTTTAGCCAGTTTTATGCTTCCAAATCATGTCAAACTGGTGGGTTTTCTTCTTCACAATATTACCTATCTTTCTAACCGATTAATTGGGCTTGTAAAACAAATTTCTTTCTCTGATTTACGCAATGTCGGTGCCGAAACCCCCATTTTTGGTTCGTTTTGTTTTTTTTGTTTTTCATTCGTTGCTTCTGGTTATTGTTGTTGTCGATCTATCTGTTGAAGCATCAGATAACTTTTTCATGAACTTTGATCGAAATCCCTAACTTTGTGTTAGAGGAAAAATATATTTCAAGTTCTTGAGTTTTATATTTTTACGGGTTGGGGTAAAGTTTGGGGTGAGAGGTAGTTGTTTTAGAACCCTTGGATCGATCTGAGTTATATTTGTTTTAGGAAGTCTGATTCCCGAGATCGAGTGATTTCCGAATCGAGGTGTGCGGAAAGCGAATCCAAGGGCGGAAGCGTAATCCGGATCGAGGATATGCGTGTCGAGGCCGACCGAGAAGTCTAGGCGTGGAGGTCGATTGAGGACGGTACGTGTCGAAGTCGTTGTCGAGCTCGTTGAAGACAGCCGTGTCGAGATCGAGTAAGAGAAGTCGTTGTCGAGTTCATTTGAAGACAGCTGTGTCGAAGTCGTTGTCGAGCAGCATTAACTTGGAGTTCGGTAAGGGCAACTTCTAGATATCGCTAAGACTTTATTTTTATTGTTATATTTATGTATGGACTCCTTAATTGATGTCGAGATTGGAATGTTGTGATATGATTGAGTTTTTGCATGTATTTGATATGTGATTGAATATATGTTGTGAATGGTGTATTGCTGTCGAAGTGCTGTTTCTTCATGCAGAATGTTTTATTGCTTAAATGTCGAATTGTGTTTTCTTCATGTTAAGCATGCTCTATTTATTTGATATGTGATCAAGTAAGTTGTGTTACTCTTTGACATGCGGCGAGCTAATCATCGAGTGAGAGAGCTAGGAGTCGTATGGCGTTTTGAGCCGACCCGGATAATCGAGGTGCTAGGTCCCCTTTTTGTTTATGGTGGATTGGCTAGGCGTCGCATTATCGGTTTGGGGTTGGACCTGTGATTAATGCATGGTATCGGTTTGGGGTTGGACTGCCGTTTACCTATTACGTCGGTTGGGGATGGACCTAGGCGATATTCGGAATAAGAGTTGTGTCGAGTCTAGAGTGAGATGGTCGAGTCACGTGTGGTGATTGAGATATATTATTGTGTTGCTTAATTCTTTATGTCGAGCTTATCTTGAATTGTCGAAGTTGACCCTTTCCGTGGTGCCTTCAATCCATGACGGTTACCCAGGCGATGTCGAGGCGCGAGGAACTTCGGCGATAGATGATGCCGAGGAGGAGCTCGACGAGGACCCGAGTGGCGACCTCTATCTGTCGTGATTGTTTGTTTGTTGGATGTTTGTTTTTGAGGACTGCCGTTTTTCTTTTGTGTTCGAGGTCGTGACCAGTTTAGGCGATGTTGTTTTGTTGCTCTGAGGGTAGGCGGTGGTCTTACTTTTGGAGCGACCTGCGTGGGAGTCTGGGAAGTACCCCAGGTATGATTGCTCTTTTGAAGTCGTCGTACCTTAGGTGTATTTTCTTTGCACATTTGCTACTCTGTATTTTGTATACATTATTATTTCGAGTGATATATATATGTATGTTATGCATGTATGTTTTATTAGAATTTAAGTCTTGTGTCTTAGTTGCACCATGTTTCGAAAAGCTGTAATTACTCTGATGTGCACGAGTTGGTTTTATAAAAAAAAAATATATATATATATATCGTATTTTTAAAAGGCACAAGAGTTTTGTTTTTAAAACACATCTCATATAGGTTTATGTTGAGCTTGGTGTGTTGAGCTCGGTAACTCGAGCTCGGTATATTGAGCTCGGTAGCGGTCCGGAAACGGGTCGTTACATCTCCACTCATGCAGAAGACTCTGCCTTTCGCTATCAGGCGCTTCCCTTTTGCCTTTGCCGCATGCACAGCCGGTTCAACTTTAGGTGCTCGATAGTCCCTAGCAAGGTGCCCCGGCTTCTTGCAGTTGAAGCAAGTGGTATCTCCTTCAATGCAGTTGTTCGCGTAGTGCCCCGACTTCCCACATCGATAACAGATCACATCAGTGCTAGCTTGACTCCCACCCCTTGCGTCCTGAGCCATTGGACGATACTGTCCTCTGTTGTTATTCCCCTGGGGTCGACTATAGGGCTTCTTCTGCTGTTGTTTCCTTTTCTGGTTCCGATCACTCTGCCTGATTGGCCCTCTAGAGTTGTTGCCTCCCAAATTGAGTCTCCGATTCTTCATGGTCTCCACTTCCCTACACTTCTCAACCAGTTGTTGAAATTGTCCAATTCCCAGCGGCAGCACTGAATCCTGAATGTCATAACGGAGTCCCTCCATGAACCGATGACATATATATCCTTCATCCACCGTCTGTCGGAAGAAAAGAAAGTACCGAGATAGTGACTCAAACTTCGCAGCATACTCGCCGATCGACATGTTGCCTTGTCGTACCTTTAGAAACTCATCTCCCTGCTTGGTCCTTGCACTAAGGGGAAAGTACTTAGCCAGAAACTTCTCCCGAAAAGATGCCCAAGTGATCTCCTGATGGTTTGCCTCCATCATCAGCCTAGTACTCCTCCACCAGTACTCCGCATCTCCTAAGAGCAGGTAAGTTGCGTAGTTCACCTTAACCTCAACTGGGCAACGTAGTACCTCGAAAATCTTCTCTACTTCCTGCAGCCATAGGTGTGCCATCTCCGGGTCAACCTCTCCATGGAACTTCGGAGGATCATGCCGACGAAAATCAACCAATCCCCTTGATTTGGCAGCTCGTGCCTCTCTCTCTTGCTTCTGTAGATCCCGTTGAGTCTTGGCGGCAGTCTGTTGGGCAACAACAGTCGCCATCTCAGTCATTGCTTGAATTGCTCGATCCATATTGGAATTCTCAGATTCTATCGTAGGGTCTCTGCGAGGAGGCATGGGATTCCTTCAAGGTCCAAAAACCTGTCAGAATCTCAAAATCAAAGGATGTGTTAAAACACACTGCTTCAATCAGGAAATAATTCATACAATTTTCAAGCAACAATTGCTTCACTCAATAAACAACAATCAATACAATACAACTATGTACCCGACACACAAAGCCCGACACAGTGACCAGCTCTAAATTCCTATGCACAGTTCGGTTAGGACCAAACTGCTCTGATACCACCTTTGTAACGACCCGTTTTCGGACCGCTACAAAACCGAAAAAAACCTATATGTGACGCGTTTTAAAAATGGTACTCTTGTGCCCTTTAGAAAAATGCGGTATTTTTTTTTTAAAACATCAATAATTCCCGCAGGCACACTCAGAGTAAATACAGCGTTTCGAAACACGGTGCAACTAGGACACAAGACTTAAATACTGATAAAACATACATGCATAAATACATAAGTCATATACACAGTATGTGCAAAATAATAGAGTAGAAAATATGCAAAGAAATACACCTATGGTATGATGACCCTCAAGAAAGCAATCACACCCTGGGGTACTCCCGGCAGACACCCACGCAGGGGGCTGCTCCAAAAGTGAAACCACCAGTCTACCCTGTAATAACAAAACATCACCCGGCCCAACTGGTCACAACCACTGTACACAAAAGACATACTACAGCCATCCCCAGAAAACATATAACAGACATAGTTAATCACGACAAATAAAGATCGTCGTCCAGATCCTCGAAGAGGTCCTCCTCACCATCATCCGCTATCGGGTTCCCTGCGCCCTCGCTATCACCTGGGTAACCACCATTTGTTGAAGGCACCACGGAAAAGGGTCAACTTCACAAACAATCAAAATAAACCAAAGCATAAAGCAGTAGGCAATCAACAGTGTATACAATTCACAAGCGCGACTCAAGACCCAAATCAAGACTCATTCTCTCAACACTTTCGCCATATACCGGAAGTAACGCGGATCCATCCACTGAATACCAGCCGTATCCTTGGGCTCTCTCCTCACCCTAGGACATTCAGCTCAGGTTCCATTAGCATTACGACGCCTAGCTATTCCCTATCGAACACCAGCCGTAGCCTTTTAGGGGATTCTAGCACCCTAGGTGAATCCACGCAAGCTCAAAAACGTCCCGGCAAAACTAACGTCTAGCCATTCCCTACCGAACACCAGCCGTAGCCTTTTACGGGATTCTTGCACCCTAGGTGAATCGGCTCAAGCTCAAAAACGTCCTAACGACTCAATGACTCGACCAACTCTCGCATTCCGATGAACAATTCGCATAATTATAACAATATAATTCAGTTCAACAGCATAAGCAACATAGCAATATAACTCAATCCATTAGAGATAAATAACATAAGCATCTCATCTCAAATAATCACACTTAGCAGCAACAGTCGACAATCAATATGGAATCCATCCCTCTGCAATTCGATGGAATTGACAGAGAGGCACAAACAAGTGGGGGGTTTGGGACAGCTGCCAACCACTTGTAGACAAGCCCACTAAATAATCAGTATATAACAAAAATAAAGCGAAGGGGTACAAGACCCCCACTTCGAACCCTTAGGTTCTCAGACTTCTTCACATGAACACTTGAAATTAAATTCGTATCTAAAACTTGCCCTTACACAAGGACATACAACACTAAAAGCCTACGATGTCTAGAAGTGCCCTTACTGAACTCCAAGCTACGCGTCCACGTGCTTCTCGATTTCCACACCGCACTGTCTCGGGTTACTCGAGCCTAACACATAAAACAACTTAGCGAAATTCTAAAAACTTAGTTCTACAATCTTAGGCACTCAAACTTAACCCTTTCCTAACTAACCCCTTTTACTAGAATTTAATTTAAAATACTAACATATGCCTGAAAGGCTTGTTTCAAAGAATATTTTACCCATATAACTTAATTCGAAACAATAAATTACAAACTTGAAAAGTAACACATTAAACACAACTTAAGCACTTTCAAGTTCCAAAATCTTAACACCTATTCGTCAAGAATTCAAACAAGTTAATAACTAAATTTCTTTTCAAAAATATCACTAGGCCTCATGGCCTCTACCTTTTTCTTTTCCAAAATATTAGCAAAACTTTTCTTTCCATAACAATAGCCATTCCAAATCCACTTCAACATGTTACAGGTATTAAAACAACACCCCATATCTAAGACATACTCATGCTCTTTCAAAGCTTTGTTTCTAAAACAATTACTACAACAATGAAATACCATTTCCATAGCCTTTTCTTTCAAAAACAATTTATTTTCAAGACTAGTTCATAAAGCTTTATAGGCCACTTACTCAAAATTAGTTCCAAGAATAAGAGTTCAATCAATTTGTCCAATTCCAAAAATCCTTTTAGTCATACCATAGGAATGCTAAAAATTAAAGAACACTTAATTCATGCCATCACCATGTCAAGAATTTAAAGAACAAGGGATCATTTCCTTACATGTTATTCTAACCTCCAAAAACCAAATTATGCATAAAACACAAACTAACACTTAAGCTAATTCATGCAAATCTATTCCAACAACTTTAAAATCAACTTTAACATGTTATTCAACACTTATACACAAAATCAAACATCACATCCTCATGTTCTTCATGTTCAAGAATAGGCAAGGTTCTAAAACTTTCATGTTACATATGCTTAATTTAAACTATAACTTAAATCAACATCAAACCACTTCCAATAACACACTTTGGAAATCAATTAGTTGATTCCACAAGGATCACATCATTTCCCCCCTTTCTCACCACTTAGGGTTTTGCCCTAAGGCTTTAAAGAAAGGATGGATGATGTCTCATCTCCTATTAATCATCAACCAACATCAAACAACCACACAAATCATCAATTAATTACAACTAAAACAACAATTCAACAAACACAAGGGGGCTGTTTGGGGCGCTGTTTTAGGGCTTGAATGGGGTGCAAAAATTCTATTTTCATGCCCAAATAAATGCTAAGAGTGATAGCTAACACAAAGAAGAACATAACCTAGCAAGGAATCAAGTATTGGAAGCAAAATCAAGATGGAAAAAGGGGGAGAAAATCGCGACCAAAACAGAAAAATGGGGGAAAGAAAAACTGATTTTCCTTACTTTAGATGATGATGAGGATGAGGAACTAGATAGAGGAGAAGATTTGGATCAACTTTGATGAAGAAAGTAAGACCAAAATCTCAAGGGTTTGGAAGTTGTTGGCTATGGAAACTTGAAACCCATTCTTTCTCTAGAGGTGGAAGAAGAAGGAGATGAATAGAGAAATGGGGGAGGGAGTCACGAGATTTGGGAGCTGAATGGGGGTCTCCCATTCTTTTATTCACTTAGCAATAAATAAACAATTAATTAGTACTAATAAAAATAAGTAAAGGTGATAGTTTTTGAATTAAACCACACACTTAGTGACACCTAACTCACTTTATTAGATGTTAATCCCATCACTCACACTACTCATCTAATCTCACCCCTCTCAAGGTTACCCTCTAATCTAGAGTCTTAAAATCTAAAAGCACGGCGACGAGAAACCGAAAAGCCGATTAATTTCTCGCCGGAGAAAGCCCAGAAATTAATTCGCGAGAAATTAATTCTCCGCGTGATAATATTATTTCATAAATAATAAAAATAATATCAAACATACAAAAATAGTCACAACAAGTTACGATTCGATTTTCATCGAAATCGGGGCTCATTTTAAATTTTATTTACGGCAGAAACTGTCCGGCGATTTGAAACGCGCCGAAACTTCGTTAGAATTTTTCGACGATCTTCAAACCGTGAGTCAATATAAAAATATTAATTCTTAATTATATTAGCTCTTGATTTAATTAAATCACTTACTTAGGGAACAAGCAACTGCTTTATTAAAGGATAATTACGACAAAAATACAATATTACCGCTAATTAACGTATCGTAAAAATACGTGTGTTACACCATACTCCCACTAACAATTCTCACCTACTCAAAAATGCTCTCTTGAATTAGCCTCACGGTCTCGGCGTCGCTCTAATTCGCTGTGTCAGGGTAGTCGCGTAATCAGTTGCTCGATCGGTGATAAATCACGTAATTTAAATTATCAAGATAAATTTAAGTCAACGCGCTCTAAAATATTCGCATATAAGAAATATGCTCACAAAATAATCACATAAATAATTGTTTTCATACAACAAAAGAAAAGAAATTTCTTCCCAAAGCCATCAATAAAACAATTTAAAACAACCCAAAATCAATAGCTTAAGTAATTTGAAATACTCACCCACAAGTTCTTCAAAAACCCACGATTTTATGACATTAAAAGAAAGGAAAAATTCTAAAAATCATTAACCACAAAATCAACAACATCACTTACAAATAATTATACACAATCACAATAACATCTATCGTAATACCAAAAGTATAATAAAAATTTGGATTTTGGAACTTAGTATAATAATAAAATACGTCACAGAGTTAAAACACTTATGTGGTCTATATTTAGAACCACGTGCACCCCATAATACATATAATACGATAATTATAGCGTCACCTACGGATAATCTCTCTTGTAACTCTCGGCCCGCTCAGCTCCATTGTGTCGCATTTCCTACGATGAAATCTTCAGATGATGAGTTCTCTGCTCTACTTGGGGTGTAGACACGTCCCTTAGTGGTTGGTCTTGTAGTTTCAACATTGTTGACAATAGACTCAGCTCGTGGTACTTTGCAGTCTCTGGACAGATATCCCAATTCCTTGCAGTTAAAGCATAATCTTTCCTTGGTTGATTACTGTTAACGTTGTGCTCCTCATCTTCACTGTTGAAGTAGTGCGTCTTTGGCTATCGATGCTTGTGATTCCCTCTTTTGTCTATCATGTAGACATATCCTCCAGTAGCTGGGCACGCAACCTTCGCATCATCTGTAGTTGATCCACATCTGGCAATTTATAGTCCTTAGAAAACCATCCTGGCTTCCTGTAGTTACAGCATAGTCAGTCCTTCGATGAGCATTCTTTAGCTAACTGTTCCTTGCTTCCACATAGATGACAGTGCCACTTCAACTCCTAGTCATTTCCAATAGTCTACGCCACAAGATGATCCTGACTGCGGTCATTTCCCTGAGGATAGAAATAAGGTGCTCCTTGTTGATATCTTCTTCTTTGTCCTTTGCCCAGACAATCTGGCTTAACTGGACCTCTAATAGCTTGCTCCTTCGTTTGTTGTCTTAGCCAATCATGTTGATTCTCCGCAACAATCTGTTGTGCGACAGTAGTTGCTATCCAGTGTATCACTCGAATTACGTGATTCACGTCTAACTTACTAGCTCTAGCAGAAAGACTCGTTCGCCATGAAGGCATCGAATTTCTACAAAGTAAACTAACCAAATCCCCACAACAAATTCAATCATCTGAGATGATCGCACACAATTTCACACAATGTCACGCCTGTTTCAACTAGGAAAAATTACAGACAATCACAAACAAAGTTCACATAACCTAGGCATAACAAACTTATACCCGACAATTCCCAACAATCGAGGCCAGCTTAGACAAAGCAATCCGGTTAGAACCATACTGCTCTGATACCACCTTTGTAACACCCCGTTTTCGGAGCGCTATTGTGCAACCCAATCTAATGCTGAAAATATTTAATGCTTGTATGCTTTCAGTTAAAGAGTACTCTTATGTATTTCGCAATGGAAAAATAGGAGTATTTTTTTTTCTTTTCTTTGAAACCCTTTTCAAAATGAAACATAAAGTACTACAGTTTTCTAAATGATGCCAATTCAGACTTTTGCAATTATCAGAGTATAATGCATCACAAAATAATACTTCACATAACATAATCATTACGCACTAAGGCGAGGTTTTCTGAAAAGAATAATTACACAAATAACAACGGCATTACCCTAAGCTAAGATGACCAACAATTATAACTCTTACTGAGAAACAGCTCAGCAGGACCAAACACGAAGTACTCAGAGGAATCTTCCTCCACTGGCTCAATCTTCAATGCTCCTGGAAGACGAAACTGAAGCAACTGCCAAACTCCATCTGGAAGTGACATCCATAAGGATATCCAATCCAACAACAGTGCAAGGGTAAATCCTTTGTCCACCAGTTTATCATAGGCTATGTCGCATGTAAACAATATATACATATATAATACAACAACATGCTTTTATATACATATACATACTTAATAGACCGCACGCATCATCATGGTATATCAAGCATTGCATGTGAGCAAACAAATCAACCAACAGATCCACAAAGTCACTGCAATATCAAACTATTGCATGTGAGAAGGCAAATCTATCAACAAATCTGTGATCAAGTCATCACAATATCAAATTCATCAAATCCTTCATCACATATCATAAATGTGGTTAGCTATGCATGTCAATGCCGTATGGCAAGTTGTGTATACACCTGCAGCCTTAATAGGTCAGCAGTATGACGGGGACTACTTTCCCAACGTCTGAACAAGATAGCCTCTGCTTAGGCTTGCCACTACTTTGGCTGGCCACTACTTTGGCTTGCCTCTACATAGGCAATGCAGTGTCCACTCGCCTTTTGAAGTCTGTACGACCAATCAAACGCTACAAGTGACATGACAACTCTTCTTTTGAAGTCTTTAAGACCAATCAAATGCTTTGAGTGTCGATGCTCAATGGTTAGTACGCATCCAAACAAATTCAACAATATGGCATGCTCACCGTAGTGAACGCCCAAGTGATATCCAACAAATTCTACAATATGGCATGCTCACCGTAGTGAACACCTGAGTGATATTTTAATTAATCAATGCGGATCGACGAACCTTCACTCACTCAACTTAGTGGATTTCCAAATCTCAATTAACTAAGAGTTTAACACAGGACACAAAGTCCGGGTATTCAATTGCGGAACGCTAGTCCCAACCTTAGATCAGAACTCTAGGCACGTAATGCGGAATACTAGGCTCAATTTTTAGGTTGAGATACTAGGCACGCCATATGGAACACTAGGTCCAATCCTTAATCAAGAAAATGCGCACGCAAGCAGGACATTAAGTCCCAGCACAGGACACATGGCCCATATGCTCAATAGGAACACTAGGTTCCCTATGTTTTATTCATTCGAAAACTCGATCTTTGAAATCTCCTTCTCAGTTCTTGTATCACTCCTATGTATCTGAAAATGCTTTTTAACACTAGGTCCTTGAAACCATAGTTGTGCTAAATAACACACTGAAAGAATTTCCAGGAAAGAGAGGTGGTGCGAACAGTCTTAATTACCAAGTCTTTCCTAGCCAGAATTTTCCCAGGCGCATCATTTAACTCAACGATTTTCGCAAATTGTACTATTTATTTCAAGTTCTTTTCTCCACTATTATTCCATTGAAATTTCCATACAAGCTTTGGCTAGTTGTACTAAAACCCTCAAGCTTACTTTTAAATCAAAATGTCCTTAACAATTTGTTTACGAAATCAAAATACGGCTTGTGGAATCGCATCAGATTTACCGATATAAATCGTCAACCAATAGCAGTCGATCAACGCATTGTTAATTAATCCATTATCAACAATAATATTTTTCATATTCCAATTCAATGCCAAGTTACAATGAAATCCAAGGTGATTCAAGGAGAACAATACAACTCATAATGCCACGCAGGGCCAAGAACATGCTACATATTATCATCAATTTCAAGTCCAATTAAATCAATCAAGTATGATTTAAGTCACACAATACAATTCAGTCTTGCCACACAGGGCCAAATCTATACACAGCAGTTCATGCAATAACATCTCAACAGCACATAGTAATACTACAAGTACTATCACGCAATCAATCAATAATCAAGCAAACAACACACAAGGCGAAAAGCCCAAACTCATTATGTAAGAATTTCCCTTACCTTGGGTGCTTTAACAATACAAGCAAGGTAAATTCGAACTATCGTCAAGTCGTTCCCCGCATAAGCCTTAAGCACGAACCTTAACAATGCAAACTAAATCCAATTAGAACCAAAAACCCAAGTCCTACGACTCTAGGGCAGCCACGGTTTTAAGTCCTAAAAGGCCTAAATATTACTCACTTACTCCCATTTGGTTCACACCTAGTCATATGTGATGGAACTGAACGTGAACACAAGAAGGGGGGTTGAATTGTGTTGAAAACTTTTCGCAAACTTTGTGTTAAAAACACTTAGAACACAGGTTTTTCAAAATAGTTTGTTTAACGGACGCTGGAAATAAACCAGACGCTGGAAAAGTAGTTTGTGAAAACTTGTTTTTAACAGAACAAGATAAAGATAAATAGAAAGCTGTAAAGCAAGAGGCACAGAGATTTATATTAGTTCACTACCAAACTGGTAGCTACGTCTAGTCCCTTCGTTCCTGAAGGATTTTCCACTAGAATCAACTGATTACAAAACCTTAAGAGTATTCTACTGTCACAACCTTGACAATACTCTCAACTTCTCAAAACGACTCAGTACATTCGAGCCTTTGAGGGTACAGCCTTAACTAGGCCAAAACAAACTTTTCCAAGTAAGTTGAATACAAGCAAAAATAACTCTCACAGAGAGGATAAAAATTAAGCTCAATACAGAAATGCTTTCTAAAAGAAAGTGTCGGACGCTGAGTTCAGTTCTTGTAGTCCAGAGACTTAGCTCGAAACTTGATTGCTCACAGAAGCTATGTTTTCAGAGTATTGACTCTTTGTAGTTTATAGCAACAGTGCTTGTTCTTAGTAAATGAAGCAATATTCTCTTGTAGAGTTTCGACAGTTTCTTCAATGGATACCTTGGGGTATTTATAGGAGTTCTAAGGGATATTACCGTTACAGTAAAAATGGCTCCTTTCCATTGAGTGAGGTGATTTCAAAAAGCTGTCTCTTTCTTCCTTTCCAGAGAATTTCTCAGTAGTACATATTACCGTTTTCGTACTACCTTGCTTTTCACAAATACTTGTACGATTTTTGTCTTTTAGCTAAAGGTGTCACCTTTGATACCTCGTACAACAATTTGAGCGCATAAGATCAAATTCGAAATCCGTTCCAGAAGCTTCTGAGAGGAAGAGCAACTACGTGACCATCACGTGATTTAAAATGAAGTTGAGATGCTCGCTCAGAACAGGAAGGTCGGACGCTCGTAGCAAATGGATAAGCTTTGTGTAACAAAAAGATAATTCCAGACGCTCACGAAGACAATATACTAAGATGAGCCGGATGCTGACACATTGAGTGTATCCTTCTCTTGTGAACTTCTTCCTTCTTGCTTAAGTGGCTTAGAAGTATATGTAATATTAGTATCTGCACACTTCAAGAATTGTTAGAACATAAATTGTTCTCTTGTGAATACTTTGTTATCATCAAAATTAATGAGGGTCTAAACTTCTCAATCGTTTAGGTTCCAACAATCTCCCCCTTTTTGATGATGACAAATATCCAAGGTTGATGAACAATTTTAAGTTTCAAATAAGAGTTTTAAGGGTCTCCCCCTGAGTTCAACAACTTAGATAAGTATAGCAATAAAAGACGCTGAGATCGGATGCTTAAATGATGTTATGAATGATTGATTAGCATGTATATCTATCTATCTATCCTTAGCGTTCATCAAGCCTTTCTTAGCATGTTTATTTATTCATCTATCCATAGCGTGTTTATCTTAGCGTTCATCAAGCCTTTCTTTTACTCCCCCTTTTGTCATCAGACAAAAAGAGTGTAAAAACACATCATAGTCAAAAAACAAAATAGAAGAAAAATTTGAGTAATAAAATCACAATATAATTGTATCAAAAATTAAGAAATATCACTCAGTACCAAAAAAAATAAAAAAAAATAAAAATATAAAACAAAACAAAGTTTAAGGGTTTTGAGGTAGCAGGTTGATTCGTTCCATGATGAGTTTCAGCTGCATTTCAAGCTCAGGAACTTTCAAACAGGTTGCCTTCATGGTTTCAAATTCCTCCTTAGGAATTGTAACCATTTCCATCAAGACGTGGAGGAGCAGATTCAGCTTCCGCACACCGCAATACCGCAGCACAATTCATCTTCTTATGGATTTCAAGAACAGTTTGAGACAATTCAGATTTTATCTTCTTCCTATCCTTTGCCCATTGGAAATAATTATCTCCTGGTGGAAACCATTTGATAATAGTTCCAAGTTTTCTTCTCTCAGACTCATATAGGGCTTTATTTCTTTGCTCAACAAGATCAGGAAACAGAAGATAATTGAAGATCATTTCTCTGTATTGAAGAATGTCTCTGGCATACCCATCAAATTGTTCTGCAGTAGCTTCTCCAAACACATTGCCTAAGAAGACGCTAAGGGCATCAAAGGAAAAGTTGAGGCCTTCATTTTCAGCAATGAATAGTCTTCTCAAAATTTCTCTGTCATCCTTGTCAATAGTTAGGGGCTCAAAACAAGGCATAATGGCTTTGTCTTTCCAAGACGTAGACCATTGCATCCAGCCAAATCCAATGTAGAAGTGTTTCCAGACAAGATCCCATGGAGCATATAGCTTCACCAAGTTGAGTGGTCTAATCACATAACACATGAACATATCATCAAAATGAGCAGTTCCATGACTGGATTCAAGTACCTTCTTGATGATGCCAACAGTAGGGATTGTTGCCTTCTCTGCATTAAAGCAGTTGGAGGATCCAGTTCTCCATTGATCTTTCTTCAGAGCACTCAGATAATATCTTTTGGCATGATCTTCAGAAATTTTCTTTACTGGAAGCTGGGTGAACTCCTTGACCTTGTAGTCTCTGGGAGCTTTCTCGTATTCCTTAGGGCCTATCTTACTGAATGGCATTTTGCCAGGTGCAGCTTCCTTTCTTTTTCCAGGAATAGACCAAGGTAACCACCTTTGCCTATCTGGAACAATCTTTATGGAGACAGATGATGGGTCTCTATATTGTCCAATGACTTCAAGCCTTTTCTACTCATAGCAATGAGCCATCATACAGGCTTCAGCTTCTGTGATCTATCTACCACATTCCTCTAATGTAAGAGGTTCATTCTGGGGTAGGAACCTTGGTACGTCAACAGAAAAAAGAATAGCTCTACTGTTTGGCTTGGGTCTCAGCCTTCCTTTAAAGGACATCTCAGCATTGTCTTTGCCATCCTTGAAGACAGCATTCATTGGAGGGGGTATCTCCAGTCTTGAAACTCCGGAGGTGAAGGTCTTTAAGTGCCATAAAGATGGGTGATTGTAGATAGAGTTATATGACTCATATCTAACAAATTTTGGTCTAATGTCAAGAGGGACAGGTTTCTTTGGAATAAGGGCAGTAGTTTTTGGTGTCACTACTGTGATATTGTACTTGGGGGGAATGTAGGATTTGAAAGGATTAAATGGAGGGACTTTGAAAAGGAGGTTAAAAGGATGAGAATGAAGTTTGGAAATGTATGAAGTGAGGGAGGTATATGTGGAGGTTTGAGGTGAGGAGATGGTGAGTGTATTGGTCTGTGTTTAGGTAGGTTGTTTGAGGGCTATGGAAGTGGTTGTGTTTCTGGCTTTCTGTGCACGGGTTTGAATGGTTGATGGTTGTGCAGCAGATATAGGTGGAGCAGGAATGGTATCATCAGTTTCAAAAACAGATATAGAATCATCAGAAGAATTCAGTACCTTTGGTTCAAGCTCGATCGCTCGACCAATCTCTTCAAAGATCTGTCTAGGGGTAGCGGTGGAGGCGACGTTGAATTGCCTTCTTATGCGCGGACGCCGAAAATTGTTTCTCGACCGGGTTGCTTCTTTTCATCGACCGAATCGGTGATGGGAACGCGGTCCTCATCTTCTGATTCAGTCATTCTTTTGGGTGCAGAAGCCACCTTCTGCTTCTTGCTTCTTGTCTCCTCTTCTGGAGAATCAGAAGTCCTTTTCACACCAGTTACTGAGCTTCTGGTGGTTTTGTCAGTAGTAGACTTCTTGAAAAGAGAGGGACCAGATTCTATTCCCTGTTCCTTTTTCACCTTCTTCATTTGTTCACCAGTGATCAATTTCATTCTGACCAAGCTGTCAACTATAAAGGTGTCAGGAATCACAACACTATCAGTGCCAAAATACTTCACCTTTTCTTGATCTGGCAAAGCAGTCAGCTTGTTTACAACCAGATTCTTGGTCATCATTTTAGTGAGCAGAACACCATAAGGAATGCACTTGTTTCTTATCAGTAACTCCTTTCCTCGAATTAACCAGTGCATTAATCAGGTTGTTGTAGATCAATCTTGGCAGGTTTACCTTGTGACCAGCCATGTAGTGCCTCATAATGAACTTCTATTCATAGTTGACTATGTCACTAGAGCCAGCCTTCAACCAGACGCTCTTAGTGATTATCTTGTGAAGAACTCTGTAATGACTCTTCAAATGCTTTGTAGTACGAGTTTCACCAGATTCTTTCAACTATTTATAGTTCTCAAACAAATCCTCATTGACCTTCTCAAGGCCATGAAATGCATCAGCCCAATCTGTGTAGTAAACGATACCTTCACAGGGACAACCAGTGACTTCAGAGATGTTGGTAACGGTAAAAATGAACTTGTAACCGCTCACAGTTCCTTCAAAGATACCACCTTGGTGTAAACGAGCGTTACCCCAAAATTCCTTGATAGCAGTAACTAGAACCTCAACCTGGTTCCAAAAGAAGTAGTGTTCCCAACCCATTGCCTTGAAACCACTGTAGAAATCGAAGCCATAGAGTTTGAAGTTCTCTAAATCAACTCGATTTTCCAACAAAACTTTTCCTTCAGCCATGGTGTCGTAAATAGCAGTAAACTCAGAGGTTGTTACACCAGACATGATTGCAGTTGAGAGATAGAGAAATGGAGGTTTAGGGTTTCGTGACGATCCACGAAGAGAAGAGAAGGAAAACTGTTTTTCAGACTGAAAACAGAGAGAGTGGTTGTGGAGCGAAAAAGAAGGAGTAGTAGGAAGGTTTTGTAATTGGTACAGTTACTTTTCAAAAACCTCTTCATTATCCGAGTATTAAAAAATAAATTTAAAAAGAAATTAAAATAAAGATACCTATTTTCATTAAATGCAGTTGCCAAAATAAAGTAAAAGATTTTATTGAAAACGCAAATAATCATGACTCAGATTAGGTGAGATGAGACGCTTAAGTTCCACACGAGCTTACCACGTGTGTGTTTCGGATTCTCATTGCTTATTCATCGGATGCTGAGTTATGATGCAGTTGACATATAAAAATGCTTATTCGTGTGATGATGATGTCATACCAGATGCTCAAATGATATCTATCATAGGACGCTGAGATTAATCATTATTTTATAAGATGGAAATTTAAATTTCTTCTTATAAAATTGAATCTATCTTCAGCAAGGGGTTTTGTAAGAATGTCAGCCCACTGGTGATCAGTGTCTACAAATTTGATTTCAAGTGTCCCCTTCTAAACATAGTCTCTTATAAAATGATGTTTAATCTCAACGTGCTTTGCCCTAGAATGCAATATAGGATTTTTAGTAAGACATATGGCAGATGTATTATCACAAAAGATAGGAATTTTACTCTCTTTTATCAAGTAGTCTTCAAGTTGATACTTCATCCACAGAAGTTGAGAACTGCAACTTGCTGCTGAGATGTACTCAGCTTCTGCTGTTGAGAGTGCAATTGTGCTTTGCCTTTTGCTTGACCAAGATACAAGATTTGCTCCAAGGAATTGGCAGCTACCACTTGTGCTTTTTCTTTCAATTCGGTCTCCAGCAAAGTCAGCATCACAGAAACCTACTAATTTGTAATCTTTTGATTTCTTATAAAGCAAACCATGATTAGTAGTTCCTTGCAAATATCTGAATATTATTTTAACAGCACTCAGGTGTGATTCTCTAGGATCTGATTGAACTCTAGTACACAGGCAGACGCTAAACATAATGTCAGGTCTTGAAGCCGTAAGATAAAGTAGAGATCCAATCATACCTCTGTACATTTTCTGATCTACCTTCTTACCAATTTCATCTTTACTAAGAGTGCAGGTAGGATGCATAGGTGTACACATAGGCTTGCAATCCAGCATCTTGAATTTCTTCAATAATTCTTTGATATATTTGCTTTGATGTATATAGATACCATCACTGCATTGCTTGATTTTTATTCCAAGGAAAAACTTTAATTCTCCCATCATGCTCATCTCAAATTCAGCCTGCATAAGCTTAGAAAATTCTTTGCAAAGGCTTTCATTAGTGGCTCCAAAAATGATATCATCAACATAGATTTGAACAAGTATGAAATGCTTGTTAGAGGATTTTCTGAAAAGAGTAATGTCAACTAAACCTCTTGTAAATCCATTTTCCATTAAAAAGGAACTTAGTCTATCATACCATGCTCTGGAGCTTGCATAAGACCATATAGAGCCTTTTTAAGTTTAAAAACATGTTCTGGAAATTCAATATCTTCAAAACCAGGAGGTTGTTTAACATAAACTTCCTCAGTTATAAAACCATTTAGAAAAGCACTTTTCACATCCATTTGATATAGTGTTATCTCATGATGTGCTGCAAATGAAAGTAAAATGCGAATAGCTTCTAGTCTTGCAACAGGTGAAAAAGTTTCAGTGAAATCAATACCTTCTTCTTGTGAATAACCTTGAGCAACTAACCTTGCTTTATTTCTCACAACTTTACCATCTTCATCAAGCTTATTTCTAAATACCCATTTAGTACCAATAGCTTGCTTATCTTCTGGTAGAGTGACTAGCTTCCATACATCATTTCTTTGGAACTGATTTAGCTCATCTTGCATTGCTAGAATCCACCCTTCATCTTCCAATGCTTGATCAATCGTATTAGGTTCCATTTCAGAGAGAAATGCAAAATCAGCATGCTCCTTGAAAGACGATCTGGTTCGTACTTTATCACCAGGTTCTCCTATGATTTGATCTTTTGGATGATTAGTTTTGTACTTCCAGCTTTTTCTTGCTTCAGCTTCTGCTTGAGTAGAATTCTTCGTCTTGTCACCACTAGATGATGAAGATGCACATTCACCGTCTGACTTGTCACCGAGGTTTAATTCTGAAAATAACTCATCTAGCTCTGACATAGCAGTGTCAGGCTTCTTATCATCAAACTTGACATGAATGGACTCTTCAACTGTCAAAGTTTCTTTGTTGTATATTCTAAAAGCTTTGGATCTTTCAGAGTATCCCAAAAAGATTCCTTTGTCAGCCTTGGAATCAAACTTACCAAGCTGATCTTTAGTATTCAAAATATAACAACTACAACCAAAAGGATGAAAATAAGAAATGTTTGGTTTTCTACCTTTCCACAATTCATAAGGAGTCTTATTCAAAATAGGTCTTATAAGAATTCTATTTTGAATATAACAAGTTGTGTTTACTGTTTCGGCCCAAAAATCTTTCGCAATATCAGCTTCATTGATCATGGTCCTGGCCATTTCCTGGAGGGACCTATTTTTCCTTTCTACAACACCATTTTGTTGAGGTGTTCTAGGAGAGGAGAAATTGTGGGAGATGCCATTTTCTTCACAAAATTTTTGAAAGTTTTACATTTTCAAATTCTCCCCCATGATCACTTCTAATAGAAGAAATACAGATGCCTTTTTCATTTTGAACTGATTTGCAGAATACAGTAAATACCTTAAAAGACTCATCCTTGTGGGCAAGGAATTTAACCCATGTCCATCTAGTAAAATCATCAACAATGACTAATCCATATTTCTTTCCAGTTAAAGAGGTTGTCCTTGTGGGACCAAAAAAATCAAGATGTAAAAGTTCAAGTGGTCTAGAGGTTGAAACAACATTTTTTAAATGAAAGAAAGTTTTAACTTATTTTCCTCTTTGACAAGCCTCACACAGGGCATCAGATTGGAACTTAAGATTTGGTAAGCCTTTAACAAGATTGTGCTTGTTTAATTTTGAGATTAACCTCAAATTGGCATGACCCAATCTTTTATGCCAAATCCATTGCTCATCTTGAACAGACATAAGACACTTGACATCTTGTTTTGCAAGTTCAGAAAGATCAACTTTATAAATGTTTTGTTTCCTCTTTGCTGTAAAGAATATAGATCCATCATTTTTGCTTTTTACTGAACATCCATTTTCTGTAAAGACAATATTATAACCATTGTCACATAATTGACTTATACTCAATAGATTATGTTTCAGTCCTTCAACATATAAAACATTATCAATAGAAGGAAGAGAGCCTTTACCTATGCGACCAATTCCAACTATTTTACCTTTCTGGTTTCCTCCGAAACCAACGAATCCAGCTTCTCTAGGTCTTAGTTCTTGGAACATATGCTTTTCTCCCGTCATGTGACACGAGCATCCACTGTCTAAGTACCAAGATAGGTGTATTGACTTTGTTTCTAAGCAAGTCTGCAACATAGACTATTTTATCTTTAGGTACCCATATCTTTTTGGGTCCTTTCTTATTAGTTCTTGAAGGATACTTGTCCTTCTTAGTTGTAAACACAGTACACGCACTTTTCAAATGACCAGATTTATTGCAGTAAGTACAATGCAAGTATTCACTATGATCATTGGTGTCATCAGATGCTGAATCATTTTCTAAAGGAGGTTTATCTAATATATAACCAAGACCATGAGTTGTCGTTTTACTGACACCCCAAATCATAGAAGCTTGCTTGCTTCGAGTTACACTCTCTGCAAGAAACTTTTGAAAAGCATGTTCATAGTCATTTGATTTGCTGTTAGGATTGCCTGTAACTACAGAGCTTTTGACTTGAGAGCTCTCAGCTTCTGGTTGCTTGTTGGCTTCCAGACGCTGGTTATCCACCAGACTCTGATTTTCAGTTTTCACAGTTCTCTTCATTGAGTACAGAGTTTCCATTGTGTAAAGAATGAAAATCTTGTGATAGTTTTGAAAATTTCATTTTCAAATTCTTATACTCAACAGAGAGAGTGGCAGAATCCTTTAACAGATCATCAAATGCAAGTTGAAGTTCAGAATAAGAATCATATATTATTACCTCTTCAACTTCTTCTTCCAAATCAAGATCAGTGTCTGCCATGAGGGCAATGTGAGCTTCTTCTTCTTTATCTTCCTCAGAGGAGGATAAGTCAAGATCTTCTCATGTTGCCATGAGACCTTTCTTCTTTTTCTTGAAGGAGCTTCTTGTGGACTTTTCCTTAAGATTAGGACACTCGGACTTGAAATGTCCAGGCTTCTTACATTCATAGCAAATGACTTGGGCTTTGTCCTTGTCTTTGCTTTCCTTCTTGTCCTTTGTATCTTTCTTCTGAAACCTCCTTCTGAAATTTCTCTTCTTCCACATTTTCTGGATCTTCTTAGATATGAAAGCTAGCTCATCTGATCCATCATAATCTCCTTCTAAAGCTTCATCATCTGATTCTTCTTCTTCAGCCTGAAAAGCTTTAGAAGTACTAGGTTTATATTGATTAACTTTTAAAGCAATAGACTTACTCTTCTTGGTAGGTTCTTCTTCATTTAGCTCAAGTTCATGAGCTTTTAAAGAACTCATAAGATCTTCAAGCTGAAGGACATTTAGATCTTTTGCTTCTTGAATAGCAGTGACTTTGGGTCTCCACTGCTTAGTCAAACTTCTCAAGATCTTTCTCACATGGTCAGGTGTAGTATAACTTTTTCCAAGGGCCTGCAACCCATGAACAAGTGTTTGGAACCTTCCAAACATAGTTTCAATGTTTTCTCCATCTTCCATTTTAAATAGCTCATACTGGCGAACCATCATGCTAGCCTTTGTTTCTCTTACTTGGGCAGAACCCTCATAAGACAAAACAAGAGAATCCCAGATTTCTTTGGCAGTATCAAACTTACCACATTTATCATATTCTCTTTCTGTCATAGCACAGATGAGGATAAATCTAGCCTTCTGATTGGTTTGATATCTCTTTTACGATCATCACCCGCTTTTCCTAGGTATTGCAACACCAAGGGCATTAGCGGGAGAAATGTATCCACTTTCAACTATATCCCACAAATCAAGATTTTGTGCCTCAAGGAATGCTTTTATCTTATCTTTCCAGTAATCAAATTTTTCTCCATTGAATAGAGGAGGACGGTTCATATGACCACCTTCAGCAGACATGTTCACAGTAGGATCTTTACTCTTAACACTGTTAAGTGCTCAACCAAGAGGCCGAGCTCTGATACCAACTAAACGTGAACACAAGAAGGGGGGTTGAATTGTGTTGAAAACTTTTCGCAAACTTTATATTAAAAACACTTAGAACACAGGTTTTTCAAAACAATTTGTTTAACGGACACTGGAAATAAACCAGACGCTGGAAAAGCAGTTTGTGAAAACTTGTTTTTAACAGAGCAAGATAAAGATAAATAGAAAGCTGTAAAGCAAGAGGCACAGAGATTTATACTAGTTCACTACCAAACTGGTAGCTACGTCTAGTCCCTTCGTTCCTGAAGGATTTTCCACTATAATCAACTGATTATAAAACCTTAAGAGTATTCTACTGTCACAACCTTGACAATACTCTCAACTTCTCAAAACGACTCAGTACATTCGAGCCTTTGAGGGTACAGCCTTAACTAGGCCAAAACAAACTTTTCCAAGTAAGTTGAATACAAGCAAAAATAACTCTCGCAGAGAGGATAAAAATTAAGCTCAATACAGAAATGCTTTCTAAAAGAAAGTGTCGGATGCTGAGTTCAGTTCTTGTAATCCAGAGACTTGGCTTGAAACTTGATTGCTCACAGAAGCAGTGTTTTCAGAGTATTGACTCTTTGTAGTTTATAGCAACAGTGCTTGTTCTCAGTAAATGAAGCAATATTCTCTTGTAGAGTTTCGGCAGTTTCTTCAATGGATACCTTGGGGTATTTATAGGAGTTCTAAAGGATATTACCGTTACAGTGAAAATGGCTCATTTCCATTGAGTGAGGTGATTTCAAAAAGCTGTCTCTTTCTTCCTTTCCAGAGAATTTCTCAGTAGTACACATTACCGTTTTTGCACTACCTTGCTTTTCATAAATGCTTGTATGATTTTTGTCTTTTAGCTAAAGGTGTCACCTTTGATACCTCGTACAACAATTTGAGTGCATAAGATCAAATTCGAAATCCGTTTCAGAAGCTTCTGAGAGGAAGAGCAACTACGTGACCATCACGTGATTTAAAATGAAGTTGGGACGCTCGCTCAGAATAGGAAGGTCGGACGCTCGTAGCAAATGGATAAGCTTTGTGTAACAAAAAGATAATTCCAGACGTTCACGAAGACAGTATACTAAGATGAGCCGGATGCTGACACATTGAGTGTATCCTTCTCTTGGGAACTTCTTCCTTCTTGCTTAAGTGGCTTAGAAGTATATGTAATATTAGTATCTGCACACTTCAAGAATTGTTAGAACATAAATTATTCTCTTGTGAATACTTTGTTATCATCAAAATTAATGAGGGTCTAAACTTCTCAATCGTTTAGGTTCCAACAGGAACAATTTCAAACCATGCAAGTTTTCAAACTTTTTCAAAAGCTACACACTTAGAAAATACCAAAACCCAAAACTTACCAATTGGAATAGTGTTTTACCAAATGAATAGTGTTTTCCAAACTTTGGACATATTTTTAAGGTATCAAAACAAAGCAACAATTTGAGAAACAAAAGCCTTTTGGTTTTAATTATTAACCTTTAACTATACTCCAAAATTTATCCCAAAATCAAACCTCCTTGTATATTTTTACCAAATCCATTTTCTATACCCTTTTATAACACACTTAAGGCTTGAAATCAACTAAAATTTTACCTTAAAAACCTTTATCAATTTCGGCCAAATAAAGATCAAAACATAACCAAGTTTTTCAATCCTATTTAAAACACTTAACATACTAAACTTTATGGATTCAAGCCATAACCAAAAACTAATTTCTTTACCACTTTAATACAACTGAAGACAAGTTAAAACTCACTCAAATCTTGTTCATAAATCACTATTTTTACTACTCCAAAACAGCCCCAAAATTTATTTTATTTCAACCTATTTTTCAAATTTTTAAACTTACAAATCTTTATAGATTTAATGCCCTAATCAAAAACCAACTACCAAATCACTTTGATACACTTAAGAACAAATAAAAATCATCATAACTATATTAATGGCCATGGTTCCAGCCCCCATTGACAAGCAATTTCATTTTTTCAAAACCTTGTAAACATGCTTATATGATTAGTATCCAACATACAACTTATAAACCTTCAAGAACTAACTCCAAAACCACAAAATCAAGCCAAGAATGAACTCCCTAACAACCCCTAGCATTCGGCCAGACCTCAAGGTTAGGGTTCCCAAATTTTTAAATACTCTAATCATGCTTATTCATGGAGGAAAACAAAGGGTTATAAGACTAATCATGCTAACCTAGCAAAGTCTAACACTTCAACTCAAAAACAACTCTTAAATCAATGAGATCTCATCCATCGCAGCCATGAGAAGAGGAAAAAGGAATTAGGAATCTTACCCACAAGGATGGTGGTGATCGAATCAAGGAGGAAGAAGAAAGGATCAAGATCAATGGTTAAATCATAAACTTTCTTCAAGAACACCACTTTCTCTCTCAAGAATTTTTTTCTCTCCAAGTCATGAATGGAAGAACTGAAATGGGGCAGCCAAGGGAAGGAGAAGCCACGAAATTTTGAGGGGCAATGGTGGAAGAAAATGTTCATTTAGTTGGAAACCAACCAAACTAGTCACAAAATAACTAAACTAACTAACTACAATTACATAATCACCACTCTTAAGCCAACACTTGTCCAAGAAGCTTCTAAGGATGAGGTTCAGCTCCCCTAGTGGCTGGATGCATCTCCCCTTAGCCCAAAATATCTAGATATTTTATTTCGTCGCGTTCTCGCTCAATCGGGTGCGCGGCGTTACGCGTATATTAGGGTTTTTATATCAAAAACTCCAAATATAAATCTAATAAATTATTCTATAATCAAAAATTATTAATCAACCAAAATCTCCCTAAAAATATTAGAAGTATTTCTATGAATATCGTTTTCTCGATTTCCGAGCTAAAACGCTACCATAATGCAGTTCTGGGCGTAGAAAACACCCTATATTATTCTGACACCGAAAAATTTCAGAAAAATTTCCAATAAATCATAAATATTGGAAAATGCTAAAATCTCAAATTTTATAAAATTTGGATCACGTTTAGGTATGTTTCAGTCAGAAACACACGCAATAGCCTAGTTACGGTAGAATTCGATAGAATTCTCGCAGCGTAATAAAAACTGTAAATTAGTGAGGATCACTAATTTTGATTTCTCTTATCAACTAGATATTATTCAAACAATAATATCTTCAAGACAAAATCTTTAAAATAATAGTCATATTAAATATGACATAAAACAGACAATTAATACAATAACTAAACCATGAAAAATCAAACTATGACTTAAGAATATTTATTAAATCCTGAAAATTATTTCTCTTTCAATAAAATAATTTTCTTTATTCAAACAACAATCTTTCACATTTTTCGGGATTAATTCATATTAAAAACGATATCGCCTACACTGCCTCGTTAATCAATTAATTACTAAAACAGTAAATTGTTTACAATAAATCTTTGTTGTTCTTCGTACTTTTAACAAACCATTGAGGTGATCAATCTCTATGATTTATTTTCAAGTAGTCGGAAACTATAAAATAATTTTCATAAAAATTGGGATGTTACAAAGAACTTGAGCTAGGTAAGGAATCTTTGATCCTCTTCTTCTCCTCCACTTCAATTTCGTTTTTCCTTTTCTCTTCATGTAGGGTTTCATCAAATCTTCTTCAAAATGCCAAATCCAACTTTAATCTCCTCCTCCAAGCGAGGATTGGAAGAAATCTCACTTAAATCTCTCTAGTTTCTCTCAAAATCGCGAAACCCTAACATGTCTCCTCTTTTATCTCTTGTTCCATGAAAGGATGATATGAAGAATGAAGAGAATAGGGAGAGGGGCTGATCGTGAGGGAGAAGGGAAAAGAAGGGAGAAAGTTTTGAACCTTAAGTCCTCTTCCTCCTTCTCTTCTTCATTTCTTCTTCTTCCACATTCTTCTTTTTCTTCTTCTTTCTTTTCTTCTTCTGAACAAAACGAGAGGGAGGGGGAGAAAATAAAGGAAGCTAGGCATGGGAAGAGAAAAAGGGAGGAAAGAAAAAGAGAATTTCCCATATTGGACCCTTTTGCCCTTATTTAGTAATGGTTAAGTACCTAAATACCCTTCCTTTTACTCAAAACTCTCATATGCCATTACTAAATACACACCCTTAATTAACTAATAACACCCAATTTAGTTACTCAACCATCAATTTATAACATATTAATGCTTAAATTAATAAAACTAAATAATTAAATTTGGCGGGGTGTTACATAACCACCCACCTTTCAAAAAATTTCGTCCTCGAAAATTGCTACATCTAACATCATAACTACACTTATGACTCTCTCTCATAACTAATCCAAATCATTGGGAAACCTAGAAATGGTTAACTCTCACAAGGCATCAATCGATTAGATTAATCGTGATGGCATTAACCAGTCACAAACTAGGACTTAACCGAGTAATATCTCTTAACTGGCTGAGACATAGTTTGCGATTGGTTTGGTGAAATCACACTAGATACTAATCAATGAAATGCTTGTAACCATTAATAATTTTAGGTCTCTGCTGATTTGTCGATAACATAATATCTTATGAATCCTAAACCTTTCCCACGTCATAGGATTTACTTCAAGATTCCCTTTGTGGATAGAATAGTGAAGGAAATACAGAACATAGGTCAGTGTAGGGGTGAGGACAGAAATTCACCTTCCATCGAAAACTGACATTTCAAAAAAAAATAGTAACATAATAACAATGCATTCAAAAATTAAACAATCATATCACATATCAAGGTCTACATTCTTTGCTTTAAAAATTACTTACCTCAAGTCGATTGACCAACTTCTTTAGTTTTCTGTTCTCTTCTTCTGTTGTGGCAATTCTTTGTATAGTGTCCTAGTTGATGGCACAGGAAACACACATTTTGTCCAGCCAAACACTCACCCATGTGGTTTCGACCGCACTTGGGACATCCATTAACTGTCGATTCTTTGGGGATTTGAACTTGTTTTCCCCTATCCGCTCCTTTTGATGCCTTTAGCCGTTGGGGATTCTTACGTTCATCCTTTTTCTTCTGCCACTTTTCTCGACGTTCTGCTATCACGGTAGCCTGTGCTTCCTTGCCAATTCTACTCTTGCTAACAAGCTTTGCATAATTATTTTCCTCGAATTTACAAATGGCATTCCTTAATTCTGGTCTGAGGCCCTGCTCAAATTGGTGAGCCTTCCACTCATCATCTTGTTCATGTTGAGGGTAGGTAGAATATTTAGCCAATTCCTCGAATTTGGCTACATATTCCCCTCTTGACATATCTCCTTGTGTCCAATGAGCAAACTCTTGCTCCTTCTGTCTCCTCACACTCCTTGGAAAATACTTCTGCAAAAACACTCTTTGATAATTTATCCAATCCAAAAGGGTTTCAAGTGCAAGCATATGACCCCTAGCTCCTTTCCACCATACTTTTGCCTCTTCCTTCAAGTAGTGTGTGGAAAAGATCACTTTTTATTCTTCATTGCACGCAACAACTGTGAAGATCTTGTAGCCAAAACTATGCTTTAGTAGGATCTGCTCCACCTTTGAAAGAGGGGGGACTATTCATCCGAAATTCTTCATTGCACGCAACAACTGTGAAGATCTCATAGCATTTGAAGCTTGAGCTTGCTCCCGTAATGCATCCACCATTACATTCCAGGGAATATCCTTGGGTCGCGGCTGTGTAGGCTGCCTTTCTCTTCCTCGGCCTTGGAATCCACTAGCCATAATTCTGCATACAATGTACAAAACAATGAGTTGATCAGGCTCAATATTCTATAACAAGGTATTTAGAAAGTCTAGCAAGCCAATCTCAAGGGCCCTAATCTACTAATCTGCCTAATGACAGTCCAAAGGATGGAACTGCTCTGATATCATAATGTAATGTCTGCACCTCAACATAAATTGAAATACATGACAATTACATTAAAGTATAGGAATTACTAAAAATTTAAAACTTGTTTACAGTCATCCAAGTTTTAAATTTCGAATTAAGTCATATATCTAATCATTTAGATTACAACTTTTACCAAATTGTGCATAACTCTTCTAAGTCCAAGGGGTTGTAGACATAACTACAACTTTAAAACAAAATCCTAAACTACTGGTATTAGGCCTTCGAAGTCGCCTAACTTTCCCTTGGTACCTGCTTATCCGAAGCAAAAAGAAAAAGAGTGAGATAAAATCTTAATGAGCCATTCACGGACTCCTCACTATCTCTTATCGAATCATACTATTATAATAAGCATAATTGAGGCATTTAAAGCCAAAACACTTTTCACATACAAAACATAAACTCTTTCTTTTTGAAAATATAACATGCGTTAGGCACCCTAAGTGCGAACGACCAAGGATGCACTAACCTGAGTCTAAATTGCTATATTGTCGAGCGTGTTTATTCTGGTCCAATATATAATTTAGAAACACTTAGTATATTGTCGAGCGTGTTAATTCCGGTAGAATATACACTTAAAAACACTTAGTATATTGTTGAGCGTGTTTATTCTGGTCCAATATACTATTTATAACATTTGTGATAAAACCAGACATGGAAATGCATAGCAATCACACATAAAAACATATAGTCATTCTTTCTTTTGCTGTTAAGCACGGCTGAACTATTCCCATAGGTCAAATCATTATTCGACCGGGAATCTGCGTTATCGGGTTGTGTCGTTGGCTTAGGTCTCTAGACCCCAATCAACATGGCTTACATTATGGTAGTTATATGTCTATAACCCCCCAAGTGGCGTTCCACGAGTACATAGTCATACCGTTCTCTCCTCTTATGAGAAATCTTGCATTAAGTCTTTTAAGTATCTTAATCATAACTTATGCATTATCAATGCAATCACATAATGAAATGAATATACAAGTACAATTCACTCATTCATAAGCAACATTAGTCGTATACTTGTGCTATGACATAAAGTATGCAACTACAATATCCATTCATATATCGTTTATATCCTTGAAACATTGCAAGAACTCAATCATAAGCAGCATTTACTTATCCAACCATAATTCTTTCTCAATCCAAACTAACTTGAATATAGTTAAAACTAAATTCAATGCATGACACACAAGGACATGCAGTATATAATATCATACCCATCCATAAGCAACATTTATGTCATGAAAATCCCTCAGCCTAGCAGCTGAATTGCCGACCTAGCAGCGGAAGCGTTCATCTCTCCGACCAACCTACTGAATGGCTTTATCTGAAAAAAATGTGCCGTCAGTAGGAAGAGTCCTTAAGACTTTCATTAGGAAGTCATGGACTGGTCGCAGAAACTTTACACTAGGTTGAAGAAGGAATTGAATTGAAAGGTAGAAGCATAAGTGTCTTTAATTAATAATACTCTTATTGGGTACAAAAGATGCGTAAAATGTGGTTCTGAAAACCCTAGAACATAGCTTTTATAAGGTTTCCAAAACTAGTTTCAGAAAACTCAAAATTCTGCAGAAAACAGGGTGTGAATCGATTCACAGTGTTGTGAATCGATTCACTCACTAAGACAGAATCCGGGTTCTGTGAGTCGAATGCAGAGTTAGTGAATTGATTCACAGTGTTGTGAATCGATTCGCTCACTAAGACTGAATTCGATTCACCAAACTGTGAACAATTCACCAACTCTGCATTCGACTCACAGAACTAAAATAATGGCCTGGGAGCCTTATGTGAATCGATTCATGGCCCTGTGAATCGATTCGTGCAGTAAAAAATGTAGGAAAACATGTTTTTGACAGCACAACTAGCATTTTAACACCCAAAGTACCTCATTCAACTTATACTTATCACTTCTAAACACTTCCAATTCAAGCATTACACATGATACATTGAAAATCAACTCATTTCACATATCAATCATAAACAAATACATACTTTAAATGTCACCAAAATCATCACATTTGAGAACATTTCATACCAAATCACTTCCCATCATATAACTCCTTTCAATCATCAAACCAACACCATTTACACTAAAACATAGACATCAAATCAAGCATCAACATAATAACATTGAAACATCAAGTCATTTAACGAGAAAAATCATGAACTAGCATACTTCACATATCATTAAACTTAATCAAGTCATGCATAACTCATCCAAAACCCTTTCCCATCCCATGACTTCTCATAGATCCTCAAACTAACATCATGCAAGACCTAAAATGAAGGGAATGAAAAACCTAATAGTGGTCTTATGGGTGCCCACCGCCTAAAAGGATGAAGAACTCACAAATCAACTCTAAGAACTTGAGCTAGGTGATGAATCTTTGGTCCTCCTCTTCAATTTCATTTTTCCTCTTCTCTTCAACTTAGGGCTTCACCAAATCTTCTTCAAAATGCCAAATCCAACTTTAATCTCCTCCTCCAAGCAAGGATTGGAAGAAATCTCACTTAAATCTCTCTAGTTTCTCTCAAAATCCCAAACCCTAACATGTCTCCTCTTTTCTCTCTTGTTCCATGAAACAAGGAAATGAAGAATGAAGAGAATAGGGAGAAGGGCTGATCGTGATGGAGAAGGGGAAAGAAAAGAGAAAGTTTTGAACCCTAAGTCCTCTTCCTCCTTCTCTTCTTCCATTCTTCTTCTTCTTCCTTATTCTTTTTCTTCTTTCTTCTCTTCTTCTAAACAAAACGAGAAGAGGGGGAGAAAATAAAGGAAGCTGGGCGTGGGAAGAGGAAAAGGGAGGAAAGAAAAAGAGAATTTCCCATATTGGATTCTTTTGCCCTTATTTAGTAATGGTTAAGTACCTAAATACCTTTCTTTTACTCAAAACTCTTGTATGCCATTACTAAATACACACCCTTAATTAATTAATAACACCCAATTTAATTACTCAACCTTCAATTTTAAACTTATTAATGCTTAAATTAATAAAGCTAAATAATTAAATTAGGCGAGGTGTCATATACCGCACTTTGGTTGCAATGCTGCTCCATACTTGTGCATTCTACACCACTTGACAAGATTGTGTATGGTCAGATCGCCTTTGAATGCAGACCGTCTTTTTTCTTCAATGTCAGGTTGTATTGACCATGAGGTATGCCCCCATTGCTCTGTTTGAATAGGTACGGCCGTACTGACTGGATGTCAGGCCGTACTACAAGTCCAGAATTGCAAAAATATCCAAAACTTGCCAGTTTATGTCCGTTTTCGCATCTTTTGCTCATAGTGCTGTCTTTGTGATATTTCTGCAAAATAGGACACAAGTGAGTACTTTTATACTTTAAATGGCGCAAAATAACATGTTTTAGCACTAAAAATACCCCAAAAAAATAGACAAATTGGAGTGTCAACAATATGTAGCTAATTTAAAATTTAAAAGAGTTGAGAAATACATCATTTCTGATCTGGTGAAACTATTTTCCTTTGTGAAACAGCAAATTCTTTTCCAAACATACCAGCACCAGCTTTATATATTTTCAAGAATCTTTTGTCTACCTTCTGCATTAGGCACCAACCTCTCAATGCATAAGCAAAACCCATTTTCACCTCAAAATCAAATTCCATTGAGGGATTGCTGTAAAAGAGTTATGGGTGTAGAAAGTGGCCAGCTGCATGTAATGGGCGATGAATGTGATATCCCAAGGAAAAAAATAGGTAAAGAAATATTTAAGAAAGTCCTAATATGATGAAAGTAGACTACAAAGGATTTAAAAGGACAAAAATGTCCTTAGGAAGTTGAGGAAGCTCTAGAAAACCCTAGAAATCTAAAATTTGGATATTTTTGGAAAACCACTATCGCGAAGCGAGGGGCCCAAGAGAGAAGGGCATCGCTGAAGCGAGACACCATCTGCCAACATCACCATTAGTCCGCTGACACGTGTAAAGGAAGAAGGAGGAGCCCGTCACGACGCGATGAACCAATTTCTGCCTACAAATAACGCCTTCCCGTCCCCTGAAACTACCTTTCTCCCAAGCTTCATTTGGAGGAGCGGGGAGTAGCACCAGAGGCTAGGCAGGGATATGGGCGACGGCATTCTTTTAGTCAGGTATGGGGAGATCTGGACCCTATATACTAGGGATAGTAGGAATAGGATAGGTGTAGAATAGGGGAGTAGGGTGGCCTAAGCCCTACTAGGGGTTGATGCCCCAACATCCTAGGAGGGTGTTGAGACTACGATTGCTAAGGAAAGTAGTCGTTAGTCCATCAACCATAGGAATAACTGGGAGAACGATTATAGCTGCCATGTCGTGATCTACACTAGTTTAGTTAGCATTTTCTTTCATCTGTTAGGGTCACCGAGAGCCTCCTTCATAGGTGACTTTAGAATAACACATCGGTTACCCTTTAACCGCATGTGGCGAAAGCCTAGGGCTAGACACCGTTACTCTGCTGCTTATTTTTCTTCCAGTTCTTATAGTATGGCTAAGGATAGCGTAGGAGATTGGGAAGTGCATCTTAGGTCAGAGATGATTGTCTCTTCATCTCCCATGGCACCCTTGGTAGAGCCTTTGAGGGCCTACTCTTCTAGGCTTTAGGGACGTCCTTCTGTTGGCGACTCACGTTTACAGCCACGACCGCGCGTTAGGTTCCATAGGACGGGCCAGTTGTAGGAGGACTCTCGTTAGGATTATGTTGCTCTTTTGATTGATGATGATTTTTATATACCCTCATGGGTTCTTGTATGTTTGTACATTATTCTTTTGGTGGTTCCTAGAACGGAACCCTATTTGTACTAAAACTTTTTATATGATAATGTATATATGTTTTCTTCCATTGTACTTTGATATATTCGATTTTATATGCGTAATTAATTGGTAATACTGTAAATGGGACATGGGGTGCCTCAATGAAGTTGGCAAGTCCATCTATAACCAATAATATCAAAAACCTCCTTATAATTGCTTTTATTCATGTCGAAAGATTTCATAATAGCTTCTTTAGACTTCTCCATTGCCTGGTAAATATAACCCATGGCTGATTTTTTTCCTCACTATTAACAAGGTGAGGCACACACACAAGAGGAGCCATCACCTTGAGAGTATACACTATATTATTCCAAAAAGATGGCATCAGTACAATTTTAGTTGCTTTCTTTCCTTTGGCATCCTTGGACAATTTGTTATTTGTGCAATCATTTGATATAAACATTCTTCTAAGATTTACTTTCTCCTTGTAAATCCTTTCCAATGTGAGGAAGGATGTGGCAAACCGAGTTACTGCATGCCTCACTAATTCTCTTTTGTTGGTAAAGTACCTCAATAGGCTCAATGTACTTGAATGGTTGTAGATGAATAAAACAAGAGATATTGTCCTTTGAACTGACTTCTTTATAAGAGCGAACTTTCCAATCTCCTCCAACATCAAATCTATGTAGTGGGCTGCATAAGAAGTCCAATACAAATGTGGCCTTTTTTTGTAGTAATTCACCAGCAAGAACATAGTTGCTATCATTGTCAGTTATAAGTTGAACAACCTTTTCATCCCCAATCTCATCCACAACAGCATCAACCAACTCAAAAAAATTGTGTCCAGTCTTCACTACGTCTGACACGTCAACCGATCTAATGAACATTGTCCCCACTGAACAGTACACCAAGAAGTTGATTATGAATCTGTAACATCTCAAGAATTTTTATATACTCTCAAAATATTGTAAATTCTTAAAATAAATGGATAATAATTTTAAACCATAAATTTTGATAGGAATAAATAATATATATATATATAAATATTTATATACAAGAAAATATAATAGTTATAATAAAAGAAAATAAAAGAAAATAAAAAAGGATAATGAATGATAAAGTAAATAAATAAAATAAAATAAAATAAGTATTATATAAATAAACTAGATTTTTTATCGAAATAATAATAAAATATATGGGTCTAGAAACCCTTAGAGGAATCTAGAACCCAAATTAAAAATTAAATTAAATTTACTACTGTCGCGATGCGAAGGGATATAACTAGGGAGCTCCCGACGCGAGCGTGCCCTGACAACACTTCCACATGCGCGTTGACTCGTGTAATGGAAGACAAAGCATCGTGACGTGACGCTACCTATCGCGACGCGACGAGCCTCTTACCGACACTATAAATAGGTGGTTTTCCTGCCCAATTTCACAAACCAAAAACCTCAGAATCCTTTCCCTAACCTAGCTCTAGCCTTCTAAGGTTGCGAGTTGCGAGACGTCCGAGGAGAATGAAGGAAGAAGCGGTCCTCTAATCAGGTAAGGGAGATAGAACCCTATCAACTAGGAAATATATAGTATTAGAATGAATGTAGAATACGTGGAGGGTGCCCTTAGCCCTACTAGAGGGTTGATAAATACAACACCTCAGGAGAGGGTTTGTGACCAGCGATGATCAATGGGGATCACCGCTAGTCTATCAACCGATAGGCTAAATATTAAGTTGATAATTGGTAGTAAGTCGTTTTATCAACACTAAAAAAAATAAATAATGAGATGATATATGTGATATTCTTCTGATATGTTTGTGTATTGTGGATATTAATAGTTCGTGTTCTTCTGATATGTTTGTGTTGTGGGTGTTCTAAATAAATACTAATTCGATATTCTTGGTGTTTGTGTGAGTATGATCAATATGATGAAACATATAACTATTAAGAATGGATATGATAACATGACCACAATAGGAAAAGGTGGGAAAGAAATAAGTAGTAAGAATCATGTGCATAGCTAAAATCCACCCATATAAGCATAGGTTGTCATAAGAGGTCAGGTACCAGAGTGCGGGTACGATACAATCAGTATAGGAGACACCGGTCCTTAGGGAAAGTCTGGGTCCGACAAGTCTACAAGTGACGGACGGCTCGTGACCCAAGTGCCTAATCATCCTAACGGGATACTGTTGTATCATTATCCACAGTGACGATCCCGAGTGTCGGCCCGACACCTGTTCCTACCGCTGAAGTTACGGAACAGGGATGCACTCTTAGGGGTACGATGAGCGAGATATGTGGATGGACAACTAACTTAACCTGCCCATTGCAGGCTGGTGAGAGGTAGCTGATAACGATAAAGGCTAAGGTGGGGACGTCATTACTAGTTATGGCCACGTAGGCATATAGAGCTCTAGGAAGCATTTCATAAAGGACATAATAGAAGAAATATGATAATTCAACCTTTTTATACATGAGTTCTAATTACTATTATTTTCGCTTATTGGTGTGATAGTGTGTTCTGATCTCTTATTTTATTTTTGCACAATCACACTATCACTTTTTCTAGGGAAAGCAAGATCAGAAGCAAGAGTCAGCCAGTGGTTACTTACACACTCACGCACTACGCACTCTCTTAAGTTTTATAAAGAAATTGTATATATTTGTTGATGTATGAAAAGCTTGCATATAAAAATAAGATAAATACATAATAGGATGGGGTCGTCTCATTTGGGTACATAATGGGACGGGGTCATCTCATTTGGGTGGTACCAGAGCAGGTCGGTCCTTTTCGGACTGTGAGATCCGTAGTGTCCTCACCGGCTGATAAATGCTGGATTCCCACCGAATTCAACCACACAAATATCACTGGGCAGAAGCATAGCATTTCATCTGTTTGTGAGTGTACATTCTGATATGTTTATTTTTTTCAGAGATTGATGACATACTCTAGCCGCGAAAGACCTCATGTTGTACCCCTGCTCTATCACCGAAGAAAGCTATGGAATAAATCATTAAATAGTGCTAGCAGAGGACGATGTTACAACTGTTTAGGACCACACCTTGCTCGGAACTTCCCTTGCCCAACCTATCATTATTGTTTTGATTGTGGTGGAAACCATTATACCATTGACTGTAAGGACACCGGTAATAGATGTTATATGTGTGGAGACCCTACCCATAAACCTGGTGAGTGTAATCCTACCCTTCCCTCTATATAGAGAAGACCTAACATTCCTCCACAAAGACGAAACCCAGAAGTCAACCACCCTATTTCTACTACCTCACCTCCATCCATTACCCTGCCAACCGCTGAAGCCGTCCCTCTACAAGATGAAATAGAACGGATGGGGGAAGTACTGATGGACTTCCTCAGGATAGAGTGATGTGTATGAACGTATAATGATATGTGAATATGTATAAATTGCTCTGTATATATATGCTTGACAATGTGTTTTTGGAATGTGATATGTAAAATATGTTTTAATATGTTTTATACTTATGCTCTTTGATGTTGATAAACGATTCAATAAAGATAAATAGTTGTTATTAGAATAAGAAATGGAAAACCTAAGACATAAAATAAGTAGTGTCATACAAACCATGGGGGGAATTAAATCCACCCTAGAAAACTAAAATCATAAAAACAAAACTAAAAAGATCAAATGTCAAAATCTTGGGAAGATACCCAGACACCCACATGCTCCTCCAATTTGTCAACATTGTCCTGCAATCGAGCTATATCTGCCCTAACCTCATCCCTGCTTTGTAAAACCAGTGCTTCCAATCTAGCCTATTCTCAAGCAACAGGGCCAAGAACTAATTTTCCCCTGATCCTACTGGAGGAATAGCTCGCGCCTACTGTTGTTGCTCCTGCTACTTCACCACCAATGGGTCATCAGAAAACTCATCAATGGCGGCCCTAGTAATTGGTTTCACCACTTGACCCATAGAATCCCTAGTCTGCATCACTACTCCCTGAGATTGATAATGTCAACAAATCAAAACAGGATGACCCAACCAATTATTATTCTTAGTCAAACGACCTATATCATTTGCAATCACTCCACAAATGTCAATAGGATTGTGCTTCATAATAGAATATACCAGCTCTGCCCTCTTAGACGTAAGATCATTCTTGTTGGAGCAAGTAAAGAGGGAGTAATGCATGAATAAAGCCCAAGCTCGGGCCAGCCGCGTAAGGTTCTTAACATTAAACCTGAGCAGGACTCCCTCTGCAGATCTGTACCAATCATCTCCAGGTCTGCACAATACTTTAGCCATAGTAGTAGGGTCAGTAGGATGATTCAATCTCTCTATAAAACAGCAGCCCTCAACAAGGGAATCTCCAACAAAATGCTAATGGCGCTCGGACTAAAGTCAATTTCTATGCCTCTCACCCAACTCCTATAAGTCAAGGTTGTATTAGAAGGAAGACATCCAGTAGACTCATCCACTGCCTCTCCTGAAACTCCTTAATGATCTCGGGATATTCGCCTGGCACCAGCATAAACACCATATCACTAAAAATATCGGGAGACTCAAAATGGGAGAGATACACCCTCTGATGCTCCAAGGATCTAAAGCGGAGTTCATCAAGCCTCTCATCAGATGACTGCCCTATGCAAATTCTCTTCGAACCACGAGCAGGCATCCTGCAAGAATATAAATTCGGTAAGATTAAGAACTCAATATTGATCATAAAACTGAGCATGACAAAAACACAAGAAAGGGGGTTTGAATTGGGTTTTATAAATCTTTTCGAAATACTTGTGTGTTTTTTAAAACTTTTTCAAAATAACTCTTGAACAAAATAGTAATGCAATTAAGTAAAGAGAAGAGGATAGTAGGACACAGTGAATTATACTAGTTCACTATCACCTGATAGCTACATCTAGTCCCTTCACAACACTTGAAGGATATCTACACTATATTCAAACGATTACACTTGAGAGTATACTATTGCCAAACTGGCTATACTCACAACTTCTTAGAATGACTTAGTGCAGTCAAGCCTCAAAGGAATACAGCCACTATTGGGCTTAATACAGGAGTTCAAAAATACTTTGAAACAATAACAATAACTCTCAACAAAAAGGATTTACAATGAAATGCTTAAGCACAAAGACTAACTTTCTAATAGAAAGAATGAAAATGAGTAAGTACTTGTTCGCTAGGTATCAGAGACTCGGAATAATTTCTTGGTTGCTCACTGTCTCAGTTTGTTGTGATAGAATCGTTAACCTACTTCAGTTAATGAAGTAAGGTATATATACCTAGGGTTCCAAATAGTGTCGTTGTGACCCAACCGCTCTTTCACCAATGGACAAAACTTCAGATCTACTTTTGGTGGCTTTTAGCGAGTCTTGTCACTTTCAACTCTGCTCCTGTACACTGACACAGTAGACAGTTGCAGGATCTTGTCCCTTGTGATCTTTTTGAATATGAGACAGTTCCAGAGCAAGTTATTTCTGATGATTATATCCGTTGACATTCTCTTTGGCCTTTGATCCCTCGTACATTAAAGTACTCACCAATGAGGTCTCTTTAATACTTGAAGTAGTCTTTAATATTTCACTAAGTCTGATTTTCAATCGGAGGCATCTTCCTATCAGACGATGCTTGTTACTGAGATACTCTATACATTAGAGTGAGCTTGAGCCAGAGGCGAGTTCTTCAGTACAAAATTTCTTGGCCTTTCATATAACAGAGTCTATGTAGTACCAAATGAAGGGTTTCAACATAGTAGTCTTACCAGAGCATGGTGTTACCAGAGCATGATCTATCAGAGCGTTGACTACCACCACCAGAGCATTGACTACCAGAGCATGATCTTAGGAGTGAGGCTATAAGATGATGATGTCATCAACACTTTCCGGACGATCAATGCCAGAATCAAAGGAATGGATCGAAGGGTGAAATGCACACATAGGCATAGTCTTCTGAGACATTTTCATCTGATGAATAGTGACTTACTCACTGAGTTCTGCACACTAACACACACATCAGAGGATAAATTGTTCTATTCATTATTTGTTATCATCAAAATAATTAAGGGTTAATTTTGCTGAATCCACTTGATTCCAAAAATCTCCCCCTTTTTTGATGATGACAAACACATAAATTGATGAACAATTTTCCATTAGAAAAATGTTTACTTAAAAGAATTTCAAAGGCTCCCCCTAAGTTAAGCACATATAAATATTTTCTAAATACAATGTCACATTAGATGAATGTATTATATCAGAGCATTTCATGAAATTTATGCTTATAAAATATCAAAACATACGTTTAACAGGTGATGCATCAGAACATATTGTATCAGACCATATACTGAGGCAGTATCAGAGCATAGTATTATCAGAGTTTATATTCCAATTCAATGTATCAGAGCAAATAGCAACTATAATGCAATGTATGGTAACACTTGGTTAATACATTTGGTTCATCAATTACTCTATACTTCTCTATTTTCTTTTCCCTTTTTTGTCATCAGACAAAAAGGTTAAGATAATAAAGAACATCATTATCAAAACTGAGTTAATAGAAAAATAAAGTTCAAAACAGAGTAAGTACCAAAAAGATATTGATTTCATTAACCAAAGAAAGTACCAAATTAAAAAAAGTTTGAGTAAAACAAATACAAGGCTAGAAATAACAAAAAAAGTGAAAATCCTAAAGGCTATCTAAGGTTTCTTTAACTGTTCCAGAATTGACTTCAGGATATCAGCAACAGCATCGTGTTTCTGATTTGAAGTGGCCATGAATTCCTTATAAGCAGCCATGAAGTCCTTGAACTCTCTATTGTGTTCCACTAATTTGTCCAAGATAGCCCTTGGAACAACAACATTGTCAGAGGGTCCGAAAGAGGTAGAGGTAGAGGCATAAGCAACCATAGCAGTAGAAGCAGGAGGAGTTTTAGGCTCAGGGTCAGGTGCATGTGCAAGTTCGGGATCAGATTCTGGTTCCCAAACTGCCAGAATTGTTTCCCTTAGGGGTTCTTTCCAAGCAGGTGCAGCCAGAAGTCGCTTATTTCTCTTGAGTTATTCCTCCTTGTGACTCTCAAACCAATGAGTCACAAAGTACCAGTTTGCGTAGAAATCTTGATGAGCTAGCCACGTTCCAACATCATTCATACGATTTTCTTCAATGAATTTCTCAATAACAAGATCGTATTGGACTTGAGCGGCAAACCTCTCATAGGTAGAGAAAAGGTGGGGGCTTGGCTGTGGCAAGATGTTAGGACCACGGTAGATAGGGATAACCACTGGTTCGCTTGAAGAGGCAAGGATTTTTGTTGCAAGAGGTGAAGAAATGATGACTAAATCATCATCTGGTTCAAGGTTTTGAATAACCTCAGAGGCAATAGTAGCAGCAATGACAATGTCATCATCTATAATTGGATCTGTTGTATGTTCAGGTTCAGGTTCAGTGTGGGTTGGTGAAGATGGTGAAGATATAATTTTATTGTGGTGAAGGTGATGAAACAGTAAGTTGAATGGATGGAGATGAAATAGGTTTAAAAGTAGTAAGAGGTTGAACCTCAAGAACTGTATCAGAGCTAGTATAGAAGTTTGGACTTCCTGGGTGACAAATTTTGTTTTTATTTCAGGTTGTGTTGGGAGGTTAAGGTCAGGTTGAACCTGTGGTGGTGATTTAGGTCTAGGTGGAGTGGTAGGTTTAGGTTATAGTGGAGAGGTAGACGTAGTTTGTGGTTGTGGTAGCGGAATGGGTTCAGAATAATTTGGATGAACAACAGCAAGGGGTTCAATGTAAGGAATTGAGACTTTTGGCCTAGGTCTCTGTCTCTGTTTCATTGGGACATGATCTTTTTCATCATCAGATGATGATGAGTCAGAGGGTAATGGGGGTAGGTTAGAAGAAATTAGTTTAGAAGATTTAGGAGGAGGAATAGGATTAAAAGGTAATGGTTGAAAAGACTGAGAGGTTTGGGTTGTAGTAGAACCAGTACCATAAATAGAATCATACAATCTAACAGCATCATCCTGTACCTTGGTTTTCTTGGTAGGCATGTCACCAAGTTTTGTGATCCTCTTCCTCTTAGGAGCAGTTTCAGCAGCAGAGGGAGCAGCAGAGGGAATAGAGGAGGGAGCAGAGGCACCTTGAAGACTTTGGGTTCTCAACTCAGCATGAAACTGAGTTGTTTCTTCCCGAGTCTTGTCCAAGAAAGCTTGAAGGTCAACTTTCTTTTCTTCATGCCCTTCCGGTAGCAAGGATGGCATGAAAGAAGGTATTACTGGAGGAGCCATGAGAGGAGGCTCAGAAGCAATGGAAATTCTAGCACTTCAAGTAATTCTCCTTATAGGCTGAGAGGGGCCATCACCCGCAATCTTCATCCTTTTTCCCTTCCTATCAGGTTTGACCGCAGCTTCATCTTCCTTTTGAATCTCAGCAATTACCTCAGAAGACAGAAGCCTCATCTTCTTCAGATTGTCACTGTTGAAGATGGGGGTAAAAGCTATTTGAAACGCAAATTCGGCTTCCTCAGTGTCCAAAGCTTGTAGGTGCTTGATCACACCTTGTTGTTCCAACAACGCTGAAATGACCCTTCCATAGGGTATATTCTTGTTTTGTCCTTTCCTAGAGAAACTGATAGCTCTTCTCATGAATGCGAAAATAATGATTGGCAGGTTGATTTTTGACTTGAGATCGTATTGCCACATTACAAATTTGTAGTCTGTGCTCAAAGAATCCATAGAGCCCGCCTTGGGCATGATATTGCTCTTAATAATCTTGAAGAGCACCCGAAAGCGATTCTTCATGTCTACTACCTTCGTGGTGTTGGGCTTATCATAGATGTACTCGTTGATTACATCAATTCCTCCAAACTCGTTTTCCTTGATTTCTTTTCCAGTGTTAGGGCACTTGATAACTTCAGCGATCAAGTCATGTGTAATCACTATGTGTCTCCCTTGAACATAAATGTTGATGGTGTTGCTTTCAGGCTGTGCAAACCTCCAGAATTCTTTGACAAGTTCAGGGTGAATGGGTTTGTTCTCTATGTAAAAGAAATCAATAATACCCATTTCAACAAAGGTGGCACTGAAGTCATACTCATTCTTCGCCAAATCTATGAAATCAACACGCGATTCATACAAAACATTCAAAAGATGATACTCAATGATCAACGTGGGTTGAGGAGGATTCTGGGAATCAATCACTTGTTGCTGTTGAGGGGCCATTGCAGAAAATGCAGAGAGAATGCAGAAACAGAGAGCAAGAGGCGAGAGGGGTTTAAGGTTCAAGAGTGAGACTTCTCAGAGAATAAGAGTGGGTAGTGGGTGAGTGAAATAAGTGAGTGGAGTTAAAATGTGTTTGAGAAGATAACTGCCTTCATCAATTTTCAAAATAAAATAAAGAAATATTAAATATGTCATTTCAGAACTGAAACGTGTTAAACACTGTGTTAAAGAGGCGCAGTAAAACTATCCTCGGGCAGTGAAAGCAATTATGACTCAGCGAGAGTAATCCTCACTCACTAATGCATCAACCAGTCTCATAGAGACATGTGTACATAAAGATTCCTAGAGGGAATTTATAATGAATGCACCATATGCATATGAATATGAATAGTTACCAGATGCATGCAGCAACAAATGATATAAATATAATATAATATAATATAAACAGAGGTAGCATAGTATTAGAGGCATAAATGCTATCACCAGACACAGTAACAATATCAGAGGCACATGTGAATATTAGACACACACATGATATTAGAGGCAAGTAAGCTACCAGATGAAGGCATATTAGAGGCACACATATCAGAGGCAGGTAAGTTACCAGATGAAGGCATATCAGAGGCACACTTATCAGAGGAAAATATATTCAATTTAGACATTCATTCCTTTATAAGATGAAAATTCAAATTCTTTCTTATAAAGTTGAATCTATCTTCAGCAAAGGGTTTTGTAAAGATATCTGTCCATTGATGGTCAGTATCAATAAATTTAATTTCAAGAATCCCTTTCTGAACATAGTCTCTAATAAAATGATGTTTAATTTCAATATGTTTGGCACATGAATGCAGAATAGGATTCTTAGTCAAACATATAGCAGAGGTATTATCACAGTATATAGGAATGTTACTCTCTTTTATCTGATAGTCCTCAAGCTGATACTTCATCGATAGAAGTTACGAGCTATAACTTGCTGCAGATATATACTCAACTTCTACTGTTGATAATGCAATTGTGCTTTGTCTTTTGCTGGACCATGAGATGAGATTTGCTCCAAGAAATTGACAGCCACCACTTATGCTCTTTCTTTCAATTCTATCTCCAGTAAAATCAGCATCACAGTAACCCACTAACTTGCAATTATCTGATTTCTTATAAAGCAAACCCAGGTTAGTAGTTCCTTTGAGATACCTAAAGATTCTCTTAACCGCAGTTAGATGAGATTCTCTAGGATCTGATTGGAATCTTGCACATAAGCATACATTAAACTTTATATCTGGCCTAAGGTAGTAAGATAAAGGAGTGAACCTATCATACCTCTATATACCTTTTAGTCTACCTTTTTACTAGATTCATCTTTGCTTAGAACACATGTAGGATGCATTGGTGTGCTCATTGGTTTGGTTTCCTCAAGCTTGAACTTCTTCAAAAGTTCTTTCACATATTTTGTCTGATGGATATAGGTTCCTTCTTGACATTGTTTGATTTGAATACCAAGGAAAAACTTTAGTTCTCTCATCATACTCATTTCAAACTCATTCTGCATAAGCTTAGAGAATTCCTCACAAAGAGATTCATTAGTAGCACCAAATATAATATCATCAACATATATTTGAACTACTATGAAATGCTTTTTAGATGATTTTTTAAAGAGAGTAGTGTCCACTTGTCCTCTTTCAAAACCATTTGTCATTAAAAAGGTACTAAGTCTATCATACCAAGCTTTTGAGCTTGTTTAAGTCCATAGAGAGCCTTTTTAAGTTTAAAGACATGCTCTGGAAGGGCAATATCTTCAAAATCAGGTGTTTGTTTTATAAACATTTCCTCACTTATGAAACCATTTAAAAATGCACTCTTTACATCCATCTGATATAAAGTAATGCCATGATGGGCAGCAAATGATAATAAAATTTGAATTGCTTCTAGTCTAGCTACAGGTGCAAAGTTTTCAGTATAATCAATACCTTTCTCTTGCGAGTACCCTTGAGCAACTAGTCTTGCTTTATTTCTTACCACTTTACCATCTTCATCAAGTTTGTTTCTGAAAACCCACTTGGTTCCAATGGCTTGCTTATCCAAGCTTCCAAACATCATTCCTATAGAACTGATTAAATTCTTCTTGCATAGCAAGTATCCATCCATCGTCTGCCATTGCATCATCAATTGTCTTTGGTTCAATCTCTGACAATAATGCAAAGTCTGATTGTTCTCTGAGTGATGATCTGGTTCTGACTCTATCACTTAGTTCACCAATGATCTAGTCCTTAGGGTGATGAGTCTTGAACTTTCAATCCCTTATTTTCTTAGCTTGAGTCTGGTCACCAGACTCAGAGCCAGAGGCAACATCAGAGCCACTAGCAGATGCATCAGCATCTGTTCCTTTGCTTATCTGTATATCTGCAAAGATCTCATCTACCTCTGACGTTTCATTGTCAGGCTTCTTATTATCAAACCTTACATGCATTGATTCATCAACAATTAAGGTTTCTTTGTTGTATACTCTGTAAGCTTTAGAGCATTCAGAATATCCCAAAAAGATACCTTTTTGTGTTTTTGAATCAAATTTATCAAGACTGTCCTTTGTATTGAGAACAAAGCAGTCGCACCCAAATTGATGAAAATAAGAAATGTTGGGTTTTCTTCCTTTCCACAATTCATATGGAGTCTTATTCAAGATAGGTCTAATATAGATTCTATTTTGAATATAACACGCCATGTTTGCTGCTTCTGCCCAAAAGTATTTTGTAACATTAGTTTCGTGAATCATGGTTCTGGCCATCTCTTGAAGAGATCTATTTTTCCTTTCTACAACACCATTTTGTTGTGGTGTTCTAGGAGAAGAAAAATTGTGAGAAATGCCATGTTCTTCACAAAAATTTTGAAATAATTCATTTTCAAATTCTCCACCATAATCACTTTTAATTGTTGTAATATAAAAACCTTTTTCATTTTGCACTTGTTTGCAGAAAATAGAAAACATCTTGAATGACTCATCTTTGTGTGCAAGGAATTTTACCTATGTCCATTTAGTATAGTCATCAACAATAACAAGACCATATCTCTTTCCAAACAAAGAAGCGGCTTTGGTTGGACCAAATAAATCAAAATGTAAAAGTTCAAGTGGTCTTGAAATGGAAACAACATTTTTAGATTCAAATGAAGATTTTGTTTGTTTAACTTTATGGCATGCTTCACAAAGAGCATCAGACTGATACTTAAGATTTGGTAGGCCTCTAACAAGTTCCTTCTTGTTAAGCTTTGATATTAACATCATGTTGGCATGACCTAATCTTTTGTGCCAAGTCCATTGTTCTTCATCAAGTGACAAAAAGCACTTGACATTTTGATTTGCCAACTCAGAAAGTTTTATTTTATAAATATTGTTCTTTCTCTTTGCTGTAGAGAAAACGGAGCCATTTTTCTTGCTTTTAACTATACAGGCATTATCACTGAAGCCAACAATATAACCATTATCACATAATCGACTTACGCTTAGTAGGTTATGCTTAAGACCATCAACAAGTAACACATTATCAATAGAAGGTAGAAATTTATCACCAACTCTTCCACTGCCAATGATTTTTACCTTTCTAGTTTCCTCCGAAACTAATTGTTCCACCCTCTTTAAGTTGAAGCTCTATGAAAATACGCCTTTCTCCCGTCATGTGACGTGAGCACCCACTGTCCAAGTACACGGACTGGTGTTTCAACTCTGTTGCTAAGCAGATTTGCAACATAGACAATCTTGTCCTTAGGTACCGAAATCTTTTTGTGTCCTCTTTTGTTTGTCCTAGAAGGAAACTTGTTCTTCTTATTTTTTAATTCATAACAGGTACCTCTTATGTGACCTTTCTTATTATAGAAAGTACATAGCAAATGGTCACTATGATCATCGGTATCTTTGGGTTTCAAATTTATGTTTTGAAAAGTGGGTTCCTCTGGTTTGTAACCAAGACATTTTTTGCCATTTTGGCTAACATCCCAAATCATAGATGCTTGTTTGCTTTGTGTCACACACTCAGCAAGAAATCTTTGAAATCCCTCTTCATATTTTGAAGAGTTGCATTCAATCTTTTCTTCAGTCTTAGAGTTGTCATTCACCAGACGGTAATTCTCAGCTTTGAGTTTCTCATTTTCCTCATTAAGTGTTAAAAATTCTTTTGAAAGTTATGAGAATTTCTTTTTCAAAGCTTTATACTTAATGGAGAGCTTAGAGTACTCATCTAAGAGTTCATCGAATACTTTTTGAACATCAGAGGATGGGTTAGAATTTACCTCTTCTTCCTCTTCTTCACTGTCTGATCCTATGGTAGCCATCAGAGTCATGTTTGCTTGTTCCTCATCATCATCAGACGATGATGAATCAGAGTCATCCCATGTTGCCATGAGACCTTTCTTCTTCTTACCTTTAAAACCACTTCTCTTTGGTTTCTTCTTCTCAAGTTATGGACATTCAAACTTGAAATGTCCTGGCTTCTTGCACTCATAGCAAACCACTTGGCTCTTGTCTTTGTAGTCTTTCTTTTCCTTGAGTCCTTCACCAGATGATTCTTCGTATGTTTCTTGTTTAGCTTGCAGAGCCTTGGAAGTGGAACCCTTGCTAGTAGACTACAAAGCAATAGATTTTGACTTCTTTGGAGGTTCTTCATTCAGCTCAAGCTCATGAGCTCTCAAGGAACTTAGAAAATCTTCAAGACGCAGTCTGTTTAGGTCCTTAGCTTCTTGAATAGCCGTGACCTTAGGTCTCCATTGCCTGGGTAGGCTTCTTAGTATCTTCTTCACGTGATCAGCAATGATGTAGCTCTTTTCAAGAACTCTTAGACCGTGAACCAACGTTTGAAATCTTCCAAACATGGTTTCAATATCTTCTCCCTCTTCCATCTTAAAGAGTTCATATTGTCTAACAAGAATGTTAGCCTTAGTTTCTCTCACTTAGGCAGTACCCTCATAGGCCAAGGCCAATGAGTCCCAAATTTCCTTTGCAGCACCATTTTTCCAACATTTCTCGTACTCTTTCTCAGAAATAGCACAGATAAGAAAGTATTTTGCTTTCTTTCTGATTTAGTTGATAAACTTTCTTTTGCTCATCATCCCACTTATCTCTAGGAATGGGATTTTTCTTGGAATCAACTAGTTCGATATATTGTCTTTGAACCATATCTCAGAGTTCAAGTTGTGGTGACTCAAAAAAGGTTTTGACTTTATCTTTCCAGCAGTCATAGTTTGTTCTAGTGAACAAAAGAGGACGATTAACAGGACCACCACATTTGTTGCTTGCCATAGATAAAGTATAGGATTTTTCCTCTCACACGGTTAAGTGCTCAACCAAGAGGCCGAGCTCTGGTACCAATTGAACGTGACAAAAACACAAGAAAAAGCGGGTTTGAATTGGGTTTTATAAATCTTTTCGAAATACTTGTGCTTTTTTTAAAACCTGTTCGAAATAACTCTTGAACAAAATAGTAATACAAATAAGTAAAAAGAAGAGAAAAGTAGGACACAGTGAATTATACTAGTTCACTATGACCTGATAGCTACGTCTAGTCCCTTCACCACACTTGAAGGATTTCTCCACTAGAATCAAACGATTACACTGGAGACTATATAATGTCAAATTGGCAATACTCACAACTTTTTAGAACGACTTAGTGCAGTCAAGCCTCTAAGGGATACAGCCACTACTGGGCTTAATACAGGAGTTCAAAAATACATTGAAACAATGACAATAACTCTCAACAGAGAGGATTTACAATGAAATGCTTAAGCACAAAGACTAACTTTCTAACAGAAAGAGTGAAAACGATTAAGTGCTTGTTCGCTTGGTCTCAGAGACTTGGAATAATTTTTTGGATGCTCACTGTCTCAGTTTGTTGTGATAGAATCATTAACCTACTTCAGTGAATAAAGTAACGTATATATAGCTAAGGTTGCAAATAGTGTCGTTGTGACCCAATAGCTCTTTCACCAATGGACAAAACTTCAGATCCGCTTTTGGTGGCTTTTAGCGAGTCCTGTCACTTTCAACTTTGCTCATGTACACTGACACAGCAGACAGTTGTAGGATCTTGTCCCTTGTGATCTTTTTGAATATGAGACACTTCCATAGCAAGTTATTTCTGATGATTATATCCGTTGACATTCTCTTTGGCCTTTGATTCCTCGTATATTAAAATACTCATCAATGAGGTCTCTTTAATACTTGAAGTAGCCTTTAATGTTTTATTCAATCTTATTTCCAATCAAAGGCATCTTCCTATCAAACGATGCTTGTTACTGAGATACTCTATACATCAGAGTGAGCTTGAATCGGAGGCGAATTCTTCAATACATTATTTCTTGGCCTTTCATATAACAAAGTCTATGTAGTACCAGACGAAGGGTTTCAACAGAGTAGTCTTATCAGAACATGGTCTTACCAGAGCATCGTCTATCAGAGTGTTGATTACCACCAGAGCGTTGACTACCAGAGCATGATCTTAGGAGTGAGGCTTTAAGATGATGACATCATCAGTACTTTTCGGACGATCAACGTCAGACTCAGAGGAACAGATCGGAGGGTAAAATACACACATAGGCATAGTCTTCTGAGACATTTCCATCTGATGAATAGTGACTTACTCATTGAGTTCTACACACTAACACACACATTAGAGGTTAAATTGTTCTATTCATTATTTGTTATCATCAAAACAATTAAGGGTCATTGTTTCTGAATCCAAACAAAAACTCTATACCCAAATAAATTGAATAGGAAACAATAAGAGTAATAATAGAAACCCTTACACATTAAAATTTAATTCTTTCAACATTCTCAAAATTTTTACATATGCTCAACATTCACTAAACCATAAGAAAAAATTAACTTATACCTAAAAATAAAATAAAATATTTTATATGTAGGATTTTAACTTTGTACAAGAACACTTTAAAATATCTATTTCTTAATTTTACTACCTGAATTTAAGATTTAAAGAGAAAACAATATTTCTGGAAATTCTTCAATATTTTAAAAATATGAAATCCATAAAAGTTAAAACTAGAAATTTTTAAGTCTTATTAAACCTATATATTGAAACTTAAACATTTTTTGTAAGAACTTTGAAAGGAATTATGAAAACTCTACAACCTTACATGCAATCCTCTCCACTACAAATCTCTCAAATCATAAAATTCAACAATTAGGACAATAATTCCAAAAGAATTGTATTCTAAACGAATAGAACAAGATATTAATATTCCATTTTCTTCTCTCAAAACCATCAAAGAAAAATTTAAAGATAAATTCTAAAGTATCAACAACCAAGAATAAAATTTCAATTGAACTTCATCCCTAGGACAATTATTAGGACAAAAGAAGATTTGAGCAAATAGGTTATAAGAGTACAAACTTGAAATTTAACTCTAGAGACAAACAATTGAACCTCATTCAGGATTTTTAGCAAGCACCTTCAAGGCACTAACCAAACACAAACATACCCATTTCAACCACAAATCCAAATCAACCCAAATCAAGCCAAAAATCAACAATAGTTCAAACCTAGCAACTATAGGAAATCTTTGATCAAGAATAAGTATCAAAAGAGCCAAAAGAATCCTCTAATTTCCGGATCCCCTTATGAAAACTCAAAAATCTAAAGTACAAAACATGAACAAAATGGGATTTAGGCTTACCTTAATGCAAGAGAAATGAAAAGGAAGTGAAATAAGATGAATCCTTAGCCTCCTTATGCGAAATAACACTCAAAACGAGGAGAAGAAAAGCTTGGGACAACCAACAATGGCGCAACCCGACCCTGGAGGCGTTTAAAAACGATTCGGGAAAAAGGACCATAGCGACGTGACGAGATTACACTAGGGTACCTCGCGACGCGATGGAACCAGATTTTAGAAAAAAAAAATTTAATCAATTTTAAATTATTAAAAAATTAAAAACTCATGACCCTAAAACTCCCTAAGATAACCTAACAGCTAAACATAATTATCAATGAGAAAAAAACACCTTTAGACAAATTTCCCCATCTAGTATGACTACGTACCCGGAAATACATATTATTTGAAATTAATCATCAAAAAATATTAGGGTTAATAAATCAAACAAAAAGAGGAAAAAAAATACTTAAGAAAAGAGGTGAAGGAAATAATCAAGAGAGTAAAGAAGAAAAGATCCACGCCAACCACCAACACTTCAATTTTCGAGGATGAAAATTATTATAAAAGGGATGGTAATTTAACATCCCAAGAATTTTTATATACTCTCAAAATATTGTAAATTCTTAAAATAAATGGATAATAATTTAAAACCATAAATTTTGATAAGAATAAATAATATATATATATATATAAAAGAAAATATAATAGCTATAATAAAAGAAAATAAAAAGGATAATGAATGATAAAGTAAATAAATAAATAAAATACGTATTATATAAATAAACTTGATTTCTTTTTAGAAATAATAATAAAATATATGAGTCTAGAAACCCTTAGAGGAATCTAGAACCGAAATTAAAAATTAAATTAAATTTACTACCGTCACGATGCGACAGGATATAACTAGGGGAGCTCACGACGCAAGCATACCCTGACAACACTTCCACGTGCGCGTTGACACATGTAAAGGAAGACAGAGCATCATGACGCAAAGCTACCTATCGCGACGTGACGAGCCTCTTACCCACACTATAAATAGGTGGTTTTACCACCCAATTTCACCAACCAAAAACCTCAAAATCCTTTCCCTACCCTAGCACTAGCCTTCTAGGGTTGCGAATAGCGGGACGTCCGAGGAGCATGAAGGAAGAAGCGGTCCTCTAGTCAGGTAAGGGAGACAGAACCCTATCCACTAAGAAATATATAGTATTAGAATGAATGTAGAATAGGTGTAGGGTGCAGTTAGCCCTACTAGAGGGTTGATAAATAAAACACCTCAGGAGAAGGGCAGTGACCCGCGATGATCGATGGGGATCACCACTAGTCTATCAACCCATAGGCTAAATATTATGTTGATAATTGGTAGTAAGTCGCTTTAGCAACGCTAGGTAAATAAAATAAATAATGAGATGACATCAGTGATATTCTTCTGATATGTTTGTGTATTATGGATATTAATAGTTGATGTTCTTCTAATATGTTTATGTTGTGGGTGTTCTAAATAAGTACTATTTTGATATTCTTGGTGTTTGTGTGAATACGATCAATATGATGAAACATATAACAATTAAGAAAGGATATGATAACATGACCACAATAGGAGAAGGTGGAAAAGAAATAAGTAGTAAGAATCATGTGCATAGGTGTAATCCACCACCGTACACATAGGTTGTCGGACGAGGTCAGGTACCAGAGTGCGGGTACGATGCAATCAGCACAGGACACCCCAGTCCTTCGAGATAGTCTGGGTCCGACAAGTCTGCAAGTGACGGATGGCTCGCGACCATCCTGTCGGGACGTCAAAGTGCCAGGTCATTCTTACGGGGTACTATTGTATCACTATAAAGGCTAAGGTGGGGTCGTTATTACTAGTTGTGGCCACGTAGGCATATAGAGCTCTAGGATGCATTTCATAAAGGACATAATAGAAGAAATATGATTATTCAACCTATTCATACATGAGTTCTAATTGCTATTATTTTTTATTATTGGTGTGAATAGTGTGTTCTGATCTCCTGTTTTATTTTTGCATAATCACATTATCACTTTTACCAGGGAAAGTAAGATCAGAAGCCGGAGTCAGCCAGTAGTTACTTTCACAATAAAGAAATTATATATATTTGTTGACATGTGAAAAGCATGCATATAAAAATAAGATAAATACTTAATAGAACGGGGTCATCTCATTTGGGTACATAATGGGACGGGGTCGTCTCAGGATCTACCTTTTCTATCTGTCCATCCGTCAGACATAATGGAGCATCCAAATCTCTCCCCAATTGCTCCTTTTGGCTTTTTAATAATTCTTCAGTATATGTAGGAGTGGAAATCTTACATCATGGTAAGATGGAGGCTTCAAATGTCGTCCAAACTTTCCAACTTCAATAAGCATGTCTTGAAAGCTTTGCAACTTAATCATGTTGAAAGACAAACCTGGTACTAAAAGCGAGCTATGTATTGATGAACTCATGCAGTAGCCTCCTTATCACATGCCTCCCTTATGCTTGATTGCCTTAGTTTCTCTATTTTCTTTTCCTAGACTGTAGTTTCCGATTTATGTAAAAAAGATCAATAGGGCCCTTTGAGCTTTCTTCCTTCCACCAGGATGAGGTGCAATTTCTCTAAATCCTTCATCAAGAGCATAATCTTCATCAACATCATCATAGTCATCAAGAAGATCCTGTTGCACCCTTTGAAATCTTCACTATCTTGTAACTTTTTGTTCTTCACATATTGATTCAATTCTTCTCTGACCTCATTGGGCCATTTAGTACAAGGTTTGCAATTACATTTCCTTCCTTTCAAGTGCTATTTCATTCTAGTAATTCCTTCACATGTGATCTTCCCACAAAAATTGAAAACACAGCCACTGGTATTATTTTCTTGCGTTGGATGATAGAATTTCCATCCAGGGTAAATTCTTGAATGAATTAAATAAAAAGAAAATAAAAAGGATAATGCATGATAAAGTAAATAAATAAATAAATAAATAAAATACGTATTATATAAATAAACTTGATTTCTTTTTAGAGATAATAATAAAATATATGAGTCTAGAAACCCTTAGAGGAATCTAGAACCGAAATTAAAAATTAAATTAAATTTACTACCATCACGACGCGATGGGATATAACTAGGGGAGCTCGAGACGCAAGCGTACCCTGACAACACTTCCAAGTGCGTGTTGACACATGTAAAGGAAGACAGAGCATCGTGACGCAATGCTACCTATCGCGACGTGATGAGCCTCTTACCCACACTATAAATAGGTGGTTTTACCACCCAATTTCACCAACCAAAAACCTCAAAATCCTTTCCCTACCCTAGCACTATCCTTCTAGGGTTGCGAATAGCGGGACGTCCGTGAAGCATGAAGGAAGAAGCTGTCCTCTAGTCAGGTAAGGGAGACAAAACCCTATCCACTAGGAAATATATAGTATTAGAATGATTGTAGAATAGGTGTAAGGTGCAGTTAGCCCTACTAGAGGGTTGATAAATACAACACCTCAGGAGAAGGGCTGTGACCCGCGATGATCGATGGGCATCACCACTAGTCTATCAACCCATAGGCTAAATATTATGTTGATAATTGGCATTAAGTCGCTTTAGCGACGCTAGGTAAATAAAATAAATAATGAGATGATATCAGTGATAATCTTCTGATATGTTTGTGTATTATGGATATTAATAGTTGATGTTCTTCTAATATGTTTGTGTTGTGGGTGTTCTAAATAAGTACTATTTTGATATTCTTGGTGTTTGTGTGATTACGATCAATATGATGAAACATATAGCAATTAAAAAAGGATATGATAACATGACCACAATAGGAGAAGGTGGAAAAGAAATAAGTAGTAGGAATCATGTGCATAGGTGTAATCCACCGTCGTACACATAGGATGTCGGACGAGGTCAGGTACCAGTGCAGTGCACGATGCAATCAAGACAGACACGCCACCCTTTGAGATAGTCTCGGTCACCCAAGTCTACAAGTGATGGATGGCTCGCGACCATCCTGTGGGGCCGTCAGACTGCCTGGTCATCCTGCCGGGGTACTATTGTATCACTATAAAGGCTAAGGTGGGGTCGTTATTACTAGTTGTGGCCACGTGGCATATAGAGCTCTAGGACGCATTTCATAAAGGACATAATAGAAGAAATATGATTATTCAACCTATTCATACATGAGTTCTAATTGCTATTATTTTCGATTATTGGTGTGAATAGTGTGTTCTGATCTCCTGTTTTATTTTTGCATAATCACATTATCACTTTTACCAGGGAAAGCAAGATCAGAAGCCGGAGTCAGCCGGTAGTTACTTTCACAATAAAGAAATTGTATATATTTTTTGACATATGAAAAGCATGCATATAAAAATAAGATAAATACTTAATGGGACGGGGTCATCTCATTTGGGTACATAATGGGACGGGGTCGTCTCAGGATCTACCTTTTCTATCCGTCCATCCATCAGACATAATGGAGCATCCAAATCTCTCCCCAATTGCTCCTTTTGGCTTTTTGATAATTCTTCAGTATATGTAGGAGTGGAAATCTTACATCATGGTAAGATGGAGGCTTCAAATGTGGTCCAAACTTTCCAACTTCAGTAAGCATGTCTTGAAAGCTTTGCAACTTAATCATGTTGAAAGACAAACCCGGTACTAAAATCGAGCAATGTATTGATGAACTCATGCAGTAGCCTCCTTATCACATGCCTCCCCTATGCTTGATTGCCTTAGTTTCTCTATTTTCTTTTTCTGGATTGTAGTTTCAGATTTATATAAAAAAGATCAATAGGGCCCTTTGAGCTTTCTTCCTTCCACCAGCATGGGGTGCAATTTCTCTAAATCCTTCATCAAGAGCATAATCTTCATCAACATCATCATAGTCATCAAGAAGATCCTGTTGCACCCTTTGAAATCTTCACTATCTTGCAACCTTTAGTTCTTAACATATTGATTCAATTCTTCTCTAACCTCATTGGGCCATTTAGTACAAGGTTTGCAATTGCCTTTCCTTCCTTTCAGGTGCTATTTCATTTTAGTAATTCCTTCACATGTGATCTTCCCACAAAAATTGAAAACACAGCCACTGGTATTATTTTCTTGTGTTGGATGATAGAATTTCCAACCTGGGTAAATTCTTGAATGAATTAAATAAAAAGAAAATAAAAAGGATAATGAATGATAAAGTAAATAAATAAATAAATAAAATACGTATTATATAAATAAACTTGATTTCTTTTTAGAAATAATAATAAAATATATGAGTCTAGAAACCCTTAGAGGAATCTAGAACAGAAATTAAAAATTAAATTAAATTGACTACCGTCACGACGCGACGGGATATAACTAGGGGAGCTCGCGACGCAAGCGTACCCTGACAACACTTCCAAGTGCGTGTTGACACATGTAAAGGAAGACAGAGCATCGTGACGCAATGCTACCTATCGCGACGTGATGAGCCTCTTACCCACACTATAAATAGGTGGTTTTACCACCCAATTTCACCAACCAAAAACCTCAAAATCCTTTCCCTACCCTAGCACTATCCTTCTAGGGTTGCGAATAGCGGGACGTCCGTGAAGCATGAAGGAAGAAGCTGTCCTCTAGTCAGGTAAGGGAGACAAAACCCTATCCACTAGGAAATATATAGTATTAGAATGATTGTAGAATAGGTGTAAGGTGCAGTTAGCCCTACTAGAGGGTTGATAAATACAACACCTCAGGAGAAGGGCTGTGACCCGCGATGATCGATGGGCATCACCACTAGTCTATCAACCCATAGGCTAAATATTATGTTGATAATTGGCATTAAGTCGCTTTAGCGACGCTAGGTAAATAAAATAAATAATGAGATGATATCAGTGATAATCTTCTGATATGTTTGTGTATTATGGATATTAATAGTTGATGTTCTTCTAATATGTTTGTGTTGTGGGTGTTCTAAATAAGTACTATTTTGATATTCTTGGTGTTTGTGTGATTACGATCAATATGATGAAACATATAGCAATTAAAAAAGGATATGATAACATGACCACAATAGGAGAAGGTGGAAAAGAAATAAGTAGTAGGAATCATGTGCATAGGTGTAATCCACCGTCGTACACATAGGATGTCGGACGAGGTCAGGTACCAGAGTGCGGGTACGATGCAATCAGTACAGGACACGCCAGTCCTTTGAGATAGTCTGGGTCAGACAAGTCTACAAGTGATGGATGGCTCGCGACCATCCTGTCGGGACGTCAGAGTGCCTGGTCATCCTGACGGGGTACTATTGTATCACTATAAAGGCTAAGGTGGGGTCGTTATTACTAGTTGTGGCCACGTGGCATATAGAGCTCTAGGACGCATTTCATAAAGGACATAATAGAAGAAATATGATTATTCAACCTATTCATACATGAGTTCTAATTGCTATTATTTTCGATTATTGGTGTGAATAGTGTGTTCTGATCTCCTGTTTTATTTTTGCATAATCACATTATCACTTTTACCAGGGAAAGCAAGATCAGAAGCAGGAGTCAGCTGGTAGTTACTTTCACAATAAAGAAATTGTATATATTTGTTGACATATGAAAAGCATGCATATAAAAATAAGATAAATACTTAATGGGACGGGGTCATCTCATTTGGGTACATAATGGGACGGGGTCGTCTCAGGATCTACCTTTTCTATCCGTCCATCCATCAGACATAATGGAGCATCCAAATCTCTCCCCAATTGCTCCTTTTGGCTTTTTGATAATTCTTCAGTATATGTAGGAGTGGAAATCTTACATCATGGTAAGATGGAGGCTTCAAATGTGGTCCAAACTTTCCAACTTCAGTAAGCATGTCTTGAAAGCTTTGCAACTTAATCATGTTGAAAGACAAACCCGGTACTAAAATCGAGCAATGTATTGATGAACTCATGCAGTAGCCTCCTTATCACATGCCTCCCCTATGCTTGATTGCCTTAGTTTCTCTATTTTCTTTTTCTGGATTGTAGTTTCAGATTTATATAAAAAAGATCAATAGGGCCCTTTGAGCTTTCTTCCTTCCACCAGCATGGGGTGCAATTTCTCTAAATCCTTCATCAAGAGCATAATCTTCATCAACATCATCATAGTCATCAAGAAGATCCTGTTGCACCCTTTGAAATCTTCACTATCTTGCAACCTTTTGTTCTTAACATATTGATTCAATTCTTCTCTAACCTCATTGGGCCATTTAGTACAAGGTTTGCAATTGCCTTTCCTTCCTTTCAGGTGCTATTTCATTTTAGTAATTCCTTCACATGTGATCTTCCCACAAAAATTGAAAACACAGCCACTGGTATTATTTTCTTGTGTTGGACGATTGAATTTCCAACCTGGGTAAATTCTTGAATGAATTAAATAAAAAGAAAATAAAAAGGATAATGAATGATAAAGTAAATAAATAAATAAATAAAATACGTATTATATAAATAAACTTGATTTCTTTTTAGAAATAATAATAAAATATATGAGTCTAGAAACCCTTAGAGGAATCTAGAACAGAAATTAAAAATTAAATTAAATTGACTACCGTCACGACGCGACGGGATATAACTAGTGGAGCTCGCGACGCAAGCGTACCCTGACCACACTTCCACGTGCGCGTTGACACATGTAAAGGAAGACAGAGCATCGTGACGCAATGCTACCTATCGCGACGTGACGAGCCTCTTACCCACACTATAAATAGGTGGTTTTACCACCCAATTTCACCAACCAAAAACCTCAAAATCCTTTCCCTACCCTAGCACTAGCCTTCTAGGGTTGCGAATAGCAGGACGTCCGAGAAGCATGAAGGAAGAAGCGGTCCTCTAGTCAGGTAAGGGAGACAGAACCCTATCCACTAAGAAACATATAGTATTAGAATGAATGTAGAATAGGTGTAAGCTGCAGTTAGCCCTACTAGAGGGTAGATAACTACAATACCTCAGGAGAAGGGTTGTGACCCGCGATGACCGATGGGCATCACCACTAGTCTATCAACCCATAGGCTAAATATTATGTTGATAATTAGCAGTAAGTCGCTTTAGCGACGCTAGGTAAATAAAATAAATAATGAGATGATATCAGTGATAATCTTCTGATTTGTTTGTGTATTATGGATATTAATAGTTGATGTTCTTCTAATATGTTTATGTTGTGGGTGTTCTAAATAAGTACTATTTTGATATTCTTGGTGTTTGTATGAATACGATCAATATGATGAAACATATAGCAATTAAGAAAGGATATGATAACATGACCACAATAGGAGAAGGTGGAAAAGAAATAAGTAGTAAGAATCATGTGCATAGGTGTAATCCACCACCGTACACATAGGTTGTCGGACGAGGTCAGGTACCAGAGTGAGGGTACGATGCAATCAGTACAGGACATGACAGTCCTTTGAGATAGTTTGGGTCCGACAAGTCTACAAGTGACGGATGGCTCGCGACCATCCTGTCGGGACGTCAGAGTGTCAGGTCATTCTGACGGGGTACTATTGTATCACTATAAAGGCTAAGGTGGGGTCGTTATTACTAGTTGTGGCCACGTAGGCATATAGAGCTCTAGGATGCATTTCATAAAGGACATAATAGAAGAAATATGATTATTCAACCTATTCATACATGAGTTCTAATTGCTATTATTTTCGATTATTGGTGTGAATAGTGTGTTCTGATCTCCTGTTTTATTTTTGCATAATCACATTATCACTTTTACCAGGGAAAGCAAGATCAGAAGCCGGAGTCAGCCGGTAGTTACTTTCACAATAAAGAAATTGTATATATTTGTTGACATATGAAAAGCATGCATATAAAAATAAGATAAATACTTAATGGGACGGGGTCATCTCGTTTGGGTACATAATGGGACGGGGTCGTCTCAGGATCTACCTTTTCTATCCGTCCATCCATCATAGATAATGGAGCATCCAAATATCTCCCCAATTGCTCCTTTTGGGTTTTTAATAATTCTTCAGTATATGTAGGAGTGGAAATCTTACATCATGGTAAGATGGCGGCTTCAAATGTGGTCCAAACTTTCCAACTTCAGTAAGCATACCTTGAAAGCTTTGCAACTTAATCATGTTGAAAGACAAACCCGGTACTAAAAGCGAGCTATGTATTGATGAATTCATGCAGTAGCCTCCTTGTCACATGCCTCCCTTATGCTTGATTGCCTTAGTTTCTCTATTTTCTTTTTCTGGATTGTAGTTTCAGATTTATGTAAAAAAGATCAATAGGGCCCTTTGAGCTTTCTTCCTTCCACCAGCATGAGGTGCAATTTCTCTAAATCCTTCATCAAGAGTATAATCTTCATCAACATCATCATAGTCATCAAGAAGATCCTATTGCACCCTTTGAAATCTTCACTATCTTGTAACTTTTTGTTCTTCACATATTGATTCAATTCTTCTCTGACCTCATTGGGCCATTTAGTACAAGGTTTGCAATTGCCTTTCCTTCCTTTCAAGTGCTATTTCATTCTAGTAATTCCTTCACATGTGATCTTCCCACAAAAATTGAAAACACAGCCACTGGTATTATTTTCTTGTGTTGGATGATAGAATTTCCATCCAGGGTAAATTCTTGAATGAATTAAATAAAAAGAAAATAAAAAGGATAATGAATGATAAAGTAAATAAATAAATAAATAAAATACGTATTATATAAATAAACTTGATTTCTTTTTAGAAATAATAATAAAATATATGAGTCTAGAAACCCTTAAAGGAATCTAGAACCGAAATTAAAAATTAAATTAAATTTACTACCGTCACGACGCGACGGGATATAACTAGGGGAGCTCGCGACGCAAGCGTACCCTGACAACACTTCCACGTGCGCGTTGACACATGTAAAGGAAGACAGAGCATCGTGACGCAATGCTACCTATCGCGACGTGACGAGCCTCTTACCCACACTATAAATACGTGGTTTTACCACCCAATTTCACCAACCAAAAACCTCAAAAATCCTTTTCCTACCCTAGCACTAGCCTTCTAGGGTTGCGAATAGCGGGACGTCCGAGAAGCATGAAGGAAGAAGCGGTCCTCTAGTCAGGTAAGGGAGACAGAACCCTATCCACTAGGAAATATATAGTATTAGAATGAATGTAGAATAGGTGTAGGGTGCAGTTAGCCCTACTAGAGGGTTGATAAATACAACACCTCAGGAGAAGGGTTGTGACCCGCGATGATCGATGGGCATCCCCACTAGTCTATCAACCCATAAGCTAAATATTATGTTGATAATTGGCAGTAAGTCGCTTTAGCGATGCTTGGAAAATAAAATAAATAATGAGATGATATCAGTGATAATCTTCTGATATGTTTGTGTATTATGGATATTAATAGTTGATGTTCTTCTAATATGTTTGTGTTGTGGGTGTTCTAAATAAGTACTATTTTGATATTCTTGGTGTTTGTGTGAATACGATCAATATGATGAAACATATAGCAATTAAGAAAGGATATGATAACATGACCACAATAGGAGAAGGTGGAAAAGAAATAAGTAGTAAGAATCATGTGCATAGGTGTAATCCACCGCCATACACATAGGCTGTCGAACGAGGTCAGGTACCAGAGTGAGGGTATGATACAATCAGTACAGGACACGCCAGTCCTTTGAGATAGTCTGGGTCTGACAAGTCTACAAGTGACGGATGGCTCGCGACCATCCTGTCAGGACGTCAGAGTGCCTGGTCATCCTAACGGGGTACTATTGTATCACTATAAAGGCTAAGGTGGGGTCGTTATTACCAGTTGTGGCCACGTAGGCATATAGAGCTCTAGGACGCATTTCAGAAAGGACATAATAGAAGTAATATGATTATTCAACCTATTCATACATGAGTTCTAATTGCTATTATTTTCGATTATTGGTGTGAATAGTGTGTTCTGATCTCTTGTTTTTTTTTTTCATAATCACATTATCACTTTTACCAGGGAAAGCAAGATCGGAAGCAGGAGTCAGCCGGTAGTTACTTTCACAATAAAGAAATTGTATATATTTGTTGACATATGAAAAGCATGCATATAAAAATAAGATAAATACTTAATGGGACGGGGTCATCTCGTTTGGGTACATAATGGGACGGGGTCGTCTCAGGATCTACCTTTTCTATCCGTCCATCCATCATAGATAATGGAGCATCCAAATCTCTCTCCAATTGCTCCTTTTGGGTTTTTAATAATTCTTCAGTATATGTAGGAGTGGAAATCTTACATCATGGTAAGATGGCGGCTTCAAATGTGGTCCAAACTTTCCAACTTCAGTAAGCATATCTTGAAAGCTTTGCAACTTAATCATGTTGAAAGACAAACTCGGTACTAAAAGCGAGCTATGTATTGATGAACTCATGCAATTGCCTCCTTGTCACATGTCTCCCTTATGCTTGATTGCCTTAGTTTCTCTATTTTCTTTTTCTGGATTGTAGTTTCAGATTTATGTAAAAAAGATCAATAGGGCCCTTTGAGCTTTCTTCCTTCCACCAGCATGTGGTGTAATTTCTCTAAATCCTTCATCAAGAGCATAATCTTCATCAACATCATCATAGTCATCAAGAAGATCCTGTTGCACCCTTTGAAATCTTCACTATCTTGTAACCTTTTGTTCTTCACATATTGATTCAATTCTTCTCTGACCTCATTGGGCCATTTAGTACAAGGTTTGCAATTGCCTTTCCTTCCTTTCAAGTGCTATTTCATTCTAGTAATTCCTTCACATGTGATCTTCCCACAAAAATTGAAAACACAGCCACTGGTATTATTTTATTGTGTTGGATGACAGAATTTCCATCCAGGGTTAGCCCTATTCGTAATTGTTGAAGGATCTAATGGTTCTTCACTTGCCATATTATTAAAAAAAGTTGCAAACAGTATAAATAGATGTACAAATATTGATAGAATAGTAAAAATAAAGGAACAAAAGGATAAGAAAGAAATCAAATAGGGGAAGAAAAGGGAAACGAAATAATCTACAAAAAAAAAAGTGGAAGAGACTAGCGAGTTGATAGAACAAAAAAAACAGAGAATAGGTCAAAGAGATAAACTAAAAATAGAGATGAAAGAACAAAAAAATAGAGATGAAAGAACAAAAAAAGAGATGAAAATAGAGGAGGAAAGAGATAAACTGAAAAAAGGGAACAGAGGAAGGAGGAAAGAAACCATTAACCAAGGCAAGAGAAGGAGAGGAGAAGTTGAATAAAAACAAAGGAAGAGAAGGGAGAGGAAAAAACAGAGGAAGGAGATGAAGTTACCTGAATAAATGTTGTGAATGCGGAGCACTTTGCTTAGTTGAAGGGTTTGAGTATTGGAGTGGAGAGAGTGCTTCTTGACCATGTTTTATAGACACATGGTGACTCTTCAGTGTTTTTTTTTTTAAAAAGAAAAGGGTTGCCTATTCGAATTCTTGCGGAGTCTTTGGAGTTTTTTTAAAACAAAAAAAAACCTAAAAATTCATAAGTTTCCGCTATTAACGATATTCTAATACGACGGATAGTGGCTATAGCGGCCGCTATAACACTTGTAGCAGTTTCCAAATAGAGTCGCGGTTTTCACAGCGGGAGCTCAAAATCCGCTATGCTATAGTGTTATAGCGCCGCTATAGCAGATATTTAACAACATTGTTCTATAGGTTTTCCTTAGTAGTAATTATATTTTGAAAGTTTTCCAAATGAACATTTTGATTTTTTGATGGACATTAGCACCCCCTAAATTCCTTTCCACACTTATTTTGGGATAGCTGAAGATAAAGATGGACCCATAAATTCTTTAGTTGTAGCATTGCTGCCTACGTAATAGCCTGATTCAACTGTATACTCACCTAATTTAGTGTTTGGCCACCATAACATATCCTCCCAATTTGTCCATTGCAAGGGTATCTTCATTACATTAATGGCAGGTTGTGGTTCCAGAATAGCACCAAATAATAGTCGACTGCTCTATGACAGGCTTCCCTGCATCCTGGGCTCTGCTCGCTCGTCTATGCTCCGACCCAGCAAGTAAGAATCGAAAATCTTTCCTTCTCCCTTATGGTCGAGAACTACGTACCTTACCTGCATTAAGATTTAAAATTTGTTGTCAAAATGGCAATCAAATCAGAATCAAGAAAAAAAAATGGAAATAGTGAATCAAGCAAGATCTAGATGGATCCCTATCTTTATCTCCATCCACGGAGATACCTATCTATATAGATATAAATCTATCTATGAATCGATCTACACTATCTTATATCTTGTGGTTATCTCCCCCCTGTTCTGAGGGCCTGATTCCCTTATTTATCAACGGCAACTGGAAGGGCATACCTCAGGAGCACCAATCTCCCCCGGCAGAAATCTATCATGAATTCTACTCGCATTTCACCGATGACGAATTTCGTCGACAACTAGGGTTGCCCTTACCATAATTGGTACCTTCCATTATTATACTGAATATTACCTTTCAACCCCTTATGCAACGAAGCAAAGTTCAGAACTTTAGTCAGGGTCAACTCAAGGACATAAAAGACGTACCACACATCAATACGATGGGAACCCGAATTCGAAAGCTATACACCTGCAAGCTTGGGTGGCTGAAGAAGAGCTGTTCTCGCAGGGAAAGAAAGATGATTTACCCAGGGAATTCTTAAGTAAAGATGCTGAAGTCCAAGGTGTCGAAATAACACGGGATAGCTCACAATCTTTTTAACAACCGGGCCCAGCACCTTCGGTGGATTTTCAGTAAAAAGAATATAACCTAGCCAGCTTATCTAATCTCCCAAAGTTGTGATTCTCCTTGCCAATCGGCTCACCAACTTTCTAGAGGTTGCTGGTTGTTTTCAAATTGACCATTTTACCATTGTATAACCAATTGTCATCCCTGATTTTGATAGTTTTCCCATTTCCCACACTCTATCTTCCAATAGCGAAAAATTTAGCTCTCCCATCAATTAAACTGGCCTAAGCATAAGAGTCATTTCTCCTTCTTTTTGCATGAGCAAAATCAACTTTAGGAAAGAATAGGCCTTTAAGAATTTGGACCCACATGGCATGGGGTTCTGAAGTACTCTCCAAGCTTGCTTCGCCAACATAGCTGAGTTCATAAGAGTGAACTCTTTTAAATCCTAGTATGATAAGGTGTACATTGGGCTGGTGATGAGGTTGGGCTTTGACAACAATAAAGTATCAGGTTGGGCCCATGACACATGCTTTTGGGGAAATATTGTTTGCAAAAATTGCGGGGATGCTAAAACCAGATTCTAGTCATCAAAATACGGTTTTTTTGTGGCTCCACGTTGCCAACAAACACCAACGGGACCATCATAAGAGTCACAAATGATTTTTGCACAAATGACTCTTTGCACCTTGATATTGGATGACATTATGTTCCCATTTCATCCGAATCTGAAGTTTTTTGGGAGATAAAAATTAAGTTTAATTACTTTGTAAGTCCCTAAACTATTTGAAAATTTTTAAATAGGTCTCTAAACTAAAAAAATTTATAATCGAGTCCTTGAAATTTTCAATAATTTGTAATTAGGTCTTTGAACTTTTAAATAGTTTGTAACCTGATCTCTGAATGCAGGAACCTAATTACAAATTAATTAAAAGTTCAGAGACCTAAATATACATTTTTTAAAAGTTTAGGAACTCAATTAAAACAAAATGACCTAATTATAAATTTTTTAGTTCAGGGATCTATTTAAAAAATCTCAAATAATTCGAGACTACATAATAATTAAATAAAATTTATGATTGTATACCCATTGAACAGCTGTCATTGGCTCATTATTCATGGAAAAAAGAATAAAAGTCATGACTCATGTATCATGTGGGTCAGACGTAGAACCTGGTGTGCTATTAAGTGCTTGTTTGTTTTCACTTTTAGGAGATGCGAAATTGATTCTAGAGATATAAATTTGATTTTGATATGTTTGAGAGTTTTCGAGTAAAATTGATTTTGACTCTAGAATTGATTCTAACTTTAAGTTAGGATTTGGAGTTTTTACTTGTAAAAGTGATTTTTACCCTCAAATTTTTTTGTTCAACTCACTTTTACATGAATGTATCCAAACATAAATCACTCTGTAATCAAAATGATAGTAGCATATAGTATATTATTCCTTGAAAAAGGCCGAACTAGAAATAGTATAAAAATCATGTAATTTTTTTGGTATTAAAGAAAAATGATGTATTTAGTACGAGTAAAAATTTAGACATATAAAATACTAATATATTATTTCATATTCATAAGTACAATAATTTAATTTTGATATGCTACCAATTTCATCAATTTTTTGACAAAAGTTATGCTCTTTCCCCATGATTTTTTTGACAAATGATAATGAGATGTTTTTCTTCATCGTTAATTCTCCATATTGAATTATGTTTACAAATTTCACTTTGATGCAAGGTTTTTTGTTTGTTTTATCAACTAACGTTTATTCCAATAAATCAAGTATCATTGTGTTTCTTCTCATTTCAAATTATGAATGAGTTTGTTAAAAAAACAAAAAAAAAGGACACCATAAACTAAAAAATTAAAAATATTAAAAACATATTACTGAATATTTATCTTATGACTTTTACACGTTTTACAATAAAAGTAGTATAGGATTTTTTTTTCCCTTCAATTTTTTCCAAAAATAAATATTTATATTATGTTACTTAGTCCTTTTATGTTAAAAGCTTTTAAAAAAATTCAAAATTATCCAAAAACAAATTTTTGTTCTACACAAAAAATGATTAAATTCTATTTTTGTTTTTCTATTTCCTATGTACAATAAATTTATAAATATGTTTTTTCAGAATGATTAAAGATATGTATTACAGGAGATTAAATCAAATTCATACCTTTTCTCAAAACAACATCAAATTCGTATTTTTTTTAATATCTGATGTGTTATAAATCATTTAGACTTTTAAACTATTAATTGATTTTTTTTTTGACGAAAAAACTATTAATTATTTAATTTCATATATTTTTTTTATCTTCCCGTCTAACTAATTAACAATTGAGAACGCACGATGTAAAACATTTTAGAAACAAAATGACTATACATTCAAAAATTTTAATTCTTGTTGACGAGAAAACGTTTAAAAATTATCAAAAACATATTAATAATTAATATGATAATGTTTAATATTTGTGTACTTTTAATGGATGTTTAATATTTGTGTACTTTTAATGAACCCGTGCCTTACACAGTCAATATTAAAGAAAATATTTTTTTTAGGTATTACTATTACTTTTATGCACCAAATTTAGCATTGTAATTTAAATAAGTAACTATTAATATAGTACTAAATACAATAAAACTCAATCGAGAAATTCAACTTAAATTTCGTAAACAAATCGAGAAACTCAATTCTTTTATGGTTTACTTTTTTAATTATGTTTAGGTATGATATTGATGTCTCTAAGTTGTTATTTTTTTTATTATTATGTTTTGTTAGCTTATTTTCATGAAAATGTATTAAGATTTAGAGGTAAATACTTACGATACATAGAAATGAGAAGTTTACACAAAAATTTATTGATATATAAGTCATAAAAATAATTATAAATAAAAATATGATAAACTAAGAGTAAAAATACATCAATATAGTGGCCATGTTTTCATTTTATTACTTTCTATTTTTGTTATACTCAACTCATTTTTTATGTTGTAAAATTTATGGCTGATTTTTATAATGAATAAATTTTAATGGGACGTGTTTAGAACTATTAATAGTGTGATACAAAACCTTTAAGCCTATATTTTATATAATATTTTAAAACTGGATTGTACATGTATAAATATATATTCACCACTTCATAATAATTTTTTATAATTTTTTTGGAAAACTCAAAATCATCTAATAATTTTTTTAAAAATTGTTATCAAACTTACGCTTACACATTATATACGTTGGAAACCAATTTTATTAACCCATGCAAGACATGTTTAAAGAAGAAACAATTATAGATTCTTCATTAGTTATTAAAAATATTGAAGATCGTGGTCCAACTTTTAGAGTATTTCAAATGATGCAATTAAATTGACGTTGTTCCACTCTTTTTAACCCTGCACATCAATTTTAAGAACTTTAGCAATTTTTTATTCAATAATAAGATGTTTTAAAAACTATAAATGAGTTTCACAAGTTATCTTGTATTTTAATACTCTTTCTAAGTCATTTTATTTGTGTAGGTAATGTATACATTTTGAGTCAAAAAAAGAAAAAAAGTAATGTGTACATTCTACACTACATCGAAAAAAAACTTAGACAATGTTTATTTTTTATTTTAATTACGTGCCGGAGTGTGGTGTGTGTACGCATTATTTGATGCACACGTAACTCTAAATAATGCTTCAAAAATGTTATCAAAGTCACACAAAAAACACACGCGTTATCCGAATGACATAGTCATGTAACACGCAACCTAGTAAACGAAACACTGTATGAGGTGGCATTCAGATGACACTCGCTCAATAGAGCATTATCTTAAGCTACCTCTTGTGGGGTGATCTTAAAAATTTCTAAAATATGAAAAATGCGTTAAACAGTATGTATTCATATACGATTCACAATATTCATATACGATTCACAGTGGGTTAACGGTAACAAATATAGAATAGATTGTTTGTCAACTTCCTACACATAACAAACAACCTCCATATTGTTGAATTGGACACCATCTAGGAGAATAATTTTTATTTAATATCAGTAATTTTTATTTAATATCAGTATCAGTATTGTTGTGTTATTTATAAATTGTAATTTTTTAACTATGACCTAAATATGATTTTAATCTTTTAAAATATGTTAATGTTGGGATTTGGTCTCTTTAAAGATCCTCGTCAGCTTTTAGTCTTTCATATTTGAAAATATACCAACATTAGTCTCTGTTTGGGGAATAGTATTGACTAATGTTGGTATATTTCCATATATGAGAGATCAAAAGCTGACAAAACTTTTGTAGAAACCAAATCCAAACATTAACATATTTGGGGAGACTAAATTTATATTTAAACCTTTTAATATTGATTATTATTTTTTTAAAATCAAACAAAATTAAGAATAATTTATTAACCAAATTAATTAACAATTAATTAAGACAAGGAAAAGACAAGGAAACGGTCTCTAGAAGCCAACTTCTCTTCATAAAGAGAATGTGTATATTGAGATTTTTTTTATGAATGTTTAAATAAAAAAAATAAAAAATCTAGAGACCTAAACAAAATTATGAATGTTTAATAAGTAGTCATAGAAGTAGGGGTAACCTAAAAAGAGTCATAGAAGTAGCCACTCATGGATAGCTTTATTATTACCATCAATCAATCCCCACTGCGTAGCCACGCCTACTCCCAATATTCTCCCCTTTGTCACACCAATTGACTGAACTCACGGAAGAGATAGCATCAATTCTTTTCCGTTTAATTGATTTTAGCTGAAAATGGAGGGTTTCCCCCGAGGATAGGAAGTTTTTTGGAATAAATGTTTTTTCTGTTTGGACATCATAATAAAGAGAATGAAATATTGATTTTTTTGGGACACACAAGCTTTCTGCACAAATCGGCGAGAAAAATTGAAGGAGAGTTCCAATTTTTTCAAAAAGACGTTTATACCCTTGCTTTGGGAGATGTGCATGTTTGTATGCAGCATATATAATTTCGCAAAAGTTTCCAAGCTCATTTGTTCTTTTTTTTATGTTAATTTATTTTTCTATTTTTTTGGACAAAAACGTTAATTTATTTTTCTTTCACATTATATATATTAAATAAAAAATTAATTTTATATATTTGATAAATTAAATAAAATAAAATTATATATATTAAATGAAAATTTACTAATTAAATTTAAATAAATTATACATATTTAACTTTTATGTAAGGTTATTTTTGTCCTTCTATAAATATGTATTTTTCTTTTCTCTCACTTTTCTTTCACTTTCACTATTACCAAACAACCAAAAAATTATTTCGCTTTCTACTCATTTTCATTCATTTAACAATATTTCCTTTTATTTTCTTTCCTTTTACTTTCTTCTGTGATCCAAACAAAGCCGTAGTAAAATGTTATTTCATTCAATAACGACACCATCCCTAACTTGATGATATTGTAAAATTAGATTCTAACTAAATTATTTAACTTTCGTCAAAAAAAATAACAAAATTATTTTACTATTCAGTTAAAATTTAATTAACTAGATAACTTTTAAATAAGTGGTGTCTATTTGGGTAATTTAAACTATTTTGTCTTATTATTCCATGGTAGATGTTTTTCCTACTTTTTTTTTTTAACATTTGTACACTTTATGATCCACCTTAACAAAGGAAAAGTAAAGTAAAAGCTTGTGCCCTTTGAAAGTTGCATCTCAATTGGAAAGCAAAGCTGTGAAAGCAAAACTTATTTTCCTTGCCCTCCAGCTCCAACAACATTTTCACATTTTGAAAGTCTCTCCTTCTTTTGCAGCTAGGTTTTCATCTTTTGTTAACGAGGCTCGGATCTATCAAGCCCGAGAATAAAATCTGACAGCTTATCAAGTAAGCATTTATATATAGCTCCTTTCCTACTTGCTTAGTCTTTTGACTTAATTTCTACATTCACATAGCAAATTTGTTTTCCACTGATAAACTTATTAGCAGATCTTAATGGCTGCTTTGGCTCTTGCTCTTGTTGATCCTCCTGAGGCCCCAACTGATGCGGTTAAAGAGGAATATACTATAGTTCACTTCGAGTATTGGAACAGCGGTGGTATAGATGAAATATCCATTGGCCACATTTATAAGCAAACACTGCTTTCTCGATTCAACTTCGCAAAAACTTATAAAATCATAACAGCGCAGAAAAATCATCTTTCTATAAACAAATGCAAAGATGTATATTTGCTATCCAGGGGTGACATTAGAAGTTATCGAAGCAAATATCAGTTTTTACATATCGGATTGGTACAATTTTCCATAGATTGCCCTTCCTACGCCTCTCGGAACCCCTTCGTGTCTATAAGTTTGAGAGATTCTAAGTACCCGAACTTTCAAGAATCTATCTTGGTACGTTTTGAATCAGATCCTAGGTGTTCTGTAAAGTTTAATTGTTTCCCTAATTTTTCAGCACCTTTGTCTGATCTAGCAAATTCCAACGCCTTGGTTGTCACTATAGATCCTCAAGATTGTCAGTTAAAAGTTAGGTACAGGGTCGTTTACAAATTAATGAAGACATCTCTCAAACCTGATTACCTATTTGAAAATCCTGTGTTAGAGGTAAACACTGAGAACACAAATGTTGTCCCTGAATCTAATAATCAGTGGATTCCATCGGTTATGGCTGGGGAAAGTAGAACTTGTGAAGGTGGAAAAGGTGACCCTGGAACAATGACGTCTTAAATCAAGTTTGGAGATTCTTCTCAACAGACAGAGAATGGTTCGAATCAGCTAAAGGTCCCATTTTAAGTATTCTTCTTGTTGAGTCTTTTTTCCCCCCCTTTCTTATTTGTATTATGGTATTAGCGTGGTTTATAATATGTCTAGTAATTATGGATTGGACTCTGTAAATCCTAATCTGTAATTTGATCTCGTAATGTTTTCTAGTGCGACGAACTTAAGATGTGTATTAGAATTGGTTGTTGTTCTCGAGAATTTATATTTCTTCATATTAATAGCTTGTAGTTGAACAAATGATTCCTAACTCTGAACCCCTGCAACTAAACTGGGTGAAGATAATGATATGTGGACAAATGATTTTTTAACAAAACCTTCAAGTTACCCTTGGGTGCTTCATCTGCACCTCTTGCTGTTAAAATTATGGATCGATATATATGTCATAAAAGTTTACACAGAAATGAGAAATGAGAAGTTTACACAAAAGTCTATTGATATCTATCTATACCATCATATAAAGCCCATGGCAAAAGATAACTGCTACTTTCGTGTACTAATTTTCATGCCTATTTTGCCCTTCAGTTGAACTAACTCTCAAACACAACTTCATGCAAAAACCTGCACACTGCACAATGATAACCGCCGAACCACTCCACACTGCAAAATGATAACTACTGCACATTGCAAATTGATAACCGACAACGCACACGAAGGAAAGAACCAAAACTTGCGGGTCTTTTATTTTTATCCCTCCTCTCTCACTCTCTCAGTCATTCTCTCTCTTTTTCTTTTGTTCTGTTTTCATTCTCTCTTTTTTTGGCTTATTGACAGCACATGCAAGTTTACGTAACACTATTCATTTTCCATTCTAGATTCTAATTGTGAACCTTTTTATTTTCTTAATAAGTTTTTATGCTAATCTGAGAAAAGTTCAGAGATTTATATGATGCAAAGGTTTTCTTATTTAGAAAAGATGATAGAATTGTTCCATGTTTTTGTCGTATATCTTCTAAGTGTCACCTTCTTACCTCCTATTTAGTAAATACTTAGAGGAAGGGACATGTGATATTGCAGTCTTCAAGTAGTTTATTTTCTCCTTCTCCTTTTTCATTTTAATCAATGTTGTCACATTTTATCATTACTGGAAAAAGAAGGTTCAGAGCAGTTTGCTTATGGTATTATAGCTGATGAGATTTGATTCTTATCTTTGAAGATGCTGTGTTGCTGCCATGGACATGGAGCTTATTTATGTTCCGGTGCAAGTAAAAGCTTAATGACCGAATAAGATTATTTCCTAGACTAGCAATTTTGTCAAATTCCAAATCTTTTCTTCTATGTTTTTCTTGGTTTTGTAATGGAATCTTGCAAGTCCTTTGACCACCATATATACTCCAGTAGATTATTTTGCCACATTGGGCTCAACACATTAATATAGTTTGGTGGCTTGCTGCAAAAAATCTTTTTGTTTGTTGTGTTTATCTTCTGCGCTTATTGTTATTTTATTCCCTGATGGATTCTTCTTTAACATTGTAGAGGGAAACACCTTCTTCATCCTGTGTGGTGATTTGAGGGTAAAGAAACTGCATTGAATGAAGTTATTTTTTAATGGAAGATTTAGATGATGTTATTTTATTGCTAATTTTTTATTTTATTTTACATTTTTAATAGTCAGCTTTGCGTTTTAGTTACTGGTATTCAGAGGACAACTTCGTTCTTTTCTAAGCATAGTTATTTAGTGGTAACAAATTGTGGTTGATTTTAATTTATTTACTATATCCCATCGTTTATCATTGTTTCACACTGACCATGTATGTCTATCTTATTTTAACATTTTAACATTTCAACTATGTGTGTCTAACTTTTTTTTTTTCCGTTCCTAATTTCATTTTTTATTTTAACATGTTATGTCACCTGGAGATCATTTATTGAGCGGTCTAACTTTTTATCATATATATATATATATATATGTCAAACTTCGTATTTTTCATACAAACAAGTGAAATAACAGTACGGAAAATACCAATAGTAGACAATCACTCCAACAACAACAACAACGAGAAAGACAGAGACAGTTACAAGAAACAGAAGAAGTAGAATGAGCATGGAACAAAGACAACAAGAATTAGTTAGAAGGCGAGCAAATTATAGACAAGATAAAGAAAAAGGCAAACAAGTGCAAACTTCATGCACTACAGGTAACGAAATATCTTAGCTACGTCAACACAATTTAAATATATATTTCTATATTCATTCACCTGAAATGCTATTACCATTTGAATAACTTTTTAAAAATTATTGATTATATTTTCTTACTAAAACATGAAGATCATTATTTTGCATCAACAGGCTTTCAAAGAACCAATGACAATGAAGTCAAACCAAGTATTGGACGTGTTATTGACACGGCACATGGTTAGCGATAAAAAAAATATTTGAAAGTTTTTGGTTCCTTTATTATTGTCTCTATACATAAAAACACTTCTTTATTATTTGTTTAATTTTGGGTCAGCACGTTTTCAAGGAACACATGACCATGAAGCTGGACCAAGTAGAAGACTTATTAATGAAAATGTACATGGTAAGCCAAATATTTATTCAACAACATATTATGTCATCACACAATTACATTTTCTTGGTCATATTAATTAACTATCATTTTCCAACTAGATGACGACAATATACAAGTCGATACAAATTTTACGGAACCTGAAATACCGAATGTGCATATTGTGGACTCTACTAATGTTGCATCATCAAGTTAAAATCAAGGTCAGATCATTAACTTTGAATTTCTCTAAAACATTAGTCAATCAATAAGGTACTCAATATGTGTGTCATATAATATCGTGTAGACAATTTTATTTCTACCATGTATGGTTGTAGTTTTTAATTCCTTTATAAATGAAACTTCATAAAGTGAAATTTTTTTACAGTGTTATGCAAAATTCGTAGCTTGATAGGAATTTTTAAAACTAGTAAATGAAAAATTTTGAAAATTATTATATGACATGGGAATTTTGAAAATTATTATATGACATAACTTTTCTTTTAACACAGCAATGCGATATAAATTTCGACCAGCGCATAACAGTGCTAGAAATTTTCGAAATAATGCGAGGATGGTCAAATCACAATTGCCTCCTCCAAGAACATGTAGACGCTGCAATGCATGATTGTTTTACCATGAATCACTTGACATGTGCTGTTCTGGTGGAAAGGTTTTGTTTGAACAAGTAAATACACCTCAAGAGTTGCTAGAAATATTTTCAGACCGTTCAGCTAAAGGAAAAGAATTTAGGCAGCATATTAGAAGCTACAACCATGTTCATTCATTCACTTCCCTTGGTGTTCATATTGATCAAAATCTCGCAACTGGACATGGTGTATATACCTTTCGTGCTCAAGGTGCAATAGATCACAACATTGGAGGATTCTATCCAAATGAGGGTTCCAGACCACGTTTCTTGCAATTATACATCTATGATACCTAACATGAGTTAAAAACAGAATGGCGGAAAATCCTCAACTTCATCAAACTGTTATTCTCACGTTGCAGCAAATACTCCATCGATACAATCGTTTTGATCATGTATTTAGGCAACTTGCACTACGTCCAGATGTTCTTGATTGTACTCTTCTCATTAAAGAGCGTCCTACTAATCAGCTGCAATATAGTCTCCCAACTGCTTCACAAGTCAAATCAGTTATTGTTGGTGGAGACGCTGAGTCGATGTCATGTGAAAGGGATATCAATGTGATAAGTCATGCTGAAATCTAACAAAGATTCAAGAAACTATGGGATTTTATGATCCACTACAGTATCCTCTATTGTTACCTTTTGGAACCTATGGTTGGAACATCGACATCAGAAATCTTAATGGGCAAAAGATATCATGTCGAGAATATTATAGTTATATGCTTCAGGTATATGATAAACATTTATATTCATGCACTATATTATGATTTGATTGATTGTAGATTCGTCCCAATGATCAATCTGTATTATTGGAAGCGAGTCGACTTTTACAACAGTATATTGTGGACAAATATGTCAAAATTGAATCAGGGAGGCTAAGGTCGGTTCGATCTAACCAAAAGACTATTTGTTCTGAATTGTATCAAGGCTTGCACGATGCTTTACATGTAGGAGAATATTCTACAGGTACTCATTTAGGAGGGAGACTTTGAAAAGAAATGGAAAATATGGAAGGATGAGGAATCACTAGCATTTGTTTACCCAATTGACAACAAGGTTATTTTTCGTTGTATAATAAAATCTTCATATTACTTCACTATCAAATTAGTAATTGTAACATCCATATTTTTGCAATGCATATTTAAAGTTATTCTAGTATATTTTGCCGTATTTATGCTGTAATAAACAGTTCTTGTTTGATAAGCAAGTGATTGAATTAAATCAAGATTAAATTAAATTTCAGAATTAATATTTTATATTAATTCATGATTCGAATATCGTCGAAAAATTCTAACGAAATTTCGTCGCGTTTTGAATCATCGGGCAGTTTGGTCGCAGATAAAATGTTAAACGAACCCCGATTTCGATGAAAATCGAATCGCGACTTGTTGCGATTATTTTTGAGTGTTTGAGATTATTTTTATTAGTTATGATAATGATAATATTTTATCACGCGATGAATTAATTTCTCAGTAAATTAATTTTCGCGAATTTATCGGTAATGTGGTTACTTGACACCGTGTTTTTTAGTACTTTTAAGACTCTAGGATTAGAGGGTAATTATGAGAGATTAGAGATTAGATGAGTTAGACTAATTGATGGGATTAGCATCTTACTTTTATGAGAGGTGTCACTTTTTATGTGATTAACATTTTTATTACTTTACTTAAACTATTTTTAACCATGTATTTATTTTTTTAAGAAAAAGAAAATAATCCCTCCCCTTTTGTTACCTCATTTTCATTTCATCTTCATCCTTTTAGTGAGAGAAAGCTTGAAGCACCATTCATGGCTTCCATGGTCATTTCCCTCCATGATTTTTGAGTTGTTTCACTTCCAATCTTCCAACCTTCTTGCAACTAACTTCTTCTTCTCTTGCTACCACCCGTTTCACCATTCAAGCAAGTTTGAGAGCCACATTTCTCTCTCCAAAACAGCCCCAAAATCGCAAGCTCCCTTTGTATTTTGCTTGATTATAATCAATGATGGAAATGAGCACCTAAATCCCCCAATCTTAGAACCCTAGGCGCTAACCTAAGGGGAAAAAGAGGGATTGTATGATCTTGAGGTGAATCAATTTAATTAGTTGATGATTTTTGCTTATTAGATGTTGTTGTTGCTATTTTAGTTACTAGTTTTGGATTGGAAGTTGGATTGAGTGAATTTTCATGAAAACCTTGCTTCTTGAAAGAGATTTGAAATGGGAATGGTTTTAATTAGGCTTGGGTTGTGAAATTGTTTGTTGATTTGTGAAAGAATTGGCATAGGAAATGATATTGTTAATTTAAATTGGAAGTTTGCAAATTTTTGGGGAAAAAGGGGGTGATGGCCGCGAGCCCTAGAGGCTTTGGGGAAGGAAAATTGTTTTGTATTCTTAGTTCATAATAGTTGAATTGATGTATGTTAGGCTTTGGAAAATTATGGAAAATCTTTGCTTGAAATTGGACTTATTTTGGATTTTTGAGGCAATGAAGCACTTAAGCTAAATTGGGTTCCTTGAGACCCAAGAAACCAAGTGGAGCCTTGACTTGAGGATCTTGAGAAAAAGTATTAAATTTAGTATTGATTCATGTCTCAAGTTTTGGAGAAAGTAAGCTTAGAAATTGGAAACTTTGTTTTTCCAACATAGTGTATTTTCTTCAAAATGAGTTTAGTTTTAAATATTTTATTCTTTGAGTTGTTGTTATTTTTCTTCAAGTGTTTTGTTGTCTAAGTGGTTTTTGAGGGTTTGAGAGCCTAAGGGGTTAGATTTAGTGTGTGCATAAGATTATGCTAAGTTTGTTCCGTGGTGTTAGGACTTGAGAATTGGAATTCGTGCGGCGTGAATTCGTGACGTGCGTTGACACGTGACTTGGCGACTTTTGGTAAGGGCTACTTCTAGACAAGCTTAGGACTTTGAATTTTATTTTGTATATCAAGGAAGTCTGAGAACCTCATAGTTCGAAGTGAGGGTCTCGTACCCCCTTGATTTTATTGTTAAGCTTTATATTTGATTATTCGTGGGTTTGGTTAAAGCGGTTGGTATTCTAAGCCTGACCCCCCACACTTGCTTGCCTTACCTCCTTGCTAACTCCACCGAGTTTCAAAGAGATGAGCTGTGTTTTGATGCTAATGATTGATTATGATACGATTCTGTTGGATTGAATTTTGTTTTTGTGTGATATTGCTGATTGAATATTTGTTTGATGTAAATGTTGAATAATTATTTGATTATGCTCGATTGAATTGTCATATGGGGTGATATATTCATTGGGATTATGGAAGCATAGTGTGTCGTTTGTGAACTCGACCTGAATATCCTAGGGTAGTGGAAAAGCCCAAGGCTACGGCCGGAGTTCAGGGGTGTAGTTCATTATTGTGTATAGGGTAACTTCAACTTGAATATCTTGGGGTGCGGTATATCACATGGGAGTTTAGTGTCGTCGTTAGCCGTAGACCTGAATTTTCTGGGGTGAGGTATATCACGTGGGAGTTCAGTGTCTTGTGGAACATTATCGAGTTGGGGTATACCAAGCGATTGACTACTGCGTGTGGAAATTTGGAATTCATAAACACTGGCATATAGTTGTGTCAATAGGTAATCGGTGCATTCTTGTTGAATTGGTTTGTAATGCCAATGACCTGCTGATTTATCTGTGTTGAATATGTTGTTATATTAGTATATATCTCTTTTATTTTAAGAAGTTGACCATTGCCCGTGGTTCCTTCAATTGATAATGGTAACCCAGACGCTGATGGACATGGTGGAGATTCCAGCGACGACGACATCGTCGGAGGTGACCTTTGACTTTTCGCACATGGCAATTTCCTCGGTTTGGAGTTCAGCCCCACTTCTGGCCGAGATGTATATTCAGGAGGCGTGTTAGAGGTTTTGCGCATTGGTGGACTGACGAGGACGCGAATGAATTGATGGAGGAGACGGAGAAGGACCGCCAAAAGATTTGTGTAGTTGTGTAGTTGATGATGTCTATCTATTTTGTATATAGTTTTGGGTTGGTGACCTGTCTATCGGTTTTGCTTGACCTTTGTGGCAGTTGTTAATTAGGTGTCGAGGTTAATGCTTTTGGAGCAGCCCCCTGCATGGGTAACTGCCGGGAGTACCTCAGAAGTATGACTACTCTTACTAGGGTCTTCATACTGTAAGTATATTCCTGCTTGTGCATATTTATTTACCATTTTCTGTATGTAAAACTGGTCAGTGCATATCTCTTGGAAAGTTGTGTGGATGTTTATATTCAGTTGCAATAGTCCTTGCATTTATAATTCCATCATGTTTTAAAAGGCTGTAGATACTCTGATCGTGCCTCGCGAAAGACTTTGTTTATAAAGAAAAAAAATTAAAATTACCGCATTTTCCAAAAGACACGAAGAGTATTATTTCGAAAAACCTCTTTGCATTTAGAGTTTGTTCTAGTTTAGTAGTGCTCCAGAAATGGGTCGTTACAATAGTGGTATCAGAGCGGTTCGGTTCTAACCAGACTGTGTGTTGGGTAGCTAAGTTGGTCACCGTGTCGGGTTTTGTTTTGTTGGGTAGCTAGTTGTACTAGTGTTTATGTTGTCTAATGAGTGAAGCAACCTTGCTTAGAATTGTTTGGATTGTTTCTTAATTGAAGCAATGTGTGTCAACACATCACTTGAGTGTGAGGTTCTGACAGGTTTTTGAACACTGTAGGAATCTAATGCCACCTCACAGAGACCATACGTTTGGATCTGATAACTCCAACATGGATCATGCAATTCAAGCAATGACCGAGATGGCGGAGGCTATGGCACAACAATCTGTTGTTGCGACCTAACAATCTGCTACTATGGCTCAACAGACTTCAGCCATGAACCAACATAATCTACAACAACAACAGAGGCCCGAGAGGAATGCAGAGGCTAAAGGACTGGCTGATTTTTGCAAGCATGATCCACCGAAGTTCTTTGGTGAACCGAATCTGGACAAGGCAGATCTGTGGATCCAGGAGATAGAGAAGATTTTTGAAGCACTCCACCATCTCGAGAACGTCAAGGTGAATTATGCATCTTATTTACTACTGGGAGATACAGAGTACCGGTGGAAGGGAGTCAAACAGATGTTGACAGCTGAACGTCAGGAGATTAGTTGGGAGATCTTTCGCAGAAGATTTTTGGAGAAGTACTTTCCAGAGACTGCACGGATGGAGAAGGAGCAAGAATTCCTTCGTCTGCATTGAGGCAACATGACAGTATCAGAGTATGCCGCCAAGTTCGAGTCACTTTGAAGGTACTTCAGTCCATTTCGTGATCGGGCAGATCAGAATTAGTTGAGCGATAGATTTCAGCGGGGATTGAGGTTCGACATTCATAAGTCTGTGGTGTCCCTGAGAATTCGGAACTTTCAACAGTTGGTTGATAGATGCATCGAGGTGGAAGTCATGAGGAATGGCAAGGGAAAGAATGATTCAGGTGGGCCTATCAGGTCGCAGAATCAAGGCTACGGGAATGGTCAGAAAGGGAAACAGTAGGGGAAACCTTACAATAGACCTCAAGAGAACAACCAGGGACAACATCACCCTATGACCCAGAATTCAGGTGGTGGAGGTCGAGACCGTGAAGATCTAATCTGTTTTCGTTGTGGAAAGACGGGGCATTTTGCCAACAAATGTCCTACAAGAGAGGGGTTGTGTTTCAACTGCAACAAGCCAGGACACCTTGTCAAGGACTGCAAAGCTCCGAAGGCAGGACCGAGTGTGAACGCAACAAAGGCAAAGAGGAAGCTTCCGGCTACCAAGGACAGAGTCTTTTGTATGGGCGGCAAAGAAGCAGAGCAATCAGATGATCTGACCCAGGGGAATTACGGAAGTGAGGGTAACTCTCTATCCATACTCTTCGATTCTAATGCCACACATTCTTTCATTTCTTTGGATTGTGTGAGCCGATTTAAATTGCCTGTGACTGTTTTATCTTTCAACTTAATAGTGGCTACCCCAACTGCTAAGACTTTAGTTTCCAACACTGCATGACTTCGTTGTGTGGTGATTATTCAGTGTAGAAAGTTCTTATTAATTTGATTTGCTTGCCTTTTAAAAGTCTTGACGTTATTCTTGGGATGGATTGGTTTTCGTACCACCATATTCTTTTGGATTGTGCCCGAAAATCGTAGTTTTCTTGACCTTGAAGTTTTTAAATACCCTTTATATTAATTCCATCGAAGTTTCTTGAAGGAGCGAGCTCAAGACTTCATATTCGCTTGCTAGTTTAGAAGTTGCTAAGTGACCGAGTTGAAGAATGTACTAGTTCGCGATGGTATTTATGGACGATATCCTAATCTACTCACGAGGTAGAGGAGAACGTGAAGGGCATCTACGACCAGTAATGCTGATCGTACGAGAGAAGCAACGTTACGCCAACTTTCTAGTGTGAGCATTGGCATGACATTATGTGAAGCATTGTATAGGCACGAGCGTCAGACGCCTTTTGTTGATATCAAGACAGTGAAAGCTCTATTGTGGGACCAGATTTGATTCAACATACTACTGAGAAGTACGACAGATTAGAACAAGGATGAAGGCGTCTCAGAGTTGACAGAAGAGTTATGCAGACCAGGGTCGCCAACCGTTAGAATTTGCAGAAGGATAACGTATATTCTTTTAGTCACACCTATAATTGGAGTTAGTCAGACGATCAAATCCAAAAAAAAAGCTCATTCCTAAATTCGTTGGACCCTATAAAATCTTCATCATATAGGTCCATTTGCATATCAGATAGCTTTATCACCTTCCTTCCTATCTAATATTCATCAGGTCTTCCACGTCTCACAATTGCAAAAATATGCTTCTGACCCATCTCACGTTTTTGAACCTAACGTGATTCAGTGGAGAGATGACTTGTTTTTCGACGCATTCCCTGCAAAGATTGTCGACAGGAAGACCAAGCAACTGAGGAACAAGGAGATTCAGCTAGTCAAAGTGATTTGGGACCAGATGACAAGTGACGTGACCTAGGAGCTAGAAGAGAAGATGCGAGAGCAGTACCCAGTTTTTTTTTTAGCTCGTACCTGACTTGTATTTTCGAGGACAAAACTATTTTTAGAGGGGGAGTATTGTAACATCCGTATTTTCGCGATGCGTATTTAACATTATTATAGTATATTTTGCCGTATTTATGCTATAATAAGCAGTTCTTGTTGATAAGTAAGTGATTAAATTATCAAATTAAATTTGAGAATTAATATTTTATATTAATTCATCGTTCGAATATCGTCGAAAAATTCTAGCGAAATTTTGTCGCGTTTTGAATCATCAGGCAGTTTGGTCGCGGATAAAATTCTAAACGAACCCCGATTTCGATGAGAATCAAATCGTGACTTGTTGTGATTATTTTTGAGTGTTTGAGATTGTTTTTATTATTTATGATAATATTTTATCACGATGTGAATTAATTTCTCAGTAAATTAATTTTCGCGAATTTATCGGTAACGCGGTTACTCAACACCGTGTTTTTTTAGTACTTTTAGGACTCTAGGATTAGAGGGTAATCATGAAAGATGAGATATTAGATGGGTTAGACTAATTGATGGGATTAACATCTTACTTTTATGAGAGGTGTCACTTTTTATGTGATTAACATTTTTATTACTTTACTAAAACTATTTTTAACCATGTATTTATTTTTTTAAGAAAAAGAAAATAATCCCTCCCCTTTATTTTAAGGGCAGCTGCGACCCCCCTTTTGTTACCTCATTTTCATTTCATCTTCATCCTTTTAGTGAGAGAAAGCTTGAAGCACCATTCATGGCTTCCATGGTCATCTCCCTCCATGATTTTTGAGTCATTTCACTTCCAATCTTCTAACCTTCTTGCAACTAACTTCCTCTTCTCTTACTACCATCCGTTTCACCATTTTAGCAAATTTGAGAGCCACATTTCTCTCCCCAAAACAGCCCCAAAATCGTAAGCTCCCTAGGTGGAGGAGGTAGTGACTTTTCTTGCTTTGTTCTTGTTTCTATGCTTTGTATTTTGCTTGATTATGATCAATGATGGAAATGAGCACCTAAATCCATAAATCTTATAACCCTAGGCGCTAACCTAAGGGGAAAAAGAGGGATTGTGTGATCTTGAGGTGTATCAATTTAATTAGTTGATGATTTTTGCTTATTAGATGTTGTTGTTGCTATTTTAGTTACAAGTTTTGGATTGGAAGTTGGATTGAATGAATTTTCATGAAAACCTTGCTTCTTGAAAGAGATTTGAAATGGGAATGGTTTTAATTAGGCTTGGGTTGTGAAATTGGTTGTTGATTTGTGAAAGAATTGGCATAGGAGATGATGTTGTTAATTTAAATTGGAAGTTTGCAAATTTTTGGGGAAAAAGGGGGTGATGGCCGCGAGCCCTAGAGGCTTTGGGAAAGGAAAATTGTTTTGTATTCTTAGTTCATAATAGTTGAAATGATGTATTAGGCTTTGGAAAATTATGGAAAAGCTTTGCTTGAAATTGGACTTGTTTTGGATTTTTGAGGCAATGGAGCACTTAAGCTAAATTGGGTTCCTTGAGACCCAAGAAACCAAGTGGAGCCTTGACTTGAGCATCTTGAGAAAAAGTATCAAATTTAGTATTGATTCAATCTCAAGTTTTGGAGAAAGTAAGCTTAGAATTTGAAAACTTTGTTTTTCCAACTTAGTGTATTTTCTTCAAAATGAGTTTAGTTTTAAATATTTTATTCTTTGAGTTGTTATTATTTTTCTTCAAGTGTTTTGTTGTCTAAGTGGTTTTTGAGGTTTGAGAGCCTAGGAGGTTAGATTTAGTGTGCACATTGGATTATGCTAAGTTTGTTCCGTGGTGTTAGGACTTGAGAATCGGAATTCGTGCGGCGTGAATTCGGGACGTGCGTTGACACGTGACTTGGCGACTTTTGGTAAGGGCTACTTCTAGACAAGCTTAGGACTTTGAACTTTATTTTGTATATCAAGGAAGTCTGAGAACCTCAGGGTTCAAAGTGAGGGTCTCGTACGCCCTTGATTTTATTGTTAAGCTTTATATTTGATTATTCGTGGGTTTGGTTAAAGCGGTTGGTATTCTGAGCCTGACCCCCTACACTGTTTGCCTTACCTCCTTGCTAACTCCACCTAGTTTCAAAGAGATGAAATGTGTTTTGATGTTAATGATTGATTGTGATACGATTCTGTTGGATTGAATTGGGTTGTTGTGTGATATTGCTGATTGAATAGTTGTTTGATGTGAATGTTGAATAAACGTTCTACCTGATGATAATGGAGGATCAGTGGAAACTAATGGAACTGGAGGCGTAGAGAATCTGGTGGTACTTGTAACACCCCGTTTTCGGAGCGCTACTGTGCAACCCAGTCTAATGCTGAAAACATTTGATGCTTGTATGCTTTCAATAAAAAGTACTTTTCTATCTTTCGCAATGGAAAATAGGAGTAAATTTTTTTCTTTCCTTTGAAACCCTTTTCAAAATGAGACAAAGAGTACTGCAGTTTTCTAATTGATGTCAAATCAGTCTTTTGTAATTATCAGAGTATAACACATCACATTGAACGCTTCCCATAATACAATCATTTCACACTGAGGCGAGGTTTTCTGAAAAGATTAATTACAAGACAATAAAGACAATATCCTAATCAAAGCTGGCCAACCACTATGACTCTTATTGAGAAACCGTTCAGCAAGATCCGAACATAGGGGACTTAGAGGAATCTTCCTCCGTCGGCTCATTCTTCAACGCTCCTGGAAAGAAGAAACTACAGCAGCTATAGAACTCCATTTGGAAATGATATCCATAAGAATGTCCAATCCAACATCAATGCAAGGGTAAATTCTTTGTCCACGAGTTTATCATAGGCTATATCGCTGCAAACAATATATATATATATATAAAATACAACAACAGGCCTTTATATATATATATATATATATATATATATATATATATATATATATATATATATATATATATATATACGTACTTAATAAACCACACACTTCATCATGGTATATCAAGCATTGCATGTGAGTAAATAAATCAGCCAACAGATTAACACTCAAGTCACCACAATATCAAACAGTTGCATGTGAACCAACAATTCAATTAGTAAATCAACCATCAATCATCACATGTTATAATGTGGTCAGTATGCATGCCAGTGCATATGAAAACCTTGTGTATACACATTGCAGCCCAATTTAGGAAAGTAATAGGGCAGGAGAAAACTTCCAGACCCGAAATCCTTTTTCCATCGCAATGGAATGTGTAATAGATCTTTGGTCCAATACAACGTACCTCGGATAAGACTACACTGCCCTTTATAGATCTTTGGTGGTCCAATACAACGTACCTCAGATTAGGCAAATTGGATGCCCTTTATGGATCTTTGGTCGAATACAATGTATCATAGATCAAGCAAACTGGATGACATTAATGTTGATGCTTCATGGTAATATACATCAATCTAAACATTTCAGGTCATTGGAGAAAACTTCCGGCATCGGAGAAAACTTCTGGTGTATTTCTTTTAATTTGGCTTGCTCACCGTAGGGAGCGCCTAAGTAATGTTTTAATTAATTAATGCGGATCAAAAATCAACTACGTTTCACTTCTGAAAAGGTAGAGGGAACTCAAAGTTTAAACACTACAATGAGCATCCTATACTACTCAAGTAATGCTCAAGTATTCTTCATCACACAATAACTGAGATGATAAGAAATACCCCTTACAGTTTAAACACAGGATACGAGGTCCAGGTGTTCAACTACAGAACACTAATCTCAATCTTAGATCAAAACTCTAGGCACGTAATGCAGAACACTAGGCTCACTCCTTAGACTAGATATTAGGCACGTCATATAGAACACTAGGTCTAATCTTTAATCAAGAAAATGCGCACGCAAGTAGGACGTTAAGTCCCAGCACAGGACACATGGCCCATATGCTCAATAGGAACACTAGATTTCCCATATTTTAATCTTTTAAAAATCTCGATCTTTGAAATCTCTTTCTCAGTTCTTGTATCACTTCTATGCACTACGGTATCTGAAAATACTTTTTAGTTCTATGTTGTTGAAACCCTAGTTATGGTAAATAATATGCTAGGATAATTCCTAGGAAAGAGAGGCTGTGCGAATACTCTTAATAACCAAGTCTTTCCTAGCCATAATTTTCCCAAACACATTATTTAACTCAACCGTTTTCGCAATTTACAATGTTTACACAAGTTCTTTTCCTACTATTGTTCTATTGAAAATTCTTTGCAAGCTTTGGCTAGTTATACTAAAATTCTCACGCTTACTTTGAAGTCAAAATGCCCTTAATATTTACTTAAGAAATCATAACCCGACTTGTGAAATCGCATCGGAATTACCGTAGTAAATCGTCAAACCAATAACAGTCGATCAACGCATTATTAATTAATCCATTATCATCAACAATATTTTTCATATTCCAAATCAATTCCAAATTTCAATTAAATCCAACATGATTGAAGGAAAACAATATAATTCATAATGCCATGCAAGCTAAGAACATGCTACAGCATTTCTGACAACATATAACCAGTATACTACAACATGCTACAATATTTCAAACAACATATAGTAATACTACAAGTACTACCACACAATCAATCAATCAAACCAAACAACACATAAGGCGAAAAGCCCAAACTCATTATGTAAGAACTTCCCTTACCTTGGGCGCTTTAACAATCCAAGTAAGGTAATCCCAAACTATCGTCAAGTCATTCCTCGCATGAACCTTAACAATGCAGGTTCAATCAATTAGAACTAAAAACTCAAGTTCTAAGCCCCTATGGAAGCCACGGGTTTAGGGTCTCTAAACCTAGGAATTACTCAACTTAATCCCTATTTGATCACACCTAGTCATATATAATGAGACAGGTCTAAGTCATGCAAGTTTTCAAATTTTTCCAAAAACTACATACTTAGAAAATGCTTAAACCAAACTTTACCAATTGGAATAGGGTTTTACCATTTTGAATAGTGTTTTCCTAACTTTGAACCATTTTTCAAAACACTAAAACATGTCACAATTTTAGAAACAATTTTATTATATGTTTAAAACAATTCTTGAAACATAAACCAAATCTTTTCTCAAAATCAAGCTTCTTTAAAATGTTTTGCTAAACCAAATTACTAAGCACTTTTTAAACATACTTAAGCATAAATATAAGCTAAGAACATTTTTTAAAACACCATGGAGGCCACGGTTTTGATGTCCAACAAATAACCTCAAATTCTCAAACTTTAACATCAAAATCACGTAACTTTGTTAGATCCAAAACTTCCTATCATAAACCAATTTCTTTACCACTTTAATACAATTAAAAACAAGTTAAAACTTACTCAAATCATGTCCATAAACCAATGTGTTTACAACCCCCAAAACAGCCCCAACTTTTGTTTTATTTTAAACAATTTTCAAAGTTTTAAACATATAAGTCTTTATAGATCTGAAGCCCTAACCAAAAACTAACTTCTTAATCACATTTATACACTTTTAAACAATTTAGAACATCATCAAAATCATATGAAACAGCCACGGTTTCAGCCCCAAAATTTTACCAAATTAGTTTTCCAAAAACTTGCTTAACATGCATATATGACTAGGTCTAAGTGTATTAAGCCAAATCCCCCAAAGATCTAACTCCAAAACAACAAAATAAAGCCAAAACAAGTCCCTTAATCAGCCCCATAGGTTCGGCCAGATTTGGATATAAAGGTTTTGCAATTTTTAGATACTCTAACATGCTTAATCAAAGAGGAAAATGGTGGATCTAAAGATTAATCAAGCTAATCTAACAAGATCTAACACTTCTAAGCAAAAAAAACTCTAAAATCATGCAAACCCATATCATGAAACTCAAGAGAGATAGGAGAATGGGTATGTGCTTACCAAGGAGTTTGGAGACGACTGATCAAGGATTAAGAAGAAAGGAAGGAAGATTGCAAGCTTAAACACCAAGTTCCTTCAAGAATCAACACTTTCTCACTGTAAAAATTTTTTTCTCAAGCTTTCCAACAATAGAAGAATGATGAAGATGGCCAAGAGAAGGTTGAATAGCCATGAAATTTTTAGGGACATGGAAGGAATAAATATTGTTCATTTAGTTAGGAATTAACTAAATTAGTTACGTTTTAACCAAACTAACTAACCCCCATTTACAAATCAACCAATCATAATACAACACTTGTCATGGAACCTTTTAAGGATGGGATTCAGCACCCCTAGTTGCTGGATTCATCGCCCCTCAACCCAAAATATCAAGATATTTCGTTTCGTTGCGTTCTCACTCAATCGGGTGCGCGGCACTACTCGTATATTAGGGTTTTTGATCCAGAAACTCTAAAAATAAATATAATAATCTATTCTATAATCAAAAATTATTAATCAACCAAAATGACCATAAAAATATTAGAAGTATTTCTATGAATGTGGCTTTTTCGATTTACGAGCTACAACGCTAGCGTTAGGCAGTTTCTAGGCATAAAAAATACCCTATATATATATATATTCCGATGCCCAAAAACTCCAGAAAAATTTCAAGAAATCCTAAATATTGGAAAATGCTAATATCTCAAATTTTATAAAATTTGGATCGCGTTTGGGCATGTTTCTGTTAGAAACTCATCCAATAGCCTAGTTATAGCAGAATTCAATTGAATTCTCGCAGTGTAATAAAAATTGTAAATTAGTGAGGATCACTAATTTCAATTTCTCTTATCATCTAGGTATTATTCAAACAATAAAACCATCAATACAAAGTCATATTAAATATGACATAAAACAGACAATTTAACAATTAACTAAACATCGAAAATCCAAACTGTGACTTAAAAATATCTATTAAGTCCTAAATTTTTTCTCATTCAATAAAATAATTTTCTTTAATCAAACAATAATTTTTCACATTTTCAAGATTAATTCATATTAAAAACAGTATTCGTCTACACTGTCTCTTAATCTGAATTAATCTAAAACAGTAAATTGCTTAAAATAAATCTTTTTAGTTCTTCGTACTTTTAATAAACCATTGGGGTGATCAATCTCTATGATTTATTTTCAAGTAATCGGAAACTGTAAAATAATTTTCATAAAAGTTGGGATGTTACATTACCACCCTCCTTAAAAAAAATTTCGTCCTCGAAAATTCACTTATAAATCAAAACAAAATTAAAAATCTGAAAAATCATAACTTAATAATAAAAGCATATCATAAATTTTGGACTTTGAAAATTAGTACAAGATGATAATTATTACACTCAAACAGTTAAACACCAAAGTTTCACCAAAAAAAAGTTAAACACCAAAGTATACATTTTATTCAGATATTCTTACTAAAGTAAAACATTACATCATCAACTTAAGCGTTTACAAAACACAATACTATGCATCCATGTAGAAGAAATCCTTGCGAATGACGCTTTATTCTAAGCTACGATCACTACTCTATCACGAACACAGTCACGACGACACTGAGTTACGGCTACATGCTAACACCAACGAAACTTCACTAACACAAATATGTCTATACAACCACAGTTTAAAACAAAAAAAAACAACATCAAATTCTTTTTATTTTTGAAACCTCGAATCTCTAAAAGTAACACAAGGCAAGAATTGATTTGCATAAACTAGACTTGATCTCTTCAAGACTCGACCTTCTCAAGAACATTATGGTTCTTTTGAGATTAGGTTTTTCATTGCCTTAAAATCATTAAGACTCACCTAAATCAAAAACTAAAACTTACATCAACTCTAATTCATCAAAATACACTTGGATCAAAACTAACATTTTCCCTAAAACTTTTAAACACCAACAACAACAAAATCACTAAGGAACAAGTATTAAAACTTGAAATCATTTCATTTTTCTCAAAGAGCCTCACGGCTTGTACACACACACTCAAATCCATTTCTCAAAATCATTTTACTCATACCTAAAAGCTTTTTAATAAAGGATCAACACAAAACTCATATACAACTCCTAACCACAACAACAACAAAATCCCTAACAGATCAACTAAAAAAATCATGAACAACTCACGGTTTTCATACAACAAAAGAAAAGGAAAGTTTTCCAAAGCCATCAACTAAATAATTTAGAACAACACAAAATCAAAAGCTTAAATAATTTGAAATACTCACCCATAAATCCTTTAAAAGCCCATGGTTGTAAGACATCAAGGGTAAAGTACAGCTCTCAAAATCACCAACAACAACAATATTCACAACATCAACAACAAAAACAGAAGTGAAAGATGGTCTACTTCAAACATCATCCTAAAGCTCACGGTTTTCTCACAAAGGAAATGGAAGAAAGATTAAGCTCTAACACTTTCATAATCTCGCGGCTTCAAGGCAAGAAATACCACTCCCCAAACTCTCTAAACTTTCTAGATTTCTCACACCTCTCACCACCACACGGTTGAGCACAAGTTAGGAGAAGGATGAACGAAAAATGAAGGTCTTGGAGCAAAAATGGCTCACGGTTCACAAGGGAAGAAAAAGGAAGGAATCTTAAGTTCTCTTACCACTAACACCAACCCACTAAAGAAACTTATTCTGCCCCTCTATTAATGAGAAGGAATCGGTAAGAAAGAAAGAAAGGGAAAAGGGACCCCTGCCCAAAATTTCTACTAAGCCATCCATGTCTTTAAAGACAAGGTAAGGTATAGGATTCTACAAAAATGTCTAACCAATAATCATCACGCACTATACTCCCTCCACTATCTTTCACCTACTCCAAAATGCTCTCTTGACTTAGCTCCCACGATCTTTGCATCGCACTAATTCATTGTGTCAGGGTAGTCGCGTAATCGGTTGTTCATTGGTGACAAATCACGTAAATTAAATTATCAAGAGAAATTTAATTCAACGCGCTCTAAAAATATTTGAGTATAATAATATGCTCACAAAATAATCATACAAATAATTATACAAATAATCACAGTAACATATATTGTAATACCAAAAGTATATCATAAATTTGGATTTTGGAATCTAATATAATAGTAAAATACTTCAAAGAGTCAAAACACTTATGTGGTCTATATTTAGAACCACGCACACACCATAATACATATAATACGATAATTATAGCATCTCCTACGGATAATCTCTCTTGTAAATCTCTCTTGTAAATCTCTATCCACTCATAACTCCTTTGCGTCACGTTTCCTGGAATGAAGTCTTCAGATGATGAGCTTTCCACTCTGCTTAGTGTGTAAACACGTCCCTTAGTTGTTGATCTTGCAGCTCTGACATTGTTGATAGTAGATTCAGCTCGTGGTACTCTGCAATCTCTAGACAGATGTCCCGATTCCTTTCAGTTAAAACCCAACATTTCCTTGGTTGAATACTGGTTAGCCTTGTGCCCTTCATCTCCACAGTTGAAGCAGTGCGTCTTCGATTGCTGATGCTTGTGCTTCCCACTTCTACCTATCATGTATGTATGTCCTCCAGTAGCTGGGGGCGCAAACTTCGCAACATTTGCAGTTGATCTTACTTTGGCAACTGACAGTCCTTAGAAAGGTGTCCTGGATTCTTGCAGTTAAAACATAGTCGGTCTTTCGATGAATATTTATCTGCCAAGTGCTCCTTGCTTCCACATTGGTGACAGTGCCACTTCTCCTTCTGGCTATTCCCAATAGCCTGTGCCATAGGACGATCCTGATTACGGTCATTTCCCAGAGAATGGAGATAAGATGTTCCTTGTTGTTGTCTTCCTCTTTGTCCTTTGCCCCGATAATCTGGCCTAAATGGCCCTCCAATAGCTCGCTTTTCCCCTTGTTGTCTTAGCAAATCGTGTTAATTCTCCGCGGCAATCTGTTTGGTAACAGTGTATTTGCCATCCCTGCTATCACTCGGATTACGTGCTCCATCTCTAAATTCCTCACTCTAATCAGAAAGATCTGTCGTCTCGTAGGCATCAAATTTCTACAAAGTAAACTAACCAGAACCCCACAAAAAGATCATGAACGTGGCAAAAACACAAGAAATGAGGGGTTTAAATTGGGTTTTAGAAATCTTTTCGCAAAGCTTGTGTGTTTATGAAAACATTTTCAAAACAACTCGTTAATAAAATAAGGCAGTACGTAAATAAAGAGAAAAGAGAAGAGAGTGACATAGTGATTTATACTAGTTCACTATCACCTAATAGCTACGTCTAATCCCTTCACACACTTGAAGGATTTCTCCACTATAATCAACCTGATTACACTTGAGAGTATAATACTGCCAACTTGGCTATACTCACAACTTCTTAGAACGACTTAGTGCAGTCAAGCCTCTAAGGAATACAACCACTACTGGGCTAAATACAATGTTCAAAAATGATTTGAAACAATATCAAAATAACTCTCACAGAGAGGATATACAATGAAAAACTCAAGTACAAAGAATAACTTTCAAACTGAAAGGGTAAAAACAATTAATTGCTTTGTTCAATGTGATCTAAGATACTTGGAATGATTCTTGGTTGCTCACTTTGTATCACAGCGTTAACATACTTCAGTGGGTGAAGTAAGGTATATATAGTTAGGGTTATGAATAGTGCTGTTGTGACCTAACAATTCTTTCACCTAGGTCAAAAGACTTCAGATCCTCTTTTTGTGGCTTTAGCAAGTCACATCATTTTTCACTCTGCTCAAAGCATACTGACACAGCAGACAAAATCAGAATGTTTGTCTCTTATGAGCTTTTTGGATATAAGACCCTTCGAGAGCAAGTTTCCTGATGATTATTTTCGTTGACATTCCCTTTGGCCTTTGATACCTTGTACATTAAAATGCTTCATCAATAAGGTCTCTTAAATACATGAAGTAGCCTTAAAAATGAACTTCAGTCTGATTTCTTATCAGAGCCACACTGTTTACCAGAGTGAGCTTGAAACAGAGGTGAGTTCTTCTGCACAAAATGTGTTGGCACTTTACATGAGAGAGTCATGAAGAATTGGACGAAGGCTTCCATAGAGTAGTCTAACCAAAGTCTGTTTATGCGTTGATTGAATACCAGAGCGTTGACCAGAAATAGAGTTGACTAAGCCAAAACATAGTCTTGCCAATGTTGATTGCCAACAGAGTTGACCAAGTCAAAGTATGGTCTTACCAGAGCATTGACTGCCAACAGAGTTGACCAAGTCAAAGTATGGTCTTACCAGAGCGTTGACCACCAACAGAATTGACCATTTCAGAGCAGTACTTTCACATGATGATGTCAGCGAGATGTCAGAGGATCCATGCCAGACTAAGATTTATGGATCTAAGTGTGAAATTCACAATTTCACTAAGTCTTCTGAGATAAGTTCTTTTGATGAATAGTGATTTACTGCACACTAACAAATACATCAGAGGATAAATTGTTTTATTTACTATTTATTATCATCAAAACAATTAAGGGTCATTGTTTCTGAATCCACTTGATTCCAACAATCTCTCCCTTTTTGATGATGACAAATACATATACTGATGAACAACTTTTCTTTAGAAAAATATTTATTTAAAATAATTTCAGAGGCTCCCCCTGAATTAAGCACATATAAATATTTTCTAAATGTAAAATCACATCAAATGAATATATCATTTTAGAGCATTTTAAATAAAGTATCGGAACTTAAATAAACAGATAGATCTTTCAGAGCATATACTTCATTTCAAGTTAATGTATCAGAGTAAATAATGCACAAATGCAACATATGATGACACTTGGTTGATACATCAGGTTCATCAATTACTCTATAAATCTATATTTTCTTCTCCCCCTTTTGTCATCAGACAAAAAGGTTAAGAATAAATAAAGAACATCATAGTCAAAATATTATTTGAGAAAGATAGAGGTAAATCAGTAAGAGCCAAAAATTGATTTCATTAATCAAAAAGTGCCAAATTACAAACAATTAACTAAAGAAAGATAAGTAACAGGCTAAAAACAAGATGGTAAAAAGAAAAAAAAAATCCTAAAGGGTGTCTAAGGCTTAGGCAATCGATCCAGAATGGCCTGCAGCATATCAGTAACAACATCATTTTTCCTCTCTGAAGCTTCAAAACACTTCTCAATAGTTTCCATATATTTCTTGAAGAGCTTGTTATCTTCAACAAGCTGATCCAAGACTTCCTGAGGACAACTACAAAACAACTTGTAGATGCAGAAGCAGTTCCATAACCAGAGATAGATGGCTGAGTGATCATAGCAGTTGAAACAGGAGGAGGGTAACAGGTTCTTTGGTAAGTGGAGATGGAGGAATAGGTGCAGGTGGAGCAAGTAGGAGTATGGAAGCAGGTTCAGGTTCCCAAACGGCAGGGGTGTTTCTCCTTTGAGGCACATTCCAAATAGAAGCAGCAACTAATCTTCTGTTCCTTTCAAGTTGATCCTTTTGTGTTGTTTAAACCAGTTATGCACAAATTGCCAATTTGCAAGAAGGTCATCTTGAGCCTGTGCAGACAGAACTTCATCCATTCTGTCTTCTTCAATGATTTTCTAGTCTTGATACTCATCGTATCTCTTAGCCTTAAGGCTCTCAAAACTAGCAATCAGGTGTGGATAGCGTTCAGGTACAATTCTTGCTTCCCGATGGTTGGGAGGAAGCTCACAACCGATACAGCGGTGCAATTATAACTGTAATGACTAGGTCATCATTTACAATTGGTTCTGCAGTAGCTTCAGGTTCAGCCAATATTGGTGAATGAGGTGGAGAATGAATATGTGGTGAAAAAGGTATAATAATAGCAAGTTGAAAAGAGGGGTCAGATACTGGTTGAAGGATAGAGAGGGGTTGTGCTTCACAAACAGTATTAGAGTCAGGTGAAAAGGATAAGGGTTCCTAGATAATAGGTTCAGGTACTATTTCATTGAAAGATTCGGGGTGGTTTAAGTCAGGTTGAGCTAAAGGAGGTGAGGGAGGTCTAGGTGGTGATTTGGGGCTAAGTGGAGGAGTAGTAGGCTTAGGTTGTGGTGAAGGTGTTTTGGTTGTTTGTGGTTGAGATGATGGAATGTGAGTGGTTTGTGGTGAAGGTGATGCAGAAGTAGAGGTTGAAGGGTGAATAGCAGAGATGGGTTCAATATAAGGAAATTATAAACTTGGGATTGAGGTCTCTGTCTCTGTCTCAGAGGGACATATTCAGCTTCCTCTTCATTAGATGAAGATGAGTTAGAGGGTAAAGAAGGCAGAGGCTTTTTAGGAGGAAAGGGTTTCTTAGAAGGTTGAGAAGGTTTAGATGGGGGAATAGGTTTAGAGGGTTGTGGAGGAAGGATAGGTTTAGACACAATAGGTTGTGTGGAGCCAACAGATCCAAAACCATAAACAGTATCATACAAACGTACAACATCATCTAGTACCTTGGTTTTCTTTGCTACTGGGAAATCACCCAACTTAGTTATCCGCTTCAACTTTGAAGTAGCTGGTGCATCAGTAGTAGCAGGAACAGTAGAGGTAGCAGGAACATCAGTGTTAATGGTTGCAGAAGCAGAAGTGGTTGTTGTAGTAGCAGTAGTGCCGGAGGCAACAACAGGAGCAGTGGAGGAAGGAGTAGTAGCAATAACTGAGGCTTGTTCTTTTATCCTTTCTTCTTTAAGGTATAGGTAATATTGATAGCTATCTTCCTTACATTTGGCTATCATCTTATCAACCTCAACTTTCTTCTCCTCAATTTCTTTTAGCATCACGTAGGGCATGAATGCAGGTCTCACTAGTTGAACCAAGTGAGTGGGCTCAACAATGTGGATGCCAGTGCTCCTAGTTACTCTTCTGGTAGGCTCAGCAGTAACTTCACTCATCTTCCTCTTTCCCTTCCTTACAGGTTTTCTCCCACCTTTTTCTTTCTTTTGTATCTCAGCAATCACTTCTTCAGATAAAAGCTTCATTCTCCTCAAGTTTTCACTAGAGAGGGTTGTTACACTAATGGTTTTGAGTGCAACTCCAACTTCTTCAGTGTTAAGCTCTTGAAGATGTCGAATCAAGCCTTGATTGTCCATGATAGCAGAGAGCAACCTTCTATAAGGGATATTCAAGTTCTTCCCCTTTCTGGAGAACATGATGTTTCTTCGCAGATGATCAAAGGCATGTTGAGTTTGGCCTTGATGTCATAATTTCACATAATGAACTTGTGGTCACTGCTCACAGTGTCCATAGACCCAAAATTGGGAACCATGCAGTGCATTATAATCTTGAAGAGCACTCTGAACTTGTTCTTCATGTCCACAGCCTTGGAACCACCAGGCTTCTCATAGATGGAGTCGTTGATTATTCCCCAGCCACCAAAATCCTTTTCCCAGCCCTCTTCAATAACAGCTCCAGAGTTAGGGCATTTGAAAACATCAGCAATAATATCCTGAGTAATCAGAATATTCCTCTTTTGAACGTAGCTATGAATAGTGTTGTTCTTGCACCAAGCATACATCCAAAATTTCTTTACCAATTCCTCATACACAGGGTAGTTTTCCATACAGAAGAAATCCATTATATCCATATCGATGAAATCAGTTCTGAAGGCGTACCCTTTAGCAGCTAGGTCTTCAAAGTTCACTTGGTGTTTCACCGTTACCTTCAGTTGGTGTTGCTCAACGTTCACCAAGGTAGGTTTAGGTTCTTCATTTGGACCAAAGGCAACTTGTTGTGAGGCAGCCATTGCAGAGAAACAGGAAGTTGCAGAGAGCAGGTAGAAGAGAAAGGGGTTTAGAGTTCAGAACGTGTAGCTTCTCAGAGAGATAGTGTGAGTAGTGGGTGTAATCAGTGAGTTTGAAGAAGGCATACCGCCTTTTTAGTTTTCAAAATAAATGAAATAAAAGAAATAAATAAATTATCGTTTCAAAAAATAAGAAACGTGTCACACAAAGTATTAAAGAGGCGCAGTAAAACTGTCCTCGGGCAGTAAAAGAAATAATGACTCAGTGAGAGTAACTCTCAGCCATTAACGCATCAACCAGTCTCATAGAAACAAGTGTACACAAAGATTCACAGAGGCATCTTTGTGATAAATGGAATAGACTCATATGAACAGTCACCAAAACAGATGATATAAGTATTAAAAAATTGATAAGATAATAAATAATATAAACAAATAATTAATAATTAAATAATAATCAGAACTAACGTATAAACAGAGGCACATATCAAGCAGACTCACATATGCCAACAGAGGCACTTGTGTGACAAATAGAGGCACATGTTCAACAACAGAGGCAACTATATCAAAATTAAACACTTATTCATTTATAGGATGAAAATTCAAATTCTTTCTTATAAAGTTGAATCTATCTTCAGCAAGGGGTTTTGTAAAGATATCTGCCCATTGATGGTCAGTGTCAATAAATTTAATTTCAAGTATCCCTTTCTGAACATAGTCTCTAATGAAGTGATGTTTAATTTCAATATGTTTAGCACGTGAATGCAAAATAGGATTTTTAGTCAAACATATTGCAGAGGTATTATCACAGTATATAGGAATGTTACTCTCTTTAATTTGGTAGTCCTCAAGCTGATACTTCATCCATAGTAGTTGTGAGCTACTGCTTGCAGCAGATATATACCCAGCTTCTATAATTGATAGTGCAATTGTGTTGAACCAAGAGATAAGGTTTGCTCCAAGAAATTGGCAGCCACCACTTGTGCTGTTTGTTTCAATTCTATCTCCAGCAAAGTCAGCATCATAGAAACCCACTAACTTGTAATTTTCCGAGTTCTTATAAAGCAAACCAAGGTTAGTAGTTCCTTTGAGATACCTAAAGATTCTCTTAACAGCAGTTAAGTGGAATTCTCTAGGATCAGATTGGAATCTTGCACATAAGCAAACACTAAACATAATATCAGGCCTTGAGTCAGTAAGATAAAGGAGTGAACCAATCATACCTTTATATACCTTTTGGTCTACCTTTTTACTAGATTCATCTTTGCCGAGAGCATATGTTGGATGCATTGGTGTGCTCATAGGTTTAGTTTCCTCAAGCTTGAACTTCTTTAAGAGTTCTTTCATATATTTAGTCTGATAGATATGGGTTCCATCTTGACATTGCTTGATTTGAATACCAAGGAAAATTTTAATTCTCCCATCATACTCATTTCAAACTCATTCTGCATAAGCTTAGAGAATTCCTCACAAAAAGATTCATTAGTAGCACCAAAGATAAAATCATCAACATATATTTGAACTATAATAAAATGTTTTTTAGATGATTTTCTAAAGATTGTAGTGTTCACCTGTCCTCTTTCAAAACCATTTGACATTAAAAAAGAACTTAATTTGTCATACCAAGCTCTTGGAGCTTGTTTAAGACCATAAAGAGCCTTTTTAAGTTTGAAGACATGTTCTGGATAAGCAATATCTTCAAATCCAGGTGGTTGTTTTACAAACACTTCCTCACTTATAAAACCATTTAAAAATGCACTCTTTACATCCATTTGATATAAAGTAAAGCCATGATGTGCAGCAAATGATAATAAGATTCTAATTGCTTCACGCAAAGGTTTCAGTATAGTCAATATCTTCCTCTTGTGAATACCCTTAAGCAACAAGTCTTGTCTTCTTTCTTACCACTTTGCCATCTTCATCAAGTTTGTTTCTGAAAACCCACTTGGTTCCAATGGCTTGCGTATCCTCTAGAGGAGGCACAAGCTTCCAAACATCATTCCTCTGAAATTGATTAAGCTTTTCTTGCATAGCAAGTATCCATCCATCGTCTATTAGTACTTCATCAATTGTTTTGGGCTCTATTTCTTACAACAATGCAAAGTCAGAGTGTTCCCTGAGAGATGATCTTGTTCTAACTCTATCACTTCTGGTCCTTTGGATGATGACGTTTGAACTTCTAGTCTGTTGTTGATTCTTCTTGGGTTTTATCACCAGACGCAAAACTAGACACAGAATCAGAGTCAGCACCTGTGACACCTTCATCTATTTCTTTGCTTATTTGTAAATCTACAAAGACTTCATCTAGCTCTAACGTTTTATTGTGAGGCTTCTTGTCATCAAATCTCACATGCATAGATTCATCAACAATTAATGTATAACATCCCAATTTTTAAGAAAAAATTACTTTAGCAATAAAATACCAGTTACTAGAAAGTAAGTCATTGAGACTGATTATCTCAATGATTTACAGAGAGTACATGGAATTATTTTGACTTATTTTCAAAAAGTTATTTATTATAACTAAGTATTAATTATGATATCAATTCAAATTAATAAACAACATAGACGTATGTTGCTTTTAAGGTGAATTCATCAATTATGCTTATTATAAGTTTTCTGTCTGACGCGGTAACGCGTATTGGTGTTGACTAAGAAATTGATTGAATTAAATCAAGATAAAATAAAATTTAAGAATTAATATTTTATATTAATTCATGGTTCAAATATTGTCGAAAAATTCTAATGAAGTTTCGTCGCGTTTTGAATCACCGGGTAATTTGTATTCGCATTAAAATTTAAAACGAACTCCGATTTTGATGAAAATCAAAACGTAACTTGTTGTGATGAAGTTTGACTGTTTTTAATTGTTTTTATTATTTATGATAATATTTTATCACGCGACGAATTAATTTCTCGGCAAATGAATTTTCGCGAATTAATCGGCGGAGAATTAATCGGTAACGCGATTACTCGATGCCCTTTTTTTAGTACGCGCTAGACTCTAGGATTAAAGGGTAATCATGAGAGATAAAAGATTATATGTTTTAGACTTTGATGGGATTAACATATTACTTTAGAGTATAGGTGTCACTTTTTGTGTGATTAAAATTCCTACACTTTTTTCTAATTAATGCTAGTCAAGTACTTCACTTGTTTATTTAATTTTTTTCCTCACCTTTCCTTGTGCCCCACCAAGCCGTGGGCCTTTCCTTCCTTTTATTCTTTTATTACTACTAATTCCCTCTTGTTATGTCTTAAGTTTGATAAAAGGAGAACAAATGGATTTTCCCCATTCTTTTACTCCTGGTCATGACCCCCACTCACCCAACCCCATTTGCTTTTGTTTTCCTCCCTTCCTTCTCTTTCTTTCACAGTAGCGTGACCCCCTCCTCTTCTTTCAATACTTCATTCTATTTTCTCCTAGTTTGTCTAAGGATGGATAAAAGGCGAGCAAATCAATTCTTCCATCATTCTTTTGCTCCCTGACCGTAACTCTCCCCTAATTCTCACCTTCTCTTTATTTCATTTTTCTCAAGTTCCTCAAGGTGATTGGTGAAGAGAAAATCAAGCTCATATCCCTTCCTTCTTGCATCTCCAGCCGCGACACCCCCTTGATCAGCCATCATCATTTATGTGTTCCTTCCCTTCATTCTTAGGTGTTGGTGATGGAGAAAAAGAAGACCAACTTTCCTTTCCTCTTTTTCTCTCCCAAACCGTGGCTCCAATAGAGAAATTGGGTGTTGTTTCTTTAAATTCCTTGTTTATTTCTTGTTTAATAGTTCTATTTTGTATTGATAATGATCAAGAGGAAGATGAACATAATTTCCCCCAATTTCTACAAATCCTAGGTTGAATGACCTAAGGGAAGGGGTATGGGATTTCTCATGTGAATCATTAAATTGATTAGGGGTTTTTGCTTCTTATTAATTGTTATTGTTGTTGTAGTTGTTAATTTGTGATTTTTTTAAGCAAAAATTGACATGCAAAAGCATCACTGTAGACTCAAACATCCCAACTATGTTGGCACCTTTGAGCCTACCAATCATCTGCAGCACGCCAACAATTTAATAAAAATAGCAAAAAAGAACAAAGAAGGCATGGGGGGGCAACGACCTGACCCATGGAAGAATCATCTAAACCTATAAAAAGGGAGACCCGACCTATTGCGGAAAAAGTCTTCCCTAATAAAAGTAGGAATGGAATCCCACCACAAAAATCCTTGGATAGTAAGGCCATGTGAAGCCAATTTATCCGCACAAGAATTGCCCTCCCTAAAAATGTGAGTGACTACAAAATTCATACACTTGGTAGCAAGTCAACAATTTAGCCATCTATTTCTAAGACGCCAAGGAACAGATTTCGGATTTGAAAAAGCCACAACCATCAATTCGGAGTCACATTCCAACCAAAGGCTCTTCCAACCCCGAAGGATAGCATTCTCAATTGCCAGCATGGCACCAGTCAACTCAGCATGGAGAGAAGAGGTCACCCCAAGGTTAGCTGCAAAGCACCCTAGCGTAGCCGCCCTGTAATCTCGAAAAATACCACCACAAGCAGACCAAACCGGATTGCCCCTAGAAGCACCATCAGAGTTGCATTTGACCCAATAACAAGCCGGCGGAGACCAAATAACCTCTTTAATAAGAGGAGCTTTACAAACATGACCGAAAACCGCAAAAGTCTTCAGAATGGAAAATTCCTGAACAGAGGAATGATTTGAATCAAAAAATTTGTGATTTGAATCAAAGGAATGATAAATTTTGTGAAAACCCTTATTCTTGAAAAGCCATGATTTGGTATTTGGCTTTGATAGTGTTTTGGTTTTGTAAAAATTTGTGGTTTTATTTAATAAACTAGGTGATTGAAGGACGTGGTCGTAGTTAATTAGAAGTTTGCAAAAATTTTCAAAGAATGAAGGAGGTGGCCGCGAGCTTCTATGAGCTTCGAGGGGATTATTTTTGTGTTATTTGATTTATATTAGTTATATTGGAATGCATGTCAACTTTGGAAAATTTAGGAAGGTTCGATTTGGATTGATAGTTGTTTGAAGCTTTGGAGGCATGCTTTTGATAAGCTTTGGTTTATAATAGTTGTATTTAATATGTTGAAGGATTGTGTGAGCTTTGGAAAAATTTTAGAAAGTGATTGGATTAAAAATTTGAGAATTTGTTTTAATTTTTAGGCTATGAAACACATAAGGTAAATGAGATTCCTTGAGACGTAAGAAACCAAGTGGAGCCTTGATTAAGCATTTTGAGAAAAAGAATTGATTGTGGTTTTGTTCATGTCTTAGTTGGAAGCAAAAATGAGACTTAGTTTCAAAGCTTTATTATTATTATTTTTGGTGTTTTTCAAGTATAAGTGATTCTTTAAGAATGTATATGTATTTCAAAAATTGTATTCAAGTGTAAGTGGTTTGGTTAGTTAAGAGGTTTTTGGGTTTTTGAGAGCCTAAGGTATTAGAATTAGTTTATGCCTAGGTTGTACTAAGTCTGTTCTGTGATGTTAGGACTTGTAATATCCGAGTTTGGCGATGTGAGATCCGGACGTGCTCTGACACATGACTTGGCGACCTTTGCTAAGGGCATCTTTTAGATATGTAAAGGATTTAATTTTATTTCGTAAAGCAAAGAAGTCTGAGAACCTCATGGTTTGAAGTGAGGGTCTCGTACCCCTTCGATTCTTAGTTTCTTAAAGCTTTATATTGAATTGTTCGTGGGCTGGAAAAGTGATTGGCGACTGCCCCTAACCCCCCACACTTGTTTGACTTCCTCTTTGCTAACTCCACTGAGTTGCAAAGGGACGAACTTAATTGATGTTGTTGTTTGTTGTGTTGTTGGTTTGTCACGTATTGATGTATTGTTGTGCGTGGTTGAATTGAAAAACATTGTGGTGTGTGTATGCTTAAAACATGATTAAGATATATGTTGTGGATGTTTATTGGATAATTGATGTTATTAATTATGTCATGATTGAAATATCAAATGTGGTGATATGTTCATTGGGGATGGTTAAAGGCATTGTTGCGTCGTGTCTTGTGATAATGTTGGCCTGTCTATCTTGGGTAGTGGAAATGCCCATGGCCAAAAGAATTCAGGAACGTCATTAAATTTTACCATTGCTGGGAAAAGTGTCGGTCTGGTACGTACAACCTGATATGCCTCTGGTGTATGGATTCCGGAATTAAAACTGCACTGACATATAGTTGCATCAATAGGATCTTGGGTGCATGCTTATTGAGTGTTCTGTTGCTATTGATATGGTTGTTATATACATTGGAGATTTGTGGCTTTATACTATATTGTGTCTGTATAATTTAAATGGCTGTCGTATTTGATGTTCTGTGCTACTTGTTCTATTTTAAGAAGTTGACCCTTGTCCGTGGTTCTTTCAATCAATGATTGTAACCCAGATGACAGAGGAAGAGGAGTGTTCTGGATTGCAGAGAAGTGTAGCTGAGGATATCCGGTCCGACTTCCTACTTGTGTTACTGTTGCAACTTACTAGAGGACTAGTAAGCGTTGTAGTGCTCCAACCAGCTATAGGGTGTCAGATGATTTAATTACAATATTGTAATAAGTGTATTATGTTTAAAGACTTGACATGTCGTATGTGTAAGTTTTAAATAAATTTCCTTGTATGGTTTTGTAAATTGGACATGGTATTTGATTTATTCACTGCCTTCGAAAATGCTGCTATACTCTGACTGCCAATTTCTTAAAAGAAGCTGAAATGAAAATAAAATAAAATTAGACTCACATTTTTGAAAGCCATGCCACAACATGTTCCATTTTCGAAAGTATTTGAAATGCCGACAGTAATATCTAGTTGCGCTCCGGAAATAGGGTGTTACATACTGGTATCAAAGCGGTTCGGTTCTAATTGGACTGTGAGTTGAGAAACTATAGCTGGTCAAGTGTCGGGTTTTCTAGAGAGCAGATTTTTAGGAGCCAAACTGTGTCTTATTGTAAATCAAACTGTGTTTGTGTATTAGTTGTCCCTCAAGCTGAGTAGCTTTACTTGTAATTGTTTGAAATTGTTTCTTAATTGGAGCAATGTGTGCTGACACACAAAAACTGTGGTGGGGTTCTAATGAGGTTGTAAAACCTTGTGGGAATCCAATGTCTCAAAAACGAGTAATTCCACCTATTGACACTGATAGTTCGAGAGGTGGACCCGACGATCCAGATAGCCAAGCTGTAGTAGGGACATCAGTTGTTGTTGCTCAACAGACTACTACGGAGAATCAATGTGAACTGCTAGGACAGCAGTGAGAAGAGCAAGCTACAGAGACCAAAAGATTGGTTGACCTTTGTCACCACAACTCTCTTAAGTCCTTTGGAAAATAAGAGTTGAGATTCCGGGATGGTTTGCAGGCAACGCTGTTATTATTATTATTATTATTATTATTATTATTATTATTATTATTATTATTATTATTATTATTATTATTATTATTATTATTATGATCTTTGATGTAATAGTGATCCTTGATATAAATCACGTAAATGATTGATATTTGAAGCATTTTGATATGAAGTATATTTGAAAAACAAATCAAAAATATTTTATGATTTTGTGAATGTGATATGTTTGCCACTAACATCTATGTTTTCGCAGTAGTCTACCCTATACTGCTATGAATATATGTGATTGATTGTATGATTGTTTATTATTGTGGGCGTCATCATATTTTTCAAGGAAAATATTATACGCAATCATTTCCTAGCAGGCGCAAATTAAATGTCTTGTGACAATTTAATTTACGCGAGACCCATTTGACCCAGTTAAATGGAATTTGAAGGGCTAGTGGGAGCTATTAGTGGGGGATATAGTGTGGTTTAGTGCGTGACTAGGTGTTGAGATACTTATGGGGTAGTACCTAGAATTTTTACCAAACCTTGTCCTAATTTTTCAAATCTTAGTAGATTTCCTTTAGATAAGAACCAAATATGCGAGATGGCTCATTCTCCACTTCCTTCCTCTACCAAAAAAGAGATTTTTGGTGATTCCCTTACTAACTTGTCGGCCATGACTAAAAGGAAAAGTGGAGGAAATAGTTGGTTCTGTGGAGTATTGTTTAAGTGGTGGAAAATTTGGATTCATTTTATCTTTTCCTTTGGTGCGTCGCGAGCCCTCATGCTCTAGAAACCCATTTCCTTCAACCTTCCTCCTATATTATACAAAACCTTGTGGTGAATTGGGGTGTGTGAGAAACCTTAAGAAGCTTGGTGGAAGTTTTGAGTGTTACATTCCCTTCCATTTCCTTTTGAGAAACCACGAGCCTTAGAATGATTCCAGAGGAAGACATCCTACTATTTTCTTGTTACTTGTTGATGTGGGTGTTGTTATTAAAGTTAATAATTTTGAGAGCTTTGATGTGCTGCTTCTGTTAATGTCTTAGCACTGCGAGTTCTTGGAGGAGCTCTAGGTGAGTATTTTAAATCATGTTTTCGATTCCTGTATTGTTTGTTAATGATCTTGTTGAATACGGTTATAAGTTTTAGATGATTTTGTCAAACCATGATTTAGTAGTAAAAGTTTGAGAATGGTTTTTTTTCTTTTGTTGTAAAAGATAATTTCATGATTTTCTAGTCAAACTTGGGTTCAAGAGTATTTTTAACCTTGTCTTCTTGGAAAATCGAGTTTAGGTGTGTATATTGTTGAAGAAAAATTTTAAAAAAAAATTGTTGCTAAATTAAAGCACGAACCCGTGACCATAAATATTATGTGTGAGGTTTGATTTCAATTTTTTTTTTAACTTAATCCTTGGTGACTCTGTGTTTTGTTGTAATTTAGGAATGGTAGAGAAAGGCTTTATTGTTAGTTCTTTTGTTAAAAACCTATGTGTAACTAGTTGATTGTCTTATGTCTTGATTAAAAAAAATATTTAGCTTTGTTCTCCCTGAGCTTGATTCAAGCTATGAATTGGAGAAGAGTTTAGAAAACTTTATTTTTTTTAAATTCTTGCTCGATTTCTTAGAGTTTTAGAAGTGGTTTAAGTATATTTGTTATTAAAGTTTTGTTGAAAGAAAATTAAATATTTTTTTCCTAATTTTTGTTGTTAAAGCCGTGAGCTTCAAAGGGAGAAAAGAAGAAATTTTTGTGATTTCAAACTTGTCTCTTTCATAGTTTAGTTAGTGTCATAGTTTAGGAATTTTTGAAAAAAATTGATTGGGTTAAATTTTGCAAAGTGTTATTTCAGTATTTTAAGACAATGAAACACCTAAAGTTTGAGGGAATCTCTGTGGTTCCTAAACAAGGTAGAGTCTTAGAAAATTAAGTGTTTAAAAGTCTTGATTTTTTTTTCTTTTAGTGCGAGTTTCATGTTTGCAAAAACTTTGAAAGAAGAAAATTCTTAGATTCTTCTGTATTGTTTAAAACCGAGCGAGTATTTAATGTCTTGGTATTAATTTTAAATGATTTCTTGATTACCTGTTAGTGTTGTTAATTAGGTATTCTAGAAGTTCAATAATTGCTTTGGTTTTGAAAGGAAAATGAATTTCTAGTGATTTAGAGTAAAAAGTTTAGTTATGAAATTTTTGAGTGAGTGTGTAATTTTTTTATATATAGTTCTCTGAGAAGAGAAAAATGATTTCGAGTTTTGAGCACTTAGCTATTGGTGTGTGAAAATTTTTACATTTAAAAGGATTTTAAAGATTAGGAAGAGTTATTACTTTGGTTTTAACATTTGAACTGAAGTGTGTGTAAGACAATGTCAAAAGAACTTTGTTGTCCATGAGAATGGTTGAGTCTTGAGAAAGAGTTTTGTTCTATCAGTTCATTGTTTAATGTGATTCTTAAGAGCTTGATGTTATTTGAAAAAAAGACTTTAAATCTTCGAAGTTTAAATAGTTTTGTATTCTTGATATGTGTAACCTTGGTTGCATGTGAATAGGATAGTATTATTTTCTTAGTAATGGCGCGTAGCCGTAGTCGTGCTCGTGTTCGTGCTCGTTCTCGTGTTCGTATTCGTTAAAAGGCAGAGAACGTGGCTCTGGAATAAATCATCAGTCTATCGTGAGGATTTCTTCGTCCACTAACTATGCTTACTTTACGGTGTGCTATATATATATAGTGTTACTGAATGTGAGTGTTGGCAGAGATTGTAATATTATGTATATAGCTATAAATGTTATGGTATTATTTATATTAATATGTACCATGAATGTTTATGTGTGTAAATTATTTTTTTGGATTTCGGTAATGTAATTTTTGTATTTTAATACTCGCGTAGTTTCGAGGAAGAAACTATTTTAAGGGGGTGGTACTATAACATCCAAATTTTTAAGAAAAAATTACTTTAGCAATAGAATCCCAGTTACTTGAAAGTAAGTCGTAGAAACTGATCACCTCAATGATTTACAGAGAGTACGTGAAATTATTTTGACTTATTTTCAATAAGTTACCTATTATAACAAAGTATTAATTATGATGTCAATTCAAATTAATAGATAGCGTAGACGTATGCTGCTTTTAAGGTGAATTCATCAATTAAGCTTATTATAAATTTTCTGTCTGACGCAGTAAAGCATATTTGTGCTGATTAAGAAATTGATTGAATTAAATCAATATAAAATTAAATTTAAGAATTAATATTTTATATTAATTCATGGTTCAAATATCTTCGAAAAATTCTAACGAAGTTTCGCCGAGTTTTGAATCACCGGGTAATTTTTAATCGCATTAAAATTTAAAACAAACTCCAATTTTGATGAAAATCGAAACGTAACTTGTTGTGATGATGTTTGAGTGTTTTAAATTATTTTTATTATTTATGATAATATTTTATCACGCGAAGAATTAATTTCTCGACAAATTAATTTTCTGGAATTAATCGGCGGAGAATTAATCGGTAACGCGATTACTCGACGCCGTGTTTTTAGTACGCGTTAGACTCTAGGATTAGAGGGTAATCATGAGAGATGAGAGATTATATGCTTTAGACTTTGATGGGATTAGCATATTACTTTAGAGTATAGGTGTTACTTTTTGTGTGATTAAAATTCCTACACTTTTTTCCTAATTAATCCTAGTCAAGTACTTCACTTGTTTATTTAATTTTTTTTCCCTCACCTTTCCTTTTGCCTCACCAGGCCGTGGGCCTTTCCTTCCTTTTATTCTTTTATTATTTTTTTCATTACTACTAATTCCCTCTTGTTATGTCTTAAGTTGGATAAAAGGAGAACAAACGGATTTTCCCCATTCTTTTATTCCTGGTCATGAGCCCCACTCACCCAACCCCATTTGCTTTTGTTTTCCTCCCTTCCTTCTCTTTCTTTCACAGCAGCGTGGCCGCCTCCTCTTCTTTCAATACTTCATTCTATTTTCTCCTAGTTTGTCAAAGGATGGATAAAAGGGGAGCAACTCAATTCTTCCCTCATTCTTTTGCTCCCTGACCATAACTCTCCCCTAATTCTCACCTTCTCTTTATTTCATTTTTCCCAAGTTCCTCAAGATGATTGGTGAAGAGAAAATCAAGTACATATCCCTTCCTTCTTACATCTCCAGCTGCAGCATGCCCCTTGATTAGTCATAATCATTTATGTGTTCCTTCCCTTCATTCTTAGGTGTTGGTGATGGTGAAGAAGAAAACCAACTTTCCTTTCCTCTTTTGCTCTCCCAAACTGTGGCTCCAATAGAGAAATTAGGTGTTGTTTCTTTAAATTCCTTGTTTATTTCTTGTTTAATAGTTCTAGTTTGTATTGATAATGATCAAGAGGAAGATGAACATAATTTCCCCCAATTTCTACAAACCCTAGGTTGAATGACCTAAGGGAAGGGGTATGGGATTCCTCACGTGAATCATTAAATTGATTAGGCTTTTTGCTTCTTATTAATTGTTATTGTTGTTGTAGTTGTTAATTTGTGATTTAAATCAAAGGAATGATAAATTTTGTGAAAACCCTTATTCTCGAAAAGCCATGATTTGGTATTTGGCCTAGATAGAGTTTTTGTTTTGTAAAAATTTGTGGTTTTGTGTAAAAAACTAGGTGACTGAAGGGCATGGTTGTAGTTAATTAGAAGTTTGCAAAATTTTTCAAAGAATGAAGGAGGTGGCCGCGTGCTCCTATGAGCTTGGAGGGGATTATTTTTGTGTTCTTTGATTTATATTAGTTGTATTGGAATGCATTTCAACTTTGTAAAATTTTAGGAAGCTTTGATTTGAATTGATAGTTGTTTGAAGCTTTGGAGGCATGATTTTGATAAGCTTTGGTTTATAATAGTTGTATTTATTATGTTGAAGGATTGTGTGAGCTTTGGAAAAATTTTAGAAAGTGATTGGATTAAAAATTTGTGAATTTGTTTTGATTTTTAGGCAATGAAACACATTAGGTGAATGAGATTCCTTGAGACCCAAGAAACCAAGTGGAGCCTTGATTAAGCATTTTGAGAAACATAATTTGATTGTGGTTTCTTAAAGCTTTATGTTGAATTGTTCATGGGCTGGAAAAGTGGTTGGCGACTGCCCCCAACCCCCCACACTTGTTTGACTTCTTCTTTGCCAACACCACCGAGTTGCAAAGGGACGAACTTGATTGATGTTTGTGACAACCACCCTAAAAATTTAAATGGAGCCACCACTAATATTTATTTTTAGGAAACATTGGAAAACCTATTTTGAAAATGATCTTAAAATCGGTCTGCGAACCAAATTTTGAGTACGGGAGTTGGTTACGCATAGGGAAGGTATTAGCACCCCACGACGCCCATAAAAATGATACCTTTAATTGTTTAAAAATCGATGTTTGCCTTTAGTGAATTATTTCCAAAAGTGAGCATTTTTTATGTATAAAAGGGGACTAATTTATTTGAAAAAAAAAACACTTTAGTATCCAAGAAGAGTTCATTATTAATAATTAGAATCCAGAAATTCGTTTTTAACTTGATTATATTTTTTTTATACAAGACGGAAATAAAAGATATAAAATTTAGAAAATAAAATCTGATCTAAAAATAAGATAAAAACAAAATATTTACCTATTCATTTAAATTTACATATATACATAACGAAACAAAACTTCTTATACAATCTACTTAAAGGCCCTAGTTTACTTATTTTATTTTATTTTTGCTCATAAATTGAAACAAAGATAAATTGCTAAATGGTCCTTTGTCTGGATTTGGCCCCTTTGAAAGGCCAAACCCAAACCCTAATCCAACCAACTTGCAACATGAATAAAAAAGAAATCAGTATACTTATGAATTCATTAAATTTGCAAATTGATCCCTATTTAGGATTTGGCCCCATTGGAAGGCCAAACCCTAAACCTAATTCCAATCTAAACTGTGGGTACGTGGGTACTAACACCAACAACAACAACCACGATAACAACGACAACAACAATTGCAGCGACAACAATAATAACAACAACAACAACAATAATAACAACAACAATCATATACATCTCAGTCCAGCATACAAAACCATGGCAAAAAAAGAGAAAATATGAAAACGAAGAAGAAGAGGAAACCTGGGCTCTTGTGCTCCTTCCCAGAAAATTACAGAGAAGATCAAAAGAGGGATAAAAAAAGAAAAAGAAAAAAACCTAAACCTATACTGTTTGATCTTTTAGGTCTCTCTCTTCTTCCACACGCTTTGCTTCTGCTGCTTCTTTTTTTTTGGATTCCTTCCTCTCACTCTCGCTCTCTGTTCCTCTCGGTTCTCCTCCCTCTGTTCTTGAATCTGACCTTTTATAGGCTTCAAGTTTCCATCTTTCATCACCTACGAAAAAGAAAACAAATCTGTCAGGAATCAAAAGGATCACAATTTTAAAGATTTGAAAAACTAAAGGATAGAAGAAAACCCCCTGATTTACGTCCAATCTCCATCTTTTACGAGATCTTGCTTGAATCCATGAGCTATCCGATTCGGTTTTATGAGGGGAAAAAAGGAAAGAAAACAAGATTTGAAGGAGGGATACGGTCAAATGAGGAGAGGATAAAGAGATGAGGTTGCGGGACTAGGGGAGAGAAAAGAGGATGGTTTAGGGTTAGGTTTTGGTTTAGAAGAGAAGATAAGGGAGAGGCCGAAATGGAGAGAGGGAGAGAAAGAAAGAGGCGTTGCGGCCGAATTTGGGACGAGGAAATTAGGGTTGAAGGGATGATGAGAGGGATGAGGGATCTGTGTGTGTGTGTGTGGTGGCGTGAATGATAGAGTATGAGTGAGGGAGTTTTAGGCTTTGATTAAATTAGGTTTGGGTGATTTGGCCGGATGTTGGGCTGCGCGAGAAAGAGAGAGAGCCAGGTAGGGTGTATATAAAAAAGGGGGCGTGCGAAGGAATGAAGCAGCGCCCAAGGGAATGAGGCGCAGGGAGGTGTGGAACAAAAGAAAAAAGGGGGTGCACCAGTAAAAGAGGTGGGCTGGGCATTGGAATGAAAAGAAATGGGCCGCGTGGGGGGGTGGCATGCTGGGCTGTGCTGCTATATGCACCCCCAGTATTGCTATTTACATCCCCTTTCTTCAAAAAAAAACATTTTATTTTATTTCTTTTTTTTCACTTTTTCTTTCTTTCTTTTTGCCTTCTTCTCTTTATTTTAAGACTAAAAATATTATTATATTTATTATTACTACTACTACTAATTTTAAAAGTTAAAATAAATAATAAAATAAAATAAAAAGGTCAGACAAAATTAGGGTACTACAATGTTGCTGTTTGTTGTGTTATTGGTTTGTCACGTATTGATGGATTGTTGTGCGTGGTTGAATTGAAAAGCATTGTGGTGTGTGTATGCTTAAAACATGATTAAGATATATGCTGTGGATTTTTATTGGATAATTGATGTTATTGATTATGCCATGATTGAAATATCAAATGTGGTGATATATTCATTGGGGATGGTTAAAGGCATTGTTGCGTCGTGTCCTGTGGTAACGTTGGCCTGTCTATCCTGGGTAGTGGAAATGCCCATGGCCAAAATAATTCAGGAACGTCATTATATTTTACCATCGCTGGGAAAAGTGTCGGAATTAAAACTGCACTGACATATAGTTGCATCAATAGGATCTTGGGTGCATCCTTATTGGGTGTTCGGTTGCTATTGATATAATTGTTATATACATTGGCGATTTGCGGCTTTATATTATATTGTGTCTGTATAATTTAAATGGTTGTCGTATTTGCTGTTCTGTGCTACTTATTCTATTTTAAGAAGTTGACCCTTACCCATGGTTCTTTCAATCAATGATTGTAACCCAGATGACGGAGGAAGAGGGGTGTTCGGGACTGTAAAGAAGCGTAGCTAAGGATAGCCGGTCCGACTTCCTACTTGTGTTTCTGTTGCAACTTACTAGAGGACTAGTAAGCATTGTAGTACTCCGACCAACCATAGGGTGTCAGATGCTTTAAATACAATGTTGTAATAAGTGTATTATGTTTAAAGACTTGACATATCGTATGTGTATGTTTTAAATAAATTTCCTTGTATGGTTTTGTAAATTGGACATGGTATTTCATTTATTCACTGCCTTCGAAAATGCTGCAATACTCTGATTGCCAATTTCTTAAAAGAAGCTGAAAAGAAAAAAAAATTAGACTCACATTTTTGAAAACCATGCCACATCGTGTTCCATTTTTGAAAGTATTTAAAATGCCGACAGTAATATCTAGTTTAGTAGCGCTCCGAAAACAGGGTGTTACATAGTGGTATCAGAGCGGTCCGGTTCTAACCGGATTGTGATTTGGGAAACTAAAGCTGGTCAAGTGTCGGGTTTTGTTAAGAGCAGATTTTTTTAGGAGCCAAACTGTGTCTTATTTTGAATCAAACTGTGCTTGTGTGTTAGTTATCTCTCAAGTGGAGTAGCTTTACTTGTAATTGTTTGAAATTGTTTCTTAATTGGAGCAATGTGTGATGACACACCAAAACTATGGTGGGGTTCTAATGAGGTTGTAAAACCTTGTGGGAATCCAATGTCTCAGAAATAAGTAATTCCTCCTGTTGTTACCGATAGTTCGAGAGGTGGACCCGACGATCCAGACAGCCAAGCTGTAGCAGAGACAATAGTTGTTGTTGCTCAACGGACTACTACGGAGAATCAATGTGAACCGCTAGGACTACATTGAGAAGAGCAAGCTGCAGAGACCAAAAGAATGGTTGACCTTCATCACCATGACTCTCTTAAGTCATTCGAAAAATAAGAGTTGAGAATCCGGGATGGTTTGCAGGCAACGCTGTTATTATTATTATTATTATTATTATTATTATTATTATTATTATTATTATTATTATTATTATTATTTAGCGTGATCTTTGATGTATTAGTGATCCTAGATATAAATCACGTAAATGATTGATATTTGAAGCATTTTGAGATGAAGTATATTTGAAAAAAAAATCAAAAATATTTTATGATTTTATAAATGTAACATGTTTGCCACTAACATCTATGTTTTCGCAGTAGTCTACCCTGTACTGCTATGAATATATGTGATTGATTGTGTGATTATTTATTATTATGGGCGTAATCATATTTTCCAAGGAAAATATTATACGCAATCATTTCCTATCAGGCACAAATTAAATGTCTTGTGAAAATTTAATTTAGCGAGACCCATTTGACTCAGTTAAATGGAATTTGGAGGGCTAGTGGGAGCAATTAGTGGGGGACATAGTGTGGTTTAGTGCGTGACTAGGTGTTGAGCTACTTATGGGGTAGTACCTAGAATTTTTACCAAACCTTGTCCTGATTTTTCAAATCTAAGTAGATTCCCTTTAGATAAGAACCAAGTATGCGGGATGACTCATTCTCCACTTCCTTTCTCTACCTAAAAAATAGATTTTTGGTGATTCCCTTACTAACTTGTCGGCCATGATTAAAAGGAAAAGTGGAGGAAATAGTTGGTTCTGTGGAGTATTGTTTAAGTGGTAGAAAATTTGGATTCATTTTATCTTTCCCTTTGGTGTGTCGGGAGCCCTCATGCTCCAGAAACATGTTTCCTTCAACCTTACTCCTATATTATACAAAATCTTGTGGTGAATTGGGGTGCATGAGAAACCTTAAGAAGCTTGGGGGAAGGTTTGAGTGTTACATTCCCTTCTATTTCCTCTTGAGAAACCACGAGCCTTAGGATGATTCCAGAGGAAGACTCCCTACTGTTTTCTTGTTACTTGTTGATGTGGGTGTTGTTATTAATATTAATAATTATGAGAGCTTTGATGTGCTGCTTCTGTTAATATCTTAGCACCGCGAGTTCTTTGGAGGAGCTCTAGGTGAGTATTTTAAATCTTGTTTTCAATTCTTTGTATTGTTTGTTAATGATCTTGTTGAAAATGGTTCTAAGTTTTAAATGATTTTGTTAAACCATGATTTAGTAGTAAAAGTTTGAGAATGGTTTTTTATCTTTTGTTGTAAAAGATAATTTCATGATTTTCTAGTCAAACTTGGGTTCAAGAGTGTTTTTAACCTTGTCTTCTTGGAAAATCAAGTTTAGGTGTGTATATTGTTGAAGAAAAATTTTAAAAAAATATTGTTGCTAAATTAAAGTACGAACCCTTGACCACATATAATATGTGTGAGGTTTGATTTCAAAATTTATTTTTAAATTAATCCTTGGTGACTCTGTGTTTAGTTATACTATAGGAATGGTAGAGAAAGGCTTTACCGGTAATTCTTTTGTTAAAAACCTATGTGTAACTAGTTGATTGTCTTATGTCTTGATTAAAAAAAAATATTAAGTTTTGTTCTCCTTGAGCTTGATTCAAGCTATGAATTGGAGAAGAGTTTAGAAAACTTTATTTTTTTAAAATTCTTGCTCGATTTCTTAGAGTTTTAGTAGTGGTTTTAGTATGTTTGTTATTAAAGTTTTATTGAAAGAAAATTAAATATTTTTCCCTAATTTTTGGTTTTAAAGCCGTGAGCTTCAAAGGGTGAAAAAAAGAAATATTGTGATTTCAAACTTGTCTCTTTCATAGTTTAGTTAGTGTCATAGTTTAGGAATTTTTGAAAAAAATTGATTGGGTTAAATTTTTCGTGTTATTTTAGTATTTTAAGACAATGAAACACCTAACGTTTGAGGGAATCTCTGTGGTTCCTAAACAAGGTGGAGTCTTTGAAAATTAATTGTTTAAAATTCTTGATATTTTTTCTTTTAGTGCAAGTTTCATGATTGCAAAAACTTTGAAAGAAGAAAATTCTTATATTCTACTTTATTGTTTAAAATCGAGGGAGTATTTAATGTCTTGGTATTAATTTTAAAAGTTTTCTTGATTACCTGTTAGTGTTGTTAATTAGATATTCTAGAAGTTCAATAATTGGTTTGGTTTCGAAAGGAAAATGAATTTTTAGTGTTTTAGAGTTAAAAGTTTAGTTATGAAATTTTTGAGTGAGTGTGTAATTTTTTTATATATAGTTCTCTGAGAAGAGAAAAATGATTTCGAGTTTTGATATTGGTGTGTGAAATTTTTTAGAAAAAGCTTTGATTTAAAAGGATTTTAAAGATTAGGGAGAGTTATTACTTTGGTTTTAACTTTTGAACTGAAGTGTGTGTATGAAAATGAAAACCTAATCTCAAAAGAACTTTGTTGTCCATGAGAATGGTTGAGTCTTGAGAAAGAGTTTTGTTCTATCAGTTTTTTGTTTAATGTGATTCTTAAGAGCTTGATGTTAATTGAAAAAAAGACTTTAAATCTTCGAAGTTTAAATAGTTTTGTATTCTTGATATGTGTAACTATGGTTGCATGTGAATATGATAGTATTATTTTCTTAGTAATTGCGCATAGCCTTAGTCGTGCTCATGTTCGTGCTCGTTCTCATGTTCATGTTCGAGTTCGTGAAAAGGCAGAGAACGTGGCTCTGGAATAAAGCATTAGTCTATTGTGAGGATTTCTTCGTTTACTAACTACGCTTACTTTACGGTGTGCTATATATATATATATATTTACTGTTACTGAAAGTGAGTGTTATTGTGCATGCTAGGCAAAGATTGTAATATTATGTACATAGCTATAAATGTTATGGTATTATTTATATTAATATGTACCATGAATGTTTATGCGTGCAAATTATTTTTATAAATTTGGGTAAATTAATTTTCGTATTTTAATAACCGCGTAATTTCAAGGACGAAACTATTTTAATGGGATGGTACTATAACAACCCAATTTTTAAGAAAAAATTACTTTAGCAATAAAATCTCAATTACTCGAAAGTAAGTCGTAGAGACTGATCACCTCAATGATTTACGAAGAGTACATGAAATTATTTTGACTTATTGACAATAAGTTATTTATTATAACTAAGTATTAATTATGTTGTCAATTCAAATTAATAGACAACATAGACGTATGCTGCTTTTAATGTGAATTCATCAATTAAGCTTATTATAAGTTTTTTGTCTGACACGGTAACATGTATTTGTGCTGACTAAAAAATTGATTGAATTAAATCAAGATAAAATTAAATTTAAGAATTAATATTTTATATTAATTCATGGTTCAAATATAATCGAAAAATTCTAACGAACTTTCGTCGCTTTTTGAATCACTGGGTAATTTTTATCTGCATTAAAATTTAAAACGAACTCCGATTTCAATGAAAATTGAAACGTAACTTGTTGTAATGATGATTGAGTGTTTTTAATTATTTTTATTATTTATGATAATATTTTATCATGCGACGAATTAATTTCTCGGTAAATTAATTTTCGTGAATTAATCGGAGGATAATTAATCGGTAACGCGATTACTCGACGTCGTGTTTTTAGTAAGGTTAGACTCTAGGATTAGAGGGTAATCATGAGGGATGAGAGATTATATGTTTTAGACTTTGATGGGATTATAGCATATTAGTTTAGAGTATAAGTGTCACTTTTTTTTGATTAAAATTCCAACACTTTTTCCTAATTAATCCAAGCCAAGTACTTCACTTGTTTATTTAATTTTTTTTCCTCATCTTTCCTTGTGCTTCACCAGGCCGTGGGCCTTTCCTTCCTTTTATTCTTTTATTATTTTTTTTATTACTACTAATTCCCTCTCTTTCTTTGACAGCAGCGTGACCCCCCTTCTCCGTTCAATACTTCATTCTATTATCTCCTAGTTTGTCAAACGATGGATAAAGGGAGAGCAACTCAATTCTTCTCTCATTCTTTTGCTTCCTGACCGTAACTCCCCCCTAATTCTCACCTTCTCTTTATGTCATTTTTCCTATGTTCCTCAAGGTGATTGGTGAAGAGAAAATCAAGCTCATATCCCTTCCTTCTTGCATCTCCAGCCGCGGCACCCCCTTGATCAGCCATCATCATTTATGTGTTCCTTCCCTTCATTCTTAGGTGTTGGTGATGGAGAAAAAAAGACCAACTTTCCTTTCCTTTTTTGCACTCCCAAACCGTGACTCGAATAGAGAAATTAGGTGTTGTTTCTTTAAATTCCTTTTTTATTTCTTGTTTAATAGTTTTATTTTGTATTGATAATGATCAAGAGGAAGATGAACATAATTTCCCCCAATTTCTACAAACCCTAGGTTGAATGACCTAAGGGAAGGGGTATGAGATTCCTCATGTGAATCATTAAATTGATTAGGGGTTTTTGCTTCTTATTAATTGTTACTGTTGTTGTAGTTGTTAATTTGTGATTTGAATCAAAGGAATGATAAATTTTCTGAAAACCCTTATTCTTGAAAAGCCATGATTTGGTATTTGACTTAGATAGTGTTTTGGTTTTGCAAAAATTATTGGTTTTGTGTAATAAACTAGGTGATTGAAGGGCGTGGTTGTAGTTAATTAGAAGTTTGCAAAATTTTTTAAAGAATGAAGGAGGTGGCCACGAGCTCCTATGAGCTTGGAGGGGATTATTTTTGTGTTCTTTGATTTATATTAGTTGTATTGTAATGCATTTCAACTTTGGAAAATTATAGGAAGGTTTGATTTGGATTGATAGTTGTTTGAAGCTTTGGAGGCATGATTTTGATAAGTTTTGGTTTATAATAGTTGTATTTAGTATGTTGAAGGATTGTGTGAGCTTTGAAAAAATTTTAGAAAGTGCTTGGATTAAAAATTTGAGAATTTGTTTTGATTTTTAGGCTATGAAACATATAAGGTGAATGAGATTCCTTGAGACCCAAGAAACCAAGTGGAGCCTTGATTAAGCATTTTGAGAAAAAGAATTTTATTGTGGTTTTGTTCATGTCTTAGTTGGAAGCAAAATTGAGACTTAGTTTCCAAGCTTTATTATTATTATTTTTGGTAATTTTCAAGTATAAGTGATTCTTTAAGAATGTATATGTATTTCAAAAATTGTATTCAAGTGTAAGTGGTTTGGTTAGTTAAGAGGTTTTTGGGTTTTTGAGAGCCTAAGGTATTAGAATTAGTTTATGCCTAGGTTGCACAAAGTCTGTTCTATGATGTTAGGACTTGTAATATCCGAGTTCGGCGGTGTGAGATCAGGACGTGCTCTGACACGTGACTTGGCGACCTTTAGTAAGGGCAGCTTTTAGACATGTAAATGATTTAATTTTATTTCGAAAAGTGAAGAAGTCTGAGAACCTCAGGGTTCGAAGTAAGGGTCCCGTACCCCTTCGATTCTTAGTTTCTTAAAGCTTTATATTGAATTGTTCGTGGGTTGGAAAAGTGGTTGGCGACTGCCCCCAACCCCCCACACTTGTTTGACCTCCTCTTTGCTATCTCCACCGGGTTGCAAATGGACGAACTTGATTGATGTTGTTGTTTGTTGTGTTGTTGGTTTGTCACGTATTGATGGATTGTTGTGCGTGGTTGAATTGAAAAGCATTGTGGTGTGTGTATGCTTAAAACATGATTAAGATATATGCTGTGGATTTTTATTGGATCATTGATGTTATTGATTATGCCATGATTGAAATATCAAATTTGGTGATATGTTCATTGGGGGTGGTTAAAGCCATTGTTGCGTCGTGTCTTGTGGTAACATCGACCTGCCTATCCTGGGTAGTGGAAATGCCCATGGCCAAAAGAATTCAAGAACGTCGTTAAATTTTACCATCGCAGGGAAAAGTGTCGGTCTGGTACGTACAGCCTGATATACCTCTGGTGTATGGATTACAGAATTAAAACTGCACTGGCATATAGTTGCATCAATAAGATCTTGGGTGCATCCTCATTGAGTGTTCGGTTGCTATTGATATAGTTGTTATATAGATTGGAGATTTGCGGCTTTATGTTATATTGTGTCTGTATAATTTAAATGGTTGTCGTATTTGCTGTTCTGTGCTACTTGTTCTATTTTAAGAAGTTGACACTTGCCCATGGTTCTTTCAATCAATGATTGTAACCCAGATGACGGAGGAAGAGGGGTGTTCGGGACTGTAAAGAAGCGTAGCTGAGGATAACCGGTTCGACTTCCTACTTGTGTTTCTGTTGCAACTTACTAGAGGACTAGTAAGCATTGTTGTGCTCCCACCAACTATAGGGTGTCAGATGCTTTAATTACAATGTTGTAATAAGTGTATTATGTTTAAAGACTTGACATACCGTATGTGTATGTTTTAAATAAATTTCCTTGTATGGTTTTGTAAATTGGACATGGTATTTCATTTATTCACTGCCTTCGAAAATGCTGCAATACTCTGATTGCCAATTTCTTAAAAGAAGCTAAAAAGGAAAAAAAATTAGACTCACATTTTTGAAAACCATGCCGCATCGTGTTCCATTTTTGAAAGTATTTAAAATGCCGACAGTAATATCTAGTTTAGTAGCGCTCAAAAAATGGGGTGTTACATAGTGTTTCTTTGTTGTATACTCTGTAAGCTTTAGAGCATTCAGAATATCCTAAAAAGATAGCTTTGTGCGATTTTGATTCAAATTTTCCAAGACTGTCCTTTGTATTAAGAACAAAGCAGTCACATCCAAATTGGTGAAAGTATAAAATGTTGGGTTTTCTTCCTTTTCACAATTCATAAGGAGTCTTATTCAAGATAGGTCTAATATAGATTCTATTTTGAATATAACATGTAGTGTTTGCTGCTTCTGCCCAAAAGTGCTTTACAATATTAGTTTTGTCTATCATGGTTCTGGCCATTTCTTGTAAAGATCTATTTTTCCTTTCTACAACACCATTTTGCTGTGGTGTTCTAGGGAATGAAAAATTGTGAGAGATGCCATGCTTTTAACAAAAGTTTTGAAATGATTCATTTTCAAATTCTCCACCATGATCACTTCTAATGGTTGTAATACAAAAACATTTTTCAGTTTGCACTTGTTTGCAGAACACATAAAATATTGCAAATGACTCATCCTTGTGAGCTAAGAATTTTACCCATGTCCATCTAGTATAGTTATCAACAATAACAAGCCCATATTTCTTTCTAGACAAAGATACGGTTCTAGTTGGACAAAATAATTCTAAATGCAAAAGCTCAAGTGGCCTTGAGGTGGAAACAATATTTATAGATTCAAAAGAAGATTTTGTTTGTTTCCCTTTTTGGCATGCTTCAAAAAGAGCATCAGATTGATACCTAAGATTTGGTAGGCCTCTAACAAGTTCTTTCTTGTTAAGCTTTGAGATTAACCTCAAGCTGGCGTGAGCCAATCTTTTGTGCCAAGTCCATTGCTCTTTATCAACTGACAAAAAACATTTTACATTTTGATTTGCCAACTCAGAATGTTTTATTTTATAAATATTTTTCTTTCTCTTTGCTTTAAAGAAAATGGATCCATCCTTTTTGCTTTTGATTATACAGGCTTTATCACTAAAGCCAATATCATAACCACTATCGCATAATTGACTTACAATTAGTAGGTTATGCTTCAGGCCATCAACCAATAAGATATTATCAATAGAAGGTAGGAATTTCTCACTAACTTTTCCACTTCCAATGATTTTACCTTTTTGGTTTCCTCCGAAACCTACTGTTCCACTTTCTTTAAGTTAGAGTTCTTGGAACATAAGCCTTTCTCCTGTTATGTGACGTGAGTATCCACTACCAGGACTGGTGTTGTAACTCTATTGCTAAGCAGATCTGCAACATATACAATTTTGTCCTTAGGTACCCAAATCTTTTTGGGTCCTCTTTTGTTAGTTCTAGAAGGAAACTTGTCCTTCTTATTTTTCAATTCATAACAAGTACTTCTAATGTGTCCTTTCTTATTGCAAAAGGTACAAAACAGACAGTCACTATGATTGTTGGAATCTTTAGTTTTCAAATTTGTGTTTTGAAAGGTGGGTTCCTCTGGTTTGTAACCAAGACCCCATTTACCATTTTGGCTTATGCCCCAAATCATAGATGCTTGTTTGATTTGTGTAACACATTCAGCAAGGAATCTTTGAAATCCCTCTTCATATTTTGAAGAGTTACATTCAACTTTTTCCTCAGTCTTAGAGCTGTCATTCACCAAACGGTGGTTTTCAACTTTGAGCTTCTCATTCTCTTCATTGAGTATTTGAAATTCTTTTGAAAGCTTTGAGAATTTCTTTTTCAATTCTTTATACTCAGTGTTGAGGTTAGAAGACTCATCTAATAGTTCATCAAAAGCTATTTCAATATCAGAAGATGGATTATAATCTACCTCTTCATCTTTTTCTTCACTGTAACCATTTTGGCTTACGCCCCAAATCATAGATGCTTGTTTGATTCGTGTAACACACTCAGCAAGAAATCTTTGAAATCCCTCTTTATATTTTGAAGAGTTACATTCAACCTTTTCCACAGTCTTAGAGCTGTCATTCACCAAACGGTAGTTTTCAGCTTTGAGCTTCTCATTCCCCTTATCGAGTATTTGAAATTCTTTTGAAAGTTTTGAGAATTTCTTTTTCAAAGATTTATACTCAGTGTTGAGCTTAGAAGATTAATCTAATAGTTCATCAAAAGCTATTTCAGTATCAGAAGATGGGTTAAAATCTACCTCTTCATCTTCTTCTTCACTGTCTGACCCTAAGGTAGCCATCAGAGACATGTTTGCTTGTTCCTCATCATCATCAGACGATGATGAATCAGAATCATCCCATGTTGCCATGAGACCTTTCTTCTTCTTGCCTTTGAAACCACCTTTCCTTGGTTTATCTTTCTCGAGTTGTGGACATTGAGAATTGAAAAGTCTAGGCTTTTTGCACTCATAGCAAGTAACTTGGCTTTTGTCCTTGTAGTCCTTCTTATCCCTTGAGTCCTTCTTGTGGAATTGCTTCCTGAACCTTCCTTTGTTTTTCCACATACGTAGAATTTTCCTTGATATTAGGGAAATTTCTTCGTCTGTGTCTCGACTACTCTCATCAGACGATCCTTCGTCTGCTTCCAGTTCAGCTTAAAGTGCTTTAGAGGAGGATGCATTGTTTGTAGATTTCAAAGCAATGGACTTTGATTTCTTAGGAGGCTCTTCTTCATCTAGCTCAAGCTCATGAGCTCTCAAGGAACTCAGAAGATCTTCAAATCGCAAGGCATTCAGGTCCTTGGCTTCTTGAATAGTTGTGACCCTAGGTCTCCACTTCCTTGCCAGGCTTCTTAAGATTTTCTTTACGTGATCAGTAGTGGTATAGCTTTTCTTAAGAACCTTTAGGCCATGAACTAGTGTTTTGAATCTTCCAAATATAGTTTCAATGCTTTCACTCTCTTCCATTTTGAAGAGTTTATATTGTCTAACCAAGATATTAGCCTTGGTTTCTTACACTTGGGAAGTACCTTCATAAGCCAAAGCCAATGAGTCCCAAATTTCTTTGGCAGTTTCATTATTTTTGCATTTCTCGCATTCCTTCTCAGAAATAGCACAAATAAGGTAATATCTTGCTTTCTAATGTAATTGAGAAGCTTTCTTTTGCTCATCTTCCCATTTGTCCCTAGGAATGGGTTTATTCTTGGAATCAATTGGTTCAGTATATTGCTTTTGAACCATATCCCATAGTTCTAGTTGTTGAGACTCGAAGAAGGTTTTCACTTTATATTTCCAGTAGTCGTAGTTTGTTCCAGTGAACAAAGGAGGATGGTTAACATGACCGCCAGCTTCGTTGCTTGCCATATATAAAGAATAAGATATTTTCCTCTTACACTGTTAAGTGCTTAACCAAGAGGCCGAGCTCTGGTACCAATTGAAGGTGGCAAAAACACAAGAAAGGGGGATGTTTGAATTGGGTTTTAGAAATCTTTTCACAAAACTTATGTATTTTTGAAAACCTTTTTAAAAACAACTCTTTGACAAAATAGTAATGAAAACTAGTAAAGAGAAGAGAAGAAAATGACACAGTGATTTATGCTAGTTCACTATCACCTGATAGCTACGTCTAGTCCCTTCACACACTTGAAGGATTTCTCCACTATAATCAACCTGATTACACTTGAGAGTATACTACTGCCAAACTGGCTATACTCATAATTTCTTAGAACGACTTAGTATAGTCAAGTCTCTAAGGAATGCAGTTTAGTATAGTCAAGTCTCTAAGGAATGCAGCCACTACTAGGCTAAATACAACGTTCAAAAGTAGTTTGAAACAATATCAAATAACTATCAACAGAGAGGATATAAAATGAAAAACTCAAGCACAAAGAATAACTTTCAAACTGAAAGAATAAAATGTTCAAGTGCTTGTTCAATGTGATCTCAGAAACTTCGAATGAATCTTGGTTGCTCATTGTGTTTCACTGCGTTCTCAAATCATTTTTTTGTTAACTTACTTCAATGAGAGAAGTAAGGTATATAAAGCTAGGGTTGTGAATAGTATCGTTGTGACCTAACAGCCCTTTTCACCAATGGACAAAACTTTAGATCCCCTTTGTGTGGCTTTTAGCAAGTCACGTCGCTTTCCACTCTGCTCAAGATCTTAACCCTTATGATCTTTTTGAAAATAAGACACTTCTTGAGCAAGTTTTCTAATGATTATATCCATTGACATTCCCTTTGGCTTTTGATTCCTCGTACATTAAAATACTCATCAATGAGGTCTCTTTAATATATGAAGTAGCCTTTAATGAACACTCAGTCTAATTTCCAATCAGAGCATCTGTCAAACAGATGATGCTTATTACTGAGATACTCTGTTCACCAGAGTGAGCTTGAAACAGAGGCAAGTTCTTCAGTACAGAATTTGTTGGCCTTTCATATAATAGAGTCTTGTAGAAACAGACAAAGGCTTCCACTGAGTAGTCTATTCATAGTCTGTTGAGCGTTTACCAAAAACAGAGTGTTGACCATGACAAAGCATGGTCTCTCACCAGAGCATGGTCTATCAGAGCGTTGACTAACAATAGTGCGTTGACCAAGATAGAGTGAGGCTATCAGATGATGACGTCAGCAATTTTTAGAGGATTAATGCCAGACTCAGATTTATGAAACTGAGAGTCAAATACACATTTTCACTTATTCTTCTAAGAAAATTCCTTCTGATGAATAGTGACTTCTGCACACTAACAAATACATCAGAGGATAAATTGTTCTGTTAACTATTTGTTATCATCAAAACAATTAAGGGTCATTGTTTCTGAATCCACTTGATTCCAACACACAGTGTCAAGGGTGACGCCCTCTCATTAAAGGATTGCGAATCCCTAGATGGTAATAGCGAGTATTACCATCGATACTCTGTTTTCCAATGGTGATAGCCGGGTCGGTATACCGAGGTTAGAGTGCCTGAGGACTGAAGGTACGGAGCAGTTTGGAGCAGGTCGTTGACCTTAGGGATAGATAGCGTGAGGCTCGGTCATCCAGACAAAGCTTCAGGACTCCACATCCGACGAGGGGGTAATCCTGGCCATTCCCAGTATTGGGAATGCTATCCTTGTGCACGGGGATAGTACCTTACTCTGGTGATCAGAGATGGTAGCGAATCAGGATATGTCTCAAGGACAACTGACTTACGTGCCACTCCTCTGTGCCCTGAGACTGGTGATCGATTTAGGATGTAAAGGGCCGGTGATCAGCCCGTAGTATGTGGTATCTTGGTATGATGTGGTCTATGACCGTGTGTTCAGAAGTTTGTATGTGGTATCTGTGGTATCAGTATTCATTAGTTATGTCAATGATTGTTATCTCTGTGCTGTGCATGGTGACAGTTACTTTGCTATTCTGTTTCCCTGCTTATTGGTGATTAACGGATTTTCTTACCCCTTTCATTTCTCGTTGAACGTGAACACAAAAGGGGTTGAATTGTGTTGAAAACTTTTCGCAAACTTTAAGTTAGAAACAATTTTTAACTCTTGATTTTAAATCTATAAGTTATCGGAAGCTGGAGTATGACCAGACGCTGGAAATACAGTTTATGAAAACTTTTTTTTCTTTACAAGATAAGAATAAATGTAAAGCAGTAAAGCAAGAGACACAGAGGTTTATACTAGTTCACCACCAAACTGGTAGCTACGTCTAGTCCCTTCGTTCCTGAAGGATTTTCCACTATAATCAACTGATTACAAATTTTCATAAAAGTATTCTACTGTCACAAACTTGACAATACTCTTCACTTCTGAAAACGACTCAGTATGTTCGAGCCTTTGAGGAATCAAGCCTTAACTAGGCAATACAATTTTCATAAAGTACTTTTGAATACAATCAAATAACTCTCATAGGGAAGATGAAAAGATTAAGCTCAAAAATAAATAGCTTTCTAAAAGAATGAATATTATACGATGAGGTTCAGTTCTTGGTGTCCAGAAACTTGGCACAAAACTTAATTGTTCACTTGAGTAATAGCTCTTTCAGAATATAGTTTCTAGTAGTTTTTGGCAACCTTCTTCAATGAATACCTTGGGGTATTTATAGGAGTCCTTGAGGGGTATTACCGTTGCAGTAAATTTTAGTTCCATATCATTGAGTGAGGTAATTTGAAATGTTGTTCTTTTCTTCCTTTCCAGAGAATTATCAGAATAGTACACAATACCATTTTTGTACTATCTGCTTTTCACAATTGCCTTGTACGAATTTTGTCTTATACTAAAGGTGTCACCTTTGATACCTCGTACATCAAAATGAGCGCACAAAATCAAATTCGAATTCTGTTCCAAACTAGCTGAGGTAGAAGAGCACAAACGTGACAATCACGTGATTCATTAATAGACCAGATGCTCACTCAGAATAATGGACGGACGCTTGTAGCAATTGTGTAATCCACGTGTCAAAGGATAACACTACCGGATGCTCGCTTTAGACAAGACGCTGGAGTGAACCAGATGAAGACACATATGGAATGTATTCAAACTCTTGTGAATTTCTTCTTCTTGCTTGAGTGAGTTATAAAACATGAGTGATTTTAATACCTGCATACTCCAAGACTTATCAGCTGATAAATTGTTCACTTGCAAATACTTCGTTATCATCAAAATTAATGAGGGTCTAAACTTCTCAATCGTTTAGGTTCCAACAATCTCCTCCTTTTTGATGATGACAAATATCCAAGGCTGATGAAAAATTTAATTTCAAAAATAATTTCAAGGATCTCCCTCTGAGTTCAACAACTCAGATATAATTAAATATTTTAGGTATTAGAGCGATTTATAATAATCAGAGCGTTTGTGTGATAGCAAAATGCATACAAGTATCAGAGCATATATTCAATTAAGCGTTGAGATCGGATGCTGAGATTATTGTACCAATAATGAATATACTTAAGCAATTATTGAGGATCAGATGCTGAAATTCATTATACCAATTATAATAAAAATGTGCTAACAAATATTAATGAGTATCATAGCACCAGACAATGAATATCCATGAGTATCAGAGAAACACATCTTAATGAGTATCAGAGTAATTCAAAGATATGCTATGTATGATTTATGCATGAAATGTGTAATACTTCAGCGTCTTCAGCGTGTTCATCGGACTTTCAACATCTTCATCAAACCTTTCTTTTACACCCCCTTTTGTCATCAGACAAAAAGAGTGTAAAACACATCATAGTCAAAACAATAAGTAATAATACTAGAAAATTTGAAGATAAAGATCAGAGAAATTCAAAATATAATTGTATCAAGTGCAAAAATAGATAATTGTACTAAAAATTAACACACAATACAAAAAAATTAAAAAAAATGTTTTTAAGGGTTTGGTGGAGGAGGAGAAAGGAGTTGATTGAAGCGTTCCAAGAGGAAATTCACAGTGTTTTCCAACTGATGCACTTTCTGATTTGTAGCCATGATGGCTTCAAATTCAGCTCTTGGCAAGACGACAACGTCATCATTTGTAGTAGGAGGAGCAGAAAAAGGCTCAGCTTCTGGAACAGTTTCAGTAATAACAACCCTTTGCAACTCTAGCTTTTGATGCTCTGCTAACACTGCCTGTGACAAACTCAATTTCCTTTCCTTTCTTTCCTGAGCCTTCTAGAAGAAATCATCATTTGGTAAGCTCCATTTGATAATTTTTCCCAGCTTCTGTTTCTCAAGATCCATAACCCATTCCCATCTATGCACAATCTCTTCAGGGTAAAGCATACTTATAAAGATAGTTTCCCTGTGCCTTAAACAAATCTTCTACATATGCATCAAATTTTGCAAATGCAGCTTTTCTAAAATTGCATCTTATCAAAGCTCTCATATCATCAAGAATAAAGTTGATGCCTTCATTTTCAGCCAGATACAACCTATGCAGATTCTCCTTATCATCTTCTTCAATATTAAGAGGCCTAAAACGAGGTAAAATAGCTTTGTCTTTCCAAGACATAGTCATTTGACTCTAATAGAATCCAATGTCAAAATGTTTGCAAATAACAGCCCATTGATCTTCCAGTTTCATAACACTTAGAGGCCTAATAACAAAACACATAAACATGTCATCAAAATGAACAAAAGCGAGGTTTGTGTCTGTTACCCTGCTGATAGAGCCAACAGTAGGGATGGTTGCCTTTTCTGCGTTACAGCAGCCAGAAGAACCAGTTCTCCAAGCATCTCTCTTGAGAAAGTTCAGATACACATGTCGAGTATGGTCTTCTGATAGCTTCTCAACTGGAAGCTTAGAGAATGCTTTGACATCGTATTTCCTAGGAGCTTCTTCATACTCCTTGAGACCAATAGATTTTAGAAGTTTACCAGGAGCTAGTTCCTTCCTTCCTTTTATCAGGGATAGACCAGGGTAGCCACCTTTGCTTATCAGGCACAATCATTACAAATGCTGAAGAGGGGTCTCTGTATTGACGAATTAGCTCAAGCTTTTTCATCTCCAGGCAGTGAGCCATGAATGCCATTTCTTCATCTGTAATCCAATTTCTGCATTCCTCCAGAGTGAGAGGTTCATGATGTGTCAGCACATGAGAAAGATCAACAGAGAAAAGAATAATTCCTCTGTTTGAAAGAGGTCTTAACCTTCCACCAAATGACATTTCTAATTTCTCATCATCGTTAGAGACAGGGAGGTGTGAACGAGGGGCAATCTCCAGTCTTGCAACCCCAGAGGTGAATGTCTTCAAGTGCCATAGAGAAGGGCGATCATAGATGGAATTATACACTTCTTCTGTTACAAACCGTGGTTTGTTTATAGGGGACACATATTTCTTGTCACCATAGTAGTTAGTAGGTTTGAAAGTGAGAGTGGGAGAGGGGAAGTCACCTTGACTTTGTATGTTTTGGGTTGGTTTGGAGGGATTTTGAAGAGTAGGTTGAAAGGGTGAGAGTGGAGTGATGAAATGTTTGTAGTGAGGGATGTGTTTGATTAGGGTTGTGGTGAGGAAAGTGTAAGTGTTCTGGATTTTGTGGTTAATTGGGAGGTTTGTAGTTTAGTTGATGGAGGTTGTTGAGTGATAAGGGCAGTGGTTTGAGATTTGGTTTTTGTGGTTTTCTTGGCTAATGTTTTGGAGGGTGATGGTTATGTGGAGTGTGTTTGTGGTGATGAAATAAAGAGTGGTGGTGCATGAATAGTGTCATCAGAACCAAAGGTTGTAATGGAATCATTAATGGTAAAATCCAGTTCATTTGGGTTAAGCTCAAAGTGCCTAACCATTCTCTGTCTTCTTCCTTGTGGGGCAGCAGCAGGAGAAAGAGGAGGTTACTTCTTAGGGCCAGATGCTGAAACATGTTTTTCAGCTTTTGCCTTTCTCTTTTTCTCCATAATGCTTCTGATGGGGACTCTGTCCTCATCATCTTCTGGATCATCTCTCCTTTTAGGTGCAGGAGGCACCTTCTGCTTTTTGCTTCTTGTCTCCTTTGCTGGAGACTCACCAGTTCTTTTCATACCAGATGCTAAGCTTCTGATGGGTTTTGTTTCAGCTACTTCACTAACTTTAGTTTTTGCTCCTTCTCCTTGTTCCTTTTTCACCTTCTTGATCATATCAGCATTGATCAATTTCATTCTTACTATACTATATACGCCAAAGACATCAAGGCGAACAATAGCACCAACTCCAAAATACTTATCCCTTTATTCTTTGTTTGTCAAGACAGTAAGCCTTCTCGCAATTCCATCCTTGACCATCATTGTAGTAAGAAGAGCTCCATAAGGAATAACCTTGATAATGTTCTTCTTATTAGCAGAACCCTTCGATGAACCAACAATTGCATTGATAATATTTTTGTGAATCAACCCAGGCAAGTTGATTTTGTGACCAGCCATATAATTTCTCATAATGAACTTCTGCTCGTAGTTCACTATGTCACTTGACGACCCTCTTAGCAATAATCTTGTGTAGAACTCTGTAATGACTTTTCAAGTCCTTGGCCATAGGAGTTACATCATCTTCCTTCAACTGGCGATAGTTTTCGAATAGAGCCTCGTTGACGTTTTCTATTCCTCTGAAAGCATCTTCCTAACCAACATAGTAACTAATGCCTTCACAGGGGAACGTAATCATTTCAACAATGGTGTTTATAATGAACACTAACTTGAATCCTCTAATATGACCTTCAACAATTCCACACGGAAGCATATGAGCGTTTCCCGAAAGTTTCTTGATAGCATAAGTCATAACTTCAACTGGTTCCCAAAGGAAGTAGTTTTTCTAACCCAGATTGTTCAAACCTTCATCGAAGTTAAAACCATAGAGCTTGAACTTCTCCAAATCAATCCTGCTCTCATTCATAAGCCTTACTTCGTTCATGATGTCGTAGATAGCAGAGTATTGTCTGACCTTAACATTAGTCATGGTTGCAGTTGGAGAATGGGTGATGGAACTTTCGGGTTTCAGAGAAATCACACAGAGAGAGAGAAAGCAGTTTTTGCAGACAAAAACAGAGTGAGTGTGGAGCGAAAGAGGTGGAGTAGTGGGAAAGTTTTGATAAAATAGTACAGTTATATTTTCAAAAAACTCTTCACATTTCCTCTGAATAAAAAATAAATCAAAAAGAAAATAAAATAAAGATTCCTCTTTTCATTAAATGCAGTTGCCAAAATAAAGTTAAAATCAAGAAAAAGATTTTATTAAAAACCTAAATAATCATGACTCAGAGTAGCTGTGATGAGACGCTTTAGTCCCACACGCGCGTGACACTTGTGTGCTCGGACGCACGCAAACGAATTCACTGAACGCTGAGTTATGTGATGTGAATGACATATCATATGTGTACACGTGTGAATGCTTATGTCATACCAGATGTTGAATGATTCATATCATAAGAAGATGAGATTAATCATTCTTCTATAAGATGAAAATTTAAGTTTCTTCTAATAAAATTAAATCTATCTTCAGCAAGGGGCTTTGTAAAGATGTCAGCCTACTGATGATCAGTGTGTACAAACTTTATTTCAAGAATACCCTTCTAAACATAGTCTCTTATGAAGTGATGTTTAATCTCAATGTGCTTTGCTCTAGAATGCAATATTGGATTCTTAGTAAGACAAATTGCAGATGTATTATCACAAAAGATAGGAATGTTACTCTGTTTTATCAAGTATTCTTCAAGTTGATGTTTCATCCATAGAAGTTAAGAGCTGCAACTTGTTGCTGAGATGTATTCAGCTTCTGCAGTTGAGAGTGCAATTGTGCTTTGTCTTTTGCTTGACCAAGACACAAGATTTGCTCCAAGGAATTGGCAGCCTCTACTTGTGCTCTTTCTTTCAATTCGGTCTCCAGCAAAGTTAGCATCATAGAAACCTACTAACTTGTAATCTTTTGATTTCTTATAAAGTAAACCAAGATTACTAGATCCTTGCAAATATCTAAATATTCTTTTAACAGCACTCAAGCGTGATTCTCTAGGATCTGATTGAATTATAGCACACAGGCAGACGCTAAACATAATATTAGGTCTTGAAGTAGTTAGATAAAGTAGAGATCCAATCATACCTCTGTACATTTTCTAATCTACCTTCTTACCAGTTTCATCTTTTCCAAGAATACACATGGGATGCATAGGAGTGCACATTGACTTGCAATCGACCATCTTGAATTTCTTTAATAATTCCTTGATATATTTGCTTTGATATATATAAATACCATCATTGCATTGCTTGATTCGAATTCCAAGGAAAAACTTTAATTCACTCATCTTGCTCATTTCAAATTCAGCCTGCATTAGCTTTGAAAATTCTTTGCAAAGGCTTTCATTAGTAGCTCTAAATATAATATCATCGACATAAATTTGAACAAGTATAAAATGCTTGTTTGATATTTGTTGCGTCTCAGGCAAGTGCACCTGATTGTAACTTGTAATAAAGTGGAGTATAGTTAGGACTCCGAATGTCAGACCCACAGGGAATACACAAGTACCAGCGTAATAAAGATCTTTTAATTCCATAAGCCAACAGAGTAATCGGGTTGAAATTGAATAGAAAACTAAGCGAAGCGAAAGTAAGACTTTAAACTAAAATGATTAAAGCAAGATCAAATAGGAGAGGCCAAGGGAACCCGGGTTCACTAATACTAGATCTTGAATCTATTTCCTTGCTATTATGAATTGTACTTCCTTATTGAATGCCAACCACTTACTCTAAATTACTAATGGCTATCGTCGCGTACAGTAGCCTTCCTCCTAACTAATTACTCTGTTTGGTCCAGGAAGATAACTAAGGGAAAGAGCATTAAGAGCAGGCAAGTTTGTTAACTTAATAACTGATTAAAAATAAGCAATAACCTATCCGGCATATATCGCAAGCTTTGGGATCCTAGAGTTCTATTAATTAATTATGATCCTGTTACCACAACTAATTAATTTTATAAGGGTTAGCTACTCCCTATTAGATTAAGCATACTAGAACCAACACATTCATAAAGATAATAAGGAATTCAAAATAGCAATTAAACGGATATCAAGAACATTGTAAAAGATCCCTCATCACCCCTAGTGATGGAATTAGCTACTCATAATGTCATGCAACAAAAGAAAGTAAAATAAATCAAAACTCCTAAAAGACTTGAGTTTAAGAACCGGGACACCCTTTTGGTATAATGGCAATCCTCTCGTGTGTTCCTCACTTCTCCACGGACTCCAGCAGCAATTCAAAATTGATGTGAAGCTCCAATGATCCAAACTCACTCCAATCATATGGTGTTTTCAAATGACTCACCATAAGGGGCCTCTTGACTTAGAAATTCGTCAAAAGGTCTTCTTAACATGTTAAGAACCCCTATTTATAAACTGGGCTATGAATTAGCTTTTTTGGCTTCAAATCAAGACCGATCGTGATTGTGGTACGACCGCAAAGAAATATACACTACCGCATCGAAGCCAGATGACGTTGGCCGTACCCATGCGTGTTGTTGCCCTGACATCACTTGTGTACGGCCGTACTGCCTGAGACACAGCCGTACTGGACTATTTTATCGGTGTCAGGTGGTACAAACTGAGGGGGTACGCCCTTACTGGGATTCTGCTCTAGGTACGGCCGTACTGTTGGTAAGTCAGGCCGTACCGCTTGTCCAGTAGTGCTAAAACTCTCCAAAACTAGCCAGTTTTTGGTCCTTTTTCGCATTTTTTGCTCTATGTGGTGTCTTCATGATATTTCTACATAATAAGACATAAATGAGTACCTTTGTGCATTAATCAGTGCAAAATGGTGTAATTAGATATTAAAAATACCTATAAATATAGACAAATTGGTGTGTTAACACATCCCCACACTTGAACATTGCTTGCCCTCAAGCAAACTACTTAATTAATTATAGTAAGAAAAACTATTTCTACTGAATATGGGCAAAAAAAGAAGTGAGATAACAATATGATATCACAAAACATGTCAGTCGATAGAATGCCCAATTAGAGATGTAAGTTCAAGTAAGCTAACAATCTATGATTTTTAAGTCACACTCTCACCAATCTCAAAGTGTTTGTAGGCATAGTCATTAACACTCAGATTTTTCAAATGAAAAGGCATTACCATAGGCTTGTACATTGACCAAAAACTCTACTATTAGAATCTATAAGATATGCAAAAGAGGAATAAGGGTCTTTCATTGGTTGTAATGGGGCCAAGGTAATAATATTTGGTATGATAAAAGAAAGAAAAGGTCATGCAAAGGGTCAGAAACAAATCAACTAAAACAAGCAACTTAATTCTTTTTCACTTTCAAGAGCAGGCGATAATCCCAATTTTTCAATCAAAATATTTTCTTTTTGCAACTTATGAAGGCATGAACATTATCACAAAATTTTTTCTTTTTCTTTTTCAATACTCTTTCTTCTTTGGTTTTTTTCTTTTTTTCTTTTTCCTTTCCTCCTTTCATGCAATTATGTAGCAATCAATCATTTTTAAGAATTAAGAGGGGAACAAATTGATAAGCCTTCTCTTTTTGTAAACAAATAAAAGGGACTTTGCAACATTATTCAATAAATTTTTGCCATTAATTGCTCTCAAATAAAATTTTTCCAAGGTTGACTTCACAGAAAATAATCAATAAAAACAAAAAGGGTAGCAAAGAAATTAAATATAATACTTTTAGGCTCAAAAGTGGGCAACTAGTGGGATAATATATTCAAATGATAGTGGCCTGAAGAATTCCTAAAAATTGCCCTTTCCAAATTCACATGCAAATAAATTCGTATTCGCTTCGTAATGGTCCGGCACAAGTTCTAGAATGCACATTCCTTGAAAAATATCACTCAACAAAGAAGAGAGACAAAAGTATGATGTTGCCTCTTATTTCAGGCTCAAAATTCACATTTAATAGCTTACACAGAAAGTCAAACTCACGGAACTTCAATGCTAATTTTTAGCAAATTCCAAAACTAGCAACGAATTGATTCAATCAAAAGTTGTCATAAAAAAAATTTGCATAGCCCCTAAATCAGCAAAAATTTAAAGTTCTTCTATAATTGTAAGCAGTTATAAGCACATCCAAGTAATAAGTATAATGTAAAACTCCTTCCCCTCACTTATTTCTAGCAGTGTCCCCACTGCGACTATTTTAAAGGAAGCACAACAATATAAGATAAAAATTAAAAGTAAGTGCTATAAAAGAATGTGAAAAGGGACTCCCTTCTAAAAAATATCACGAGCAAATTGATGAGGTTATCGATATTTCTATGCCATCAACTTCAGCTGCCTGGAATACCTCAGAGATGATAAATAAACTACAAAAGTAAACAACTTAACAATTACTAAAAATAAATGATAAAAATTAAGTAAAGGTCTACAGGTTACCTCCTGTGAAGCACTTGTTTAACGTCATAAGCCTGATGTGTTGCTTCAAGTGGTTGGTGATTGCAGCGAGATATTGGATGTGGCCCTAGGTGTTCCTACAACACAGATTTTTGCTCGCTGTCTGTTCACCTTGAAAGTTGACCCATCTTTAGCAACCACTTCTATTGTTCCATATGGAAATACTTGTTTTACTTCATAGCGACTTGACCAACGGGATTTGAATTTCCCTGGGAATAGTCGAGGTCAAGAGTTGTAAATTAATACCCTGTCTCCAATTTGAAAATCTCTGTTCTGGATGCGTTAATAGTGCAGCTTCTTAGTGCACTCCTTGTACAAATTTTTAGCTTCCAATCAAAATTCATCCATCTCATTTATCTGTAATAGACGATGCTCACCTGCCATCTGCATATCAAAATTTAAAAATTTGGTAGCCTAATAAGCCTTATGCTCTAACTCGACAGGGAGGTGACAAGCTTTTCCAAACATTAGTCTATAAGGTGACATTCCTATAGGTGTTTTGAAAGCGGTTCTGTATGCCCACAGAGCATCATCTAGTTTGAGAGGCCAGTTGTAACATCCTCATTTTTCTAATCTTGCTTAATGTGTGTTTATGTGTGACTAAGTGTATTTGTGTGCTCTAGGTAGGGATTAGTGTGTTTTGACTGCATGTTTTGCCTTTTGGCAGTGTGCTCGCTTTCTGTGTTGTGAGAAAGCATGTTTGGAGGTTTGATATGTTATTTGAGTTTGGTATAGTGTGTTATGAGGTTTTGTTTGAGTAATGGAGGCTTGGTTAAATTTGAGAACGATCGGAGTTGAGATTAGGGCTTTTAGGTGTTCGTACCTTTGAGCGAGTGACAGTTTTTGGACGAGTATATGAGGCTTAAAACCTTTGTTTTTTAGTCCATTTGATGTCCTCTTGTGTTATGAATCATGTTTAAGTGTTAGGGTATCGAGTTCAGGATCACACGAAAGTCAGAATCGAAGTAATCGCGCGAAAACGGACAAGTGTGTGCAGGAGGGCATGACGCACGCCTGCTATGCCTACGAATGCGCGTGACGCGAGCTGGTGCACCATGGGCCAGCAGCTGAGTCAGTGTGACAAGCGACGCGCATGCAGTAGCAAACTTCTAGACGAAGTTTCCTCCAAACGGTGCACGTGGCGCGTACTCAAACGCACGTGACGCGCGAGGAGACAGAAGCTGTTTGTAACGATGAACGCGGTGCGCACCCGACACGCTGGGGAATGCGCGTGGCATGCACCTATGTAGGGAATTTTGGCTATTTAAGGCAATTAATCCCTCGGACCAGTTTTTTCACCTCCTTCTTCATTTTTACGTCCAGAGCATCCCCTTCAACCTGAGACCTCCATTTTTTAGGGTTTCCAAGATTTGGTGACCCATCCAAAGCAATCTTGTTCATCCGTTCTTCAATCTGGTGGTGCTTATTCGTCTGTTACCATTCGAGCTTGTTAGGGCTTATCTCTGATCACCGTTTCATCGAGATAAACTCTAAACTTGTCCTCTGATCACCTCTGTTTCATTTTGCCAATTCTTAATCTTAGATTGATTCTTGCACTTAACGCTAATCCGACTGTGTTTTGGACCCCAGTTTGACCGTGCGGGTAACGAACGAGCTAGGGTTTTGCCGAAACTCCCAGAGGAGATTCCATGGGTCACAAAACAAAGATTGGAGTCTCTGTTCTTCATGTCCCAGCTCAGTTTTCGTGGTAGACTTGTTGGTTTGAATGTCCCCCATTACCTGTTCTTTTTATTTTAGGGTTTTGGCGATAGTATGGGTACCGGTTAACTTTGGAAGCTTGTCTAGAGTTATTTTTGGGTAAGTTATGGTTCTGGAACTGGAAGACCAGCCCCTGGCCGTGGTCTTTCTTGGTGTTTTAATTAGTTTATTAGTTGCCCTAATTCTAATCCGAGTGCGTTTGTGTTTCCTGCTAACGCGGACTGCTTCTGCATCGTTTGGTAACATTGATGGTAACTCTGAACTTGTTTCTTGTTGTTGGCTGAACTGGATCATCGTGCGGGAGTGTTGGTGTGTTTGTTGGTGAGTTCGTGGTTACGTCCCAGTGTTCAGTTTTCTTCTAAGTGCTTCTATTATCAGGTGGGGGGAAAGAATACACTTTTATTGGGTTCTATATTGTAGATATGACTATTTGGCATGTGTAGGGTGACCTAAACCCTACTAGGGGTTGATGTCAAAAACACCTAAGGATAGGGGTTACGGTATGCCACCTCTAAGGATTGGATTTTGTCCACTTCATTCTTGACGGGAATGTGATGTGGACAGAATCCCTAATGGAAATGGGGGATATCTCACCTAGTAGGTTTGATCCACTCCGTTCCCTATCGCAAAAGGGGGAAACAGACGTCCCTATCAGAAAAGGGGGATGAGGATTCCTAACGGAAAAGGGGAATACCTCATGGACTAGGCTAGTGTCGCCCCATGCTCTATCAGAAAAGGGAGACGAGAGTCCCTAACAGAAATGGGGGATGGCAACCTAACAGAAAGGGGGTTCGCCAATAAGTATTCCTAACGGAAATAGAGAGTACATTGACAATAGAGAGAAAAGTTGCTGAAGCGCACAACTCATTTATTCATTGAGAGACATGGGAGTAAGTGGAAGTGGGTAGCTAGGTCATATTTGTTTATATGTGCTTGTTTGTCTGGTTTGTCAATCATTCATTCTACCTATGCATTTCCCACTTTTTGATGATTGTGTTATTCTTACCTCCCTGTCTTTGTATGCCCGTGTGTATATGTATTATTGTATATTAGACTTTGTTGAGGAGGAAGATGCAACCGCAGCAGCACCCGATGGAGCAGTTTACACTGATGCACCCGTCGATGCTCCTTCCCCCTGGATCCCCGTATTGGGTGATTTTGAGATTCAGTACCATGATTTCGACGGCATGGGGTGGGAGTTTGACCACGTGCGTTAGGCAGTGATCTATACGGGTACCATCTCCATCTATTTCAGGATTCCATGTTTTCCTAAAGCCAACTTTTCAGGAGACTTCCGGATATGTCAGAGACTACCATTTCAGCAGATGTGCAGGCTCTAGGGTTTCCACCAGGCTTTGGTTACGGAGGTCCTCAGCCGATGCTGATGCGACCTCTTAGCCATCACAGCGAGTCTAGCCACCATGGAAGACTGAGGCATGGGAGAGGAGTGACATCTGGCCCTTCTCGCCACCCGACAGCTCATGACTATCAGCGCTTGTTTCCTAGGCGGGCGGGTTCTCAGAGTGGGAGCTCTCAATTTTCCCCTAGTTGAGGTGTTTAGTTATTTATTGGCCAGGAGTTTTGATACTATGTTACGTCTATGTTTTTCTGTTTTGTTTAGTTGAGGCAGCAGGTTAGCCTCAGATGTTTACTTCTTTTTGGGATAACTGTATCATTACTATCTACACTATGCACTTTGCACTCTGATAGTAAGTAGTTATCTATATACCTGCATGTGAGACACTTAGTATTATTTCACCGTAGCGCGTCATAGTCTTATTCGTGTTGCGATTTTAATTCCTTCCTATTTTTTTTATATACCCATTAATTATGCGAGTTAGGCTAATTATTAGAATAAAGAATGAATAGGACTTCTGGGTGTTACATTTTTGGTATCAGAGCAGTTCAACCCTAACCGGACTGTGAGGTCATTTAGGATGTTAATTCTGGCTGAGTCTAGTCGTATTCCCACCGAATACGACTATCTTTAGAAGTTGGTAAAATGTCCGCGTTATCTTTATTGCCTTAAATAAATGTGACCAGTTATCAATTCATAAGATACACGGCATATATTTCTATGATTCTTTATATCTTATGGACCTCGAGCTAATGATTTCTTTTCCAGGACTTCATGGCTCGTCGTGGCAGAGGTACGCGTGAGAGAGTGAACGAACCAAGAAATGGAGAGACCTCAAGAGTTGGAGGAGGTCATGCCTCTGATGAGACCCTACAATCGCCAGGAGTTGGCGCTGCCATGCTTCAAAGAGCACATCGTAAAGCCCGCCGCAGCCGCCAAACTAGGAGGGAAGAGAGGAGTGATGACAATGGGATGACAGTTTTTCTGAAGGCAAATCCTCCAAAGTTTAATGAGGAGTTTAACCCCAAAAGAGCTGAGAAGTGGATTCAGGAGATTGAGAAGATCTTCGTAGCTATGAACACCCGAGAGGAGAGAAAGGTATCCTTTTCTTCTTTTATGTTGATTGGCAATGCTGAGTCTTAGTAGACGGGTAAGAAAAGGTTGTTGGAAGAGCAAGGAAGTGTAGTGAACTGGGAGTTGTTTGAAGAGAGTTTTCAAGAGCTGAAGAAGAGGCTGACAACATCACTTGTGTTGGTTTTACCTGATCCCTCAGGAGAATTCGAAGTGTACTGCGATGCATCATATCAAGGGTTAGGATGTGTTCTTATGCAAGGAGGTAGTGTATTGGCCTACGCATCAAGACAAATAAGGATTCACGAAAGGAACTACCCTACCCATGACCTTGAGCTTGCAGCTATAGTTTTTGCATTGAAGATTTGGAGACATTACCTTTATGGAGCTAAGTTCACGGTATTAAGTGATCATAAGAGCCTGAAATACATGTTTAACCAGAAGGAGCTAAATAAGAGGCAGCGGTGGTGGATGGAGTTTATTAAGGATTATGAGTTTGAACTGTGATATCATCTAGGAAAAGCAAATGTTGTAGCTAATGTTTTAAGTAGGAAATCCCTACATGTGTCAGCTTTAATGGTGAAGGAGTTGGAGTTGGTGGAACAAATAGAGTTGAAGGAGAAGCAAGGACTTGATGATCAACTGATAAAGATTAAAGATTCCATGAAGGACGGTGAGGCTTCGGAGTTTAGTATCAAGAAAGATGGAGTGATGAGGTTCGGAGACCGAGTTTGTGTTCTGCATGACTCGAAACTACGGATAACGATTCTAGAAGAAGCCCATAAGAGCAAGCTTAGTTTTCGTCTAGGCACTACTAAGATATATCAGGATTTGAAAAAGATGTTTTAGTGGCCTGGTATGAAGAAACATATAACAAACTTCGTCAAGTCTTGTCTAGTGTGTCAGAAGGCAATGATTGAACATAGGATGCCGGCAGGATTGTTGCAATCATTGGATATTCCCGTGTGGAAGTGGGATGGAATAGCAATGGATTTTGTAGTAGGATTACCAAGGACGCCTAAGAAGTTTGATGTAATTTGGGTAGTTATTGATCGGTTGGCCAAAAGTGCTCATTTTATTTCGATCGGAGAGAAGTACCCTTTGGAGAGATTAGCTCAGATATACGTTAAGGAGGTTGTGAGATTGCATGGGGTTCCTTCGAACATCATCAATGATATAGATCCTAGATTTACCTTGAGGTTCCGAAATGAGTTGCAACGAGCTTTAGGAACTAAATTAAGATTGAGTTCAGCTTATCATCCTCAAACGGATGGTCAGTCGGAATGAACAATCCAATCCCTAGAAGATTTGTTGAGAGCTTGTGTGTTGGAGCACGTAGGAAGTTGGGATGACTTCTTGCCGTTAGTAGAGTTACCTATAACAACAGTTTTCACTCACGTATAGGTATGACACCTTTTGAGGCACTATATGGAAGGAAGTGTAGCACCCCTTTGTGTTAGTTTGAGACAGGAGATACACAAGTATTAGGATCAGAGTTGGTACAGTAAACCACGGAACAAGTTAGGAAGATTAGAGAGAATATGAAAGCAACACAGGATAGGCAGAAGAGTTATAGCGACCAAAGGAGGAGACCTTTAGAATTCTAGGAAGGAGACCATGTTTTTCTGAGAGTGACACCTAGAACTGGAATTGGCAGAGCCATCAAATCTAGAAAGCTAACCCCTAGGTTCATTGGACCTTTTCAAATTCTCCGTAAGATTGGCCCAATAGTTTATCATATAGCCTTATCGCCTAATCTTTCCAGACTTCATGATGTCTTTCATGTTTCACAACTTGGCAAATATTTTTTCGATCCATCACATATACTTGAACCCGAGACAATACAATTGAAAGGGAACTTAGAGTATGAAGCGTTGCCTATACGGATTTTAGATAGGAGGATGAAGGAACTTCGTGGTAAAGTTATTCCTTTGGTTAAGGTTCTGTGGGATGAGGTGACAGGTGACATGACTTGGGAGCGTGAGAGTCAGATCCGTCAGCAGTATCCACATTTACTTTTAGGTTCGTGATTTTGGGGACGAAATCTCTTTTAAGAGGGGGTAAAGTAACATCCTCATTTTTTTAATCTTTCTTAATGTGTGTTTATGTGCGACTAAGTGTATTTGTTTGCCCTAGGTAGGGATTAGTGTGTTTTGAGTGCATGTTTGGCCTTTTGGCGGTATGCTCGCTTTCTATGTTGTGTGAAAGCATGTTTGGAGGTTTGATATGTTATTTGAGTTTAGTATAGTGTGTTATGAGGTTTTGGTTTGAGTCATGGAAGCATGATTAAGTTTGAGAACGATTGGAGTTGAGATTAGGGCTTTTAGGTGTTCGTATCTTTGAGCGAGTGAGTGTTTTCGGATGAGTGTATGTGGGTTAAAACCTTTGTTCTTAAGTCCATTTGATGTCCTCTTGTGTTAGGAATCATGTTTAACTGTTAGGGTATCGAGTTCAGGATCGCAAGAAAGTCGGAATCGAAGAAATCGCGCGAAAACGGACAAGTGTGTGCAGGAGCGCGTGACGCAACGCGCTGGTGCACCATGGGCCAGCAGCTAAGTCAGCATGACACGCGGTGCGCATGCAGTAGCAAACTTCTGGACGAAGTTTCCTACAAACGGTGCGCGTGACGCGCGAGGAGACATAAGCTGTTTGTAACGATGCGCGTGGTACGCACCCGAGACGCTGGGGAATGTGCGTGGCATGCACCTGTGTAGGGAATTTTGCCTATTTAAGGCAATTAACCCCTCAGATCAGTTTTTTCACCTCCTTCTTTATTTTTACGTCCAGACCATCCCCTTCAACATGAGATCTCCATTTTTGAGGGTTTCCAAGCTTTGGTGATCCATCCAAAGCAATCTTGTTCATCCGTTCTTCAATCCGGCAGTGCTAATTCATCTGTTACCGTTGTTTCAGTTTGCCAATTCTTAATCTTAGATTGATTCTTGTTCTTAACCCAAATCAGACTGTGTTTTGGACCCCGGTTTGACCGTGCGGGTACCAAACAAGCTAGGGTTTTACCGGAACTCCCAGAGGAGATTCCATGGGTCACGAAACAGAGATAGGAGTCTCTGTTCTTCATGTCCCAGCTCTATTTTCGTGGTAGAATTACGGGTTTGAATGGTCCCTCATTAGCAGTTCTTCATATTTTAGGGTTTTGGCGATAGTACGGGTACCGGTTGACTGTGGAAGCTTGTCTGGAGTTATTTTTGGGTAAGTTGTGGTTCCAGAACTGGAAGACCAGCCCCTGGCCGTGGTCTTTCTTGGTGTTTTAATTAGTTTATTAGTTGCCCTAATTCTAATCCGAGTGTGTTTGTGTGTTTTCGGTTAACAGTGGACTGTTTGGTAACATATTGGTAACTCTGAACTTGTTTCTTGTTGTTAGCTGAACCGGATCATAGTGCGGGAGTGTTGGTGTGTTTTTTGGTGAGTTTGTGGTTACGTCCCGGTGTTCAGTTTTCTTCCAAGTGCTTCAATTACCAGGTGGGGGGAAAGAATGCACTTTTATTAGGTTCTGTATTGTAGATATGACTGTTTGGCATGTGTAGGGTGACCAATACCCTACTAGGGGTTGATGTCAGTAACACCTAAGGATAGGGGTTACGGTATGCCACCTCTAAGGATAGGCGTGGTAGACCCATCAACTAACTTAGGATTATTTTACTATTAAATGTGATGGTCTAATAATATGCTAAACTGTGAGATGTGACATATGTGCTCTATGTGAATAGTAACATGCATAGGGTGACATCATTAAAGGTGTATTATGTGGAATATGTGTTGTACGTTGCCTTAGCATACTATATGCCTGAGTATAGTTTCTAATATGCATTAATATGATAAAAAGGGTACATCTAGGAATATGTGCATAATCTGATGTGAGACATATGATTATGAGGTGTTGAGATGCATGCACATGATATTGCATTAGTAACCACTTCATTCTTGACGGGAATGTGATGTGGGGATAATCCTTAACGGAAATGGGGGATATCTCACCTAGTAGGTTTGATCCACTCTGCTCCCAATCGGAAAAGAGAGAAACGGGCATCCCTATCGGAAAAAGGAGATGAGGATTCCTAACAGAAAAGGGGAATACCTCGTGGACTAGGCTAGTGTCGCCCCGTGCTCTATCGGAAAAGGGAGACAGGAGTCCCTAACGGAAATGGGGGACGACAACCTAGCGGAAAAGAGGTTCCCCAATAAGTATTCCTAACAGAAATGGGGAGTACAGTGACAATAGAAAGAAAAGATGCCGAAGCGCACAACTCATTTATTCATTGAGAGACATGGGAATAAGTGGAAGTGGGTAGCTAGGTCATATTTGTTTATATGTGCTTGTTTGTCTGGTTTGTCAATCTTTTATTCTACCTATTCATTTCTCGCTTTTTGATGATTGTGTTATTCTTACCTCCTGTCTTCGTATGCCTGTGTGTATATGTATTATTGTATGTTAGACTATGTTGAGGAGGAGGATGCAACCACAGTAGCACCCAATGGAGCAGCCATCACACCGATGCACTCGCCGATGCTCCTTGCTCCCAGATCCCCGTATGGGTGATATTGAGATTCAAGATCGTGATTTCGACGCCAAGGGTGGGAGATCGATCACGCAAGGCCAGCAAAGGATCTATACAGTACCATCTCCATCTATTTCAGGATTCCGTGTTTGCTATAGCCACTTTTCAGAGACTTTCGAATATGTCGAGACTACCATTTCAAAGAAATGTGGCAGTGCTCCGCAGTTTCCACCAGGCTTTGGTTACTGAGGTTATCCTCCGCTGCCTCCTCACCGATGCCCAGGCGACTGCTAGCCATCGCAGCAAGTCCGCCACCATGGACAAGCAGAGGCATGGGAGAGGAGCGACATCTGGTCCTTTCGCCACCCGACAAATTTCATGACTGCTTACGCTTATTTCCTAGGGCGGGTTCTCAGTGGGAGCTCTGCGCTTCCCCTCGCTGAGGTGTTTGGTTATTTGTTGGCCAGAGTTTTGATACTATGTTATGTCTATGTTTTATCGCTTTGTTTAGTTGAGGCAGCAGGATAGCCTCACAGTTTACTTCTTTTGGGTTAATCAGACACATTACTATCTACACTACGCACTTTGCACTCTGATAGTAAGTACTTATATATATACCTGCTTGTGAGACACTTAGTATTATTTCACCGTAGCGCGTCGTAGTCTTATTCGTGTTACGATTTTAATTCCTTCGTTTTTTTTATATACCCGTTAATTACGCTAGTTAGGCTAATTATTAGAATAAAGCATGAATAGGATTTTGGGGTGTTACATTTATGGTATCAGAGCAGTTCGGCCCTAACCGGACTGTAAGGTCATTTAGGATGTTAATTCTGGCTGAGTCTAGTCGTATTCCCACCGAATACGACTATCTTTAGAAGTTGGTAAAATGCCTGCGTTATCTTTATTTCCTTAAATAAAGGAGACCAGTTATCAATTCATAAGATATACAGCATATATTTCTATGATTCTTCATATCTTATGGACCTCAAGCTAATGATTTCTTTTTCGGGACTTCATGGCTCGTCGTGGCAGAGGTACGCATGAAAGAGTGAACGAAGAAAGAAATGGAGAGACCTCAGGAGTTGGAGGAGGTCATGCCTCTGATGAGACCCTGCGATCTCTTATGGAGTTGGGCAGTGCCATGCTTCAGCAGGCACATCAGAATGCCCAGTTTCTGCAGCCTGCTCAGACTAGGAGGGAATAGAGGAGTGATGACAATGGGATGTCAGTTTTTCTGAAGGCAAATCATCCAAAGTTTAACGGGGAGTTTAACCCCGAAAGAGCTGAGAAGTAGATTCAGGAGATTAAGAAGATCTTCGTGGCTATGAACACCCGAGAGGAGAGAAAGGTATCCTTTTCCTCTTTTATGTTGATTGGCAATGCTGAGTCTTGGTGGAGGGGTAAGAAAAGGTTATTGGAAGAGCAGGGAAGTGTAGTGAACTGGGAGTTGTTTGAAGAGAGTTTTCAAGAGCTGAAGAAGAGGCTGACCACATCACCTGTGTTGGTTTTACCTGATCCCTCAGGAGAATTTGAAGTGTACTGTGATGCATCATATCAAGGGTTAGGATGTGTTCTTATGCAAGGAGGTAGTGTAGTGGCCTACGCATCAAGACAATTAAGGATTCATGAAAGGAACTACCCTACCCATGACCTTGAGCTTGCAGCTATAGTTTTTGCATTGAAGATTTGGAGACATTACCTTTATGGAGTTAAGTTCACGGTATTCAGTGATCATAAAAGCCTGAAATACCTGTTTGACCAAAAGGAGCTAAATATGAGGCAACAGCAGTGGATGGAGTTTATTCAGGATTATCACTTTGAACTGCGATATCATCTAGGAAAACCAAATGTTGTAGCTGTTGTTTTAAGTAGGAAATCCCTACATGTGTCAGCTTTGATGGTGAAGGAGTTAGTGTTGGTGGAACAATTCAGAGATCTAAACTTGGGAGTGCAACTGTATAAGGACAAGATATGCTTGGGGCAAATAGTTGTGACCAATGGGTTTCTACTAGAGTTGAAGGAGAAGCAAGGACTTGATGATCAACTGATAAAGATTAAAGATTCCATGAAGGATGGTGAGACTTTGGAATTTAGTATCCAGAAAGATGGAGTGATGAGGTTCGGAGACCGAGTTTGTGTTTCGCATGACTCGGAACTACGGAGAACGATTCTAGAAGAAGCCCATAAGAGCAATCTTTGTTTTCATCCGGGCACTACTAAGATGTATCAAGATTTGAAGAAGATGTTTTGGTGGCCTGGTATGAAGAAAGACATAGCAAACTTCGCCATGTCTTGTCTAGTGTGTCAGAAGGCAAAGATTGAACATAGGATGCCGGCAGGATTGTTGCAATCATTGGATATTCCCGTGTGGAAATGGGATGGAATAGCAATGGATTTCGTAGTAGGATTGCCAAGGACGCCTAAGAAGTTTGATGCAATTTGGGTAATTATTGATCCACGACCAAGAATGCTCATTTTATTCCGATCTGAGGGAAGTACCCTTTGGAGAGATTGGCTCAGATATATGTTAAGAAGGTTGTCAGAAGATTGCATGGGTTCCTTCGAGCATCATCAGAGATAGAGATCCTAGATTTACCTCAAGGTTCTAGAATGAGTTGCAACGAGCTTTAAGAACTAAACTAAGATTGAGTTCAGCTTATCATCCTCAAACGGATGGTCAGTCGGAAGGAACAATCCAATCCCTAGAAGATTTGTTGAGAGTCAGGTGTTGGAGCACGAGGGAAGATGGGATGAATTATTGCCGTTAGTAGAGTTTACCTATAACAACAGTTTTCACTCAATTATAGGTATGACACCTTTTGAGGCACTATATGGAAGGAAGTGTAGGACCCCTTTGTGTTGGCTTGAGATAGAAGATACACAAGTATTAGGATCAGAGTTGGTACAGCAAACCATGGAACAAGTTAGAAAGATTAGAGAGAAGATGAAAGCGTCACAGGATAGGCAGAAGTGTTATAGCGACAAAAGGAGAAGACCTTTAGAATTTCAGGAAGGAGACCATGTTTTTCTGAGAGTGACACCTAGAACAGGAATTGGCAGAGCCATCAAATCTAGAAAGCTAACCCCTAGTTCATTGGACCTTTTCAAATTCTCCGTAAGATTGGCCCAATAGCTTATCATATAGCCTTATCGCCTAATCTTTCCAGACTTCACGATGTTTTTCATGTTTCACAACTTGGCAAATATTTTTCCGATCTATCACATATACTTGAACCCGAGTCAATACAATTGAAAGAGAACTTAGAGTATGAAGCGTTGCCTGTACGGATTTTAGATTGGAGGATGAAGGAACTTCGTGGTAAAGTTATTCCTTTGGTTAAGGTTCTGTGGGATGAGGTGACAGGTGACATGACTTGGAAGCCTGAGAGTGAGATCTGTCAGCTGTATCCTCATTTATTTTCTGGTTCGTGATTTCAGGGACGAAATCTCTTTTAAGAGGGGGTAATGTAACATCCTCATTTTTTTAATCTTTCTTAATGTGTGTTTATGTGCGACTAAGTGTATTTGTGTGCCCTAGGTAGGGATTAGTGTGTTTTGACTGCATGTTTAGCCTTTTGGTAGTGTGCTCGCTTTTTGTGTTGTGTGAAAGCACGTTTGGAGGTTTGATATGTTATTTGAGTTTGGTATAGTGTGTTATGAGGTTTTGCTTTGAGTCATGGAAGCTTGGTTAAGTTTGAGAACGATTGAGTCGTAGATTAGGGCTTTTAGGTGTTCGCACTTTTGAGTGAGTAAGAGTTTTGGACGAGTGTACGAGAGTAAAACCTTTGTTCTTAAGTCCATTTGATGTCCTTTTGTGTTAGGAATCATGTTTAATCGTTAGTATCAAGTTCAGGATCGCACTAAGTCTAATCAAGAAATCGCGCGAAAATGGACAAGTGTGTGCATGAGCACATGTTGCGCTCCTGCTATGCCTATGAATGCGCGTGACGCACGCTAGTGCACCATGGGCCAAAGAAATGAGTCAAGACGACACGCAATCACAAGATGCAGAGCAAACCGATGAAGTTTCCTCTGAACGGTGTGTGGCGCTACGCCAAGCCGCGCGTGACGCGTGAGGAGACAAAAGCTATTTGTAACGACGGGCGCGGCGCGCACCCGAGACGCTGGGGAATGCGCGTGGCGCGTACCTGTGTAGGGAATTTTGCCTATTTAAGGCAATTTACCCCTCAGATCAATTTTTTCACCCTTTTCTTCATTTTTACGTCCAGAGCATCCCCTTCAACCTGAGACCTCCATTTTTTAGGGTTTCCAAGTTTTGGTGATCCATCCAAATCAATCTTGTTCATCTGTTCTTCAATCCGGCATGCTAATTCGCCTGCTACCGCTCGAGCTTGTTAGGCTTATCTCCGATCACCGCTTTCGCTGAGGTAAACTCTAAACTTGCCCTCCGATCACTTCGCTTCAGTTTTCTAATTCTTAATCTTAGATTGATTCTTGTTTTTAACCATAATCAGACTGGGTTTTGGACCCCGGTGTGATCGTGCGAGTACTGAACGAGCTAGGGTTTTGCAGGAACTCCCACAGGAGATTCCAAGGGTCACAAAACGTAGATTGTAGTCTCTGCTCTTCATGTCCCACTCTGCTTTCATGGTAGACTTTTTGGTTTGAATGGTCCTCATTACTGCTCTTCGTATTTTAGGTTTTCGCGATAGTACGGCAATCGCTGACTGTGGAAGCTTGTCTAGAGTTATTTTTGGGTAAGTTATGGTTCTGGAACTAGAAGACAGCCCCTGGCCGTGGTCTTTCTTGATGTTTTAATTAGTTTATTAGTTGCCCTAATTCTAATCCGAGTGCGTTTATGTGTTTCTGGTTAACAGTGGACTGCTCGACCTGCTTGCAACATTGTTGGTAACTCTAAACTTGTTTCGCTGTTGGATGAACCTGATCATAGTGCGGCAGTTGTTGGTGTGTTTGCTGGTGAGTTCGTGGTTACGCCCTGTTCGCTTTTCTTCCAAGTGCTTCAATTACCAGGTGGGGGGAAAGAATGCACTTTTATTGGGTTCTGCATTATAGATATTACTGTTTGGCATATGTAGGGTGACCTAAACCCTACTAGGGGTTGATGTTAGTGACATCTAAGGATAGGGGTTATGGTATGCTACCTCTAAGGATAGGCGTGGTAGACCCATCAACTAACTTCGGATTATTTTACTATTAAATGTGATTGTCTGATAACATGCTAAACTGTGAGATATGACTTATGTGCTCTATGTGAATAGTGACATGCTTAGGGTAACATGATGAAAGGTGTATTATGTGGAATATGTGGTGTACATTGCCTTGGCATACTATATGCTTGAGTATAGTTTCTAATATGCATTAATATGATAAAAAGGGTATATCAGGGAATGTATGCATAATCTGATGTGAGACATATGATTATGAGGTGTTGAGATGCATGCACATGATATTGCATTAGTAACCACTCCATTCTTGACGGGAATGTGATGTGGAGAGAATCCCTAATGGAAATAGGGGATATCTCACCTAGTAGGTTTGATCCACTCCGATCCCTATCGGAAAAGGGGAAAACGGACGTCCTTATTGGAATAGGGGGAGGAGGATTCCTAACGGAAAAAGGGAATACCTCGTGGACTAGCCTAGTGTCGCCCCGTGCTCTATCGGAAAAGGGAGACGGGAGTCCCTAACGGAAATGGGGGACGGTAACCTAACGGAATGGGGGTTCGCCAATAAGTACTCCTAACAGAAATGGGGAGTACAGTGTCAATAGAAAGAAAAGATGCTGAAGCGCACAACTCATTTATTCATTGAGAGACATGGGAGTAAGTGGAAGGGGGTAGCTAGGTCATATTTGTTTATATGTGTTTGTTTGTATGGTTTGTCAATCATTCGTTCTACTTATGCATTTCCCATTTTTTGATGATTGTGTTATTCTTACCTCCCTGTCTTTATATGCCTGTGTGTATATGTATTATTGTATGTTAGACTTTGTTGAGGAGGAAGATGCAACTGCAGCAGCATCCGATGGAGCGGTTTACATTGATGCACCCGCCGATGCTCCTTCCCCCACGGATCCTCGTATGGGGTGATTTTGAGATTTAGTACCATGATTTCGACGGCATGGGGTGGGAGATTAACCATGTGCGTCAGGCAGTGATCTATACAGGTACCATCTCCATCTATTTCAGGATTCCAGGTTTTCCTATAGCCAGGTTTTCAAGAGACTTCCGGATATTTCAGAGACTACCATTTCAGCAGATGTGGCAGGCTCCAGGGTTTCCACTAGGCTTTGGTTACAGAGGTTATCCTCCGATGCCTCCTCAGCCGATGCCGATGCGACCTGTTAGCCATCACAGCGAGTCTAGCCACCGTGGACGACAAAGGCGTGGGAGAGGAGCGACATCTAGTCCTTCTCGCCACCCAACAACTCATGACTATCGACACTTGTTTCCTAGGCGAGCGGGTTCTCAGAGTGGTAGCTCTCAGTTTTCCCCTCGCTGAGGTGTTTGGTTATTTGTTAGTCAGGAGTTTTGATACTATGTTATGTCCATGTTTTACTGTTTTGTTTAGTTGAGGCAGCAGATTAGCCTCATAAGTTTACTTCTTTTTGGGATAACTGTATCATTACTATCTATACTATGCACTTTGTACTCTGATAGTAAGTACTTATCTATATACCTGCATGTGAGACACTTAGTATTATTTCACCGTAGCGCGTCGTAGTCTTATTCCTGTTGCGATTTTATTTCCTTCATATTTTTTTTATATACCCGTTAATTACGCGGATTAGGCTAATTATTAGAATAAAGCATAAATAGGACTTCGGGGTGTTACACCAGTCTTTTCTTGATGCACTAACAGTTTTTTCCACGATTTTCTTGAGTTCTCTATTAGAGATTTCTACTTGGCCACTGGTCTGGGGATGATAAGGTGTGGCCACTCTATGGTTGACTCTATATTTAGCTAAGAGGTTGTCAAATTGTTTGTTGCAAAAATGACTTCCGCCATCACTTATTATTGCTCTAGGAGTTCCAAATCTAGTGAAAATATTCTTTTTCAAAAACCTTACTATCCTTTGGGCGTCATTAGTTGGTAACGCTACGGCTTCCATCCACTTGGAGACATAATCTACTGCCACTAAGATATACATGTTGTTATTAGACTTAGGAAAAGGTCCCATGAAATCAATGCCCCTAACATTGAAAAGTTCATAATAGAGAATAGTATTTAGAGGCATTTCTTGTCTTCTAGAGATATTTCCACTTCTTTGGCAATGGGTCACAAGCCTTGACAAATTTATAAGCATCTTTAAATAACGAGGCCGTAAAAACCACATTGTAAAATTTTTCTCGAGTCAGACGTGTGGGTCCATAATGGCCTTCTACTTCTCTAGAGTGACAAGAAAGTTCTAAAATAGATTGGTATTCTGCTTTTGAACGCATCTTCTAATTATTCTCGCTTCACAAATTTTAAATAAATAAGGTTCATCCTGTATAATGCTTAACATCGTAAAAGAATTTCTACGCTATGCATATGATAAATTGGGTGTGAGTATCTTACCTGCTAAAAAGTTAACATAATCAAAGATACCATGGTGCCATAGAAATAGCGCATGATGCTCCTCTGGAAATATTTCTTGAATTTGCTCCTTTCGTGGTCATACGATCGCATCTATCCTTGAAAGATGGTCTCAGAATGACATTGTTCACGCTCTTTATCTTTAATTTCGATGTCGAATTCTTGAAGTAATAGAATCCATCCGATTAGCCTTGGTTTTGAATCATGTTTGGCAAATAAATGTCTAATAGTAGCGTGGTCAAGATAAATTATGATTTTAGACATCACTAGATAGGAACAAAATTTACTAACTGCAAATATGACAATAATAGCTCTTTTTCAAAGAGTAATGTCATTTCATTGCATTTCGCCCGCAGTCCTACTAGCATAGTAAATAGTATAAAAGATTTTGTCTTTCCTTCCGTCTCCAATATCGCACTAACCGCAACATCACTAGCATCACACATTAGTTCAAAAGGAATAGACCAATCAGTGCTATCACAACAGAACATTAATTAGTATAGACTTTAAAGTTTCAAAAGCTTTCGTGCATGCTTCAGAGAATTCAAATGGTACATCTTTCACTAAAAGGTTAGAAAGGGGTTTTGCAATTTTTGAAAAGTCTTTTATAAATCTCCTATAAAAGCCAGCATGTCCTAAGAAACTTCTAATGGCTCTAATTGAATTTGGGGGTGGTAATTTCGAAATAACTTTAATTTTTGCTGGATCTACCTCAATGCCTTTTTGAGAAATTTTGTGTCCTAAGATTATGCATTCAGAAATCATAAATTGGCACTTTTCCCAATTCAGAACTAGATTTGTTTCTATACATCTTTTTAGCACAAGTTCTAAATTATGTAAACAAACATTAAATGTGGATCCATAAACTGAAAAATCATCCATAAACATCTCAATGTAATTTTCTAAAATATCAGAGAAGATAGTCATCATGCATCTTTGGAAGGTTGCAAGAGCATTGCATAAACCAAAAGGCGTTCTTCTATATGTAAACGTCCCATAAGGCATGTAAAAGTAGTCTTTCTTGGCCTTCCTTAGCTACAGGAATTTGCATATAACCAGAATAACCATCCAAGCAACAATAAAATTCATGACCAGATAATTTTTCAAGCATTTGAATAATAAAAGGAAGAGGGAAGTGATCTTTTCTTGTGGCTTCATTTAGTTTCCTATAGTCAATGCACATATGCCATCCAGTCGCTTTCCTAACTGTAATTAACTCTTTTTGCTCGTTCTCCATGACTGTGGTTCCTCCCTTTTTCGGAACTACCTGCACAAGACTCACCTAAGGGCTATCAGAAATAGGATAAATAATGTCACCACAAGTAATTTGATAACTTCGCTTAACAACTTCTTTCAGATTGGTCGAGTCTTTGTCGAGGTTGCACTTTGGGTTTGTGATCAATCTCCATGTAAATTATGTGGGTAAAATTGTAGAACTTATCCCTTTATGTCATCGATGCTCCATCCAAATGCTACCTTGTTCTCCCGCAAGATTCTTAAAAGTTTTTCCTCCATCTGACCTATTAAAGAATATGAAACAACAACCGTAATGATGGTGGTGGGTGTAAAAATACATATTTAAGATTATCCGTAGCTGGTTTTAATTCCAAATTTTCTGGTGGCTTTTCTAGAGATGACTTAATTGCGCTTTTTGGTTTTATCTAGTCTTTCAAATCGCTGCACCCCGTTCCATGGCCTTGGTTCCATGCCTGCTTCTAGAGCTAAGACTTCCTTTTTTATTTCTTCTTCATCTGCAATGACTTTCTTACTGCAAGTTAAAACTTTTTCTAGAGGGTTTGTAAGTAAATGTACCTGCGAGTCAGGAGACATTAGAAAAGTTTCTGTTAAAGTGTCAATAAAATTGCACGAGTGAGAATTTGGTGTTTTAAGGAGTCAAACACGCTGAAAACAACTTCCTCATCGTCAAGCCGTAATGTAAGCTTTCCTTGGTGAACATCAATGATTGTTTTTCCTGTTGCTAGAAATGGTCTTCCTAAAAGAAGGGGTGCTTCCTTATCTTCTTCCATGTCTAGGACTACAAAATTAGCTGGAAAAATAAATTTTTCTACCTTCACCAAGACATCGCCAATTATCCCTTTGGGTGCATTACTGCACTGCCTGTCACCGCAATCAAGTCTTGTGGGTCCGACTTCTTAAACCAAGTCACTAAAAATAGATAAATGCATTAGATTTATACTAGATCCTAAATCACAAAGAGCTTTCTCAAAATAAGAATTTCCAATTGTGCATGGTATTGTAAAACTCCCCGATCCTCAGATTTTAGGAGGTGGCTTTTTCAGATTATGGTCGAGCACTCTCGCCAACCTAACAGTTGATAGCACCTCTAGCTTTTTCTTGTTGGCAAGGATATCCTTTAAGAATTTGACATATTTAGGCATCTGAGAAATAGCTTCCACAAATTGTATGTTGATAGTTAGCTGCTTCAGGACTTCTAAAAATTTTGCAAATTGAGGGCCCTGCAAGTCATTTTTCAGTCTCTGTGGGAATGGCACAACAGGGTTTACATCGTGGATCGACAGCATCGCTGATCGCCCTTTCTCGTGCTCCTTGTTTATTGTCTCTCTTTCTTCACGGAGCGGGTGAATCTTCTGGGCCGAGCGTGTGGCTTTTTCTTTGCTCTTCTCGATGGCCCCGCGAGTATCGCCCTTCCTCTTGTAGTTATTAAGTTAGATTGCACTTCGAGTATATGCCTTCGCTCTTTCTTAGCCAAATGGTTTATCAAGAGAGCTAATTGATCCGCTAATTGTTTCGTGTTCTCGCATTTGTTGTTACCAATTTTTCCAGTTGCTTAAATCTTTCATCAAGTTTCTTCATCTATCCCTGTACTAATATAGAATGGCCTGGATATGGCTTCTTTCCTGCTTGAGCCTATAAAAATGAGTCTTGGTTTCTCTATACCAGATTGTTATTATTTGAGCAGTGATCACCATGTTTCTCGGTGCCTATGAAGTTAACCATCGCAACTTCATTCTCAATTGTTGAAGACTTCCCTGAAGTTATGATATGGGTATGAGATGCTAGCAGGAATTCTAAAGATAAAGGAGATTGCCTCCCATGGCTCCCTATTTTAGGATCAACCTGTTTCCTCTCCGAAAACCATTAAGCATCATTCTGAGCCATCTCTTTAATAATTTCTATTGTCTCGCAGGTGCTCTTGTTCCCAGAGATCCCCCCACAGACAGCATCTATGGCAGTTCTACTATGTGGATTTAACCCATTATAGTAGATGTGCACAAGTTGCCATGTAGTAAATTCCTTGTGTGGAAAACCTCTCAGCAATTCTTGAAAACGCTCCCAAGCTTCTTGCATTGGCTCTAATTCAATCTGTTTGAAATTGGTTATTTTTTCTCTTATTTCAAAATTTGGCTAAAGATAGATATTTTTGGAGAAATTTTCCTTCAGATCTTCCCAAGTGGTGATTGAGTTTGTGCCAAAGAATCTAGCCAAATTTGAGTTTTTCCTGCAATGAGAATGGAAATAGTGTTAGTTTAATAGCTTCATCCTGGGACTCCATTATACTTAACAAAGCTAAGTATTCTTCTAAGCTCTTTAGATGGGCATACGGGTCTTCAAGGTAGCCCCAAAAATTATATTGCGCATACTAGCTTGATTAAGGCAGAATTATATTCAAAGTTATGCCACCTAATGGTTGGGCCATTTATGCTCTCCTGAGTATCCACAGAAGCAGAGAAATACTCTTCAAGAGTGAGCTCTGGTTCTCCTTCCATTATAGTGCCTGAGTACACAGATGATAGTAAAATAGTTATAGAATATTGAAACAGAAAATACACTAAAAATGCTTAAAGTAACTAAGATCTCGTTGAACTAATATTGCTAAAAACACTTAAGAACGGTGCCAAAACTTGTCGCTGCCTCGTGCAAGTGCACCTGATCGTGAATCGTAATAAAGTGGAGTATAGTTAGACTCAATGTCAAACCCATAGGGAATGCACAAGTACCACAGAATAAAGATCTTTTAATTCCATAAGCCAACAGAGTAATCGGATTGAAATTGAATAGAAAACTAAGCTTAAGCAAAAATAAGACTTTAAACTAAAATGATTAGAGCAAGATCAAATAGGAGAGGCCTAGGAGACCCGGGTTCACTAATACTAGATCTTGAATCTATTTCCTTGCTATTATGAATTGTATTTCCTTATTGAATACCAACCACTTACTCTAAATTACTAATGGCTATCCTCGCGTACAGTAGCCTTCCTCCCAACTAATTACTCCGTTTGGTCCAAGAAGATAACTAAGGGAAAGAGCGTTAAGAGCAGGCAAGTTTGTTAATAACTGATTGAAAATAAGCAATAACCTATCCGGCGTATATCGCGAGCTCTATGATCCTAGAGTTTCACTAATTAATTATGATCTTGTTACCACAACTAATTAATTTTATAAGGGTTAGCTATTCCCTATTAGATTAAGCATACTAGAACCAACACATTCATAAAGATAATAAGGAATTCAAAATAGCAATTAAACGGATATCAAGAACATTGTAAAAGATCCCCCATCACCCCTAGTGATGGAATTAGCTACTCATAATGTCATGCAACAAAAGAAAGTAAAACAAATCAAAACTCCTAAAAGACATGAGTTTAAGAACCGGGACACCCTTTTGGTATGACGGTAATCTTCTCGTGTGTTCCTCACGTCTCCACGGACTCCAACAAAGAATTCGTAATTGATGGGAAGCTCCAATGATCCAAACTCACTCCAATCGTATAGTGTTTTCGAATAATTCTCAATAAGGGGGCTCTTGACTCAGAAATTTGTTAAAAGGTTTTTTTTAACATGTTAAGAACCCCTATTTATAGACTGGGCTGCGAATTAGGTTTTCTGGCTTCAAATCTGCAGATCGTGACGTGGTACTACGGTCAGATAGCAAATATACACACCGCATCGAAGCCAGAGATGACGTTGGCCCTTACCCATGCGTGTTGTTGCCCTGACATCACTTGTGTATGGCTATACTGCCTGAGGCACGACTCCATCGGACTATTTTATCGGCGCCAGGTGGTATAGATCGAGGAGTACGCTGCCATCGGGATTCTCGCTTAGGTACGCCGCATCGCTGGTAGGTCGTGCCATACCGCTTGTCCAAAGAGTGCTAAAACTCTCCAAAACTAGCCGCTTTTTGTCCTTTTTCGCATCTTTGCTCCAAGTGGTGTCTTCATGATATTTCGCATAATAATACATAAATGAGTATCTTTGCATTAATCAAAGGCAAAATGATGTAATTAGATACAAAAATGCCCTATAAATATAGACAAATTGGTGTGTTAACAATGTTTTTCTAAATAGAGTAGTGTCTATTTGACCTCCGTAAAACCATTTTCCATTAAAAAGAACTTAGTCTATCATACCAAGCTCGAGGAGCTTGCTTAAGACCATTGATGTGAACCTAGAAGGAGCTAATAAGGACAATGGCAAGGAAAATATAAGTCATTACTTTAGAATAATTTTTGAGTTTTATTATTTTAATTAGAGTTGTAATATTTTAAATTAGTGATGTAAGCCCTTAATGGGCCTTTTAGTTTGTGGACTTGTTTAAGCCTCTTTAGGAGAAGTCTAGCTTCCCTTTTAAATACTTGTGAGACACTCATTTTCTAAGTTTGATGAAATAGAATGTTTTTTTATGAGAATGGTGAGTGAGCATGGCTCCTCTTACGGTTCTTGGAATTAGAATCCCTAGTTTGATTCTTATCAAAGGAATTCTTTCCTTTGTGGCTAATCCTCATTTGGCTTATCAATCTTCCATGATTGTGGGGCCTTCCCTTCATCTTCTTCGCTACTCCATTTGTTTATTTTCTCTTTATTTGCTATTTTGATTCAAGAAATCACTTGGTTAGATCCTAGGTTTATATGAATTCATCAAGAACCATACCAAATGGTACCAAAGCTTGTTACCAAGTGTTTTTGTTCTTTGAATCAAGAAAAAAAAATTATTAGATCTGAAAAGAAAAAAAAATCAAAATCTGTGTTGTTCCGTTTTCATCCGTATTTTTATCTTTCTTAATTTTTTTTTTTATCATTCACGGTTTGATTCCAAAACCCAAAACTTATGCTTTCTTGTTCACAAATGCATCTAAGGTTATCAAAATCGATCGACACCGAACCCAGATAGGTACTCGTTCAAGGTTTAAAGGTCGATCGGGTCGAACTGGTCGGACTGAAATGAATTAAATTATATTTTCAAAATTTTTAATATAACATATAAAGCACTAATAAACAAAAATAACATAATATTCATAATATCATGATATAAAAATTAAACTCCGCTTAAAATGTTATAAGTCAACATATAACATGCAAAATTACATATTAAACTAAAACAAATATGTTATAATAACATTCTAATATTCAATAATCACAACATCAGAATATAAGTACTCTCATAATAATATTAATATATAAATTAATCTTAAATTTTATTATAATATTTAATTTAATTCATCAACATGAAAAAATGGGGAGTCATAAGGTGGTTGGCTTGGTTTGGAGGAAAGGGTGTAGGAGTTTGGAGACATAAGGTGTGTGGGTTCGAACCCATCCCAAGCCACTAATCAAACAATTACTAACAATTACTAACATTTGCCTATAAAAAAAATGAAAAAAATGGATAAAAAAATCTCTTATGTATCAAAGATAATGTCATTTACCATATTTAAAAAAAATAAAAAATAAAAAATTATTTTTTTCAGAACCGGCCGGTTCTCGATTTTGGCCGGTTTTTTCGCGGTTTTCCCGGTTTTGGCCGGTTTACCGGTTTTCCGGTTTTTAGACCGGTTCTTATACAGTCCGGTTGTGTTCAATCGACCGACAGGGTCCGGCCTCCCCTTCAACTACCGGACCGCCACCGGTCCGTTTTAACAACTATTCAGACCCCATTTCTGAAAACCTATTTGCGGCCAACACATTTGGCTTTTCTTGCCTTTTCAATTTGTTATTCATGCTGGAAAATGATTGGTCGATTGGGTTTTATTGCTTCCTCAGATTCACGCCATTAGCTTTGTGCAAGGCTGCACATCAATTGGTAAATGAGTGAATTCATTTTTCTTGGCCAATCATAGAGCTTGATTTTAATTTGTGTATCTCATGGCTAATTGAGTGAATCAAATATTGAGGCATCTGGAAATTGTTTTCGGTCTGGGTTTCTACACAAAGGAGCTCACGGCTTGATCCTTTGGTGTTGGGGTTTTTGTGATTTCATTAATCAGATTGGGTGGATAAAGCTCGTTGGATGGATCCTAAAGTAAGTGTGTTTGTTCTTCTCGAATTTTGTAGTTGCTGAGAAGCTTCTGAAAAAAAAAAGAATTCTGCAATTTCATCACCATCCAAAATTTACTTGATTTTGATATTATTTCTTTTATACGTGTCCGATTCTGGAAATTTAAAAGCCTAAATTGATTAGAAAAATGAGCGGAATTCAAATGTGTTGAGCAAAATATGAAAAGAAAAGCGCTTAAAAAAGTGAGTCCGTACAAAAGCACTTGAAAAAAAAGGCATTTTCGAAAAAAAAAATTCAGAATTGTTGAGGATGATACATCAATCATTTTTGCATCCCTCAAGTGTTTCTATTAGACACTGCAAGTTTGATTTTAGTACCTTACCTTTCCACATATTTATGTCATACACATATTTGGTTCACTTTCTTGAGTTTTTTTATTGATAATCTATTTGAGTGTGCTTAATTTCTTCTTAGCTTTTCTTGTTTGTCTTTAAAATTCTCGTAGTTTTGTCTTAGATTATTTCTCTCCTTGAAACTCCTGTGTTGATAGCTTTTGTTGCTTTGTTGCATTGTGTTTGATTCTTTGGTTTGGATTCTTGCTTAGGTTCCATTTTAAGAACTTGAAAGAGGAGTAATGAGTGGAAAAAGGCAAGAGTGGACATCATAGAAAAGCCTACAAAGAGTGAAACACGAGTGACAAATTCAAGAGTGCAAACACTTAATGAGTGGAAAGGTCCTTTTTATTTTGTTATTTTTTTTAACTTGCTTTATTTGCACCATGGTGAGATTTGGTGCTAGAAATTATGATGTGGAGGAAAGGAGGTATGAGAGGAAATATAGAGAAAAAGAAAGAAAGCATAAAGAGTGTGAACGAGAAAGAAAGTGTAGAAAGTTTATGGAGGGTCCTTAGTATAAGAAGTATTTGATTAAAGAATTTTTGAAGGATCTGGAGTATGTTAAGTATCATGAAGAAACGAGAAAGAGAAAAGAGGAAAGAAAGCAAAAGAAAGCATTGAGAGAAAATGTAAAGCCTTGAGAAAAACTGAGAAATTGAAAGAAACAAGTGAATACAAGCTTGAGAGTGCATTTGAAAATGAAGTAAAGAGTGAAGAAAAGAAAAGAATGAGGGAAAAGAAAAGAGTGAAAAGAAACTTGAGGTGGAGGAAATAATTTTAGATACTTCTTTTATTGCTAGCCTTCATCTTTTGCCAAGTTGTGTTGATTCTAATGTAAAGGAAGTTGTTGATGACATACCAAAGGAAGTTTGCAAGGCAACCAATGTGCTTGACGATTTGACTTCAAAGAAAAGATCTCATGGTTTGGTTACTTGCTTAGATCTCCAAGAGTATGTACATTCTAACTTTAGATTTAATAACATGCTTGGTAAGTTGCATGAGTCTTGTTATTCTTCTTCATGTGTTGGATTTGATGATTTGCTTACATTGCATGACTCTTATCATCTTAATAATTCTAATTTAAGTAACAATTTCCCAAAGTTTCTTTTTGACACATTGAAGCAAGATGCAATCAATCCAACTTACTTTCCAAAGCTGCATTTATGCAGTTATGAGCCAAGACTTAAATGAGTTTATTGGCAAATGTGTTGTTGCATTTTATAGTGATCATTTGGTTCATGAAAATATTTTTAAGGGATGTGTTGGATTTCTTAAAACCAAGAAGCATGTTTTAAATGAAGAACACCTTGTGTCAAAATAACTTTAGCACCCTTGGTTTTTTTATGAGCACTAAAGGATTACATGTGGAATTAATTGATGGGTTCACTACTACACATCTTCTTACGATACCTATTCTTACAAAATCTTTTAAGCTTCCATATGATACTCCTAATGTGTTTGAGGGACTTGTCTTGCTTGAGAAAGAATCATCATTTGTTTGTGATGAGGAAAATATCCATCAAGCTCAACTTGCTTTGGAGCCTTTGCAAAAACAAAGTACTTTCTCTTTTGTCATCAAGCCCAATCCAAGGAAGTAAATTTGGTCCTTAATGTCAACTACAAGAGGTATACCTTTCTCCCTACCCTTAAAAGTCCTTACCTTAGTTTCGTTGTTGATTGTAAAAGTGGAATTGTGTTTCCCGTACTTAGTACATTTGGTGATTTTTCACAATTTCCATTTGACCCCGGTGGAAAGGTTAACTATGTCTTTCATGTCATTGACTTGCGCTTTTCTTCATATAGGTTATGTTGGAGCAAAATTCGAGGTAGAATTTCTTCCAAGAAGGAGTGAATGATGTGAACCTAGAACGAGCTAATAAGGAGAATGGCAAAGGAAAATACAAGTCATGACTATAGAATAATTTTTAAGTTTTATTATTTTAATTAGAGTTGTAATATTTTAAATTAGTGGCTTGTTTAAGCCTCTTTAAGAGAAGTCTAGCTTTCCTTTTAAATACTCTTGTAAGACACTCATTTTCTAAGTTTGATGAAATAGAATGTTCTCTTATGAGAATGGTGAGTGAGCATCGCTCCTCTTAGGGTTCTCGGAAATAAAATCCCTAGTTTGATTCTTTATCAAAGGAGTTCCTTCCTTTCAGGCTTAATCCTCATTTGCCTTATCAATCTTCCATGATCATGGCGCCTTCCCTTCATCTTCTTCCTTACCCATTTGTTTATTTTCTTTATTTGCTATTTTGATTCAAGAAATCACTTGGTTAGATCCTAGGTTTATATGGATTCATCAAGAACCATACCAACCATACAGAGCCTTTCTAAGCTTAAAGACATATTCTCCGAAATTCAATATCTTCAAAACTGTAAGGTTGTTTCACATAGACTTCCTCAGCTTATAAAACCATTCAAGAAAGTATTTTTTCACATCCATTTGATAAAGAATTATCTCATGGTGTGCAGAAATGAAAGTAAAATGTGAATAGCTTCTAACCTTACAACAGTGCAAAAGTTTCTCAGAAATCAATATCTTCTTCGTGAGTAACCCTGAGCAACTAATCTTGCTTTGTTTCTCACTACCTTACCATCTTCATCAAGCTTGTTCTAAATACCCATTTAGTACCAATAGCTTGTTCATCATCCTGGCAGAGTGACTAACTTCCAAACATCATTTCTTTGGAATTGATTCAACTCTTCTTGCATAGCCAGAATCCAACATTCATCTTCCAATGCTTGATCAATCGTCTTAGGTTCCACTTCAGAGAGAAGTGCAATAAATGAATGCTCTTTGAAAGAGGATCTGCTATTACTCTATCTCCGTGTTCTCCTATGATTTGATCTTTAGGATGATTGGTTTTGTATCTCCAACTTTTTCTCGTTTCGTGTTCTCACAGTGTAATCCTCGTGGTCCGTCACCAACAGACGCTGAAGATGCAGGTTCATTGTTTGTTGTACCACCAATATTTAAATCTAAAAATAATTCATCTAGATCTGACATGACAGTGTCAGGCTTCTTGTCATCAAACTTGACATGAATCGATTCTTCCACCATCAAAGTTTCTTTATTGTATATTCTAAAAGATTTAGATCTTTCGGAGTATCCCAAAAACATACCTTTGTCAGCTTTGGAATCAAACTTACTAAGTTGATCCTTGGTATTCAAAATATAACATATGCAACCAAAGGGATGAAAATAAGATATGTTTGGTTTTCTACTTTTCCACAGTTCATATGGAATCTTTTTCAAAATAGGTCTAATAAGAATTCTAGTTTGAATATAACAAGTCAGGTTTATCGCTTCACCAAAAATGTTTTGCAATATCGCCTTCCATTGATCATGCTCCTGGCCCTTTCTTGAGTGGGACCTATTTTTCCTTTTTATAACACTATTTTGTTGTGGTGTTCTAGGAGAGGAGAAATTGTGGGAGATGCCATTTTCTTTACCAAATTTTTGAAAGCTTTATTTTCAAATTCTCCCCCATGATCACTTCTAAATGAAAAAATACAAATTCCTTTTTCGTTTTGAACTGATTTTGCGTAAAAACAAGAAATATCTTGAATCACTCATCCTTGTGGGCAAGGAATCTAACCCATGTCCATCTAGTAAAATTATCAATAATGACTAACCCATATTTCTTTCCAGCTAAAGAGGTTGTCCTTGCTGGACCAAAAGATCAAGATGCAAAAGCTCAAGTGGTCTAGAGGTTGAAATAACATTTTTAGGATAAAAAGAAGTTTTAACTTGTTTTCCTCTTTGACATGCCTCATAGAGAGCATCAAATTGGAATTTAAGATTTGCTGCCTCTAACAAGATCGTGCTTGTTTAATTTTGAGATTAATCTCAAATTGGCATAACCCAATCTTTTATACCAAATCCATTGCTCATCTTCAATGCATACGCAGACACTTGACATCTTGTTTTGCAAGTTCGTAAAGATCAATTTTATAAATATATTGTTTCCTCTTGCAAAGAAAGAAAATAGAGCCATCTTTCTTGCTTTTTAATCGAACATCCAGCTTATAAATGACAAAGATAACCATTTTTGTCACATTACAGAGAATTGACTTATGCTCAATAAGTTATGCGTTAGTCCTTCAACATAAGGTACATTATCAATAGAGGGAAGAGAGCCTTTACCAATGCGGCAAATTCTAACTATTTTAACCTTTTGGTTTCCTCCGAAACCAACAAATCCTTCTTCTCTAGGTCTTAGCTCTTAGAACATATGCTTTTATCCCGTTATGTGACGCGAGCATCCACTGTCTAAGTACCAAGATAGGTGTGTTGACCTTGTTGCTAAGCATGTCTACAATATAGAATATTTTATCTTTAGATACCCATATCTTTTTGGGTCCTTTCTTGTTGGTTCTTGAAGGATACTTGTCCTTCTTAGTCTTAAAAGCAGTACATGCACTTTACAAATGACCAGGTTTATTGCAGTAAGTACAATGCAAGCATTCACTGTGATCATTTGATTTATCAGATGTAGGATTTTTATTTTCTAAAGAGGGTTCATCTGATATGTAACCAAGACCTTGAGTTGTCGTTTTACTGACACCCCAAATCATTGAAACTTGCTTGCTTCGAATTACACTCTATGCAAGAAACTTTTGAAATGCATATTCATAATCATTTGATTTACACCTAGGATTTCCTTTAGCTTCGTGAGCTTTCAAAGTTGAGAGCTCTCACCTGCCACGACACGCTATCAAACTGACTATCCACCAAACGCCGATTTTCGCCAAATTTTCCTGTTCTCTTCATCGAGCTTTGATTTTTCATTTTTCAAAACTTGAAATTCTTGGGATAATTTTGAAAATTTCTTTTTCAAAGCTTTAAACTCAAATGAGAGAGTGGCGCATTCCTTAAGAAGATCATTAAATACAAGTTGAAGTTCACATTAAGAATCATATATTATTCCCTCTTCAACTTCTTCTTCTGAGTCTAGATCAGTCTTTGCCATAAGGGAAAGATTGGCTTCTTCTTCATTATCTTCCTTGGAAGAGGATAAATCCAGATCTTCCCACGTGGCCATGAGACTCTTCTTCTTTCCCTAGAAGGAACTTCTTGTGGGCTTCTTCTTAAGATTAGACATTCGACTTGAAGTGTCCACGCTTACATTCATAGCAAACGACTTGTCTTTTTGTCTTTGCTTTCTTCTTGTCAGCTGGACATCTTTATTCTCGGGATTTTCTTGAAGTTTCTTTTCTTCCACATTCTTTGAATCTTCTTAGATATGAATGCGAGCTCATCATCTGACTCCATCAAGGTCTCCTTCTTCAAGCTTCATCTTCCTGATTCTTCTTCAAATTTAAAGGGCTTGTAGAAGTACTGCTTTATGTTTGTTGACTTTCAAAGCAATAGACTTGCTTTTCATCGCAGTGTTCTCTTTCATTCAAATTTCAAGTTCATGAAGCTTTCAAAGAACTTAAGAGATCTTCAAGTCTTAAGATATTTAAATCTTTTTGTTTCTTGAATAGCAATGACTTCTGGTCTCCACGCCGTCAAACTTCTCAGGATCTTTCTCACATGGTCAGGTGCGGTATAACTTTTTCCAAGGGCTTATAACCCATGAACAAGTGTTTGGAACCTTCTCATAGATTCAATGTTTTCACCATCTTCCATTTTAACAACTCCTATTGGCGAACCAATACGCTAGCTTTAGTTTCTCTTACTTGGGCAGAGTCCTCATAAGACAAGATAAGAGAATCCTAAATTTCTTTGGCAGTATCAAATTTGCCACATTTGTCATATTCCTTTTCTGACATAGCACAGATAAGAATGAATCTAGCTTTTTGATTGATTTGATATCTCTTTTTCTCAAGCCATCATTCTAGTTTTCTCCTCGCTATGCAACACCAAAGAAAGATTAGTGGGAAGAATGTAAACCACTTTCAACAATATCCCACAACTCAAGTTGTTGTGTCTCAAAGAAAGCTTTATCTTATCTTTCCAATAGTCAAATTTTTCTCCAAGAAATAGAGGAGGATGGTTCATATGACCACCTTTTTGTAAACATGTTCACAAAGATATGATCTTTTCTCTTAACACTTAAATGCTCAACCAAGAGGCCGAGCTCTAGTACCAAATTTAACGCGGAACACAGTGAAGGGGGTTGAATTGTGTTGAAAACTTTTCACAAACTTTAAGTTAAAAACACTTTTTGAACTCTTGATTTTAAATCAGAAGTTATACAATTTATAAAAATTGTTTTTCTTTGCAAGATAAGAATAAATGTAAAGTAGAAAAGCAAGAGACACAGAGGTTTATACTAGTTCATCACCAAACTGGTAGCTATGTCTAGTCCCTTCTGCTCTCAAGGATTTTACACTATAATCAACTTATTACAAATTTTCTTAAGAGTATTCTACTGGCACACAAACTTGACAATACTCTTAACTTCTCAAAACGACCAAGACGCTCGGAGCTTTTAAGGAATCAAGCCTTAACTAGGCAATATAATTTTCACAAAGTATTTTTCAATACAATCAAATAACTCTCACAGAGAGGATGAAAAGATTCAAATTAAACAAATAGCTTTCTAACGTAGAAGAATATCGATGATGAGGTTTAGTTTTCGTGTCCGTAAACTTGGCACCTAAACTTGATCAAGCTCACTTAAGTAATAGCTCTTTCTAATATAGTTTCTAGCAGCTTTGGCAACCTTTCTTTAATGAATACCTCAGGGTATTTACAGAGTCCTGAGGGGTACACCGCTTCAAAGAAATTTCAGCTCCATATCATTGAGCGTGGTAATTTGAAATGTTGTCCTTTCTTCCTTTCCATAGAATTATCGTAATAGTACACAATACCACTTTTGTATTATCTCGCTTCACAATTGGTTTGTATGAATTTTGTCTTATACTAAAGGTGTCACTTTTGATACCTCAGACATCAAAAATGAGCCCACAAAATCAAATTCAAATTTCGTTCCAAAATAGCCGAGGTAGAAGAGCACAAACAGGACAATCAAGTGATTCATTAATAGACCAGATGCTCGCTCAAAACAATGGACGGATGCTCGCAGCAATTGGATAATCCACGTGTCAAAAGATAACACTACCAGACGCTCACTTTAGACAAGACGCTGGAGTGAACCGGATGAAGACACACATGGAATGTATTCGAACTCTTATGAATTTCTTCTTCTTGCTTTAGTGAGTTATAAAACATGAGTGATTTTAATATTTGTACACTCCAAGACTTATCAGAAGATAAATTGTCCACTTACAAATACTTTGTTATCATCAACATTAATGAGGCTCTAACCTTCTCAATTGTTTAGGTTCCAACACTCGTGTATTTCTATATTATGTTATGATAATATAGCGCATAAATAGAGCAACCTGGTGGCTTATAGCTTATTCTTGGGTGTCATACACCATTTTATCCCACCTATTTATTTACTTATTTTATTTATTTTTAGTAATAAAAATAGAAAACATATTTTTGGTTTCATAATAAAAAGGTAAGGCAAAATGAATAGAAGTGAAGAAAAAGAAAAGAAAAGAAAGAATAAAAAGAGAAAAAGAAAAGAAATATATTTTTTGAAGAAAAGAGGATGCAAGTAGCAATACTAAAGGTGCAATTAATAGCTTGTTAATAAATAACCAACACCCATCCCAAATACTCTAACTCCTCCATGTGCAGATCTTACTGCAGACCCCGCTTCATTCACACACCCTCAAGCAAAGATCCCTCATGCACGCTGCCCAACACTTAAACCTCGGCCCAATTCATGTCCAAATTTCAAACCTCACAAACCTAATACTAAAAACCCTAAAAATCCTATTCCTCACAGGAGCGCCACAAAGACACACAAAGATTCCCTCCCCTTCATTTTCGCCTCTTTCTCCTCTCTCTCTCTCTCTCATCCTCTTCACTCATTTCAAACCCTAACCCTAAAATCATCCAAACATCTGCAACCTCCCCTTCTTTATCATCCAATCCGAACGAGATTTTCGCCAAAAAAGGGGTATTTGGTTCCTTTCTTTCCCTTTATCTCTCTATTTGTTTTTCTGATTTTTGAACTGATTGGATCCGTTTGTTTCGCAGGTATTGGCCTATAAAAGCTACACACGCTCAAAGGAAGGGGGCAGAGAGTGAGAGCACGAAGTGAAGCAGAAACAGGCATGAAGAAGGAGGAAAGGAGAGTGAAAATTACAAACACTTCTTTTTCTTTTTAGGCTTTTAGTTTTCTTCTTTGCCTTGAAATCTGTAAATTCAATTTGAGGGCATCCTGATAACATTTCCCCATCAGGTTTCAATTCTTTCTCTTCTGGCCTTTGTACTTTTTTATGTGGACTATTTTGGTATTTTTTTTGTAGATTTGTATGACTTCGAAAAGGTGGCCAATTCCGAAATGCAGATAATGCTAGCAAGTTTTTTTTCCTTTTCATTCTTCTTTCTTCGTGTGCTTAAGATTTCGCTTCTCTTATTTTTTTTCCTCCTGCTTGTTCACATATTTGAATCAAATCATTCTTCCCCATTATTTCCCCCCCCTCGTATTTTTCTCTTATTTCTAAATTCGTGAGATCTCGATTTTATTTTGTC